>JAQSUU010000347.1:6832500-8082500 GCA_038087645.1 Saccharum hybrid cultivar R570 | reverse complement strand
GGACGCGGTGGTCAGAAGCCGACACGTGTCACTAGAGGGAAACACCTGATCGGACGCGACCTGGGTGTGATCGGCGTGTCCGGTCACGTTCCAGTAAGGTCCAGCGACGACCAGACGCGTACGGTCATCACCGATCGGACGCGGTCGCACGTCCGGTGCGGTTACAGTAAGCTCCCTGCACGATCGGACGCGTCCAGTCACCCCTGACCGGCGCGTCCGGTCACTCAGCCAGACTTTTGGATTTTCGACCGTTACAGGGGACCGGCGCGTCCGGTCACCCCGTGTTTTGCTGAGTTGGCAGGTAACGGTTCGTTTCGACTGTGGGGTGTATAAATACATCCCCACCACCTCTTTTAGAGGTCTCTTGCTCATTTGATCAGCTGAGAACCACCTTTAGAGTGAAAGGGAGTGCAAGAGCGCTAGTGAGGATTGTGTTTTGAGAATCAAAGCTTGAGAGTTCCTCACTAGCGATTAGAGAGTAGCAAGTGTGCATCCACCTTCTCATTAGGCTTGTTGTGGTCAAGTGAGAGTTCTAGCTTGTTACTCTTGGTGATCGCCATTACCTAGACGGCTTGGTGGTGATTGGGAGTTTGGTGATCATCCGGCGGAGCTTGTGGATGACCCAACTCATCTTGTGAGCGGTTTTGGGTGATTCACCGCGACGGAGTGTCGAAGAATCAACCCGTAGAGAGCACTTGATCCTTGCGCGGATCAAGGGGGAGCTACACCCTTGCGCGGGTGCTCCAATGAGAACTAGTGGGGAGTGGCGACTCTACGATACCTTGGAAAAATATCACCGTGTTCCTTGCCCTTACTTTCAAGCATTTATATTCTCGTATTTACATTCATTGCTTGATTTACATTCCTAGAATTGCCATGCTAGACTAGGATTAGAAACTAGGGTGCAAAACTTTTATCGGTAGAATCTCTAG
Organism: Saccharum hybrid cultivar R570; assembly: GCA_038087645.1. NCBI lineage: Eukaryota > Viridiplantae > Streptophyta > Magnoliopsida > Poales > Poaceae > Saccharum > Saccharum hybrid cultivar. The sequence goes on along the minus strand of JAQSUU010000347.1, from coordinate 8,081,568 downwards.
GAACACAAGTAGGCACTAGGGGTGAATTCCGGCTTATAGGATTTAATTCTTGCAATTAATTTTTAGAAAAGCCCAATTCACCCCCCCTCTTGGGCATCTTGATCCTTTCAATTGGTATCGGAGCCGAGTTGCTCCTATTTTAGGCTTTACCGCCTAGAGCAAGATGTCTAACGGGGAAGGACCACCTCCCACCTTTGAGGGGGATGATTTTCCATATTAGAAAATCCGTATGGAGGCGTATCTCGAAGCCATAGATGTTGGGTGTCTTAGAGCCACAACCCAAGGGCTTCCCGCTATCAAGGATCCCGCAAACCCCATTGGTGACGAGGAGAAGTACGACCGGTGGAATGCAAAGGCCAAAAATGCACTCTACCGGGGCTTAGGCAAAGATATCTTCAATCATGTGCGTAATGCAAAGAACGCTCATGAATTGTGGGAAAATCTTTGTGCTCTCCATGAGGGAACTAAGAGTGAGCGTGAGGAACGCTATCACCTTGCTTTAAAGAAAATTAATTCTTTTGAGATGCTTCCCAAAGAAAGTGCTAATGATATGTACACTCGCTTGAATGTTCTTGTAGAGGACCTCAATGCTCTTGGACTCACTCAAATGAGTCAATCGGATGTTGCAAGGAAGATCTTGAGTGTTCTTCCCATTGAGAAGTATGGTCACATTGTCACCGTGCTTCACCAAAGTGATCTTTCCACCGCAACACCGACACAAGTATTGGGGAAGATCAATGCTCATGAGATGTACATGCACATCACTCCGGAAGAGGGCTCATCATCTTCCAAGAAGAAAGACTTGGCCTTTAAAGCTAGTCATGACAAGAAGAAGAAGGGCCAAGCCATGATGGTGCAAGAAAGCTCAAGTGAAAGTGATGTCGATGATGAATCACTTGCACTCATGGTGAGAAAGACCACCAAAATGCTAAAGAAGCTCAACAAGAGTGGCATCAAGTTCGATGGCAAGAAAAAGAAATTCTTCACAAGTAGCAAGAGAAAGCCAATCTCGGAGATGGATTGCTACAATTGTGGTGAACTTGGCCACCTAGCTCATCAATGCCCTAGACCACCAAAAGACAAGTACAAGAACAAGAACAAGGGCAAGAAAAATGATTCGAGTGATGAAGAAGAAGAGAGGAAGAAAAACAAGCCATACAAGAAGAAGGATGGCAAGAAGAAGGAGTTCTACAAGAAGAAGAAGGGAGGAAAGGCATACATTGTTGGTGATTGGCTCACCGATATTGAATCATCTTGTGAGTCCTCCGAAGATGAAAGCAATGATGAGAAAGAGAAGGTTGCCGCATTTGTGATGGGGCCATCATCTTCACCAACATCTTCATCACCACCTTCACCGCCTCCTTCACCATCATCGTCCTCTACTCACCTATGCCTTATGGCCAAGGGTGAACGAAAGGTACAAAATCATGATAGTGATGATGATGATGATGATGATGATAGTGATAGTGATGATGAATATGATGCACCCTCTTATGATGAACTTGTAAAATTGTTAAATATACTAAAGTCATAAGAAGGACAAGAAATGAAAATGATGAACTTCAAAATGAAAATGAATCACTCTCATCTAAGCTTGAAAATGCTCAAAAGACTAGTGGTGAGTTTAGAGATCAAAATGAAGTTATGTCTTCTAATCTCAAGGAGCTCAAAACTTCTAATAAAGAGCTTAAAGATCAACATGATAAGCTTGAGAAGAAGCATGATGAGCTCATCACTAGACATAACTCTCTAAAGGAAAAATACACCACATTGAAAATTGACTATGATAGTCTTGTGGTTTCTAATGAACTTGCTCTTGAGACACATGATGCTACTAACAATGTTGTTAAGTGTGATATAGCTACATCATGTGATCACTTGATCATTGAAAGCATTGAGCAAGGTTCTAGTAGCAAAGGCAAGAGTGTGATTGAGTCAAGCAACTATGATGATTATGCCAAGATCAAGAGTGAAAATGAGAAGCTTGCAAATGAGAACAAGAAGCTAAAAGGTTTGATGGCTCTTGAGAAGCAAACAACAAATGAGTCACTTATTGAAGAAAACAAAAAGCTCAAGCAAGAAAAAGAGCATCTCAAGACCGGCCTAAGCAAGTTCACAAGAGGTCAACATTTGCAAAGTGAGCTACTCATGAACACCGTAATGAAGATGGATAGAAGTGGTATTGGGTACTTGGCAAATCAAGAGAAGAAGGCAAAAGCTCAACAACAACAAAGCAAGTCAAAGCCCAAGCCAAAGAGATGTGTTGAGTGTGGTCAAGAAGGTCATTTTGCTCATGAATGCAAAACTCCACCACCACAACCCTTGCCCAAGCATGCTAGACCCTTTGCCTTCAATGCTCATTACATGCTAAGAAAAGATTCAAATGGAAAGATGAAAGTCATGTTTTTGGGTCCCCCAAACAAGAATAGGCCAAAGAAAATATGGGTTGCCAAGTCACTAGTTGAGAAAGTCAAGGGCCCCTCTCAAGTTTGGGTCCCTAAACAAAAAGCTTGATCTCTTGTGTGTAGGTGAACTACAAGACCGGTGGATCTCATTGGGTTATTGATAGTGGTTGCACTCAACATATGACCGGTGATCCTCGTATGTTCACCTCCATTGAAGAGAATGGGATATGTCAAGAGAAGATCACATTTGGGATAATTCAAAGAGCAAAGTCAAGGGTATAGGCAAGATTGCAATATCAAATGATCACTCACTCTCAAATGTGCTCTATGTTGCTTCATTGAGTTTCAACTTATTATCCGTTGGGCAACTTTGTGACCTTGGCTTCCAATGCTTGTTCACACCAAATGAAGTGGAAGTTTCAAAGATAGATGACAAGCAAGTGATATTCAAAGGCTTTAGATACAACAATCTTTATCTTGTTGACTTCACCTCCGAAGATGCAAAATTGATGACATGTTTGTTCACCAAGACTTCACTTGGTTGGCTTTGGCATAGGAGGCTTGCTCATGTTGGAATGAACACTCTCAACAAGCTATTGAAGAAAGAACTAGTGAGAGGATTGAAGGATGTGAAGTTTGAAAAGGACAAACCTTGTAGTGCATGTCAAGCGGGCAAACAAGTTGCAAACACTCATCCAACCAAAGCTTTCATGTCAACTTCAAGAGTGCTAGAACTTCTACACATGGATTTGTTTGGGCCTACAACATACAAGAGCTTGGGTGGTAATCTCTATTGTCTTGTGATAGTGGATGACTACTCAAGGTACACATGGACCTTCTTCCTTCATGACAAGTCCGAAGTGGCAAATTGCTTCAAGAAGTTTGCAAAGAGAGCTCAAAATGAATTTGAAGTCAAGATAAAGAAGATTAGAAGTGACAATGGCAAAGAGTTTGACAACACAAACATTGAAGCTTATTGTGATGAAATTGGAATCAAGCATGAAGTCTCTTCAACCTATACTCCTCAATAAAATGGTGTAGTTGAGAGAAAGAACCGGACTTTGATCACCCTTGTAAGAACAATGCTAGATGAGTACAACACTCCGGAAAAGTTGTGGGCCGTGGCAATCAACACCGCATGCTATGCTTCAAATCGCCTCTTCCTACAAAAGTTTCTTGGCAAGACCCCCTATGAGTTGCTTAATGGGAAGAAGCCGGACGTCTCATTCTTCCGGGTGTTTGGTTGCAAATGTTACATCTACAAGAAGCGTCAACACCTAGGGAAGTTTCAAAGACGTTGTGATATTGGTTTTCTTGTTGGTTACTCATCAAAGTCCAAAGCATATAGAGTATTTAACCATACCACCGGGTTGGTTGAAGAAACATATGATGTGGAATTTGATGAATCTAACGGCTCCCAAGGAGCAATTGAGAATTGTGATGATGTAGGTGATGAACCCTTGAGGGAGACCATGAAGAACATGCCCGTGGGAGACATCAAGCCAAAAGATGATGATGATGATGTACAAATTGTTGATCCACCATCTTTATCACGTGTGCCTCAAGATGATGACAAGAATGAGAGAGTTGAAAATGAAGACACTTATGTCTCTCATGAATAAGCCGAGGCACAAGCTCAAGATGTTGATGCTCCCCATCCACCTCCTCAAGTGGTTGATAGAAGAAATTCACCTCTACTTCAAGCACATCCACAAGAACTCATCATAGGGAGTCCTACAAAGGGAGTAATGACTCAATCTCAAAAGCTTGCTTCTTTTGTTGAACATCACTCTTTTGTCTCTTGTGTTGAACCTAAGAATGTAGAAGAAGCTCTTCAAGATCCGGATTGGGTGAATGCTATGCATGAAGAATTGAACAACTTCACCCGCAATCAAGTATGGACACTTGAAGAGCATCCTAAAGGTGCAAGAGTCATTGGAACCAAGTGGGTGTTCCGAAACAAGCAAGATGACCAAGGTATAGTAGTGAGGAACAAGGCAAGACTAGTTGCAAAGGGGTTCTCTCAAGTTGAAGGTCTTGATTTTGGAGAGACCTTTGCACCCGTTGCAAGACTTGAAGCCATTCGTATCCTCCTTGCATATGCATCACATCATGATATGAAACTATATCAAATGGATGTGAAAAGTGCATTCTTAAATGGCTTTATAAATGAACAAGTCTATGTTGATCAACCTCCCGGGTTTAAAGACCCTAGATATCCTAATCATGTTTATAGGTTGTCCAAGGCGCTATATGGGCTCAAGCAAGCCCCTAGAGCGTGGTATGAGCGCCTCCGGGACTTCCTCATTGAGAAGGGCTTCACCATTGGGAAGGTCGACACCACACTATTCACCAAGAAGCTTAATGGGGAGATCTTCATTTGTCAAGTGTATGTTGATGATATCATATTCGGATCAACAAATGAAGATTATTGCAAGGAATTTGGTGAATTGATGTCGAAGGAGTTCGAGATGTCAATGATTGGTGAGCTCACATTCTTCCTTGGGTTTCAAGTCAAGCAAATGAGAGAAGGGATTTTCATCTCTCAAGAAAAGTATACCAAGGATCTTCTCAAAAGATTCAAGATGGAAGAATGCAAACCAATCAAGACCCCAATGCCATCAAATGGACATCTCGACCTAGATGAGGGAGGTAAACCGGTTGATCAAACTCTCTACCGTTCTATGATTGGTAGTTTGTTGTACCTTACCGCATCTAGGCCTGATATCATGTTTAGTGTGTGCATGTGTGCTCGCTTTCAAGTGTGCCCTAAAGAACCTCACTTAAGTGCCGTAAAAAGAATCCTAAGATATCTTAAGCACACCCCAAGCATTGGTCTTTGGTATCCCAAAGGAGCTAGATTCCAACTAGTTGGCTATTCCGATTCGGATTATGCCGGTTGCAAAATTGATAGAAAAAGCACATCCGGAGGGTGCCATTTGCTTGGGAGATCTTTAGTATCTTGGTCATCTAAAAAGCAAAATAGTGTGGCTTTGTCCACCGCCGAGGCGGAATACATTGACGCGGGGGCGTGTTGTGCACAAATCTTATATATGAAACAAACCCTCCTAGACTATGGAATTGTTCTTGAAAAGGTGCCACTTTTATGTGATAATAAAAGTGCCGTTAAAATTGCTAACAATCCGGTACAACACTCTCGCACCAAGCACATTGATATCCGCCATCACTTTCTAAGAGATCACGTTGCTAAAAATGACATATCACTAGAAGGTGTAAGAAGTGAAAATCAATTAGCGGATATCTTCACTAAACCGTTGGATGAGGCCACCATTTGTAGGTTAAGAAGTGAACTAAATGTGCTTGACTCTAGCAACTTTAAAAAATGAGCTTGTGTTGTCCCTTGCATTGCATTGTATTATATGCCATGTTTATCTTATCGCAATGCATTTAGGGCTTGGCTAACACGGTTACGATAACCCTCCTTTGGAGGAGTGAAGAAACCTAACCGTGGATCAAACTTGACAAGCAACCTAGCTTTACTTTCGTGTATTGCATTGCATATGCATTGTTGTTTGTTTGTCGTTTCTTTTCCGTTTAGCTTTGAGCAACCTCTGTGTTCGTCCATGGGTAGAGAGAGCTTTTTGACGCTCCTAAAGGTTCAAAAACTCTATTGCATGGCCATACGTTGCTCCTCGGGTGTTTATTGCCTATTTTCTTAAAAATAATACTAGCCTAAGGCAATCTATTTTGAAAAACTTGAGGGTTTGAGTGAGGTCACTCATATCAGGTTCCAATTGGTGTTTATTTGTCTCTTTGAATTGGAACTTGATTGGGAGAAGTCGCGTCGAAGTTCGGAACGAAGAAGGGTGAAAAACAGTGACCGGACGCTGGACCGGACGCTGCACCGGACGCAGTGATGCTTCACCACCGCGTCCGGTCCCGGCGTCCACCAGCTCGTCCGGTCATCCAGAAGACCAACTCCAGATCTAGTGACCGGACGCTGCACCGGACGCGCAGCTGTTGACCACCGCGTCCGGTCCCGGTTACCACCACCGCGTCCGGTCATTCGCGATGATTTCCCAAGTGCCCCTCGACCGGACTCTGTCCGCGTCCGGTCAGTCCTAACCGGACGCGTCCGGTCGCTCCAGGAGCTTACTGGAGTGTGACCGGACGCTGCACCACCGCGTCCGGTCATATCGACCACCGCATCCAGTCATCGCGTGTCGAGCGGATCTAACTCCTTCATAAAACGGTTCGTCTTCGGCCGTCTTTTTCCATCCGCTCGCGCTTTTCCGCCGCCGCCTTGCCCTAACCGCCGAGTCGCCGGAATCCGCCGCAGTTCGTCTTCTCCCTCGTCTCCGGTGACCCTAGCCGACTCAGCCGCGCCATCCTCCTCGCCTCCTCGCCCGCGCGCGTGCCCCAGCCTGCCTTGCCCAGCCGCGCCCGCGCCTGCCCGCGAGCCGTGCCACCGCCGCCCGCACGCCTCACGCCGCCGGTGAGCCGCGATTCCGCCGCCGTGAGCCGCGCCCTAGGCTGCCAAGCTTCTCCTCCGGCCGTGGTTTGCCTCGCGCTCGCCCCCGATCGGCTTTTCGTCACGCGTTTGCCCTAACCCTAACCTAGGGTTTGCGAAACGTGTTTCGGCCGTTCGTCGTCGTGGTTTCGTCGCGCGCCGTCTTCTTTGCGAGGTTGTTTCACGTCACCTTGACTTCCTCGCTAGGGTTTGCCGTAACTTATTCTTCATTAATCCTAACTGTCTCGTGTTTCGGCAAATCAGAGCTCGTTCGGCGAATTTGGGGAATCTCGTGATCTAGGTCACCTCATCTCATCACCGTCTTCTCGTCGATCCGAGGTAGCTATCGCGTTTTGATTCATATCTCATCTTACATGCTTGCTATCTCTAGGGTTTCGTACCTTTTAGTTATATATGTTGCTTATAGTAGATCCATCTATTCCGTCTTTTCAGCGAGTTTGTCGGTGTGTCAGGGTGATATCAGTTTGCTGAATCCGAGGCCAATCCTGCGGAAACGGATTGAGGCCAAGCCTCTCGAGTTATAGTTCACCATCTTACAGAGGTTTTCCATCAGTTTGTCAACATGGTGCGTTGCAAGAACACCGGTGGTGCTCCTGGTGATGGGGACGACAGTCCTCCTCGTCTGTCTGAGGTTGCGCGTGGAAAGCGCATCAAGATCATGGCCACAAAGAAGAAGAAGACACTGACCGATGCAGAGATTGCTCAGGTCGTTGCAGATGCAGCAGAGCAGGCAGAGAGGGGAGGCAGGAGCAGTGGCATACGCATAGGCGAGCGTCGCTTTCATCTTGAAGGTCGACAGCTTGGGACAGAGGCCACTGAGGGTACAGAGGACACTGGAGCTACAGATGCTATGTCAGTTGATCCACCTACAGAGGCTCCCGAGGCTCCAGAGGTTCCAGAGGGCACAGAGGAGCAGCCAGCTCAGACTCCACCGCGTCGCCGCTCCACACGCACACGTACTCAGGTGACTCCTAGGCCAGAGGGCCAGCGTCGTGGAGCACGTCCTCCTCCCAGAGCTAGAGGATCACCCCCCATCGAGCACTTTGACTTGAGGGGTGCTACTGCACGTCAGGTGCAAGGGTTGAGGTTCGTCGAGGTCAGTCGGTGGTTCCCACCTCAGAGGGATCCCAGAGCTTCAGAGGGTTTCTATACACCTCTCCAAGAGGATTTCTACAGAGCTCTAGTTGACAGCGGTATTGCTTTTCGACCACAGAGGGTCTGTCGGCTTGAGTCACTAGTTGAGGTTGTGGGAGAGCAGCTCCGTCCGCACCTGTCCTTTCTGCCAGGCTTGTCAGATTTTCTTGGACGGACAGGTGCATACTGCGGCACATGGGTTAGAGAGTTCTATGCTTCACTGTGGATTGATCCTGCCCATGAGTTTATTCACTTTGCATTCCGAGGCCGCGACCATAGACTGTACAGCACTAGGGTGCGGGAGATTCTCAGACTCCCTGCTTCAGACACGAAGATACATCAGCTCTGTTTTGGTCAGACTCCTCCACCCAGACGCCCTCATGGCGGGACAGTGCCACCTACAGAATTGGTTCGACCCTGCTTCCGTGAGCCTTTTGGCGAAGGGTCTCGTTGCACTCCTGCCAGCTTGACACCGCTAGCCAGAGTCATGGATGCTATAGTCCGACGTACTCTTCTTCCCAGGCTCGGCTACAGAGAGGGACTGACTCGGATGCAGCTATGGGTTGTTCACCACCTCCTCTCACAGACACCGTTCGACATCTGGGATCTCATGCTTAGTGAGATGGAGGACACCATAGCTGAGGGCTTCAAGGGCAATCGTCAGCTGCCCTATGCTCACTAGATCTGCTTCATCATTAGATCAGTCATTCAGCTTCCAGCAGAGATCAGAGCTGAGATATCAGATACTACTACTGCTTTTCCTGAGTATGATATCCGTCAGCTTTGGGCTTCAGTTACCCGAGATCAGGCCCCAGTGCCAGGACAGCGCGAGAGACCTGAGGTTCCTGAGACAGCAGCTGAGCAGGACGCCACAGTTGACGGGCTTGCTGAGGCAGAGCTTGCCGATCTTGATGCTCAGCCCGCTGATCTCCCTGAGGATGTGACATCTGACAGCACTGATGAGGATTACCAGTCCATCCCCAGGTACCGGTCTCCTCGGCCTCACGACCACGAGGCCGGTGGCTCTGGTTCAGCCTCACGCTCAAACCCAGCCATGGTGGCTATACTTGAGAGGCTGACCCAGGCACAGGAGCGACAGGAGCAGCAGATACAGCGACAGGCTCAGGACACAGCTGCAGCATTTGCACAGATTCAGGCTCGTCAGGACGAGTTCCAGCGACAGCAGCTTGAGATCCAGAGGCAGCAAGTTGAGATGCAACGACAGCAGTACGAGATGCAGCGACAGAGTGCAGCTAGTCAGCAGCAGTATTTGGACCTTCTGCGCCATCTTGTCACACCCATTTATCGACCAAATGGAATGCTTACCCTTATATGCGCCCAGAGATCAATCACACATAAGTTCACAAATTATAACAGAAGTATCATGGCAAATGTTATTACATCACGATATTTAAACACTTAGTCTTAACACAATGTAGCGGAAGTATAAATAAAAATCTCTCGTGGTAGCTCCAGTCACAGGTACATTGACTGGTTGACAGCAAGACTAGTAATCCTCAGGGAAGTATGCGTAGTAGTCGCTATTACCTCCATCTGTTACCCATCCAGGATTTTTATCCAAATAAGAGAAATAAACAAGCGTAAGTACATCTCGTACTCAACAAGTATAACATGGGGTTCATGAGGCTCAAAAAGGCATAATCATTGGTTTATCAGCATGTAGCTTTTAGTTAACATGATTTTAGCATATCAATAGCATCAAAAAGGTCTCAATGTAAACAATAAACATATGATCCATGTGAAATGATTACTGAATAGCAAAAACATAACATAAACAATTATTCAACTATTCCATAAGGGTCCAAGGCCACTCGTGACCGTGAGCACGGCTGTTATAACAGTTCTACACTCTGCAGAGGTTGTACACTTTCACTGTGAGTCGTGTTACCCAAATGCCCGGGTTAATTACTCCCAAAACAATACCAAGGTGAGCAGGTAGGGTAAACACTATGAAGTCTTTCGAAGGTTCGTCTAACAAGTTAGGGCCATTAGATTCACTCGGCAAACAGATGTAGAGCCCCCCTTCCAAATGGCACAATAACCCGCAGCCTATACACATAAGGACAGAGGCCGCACTATACCCGATTCGTCAAGCCATTCTTACGCCAAAAAGGTTACCTCTAACAAGCTAGAAAAGGTCCTTCTATATGACTAAAGCCAGAGCCATATAGCCCCCACAGTTGCACTGTAAATCCCGGATTGTCGCTTATAGATGAGTCCTTATGGAGAGCAATTAGAGCATCAAAAAGCAACACACATGCTCTAATCCCCTTTATACAATAATCAAAATCATATTTTAATGTTTATTGCATATTCCTCTAATCAATTTACATGATCATAGTCCATGTTTAAGCACTAGCCATACTAATCAATGCATCATAATGGGTACCAAGGTATAGGATCAATCACTAAGTCATCCTTAACAAGGAATAAATGCATAATTATATTAATTGCATAAGGTGAATAGGACAACAAGGACAATCCCATGCTATACTTGCCTTGCTCAAACTGGTCCTGAAGATCTTGCTCGTAGTAAGGCTCTTGATCTCCAACGAATTGCTCACCGTCTATACTCGATCAACCATTATCAACAACACACATCCAGAGGCAATCATGCATAGACAAACAAGGCTATAATTAGAACAATACACCAACAGTAAGAAAATAAGATAAAAAGTCTTTAAAACGAATCTACAACTCGCTAGGATCACACAGACGCGAAAATCACGAAAAACGGAGCTAAAACGACAAAGTTATGAATTTCCAAAGATTTCCTATAGAAAAATAAATACTTTAATTAAAACTCAAAAATAAATTAATCCAAACCTACTGTACAGTTGTATCATTAGATAGAGCTCGCAAATATGAATCTAACGCAATTTGAATGGATCAAATCGGAGTTAAAACGAAGATTCTACGGCTAAAACAATCTGAGTGGCAAAACTGTAAATATGAGAAAGCGTATTTTTCTTTTTCCGAAACGAATTACGTTTTTATTTAATCAAAACGTATTTTCCCGGTTTACGCTTTGGACCGCGGGTTAGATAATTGAAAACTCCAGGGGCTCTTTAACAAAAACACCGCCGAACCGTTATCTTCTAATATGAGCCGTCCGTTTTAGATCGGACGGTCCAGATCGATCGGGGGAGGGGACGGGCGGCGCTCCGGCCGGGTTTGGTCTCGACGGCGACCCTCTGCGGCGGCGCCATGGCCGGATCATGCCAAAACTCGCCACGGTGCACGAAATCGCGAAGCAAGAGTACCGTTCGGTAGATAACTTCAACGCGATCTTACCTAGGGCAAACTCGTGGCCGGAGATGAAGCAAGGAGCTCGCACGGCTCGAAGGGGCGGACGGTGGAGGCGGTGCTTCGGGTGTAGCCGCCCCGAGGCGATATAGCTGCGGTTTAGGGTTGGATATGGAGCGGGGAGGGGCTACGGTTCCGTTTTTATAGTCCGGAGAGGTCGCTAACTAAGGAAGGAAAGAGATTCGAGGATTCAAATCGGATCGGGAGAGAGGGAAGGCGGCATCGGCCGGAGGAAGAAGAAAGGAAGGTGAAAACGGGTCACTGACTGGTGGGACCCACGCGTCAGCGACTCAAGGCGAGACGCAGGCCGCGCGCGTGCGAGTCGGGCTTAGCAGGCCGCGGCTCGGGCTCGGCCCATGCGGGCGAAGGGGGCGCGGGGAAAAGAATTGGGCCGCCGCTGACAGGCCGAGAAGATGGGCTGCGGGAGAGATGCGGCCCGGTAAGAAGGTAAATTCCTTTTCTTTTTCTTTTCCAATTTTTCAAATCCATTTTTCAAATGATTTTCAAATCAAATTTGAATTTGATTTAAACCACTCAATACAAAACTCCAAATGCAGCAGCATGAATGCTCAATCATGTTTCTACCCTTATATTTGATTTTAAATTTATAGAAATTATTCTTATTCTAAAGTTGCATGCTTAACAAAAATAAATATAAAAATCACATTTTCCCTATTTTTCTTTTCTTCAAATTTTAGGGTGTTACACATCTTGTCACTGTTGGGGTTCCTCCGCCTGCTTCTGTCCTGACTCCGGCTTTACAGTCCAGTGGTCCATCGAGTCAGGGACAGCCGAGCTTCCAGTTCACGTCTCCACAGCAGCAGGTTCCCCAGTCGTTCCAGTCCCCGAGCTACACTCCTATTCAGACGGGGTTTACTCCTTCAAACCAGCCTCGCCCGCACCTCCTGACAGGCACACCCTTCGGTGATTACAGTGCTACTTACAGCGAGCTGACTGGTCAGCCGACACCCTCGTACACTACCACATTTGCTACTTCTTCAGGGTTGTCAGCTCCCGAGGCAGCTGTTCCTCCTATGACAGGGACGGGTACTACAGAGACTATTCCTTCGTCAGTTGCCTCGACAGATCCCCCAGCTATTGGCTCGCTACAGGCTCAGGTCACAGAGACGGATCCACTTGTTGCTACTACGTCAGTACCTGTTCCTGCTGCTCAGACCCAGACCGCTTCACAGCCACGTGCTTCTTCAGAGGGTCAGCCAGATAGCTCAGATTCCGAGGGAGACACTCTGCACTTCGTGATTACTCCGCGCACCTCGGCACCCGACACGACTCCGTCTGTTCCCCCGTCAGATCATTAGACTAGTTTTTGGCGGTTGATGCCAAAGGGGGAGAGAGAGTAGTTTCAGGGGGAGTTTTGTTAGAGGGTTTTCGTTCATTTTTGTCTGCTACATTCATGCATCATGTTTACTTTTCAGTCATTGCATTCGTGTGACATGTCATCGTGTGATAAACTTTGAGTCTAATGTTTTATCTAGTCACAGTGTTAATTCATGTCACCTGTTTTGGTTATAGCTTTAAGGTTGTGCTTTCGTGCCTTACTCTGATTTCTTATGAGCTATATCTTTATGTGTACTAACGCTTTTTGTCTTATCTTATGAGTACACTCTTTTGGCTTGGGGCACATAAGCAATTCCTAACCCTTTGTGCTTATTGCTTTTTGCTTATGTGAACCAAGCATGTTCGAAAACCTCAACTCAATTCTTTTGAATCTTAGTGTTGTCATCAATCACCAAAAAGGGGGAGATTGAAAGCATCTAGACCCCGAGGTTTGGTTTCGGCAATTGATGACAATGCTTTATTACCATGACTAACGTGTATATTGCAGAAACTTTGGTAAGTTAGGTCATGGAGGTCATAACTGCTTTGGGCACCATGGTATTCAAGCCCCTTGATGGAAATCGTTTTGGTTTTCAAAGGAGTGATGTAAAGATTAAGGACGGTTAGTTCCGGATGTCGAGGTGTTGAGATACATTCGGAATAGTCGTTAGGATCTTCGTTTTTCTCTTTTGGCCGTACTATAAAGGGGGGCATGAGCGGGTAGCTTGACCTAGGTGAGTCCTATGTTTAGGTGTGGTGCACACTTGTTAAACTTAGCGCTAGGCAGCTCTAGAACAGCTCAAAGTTCAGTTGGAAGCAACTTGGTTCAAGTTGCGATGCGTTTCGAAAAGTTTAGGGTGTTTTTCCCTTGACCGGACGCGGTCTTCGGCATGACCGGACGCGTCCGGTCAGTTCAGTTCCGCGACTAGGGTTCGGCGCTGACGACCGGACGCGGCCCTTGCAAGGACCGGACGCGGTGGTCAGAAGCCGACACGTGTCACTAGAGGGAAACACCCGATCGGACGCGACCTGGGTGTGATCGGCGCGTCCGGTCACGTTCCAGTAAGGTCCAGCGACGACCGGACGCGTCCGGTCATCACCGATCGGACGCGGTCGCGCGTCCGGTGCGGTTACAGTAAGCTCCCTGCACGATCGGACGCGTCCAGTCACCCCTGACCGGCGCGTCCGGTCACTCAGCCAGACTTTCGGATTTTCGACCGTTACAGGGGACCGGCGCGTCCGGTCACTTCGACCGGCGCGTCCGGTCACCCCGTGTTTTGCTGAGTTGGCAGGTAACGGTTCGTTTCGACTGTGGGGTGTATAAATACATCTCCACCACCTCTTTTAGAGGTCTCTTGCTCATTTGATCAGCTGAGAAACACCTTTAAAGTGCAAGGGAGTGCAAGAGCGCTAGTGAGGATTGTGTTTTGAGAATCAAAGCTTGAGAGTTCCTCACTAGCGATTAGAGAGTAGCAAGTGTGCATCCACCTTCTCATTAGGCTTGTTGTGGTCAAGTGAGAGTTCTAGCTTGTTACTCTTGGTGATCGCCATCACCTAGACGGCTTGGTGGTGATTGGGAGTTTGGTGATCATCCGGTGGAGCTTGTGGATGACCCAACTCATCTTGTGAGCGGTTTTGGGTGATTCACCGCGACGGAGTGTCGAAGAATCAACCCGTAGAGAGCACTTGATCCTTGCGTGGATCAAGGGGGAGCTACACCCTTGCGCGGGTGCTCCAACGAGGACTAGTGGGGAGTGGCGACTCTCCGATACCTCGGAAAAACATCGCCGTGTTCCTTGCCCTTACTTTCAAGCATTTACATTCTCATATTTACATTCATTGCTTGATTTACATTCCTAGAATTGCCATGCTAGGCTAGGATTGGAAACTAGGGTGCAAAACTTTTATCGGTAGAATCTCTAGGAACACAAGTAGGCACTAGGGGTGAATTCCGGCTTATAGGATTTAATTCTTGCAATTAATTTTTAGAAAAGCCAAATTCACCCTCCCTCTTGGGCATCTTGATCCTTTCACATGCAAAAGAGATAATGCACTTTCCAGATGATGTTTTTGCAAGGAAATATCATGTCCCATTAAGACTGGATTCATGTTGTTGTAGAAAAAAGTTTGGCATTTTTTGTTTGGAACAGTGGTTTGTCATCCTCATCCAACACATACAATAATATATGCAGAGACGAGATTGCACAAGATATATAACACACGCCACAAAAAAACACTTGTCTTATTATAATCATCAAATTAAAGCATCAATGATCTAAAACTTTTATAGTGCTCAGGCTTGCTAATAGTGTAAAATTGTAATATGCTCCACTACATTTTGGTTGCCCTCAAGCAAAGATTTAGCTGTGCAATAGATTAAATATTGAAATAAAAGAAAGTACTATATTGCACTATTGTTACATATAGTAAGATGCATAAAAGGTGTGGTGACAATGACAGCAATAAATATCACCATATAGTTATAAGGAAAGCATAATTAATGTAGGAAAAATTACGCAAGAACTGTCAAAAAAATATAGTAAGATTGTGAGGTAAACAACAACCTCCAGAATGACACAAGCACATCAGGAGCTATATATAGTTGTCACTGGCGTGCACGTAGGTACGTGTCTTTGATCGAATGAGAAACTAGTTCCCAAGCATAATGTAACCAAGCTGTCATTGACAACGAGTTCAAGAGGAACACATCGTTGGATTCTTACTTTTCTCTCACAACTCGTACTTTACAACCATTCCATGAGACAAGTAAAAATGGGACTTGTCTCTGTGATATCTTAGCAGCTGTACCCCTTAACCAAGCTTGGTGTTCCTGAAGCCTCCAACTCATACTTTTTTCTCACAACTAGCCCTGTCATATGGTGCAATGAATAGGATCAGATTACCTCTCCACTCTAGTATTCCTAGTCTCACATCTAGTGACTAGTATATATAATGCTCGCCTCACACAAGAATGTGAACGAGCAAGAGTAAAGTTCAATGAGTATATAAATATGGCTCTTTGAGAAGAAAATAGAATTTGTAGGAGTACATGTAGTTAGTGCCAATGCCAGTTATGTATGAATGGAGAAAACAAATAAATATGCAATTTTATGGAACACGATGCATCGTATCTACCAAGAGGACTAAAATATATTCGTCCCCCAGCTTACATGTCTCTTTTGAGCAGGGGAAGCCCCCACTGTGAGATGAGATCTTTTACAGAAGTCTTAGCTTCTTTACAGAAGGAGCTCTTACAAGAACTAAAGGATGGGCCACTCTATCAAAGATGTGGTTGTTTCTTTGCTTCTAGATTTGCTAGGCCGCAATGATGAACATCTCCATGAAGAAGGGGTTCTAGAATTGATGCTTAGCATGCTGCATCATCTGGAAAAAATCCTCTATCAGGTCCCAACTTAGGCCAAGATGCTGCCAATAGGCTTGACTAAAGGGGCAGCTGAAGAACAAGTGAAAGGCAGTCTCTTCAGTATTGTAGCTACAGAGAACACAGTTGTAGTTATTGCCTTCAAGTCTGTGTTTTTTCCTTCTTAGGACATTTCATGTGTTTAGTCGATCCAAGAGAAGGAGCGATGAAACTCTAAGCTTGATGAAACACCTAGAGTCCCCAACTTACACGTCTCACTGTTGGATGAGCATAATACAGTGGAAATGGCCCATTTACAGAGACCATTTGCCAGAGGCAGTGGCCAGCTCCAGCTCTGTAGTAAATCCATTTTCCCTGCCTCTGTTGTTCATTTTTGTAGTAGTCTCATAAAATGCATTCACATTAAGTGATTCATGGTCGAGTTAGTTACTTAGTTCTATTTATTTACATAAATGTGAACATTGATACCTTAATAAATGAAAAATATACATTTAATGTGCAAAATTATATGAACTTGCGTGATAGCATCGACTTAACAAATGTGAACATTGATACCTTGGTTCTTTTAATTTACATAAATGCTTATGGACATTGATTTTTCATTCTGTGGTTCTGAAAAAAAAGGATAATGGAGGATCAAACCTCCTACTTAACAATGTTGAAGAATCGCCACAGTTCAGAACACAAGTCCAACCAGAAGAACAAAAACAATAGGCAACCCCACTGGTCAGAATCAATATGTTTGCAGCAGTAGCAATTAGAGTCTCTGTCTTTCATTGACATATGACTCTTGAATCAAGACAGGATCAGCATCTAGGGACAGTTTGCTGCACATCAAGAAAAGACCTCCTAGGCATCCGATTTTGGATGCCTAGTACTGTGATCCCTACCTGGCATGCTGCAAAGCAAACAGCCCATGTGTTTCCTAGTCTCTGCTCAATCCAGTCTCACGTCATCCTAGTTCTTGCTACTTCTCTCATGCATGTCAGTGAAGAAAGGATTGGAAGTTTGCTGCTGCTAAAGATGGTGCTTCTAGTAGACTATCGGTTCTCTGAGTGATGTATCAGTTTTCCAGACATACCAGTTTCAACAGCATCTACCATTTTCCCAATGCCTCTAACTCCTATGTCACATCTACTTAATTATGAGCTCATCAATTATGGGTAGCGTTGTACTCATCTTCCTCAGTCCACACACAATCTACCATTGAGTTTGTTTGGAATGGTGAAACTAGAACTGCACATGGAGGTATATATAAAGAGAGGAACCAGAGTGCGCAATCCAATACCGTTTGATTTGTGACACATGTGAGTAATAAAATGTAACAGTCTAAGTACTCTCCTTCAATAGAATCAAATACTGCATACAAAGTACTGCTTCTATAATAAATTTTGGTTCCAGTTTGGCACATATCAATAGTTTAATTAATGAGAATACTATCATCACAATAGCAGTGGATTAATGGCTTTTCATTTTAGCTGTCTTGCAGCTGAAAATTCATGGTCTGACTGGTGATAATAGATACTGTACATACTACTCTAATGCCAGAGACGAGATGGCACAATATTTTTTTGAAGAATCAAGATGGCACAATATAACATGCCACAAATGTAAAATTGTCATTAATTTAAATAATCAAGCTCGAAAGGCATTACCAATGACATTTACAATCATAGTGTCTGATAAAAAGAGAAAGTACTATATTGTAATATTATTACGTAGTAAGATTCATGAAGGAGTGTTGACAATGAAACGAAAATAAATATCACTATATGGTAATAAGGAAAAGATAATCAATGAAGGGAAAATTACACAAAAACAGTCTAAATAACGTAGGAAGATTGTGAGCTCAACGACAGCCTCCAACATGACATTAGCACAGCAGGATGTATTTATAATTGTCATTAGTGTGCATGTATGACATCACTTTGATTGAATGACACACTGGTTCCAAGGCATATGTGACCAAGCTATCGTTGACAAACGCTTGAAGAGGAACTTCTTCTATAACAAGCAACAGCATTATCTACCCCTGGGTCGGTTATGCCATGCAAACGAGAGCGGAACCATACAGCCATTCCATGAAACAAGATAGAACGGGGTTTGTCTGAGTGATATCTTAGCAGTTGTATCTCTTAACCATCGTTGGTGTTCCTGATGCCTCCAGCTCCTACTTTTCTCTAACAACTAGCCTTGTCACAGGGTGCTGTGAACAGGATCAGATTAACTCTCAACTCCCGTACCTATTCTCACGTCCTATCGACTTGTATGTGTTCTTGTCTCACACAAGAATGTGAACAAGCCGAAGAAAATTTTAGTGTGCTTATAAATATAGCTCTTTGAAGAAAAGAGAAATATATATATAACTCCTATTTTGTACATGTAGTTAGTGCTAATGCCAATTATGTATGAATGGGGCAAGCAAATAAATGCCAGTACCTACTCTTTGTTTTCTTTATAGAACATGGTGCATCATATCTACCATGAAGATGAGAATTTGTCCCACAGCTTACATGTCTTACTTCTGGACCAGCATAACGCAGTGGATTAGTGACCATTTGCCCTTCTCTTTAGTTCATGTATATAGTAGTGTCAGAATAATGCATCTGCATTAAGTGATTTAGTTCTTTTTATACATATATAATGTGAACTTCCTTTTCCTTACTAAATGAAAAGTATGCACATAATTAATGTGCCAGAGTATATGACCTTGTGCCGTAGCATCAACTGTCTAGGACAAAGTCGAACCAAAAGAACAAAAATAATAGGTAACCCCAATCTGAAACAATATGTCTATAGCAGCACCAACGTCAGAGTTTCTATCTTTCATCTATGTCGGTTGTAGTGTAGCAACAGAAATAGCTAGTGGTTTCAGGTTTCCTGCGTGCTCAAGTCTGCTCCAAATGCATGTCAGTGAAGAAAGGATTGGATATTCGCCGCCGGTAGAGATGTGCTTCTAGTTCCAACTGCATCTGCCATGCTCCCAATGCCTCTAACTCCTATGTCACATTACTTAAGTTATGGGATTCCTGTTACAGCCATTATCATGTATCGCCAGTAGCATTGTGCTCATCTATCATTGACTTTGTTGAGAATGGTGAAACTAGAACTACACTTGGAGATATATCAAGACAGGAACCAGAATACAAAATCCAATACCGTTTGATTTGACACATGTGGGAAATAAAATGCAACAGTCTTGTGATGGTTAGTTAGTGTAAGTATCTCTGCTTCTTCACTAGAATCAAATCCGTACTACATACACAGTACTACTTATATATAATAAGTTATGGTTCCAGTCTACCACATATCAGTAGTTTAATAAATGAGAATAGTATCATGCACAATTGCAGCTGGAAATTAATGGTAAGCTGGTGAGGGTAGCTACACTACAAGAAATAAGCCGGTTTATGACGTTTATAGCATGACACCAGGTTAAAATATCACTAAATCAACTAGTTTATGACGTTTTTTAGAGGCATCTCAACTTATTGACATAAGTAAAAATATGTCACAAAAAACGTCTTAAAGCTTCCAATAGTACACAAATAAATAAATATACACTTGTATGTATATGTGAATAATAGTAAATAGATGTTATAATATAAATGTGTGCTGATTTAGGTATTAAGATAATAATTACATTAAAATATATTTATGTATAGACGTATATCTTATTTTTAATTTACGTGCTATTCAATTAATTAAATTAGTGTAGAAATCTAATTTATTCTGAATATATGTGTACTGGTATGTATATATGCACACATGCATGTGTATATATATTTGGAATAATAAAACTAAAGAATGGGGAGAAGAAATACATACGTGTGTATACAACATGTGTGTGTATATTTTTGAAAAAAAGAAGGAAACGCATACAAAGTCATGCAAAAAAAAAAGAAATGAAAAGAAAAAACAAACTCGACACACGCGCAACCTAGATCCCACGCCTGGCACCCACCCCACCCGACTCCATCAGCCTTGTCGTTTCCCTCGGACGCTGCGGCCGCTTCTACTCCCTTCCCCACTGGGTCGTCACTGCTCCCTTCCTTCCTTGGCCTGCGCTCCCTGCTCCTTGACTGCCGGCGTGGCGGGCTGCGCTCCGCTAGGGATGGACCCCCCACCATGGTCGCGCACTGCTGGCTGTGGCGTGTGTCGGCCGAGATAGCCATGGCCGCACGCTCCCTTCTAGAGTGCGTGGATCTGGCAGATTGCGGCCATAGGGTACTCGATCTGGATGGATCCGGCGAGGAGGAGGCCCGGAGAGTGGTGGAGGACTGCTGCAGAGCAAGACGACGCAGTGCCACGCGCGTTCTTCGGCTCGGCCTGGTGCGCCTCCCTTCGGTTTGACGCCGTGCCCTGCGCGGCCCTTCTGCCCGGCCCAGCGTGGCTCCGCCCCCCTCCAGCAGATGCACGCGCATCTTCAGGCTGCCGGGATCCTCATCTTCCGTAGCCTGCCGACCGCGCCTTCCACTGGCCGCCGGCCCCTTCAGGCCTGCTCACATTCGTGGTGAGATCATCTCTCTCCCTTAGATTTGTGTATTCTGCCTACAGGTAATGGATTTGCTTGATAGTTGATAGTATATGTATAATCGCTATGCTCCATGTCTAGGAAAAAATATAGGAAGAAATTTCGTTTACGTTGTGCCTTGTGCTCAGATGCTTTTGGCTTCTGTTATTTTTCTTAAGAGTAGTATCCCTGCATGCCAAGAACCTATTGATTGAAATACTGGAAGTTATATTTTAATGGAAACAATTTTGTATCATTTTTCTTTTTGCAGTCCTGTTCTACTTAAGCTGTAAATTCTAAACTTTTTTGTACTATACAAACTGAGCCACTACTAGAATAGATAGTATAACAAATTATAGGAAAACAATGATGATTCTTGTATGATCTCATATTTTGTATCCACAAGTTGCTACATCCAAACTGATAGCGTACATTCATTAATGATTTTCTGAGAAGACCATTTTTCTTATAGTAATGGATAAATGTTCAAAATGAAGCCTCTTGCAATAATGGATACATGTTTAATATTTATGTCTGAAATGATATATATTCATATATGATGCGTGCAGGACTGCAGGTAGCAACTAATTGCTAGCTGCTAATATAACACCCTCAATGTACAACAAGGTAAATAGTTTAAAAAGTCCCTAGCTTATGTACTTGTACCATTATTTCTGAAATGGCACTATGTATTTGTGGGATTAATTTTTTAGAAAATGATTATGACTAATTGGGAGGAAAATGAATCTGTCTTTGAATTTTAGTAATTGATACCCTGTAATGGTATATATTTGCTAAATAGATTAAATTGCAGCCCTAGTGATTGAATTCTTATTGATCCATTCAGATTTAAGTGAGAAGATTAACAGAAAAACTAAACACCACCAGAGCACTAGTTTCATACCCTAATATCAATTGGAAGTTAAAACCTTTTCTCTTACCATGGATGAACAGACCTGTAAGCTTTCATTAGTGTCAGAAAAAGTATTCTACTTTAATTTGTTTTCTACAATTAGTCTGCAGTTTTTTTTCTCTACATACTGTTATCTTTATTTTCTCTATATAAACCTTACTCTTCATATATATATAGAAAATGAAGCTGCTATAGTACAGTTCATTTTCTTTACTAGCTTTTATTTTCCTGAGTAGCTTTTCCTTTTGATTGATTGCTATTGATTTTTGTGCATGGAAGATTAGCACTGAGCTGGTGATGATTTTTTGTGTTACATATTATTTTATATCTTTTCCTAAATTTTTTCAGGTCACTGTTACATTGTATGTTTGATTCAATTGATGATACAGTTACTTTTGCGCTGGCCTCTGCTGGTGTGCTCTGCTATGTGCTACCTCTACTGCAGCTACTGCAAACCAAGTATGCTTCTATGTTCTCTGCTCAGCTTTAGGCCTCTGCAAAACAAGCATGGCAGATTTTAAGCCTGCATAAATCTCTGGTAATTGGAAGTTCAGTACTGTCCAGACATGAGTACAACTTTTCAGCAATTTCCGTTCAACAAGTGTTGTGAACTAGTGAGTTAATATTCCAGACGTGTGTCATTTTTAGGGAGACAAGTGTATAAAGATAGGTAGCGTGCCCGTGCGTTGCTACGGGACAGCTAAACTTTTGTACTAAAAACACACAAATCGCACGATAATATGACAGTACTATTAAATACCGATGTTAAAGTGACATTTAATCGAAAAAGCAAAGTTCGTGAAGACCTAGCGTCACAGGATCACAAACTCAACTGTAGAGATAGCACAACAGATAAATGTCATTTTTCTGTCGGTCATCAGAAACAATTTTTCTATCGATCATACATCGCACACAAAAATTGCATCCATCTAGGTTTATTCTTTTTATCCAGTGTACCATAGCCTAACAGGGAAAAGAATAGACACCGATAGAATATATTTTTCCTGTCAACCGTTGATATAACACCAACAAAAAATCTTTTACTCTTACGGTGCAATCATTTGAAATATTAGCAAAAATCAAATATGGATCATTCATACAGTAGTCACATTAGAACACATCAGATCTTATAACATTATAAGTAGCATACACCAATGTTTGCCTAGTTTAAAATATTCACATGATGACATGTTTAGTGGATCAGCAACAAATACTAATTAGTATACTTCAAGAAGTGTCAGGTGAACTAAGATGCCGCATTGCAGAAATGAAGCTGCCTAATAAAATTCAGTGCCTGTTGTTCAGTGCTCTAGCACTCTATAGAAGGGGAAATAAATTGCCTAAAAAATCTAAAAGCATGGAGCTAGCTCAACAGCCATAAGCAATACCACATTTCACAGGCGCAGGAAGAGGCACATTCTTGTCTCACCTATTAAAGCCAAAAATGTAGTAGCTGCATACAGCTGCATGAGATTGAATCTACAAGCACAAAAAAGTTGCATAAGATTGAATCTGCAAGCAAAAAAAAAAACAGAACTGGCCAAAGCTTAAAAACCATGTGCATCTAAATGTAATATCTAGTCTCATGTCTCACCTATTCAAGTCAAAAAAATCACCAGCTGCATGTCTTCTGATATCTCAACTTGCACAGCTCCATAAGATAAGGTCTGCAATAAAAATAGGTTCCTGATTATTCATGTGACAGACTAAAATTATTGCAAAAAATTGCCAAAGTTCTAAAACCTTGTGCAATCTAGATGCTACTGCATTTGCCCATCTAAAGTTATATTAATATAGAAGCATCCAAAAGAATAAATATAGAGAGGATAGGTAATTTGTACCAAAAAGCATCATTGTCTCTGAGGTAACAAGTTTCCTGTGCTTTAGTCCTACATGTTGAACAATGATGAAATGATAGTAGAATTAGAAGAACATGGGCAATGCGACAATTACCAGGAAGCACGTCTACTTGATGTACATTCTGTTGAAATTGTCCAGATGAATGCCCCCTGCCAATTCAAAGAAACAACATGGAAATGTCAGAACAATGGAAAGCAGGCTTCTATCATCACTTCATCAGCAGGTCAATTCTATGATTAACAAGGAATCGGCAGCTCAGCAGGTCATCACTCTCTCAAGATTGCAAACAAACCAATATGGCAACCCAAGTACCTCACAGTTAGAAAACCAATATGTCAACCCAAGTACCTCACAATGATTCTACTACCTCGAGTGGACATGCACGTGCGGCACGCACGTGGTTGTACCATTACCACAAATTAAGTAAAGTTATTTACTCAACCAAAAAAACATTATGTAAGTCAGCAGGATATGGCATCAATGTTCAGCTGGTCAATTTCGACCAAAAAAACATCTAATGAAATAAGGGTCATAGGTGTACCTTGAGCTGGTCAATGTCGTCATCGTCTCGGGTCAACTCGATGGAGCTACCAGACCTACACCACGACGCCAAGAAGTGGATCACCATGTACAACACGAGTAAGCAAAGACAAACCGACACCTATTGCTTTGCGCAGATGCATAGATACCACAAAATGCCATGATATTTCAAGATGGATTTCATAGTTAGCCCACCCACCCACCACAAAACTCTGTCCCTGCAAATAAAAGACAACATGGATAATGTTAGCATCTCCAAGTCATACAATGCAATCTATGATTAATTCAACCGTGTTAAATTATACAATGCAATCTATGATTAATTCAATTGTGTTAAATCTATGGATACGGTTTTCCTGTATAAAAACATGGTTAAATCAAACATATCAATAGTGAATAGTAATAACTATTTTTTCATCAAACAGGGAGGGCAAGCAAGTGATCTGTGAACTGATAGTTGCTGGCCCCTCGCAGCCTCGCCCAACAGCAATGTGGCCTGCCTCGAGCCCCTCGACGGAGACGGCGTCGGCGGGGGAAGAGAAGGATTGTGGCCTCCTCATTCTCGCGAATCTTGACCGTTGTTGGGGATCACATGTGGGGGGAGAGGAGTCGCGCTTGGGGCGGTTAGGGTTCCAACCCAAATCCCTGGTGCTAGGCGTGGGGGAGAGGCAAGATGTTCTTAAATATGCATGTTGACATATTGGATGGTGACTGTGTACTAAAATTGATGGCAAAAAACTACTGATTACATTGACACTAACAAAAACGAAACGTTCTAATCTCTTTGACATATTGGTTGAATCAATCCGTGCAAATACTGTGCTGGAGAAAAAACAAAAACAAAATGACAAAGAATACTTACACACTGCAGAAAATATTTGTGCTCTGCCCAGGAAATTAATTTAAGTGGCTTACCCATGATTGCAAATGCAATTTAGAAATGAAAATGATGAAAGAAGCAAAGTAAGATTGTGTGCACACCTTCGCTTCAGCATATTTCAATTTTACAAATAGAGCATGTTTTCTCCGCCATCCATCTGACAAAGGAAGCTCTCGGATGCTATCCTTAACCTGTTGAACAATAGCTCAGATATATAAGTAAACAAGATTGTTTCGTAGTTGAATGCACAATGAAATGGAAATTGTGGTATGAAATAATAGATTTATGCTTTGCTAAGGCTTGATGCTAGGACTGAGAACTGACACCTGTTTCCAGCATTTGATCATCTCACAAGCTAAGCGTCGTTTCACTGCTAATGTTGCCTTTGGGTTCTCAATTGCTAGTACAAGCTGGATATCAACCACCTGGAGGATATTAAGACAATTAGTGGCTCCAATTGAATCCTGATTGTTTACTTTCAATCAAAGCATCACCACACGATAACGAAAGGTTGCAACTTGCACAGAGGTGACAAGTAACAACCACAAATCAAATCAAAACAAGGTTGTAGGGCACCAAACTTCTGAAGCTTAGGAGTTAGGACTCAGGGGGCAAAAATCCCAGGACAATTTAGCAACCGTGAGTCCTGCTAAATAAATTCTCTTGAACTCTATTTCTGTTCAAACTAAACGATGAACTATCATCAGAAAGTTGAGTTTTCTTGTCCATGTCCGTGTGTTTTTAGGCTGAGACGTAGCTAGCATGTTGGAAGTGCTAAAAATTTGCTAAATGACGGTAGCACAAATACAGTTGATTGTTGAGTTAATTCGATGAATTTTGTGTAGGAGGAATGGAGGACGATGGCCGTCAAAATTACCATCTCATAAAGTCAAATCCCCACGCATTACGCTACTACTACAGGCGAAGGGGAATTCCCCATTCAAAATCGAAATACAATCGATCCATCCAAGCAGAGTAGGCAGCCAGGGCAAATGGATCAATCAATGAAGGGAACGAAGAATAAGGAGAGGCGAGACCACTACAAAAACGAGAATGGGTTCTCTTTGTGGTGTTTGGCAAAGCAATTCTATTCTAGTAATCCTACTGAGAATCTGAAACGTTTCTCACTGCCAAACACACCCATAGTTATCATCATCTCTAAAGGACAAAGGAGTGCAACACAGTAAGTTACAATAATACATGTCACGGTTCATTTAAGATGTGAGATACTTGAATGCTCCACAGAATCTATAAAGCCATCAAATCTTCAAAATATTGTATCTCACGTCTTGGAGATTAGAAATTTTGAAAGCTAAGGTAGTTGAAACAAACCAGTTATCAAGTTCCGAGTTTCTGAATGACTGGATTCCTAACCAGACCACAGTTACTCAAATTAAAGAATCACTGATGTACAAAGACAAACTACCCTAATTAAGTGTGGTCGCGGTGCGTATGAAGATCTAATCTAACATGAATTATAAGGGGACAAACACAATATAATAGCACAAGCAGTTCTATAAGTATGCTATCCCACCAAATCATGAGATAATAGACCAAATCATTTTCACTCATTCACTACCCTGGCCTCAAATTAACCCAAGATAACAACCACATGGAGGGAATTTATAGAGTGGAAGGAAACTGAACCTCAACGATGTTGCCAACGAGGTAGGGCAGCTGCTTGTTGAGCTTAATTTTCTCCTGGTTTTCCTTAATCTTCTCCTTGAACGACTCCAACTACAGGTTTGTCCGCTGCAATTCGTCCTGGGTGCCACAGGAGAAAAACCAATCAAACCCCAGACGCAAAACCCTAACACCGAACGAACGAGGATTACAAAGCCGCGGGGACAGCACGCGGGGATGTGATCTAGGATTGGGCTCGCTCACCTTGAGGACACGGATCTCGTTGTCGAGGAGGTGGGAGGCCGGATGATGTCCTCCGTGGACATGGGGGCGAGCTGGTTGTCCTCCGCATCGTCCACGACCATCGCTGCCGTCAGGGCCGGGGCACTGGATGACGACATCGCTGGTGGCCTGGCCCGCCTCCGCTCCCTAGGCTCCGGTACAAGGGTGCGCTAGACGGACGTGCGGAGGGAGGCCGGGCATCGCTTCGCACGGGGGAGGCAGATGGGGAGGGGCAGGGGGGAGGGGGAGGGACAAGAGCCACCGGGTGGGAGGGACGTGGAGGCGAGGCGAGGTTAGGGTTTAGAGCGCGTACCACCAGGAGTACGTGGTGCGGCCGTCGACCTGAGCGCGAGGAAGAGAGTAAAGCAGAAGAGCGCGGCGTGAGCCGCCGCCGCCTGCGCCGTCTTCCCCACCCCTGCCCACGTGTGGGCCCGCCGCCGCTGCATCCTCTCCTGGCTCCTGCTCCCTATGCCCCCAACGGGAAAGCCAGCCAAATCTTCCCCTTCTCGACAGGGAGGTAGAGGAGGCGGCGGCGAGAAAGAGCTCGGGGAGAGGGATCTCGCAGGTCACGGAGGGCGGCGTTCTTTCCTTCCTATCGCACGGACGACATACGCAGGAAATTACTTTCGTCCTTCCTTTTTCGTAGGAACGCACGGAGGGCCGTAGCGACGCGATGAGGGATCGCAGCCATGGGCAGACAGACAGACCAAAAACAAATGTCGCACCAAACAAAATGTCCACACTTTATTCTTTTTATTAGTTGTAGGATCAGTAACCTGATGCAATCAATTCTTTTAGCTTGCCAAATTCTTAGGCTGAGAATTTATGATGGTTGTACTCATCTAATGTTGGATTAAACTTGTGACCTGCTGTTGAATGGAAACTTGATTTTGTATTTGATGCTGAATAAATAAAACTTAAAAGCATGAGCGAGTTATTATATGCATGAACCTAGAGGTAACTCTAATCTTTATATCTTTGACTGATTTTGGTTGCAGGTTGCTGCTTTCAGAGATCTTAATCGTGTGGTCACTGAGGATGTCTCAGTGAAGTGAAAAGCCTCAGTAATGTTTAGGGGGTAGCTACAACTCTATTTCTTAGCTTGATATGAATGTTCAAGACGATGAAAGGGCTATGTTGTTTGTCATTTTGGACTTATGTCTTAGATGTAGCTTGATGTATATTGCTACCTAGATGTATGAGTTTGATATTATAATTTTTTACAACCTGGGATTTTGTCAAGATTGAGTAATCATAGAGTGGTTCTATGAAAATCAATAAAAAAA
Source organism: Saccharum hybrid cultivar R570 (assembly GCA_038087645.1). NCBI lineage: Eukaryota > Viridiplantae > Streptophyta > Magnoliopsida > Poales > Poaceae > Saccharum > Saccharum hybrid cultivar. The sequence continues at coordinate 8,053,593 of JAQSUU010000347.1, read as the reverse complement.
TATCAAAAGGACGAATGTGGCATGTAGGAAGCTATGACTTAAAAAATCAAATGTCATAAAGCTTTGTGACTTAAAATCCAATGTCATAGATTTATGACGTGAACATATAAACGTCACATAACATGATTTAAGGTGCATGGTTTTTGACACGCGGGTGTCATAAATGTTGATATGTGACAAAAATTTCATATATTATGACTTAAATCAATTGTCATAAATCGGCACATTCCTTGTAGTGCTAGCTATTGTACATACTACGTGAATGGCAGACAAAATAATAAACACAGTAGATACAAACATACAACACTCATTATTAAATTCAGATATGATTTCTGCCAAAGAAAATAATGTCAAATCTTCTGACAAGTTTTTGTTGTGAGCATTTTAACTCTCAACATGTTATGTGGCTGTTGGAATTGAGAGGAGAGAGTTGAGGGACGGCCGGCGTGCTACATTACCCATGGTGCTGCAGTACCCGCGCATGTTGTTCACGAGCTAGGGCTACAAGGGCGAGAGAGGGCCGGCCGCAGGGCCTTCGCCCATGGCCGAGCAAGAGGGAAGGAATTTCCTTCTTAATTATTGCTTTATTAGATTGACACATCCTTCTCCGTATGTAGAGAGGTATACTTGTCCCAAACAAAGCTTACTTGACCCCTAAGCAAGCGACCTTTATCTCTAATTAACCCTAATACTAATGGGCTATACAGCCAGCCCAAGCCTAATAGGCTCCTGATGTATTCTAACACTACACTTCACCTGGACATGTAGCTCGTACTCGAGCTGCAACCTAACCAATTTATAACGATGACTCGACTCGACACAAACCTAACACGTAAAAACAAGTCTTTTACATCTTGTCTTATTTTATTATTCTCGACAAGAAATTGATTTGCACTCATTATTTTTGCTGCATCTTCAATTGATGGCGGAGACTAGCCCGACCATTGGCGGACCCAGCACTAGGACCACTAGGGCCATGGCCCTAGTCGTGGCCCAAGTAACAAGGGAGCAATTCTTCATTTTTTGGCCCATCAAACATCAGCCCAACCAAGAAGTCCAAGCCAAGCCAGGGAATAGGGCAACGCTCGCTCGCGTCTGGACTCTGGACACTGGAGTCTCGCCGCCTCGCTCGCGTGATGGCGTGAGTTGCATCTATAGTCACGCTACTTCGCGCCGTCGCCTGTGGCCAGGTGTGTCGCCCATCTCAACTCGCTCCCCTCTGCTCTGTGCTCCGTCCCTGGCTGGCTCGCCCCCTTCGCTCTGCACTTCGTGGATCCGACCTCGTCAAATCTTCGACCGGCCGCTGCCCAGCGCCCCAGTGGTGGTGGTGGCTGCCCCCGGCCCGCTTGGCTGCCTGTCGCTCGCTGCCCAGCACCCCGGTGGTGTCTGCCCTGGCCCTGCTCGGCTGCCTGTCGCCTGCTAGGCAGCCAAGGGGCGCTGCCCCCTAGGCACTGGCCAAACCAAGTAGGAGCAGGCGAACAGGAAGACAGGAGCAGAGCCGTGGTTTGCATCTTGTTTCCCACTTTCAAATTTTCAACCCTTTGTTGTAGTTTGTATTTTGAAAATTTTCTATTCCAGTTACATTCTAAAATTACAGTTTACAAGATGAAGAGGACCTGACTTCTTCAATTCAGCATCGTATTTCTATCGAGTTCCCGAACAAGAGGGACCACTGAACAACAGACTTTCTTTGAGACTTCTCTCGATTTGCAAATTTTCTTTAAAAATAGTTGTTTTTCTATGTGACATATAGGTTATGGTGTAGCTTTAGGTTTTTGGCCACTAAAATATGGCCCTAGTCTTGGCCAAATTCTGGTTTCGCCACTGAGCCCGACGCATAGCTGCACGTGGACAACCACCTGGATCCCATGCACAGTGCATGTGTGTGGCCACCTGGAAGTGGCCGCAACAACGACCAGCGGAGGCGCAGCCGTGTTTTATTTCCTATTTATCGAGGTTTTATTTAAGCACTATTTGATTATTAGACACTCTTGTGAAGTAAACACTCTAATCCAATTGTATTCATATATGCAAAATACTTTTTAAATAAAATAGACTACATATATGTCCCTTTGTAGTAGTTTCACAAATTTTAGAACTGATTTACTATTTTCTATAGTTTAAATGAATTTATGTGCGCTTTTGGAAAATCACTATAACTTGAACTACACATGCTATCTAACAAAGTCAAAAAATTAGAAAATAACATATATAATAAGACATGTCTATTTGAGCTCACATCCTGAAAATTGATGGAAAACTAAGTATTTTGCTAAACATTACTCAAACTACTATTTTGGTGACTCCAACGAAAAAAATCAATAATATCATAAAGTGGTCTAAAAATTCTAAGAATTGGTATGGGGTCATAATGTGGGTGTATAAGCTTCCCATAAAAATTTTAAATCATTTTGACAAAAGTAAGACTATAGGTTGTTCATAAATGGATAAATCTCTCACATAGTCACATAGTTATGTAACAGTGTGAGAGATTTATCCATTTATGAATAATGTATAGTCCAACTTTGTTAATATAATTTAAAAATTTTATGGTAAGATAATACAGTCATATTATGATCTCATGGCAAATTTTAGGATTTTTAGACACCTTTATTAAGATATTATTGTTTTTTACACGAAGTCACAAAAATACTTATAAGTATTTCATTGGAGGCCAACCTCCGAGAAAATTAAATAACCCCCAATGAAATGATAATTTACTTGACGGTTTAGAATGACACCGAAGGAAATAGCTATTTTTCTTGGCGGTTAAGGATAACACCCAAGAAAATAGTAGTTTCCTTGAAATTTACAATTATACTCGAGGAAATATGTCATTTCCTTAGAGGTGATTGGAAACCTATAACACCCCACATCAAAAAACTGCTTATATGGCTAGCTCCGCATGTGGAACGGGCCTGCATACGCGTATAGGCTAACTTCACAACTACTACACGCTACTAATGGGCTAGGGTGTTACATTCACCCCCCTTAAGGGCTGATGCCCTCGACAGCTCTCCGCATGTGAAACAAGTCTGCTTACGCGTATGGGCCAACTTCACAACTACTACATGCTACTAATGGACTAGGGTGTTATATTCGCCCCCTCTTAAGTGCTAACACCCTTGATAGCTCACCACATATATGTGGCAAATGTCTAGGACCACCCCTTGGTACACGCCTCCACGGGCACGTGCAGCAAGGGTTGATGCTCCGATAGCATCTGTAACACCCCGCGTCCAAAACTGCTTATATGGCCTAGCTCCGCACGTAGAACGGGCCTACATACGCGTAGCACCTCTTACACTTTCATCCTCACTTCGTATAACAGGGTTAACCCGAAGATGCTACGTTTGGAACGACAAGGCTTATAATCTGACTCTTACCCTCCTGGACTTCCAAGGTTGTACTAAACCCACAATCTATAACTCCAAATGTGCCACTTGGGCTACATGGGCCAACTTCACAACTACTACACGTTATTAATAGGCTATGGTATTACAAAACTGCCAAAGAAACACCCATATTCCTTGGCGGTCTACTTCAACCTCCAAGGAATATATATTTCCTTGAGAGTTCAGTAGCACCGCCAAGGAAACTGGCGGTTTCATTTTGGCACTCAGGAAATTCTCAGCCCCCAGGCAATTCAAGATTCTGGTAGTGAAGTTGAGAGAGAGCCAAATAAGAATAACCGACTACGCTCCCAAGATTTACATTGTTGCTATTCAAGGTCTGTTCGGAACAGCTTCATCAACTTCATCAGCTGTTGTGAGCTGTTTTTTTTTTTGCCAAACACCCCGTTTCAAAACTTCTCATGGGGTGAAGCTCCTTTTTTTATGCTCTCACAAGGAATAATGGAGGGAGGTGAAGCTAAAAATAGTAGCTATTCATTGCTATCTCTCTCTCCCTTATTTCCCATTTTTTGCCATGCATGAAGCTGTTGGCGAAACTGTTTTATAAAATATATTTTTAAAATAACTCAACTTTAATGAAAAAGCTACTCATAGCTTCACTGATGAAGCTGAGCCATGCCAAAAAAAAAGGCCTGATTATTGTTGTCACTCCATCCACAGCAGCATCCACTATGCTCCCGATGCCTCCAACTCCTAGTCCAAGCTTAATTAGGAGCTTCTCTAGTTATTGCTTTATTTCTTCTAGTGCCAGTGATATGGTCCTGTCTTACACATATATATAGAGACCATCTTCGAATTTGAGTTGCATGGAGATATATATGACAAGAGCAACAGAGAAACATAAATCGATACCACCTGTATGAATTAAAAAAAATGCCACCTGTGGCACGTGTGAGCACTAAATGCATTGGCTCTTATATATTATATATATAGCACCATGCATGTACTCGGATTAAAATGGTCTAGCATTGTTGCTTCTGGTATGAATTATCTTTCTCCAACAGAGTTACAAAACGTGTGCTCTTGGTGCCATGAATCAATTCCTTAATTATGCTATAACTGTCATGCTCAGAAGTAGTGGATGGGTATCTTTAGGTTTGATCAGTCTTGCAACTGGAACTTGATAGTGGTGGAAGCTACTAAAATGAAACAGAAAAGAAGACCCAATTCCATATGTAGTTGCATTTATCTGGGTCAACTTACAGGTAGATACAATATGTGCAAAATTAAAACTTCGAAACTCACAGGAGCTAGAGTTCATCTTTCAGTATGTTTGTATGATGACAATTCAAGCACAGGGGTCAAACACCTGGCTTATTCGGTAGAAGGGATTCCCGATTCTTTCACTACTAAGCAAAACCATTACTATAGTTTGTTAGTTTCAGTAGGGTTTAAAATCTTTTGAGAGGGGAAAATTAGTAGGTAAGTGTTTCCCTACAGTTTTTTTATATAGGGAAATCTCTCTAGCGGCACGAAAGGAACTGTGCCCTAGGATTTCGTGATGACATTCGTAGGTCTTTCCCTAGGACTTTTGTTTCCTAGGGAAACATCATGACATGGCATGTTCATCCTGTGTATTAAAGCTTGTCTCCCTTTAGTTTTACATCCTAGGAAAACATATATACTCTTTTATTTTCTATACTTTTATTTGAATTTCCGTAGTATTTAATTATTGCAATGTTCATTAATAAAAAGTCTGTTCCACAGAATTGCAATTATATCAATTATTGGAATTGATTTTATTACTATTTTGAATCAAATTATACATCGAAAAGTTACATAGATGCATGAGTTATGAATCAATAACCAGAAGTTAAAACGGGTAGAGATTTGAGTAGAGAAGAAAAACAAAAACCATATATCATCTAGCATATGTTATTTCACTACTCCAGATTCATGGATCACTATCAGAATTGGGTCTGCCAGAAGGTAAGGTAGTGACAGAGCTTGCCTATCACGGGCAGTTCCAGACCCAACAGTAAATGCCTCCACCGCGAAGTGACAACATGAGCGTCAATGCAAGGTCGTTACCACACGCCCAATAATCATTTGGTGAGTGTCATTGCCGGGTTTTGCCTGTACTTTGTTGTGGTCCTCACTTGCCCATTGATTTGTTCATATATTTTATTATTATATTTAAATTATGTAGAGCTTCCATATCAAACGTAAATATTAGGATGGTGAAATGAGACGACTTAACTCAATATACATATATAACCTAAATCTAAACCAGCCAGCTAATAGGCCTGCTTCGACCTGCATCCTCTCTTCACAGATCCTTTTCATTTTGGAAAAAGTCTAGTCAGCCTCTTTGAACTATTGCTGCGGTCTGATTTTCCTCTTTGAACTCCAAAGCCGGATATTTGACCCCATGAACTCTTAAAACCGTAAATAGTAGCATCCTATCATAGGTTGGAGTGGTTTTGAAGGTGGTTTTATCTTTTTTAGTTAAAAAATCGGTAAATATTTGATAAAAGTTTTTAAACCAACAAAAATGTCTATGGTTTAAAATTCCAAAAAAAAATTAAATTGAAATAAAATATTTAGACCTCATGAAACTATATCTAGGAAAATAGAAAAAATATTTTACACTGGTAGGGTGTTAATTTGAACGGCTTCAAGAGTTCATGGGGTAAAATATCCATTTTTTAGAGTTAAAGGAGGAAAATCAGACTGCACAATAGTTCAGGAGGCATATCAAATGGACTTTTTCCTTTCTTACTAACCCCAGAATCGGCCGTAATCTTTGTTCTGCAACGAACCCAGTGCAGTGACATCCTCGGCCTGGGAAATGAAGGCAAGCACCAGCACCGGCCCACCCCTGTACGAGTGGACGCCGTGAGCTCGCATCTCAATGTTAAGTCAAGTTTCGTACGAAGCCAAATCCAGTAGGCAATTGACGAAACAACTGTAGAATGTTATATTGTCATTCTTAGCATGGATGCTATAGAAGAAAATAAACAGGAGCAACATGAATTGCAAGGAAAACCAGTGAATCTTCAGGAGAACATGGATACGTTTCCAGCACCGAGAGAGAGCTTCTTTATGAACTTTTTTTCTGAGTCCTGGTGTGATGTTATAGATAATTGTGCCGATACTGTATAGCTTGCCTGTGGCAGACTCTGAAATGAGATTTGTCAATGTAACTTCAGTTTTCATTCTGTGTTTGGTGGAACGATAGGCAACTGTCTCTCCTCTATTGTCCAAAAAAAGACATGTAAGATGCTGCTCATATATAAACAAGAAACAATACACATTAGCTGGGGATGTACACCTGCATTCAACAAACGTGCTGGCGTCACTGCTGTTCAATCTGATTATATATCGTGAACCGGCAACTCTTTTATCATCACAACACGCCTTCTCCTCCCTACCCAGGTGACCCAGTCCGGATCCCTTGACACAACCCTGTACCCTGCTTTCGCATAGAGACCTCGAGCGCCATCGTCATCCTCATATGCCCTCAGAACAATGATTCTGTGCCTCCATTTGAGCCCAAGTGACTCACAGGCCTTCAGCAGTGCAGTCCCTACCTTCCTCCTCCTGCAAGCGTTAACAAAGTACACAAATCCAGTGTTCATAACTGACTTCCTGAGTGTTATGCTCTTGGCACCATTGGGCAAGTAGAGGTGTGGAAGTAGAGAATGTAGAGGTTAGAGATCACCTGAATGATGGCAAGACTGCAATTCCTGACACATAGATGTACTCATCTATGCCTTGAAGTTGCTTAAGGATGTCGTCTTCATCCTGCACCGTGCAATCCACAACCCCGACAATCCTCTGATATGGCGCTTTTGACAGCTGGTCAGCTGGCTCAGCTTCTTCAGCCACCAAACAAGCATATCTAAGGAGAGCAGAGTTCAGTTGTCAGCAGAAATGTTAGAGAACAAAATAAGGTTCAGGTATTCACTAATCCTAAGATGTGGATTTAACAAAGTCTGCAGGTCTAGAGAGAACACATGTCAATTGCAATTTTAGCAGAAGGATCTTGAGACACAACATGGTAACTTGCCAGTAACTCAGATGCCCTGTTCCAGAGCAAGGAATAGTTTCAGTACTAAAGGGAAAAGGTGAATTCTGCAAGCTTTAAATTACTGTCTTTGGCAAACATAACACAACTGAACAAAGATTGATGAAATATTGGATATTTATTTTAAAGTTCAAACCAACCCAAAAGATAGAAGTTAGCCATTGTCTGTTCAGAACACACACCAAGAGCAACAAATTGAACAAGAATGTATTTTGATGTGTAAAATATATGATCAGAGAACATGTAAATTTGAATATTACATTAATTTGTTCATTGGAACAAGAACTCATACCAAAAAGGCAAAAACATCACATTTCTGTAGACAAACTAAACTTTATAATCAAAATCCTATCCAAGTATTTGGCATTGCTACCAGTGTTATGAAGCACAGGTACCAAGAGCATGGTTCACTAAAACCAACCCAGAACACAGAAGTTTGCCGCTGCCTGTTCAGAACACACATTAAGAGCAACAAGAATGCATTTTGATGTGTAAAATGTATGATCAGAAAACATGTAAATTTGAACATTCCACTAACTTGTTCATTGGAACAAGAACTCCTACCAAAAATACCACATTGCTCTAGACAAATTAAACTTTCGAATCAAATTCCAATCCAAGTACTATTTGGCATTGCTACCAGTGTTACGAAGCACAGGTACCAAGAGCATGATTCACCTGTCAGGCGGCGAGTTCCTCACTCTGTAGATGAGCGCCGACAGCACCTCCGCCTAATCTTGACGCAAGCAACAAACGCCACCAATAGCAGCACACCATGAGGACGAACAGATCCAATCAATTCGCAAGCTAGCTCAGATACGTGCTCACTTTGAAGAAATCGAAGAAGAAGTCATTGAAGAGCGCGACGGGGACGTGGAAGGCCTCGGCCTGGACCTGCGCCACCCGCCGCATCTCCTCGCCGACCCGCGCCATCCGCCGCACGGCCCACCCGGCCTCCCGCGCCAGGTACTCGTCGTCCTCGTCTTCCTCCCTCGCGACGCCTGCCGCCCGAACCCCCGCCTCCGTCGCGGGCAGGCAGGGCACCCGCTCCTCCCGCGGCCTGCCCCTTGCCGCGAGCAGCCCCTTCTTGGCGCGGCCTCCATGGACATGGACACCGCCGGTCCTGGACCTGGTGGAAGGAGCAGGACCGGGTCTGACTGTGGCTGCGACTCCGCGGCAGGTGGGGCGCCGCCGCTTGGACTGAGAGTGAGAGGGGCGCGAGAGCGGCTGGGGGAGAAAGGGCGGCGGCGCGCGGAGGACGGCCATGGATTCGGATTTCGGAGTCGCGGCGGGGGCTTGCGAGCGTGTGGACCGTTTCGTTCCGCTCCGGGAAGCAGAGGCAGAGCACTGGGCATTGGGCCTGGAATCGGATTCCAGATTCAAATCCGTCCTCCCTCTTTGGGAATTCGCGAATGGCAACATTTCGGATTTTCCGAATTCAATTCCTCAGATCCGAGACACAGCGCATCCAATGTGGCTCTACTTTAATATATCTCCTACAGCTAAAAAGAGAGAAAGTAAGACCGTACTTTCGTGCGACTTTTTTCGTGTCGCCGCTGCCTTACGAGGTGCGATACGACTCTCCTCCAGGCTCCCTCCCTTCCCTGCGAATACCACTCGCGCGGGCCACGCCTGGAGGCCTATCAGAAAATGCCACCCGCCCCGCTCGTTCGCCGTAGCTCGTCGCGCCGCCGCCGTCGCCCGCCCCCGCCCCCAGGCGATCCCCCGAGTGAAGGAGAAAGGTGCCGGCAGGTGGGACCCTGATGCTCATGGTCACTCATTCGATGTCGTGCTTGCCCATGCCACTGCCTCCACGCGCTCGCCGCTGCCCCCGTGCCACCGCCTCCTATCCCTCCTGTCGCATCCGCGCTGCACTCGCCCACGCCGAACGGATGAGCCCTCACCGTCGCGCGCTGCGGCCGCCCTCACCCATCGCAAGCTGCCGGTGGAGGGGGCGGTCAGATCTGGTGGGGTGGGGCGCATCAAGGGTGGCGGCGGCCCTAACTGCAGCCCTGTGTCCCGATCTTGCGGCTTCCAAGTCAACGCATGCGCGTCGTCAACCGTGATGGGGGACTCAGCGGACTTTGATGTCGGAGCTGGCCACAGTGGGGTTGACCGTGAGCGTGGATGCCGAGACGGTGGCCTTGATGATGGTGATGTTGCCGACGTCGTGCGCGAACCTGGGCACGGATGCCTCGCCGAGTGGGACAGAGTTAGCGGCCGTGGCGGCCGTCACGGTGAAGTCATCGTAGAGGTAGACGAGCTTCTTGTTTCACGCGCGTCGCGCCGGCGCATCGTGGGCCACTGTTGTGGCCTATAGAGATGGGCCGACGGTACACCTTGAGCGGGCCACCGGCGCCGGCGTCGTCGCCGGGGGCTGCAGGGTGGGCTTGCCGTTGGAAGATATTGCTTTGCTCTGCTATGCTCCGCGCGCCGAAGGGACGGACGAGCTCCGCAGGCGGGGCAGGGTGGGGTGCTTCTTGGAAGCTGCGGTGTCACTGCGACTCCGTGAGCTTGGCAGTGAGGTGTAATGGAGGAGAGAGATCTATAGGCGCGAGGCGATGGCAGGGGAAGACGAGGAGGGGAGGTGGACAAGGTGAGAGGTGAGGGAAAAGGGACAGGGCACCTCACGGATGGTTCGACCTCACCAAATCATTTGTTGCTAGCTTGCTGTTGCTGCCGCTGCCGCTTTTCCTTATCCTCTTCGTCTTCCTTCACCTCCTCACCTTACCTCACCTAATTTGGCAATTCAAGGAAGAGCCTGATGAGCGTGCCGGGAGGAGTCTCTTCTACTACCTCGCCGAGGCTGAGGACAATGCCAAGTCCTCCCTGCTCAACAGAGGTTCGATCCATTATTACTCGCCTGAGTCGCCTCTATTATTCAGTGCTTGCAGGATAGTTGCTGTGCTAGCAGATATTATTTATAATTTGTCCATCAGACCTTCTACATGGATAACGAGATGCTGACATGCTGTAGATCCGTATTTGTTTGTTTGTAAAAAGAGTGATCAAATGGTTGCACTGTCATTTTGTCCAATACTGCTACACCTTTATCAGTGATGCCAGACTATCAGTAATTTCAGATTCCACAGATTGGTAAAATTTGTGTCATGGGCTTTAAATGTTGCGATCTTAATTCCTAGCCTGGCATTACTGCATTTTTAATCTCTATTGCAAAGCGTTGGACAATGACAGTGACCCTGGTCTGGCTCGTGTCTTCGTCGGTCCTCCGTTCCTGCTGCACTTCCATCCGTTGTGCCTCCTCGGTTCGTGCCGCTTCTCTATTCTAGAGGTTGGGCAGCAGGTTTAGGCTTTAGACTCCAAGGGTCCCTGAACGTGAGATGGGTGTCTATGTTCTCCTTGTCGCCCTGTACAGTAGTAGCTTTAGTCTGTTTTCGAGATCTTTACCGGCCGAATTTTTCGTTGAGCAGAAGCTAATTGCCGTCCAGTTTGGCTTTTCTGTGACATTCTCTTGTTTTCTGAAGAAACCATTTTTAAATGAACCGTGAGAAAGTCAAAATTCATTGTGTTCCAAAATTTTGGATGCAGAATTGTGTCTATGAAAGTCAAAACGGAAAATCAAAATGAATTGTGAGAAAGTTTTTTTAAACAGAAATCCATGTTATGTTGGATGCAGAATTGTGTCTATGAAAGCTTCATTTTCCATTTTGCAGAGTGTGATGTGTCTTTTGTTGTTGTCTATGCAGAGTTCTTGCTCCACAGGGTGGTGTTCTTTGTCCTAGGGTTGGTGCTTATGGTGGTGGCACACGCATTGAGCGATCGAGTCTGTAGTGTTCTACTATGGTGGAGCAATGACGATCAGCATTTTCCTTATGATACTGATTATACTCTTTCAGGTAATTTATAATCCTCTTCAATCTGCTCTATATAGTAGTAGTTGAGCACTTCAGCTGATGGTTTGTATTGGTAATGGTGGTTGGTGCCATTCTTGTAATGATTCGATTGAGCTCACTTACTATCTTATTTGAAACTACCATTTGGATTATGTAATATTTGAAGATTATATGCGAATTTGCATTGGAAAAATCCTGAATTAGCAATATAATTAAACTATTACAATATATACCTCTGGCAAAAGGCTTCCTCAGTGTCAATAGGGATTTGTACCTCCTCTGTTTCTTTATTTTGTTTTCATATGACAATATTACTGTAGTTGATTGGCAATGCTATGTGCCACTGGCTACAGTCACAAAGTCTCATCTTTCCTTAGCTTGATGCTATGCAATTCAAGTTATTTTATACGAGTTGTATGCAGCCTTTCCACATGAATCTTAACTTTTGGCCTGTTCAATAGGAAACTTAAGTTTTATCTGCTATTTAGTCAATCATTTTGTGGGCACCACCTACATACCTGACCTTTTTTTCTATCTACTTTCAGGGAGCTTTTACCGACCGGTAGAAAGAGTTCTCTTACTATTTTCTCATACTTCTCGGTTGTCAGTATTGTTTAAAATATTGACAGGATCCACTTTGGTTTCTGACTTACACCTCTAGATCACTCATGTGACAAGGCAACAATTCATCTTTTGGGAAAATATAATTGGCAGACGTGATTTGTTCTAATGGGATTTCAGTTTACTGTGCACACAAGGCGCTTTATTGTTTTATTTGGGTGAGCACCTTTGGAATACGATTCAAAATCCTTGGAGAGCATCCTTCCTGAAATCTTAAATGGGCTGCAAATGCAAATATCACTATTGTTGTCATAGCTTATGGTTTGAAAGCTATTATCCAGGTACAAAAAGTTCTGTCATAATCTGCATTTGAAATTAATATTCACTTAGTCATCTGTCGAGTTGAGCTAAGTGAAATCTGTTTCTTTTTGAGATATTGCAGACTAGCAGTTGCAGATTATGGATTTACATGTCTTTGCTTCACCACGTATTACTCTGAAGCCCCATTTGGGTTTATTTTAACCCCAATATACAAGGTGGACATGCATATGGATGGCCATGTATCTTCGCAGGGTGATCTGTGCTCTGGTTCGGCTGATGGTATGGCTAGGAACATAAATTGTTAGTTGGCTGCCTATTTTCAGTTAATGGTAGGATATGTGCAGAAAACATATAGTGCAGCATATTTTTAAGTTATTTCCTAGATTTATTCCATTCTCTTCATTCTAAGTCTTTGCCTTATATTACTTTGAAAACAATGGCTATATTAAGGAAAATTGTTACTGTTCACTTGATGCAAGTAGCAGAACTTTTTTTGGTGTGTTATGTCATTTTAGATTTAGAAGTGTGTGACTTCGGAAAGAGTAGAGTCTGAATAAGATGTGGCACAAACCTTTAGCACCATAGAGGTTAATGGTGACAAGCTCTTTTTGGTGAGCTTAATGGAATGCAACTCAACCTCTATTTTTTTTATTACATTTTTATTCCAGTTTTGCAGTAGAGCACACACCAAGAGACTAACATTCCAAACTCTGGGTTTTATGTTTCAGAAAAAATAGAGTTAACCTATCCTTTGCTTCTCATTTTTGGCTTTATTATTAAGACAAGGAAAATAAAGCGGTGAAAGTAGTTGTGGATTCCACTGAATGAAGGAGAAAAACATAATCAAGTTATATGCAGTTATAGTGTCGTTCTAGGTCCAAAAGGCATAAGCAGGTAACATGGTTAGTTGTAATGATGTTCTCTGTGCTTAGGGTGGGTCAATTTGATGCTATCAAATAAATGTTGTCTGATCTGGATTTATATAGCCCTCTCAAAAGCTTGCATACTTTAGTGCTGATACGTCAGTGTCCTTATGCTACCTTAACATTACCAGTTGTTATGAAGTTGATTTGCTAGCCGTGCATATTGTTTGTCGTGTGGTAAGGAATATTGGTCGGATTGCTATTCTCTAGAATAAGTTAATTGACATTACATTGTGCATCAAATCAAACATCTTAGATGTTTCTAGAACTGAATGTGCCTATGATAACTTATGAAATAATTTCGTATGCCAGCTCCCTGCAGTGATCTTAATGTGCTCAACTTGAACCATGGTTCTTTGGGACAAACATAGAAAGTTAGAAACCAGTGTTGCCCTTTAATCGTCCAAAGATGGGTGTGATGTGCAGGCTGTTGGTTTCTATGGAGATGTCTACAAGCAGGAGGATGTGGCCTGAGTGCTCGCTGCGACAGTTGCACATTTTGGCAAGCGTATGATGTAAGTTGTTGTGGTATTTCTAGATACATAACTTTTATGATGTATGAGACGTATCGTATATAAAGCCACAATGACTTATAATTTGGAACGGAGGGAGTAATTCAAAAATGTGTTTATATCTATTTCGCTTATTAATACGCTTTTCAGAGAGGTTCTTATTTAACAAATTCTCTACAGTTCTCAATATCAACAATTTGGATACATACATAATTGTTCTATAAAAGCCCTCAAGTATCTGAAAAAGGGTGGCCAGGAAAAGGCCCATCCACTGGTGGCCTAATCATTAACATAAAAGCAACACTGCATCTTGGTCTCCTGCTAAGGTACCTGGTTCTTCTCAGAACTGCTCCTTAATAAGAGAAAATAATTGGAATAAGCAGATTGTTTCCGATGGATTTGTTTGTATAGGCTGTACTTGATAGCATCACAAGATCGCTGGCTTCAGAATGGGGAACATTAGAGTCAACAAAATCGCACACAAACCGTTTTAGGTCCAATTCAACACCCAAACCATGTCAGGTCCAATTCAAGACACCCAGGGTCAAGACACCCAAGGAGTGAGGAATCTTTTGCACCCGAAGAAATGAGCAAGGGCATGGAGAAATGATGCCGTTATTCAAATTTGGGGATAAGCAGTACATAGCAATGGTCGTGAATATGAACTTGGTTGTTTTAGTTTCACATAGGTTCTTACAATATGAACTTGATTGTTTTAGTTTCGCATCAAAACTTGGAGTTGTATTTTATTGTGGTTAGTATTCAAAACAAAACAAAAAGAAAAAAAATCAGATTTTTCATGTTTTCATAAAGCTCTGAAATGCTTTTAACTCAGAATACATTTCAATTTTTCTTACAGCCCTCCACCCACTTATTAGTTTTATGAATGACGTAGCACTCAAAGTAAGAAAATTGTCCATATAAGCTGATATATTTCAGTAAATGCAATTGTCAATCAAGGGCCGGTAAGCCTACAGCTCACCAAACTCACCGTAACAACACTTGTTCATGAATTTACTAGCGCACGAACGAAATGGATATCAGAGATTTCTTCCTGCCGATATAAAACATTATTTTAGTCGCATCACGAAAATGTCTATACAGTAGTGTTGATAAGCCTACGACGTCGTGCTCTCTGTGACTATGTTAATTCCACGAACTTTGCTTTTTGGATTAAATGTCACTTTAAAGTTGATATTTAATTTAATATATTGTTATCTTATCGTGCGATCCATGTGTTTTTAATACAAAAGTTTAGTTGTCCCGTAGCAACGTACGGGCACGCTACCTAGTCTCATCGTAAAGAACGTAACGGTGCTAACCAAATTAAAAATATGACAGGGGCGACTCCGCCGCCGCCGCCTTCGGCCCCGTTTCCCACGCCTCCGGCCTATCCTTTTAGTAGATCTACTGTTTTCTTAGGGTTTTTTTTCTTCTTTTAATGTTTTCTTAGATTTTTTCTTCTTTTATTTTCCTTTCCTCCATAATAATTCGGGCTAGATTTAAGTTGGGCGTTTTGATGTTTTTGATCCGACTTTCTGTTTCATACCGGATCGCTGGTGGATGTGTCGTCGTCTTCGGTGATGGCACGCTCTTCCTAGAGAGATCGAGGTATGTTGGCATAGTACTTCTTGAGAAGGGATTCGATCTATTTTTCCCTTTCTACGGGATAGTCTTTCCGGCCGCCAGTGAAGCTACTGGCGGCAGCGGATTTGCCCTTTCGGCTAGTGGTGGTGATGCTAGCAGCATTGGATTTTATGTTCAGTTCAACCTTCAAAAGATATGGCCGATGTGCTCTCGGCGCCCTTTACTCCCCTTAGGGGTTGAGCTTATCGCGCCTCTTTTGCAGTCTCCATGTTCGTGGAGTCTTCTGTTGATAGGGACCGTGGTTCTCGGGTCCAAATCTGATGTACTTCCATGGTCGCGATGGAGCTTCCTAAAGGGGTGTATGCCGGCGGACACGAGGAAGATGAAATATAGGGACCTAGCGGTGTGCTTCAATGTAATTTTATTTTATATTGAGGTCTCAGTTGTAAAAGGGGTTTAATTTAATGAAATCCAGTCTCTTTCTAAAAAAAATATGTGTTTTTCAAGAAAGTTATTACATTTTAAAATTGATATATCACGAGTAATCCTAAAGGGAAAATCACTCAGAATTAATTAGAAACAGGATTCGAGTGAAACAAGAATTGAAATCACACGAATTATGCATTCCCTCATGTTCACAATCATGCATGATCAAATAACAGCAAGAATCATCAAAATTATAAAAACAAAAAACCTAGTAAATTAAATATTCAAAATAACTAAAACAGATGATAACAAATAAAATAAAACAAAGAATAAAAACAATCAAAGTAACCAGCTACGTTTAAAACTATGAGCCATACATGAGCCTAATAAACCTTTTCACTTAGTATTCAATACATCAATAATACCTGATTAAGCACTATAAGTATAGTTGAAGTCTAGTGTAAACAAAAAATAATTGATAGTCCATATAATAGTAATTTGCCAACAAGAAACCAAGATCAGAAAGAACAAACACATGATAAATAAATCAAAACGGCAAATCTAAATAAACTGAAGGTTTATTAAAAAAACCTGAATTAATGCAGGAAAAATAAACTTCAAACCACCTTTACACCTTGTCAATTACTGGGATCCAACCAGTTGGACACAACTATACAAAGAAATCGCTAATGCTTATAACAAAACTAGATCTAAAAGCCAAAGAGAGGGGCCATGACGTGAAAAGTAGCAACATATAAATGGAGCAAGATTTCAAAGAATACCTAAAGCTAGAAAGCCAATATTTAAAAACCTAGAAGGCATCAAACCAATTGTAAAGGATAAACTATGTCAACAAAGAACAAAAGGATAATTGACAAACATCTCCGGAACACAAATATTTAGGAGTAGAACGGTACCTCAGATTCTAAAATATCATCAACAACACAAAAAGACCATCACCATCCACCTCTATCTCAGCCTCCGCATGAACATCTCTAGAACACAAGATCAAAAATGGAAGAAGAAAACGACAAGAACAAATAGCAGCCAGATGTACGACTTCTAATAAAAAACTGAATGAAATACTCACCGACGAAAACAAATCAACCCTGGAAACGACTCCATCTCTGCCTCCTCCGCATTAGCTCGGCCTCGGCATACCAGAAGAACACAAACAATGATAATACAGAAAGAGTTACATTAAAAAATGCGTAATAAACTTACATCAATAATACCTAGGAATTACACATCATTAACAACTATAAGTGTAGATGAACTCTAGTGTAACTACAAAATTAATCCATATTAACATGATAATACAAAAATAAAAACTAAAAAATCAAATAAACCTAAATTGTCAACAAAAGAATCTTATGTTACAATGCTACATTCTTGATTTCTTGCAAAATAAGGTCCGCATAATCTAGTTTCAATGCTAATTCGTGCAACTAATATGGGAACTAGAAGTTTAGTCGGACACTCTACACATTTTTCACCAATTTGTTTATAGTTGGATCAAGATGGCCATCCAGTCATCTAGAACAACTATCAAATTTGGTCAATGACCTGAAACAACATGGAGGCAGCCTAATATTATCAAACCAAGATTAAAGCAACTAAAGAAAATCTAATCATTTACTTTAGTTCAAGAATAAACCACCAATTCAAAGAACAAAGCAGCTTGATACTATCAGCAATAATGTTTTGATACACCGATTAATAAAGTTAGTAGTAACAATGCAATTTGATATTAGCAAATGCAGTGGGACGATGCTGAGGTTGACCCAAGGAGCTCAACGAAATGGTAAGCATACTAAGGTCTTTTCCTAGTATTGGGAGTAATATTCTAGGAATTTTCCTAATATTGGCAGTAATACTCAAGGCCTTTTCCAAATCTTTTTCTACATCATCATGGCACAATAATATATAAAGATTCAAGCAACACAGTACTACTGAAAAAAAATATTTGCAAAAGACAAAACAGAGAATTTCTAATTGAAGCCCTTGTGAGAGCATGGAAAACTCAGTTTAGCATTATCCAAATCTCATTTCATATTTTTGAGTGATCGTCACACAGGACGGTTAAAAAAATCAGAGATTAAGAACTTACCAACATATCCAACTATTATTGAAGGTGGAAGGAAGGAAGAAGGCAGCAGCACTAGGACAGAGTTAAGTTGACGAAGCAAGTTTCAATCAAACATCAGACTATGATTTCCCCTCTCTACTACTGGTATACACGATTGGCCTCAGGCGAAAAGCAAAAAAATCTGTAGCACATGATTAAAAAATATATCGATATCCAACTTTCAAGCAAGATATATGAGATAAAAACATCAAAGTCATGCAAAATAAATCTTGGACATTTAGAGAATGTTTCTTATATGATTCCTATTAGTCCTGTGCGGCTATAAGTTCAGTAAAAAGCATTTGGAGGCGGGTGTCTTAAAATGACCGCCTCTGTAAATCCATTTTTGGAGACGGACAATTTTAACCGTCTTCGTAAATAAAAAAGCCCGCCTCAGTTAATCCCTAAAAATTTTACGAGGCGATTAAATTTTGTGACCGCCTCGGTTAATAAAAGTGCACTGTCTTGAAAAATCATTTGTGTAGTAGTGCTTGATGTCGAAAGAACAGTATTGAAGTCCTCTACAACTTTGTAAACAGTGACCAGGTTTATTAAGGATATTAAGAAGCCGTAAAATGACAATGAATAGGAACTGCACAGTCTGAAGGGATTTATGAACGTGAATGAGATCAAATTCAAGAATTTCAGAAACTACTCCAATGGAATCCTTTCTAATTAGATGTTTCGTTCCACAACTTGACCCAAACAAGTGGATTAGAATTTGGCATCTCACCTAGCTAGGGCAACCGCAGCAGCATGACGAGAAGGCCCCGGCGATCCACTCCTCTTTCCTTCCTTTCTCTTCTCCACTGATCCTCGTCACTACGTCCAGGTTGCCATTCTAATCTACGTCACACATGGTACATCCATCATGGATAGCGAGGGAACAAGAAATTGAGGGTAAAAACGGGGAGATAAGATGATGCTTAAACAAATTTCTGCAGAAGAAAGCTCCATGGACGACGGCGGTAGTAGACGACGCAGCCCTAATTCCTCTCCTCCCTTCTCTTCCCTTTCACCTCCTTTCTTCTGTGCATGCAGGACCGAGGCAGCTAGGTCTGCTGGGCATGGACACAGAGACGCAAAGGGCCACCCTTGACCTTCCTCAAAAGAAAGAAAAACAGACGGCCAGGGCTCGGTCGTGGGAAAGGAATGGGAGTCGGCCATGCACCCAGGTCGCGGTTACTGTAGTTGAGTTACTGTAGCTTCGTTTTCCTTTTTCCCACATTTTGCAACTTGAGCAACTCAGTCATCCATGTTCCAAACAACACATATTAGTAGTCAAATTTAAAGTATTGAAAGCTCTATGCATTCTGGGTCTCTGTTTGTCACTCCGAGCAATGGATCAAAAAGTTAAATTTTTGGTCTCCTTTAAAATCGGTGAACCTTTACTAAAAAAACTTGATGCATATTAGAACCGGTCAAGTATTCTTGGGTGTTACAATTTATCAGCCACAAGTTACAATATTAAACATTGTCAATGCCTCCAATTTACGAAAGAAGTCACCATATTATTTGCCACACAGGAATACTTCTTTTGTTGGATTTACACAAATCTAGTATTTTTGTCCATTATCACAAAACCTACTACGATTCTATAATTTATTTTTTAATAAACTGCAGGAACAAAGCCCTTACTCGATGTATATCACACATATAAAGGAATACAACATGTTCAAAAACATGTATAATTTCGCCAGCATAACATGAAACACTAGAATTTTGAAACCATTAACTGAATTATTGATGTCCTGGAATGCTGGCAACTAGCCAACCAAGCAAACTATGGTTTCCTCATAAAAGAAGCTGTTATTAGTTACATAAATCCTATCATGGACAGAAGTGCGACATGGCATTTATATTTTCCAATTGGTAACAACATAGAAGTGCACAGAAGCTCCGTATGCTTAAAGCAGACCTATGCTGCTTGCAATTCTTTGAAATTCTTTCAGCTCCTGATGCCTCTGAAGAAGACTTCCCTTCCTTCAAACATATCCACTGAGAATATGTATTCCGTTACTTTGTGAACTTGATCTGTACCATCTCTAGAAAATCATGTAAGTATATTTAGAACATGTTCAAGGGATGAAATTAACATAAAATATCATATAGTGACAACAATAAGATATCATCAAATAAATTACCTTAATTTCAACAGTTTGAACGAATCGAGAAAGACTGAATAGATGATGTGGTGGAACAAGAAAGTTTGCATCAAGTCTCAAAATCCTTAGATTTTCAAATCTCCACAAAAGATCTTGGAATATGTTGATTGCCGTTGCCTGAAAATCATAATATATTTTTGTTATGTAACATCACATCTCTACGTCACATTATAGTGACCCAATAATGATATTCAATCTTCTGAACAAGAACATGTGACATATGAACATCAGAATTATGCAGGACCTGTTTCTTGTAATTCTATGTAGACATCAAGGATGACTGATGCCTGAATATGTACATGCACAACTGTTCAAAGGAGGGTCCAAAGGATAATGAACTACTAGGCACTCTCATTTTTCTCGAAAACGTAGGAGAGCCGCACCTTGTTATATTAAGAAGATTGTAAAGGGTAAGAATCCAAACGACACCACACACATGCACGCATTCACACCCCAACAGTTTCTAGGATTACATTCATGCCCGTGACAAAACTACACAAGGCGACTAGACTCTAACTACAAGGGAGGAGAGCTATCAAGAATGATAGCCCTTGAGCCCCTGCCATAGACCACAAACGGTGCTCCTCACCAGCTACGATCAAAGCACCAGCTAAGTTTGGAGCTGCTCCATCAAAAACACACCCATTGCAATGGTTCCATATAGTCCAAGCTTTGAGTATACTGAGCAAATTAATTCCTGCCTCATCAACTCATCAGCGGTGCTGCTGCTAGCTTTCTCCCACCAAGCATGGAAGGATAACTCTTTAGGCTAAGGGGACGAGCTCTGAAGACCGACCTATCTGAACAAATTAAACCAAAATTCTCTTGCGAATACACAATGGACAAGGAGATGGTCCATAGTCTCATCTTCTTGGTCACAAAGAGGACAATACTCCGGACGAGGTAGCCCACAAAACGTGTCGGGTGATCAGCCGTCCAGCACTTATTGTGCACGACCAGCCACATAAGGAACAACTAGGCACTCTCAAAACATGAGGTTACACATTAACGATATGTAATTTCCTTTTTTTTGTACATTTACTTATTCTATTCCAACTAGGTACACTCATATAAGATGACTTATGCATTAAAGCGAAGAAATTTATTCTTTTCTACATTTACTTATTCTAGCGCTAGGAGATGACAGAGGACCCAACAAACACTCAATTTGTTCATTTTATATTTGCAGAGACTTCATTATTAATTAGCCTCTTCAAACATTAGAATTATAGCTAGATAATTAACATTAAGTGGTAATAGATTATGTGGAATTAAGAATCTCTCACGACAGTTTATGTTCATAAGGATACACTAATAAAATACACATGAATGCTGGAAATTATGAGAAGCAAATTTGGAGAATTAACAAAAGACTGAAACTATATATTATTAATTGGCACTACATCCATTTCAGTAAATGTGTTATTGGAACAAGTTATGACTGTCAGCTCATCATGACCACATAGAAACTTACCTCTTCCCAACATGTTTGATGATGTCTCTACGGAGGTTGGGGGATCGGGCTCATCTATACTATCTAAACCATTTATTACTATGCTTTTTTGTTTTTTCATGATCGATATATAAGCATGGAGTGACAAAGACACTGTAAATAGAGGGGCATGCCGGGCTAAAGATGGCTTTAGTTCCCACAATCTTCTAGACAAATAAATTTGTTTTTCTTGGCTACAAGTTAAGGATGGCTTATTGGAGATGCATGACATTGTATCTCCAAAATTAAGCATGCTCACAGTGTCGAAAATGATTCCTACACAAATCCAAGGAAAAGAAAATTAAAATATCAACCATCTATATGCCTGCTGGTGATTAAAATATGGTTTTGACTTTGAATAATCATATCTCATTGTAAGATATAAATTTCCAATGATAACCCACACACATATGTTATTATTTCAAACTATTGTTTGTTTGCATATCATAAGTTATGTGTTAGTGCACTTTGCCTTCTTGGTTTAGCAGTTGGTGTTGAACACCAATAATTTTGCACCTGGCAAATGAAACACCTACACACACCTTCCAGTAACTGAATTGTGAATATATCTTTTCCTCTGAATTTTTATGATGTTACATCATATAGATTGATATGAAACTTATTCTAAGGCATTTTATGAATTTATGTGTTTATTAATATATGTTTTTTTATCACATGATCGTGTGTGTGTATATATATATATATATATATATATATATATATATATATATATATATATATATATATATATATATATATATATATATATATATATATATATATATATATATATATATATATCTGTGTGTGTGTGTGTGTGTTGCTCCCTTTTTCTTATGCGTGTAAGAGTTAAAACTGGTCTATTTATATGGTCAAGTTACTTGGTTTCTTGTATGCTGTCACTTGAGACCTCCTAAGCAGTGTTCGCCTAAAACGCGTCTCAACAGGCATCTACACGCTTCTAAAGGCTAAACAGTGGGTTCGCATATAGTTTAGGCCCTAGTAGTCACTGAATAAAATATGTAAATGGTCAAACTGGACAAGAAACTGTTTAAACGGTGGCTAAATGGGTGGTAAATGTCAAAATTGGCATTTAAACGACCGCTTAGGTGATAAACCATAAAAGTTTAGCCGCTAGACGAACTTTTGAGGTGTATGACTATATGTATAGTTGTTTATTGTCTATGTCAGACCGTGCAATTATGTTCATGCCTTAAATTTTATTTAAAAATTTATGTAAAAATTATAATTTTATACGCATATTTACTGATAAGTACAAACTATTCAAACTATCTAGTCGGTTGTTTAAACCATCTACAAACACTAAATGGACGATGGCTGACCTTTTAGCGTTCAGTGTGTACGATAACACTGCTCCTAAGTATGCGGTACAAGGTACCATGCAAAATATCTACAATATTTTGAAACCTATATTGTTTGACACCACAAGTAATGCAATGATGATTAAGCACTGATATATAGGCAATCATGATAGCAACCATTTGACCTATACGAATATATGGCTTAGAATTGAACAACAAAGCTCCAGTTTCATTGTTGGATTTCAGATATTTGTAAACACATAAATTCAATGGATAAGCATGCACGCCACACAATGATGGTGAAAGGGAGACCGATGCAAAACAGATGCGCGCTCTCAAAGCGGGACCGATGCAAGAGCTGGTAATAGTTAAGCTTAAGAGATGAGAACCTGTCACAGTTGAATTTACCTGTGTGGCCGTGTCAAAGTTGCCGATGTGAAGCTCCCTGACGTTAGAAATGGCTGTGAACATCTGGACGTAGTCTCTATTCTCTGCGGAGTCGTTGAGGAAGATTCTGGCAGACTCCAGGTTCGGCAGCGGCCCAAGCTCCCAGAGGCCAGCGCCAGCGATCCTCAGGCACAGCACCAGCCGCCGGAGGTTGGGCGCCAGGATGACCCACCGGCCCGGGACGAACCCGCCGTCGGCGACTGAGAAGGCGATGTTTTGCAGGCGGAGGTCCACGAGCGTGGGCGCGGCCGCCGAGACCATGGCCTCCAACTGCGCCCAGGCATTGCCGCCCGTGAACACCACGTCGTCCAGATCGAGCTTGGTTAGCCTCTGGAACCCCGCAAAGCCGTCAGGCGGCCCCGGGATCGCGCAGCAGCGCAGCTCCAGCTTGGCAAGCGCGGCGGGGTCGCAGCGGAAGAGCGACGGCAGCGGCGTGGCCAGGGGGAGCGCGAGGGACAGCGAGCGCGGGCTCTTCCCCGCGACGGCGCGCACCCAGTCGTCGGCGCGGTGGTAGACGCTCAGGGGAACGCCGCGGATGCTGACGCGGCCAACGGGGCCCGCGCAGCGCTCGAGGAAGCCGGCGGCGGAGCCCCAGGCGCCCCCTTCGTCGCGGACGTCATGGAGCTGGATGTCGAGGCCCGGGACGGACTCCCAGCGGCGGCGCCACGGCGGCGACAGCACGGACGTGCGGACCACGTCGGGGGCTGGCAGGCCGGCGAGGATCTTGTCGAGGACGAACGTCGGGAGGTCGCCTAGCAGGTCCACCTCACGGTCCGCCGGCTGCGGCGGCTGAGATTCGCCAGTGGGAAGCATGGTTGATGGCTGGATCCAGTGATCTGACGGCGACTGTGGGAATGGGGGATCCGGCCGGATCATTTCATTTCATCTATATATATATATGAACGTCCATCCAGCTCGGTGGAGTGAATGCGTCCAGTTTTACCGAGCTGTAATCATTCAATCCAGAAAAATTCACAGGCAATCACAAATCTGGCGTGGATTCAATTTCGAAAGAGACACGTTGCCTAACAACATGCACAGAGCCTAATATGGCGTGGATTTGGCAGCACATTTAATCTGCCGAGCACGATCGACATCAGGCATTATATTGTGGGCTGTAGGTGGCCTTGCGCTCTCGTCGGTGTGCCCACGGCGGCGACGTCATCTACGAGCACATCATATCCTCGCCACATGTGGGCCTGCAGAAATCGGCTGCAGCAGAAAGTGGCACTCCTGTCACGGTCTTGGGAGTATGAGTATGCGTGTCCGGATCCCTACCTCTCCTTTCCACCCCTTCTCTCCCAAAATTCCTACTGATTTCTCATGTTACCATCAGATTCTATATTGGACCCTGACAAAAGGTATCAAGAGCACACCTTGATTCCACGTATTTGAGATCAACACTGGTACAGAAAAGTTTTTAGAGTAGCTCAAAACCGATCTTCAGGGACAGTTCAAAATACCAGAACTATTCTATTGATTGTAAAGATAGGCGTTTGTAGCGTCGGGCTTCTAACCGCCTCAACAAAAGCATTTTTAGGGGTGGCTCCGTTCCGATATCCACTCCGGTTGGAATAGGAGAACCACCTAACGAGATACTAACATAGGCGTATGTCAAGCCTTGGGATCAAGGGTTCCCGACCACCTTTCTAGGATCGCCCGGGGGCTATACCCATCGGGTAAGCTCGCGTGTACCCTCCAGCAAAGGAATCAGGCCAAGCACAAGCACGCACGCCGCCTCTACTCAGGACTCGGGGGCTCGCTCGAGCCTCAGGCTCCCGATCGACTATATGGACCCAATCCTTGGCCCCCTCCGGTCTTCAACGCTAGCCAAGGCCTAAGCACGAGAGAGGTGCCCCGAGCCAACAAGGCTCAAGGGCTCCCCAGCGCTGCCCTGTAGGGGCAGCTCTGTCAACCGCTCCTCCGACAGGGTCATGCATGGGGCATAACACAAGAAGACAAACTCCTCCGCTGGCTCTAGGGGCTCGGAGGCTTCCAGGCCCGTGCGTCGGCCTCTCAAGCCGGGTGCCTTCGCCACCAAGAAGCCTCCGAAAGGTGCACCCTGTGGGAGGACGGTCCAAGCCGACACAGCCTGACACTCAACGTGTTAGAATAGAGCAACTAGACAACCCCTAGAGGTTCTTCGGCTCCACGGCATTGCCACGGTCCACGGTGCACCACTGCAAGATCCTCCTGGACTCCGGCGCATGTAGAACTTAGGTTTAACTCCCCCAAATTGCCATGTACCCGATCTACCTCGATGTATAAGGGGAGGTTGGATCCTAGAGAGGGGGAGGACGATTCCTAGACGATCTGAGATAGATCAATTGAGTGCTCACTGTTCAGCTCACTCTATGCACCGAGACCGGGAGCAACCCAGAGAGGGGCACCGAGAGCTCCTCCACTGCTTCTTTTGTCTTCCTCCTCTTCAACGAGGGAGAAGGAGCCACCAGCGACGAGGCTTCCTAGGATCAGCACCAAGCGATCCCCTACCAACTCTCTCTTACACTTTGTTGTAACCCCTAAAATTTTGGGTTCTCTTGAGTAGAAGGCTCATCAGCTGCTAGACATAGGGCCCCGATAGCCCGAACCAGGATAAATTGTTGCGTCCCCTCTGTGATTCTTGTGTTCTTAAGACCACCCGAGCCACTGGAGACACGCACTCTAACATCCGACGAACAACAATGCTTGCTGCAGTTTCGACCCCGCGACACCGCCCCTAAAAATCTATTTTCAGGAGCGGTTGCAATAGGAGAACCAACCCTGTAAACTTATTTTCAGTGGTGTTTGTTGCACTACAACTGTCCTTGAAACTGATTTTCAAGGACGGCTATGGCAATACAGCCACTTGTAAAACATATTTTCGATCAAAGGCTGTTGTGTCGGGCCCCTACTTTAGGGTCCACTGTGCATCATGTATCAGTCCCTGGATCAGTAGTTGATACGCACAATTCGAAAAAGATTGATATCAAAAATCATACTTTTATTGCTAATGGAGAAATATATTACATGGTTCGGGTTATATAGCTTGGGCCACTGGCCTTACATCGTATATCAGCGATCTAAGACAGAGGTCCTATGACAACGTGGCTCCATTTCTACAGACAACTTGGAGTGCGGACGTAACCCTAGACTTATTCCTCTAGCGTACTCCCAGTCATCAGAGTCCTAGCGCAGTTCCTTTGTGTAGTCACACGGCTCCGTCTTCGGGTGTCCTTCTGATGTTCTTTCCTGGCATAGTCCTTGGTAGCTCCATTCTCAGATATACTCCTACAGCTTCATTCCTAAAAAAACATAGAATGGAGGGGGGTGAGTACGTACGTACTCAGCAAGCCCTAACTTTGGGTGGAGAGATGGATGGACGCTATATATATAGAGAGAGGTGGTTAGTGGTAAAGGTGGTGGAGTGAAGTAGTTATAAATATAGGTTGGGCCCTGGCAGGGTATTACCATCCTCACCAGTTCCCGAGTTGAGTATAGATTACCAAATTCATAAATACATCTTACTAGAGTATCACAATTGTTGTAGTCTAATCATTTGGGATCTCATCCCAGCGGTTGCCCATTCCAAGGACGTGGCTATTCGAATAGATTCAGGAAACTCTGCAGAGGTTGTACAAATTTCCCCACATGATAGGCACAGCCTCTAACCATGTACGGTGGTAGAAACAGGCCTAACGAGACCTCGTACCCGAGAGGGCGCTACCTTAGATTTCCATATAATTTCACCACGGACTACTCAGGGACCGGAACCCACAAGCATCAGGATGATCACATAGCATCCTAGAATATCTAGTGGTTGGATGATCACATAGCATCTGGTGGAGGATCACATAGCATCCACATTAAATAAAAAGGGTGCTCACACACGACACAACAATAACTTTTATATGGAAGACCACATAACAACCATGCCGATCAGACCACGGAAAATCACATAGCAACCGTGTCCTCTCCTGATAGTCTGTTACCACTCCGGCCTCCTAGTGGAAATTATACTTCTATCTAACGGGATGTGAGATCAAGTCTACCCATATAGACATGTGGCTGTATGAAATTCTAACTAGGCGAGATGGCAAATGAACCGGTCCTTATATGACCGAGGCGAGTATCTCTCAACAAGAACCCTTACTAGGCAAACCGGCCAAAAGGGTAATCCACACCACGTGAAATACCCCTCACTCCCCCCATGTCAGGGTTAGTCCAATTTTACCAAATTAAGTTCCATAGTTATTATCCTCAAGTTCATATTTCTCATATCTCATCAAGGTAGCCAATACATTCTCATAAATCATATTATCATAAATAATCTCATAATTCATCATAAAACAATATTAATCCATGAATGGGGATTTAATAAGTAGTATACGTTAAGATTAGTAGTTGGTTGGGTTGGGTATGGTGGGTTATGGTGGAGGCTAGCAAAATGTAGAGGTGGTAGAAGGGGAGTAAACAAAGGAATGGAAATGTAGGAGATAGGTGGGGATTAGGACTTGCGGGATTAGGACTTGCCTTCATTTGCTGATGATTATAACCTTGTCCAATTCCTGTGTCTCCTGCTCTTGCCTTCTGGACTCCATCGGGTTCTCTCCACATCTTCTATCCTATGATGCCTAGCGTCGACAAGCAAGAAAACACAAACAAGGAAAATAACAAGCAAGGCATGTAAAACGAGCATAAACAGTCAAAGTGAAAGAAATGATCCTAGATGGGTTGATCCTAATGGGTGATGGGTATTACGGCGACGAATTACTACTACGGGTTATGCAACTACGAATTAATATTTAAATATGGAAAGAAAAAGCAATCATATCTAGAATTTAAATGGGCACCAAAATTTAGAAAAAGACATTTTAATATGTAGGGTTTTATTTTAGAAGATTTATGGTGCAAGAATTGTGGAATTTGGAATTAAAACGGACGAGATACGAATATTCTAAGTTTATCGATAAAATGCGTATGGAAAGTAACTTGGAAATAAATTATTCTTGTAATTTTTATCTAGTGAATATGAGTGGAAAATATATAGGTATGATCTAGGGTGACTCTAGTTTATTTAGAAAATTTCAGGGAATTTTTATGTAATTAGAAAGCTTACCGTTTAACATACTGTGTGCGTTCCCCATGTGTGCCTAGCGTTTTATCCCTGGGGCTGACGCGTGGGGTCCAGTCAGCAGTGGAGGTGACCGATCACTGTACTAGTGCACTCAACACCGATCGGTGGACCAACTCTCGTTCTTCCTTTGATTCACGTGAACCCCGTTCACGGATGGGAAGGGAAGAGAGGTGGGATTGCTGCAGCTGCTGCGCGGGTCCCGCGAGTGATGTGACCGTATGCCCAGGCCGATGGCATTGGATGCCGCGGCCTCTGTGTCGGTCGTCCTCATCCTTCCGTCGCATGTTCAACAGAGCGAGAAAGAGAAAGAGCGAGAGAGAGAAGGGAGGAGGGAAGGAGAGGGAGAGAGAGGAGGAGGGAGAGTGGGAGAGCAGGCGCAGGGCACCGAGCGCTAGCGGTGGCTGGGCACCGAGCGCGGGCCGGCCATCTAGCGGCGCGGCGACCGGTGTCTGCTCGCAAGGAGAGGGAAGGAGGGAGCAAGCAAGGGAGGGGCAAGGCTGGGCAGCAGCAGAGCAGCTGGCGGCGGCGTGGTTGCGCGGGCGGGACGCGCGGGCGGCGGTGGCGGCACTCCTGTGATCGGGAAAACGACGACGCGGCCAAGGCGGTTCGCGGCGGACGCGGAGCTGTGGCGTGCTGGTGCTGCTCGGCTTGGGCTGAGTTGGGCTGTGCCCGATTGGCCAGTGGGAGGGAGTACACAGTAGGCTTTTCCCATATTCCATTTTTTGTAAATAAGTAAATATGACAATGCATATATGTATATACCTATACGTATGTGTGACGACGTATCAAATAATTATGCCCTACGTTGATGACTAATTCATAGATAAATTAAGAGGGAGCAAGGTATTGTAGATATGATGTATATTCTAGCAAAATAAATATCGCTTGATATAGTTCTAACTATTTACGAAAATATAATTATGCATTTAACATGATATATTTCTAAGTATTTCAAGCAAAGGAATTAACTAGCATATAGACGATGATAAATTTACCATGTATATGCATTATTTCACTTGTAAATAAATAGATGGATGAGGTATTTCTAGTACTTCCTCCGTCCGAGAAAAGATGCAATTATGGGATGCGTGCCAGTTAAAGTGACTCAAATTTGATCAAGTTTATAGCAAATAGTATTAACATTTATGTCTCCAAATAAATTTATTATAAAAATATATTCTATAACTAATCTAATGATATTTATTTTGTATCATAAACATTAGTATTTTTTATATAAATTTAGTCAAAGTTGAAACTGTTTGACTTCTCGAAAAACGAGAATTGTATGTTTTTATGGACGGAGGGAGTACCAGTGGACAGGCACGTGCGACACGCACGTGTCCGTATAAATGTTCGTTCGTAAAGGAGGAATTAGAGGGAAAATTTCGAGAAATAATAATAGACATTCTAGAGAATTCATAGCATCTTTCTCCAATTACAATTCGTATTTAAATGTGTCAAAATTCTCAAATACCAAATGTTCTGATTCCAAATCGCTTCCTTTTACGCTAGTGATTAAGATCCTGAATGGCCATGCTGGCAAGGCCAATGTGTCCAGCTCTCCGTCTGTGTGCCGGTCATGGCACCATTGTCCGTGCTCTTTGCAGCATCACCAAAGTATAGGATATTGATATGGTTCCGTGGTTGCATGATAGGAATAAAAAAATGAGTCCCTTTGATTGACAATGCAACATATCCATCTAGAAAACATGTGCTGCAAAAGAGGAAAAAATCTTAATGCAGTTCAAGTTACTCGTCAAACCGGGAAAATAGACTACTAATACAACGCCAATCAAAAAATAAGAGGCATAAAGAGAAAGAAATCAAGAGGTGCTCAAACTCTTATGTCAGCATGCTCAATTTCACCACAAGCTAATCTATGTAATATAGATATGTACAGACTAAAAGTGAAGGTACTAAACCATTATTTTGTAAGATGGGGTTGAAATTATTTCCAGTCACACCAAGCTCTTGGGGTGTTCCAACAAACAGTAGATAATAGAAAATTAAACTGTGTGCACTGAAAATTTGGAGCAACTTCAGTACAAGAAAATAGATAAACAAAAACAGAATGTACTGCTTCACATAGCTTGAAGTTTGAAAATTAAATATTTGTGAAATATTTAGAATTTAAACAACTTTAATTGAAATATGAGATCCACTTGACTTGTTTCCAGAAGAACGTATTTGAATCAGGGAAAAAAGATCTGCGTACCTTCTGCACTCCTGACCGGCGAGCCTCACACTGAACAAATAGCATACTCAGCCGCACATTGCTACTTTCAAGAGCTCTTTGCAGTCACTTGCTACTTTCACGGACCAGCCCACCACATCTCACCAGAAAAGGTTTTGAACAGTTTGTTTATTGTGAAGAACCATTTGGATCTGTAATCGACAAATTTGTAAATACTTAACCACAGCAGGATAGGAGAAATTCAGCATGAAGAAACAAGGAACCGATGTGCTATTTGACCTTAGTGTCGTCATGCCCACAGACCTCAAACTGAGCGTCAGTTTTCTAACCAGAGTAGGAGAGGTTAGTATCCATGTTTTTTTACTCACATGCTGTCCCTGAGCAACACATACGCCATCCAACTGTGCAGGTATTCAATTTATAATCGTCATATAAATTTACTAAAATTTAAAACAAATTTACTAAACAAAGTCCCCCTTCACTCTATGCCATATTTGTGTAAATGCAATCAGCTTTTTTATGGTCAACATATAGCAATACTATGATTAGTAATAATAACTGAATGCAATGCAAGAGCCCAGATAACAGAAAATGCCAGTAGTAGCAGCAAGGGTGACGACAGATCTACGAACACCAAGCACTGATTCAAAGTTTTTCATCTTCATTGAGGTTCACTACACTTTCAGAAGAAGAAAAAAAAAGATCGACGGATACAGATGTTCAACGAACCTGCAGCATTGCCTTTGCTTTTGATTTCCACACGCCGGTTGTTCTTCATCGCACTTGAGGGCATCGGCGGCGTCGGTGTTGGGTGTAGGTTGGCGCTGGGAGTGAGGGATCCGATGTGAGTCGTCTCTCTTCCGAACAAGGTTGGAAGTCTGCCTGGGACTTTGGAGTTTGGACATCAGTGCCCCCATTGCCGAACCTCACCGCAATCCCTGGTGGCGCCGTCCGATCAAGAGCCGAGCGAGTGCTCTACAGCGGCCGGAGCAAAGTCCGAGGAAGATGGCAAGAGTAGTGGAGGCATGGATGGGAATGGGATGGGGATGGGCCGGTACGCAGGACGCGGGACGGCGGTGTATCAGACCGACGGGTGATCAAATCACCGGCACCGCCGTCGCCGCAGCTGGGAACATGAGGACGACCAGATCCAAATTCCCCCGAGGAGCGAGCAACCAACATGGGCGAGGAGGGCAGTGAGGAACATTGCAGACACGACGCACATCTGGTGGAGAAGCGGGATGGTCGCGTGAGTGAGTACGCGGCAGAAGCGGCGTCGAGGGAGGGTGTGGGCAGTTACGGCAGAGAAGGGCGGCATCTGAACACGAGCGGCGTCAGGGTCCACGGGTACGTGCGGGCGGGTAAGAAAGTTTTTGGGTGAAAAAAAACTGGGCGCAAGGTGATCGTTTCTTCGAGAAAACTCATATTTCAGGTGTCAGGTGTGTCAGCAAATGCTTTGGGCCCACACTTAACACTTAACCAGATGCATTAGATATAAATCTAAAGGTAGAGATCGTAGGTGGGTAAGATGTTTTCAGGTGACAAATGTTATTCAATTCCTAGGCTCCTTTATAGTATAGACTAGGAAATTAAAGAATGTGACCAGGGCGTATATCAAAATATTTTATAACCATAAAGCAAGGATTTCTTACGTATAGAAATTAACTAATATTACGAAGAACAATTAAACTTATAATTTATTAATGTGATTGCTAATATAATTAAGCAGTATACTTACGATGCATTATCTACTGCTATATCATAAGGAAAAGGTCAGGAATGCAAGTTATAATTAAGGAAAGTTATTTTGGTGCCGCAAATAAATTCCAGAAGGCAAACACACACACAAGCCATCAAGCATTTCAAGCAATCAAACATTCAAGCAATCTCATCTATCTTTCCTAAATGCATATGGTGAGTTTTGATGCAAGGGTTTTGGAAAACATTTTATTTAAAGTGGTTTTGCGGAAGATAAACTAATCAAGTTTTAATTTGTTGGAAAATTTTTAAAAAGTTCAAATTTTTAGTGATTTTTAAGATGATGCAAAACACAGGGTGTTACATGTTGGCTTATTGAAACTGCCCCTGAAAATCAGATTTTAATTTTTGAAATTTCCCACCATATGAAATCACCTGTTTTCCACCACATTTCAAAGCCTATTGCAATAGTTGATTCAAAATAACTTTGTATATACTAGTGAACTAGGTAACTAATACAAATTTGATTCACAAAGTATTTGTAGCATGCTTTAATTTACATTACAAACTAGTAAATAACATTGTGCTTCATCACAACAATGATTTGAAGGTTTCATTGGCTGCAACATGAAGAGCCGCAAACTTCTGATGTATGGCATACTCTGAATTACGATCGTAGAATAAGTCCCTCTAGAACCTTCCCGCATCAAAAACTTGAAGAAATCATCTTGAACTTCTTGAATATCCATTTGGTTAATTACACAGGAAGGAGAAAATGCCTTATGCTGCACAAAACACTAGGGACAAAATTAGCTAGATTCATATTAATGAACATATGCATATGATATGGTTCGATGGACTGACTTACGTCTTGAAGGTTATTATAGTACCACCCGTTGGTTCTAGGCCGTTGACACACAAAGTAGCCACATGGTAAGGTTTGTGAGAATGTTCCATAGGAAAACAATGATGATGTGGCCATGCCTGACGTAGCCCTCCACGAGGCTGGTACTAACGAGGAAACCAGTGTCAACACACAACCTGTGGCCACCGTTAATGATGTGTTTAGGAATACACTAGCTGACGACATCGAGCATGACGATTGCATTTCTCAGCTGCTACGTAACATAGAGAGCGGATTTTATAGTGATAGACAGTTGAGAAAGCTAGAGACAATGAGACAAGATGGCAAAACACCATTTTTTAAGAATGGTCCGGTTAGCAAACTGGAAGCTTACATCATGCAATTAGAGTTCAAATCTACACATGGATTGAGCGATAAAGGCTTTGATCACTTGTTAGGTATAGTAAGAAAACTGCTCCCAGAAAAAAATGAGTTGTCAGAAAAGACATACTTGGCCAAGAAAATGATCTGCCCCATCGGCCTCAAGGTTGAAAAATCCACTCGTGACAGATACAAAGACTTGGATGCGTGCCCCAGGTGTAAAGCTCCACGGTACATGGAAGGGCCGTCAAGTGAGGGTAGCATAACCAGAGGAGGGGCCATAAAGGACATTTGGTATTTCCCTATAGCTCTCCGGGTGTATAGATTGTTTGTAAATGCAAAATCAGCCAAGCTGTTGTGCTGGCATGGTGAAGAGTGTAAGAATGTTACAATTAATGATGAGGCACTCCACCGATGGGAAGGACTATTGGATGACTATCTATACTATGTGCTATAAGAACATCGGTGGAGAGGTATGGCAACTTTGGTTTAGTTTGAGCACGGATGGGACAAATCCTTTTGACCAGATCAGAAGCAATCATAGCACCTGGCCAGTGATACTCTGTATATACAACCTTCCACCTTAGTAGTCATACATCCAGATGCCACTACTGGTCCAAGGGCCAAGACAACCTGGGAATGACAACGATGTGTTTCTAGAACCAGTGATCGATGAACTAATAGAGATGTGGGAAATGGGTGTGGAGGATGTTTGGGATGAGTACAAAAAGGATCATGAAACAATCAAGGCAGTACTTATCGCTACAATCACCGACATGCCAGGGTGAGGTTCACTACTACACAAATGAACGTGAATGAGATCAAATTCGAGAATTTCAGAAACTACTCCAATGGAATCCTTTCTAATTAGATGTTTCGTTCCACAACTTGACCCAAACAAGTGGATTAGAATTTGGCATCTCACCTAGCTAGGGCAACCGCAGCAGCATGACGAGAAGGCCCCGGCGATCCACTCCTCTTTCCTTCCTTTCTCTTCTCCACCTCACGACGATCCTCGTCACTACGTCCAGGTTGCCATTCTAATCTACGTCACACATGGTACATCCATCATGGATAGCGAGGGAACAAGAAATTGAGGGTAAAAACGGGGAGAGAAGATGATGCTTAAACAAATTTCTGCAGAAGAAAGCTCCATGGACGACGGCAGTAGCAGACGATGCAGCCCTAATTCCTCTCCTCCCTTCTCTTCCCTTTCACCTCCTTTCTTCTGTGCATGCAGGACCGAGGCAGCTAGGTCTGCTGGGCATGGACACAGAGACGCAAAGGGCCACCCCTGACCTTCCTCAAAAGAAAGAAAAACAGACGGCCAGGACTCGGTCGTGGGAAAGGAATGGGAGTCGACCATGCACCCAGGTCACGGTTACTGTAGTTGAGTTACTGTAGCTTCGTTTTCCTTTTTCCCACATTTTGCAACTTGAGCAACTCAGTCATCCAAGTTCCAAACAACACATATTAGTAGTCAAATTTAAAGTATTGAAAGCTCTATGCATTCTGGGTCTCTGTTTGTCACTCCGAGCAATGGATCAAAAAGTTAAATTTTTGGTCTCCTTTAAAATCGGTGAACCTTTACTAAAAAAACTTGATGCATATTAGAACCGGTCAAGTATTCTTGTGTGTTACAATTTATTAGCCACAAGTTACAATATTAAACATTGTCAATGCCTCCAATTTACGAAAGAAGTCACCATATTATTTGCCACACAGGAATACTTCTTTTGTTGGATTTACACAAATCTAGTATTTTTTGTCCATTATCACAAAACCTACTACGATTCTATAATTTATATTTTTAATAAACTGCAGGTACAAAGCCCTTACTCGATGTATATCACACATATAAAGGAATACAACATGTTTCAAAAACAATGTATAATTTCGCCAGCATAACATGAAACACTAGAATTTTGAAACTATTAACTGAATTATTGATGTCCTAGAATGCTGGCAACTAGCCAACCAAGCAAACTATGGTTTCCACATAAAAGAAGCTGTTATTAGTTACATAAATCCTATCATGGACAGAAGTGTGACATGGCATTTATATTTTTCCAATTGGTAACAACATAGAAGTGCACAGAAGCTCCGTATGCTTAAAGCAGACCTATGCTGCTTGCAATTCTTTGAAATTCTTTCAGCTCCAGATGCCTCTGAAGAAGACTTCCCTTCCTTCAAACATATCCACTGAGAATATGTATTCCGTTACTTTGTGAACTTGATCTGTACCATCTCTAGAAAATCGTGTAAGTATATTTAGAACAGGTTCAAGGGGTGAAATTAACATAAAATATCATATAGTGACAACAATAAGATATCATCAAATAAATTACCTTAATTTCAACAGTTTGAACGAATCGAGAAAGACTGAATAGATGATGTGGTGGAACAAGAAAGTTTGCATCAAGTCTCAAAATCCTTAGATTTTCAAATCTCCACAAAAGATCTTGGAATATGTTGATTGCTGTTGCCTGAAAATCATAATATATTTTTGTTATGTAACATCACATCTCTACGTCACATTATAGTGACCCAATAATGATATTCAATCTTCTGAACAAGAACATGTGACATATGAACATCAGAATTATGCAGGACCTGTTTCTTGTAATTCTATGTAGACATCAAGGATGACTGATGCCTGAATATGTACATGCACAACTGTTCAAAGGAGGGTCCAAAGGATAATGAACTACTAGGCACTCTCATTTTTCTCGAAAACGTAGGAGAGCCGCGCCTTGTTATATTAAGAAGATTGTAAAGGGTAAGAATCCAAACGACACCACACACATGCACGCATTCACACCCCAACAGTTTCTAGGATTACATTCATGCCCGTGACAAAACTACACAAGGCGACTAGACTCTAACTACAAGGGAGGAGAGCTATCAAGAATGATAGCCCTTGAGCCCCTGCCATAGACCACAAACGGTGCTCCTCACCAGCTACGATCAAAGCACCAGCTAAGTTTGGAGCTGCTCCATCAAAAACACACCCATTGCAATGGTTCCATATAGTCCAAGCTTTGAGTATACTGAGCAAATTAATTCCTGCCTCATCAACTCATCAGCGGTGCTGCTGCTAGCTTTCTCCCACCAAGCATGGAAGGATAACTCTTTAGGCTAAGGGGACGAGCTCTGAAGACCGACCTATCTGAACAAATTAAACCAAAATTCTCTTGCGAATACACAATGGACAAGGAGATGGTCGATAGTCTCATCTTCTTGGTCACAAAGAGGACAATACTCCGGACGAGGTAGCCCACAAAACGTGTCGGGTGATCAGCCGTCCAGCACTTATTGTGCACGACCAGCCACATAAGGAACAACTAGGCACTCTCAAAACATGAGGTTACACATTAACGATATGTAATTTCCTTTTTTGTGTACATTTACTTATTCTATACCAACTAGGTACACTCATATAAGATGACTTATGCATTAAAGCGAAGAAATTTATTCTTTTCTACATTTACTTATTCTAGCGCTAGGAGATGACAGAGGACCCAACAAACACTCAATTTGTTCATTTTATATTTGCAGAGACTTCATTATTAATTAGCCTCTTCAAACATTAGAATTATAGCTAGATAATTAACATTAAGTGGTAATAGATTATGTAGAATTAACAATCTCTCACGACAGTTTATGTTCATAAGGATACACTAATAAAATACACATGAATGCTGGAAATTATGAGAAGCAAATTTGGAGAATTAACAAAAGACTGAAACTATATATTATTAACTGGCACTACATCCATTTAAGTAAATGTGTTATTGGAACAAGTTATGACTGTCTCATCATGACCACATAGAAACTTACCTCTTCCCAACATGTTTGATGATGTCTCTACAGAGGTTGGGGGATCGGGCTCATCTATACTATCTAAACCATTTATTACTATGCTTTTTTGTTTTTTCATGATCGATATATAAGCATGGAGTGACAAAGACACTGTAAATAGAGGGGCATGCCGGGCTAAAGATGGCTTTAGTTCCCACAATCTTCTAGACAAATAAATTTGTTTTTCTTGGCTACAAGTTAAGGATGCCTTATTGGAGATGCATGACATTGTATCTCCAAAATTAAGCATGCTTACAGTGTCGAAAATGATTCCTACACAAATCCAAGGAAAAGAAAATTAAAATATCAACCATCTATATGCCTGCTGGTGATTAAAATATGGTTTTGACTTTGAATAATCATATCTCATTGTAAGATATAAATTTCCAAAGATAACCCACACACATATGTTATTATTTCAAACTATTGTTTGTTTGCATATCATAAGTTATGTGTTAGTGCACTTTGCCTTCTTGGTTTAGCAGTTGGTGTTGAACACCAATAATTTTGCACCTGGCAAATGAAACACCTACACACACCTTCCAGTAACTGAATTGTGAATATGTCTTTTCCTCTGAATTTTTATGATGTTACAGCATATAGATTGATATGAAACTTATTCTAAGGCATTTTATGAATTTATGCGTTTATTAATATATGTTTTTTTTATCACATGATCGTATGTATTAGGGCAGGGGGTACTAGGTTTAAGAAAATATGATAGGGGTACCAGCCACAGTGAGGCTGCACTTGACTTGTTTTTGTACAGTTGTTCTTTGACATGGTAGAATTGAATCTTAACATATATATATATATATATATATATATATATATATATATATATATATATATATATATATATATATATATATATATATAGGTTGTGTTTGGTTCTATCCTCAAAAGCTCATCACTACTAGATCTGCTCCCTTTTTCTTATGCGTGTAAGAGTTAAAACTGGTCTATTTATATGGTCAAGTTACTTGGTTTCTTGTATGCTGTCACTTGAGACCTCCTAAGCAGTGTTCGCCTAAAACGCGTCTCGACAAGCATCTACACGCTTCTAAAGGCTAAACAGTGGGTTCGCATATAGTTTAGGCCCTAGTAGTCACTGAATAAAATATGTAAATGGTCAAACTGAACAAGAAACTGTTTAAACGGTGGCTAAATGGGTGGTAAATGTCAAAATTGGCATTTAAACGACCGCTTAGGTGATAAACCATAAAAGTTTAGCCGCTAGACGAACTTTTGAGGTGTATGACTATATGTATAGTTGTTTATTGTCTATGGCAGATCGTGCAATTATGTTCATGCCTCAAATTTTATTTAAAAATTTATGTAAAAATTATAATTTTATACGCATATTTACTGATAAGTACAAACTATTTAAACTATCTAGTCGGTTGTTTAAACCGTCTACAAACACTAAATGGACGATGGCTGACCTTTTAGCATTCAGTGTGTACGATAACACTGCTCCTAAGTATGCGGTACAAGGTACCATGCAAAATATCTACAATATTTTGAAACCTATATTGTTTGACACCACAAGTAATGCAATGATTAAGCACTGATATATAGGCAATCATGATAGCAACCATTTGACCTATACGAATATATGGCTTAGAATTGAACAACAAAGCTCCTGTTTCATTGTTGGATTTCAGATATATGTAAACACATAAATTCAATGGATAAGCATGCACGCCACACAATGATGGTGAAAGCGAGACCGATGCAAAACAGATGCGCTCTCAAAGCGGGACCGATGCAAGAGCTGGTAATAGTTAAGCTTAATAGATGAGAACCTGCCACAGTTGAATTTACCTGTGTGGCCATGTCAAAGTTGCCGATGTGAAGCTCCCTGACGTTAGAAATGGCTGTGAACATCTGGACGTAGTCTCTATTCTCTGCGGAGTCGTTGAGGAAGATTCTGGCAGACTCCAGGTTCGGCAGCGGCCCAAGCTCCCAGAGGCCAGCGCCAGCGATCCTCAGGCACAGCACCAGCCGCCGGAGGTTGGGCGCCAGGATGGCCCACCGGCCCGGGACGAACCCGCCGTCGGCGACTGAGAAGGCGATGTTTTGCAGGCGGAGGTCCACGAGCGTGGGCGCGGCCGCCGAGACCATGGCCTCCAACTGCGCCCACGCATTGCCGCCCGTGAACACCACGTCGTCCAGATCGAGCTTGGTTAGCCTCTGGAACCCCGCAAAGCCGTCAGGCGGCCCCGGGATCGCGCAGCAGCGCAGCTCCAGCTCGGCCAGCGCGGCGGGGTCGCAGCGGAAGAGCGACGGCAGCGGCCTGGCCAGGGGGAGCGCGAGGGACAGCGAGCGCGGGCTCTTCCCCGCGACGGCGCGCACCCAGTCGTCGGCGCGGTGGTAGACGCTCAGGGGAACGCCGCGGATGCTGACGCGGCCAACGGGGCCCGCGCAGCGCTCGAGGAAGCCGGCGGCGGAGCCCCAGGCGCCCCCTTCGTCGCGGACGTCATGGAGCTGGATGTCGAGGCCCGGGACGGACTCCCAGCGGTGGCGCCACGGCGGCGACAGCACGGACGTGCGGACCACGTCGGGGGCTGGCAGGCCGGCGAGGATCTTGTCGAGGACGAACGTCGGGAGGTCGCCTAGCAGGTCCACCGCACGGTCCGCCGGCTGCGGCGGCTGAGATTCGCCAGTGGGAAGCATGGTTGATGGCTGGATCCAGTGATTTGACGGCGACTGTGGGAATGGGGGATCCGGCCGGATCATTTCATTTCATCTATATATGAACCTCCATCCAGCTCGGTGGAGTGAATGCGTCCAGTTTTACCGAGCTGTAATCATTCAATTTGCCAGAAAAATTCACAGGCAATCACAAATCTGGCGTGGATTCAATTTCAAAAGAGACACGCTGCCTAACAACATGCACAGAGCCTAATATGGCGTGGATTTGGCAGCACATTTAATCTGCCGAGCACGATCGACATCAGGCATTATATTGTGGGCTGTAGGTGGCCTTGCGCTCTCGTCGGTGTGCCCACGGCGGCGACGTCGTCTACGAGCACATCCTCGCCACATGTGGGCCTGCAGAAATCGGCTGCAGCAGAAAGTGGCACTCCTGTCACGGTCTTGGGAGTACCAGTATGCGTGTCCGGATCCCTACCTCTCCTTTCCACCCCTTCTCTCCCAAAATTCCTACTGATTTCTCATGTTACCATCAGATTCTATATTGGACCCTGACAAAAGGTATCAAGAGCACACCTTGATTCCACGTATTTGAGATCAACACTGGTACAGAAAAGTTTTTAGAGTAGCTCAAAACCGATCTTCAGGGACAGTTCAAAATACCAGAACTATTCTATTGATTGTAAAGATAGGCATTTGTAGCATCGGGCTTCTAACCGCCTCAACAAAAGCATTTTTAGGGGTGGCTCCGTTCCGATATCCACTCCGGTTGGAATAGGAGAACCACCTAACGAGATACTAACATAGGCGTATGTCAAGCCTTGGGATCAAGGGTTCCCGACCACCCTTCTAGGATCGCCCGGGGGCTATACCCATCGGGTAAGCTCGCGTGTACCCTCCAGCAAAGGAATCAGGCCAAGCACAAGCACGCACGCCGCCCCTACTCGGGACTCGGGGGCTCGCTCGAGCCTCAGGCTCCCGATCGACTATATGGACCCAATCCTTGGTCCCCTCCCGGTCTTCAACGCTAGCCAAGGCCTAAGCACGAGAGAGGTGCCCCCGAGCCAACAAGGCTCAAGGGCTCCCCAGCGCTGCCCTGTAGGGGCAGCTCTGTCAACCGCTCCTCCGACAGGGTCATGCATGGGGCATGACACAAGAAGACAAACTCCTCCGCTGGCTCTAGGGGCTCGGAGGCTTCCAGGCCCGTGCGTCGGCCTCTCAAGCCGGGTGCCTTCGCCACCAAGAAGCCTCCGAAAGGTGCACCCTGTGGGAGGATGGTCCTAGCCGACACAGCCTGACACTCAACGTGTTAGAATAGAGCAGCTAGACAACCCCTAGAGGTTCTTCGGCTCCACGACATCGCCACGGTCCACGGTGCACCACTGCAAGATCCTCCTGGACTCCGGCGCATGTAGAACTTAGGTTTAACTCCCCCAAACTGCCATGTACCCGATCTACCTCGATGTATAAGGGAAGGTTGGATCCTAGAGAGGGGGAGGATGATTCCTAGACGATCTGAGATAGATCAATCGAGTGCTCACTGTTCAGCTCCCTCTATGCACCGAGACCGGAGCAACCCAGAGAGGGGCACCGAGAGCTCCTCCACTGCTTCTATTGTCTTCCTCCTCTTCAACAAGGGAGAAGGAGCCACCAGCGACGAGGCTTCCTAGGATCAGCACCAAGCGATCCCCTACCAACTCTCTCTTACACTTTGTTGTAACCCCTAAAATTTTGGGTTCTCTTGAGTAGAAGGCTCATCAGCTGCTAGACATAGGGCCTCGATAGCCTGAACCAGGATAAACTGTTGCGTCCTCTCTGTGATTCTTGTGTTCTTAAGACCACCCGAGCCACTAGAGACACACACTCTAACACCCGACGAACAACAATGCTTGCTGCGGTTTCGACCCCGCGACACCGCCCCTAAAAATCTATTTTCAGGAGCGGTTGCAATAGGAGAACCAACCCTGTAAACTTATTTTCAGTGGTGTTTGTTGCACTACAACTGTCCTTGAAACTGTTTTTCAAGGACGGCTATGGCAATGCAGCCACTTGTAAAAACATATTTTCGATCAAAGGCTGTTGTGTCGGGCCCCTACTTTAGGGTCCACTGTGCATCATGTATCAGTCCCGGGATCAGTAGCTGATATGCACAATTCGAAAAAGATTGATATAAAAAAATCATACTTTTATTGCTAATGGAGAAATATATTACATGGTTCGGGTTACATAGCTTGGGCCACTGGCCTTACATCGTATATCAGAGATCTAAGACAGCGGTCCTATGACAACGTGGCTCCATTCCTACAGGCAACTTGAAGTGCGGACGTAACCCTAGACTTATTCCTCTAGCGTACTCCCAGTCATCATAGTCCTAGCGCAGTTCCTTTGTGTAGTCACACGGCTCCGTCTTCGGGTGTCCTTCTGATGTCCTTTCCTGGCATAGTCCTTGGTAGCTCCATTCTCAGATATACTCCTACAGCTTCATTCCTAAAAAACATAGAATGGAGGGGGTGAGTACGTACGTACTTAGCAAGTCCTAACTTTGGGTGGAGAGATGGATGGAGGCTATATATAGAGAGAGAGAGGTGGTTAGTGGTAAAGGTGGTGGAGTGAAGTAGTTATAAATATAGGTTGGGCCCTGGCAGGGTATTACCATCCTCACCAGTTCCCGAGTTGAGTATAGATTACCAAATTCATAAATACATCTTACTGGAGTATCACAGTTGTTGTAGTATAATCATTTGGGATCTCATCCCAGCGGTTGCCCATTCCAAGGACGTGGCTATTCGAATAGATTCAGGAAACTCTGCAGAGGTTGTACAAATTTCCCCACATGATAGGCATATCCTCTAACCATGTACAGTGGTAGAAACAGGGCTAACGAGACCTCGTACCCGAGAGGGCGCTACCTTAGATTTCCATATAATTCTACCATAGACTACTCAGGGACCGGAACCCACAAGCATCAGGATGATCACATAGCATCCTAGAATATCTAGTGGTTGGATGATCACATAGCATCCGGTGGATGATCACATAGCATCCACATTAAATAAAAAGGGTGCTCGCACACGGCACAACAATAACTTTTATATGGAAGACCACATAGCAACCATGCCGATCAGACCACGGAAAATCACATAGCAACCGTGTCCTCTCCTGATAGTCTATTGCCACTCCGGCCTCCTAGTGGAAATTATACTTCTATCTAACGGGGTGTGAGATCAAGTCTACCCATATAGACATGTGGCTGTACGAAATTCTGACTAGGCGAGATGGCAAATGAACCGGTCCTTATATGACCGAGGCGAGTATCTCCCAACAAGAACCCTTACTAGGCAAACCTACCAAAAGGGTAATCCACACCACGTGAAATACCCCTCACTCGCCCCATGTTAGGGTTAGTCCAATTTTACCAAATTAAGTTCCATAGTTATTATCCTCAAGTTCATATTTCTCATATCTCATCAAGATAGCCAATACCTTCTCATAAATCATATTATCATAAATAATCTCATAATTCATCATAAAACAATATTAATCCATGAATGGGGATTTAATAAGTAGTATATGTTAAGATTAGTAGTTGGTAGGGTTGGGTATGGTGGGTTACGGTGGAGGCTAGCAAAATGTAGAGGTGGTAGAAGGGGAGTAAACAAAGGAATGGAAATGTAGGAGATAGGTGGGGATTAGGACTTGCCTTTATTTGCTGATGATTGTAACCTTGTCCAATTCCTGTGTCTCCTGCTCTTGCCTTCTGGACTCCATCGGGTTCTCTCCACATCTTCTATTCTACGATGTCTAGCGTCGACGAGCAAGAAAACACAAACAAGGAAAATAACAAGCAAGGCATGTAAAACGAGCATAAACAGTCAAAAGTGAAAGAAATTATCCTAGATGGGTTGATCCTAATGGGTGATGGGTATTACGGCGACGAATTACTACTACGGGTTATGCAACTACGAATTAATATTTAAATATGGAAAGAAAAAGCAATCATATCTAGAATTTAAATGGGCACCAAAATTTAGAAAAG
Source organism: Saccharum hybrid cultivar R570 (assembly GCA_038087645.1). Taxonomy (NCBI): domain Eukaryota; kingdom Viridiplantae; phylum Streptophyta; class Magnoliopsida; order Poales; family Poaceae; genus Saccharum; species Saccharum hybrid cultivar. The sequence continues at coordinate 8,009,624 of JAQSUU010000347.1, read as the reverse complement.
ACATTTTAATATGTAGGGTTTTATTTTAGAAGATTTATGGTGCAAGAATTGTGAAATTTGGAATTAAAACGGACGAGATACGAATATTCTAAGTTTATCGATAAAACGCGTATGGAAAGTAACTTGGAAATAAATTATTCTTGTAATTTTTATCTAGTGAATATGAGTGGAAAATATATAGGTATGATCTAGGGTGACTCTAGTTTATTTAGAAAATTTCAGGGAATTTTTATGTAATTAGAAAGCTTACCGTTTAACATACTGTGTGCGTTCCCCATGTGTGCCTAGCGTTTTATCCCTGGGGCTGACGCGTGGGGTCCAGTCAGCAGTGGAGGTGACCGATCACTGTACTAGTGCACTCAACACCGATCGGTGGACCAACTCTCGTTCTTCCTTTGATTCACGTGAACCCCGTTCACGGATGGGAAGGGAAGAGAGGTGGGATTGCTGCAGCCTGCAGCTGCTGCGCGGGTGATGTGACCGTATGCCCAGGCCGATGGCATTGGATGCCGCGGCCTCTGTGTCGGTCGTCGTCGTCCTTCCGTCGCATGTTCAACAGAGCGAGAAAGAGAGAGAGCGAGAGAGAGAAGGGAGGAGGGAAGGAGAGGGAGAGAGAGGAGGAGGGAGAGTGGGAGAGCAGGCGCAGGGCACCGAGCGCGAGCCGGCCATCTAGCGGCGCGGCGACCGGTGTCTGCTCGCAAGGAGAGTGAAGGAGGGAGCAAGCAAGGGAGGGGCAAGGCTGGGCAGCAGCAGAGCAGCTGGCGGCGGCGTGGTTGCGCCGGGCGGCGGTGGCGGCACTCCTGGTGGCGATGGGCGAGCGGCCTCCGGCGTTGTGCGTCTTTGCCGTGGTGGCCAGTAAGCTCGCTCGTCTGGTGGCACCTGGTCTTTGGCGTCGGTCGTCCGCGCAGGTCGCGGCAACTGCGGCGAGCGTGCGGCGACTGGTGGCGTTCGGGGTTCGGCTCGACGCCGGCGCTGCGGCCTGGGGCGCATGACGGCGGCGGGTTCCTCGGCTCCAGCGAGGAGGGAGCACGGGACAGCGTCGGCCTCGTGGCTTCGGCGAGGAGCAGACGCGAGGGAGCAGAACGCGCCAGGCGAGCTCCTACCTCACCTTCGACTTCGCGTGCCCGAGCTTGACTAGACGCCCCATGGCGGCAGCCGTGGTCGGCTTTTATAGCCAAGGTAGGTCGGTTCCGTACCGGACTCCGGTGCTTGAGCTGCGGCCGCGTGTCGCCGGATATCTCGGAATAGATGAGCTTGGCTGGGAAGACGACATCCTAGAGAGGCGGTTCAGCATAGTACGCGGCCGATATTTTTAGCCGGGGAAGACGACGACGGACATAGGCGGTAGCTCCTGATATTTTCACGGGAAAACGACGACGCGGCCAAGGCGGTTCGCGGCGGACGCGGAGCTGTGGCGTGCTGGTGCTGCTCGGCTTGGGCTGAGTTGGGCTGTGCCCGATTGGCCAGTGGGAGCTAGGGAGGACGTACACAGTAGGCTTTTCCCATATTCCATTTTTGTAAATAAGTAAATATGACAATGCATATATGTATATACCTATACGTATGTGTGACGGCGTATCAAATAATTATGCCCTACGTTGATGACTAATTCATAGATAAATTAAGAGGGAGCAAGGTATTGTAGATATGATGTATATTCTAGCAAAATAAATATCGCTTGATATATAGTTCTAACTATTTACGAAAATGTAATTATGCATTTAACATGATATATTTCTAAGTATTTCAAGCAAAGGAATTAACTAGCATATAGACGATGATAAATTTACCATGTATATGCATTATTTCACTTGTAAATAAATAGATGGATGAGGTATTTCTAGTACTAGTGGACAGGCACGTGCGACACGCATGTGTTCCTAATCGCACGTGTCCCTATAAATGTTCGTTCGTAAAGGAGGAATTAGAGGGAAAATTTCGAGAAATAATAATAGACATTCTAGAGAATTTATAGCATCTTTCTCCAATTACAATTTGTATTTAAATGTGTCAAAAATTCTCAAATACCAAATGTTCTGATTCCAAATCGCTTCCTTTTACGCTAGTGATTAAGATCCTGAATGGCCATGCTGGCAAGGCCAATGTGTCCAGCTCTCCGTCTGTGTGCCGGTCATGGCACCATTGTCCGTGCTCTTGGCAGCATCACCAAAGTATAGGATATTGATATGGTTCCGTGGTTGCATGATAGGAATAAAAAAATGAGTCCCTTTGATTGACAATGCAACATATCCATCTAGAAAACATGTGCTGCAAAAGAGGAAAAAATCTTAATGCAGTTCAAGTTACTCGTCAAACCGGGAAAATAGACTACTAATACAACACCAATCAAAAAATAAGAGGCAAAAAGAGAAAGAAATCAAGAGGTGCTCAAACTCTTATGTCAGCATGCTCAATTTCACCACAAGCTAATCTATGTAATATAGATATGTACAGACTAAAAGTGAAGGTACTAAACCATTATTTTGTAAGATGGGGTTGAAATTATTTCCAGTCACACCAAGCTCTTGGGGTGTTCCAACAAACAGTAGATAATAGAAAATTAAACTGTGTGCACTGAAAATTTGGAGCAACTTCAGTACAAGAAAATAGATAAACAAAAACAGAATGTACTGTTTCACATAGCTTGAAGTTTGAAAATTAAATATTTGTGAAATATTTAGAATTTAAACAACTTTAATTGAAATATGAGATCCACTTGACTTGTTTCCAGAAGAACGTATTTGAATCAGGGAAAAAAGATCTGCGTACCTTCTGCACTCCTGACCGGCGAGCCTCACACTGAACAAATAGCATACTCAGCTGCACATTGCTACTTTCAAGAGCTCTTTGCAGTCACTTGCTACTTCACGGACCAGCCCACCACATCTCACCAGACGAAAAGGTTTTGAACAGTTTGTTTATTGTGAAGAACCACTTGGATCTGTAATCGACAAATTTGTAAATACTTAACCACAGCAGGATAGGAGAAATTCAGCATGAAGAAACAAGGAACCGATGTGCTATTTGACCTTAGTGTCGTCATGCCCACAGACCTCAAACTGAGTGTCAGTTTTCTAACCAGAGTAGGAGAGGTTAGTATCCATGTTTTTTTACTCACATGCTGTCCCTGAGCAACACATACGCCATCCAACTGTGCAGGTATTCAATTTATAATCGTCATATAAATTTACTAAAATTTAAAACAAATTTACTAAACAAAGTCCCCCTTCACTCTATGCCATATTTGTGTAAATGCAATCAGCTTTTTTATGGTCAACATATAGCAATACTATGATTAGTAATAATAACTGAATGCAATGCAAGAGCCCAGATAACAGAAAATGCCAGTAGTTGCAGCAAGGGTGACGACGGATCTACGAACACCAAGCACTGATTCAAAGTTTTTCATCTTCATTGAGGTTCACTACACTTTCAGAAAGAAGAAAAAAAGATCGACGGATACAGATGTTCAACGAACCTGCAGCATCGCCTTTGCTTTTGATTTCCACACGCCGGTTGTTCTTCATCGCACTTGAGGGCGTCGGCGGCGTCGGCGTTGGGTGTAGGTTGGCGCTGGGAGTGAGGGATCCGATGTGAGTCGTCTCTCTTCCGAACATGGTTGGAAGTCTGCCTGGGACTTTAGAGTTTGGACATCAGTGCCCCCATTGCCGAACCTCACCGCAATCCCTGGTGGTGCCGTCCGATCAAGAGCCGAGCGAGTGCTCTACAGCGGCCGGAGCAAAGTCGCGAGGAAGATGGCAAGAGTAGTGGAGGCATGGATGGGAAGGGGATGGGGATGGGCCGGTACGCAGGACGCGGGACGGCGGTGTATCAGACCGACGGGTGATCGAATCACCGGCACCGCCGTCGCCGCAGCTGGGAACACGAGGACGGCCGGATCCAAATTCCCCCGAGGAGCGAGCAACGAACATGGGCGAGGAGGGCAGTGAGGAACATTGCAGACACGGCGCACATCTGGTGGAGAAGCGGGATGGTCGCGTGAGTGAGTACACGGCAGAAGCGGTGTCGAGGGAGGGTGTGGGCAGTTACGGCAGAGAAGGGCGGCATCTGAACACGAGCGGCGTCAGGGTCCGTGGGTACGTGCGGGCGGGTAAGAAAGTTTTTGGGTGAAAAAAAACTGGGCGCGAGGTGATCGTTTCTTCGAGAAAACTCATGTTTCAGGTGTCAGGTGTGTCAGCAAATGCTTTGGGCCCACACTTAACTCTTAACCAGATGCATTAGATATAAATCTAAAGGTAGAGATCGTAGGTGGGTAAGATGTTTTCAGGTGACAAATGTTATTCAATTCCTAGGCTCCTTTATAGTATAGACTAGGAAATTAAAGAATGTGACCAGGGCGTATATCAAAATATTTTATAACCATAAAGCAAGGATTTCTTACGTATAGAAATTAACTAATATTACGAAGAACAATTAAACTTATAATTTATTAATGTGATTGCTAATATAATTAAGCAGTATACTTACAATGAATTATCTACTGCTATATCATAAGGAAAAGGTCAGGAATGCAAGTTATAATTAAGGAAAGTTATTTTGGTGCCGCAAATAAATTCCAGAAGGCAAACACACACACAAGCCATCAAGCATTTCAAGCAATAAACATTCAAGCAATCTCATCTATCTTTCCTAAATGCATATGGTGAGTTTTGATGCAAGGGTTTTGGAAAACATTTTATTTAAAGTGGTTTTGCGGAAGATAAACTAATCAAGTTTTAATTTGTTGGAAAGTTTTTAAAAAGTTCAAATTTTTAGTGATTTTTAAGATGATGCAAAACACAGGGTGTTACATGTTGACTTATTGAAACTGCCCCTGAAAATCAGATTTTAATTTTTGAAATTTCCCACCATATGAAATCACCTGTTTTCCACCACATTTCAAAGCCTATTGCAATAGTTGATTCAAAATAACTTTGTATATACTAGTGAACTAGGTAACTAATACAAATTTGATTCACAAAGTATTTGTAGCATGCTTTAATTTACATTACAAACTAGTAAATAACATTGTGCTTCATCACAGCAATGATTTGAAGGTTTCATTGGCTGCAACATGAAGAGCCACAAACTTCTGATGTATGGCATACTCCGAATTACGATCGTAGAATAAGTCCCTCTAGAACCTTCCCGCATCAAAAACTTGAAGAAATCATCTTGAACTTCTTGAATATCCATTTGGTTAATTACACAGGAAGGAGAAAATGCCTTATGCTGCACAAAACACTAGGGACAAAATTAGCTAGATTCATATTAATGAACATATGCATATGATATGGTTCGATGGACTGACCTACGTCTTGAAGGTTATTATAGTACCACCCGTTGGTTCTAGGCCATTGACACACAAAGTAGCCACATGGTAAGGTTTGTGAGAATGTTTCATAGGAAAACAATGATGATGTGGCCATGCCTGACGTAGCCCTCCACGAGGCTGGTACTAACGAGGAAACTAGTGTCAACACACAACATGTGGCCACCGTTAATGATGTGTTTAGGAATACACTAGCTGACGACATCGAGCATGACGATTGCATTTCTCAGCTGCTACGTAACATAGAGAGAGGATTTTATAGTGATAGACAGTTGAGAAAGCTAGAGACAATGAGACAAGATGGCAAAACACCATTTTATAAGAATGGTCCGGTTAGCAAACTGGAAGCTTACATCATGCAATTAGAGTTCAAATCTACACATGGATTGAGCGATAAAGGCTTTGATCACTTGTTAGGTATAGTAAGAAAACTGCTCCCAGAAAAAAATGAGTTGTCAGAAAAGACATACCTGGCCAAGAAAATGATCTGCCCCATCGGCCTCAAGGTTGAAAAATCCACGCGTGACAGATACAAAGACTTGGATGCGTGCCCCAGGTGTAAAGCTCCACGGTACATGGAAGGGCCGTCAAGTGAGGGTAGCATAACCAGAGGAGGGGCCATAAAGGACATTTGGTATTTCCCTATAGCTCTCCGGGTGTATAGATTGTTTGTAAATGCAAAATCAGCCAAGCTGTTGTGCTGGCATGGTGAAGAGCGTAAGAATGTTACAATTAATGATGAGGCACTCCGCCGATGGGAAGGACAATTGGATGACTATCTATACTATGTGCTATAAGAACATCGGAGGAGAGCTATGGAAACTTTGGTCTAGTTTGAGCACAGATGGGACAAATCCTTTTGACCAGATCAGAAGCAATCATAGCACCTGGCCAGTGATACTTTGTATATACAACCTTCCACCTTAGTAGTCATACATCCAGATGCCACTACTGGTCCAAGGGCCAAGACAACCTGGGAATGACAACGATGTGTTTCTAGAACCAGTGATCGATGAACTAATAGAGATGTGGGAAACGGGTGTGGAGGATGTTTGGGATGAGTACAAAAAGGATCATGAAACAATCAAGGCAGTACTTATTGCTACAATCACCGACCTGCCAGGGTGAGGTTCACTACTACACAAATGATTTTAGGAGACGGTGCCCAAACAATAACGGAGGCGAGCACAAAATCAACCGCCTCCTAAAATACCGGGCTATTAACCGCGGAGGTGGTCATTTTCATTTATCGAAGTGGTCATATTTGCCCGCCTCGTAAAATCGATTTACGGAGGCGGTCAAAAAATAACCACCTCCTAAAATCGATATTGGAGGCGGGCCTCCTAAAAAGCCCGCCTCCATTTTTGGAGGCAGACCTCTTAGAAGGCCCACCTCCATTAATAGTTCACAGGCCCATGAAAATCGCACCCCATACCTCATTATCGGGTTCATATATATACAGGACTCTAGGGTTTCTCTTTCCCTCTCTCTACTCTCTCTTAGCCGGTGTAGACCCAAAAAATCTCCCCAAGACCCAGACGCAGCGCATCTCTCTCCCTCGGTCCATCCCTTACTCCCTCCTTCATTGTGCGGCATCCCTCCCCCATCCTCCCCCACCAAGCGGTGCCCCTCCCCCACCCTTTGAGCAGGGGCATGATGCCCCTCACCCACCCTCTGAGCAGTGGTAGTGGCACTCCTCTCCAACCCTAGCAGCGGTGGCGGCGCTCCTCTCCAACCCGAGCAATAGCCCTAGCAGCGGCGGCCGTGCTCATCTCCAACCATAGCAGCGGCAGCGGCGCTGGATACAGGGCCTCCAGTGGCGGCACGTCCTCCAGGGTGTCGGATTCGGCATCAAGTCTCGCGGATCCTAGCGGATCTGGCCTCGGGGCTCGTGGATCCGGCGAGCTCGCCGATGTGCCCACCCTTCCGCGGTGGATCGAGGGCGGGCACGGGTGAGGTGGCAACGTTGCTCTTCATTAGGCATCGATCTGGCAAATACAGTGGCGTGCGAGGATGAGTGGCCCCATCTAGCGGTGGGAGGCCGGATTCGGCAACAGGTGGCCCCATCCCGGCAGGCATCGGTGAGTAGCTAGCGATGGCGACGGCGACGACCCGTGGATGGGCTCGGTGGGCTTGTCCATGGGGTTTTCTTTTTTTGTTTTTGGTATTTGATTTATGGCCATAGGTCACGGATTAACCATGACCTTTGGATGGAGGAGGTTGCAATGCTCACCTCCAAAAACCTAAAACGCCTGTCTCCAATATTCATTCTATAGTAGTGGTTGCTTGTCCGGAGAGAACACCAAAGGATATACTGATGTATCGAGTGCTTGGACGAGACCAATGCGTTACATCTACTGGAAAACAAGAATATGGCTTGTATGGGACACCGTAGGTTCTTACCTAAGGATCACCCTTACTACAGGAACAAAAAAGATTTTGACAGGACTATTGAAAACGTGCACCTCCAAAATATCAAGACAAGACTGCGTACTTCGAGAAGTAAGCAAACTAAATGTTGTCCTTAGGAAGGGGGACGGGGCAGTAGCAGCGCCTGATTGGAGCATCTGGAAGAAAAAATCGGTTTCCTAGAAACTACCTTACTGGCCACTGTTGAGTGTACGTCATTGTCTTGATCCCATGCACATTACTAAAAACATGTGCGATAACACGTTTAACACCTTGATGAACATGGGGGGACAACGAAGGATTCACTAAATACATTCCTGGACATGCAACACTTGGGACTCATGAAGGAGCTGCATCTCGTGGAGCAAGAGGATGGCTGGCTAAAACTTTTGGTTGTATCATGGACCTTGAAGGCGGAACAAAAGCATGCACTTATTTCTTTCTTCAATGAACTCAAAGTCCCGACGTGATACTATGCGAACCCGAAGAGGCTAGTGAACATGAGAGAACTCAAGTTCAACTATGGCTATATGAAGGCCCATGACTGTCATGTCATTATGACTTAGCTGCTCCCTATTTCCCTGTGTGGTATCCTCCCCACAAAAGTTGTGCTCGTTCTTCAATGCAATCTCACAAAAGGTCATTGATTTGTCCAAGCTAGACCAGCTGTAGCGAGACATGGCCGAAACTCTCTGCGGGCTTGAGATGCATTTCCCGACCACTTACTTCGATATCTCAGTGCATCTGCTCATTCATCTTGTTGACCAAATTAGAGCCCTTGGTCCAATGTACCTGCATCAGATGTTCCTTTTCGAAAGGTTGATGAAAGTTTTCAGGAGGTATGTTAGGAACAGATTCAGACCAGAAGGGAGCATGACAGAAGGATGGTCAACGGAGGTGGCCATTGAGTTCTGCACATATTATCTGGACATCAATACGGTTGGAGTTCCAGAATCTTATCACAAGGGAAGGGCAAAGGAACGATTGGTGAGAAATCTATCACAATAGATGACCCCATTTCTTTTATAAAGGCACAGTTCGCCGTTCTCTAGCAAGCCAAGAATGTGATGCCATACATTGACGAGCACAGGCAGTCGCTGCAAACTTCATATCCGAGCATGGCTTGGCTTGATAAAGAAATAAGGAATTCGTCAACTAGTTACGACGCCGCTTGATTGGAACAACGTTGGGTTCTCAGCAAGATGTCTTAGCCAGGGGAGCTTCGAGTACATTGCTTAAGTACCAAGGGTATGACATCAATGGATTTACACTTTACACAAAAAAGCAAGATAGAAAGAGCACATACCAAAACAGTGGTGTTCGTTTCGATGCCCACAACGAAAATAGCAACGTGCAGGCGACATGCTGTGCTTTCATAGAGGAGATATGGGAGCTAGACTACAGTCAATTGAAGGTTGCTCCGTTTCGCTGCCAGTGGGTCCGGCTTGAGGCAATCACCACCAACAGAGAAGGGTTCACTACTGTTGATCTCACCAAGGCCGCATACATATATGACCCTTTCGCTCTTGCAAAAGATGTTATGCAAATCTTTTATGTAGGGGACAACAAGATAAAAAGAAAGCTAAAGTAGTCGTGGAAGGGAAAAGGAAGATTGTTGGTGTCGAAGAAGTGACGGACGAAGAAGACTACAGGGGCTATTAGGAAATGCATCCATTCGGAGCCAACGTAATCCTACTTATCCTTGAATAGGGTGACGGACATGCTTACGTCCGGCGTGATCACGATGAGGCCATCATTGTTCCACCACCTTAAATAGTTAGATAATTGTTAACTATGTAATATTTATTTAGACATTGTATCAGTAATTCGCATTGAATATCTAATTTATATTTTGTGCGCATCTCTATAATTAAATTATTTACATTTTGTAAAAAGGATATATACATATTTGTACTAAATTTTGGTGTACATGCTTGGCAAAAATTCAAAACAATTTAAAGAAAATTTTAAACAATTTATTCAATTTGTGGCATAAAGGCTTAAAAGAAATAAAAAACCAATGGATGATTGAAATCACTGTCCTAGTGCAGCGGTTACGGCACCACTCTTTGTTCCTCAAGCCCTGGATTCAAACCCTAGGTGGCTCAAATTTGTTTTTTAATTTGTGATCCTTGTCGGTTTTATTATAATAACCGATAGTGATGACAATAATTAAAAACGAAAAAATGAAAATATAAAAAAACATTTGAGCATAACCACTGTGCTAGATAGTGATTTCGTTAGGAAATGATTTTTTTTGTTTTAACCCTAAAAAATTTGGCATGCCTGGGGTTCGAATATTATTAGTAGAATTAAATTATATGCTATTATTTGATAAATATTAAATTATATGCTATTATTTGATAAATATTTTTAGTAGAATTAAATAAAACAAAAAATAAAATGGATAAATATTTTTAGTAAAAATTGTTTAAGACACAAATGTTAGTACTATTATTGTATAATTATATAACATTAATTAATAAAAGTACAATTAATAAAAGTGGGCCCATTTAATTTATAAAAAAGCGGCAGCTTTAATTAAAAAAAGCCGAGCTGGCAGTCACATTGCGGCAGCTTTATTGCTGCATGCCAGACATATCACTACTGGTTTTGATATAAAACCAACAGTGATATAGATCATCACTGTCAGTTTCTGTAACTGACGCTGATGGGCAGCTTCACTGTCGGGTTTTATATCAAAACTGGCAGTGATGAGAAGATGCTCCCACTATCCCACAGTAGGAGCACTGCTTGCACCAACCACGACAAGTGCTCCTGCTGACCACCACAGCAGGAGCACTACTCCCAACTAGCACGATAGCTCACACCTATAAAATGTTGTCCTGTCAGGTGCCTCTCCATGGCCAAGAAGCTACTGCTGTTTATTTTGCCATTTTGTTGTTGTTTGCTCACTTCTATAGCCAGTATCCACATCTATGGCCTCTCTGTGGGAAAAAGCCCTTCACATATAAATTTCAATATGCGTAGTCTGTCAGGATGGTGCACACAAAAGGTACTAGAAGATTGTTTTTGAAGATAGAGCAACGCCGAAGGTTGAGGACACTGCGAGGTTGATGGATCCATCCTATGCGATATGCTCTGGACTATCTGTCCGGAGAGCTGGGTAGTTTGTTAGCCATCTCCTAGCACCTGTTTGACCCTAGTGGGTACTAGAAGAATGTTTGTAAGGTGGTTATCTTATAATGTGTTTGTACACTTCTATTGTAACATTCACCTAGACGGAAATAGGTCTTTTTTATCGTATATTTAGTTTTAGTTCAAGGTCTTCGTTATCATATATGTAATTTTATTGTAAGGTTTCTACTATTTTATGTTGTATTTCTGTTATAACCTATCACTACTACCAAAACGATTTGTAACAACGCCCCCTGTTTTTTTGTAGGGGCAGCTCTATATTGCCCCTACAAATGCCTTCCAAATGAGCTGCCCCTATAAATTCATTTGTAGGGGTTGCTAGTGTTATTAGCCGCCCCTATAAATGGTCCATTTGTAGGAAAGACTCTATATCTAGTCGGTAAGCCACCCCCTACAAATAGACGTTGAATACTAAAAATTAAGCACTAAAATTCAAATTTTTCAAAAGACCTCAGATTGACAAATGACCAAACTAAAATTTGTAGATCTCGAAAAATTATGAAACTTTATTGTTTATAACTTTTGTATTTGAAATCATTTACTATTTCAAAATGTTGTTTGAAATTTAATTTTGAAAATTTGAAATTATTGAAGAACTTGTAACTAATCTTTCTCCCTCATAGTAACTTCAAATTTGATGATTTTTCTTTTGAAAATTTTCTAAAATCATGCTCTATCAAATTATTGTGTTCTTACATCTATTATTTTATTCATCTTTTCATGTAACTGTGTTTTATCTATTTGCATTTTGAATTTCAAAAATGGCAACTTCAAACGTCATTTTGAAACATAAAATGATTTCAGCTAAAAAGTAATGAACATAAAAGTTGTAGAATTCATCAAGATCTGCAACTTTAGTTTGGACGTTTCTTCGTATGACAAAGTGGTAATAACATTGTTCACAAAATTTACATATATCTCTTATAGTTTCATAAACTATAATAGGGATATGTAAAATTTGTGATCAATGTTACTACCACTCGGATGAACACATGACCAAAATAAAAGTTGTAGATCCTGGAAAGTTATAGAACTTTGTAGTTGATAACTTTTTGATTTGAATTAATTTTAATTTGTCAACGTTAACTACGTTTGAATTTCTCAAATTTGAAATTTAGATTTTTGAAATGACCTAGAATGGAGAAACAACCAAAATAAAAGTTGTAGATCTCGACAAGTTATGAAACTTTGTAGTTGACAACTTTTTAATTTGAAATCATCTTATCAAAGAAAACTATGTTTGAATTTTCAAAAATTTGAAATTGGAATTTTTTAAACGACGTCGGATGGACAAACAGCAAAAACAAAAGTTGTAGATCTTGAAAAGTTACGAAACTTTGTAGTTGACAACTTTTAAATTTGAATTCATTTTATCATAGAAAACTACGTTTAAATTTCTCAAATTTAAAATTCAAATTTTGTAAACGATCTCGGATAGAGAAACTACCAAAATAAAAGTTGTAGATCTCAAAAAGTTATAAAATTTGTAGTTGACAATTTTTTTTATTTGAATTCGTTTAGGGCCTCAAACAATCAATTTATACTCGGTTTAGTATAATACGTGAGGAACCAAAATACAATACGGACACAAGTGAGTGTGAGGTGCAGTGGTAGAGGAGGGTACGCGCAAGGGGAGGTCACGAGTTTGAATCCTTCCGGCCGCGAAGCGTGCAATTTTTTATTTCGTGAATTTTAAGAAATTGATTTGTAGAGACGACATTAAAAAAACCGATTTATAGGGGCGGTTCGCATCAACCACCCCTAAAATACTGATATATATATAATGTTTGTTCTACATAACATCACACACCCTGTTACGTGCATTCAGATTCCCTTCATGAATTTTTTTGGATTGCTAATTTCAGCACACGAGGGCGTTGTGCCCAAGTCGATGCTGATCGCCCGTCCTATGCTATGTGGATGTGGACATGACCCTGATGCCCGACGAGTAGGGTAAGACGTGGTAAAAGATGTCATGTCTGTCTTCAAATGGCCAGAGCAAAAATTCACTTTTATTTTTGACAGTCAATAAAACTCCCGGCCAACCTTTTACCCTCTGTGCTTCCCAATACACAAAGGTCACTTTCTATGAAATTCAATGGGATGCGTCACATGAACAACCAAGCAATAAAACATGAAACCACAACTTCTTTAGATGAAGCTAAAAGGTAATTGTTTAACTTCTAGGCTGTTACATATGTGGAACCGGATGATGGACCAAGCCGACTAGACATAATCCAGGTGGGATCTAGGTTATCTTTGCTGTTGTTCTAATGCACATAGATGGAAGTTAATCTGGATAACTCTGAGATCTTGTTCTAGTTTGGGGTGCACTGAACGGATTTGTTTGGTTCCTCGATTTTAATCAAAATTAGGTTACTGAAAATAGTGAACCGATGGGTTAGTAAAAGTTAATAGGACTAAGAAAATAGGTCTTGGTATCTGTCACAGCGGACGTAGCTCAGTCATTTGCACAAACCTATAGATCCAATCCTATCAGGGTTGTTTAAAACCCACCACTCGGCTCCACTGGTACACGTGCTGACGCGTGCCCTGTGGCTATTTTGCAGAAAGGCCCTCTATCTTTTCACAAATAAACCCGTTGTCTAGTTTGTCGGTCATGAATAGTAACCACGATGTCCTCGCTTCACGTAAAAGGATTAGCCCAAGGATGAGGGATAGACTCTAGGAACCTTATATGTTGGTCTAACCACAAGCGCATCCATGGTGGAAAGCTATTCCGGCATATAAGGATCCCACATACGATGTCGAGATGCCGCCATCCGACACCTCGAGCCTCATGGTCACCTAGTTTCTGAGCACCCATGGAGCTGATCCGGCTGGGTCCAGCCTCGATGATGGCAGATCCAGCTTCGATGGCAATGGATCCATCTAGCATACACTAACTGCACTACAACATGAGGCCACCTGAGCTGCATGCATGCTACTCCTAGGGAGGTTGGGACAGCTATGGCGCGGGGCCGACCCGTGACGATGCTTCAGAAGCAACATGCAGCGTTGGTGAGTGTCCACCAAATTAGCGAGATTAGCAACACTATGATCCTCAAGAGCTTCATCCACTACTACAAAAAAGATTTACCGTGACCTTTTGAAAACACCCTCCGAGGCGGGTAGAAGGCATTAACCAAGACGGTCATTTTTATTAACCGAGACGATTACAACAACTCCCTCGCAAAATAGATTAACTAAGGCGGACACCCTTAAAATGCCCGCCTCGGTTAATATCGATTAACCGAGGCAGTTGCCCTAACACAGCCGCCTCAGTTAATGTATTAACCGAGGCGGTAACATTATAAGGCCCACCTCGGTAAATCAGGCCCAGCCCACTAGCCCACACCAGCCCACTAACATCTCCAATATATAAACGATTCAAAAACCCTAACTCCCTCACTCACTCTCCCAATCCCTACCGCACCGCTCCCCTTCGCTCCCAACCCGACGCTCTCCTCCGCTTCCCACACTCTCCTCGACGCTCCCTTCCCCATCCCGTCCCGACGCCCCTCCCCTTCCCATCCCGGCGCCACTCCCCTCTCCTCCTGGCCATGGCGCGGGGCGGGGCAGTCCAGCCGCTCCCGGCGGCGCGCCCCTCCTCCCCTCCCTCTACGGCCTCGGGGCGGCACGCCCCTCCTCCCTCTCTCCGGTGATGGTGGCAGGCGGTGGCGGATCCGGTGGTGCGGTGGCATGGTGGCAGCACCCCTCCCTCCCCTCCCTCCCCAAGCAGCGGCGTATCTCCCCGAGCGGCGGCACATCCACGAAGATTGAGGTGGTGGCGCGGGCCCGCAGCAGTGCCGCAACCTCTAGTGGCGGCGCGGATCCAGCGGCCACGACGGTGGCGCACCTCTCCCCTTCGCCAGCGGCGCCGGCCTCACCTCTCCCCTCGGACCCGGCAGCCACGGCGGCGACGCACCTCTCCCCTTCGCTAGCAGCGCCGGCTTCACCTCCAAGCGGCAGCACGGATCCAGCGGCACGGCGAGTTCACGAGCCCGCGCAGCGGTAGCCCAGCGGTGTTGGTGGAATTGACGAGCGGCAGTGCTTGGATGGGATTTGGCGGGTCTCGTTGATGGGCTCAGCGGGCCCCATCGACGGGCTCGTTGGATTTTTTTATTTTTTATTTATTTACCGAGGTGGGCATCAAACCGCCTCGGAAAAGGTCCGATTTACCATGACCTTTGATCCGAGGCGTTTTGGATGACCTCCTCGGTTAATCAGATTTGCCCGCCTCAGAAAATATTTTCTGTAGTAGTGATCTTCCCCCATAGAATGGCGGTCGTTGCCTTAGTTCAATGCGCTGGACCACTTCTACTTCCGGTCCTCTATGCCCTGCGCTGCCTCCGTTGTTCGGCAGCACCAAGGTTGTCTCCCAGCTGATATGTGCCCCGGCCATGCCTCCACGACCCACTCAAGAGTATATGTCATTATGTTGGATGCCGTTGACTTAGTTTTTTTTGTTCCAAATGTATATTGATTTTAATCTGGTGCGCATACTGGTGGATTACCTATTTACCTTGGACTGGCATCTGGATAGTTGTGAACTTGAACAAATAAACACGTTTGATCTATTTGTGGGGTTGTGACAATATGGTGATCTTTACTTTGCTCTACTTAGTTCTGGCATTTGACAAGTCTATAGAAATTCTATTTGCTAAAAATTTGGCAAACTCTGGATAGTTGCATTAGAATGTCATGTACCATCAGATTCTTGAACCTTCAGTTGCTTTTAGTGTGAAAAAAATCCTTGAGGAGCAGCGCTTGCTTTTTGGGATGTGTTAGGTAATATGAAATAATGGAGATCTGAGTTAGCTCTTAATTTAATTGCATGTACTACCAAAGGGATTTAGCACTGCCGGTTTGAATAGTAGTAGTGCAAAGGATGTTCTGAACTGTATTAATGCTTACTTCTCCATCATTAGGTAACTTTGTTGACATTGGTGACTTTGGAGTAGATGGTTCTTTGCGTATTCAAGCTATTATAAACTGGTTGGTCGAACATAATTTATCTATATTTTGACAATTATTCCTGCATATGCTAAATAAGACCCTTGGTGGCGCTCCTTTTCAGAGCTGCTTAGTTTATCATGCTAATGATTATAGTCAGAAGATTGGGATGATAATTGAAACTGAGGACGGGGCACTCCTGTGCAAAGCCAAGGAGGACCATGGCTGCGCTGCCGTGGCCCTTGTCAGGCCCGCACGCATCCAGGCGCTGCTCAGTGTCTATAGGTCATCGGCCCAGGTTCTTGCGTCCAAACCAGCCAAGACACCACATATCAGCCCATCTCCACATCCAGGGAAGGCCTCCGTCTGCATGATAGCACCAACGGCGTGCCCTGTGTCCTCGACAAAGATGAGATTGCTTCCTAAGCTTCTGGCAATGTAATTGTCGATTCAGAAATGATCCTTGACTTAGTATGCTCATTTTTTTCAGTCATCTGTTGAACTCTCTGGGGTAATTTATTTCGATATTCAATAATTCTGTGTCATTTTAGACCAAATTTCTCATAAGTTCTTTTGGTGTTCCTATCGCCTTTGTGTGAAAAGAGCTAGGTGGGTCATAGAAAAGGTGTTCAGATATTTTTTCAGATAACACAGGACCAATCTGCACTACCGGAAACAGTATCTTTGCCGAGTATCATATACTTTGCCGAGTGCCGAATATCTTTGCCGAGTGCCGCTCTCGGCAAAGTAAGACACTCGGCAAAGATCGCTTTGCCGAGTGTCCGGCACTCGGCAAAGAAATACACTCGGCAAAGAAAGTCTTTGCCGAGAGCCCAGCTCTCAGCAAAGATTTACACTCGGCAAAGACGTCCTCACAAACGGTGAGCCCGAACGGCAAAGATTTACACTCGGCAAATTTTTTTTATTTGCCGAGTGCCAATCAGAGGGACACTCGGCAAAGATTTTTTTTAAAAAAAATTCTTTGCCGAGTGCCCAGCTGTGGGACACTCGGCAAAGAATTTTCAAAAAAAAATTCTTTGCCGAGTGCCAAGCAGAGGGGCACTCGGCAAAGAATTTTCAAATTTTTTTTCTTTGCCGAGTGCCCAGCGGTGGGGCACTCGGCAAAGAACCCGTTAACATTATCTCCCCCGTCACAACAACTTTTCTTTGCCGAGTGCTGTCGTGGCACTCGGCAAAGCCTTTGCCGAGTGCCCGACAAAAAACACTCGGCAAAGAGGTCTTTGCCGACGAATTTTTTGCCGTGTACTCTTTGCCGAGTGTGGCACTCGGCAAAGCCTTTGCCGAGTGTATTTATGGCTTTGCCGAGTGTCCTGGACACTCGGCAAAGCGCCTGATTCCCGTAGTGCTGGTCTGTAGTGGTCAAACAGAACATAGGATTTCACTTTACATGTAAAGGCTTTCCACACCGGTGAAAAAGGTATTTTTTTAGCTCATGTAGTATTGTTTTTGGCTGGCTAGATTGTATTGCATATTTGTATGTTATTGCATTGTACTATTGAAAAATGAATAAATTGTATGTTGTGATAACCTAAAGTTGTACATGGCAGAGACTAGAGATATTGTCATGGTTCAGGATGAAGCTCTGGCTACCCAGAAGACTCGAAATACAACATCCCCTTCTAAGGTAATCATTTCTGAGAAGTAGCATTGTTTCCAACTCATGTATATAATTAGAACTTTTTTTATAAATGAAGAGAGGGCACAGCTGAACTACCTCCCTTCAGACTTATATATGTTTCTTAATCTGTCGATATGACTTGTATAGTGAACTGAATCTTGCCTGGCCTGCTCATTCTCATGTTTATTGCTGTTTTGATTTGAGATCTTACAAGGAATGACAACATAGTTTATTTCTGACTAGGATTTTGTCGATTTTGTCCTACTATTTACTATTTAATGTGTCATCAATTATTTCTATTTGCAGGATTATCCAACTCCTCCATATCCTGATTGGTCAACCATGTAGGTAGAGTTTGGGTATTTTGCTGAACTCCCACTTCGCTGGAACATGGTGGGTATCAAAGCAGGAACTATTCAGTCCCATCCTGTTGAGTCTCAAAAACCCAAATGTGGCTGATCAGATGACCAACCAACCAATGTAGAAAATGGAAATAAACATGAATATAGTTGGACAACTTTTATACTCTGTTTGGTTTGTAGTAACCATTGATTGCATAGCCTGTAAAGTGTTTTCATCAACCATTGCGCACATCATACCATGTGCCCTTTCTATTTACAGAGCAGTCAATGATACCTAATCACCAAAAGAGGAAGGCCACATAACATTTGCCACTACTGGTTGCATCTAGCTGTTTATGTGTGCTTGCTCAACTGCTGGTCGACATCTGATGTTCAGCGTTAGAGGAACTTGACACTATGATGATAGGCTCTCTGTCTTTTGCAAGCCTCATGGCTAGAAACTGTGAGTTTGTCGTTCGAAGCTTCCAGCTAAGTGTTCGATAGTCATGAATTCCATATCGTACATTGTAACGAATAGTTTGTAATGTATGGTTTAATAGAACCATAGATATAATGAAGGGTTGTGTAACATATAGCCGAGCACATCCATGGAAGCTACAGTGGACATACAAAACATGATTTATGTCATTGCTTCATAATATGTGTCATGTTTCTATTGGTATAATATGATACATGCTTGATCTTATGTACTGACACTATGGTGATGTTGGCAATTACTATATATTAATGTAGGTGACTAATATCGTAGTTTTACCATATGTAATTATGGAACCATGTCTATCGAACATAGATGCTTTCGCTCTTTAAATCACAGCAGGATGCCCGAAGGGCACCTGATGTTCTAGTAAGCATCAAACTGGAACAAGATACACTAGGATCGGAGGACCAACTTGATTTGGCTTCTCTGCTTCCATCCTACCGTGGATCCTGTTCTCTATCATACAGAGTAGGATGCAGGAGAAAATCTTGGTCCTAGAACTGCTCCTCAAAAACCTAATCATCGAACCACTCATTATCCTCAATATGCAGGATCATCACCAAACAAGAATTTCCAAAAAAAAATCATTACAGAGCTTCTCGGGAACCAACTGGTGCCTCGTACTTCACTCTGAGTTCTTCAAAAACCAGGTTCTGGTGAGGTGTTCACCCGGGCACAACAACCCTCGAAGCATATTCCTTGTCAGAATAAGGGCAAAGTATCTCCGTGGCTCGTGCTTCGACTCGCTCGATTGTATCCTCATCACTCTCCCCTTCAACCCTTTCAATCTTGAAGAAGGGAAATGGCACCATGTCACATCAGGACCGCACAGGGAGAGGGGGGCTCACATTCGTAACCATAAACTCTATCCAATTATATCAACCAAGGTGCCAGACACCAGCAGCAATGAACTCTTCAACTAAATCATGGGGCTGCGGAAGTAGACTGAAAGTTCAAAAGCCTTCTCACAAACCCTACGCTCGAGGCTCTTCTCAGTGGCCACATGACTATAAGGAATGAGGTTCTTCATCTTCGAAGCAAGAGGTATAAAACAGTCATTGTTGTTCTCGTCCTTAAAACTAACCCTCGTCACCCTGATGTAAAACCAATGTCGATACCAATTGTTACTCCACCAATTACGCTGAGCGTACAAGATCTGGACCATATATCTTTTGCCCATGCAAGTGCGGCATCGGAATGAAGGTGCACCAGGAAAATTGTGCATCCTTCATCTCACCGTTGAATATGCTTCAGTCGATTCTGCAACTCATAAGTCATAATACACACAGAAGCAGTCAATGTCAGTCTCCAATCCGAAGGTCCGGTAGGCTCAATAGAACTTGGCCAAGTTCAAGGGGTAGTCAATGTCGGCGGACGACGAGCCTACAAGGAGACTTCAGCAACCAATCCCTATGGGCCCCTTAGGTGACAGAGGAGGCCCCCTTCACATCGAAGACCCCTAGAACAAGCTAGACAGCCCAACGGGCTAGTGTTGTGGCTCGACAATGGCCCATCTAGAGAGGCAATTGAACATGTAAAAGTCTCTTAATCCCTTGAAATGTCGTACTCTTTAAAAGGGGGAACATGAGAGGATATTCCCCGGCTAGCAAGTGCAATTGTGTACATGTACTTGTGTGTAACCATACCCTATAAAGAGGAGACTCAAACCCCAGTGAACCCCAATGAGAGAGAGATCAATGGATACACATACCAAGAAATAGTTGTCTTGATAATTACGCTCTGACGGGCGAAGGCTCAGCCATCGTGAAAGGAACTCTCGCCAGCCTGAGACATCCATTACTATGTTTTCCATCCTACGGGGATACGCTCATCACAACAAGACCCAAACCAAAGCATGTAGAAACCTAGCCTGACCTCCCCCTCCTTCCTGCCTGGCTTCGCCTAGCTCTTTGGGCTATCTCCGACCAAGCCGTGACCAGCCCCAGGGTTTTGTGAGATTGGCACAGCTCACTGGTCAGGCCCTTGTTGCCATCGTGGCTGGCACAGGCCGAATTGACCATTCCTTTGCCTGCTGGTGTTGTGTGTACATGGAGGAAGTGGGGGGAAGGAATAGAAAAAAGACAGGTTCCGGATGAGGAAGTGCAAGAGAGAAAGAAAGTATTGGAAGGGCCGAGGTGATTTTGAAATAGCTAGTTTGGGTTTCCAGTGAAAAAGAATGGCTAGGGCCTTGTTTTAGGTAGTACTATCACAGACAACAACAAAAAGGATGGCCCTATAAAATAGGAAGCCATACCTAAACAGACAAGTAGGCATCTCTTTTATGAAGTGTAATATTTATTAGCCATAAGTTACAATATTAAACATTTTCAATGCCTCCAATTTACCAAAGAAGTCACCAAATTATATATCTCAATATTTTTTTGTTGGATTTACAAAAAATCTAGTATTTTTATCCATTATCACAAAACCTATCAGTATTCCATAATTTAATTTTTCATAAACTGGAGGAACAAAGCCTTTACTCGATATTTACCACATATATAAAGGAATACAAAAAAGATGTTCCAAAACAATGTATAATTTCGCCAGCATAACATGAAGCACAAGAAATTAAAGTCATTAACTGAATTATTGATGTCCCAAAACATTGGCAACCAGCCAACCAAGCAACTATGGTTTCCACATAAAAGAAATTGTCATTAGTTACATAAATTCCATAACTTATCTCAAAGTACTAGTATCATAGATAGAAGTACCACACGGCATTTATATTTTCCAATTGCTAACAACATAGAAATAAAAGACGCTCCATATGTTTAAAGCAGACCCATGCTGCTTGCAACATTCTTTCAAATTCTTTCAGCTCCTGATGCCTCTGAAGAAGCCTTCCTATATATTCTTCAGAAATGCAACATTATTTCAAATTCTTCATAGCTCATGATGCCACTGGGAATGTGTATTCCACTATTTTGTGGACTTTCATCAATACCATCTCTAGAAAAACATGTAAGTATATTTAGAATATGTTCATGCGATCAAATTAACATGAAATATCATATGGTGATGGCAATAAGATATCATCAATTAAATTACCTTAATTTCAATAGTTTCAAGGGATGGAGAAAGGCTGAGTAGATGATTTGTTGGAGATTCATAAAAGTCTCCATCAACTCTTAAAATCCTTAGATTTTTAAAACTCCACAAAAGATCTTGGAATATGTTCATTGCGGCTGCCTGAAAATCATATTATCTTTTTGTTATGTAACATCATCTCTATGTCATGTTATAGTGACCTAATAATGATATTCAATCTTTTGAACAAGAGCATGTGACATATGAACATCAGAATTATGCAGGTCCCATTTTTTGTAATTCTGTGTAGACATATATCAGGGATGATAGATGCTGGAATATGTACATGCACAACTGTTATAAGAGGCACCAAAGGATAATGAACAACTAGGCACTCTCAAAACATGAGTTACACTTTATAGATATACGTAATTTCCTTTTTGTACATTAAAGATAAGAATATATTCTGTTTTACATTCAATTATGCTATTTCTAGGAGATGACAGAGGACACAACAAGGAGTCAATTTGTTCATTTTACATTTGCATAAACTTTCATTATGATTTAGCCTATTTTTCTTCAAATAATAGAATTATAGCCAGATAATTAACACTAAGTAGTAATAAATTATGTGGAAAGAATCTCTCACAACACTCTATGTTCATTTGGATGTACTAATAAACTACACATGAATGCTGGGGATACTTATGAGAAGCAAATTTGGAGAATTAACAGAAGACTGAAAGTATATTATTATCACTACATGCATTTCAGTAAATGTGTTGTTGGAACAAGTTATGACTGTATCTCATCGTGACCACATAGAAATTTACCACTTCCCAACATGTTTGATGATGTGTCTCTAGCAGAGGTGTCATCTATACTATCTAAACTAGTTATTACAATGCCTTTTGCAGTTTCGTGATCGACATATGAGGATCGGCTGACAATGGACACCGTAAACAGAGAGGGGCATGCAGGGCTAAAGATGGCTTTAGTTTCCCAGTATCTTTTCGACAAATAAATTAGTTTTTTCTTGGCTACAAGTTAAGGATGGCTTATTGGAGACGCATGACATTGTGTCCCAAAATTAAACATGCTCAGTGTCAAAAATGATTCCTACAAAAATCCAAGGAAAAGAAGATTAAAACATCAAACCATCTATACGCCCTGCTGGTGAATCTCTCACAACACAAAT
The DNA here is from genome assembly GCA_038087645.1 of Saccharum hybrid cultivar R570. Lineage (NCBI taxonomy): Eukaryota > Viridiplantae > Streptophyta > Magnoliopsida > Poales > Poaceae > Saccharum > Saccharum hybrid cultivar. The sequence continues at coordinate 7,987,058 of JAQSUU010000347.1, read as the reverse complement.
CCAAAGATAACCCACACACATATGTTATTATGTCAGACTATTGTTTGTTTGCATCATAAGTTATGTGTTCGTGCACTTTGCCTTCTTAGTTTAGCAATTGGTGTTGAACACCAATAATTTTGCACCTGGCAAATGAAACACCTACACACACACCTTCCAAATTGTGAATATATCTTTTCCTCTGAACTTTTATGATGTTACAGCGTATAGATTGATATGAAACTTGTTCTAAGGCATTTTATGAATTTAAGTGTTTAAAAATATATGTTGGGATTTTTTATCACATGACTGTATTTGGGGTACTAGGTTTGAGAAAAAATATGTTAAGGGTACTTTCGATGGAAAAATAGGTTTGAGAAAAAAAAATAGTTAAACGCTGGACATGTCTAAATGGTCAAACTAGTCAAAAAAAAAGTAGTTTAAACAGGTGTAAACGTCAAAATAGGCGTTTAAACGGCGTTTATATGACTATGTTTATGACTGTATGTACAATTGATTATTGTCCATGTCAAATTGTGCAACTATGTTCATGCGTCGGATTTCACTTGAGCATGTGTGTATGCAAAAGAGATGCGCTCTCAAAAGAACCTGTCTGCTGGTGATGCGAAAGTTGCCGATGTGAAGCTCCCTGACGTTGGAAATGGCTGTGAACATATCTGGACATAGTCTCTATTCTCTGCGGAGTCGTTGAGGAAGATTCTGGCTAACTCCAGGTTCGGAAGAGGCCCAAGCTCCCAGAGGCCAACGCGACCGATCCTCAGGCGCAGCACCAACTGCCGGAGGTTGGGCGCCTGGATGACCCACCGGCCTGGGACGAACCCGTAGTCGGCGTAGGGGAAGAAGGCAATGTTTTGCAGGCGGAGCTCCACTAGCGTGGGCGCGGCCGCCGAGACCATGGCCTCCAGCTGCGCCCACGGTTTCCCACCCGTGAACACCACGTCGTCCAGATCGAGCTTGGTTAGCCTCTGGAACCCCGCGAAGCCGGCAGGCGGCGCCGGGATCGCGCACCTGCGCAGCTCCAGCTCGGCCAGCGCGGTGGGGTCGCAACGGAAGAGCGACGGCAGCGGCGTGGCCAACGGGAGCGAGAGGGACAGCGAGCGCGGGCTCTTCCCCGCGACGGCGCGCACCCAGTCGTCGGCGCGGTCATAGACGCTCAGCGGGACGCCGCGGATGCTGACGCGGCCGACGGGGGCCGCGCAGCGCTCGAGGAAGCTGGCGGCGGAGGCCCAGGCGGCGCCGCCATCGTCGTCGCGGACGTCGTGGAGCTCGATGTCGACGCCGACGGAGGCCGCGCAGCGCACGAGGAAGTCCGCAACGGAGCCCCAGGCACCGCTACCGTAGCCGACGTCGTGGAGCTCGATGTCGAGGCCTGGCACGGACTCCCAGCGGCGCTCCCATGGCGGCGACAGCACGGACGTGCGGACCACGTCGCGGGCGGGCAGGCCGGCGAGGATCTTGTCGAGGACATCCGTCGGGAGGTCGCCCAGCAGGTCGACCGCACGCTCCGGCTGTGGCGACGGCAGCAGCGGCGGCGGCTGAGATTCGCCAGGGGGAAGCATGGTTGTTTGGTGGCTAGGGTTTGGTGGCTGGAGTGATTTTGTCGCGCCGACTGGGGAATGGGGGATCCGGCCGGATCATTTCATTTCGCCAGCTCGGTGGAGTTAATGCTTCCAAGTTTTTTTACCGAGCTGTAACAATTCAATTTGCCATAAAAATTCACAGGCAACCACTACAGTAAGTGTCAGGGCAAATGCCATTTCTGCTGCTGCGAGGAACAAGCTAGCTAGAACTCCAAATCCTTACTCAGCGCGCGTGCGCCGTGCGAGTTAGCGACGCACGCTTTCTTTTTTCTGCAGCCACTTACCCTTCTGTCCAACACCATCCGTTTCCGTCCAGACATCAAAACAGTACCGCCTCTTTCCCCTTTCTCTCCCCTTAACGGGTGTTTCTTCTTCGGGTCCGACATGGAAGCTCTGGCGCAGCCGCCGCAGACTACAACTGCTCTTCTCAGTCGACGCGAAGACGAAGGACGGACATTCCAGCGAGCTGAGGGTTGTCGAAGTTGGGTGCCCGTTTAGATTCCAGAGGAGCGCAGGGCCTGGCACTACCGGAGCCGGCTGCTTTGCCGAGGGCCCAGGCTCTCGGCAAAGCCTTTGCCGAGCGCAGCTCTTGGCAAAGCGTCCTTGGCGAAAATCCGATCGGCAAAGGCTTCTTTGCCGAGAGCCGTTTATCAGGCACTCGGCGAAGCCTTTGCCGAGTGCCCGACGCTCGGCAAAGCGCGAAATAAAAAAATGCGAAAAAAACTCAAAAAAAAATTAATCGGGGGAGGGGCCCACTGGCCAGCGCCCGTCCGTCTCCGTCGAAGTCGCGGCATTTTCCGCGGCTACGCGGTCGGCGGGATTCGAACTCGTGACCTCTCCCTCATGCGATACCTCCTATGCCACCTGCACCACACACTCACTATATGCCGTTTTGTTACTCAAATATTATACTAAACCAAGTCAAAATTGATTGTTTGAGGCCCTAAACGAAATCAAATCAAAAGGTTGTCAACTACAAAGTTTTATAACTTTTCGAGCTCTACATGTTTCATATAGAAAGTTTTTCCATCCAAGGTCTTTTGAAAAATTCAAATTTTAAAATTTTAAATTTGAAACGTAGTTTTGCATGACAAGATTAATTCAAATAAAAAAGTGGTCAACTACAATGTTTTATAACTGTTCGAGATCTACAAACTTCATTAGGAAATTTTTCCATCCGAGGTCTTTTGAAAAATTCGAATTTTAAAATTTTGAATTTCAAACATAGTTTTGCATGACAAGATGAATTCAAATGAAAAAGTGATCAACTACAATGTTTCATAACTTTTCGAGATCTACAAACTTCATTTAGGAAGTTTTTCCATCCGAGATCTTTTGAAAAATTCAAATTTTAAAATTTTAAAATTTTGAATTTCAAACGTAGTTTTGCATGACAAGATGAATTAAAATTAAAAAGTGGTCAACTACAATGTTTTATAACCTTTCGAGATCTACAAACTACATTTAGGAATTTTTTCCATCCGAAATTGTGGTGCTAACATTGTACACAAATCTTATATATCTCTCGTAGTTTCATGAAACTACATGAGAGACATATAGATTTTGTGAACAACGTAATTATTACTTTGTCGAATGAAGAAATGACCAATATAAAGTTTGTAGATCATGAGAAGTTATGAAACTTTGTAGTTGAAAACTTTTTTATTTGAATTCGTTTAGGGCACCAAAACGTGGTTTGAAAATTACATTGCCGAGTGTTTTACTTTAGCACTCGGCAAAGAAGCCTTTGCCGAGTGTTTTTTTTTTGCACTCGGCAAAGAAACTACTTTGCCGAGTGTTTTTTATTTGACACTCGGCAAAGCCTTCTTTGCCGAGTGCAGAGGCTTTGCCGAGTGTTTTTTATTTGGCTCTCGGCAAAGCCTTCTTTGCCGAGCGCCCAAAAAAAATCGCTCGGCAAAGCCTCCGGCGCTCGGCAAAGAAGCAGATTCCGGTAGTGTGGCGTATCCGCCACCCATCCAGATCCTCCTGTTCTAGTCACGAGCTGGTCGCCTCGCAGGTCTCTTCTTGCCGTTGCCTGTGTCTAGTGGTAAGCGCATCATCTAGCCTCCATCCCTAAGCATGTGAATTGGCTTGAGAATTTGAGAGTCACCTGAATCATAAGCTCGCCCTTCTGTTCGTCCTCTCCAATGTGGAGGAGGAAGGCCTCCCAGATCCCACCAGCGTCGACATGGATCCCGCCGCGCATCTGTTCGATGCGTCTAGCCTGATTCTAGCAACCACAATGGGGATTGACGATGCACCTCGACTCGACGACACTCTCTGTTCTTCTCCTTCAAACCCAGTTATTACACTGTCGGCACGGCCGATTTCAGTTAGTTCTCCAGGTTATCTGGTACCTGCTGCTCTTTTTTCCATACCAGCAACCTCCCTGTTGTTCAAATTTTTGGCATATTTTTAAAAATTGGTTTGATTTGATTAGTTAGGGTTTCCAGATTAGAATTACTTAAAATCTTGTCTGAATAATGCAACTTGTTTTTAATCCTTTGATTGCCTTAGTTTTATTGTAATTTTTAGCATAAAGATTTTCATGTTTATGTGGTACTCCATCATATGACTACTGGGAGAAAATGAAGTTTGCTCATCCTGCATTCAAACGGTGCTTTGCTAAATATTTAAAGATGTGCCACTATCTACCCTGTGACTTCTGGAGACTCTCCTATCAATTGACCCAGGTATAAGAGGCAGTTGCAACTGATGCTCTGAGCAGTTGGATTAATCCCTGTCACCCTCAAGGCATCAATAATGAACTTCTGAGTCAAACAAATACAAAAATAATTAATTTAAAAGGAAAAAAAGAAAAGATAAATTATGACCAGCCATTATGCAAAAGAATAATCTGCACATCTCACTAAGATTGCACAGATTATGGTAATTTGCATTCGTGTATCGTAGAGATCAGTCTCTTAGTAGGAAACCAAATAAGTGGTCCTTTGTTCCTTTGTTCAGGGGTGCTTATTTTTGTGGATTCAGTTCTTCAGAACCATATGCCTATGAACCATCGAGCCTTGTGTGCCATCCACCATGCAAAGAAAGAGACGTGAAGTTGAAGTATGAGAATCATGAAAGGTTTGGTGCCACTCTTTGCACTTAATTGCAGCTATTTTCTTTTGTTCATAGGAAGCTTCAACATGTGTTTTTTTTTTCAGGAAATCGAGGGTTAATGGGTCAGTGTGGAACGTCACTGAAACTGACAGCATGTTTCACACAATCTTGGGCGCAGAGTTTTTACTAAGATGCAATCAAATCCAAAGGTGCATATGTTTTCCCCCATTACCTCTGCAAGAATTTTATTCAAACATCAACATCATCATACTAAATTTTCCACCACTCCTGACAATGTTTACATCGATATTTTTACATCTAAAGCTATATTCAAGCAACTATGTAGACATAGAAAAAACCAACCAATGGTGGTGTAATGTGTTAACTTTCAGGTACCAAGGTTGGTGACAAGCACGAGAACAACCAAACTTGACAGATTTCCTCTGCCTCATTTGGATATGTCAATTGTACATAGTTTAGATTCATTGGCTGATGGAAGCACAGAAGAATTCTTCACATTATCGATTGTTGAGCTAAAGAAAATGCCAAGCCTAATATTTGGTCATGTGAAATCTTACCTGAATAGCCCAAAGAAAGGCATGCACAAGGCAAAGCCAAGTCTCAACATGGCGCCTTTGCACCGTTCTGTTTAGGCTTCCCTTTTATGTAGGTGATACCTTTCAGCTCCCAAATATATAGAGCCATGAGCTAGTGTTATTATAATATAGTTTGCCTTAAAAAATTATGTGTCTATCTATAGTTGAATGTTGTATTGACTTTAGTGTCAATATCTTTGTTCTAGGTATTAACTAAAAGCTTGTTTCCTACTGATTATAACTGTTAGATACTAGCTGATTTGGCGTGTAAAACATTAGCACTAGTCTACATGTACTGATTGGACATATTGATCATCACGTGTTATGCAGTATTCTTTCCTTAGTTTTTGTTGTATGTCATATTGGGCCATGAAATAAAAATGTGTCTAGATCTATTTTTTCTCTGTATTTGGGTGAAGATCATATAAACTTAATATAGTTATAATATATGTTGTATCTTTATGGTATCACACTTCCACAAATACTTAAACTGATTTGTAGGTTTTGATATGCTAACTAATTATTGTGTCTATCAACACACTAGGTACACTGAGTTTTGTTACATATAGACATTGTTGCAAATGCTACAGCAGGACTAGTAAGATACCTCCATTCAAGCGGGAGGTATGACTTTGCTCTTTTCTATTATGAAACGGTGTCTCTCAATAGACACCCCTTCGGTGATTTCATCAACGACGCCACGAACAAACACTTGTTCACGAAGTGATCTCATCCATCAATTACAAGATTAGTGGATAGGATTAGACAGTTAGTTTTACTCCCAAAGGGTATGTCCTTTAGGAACAGTCGTGTCCCTTCGTGACACCTCTTCACTTGTATAAATATATTTTAGAGATCAATGAAAGAAACAGTTCTTCCAAATCTTGTTCATTTATATTCACTTCTAACACATTATCAAGCACTTTGCTCTACGAACAAGAAGGAACAAGAAGGAGAATAACAAGGGCATCGACGAGACAAGGCTCGTTGGATCAACCTCGTTATTCTTGGTCACGTTCCTGTTTCAGACCATGAAAGGAATGGACATTTTGCCCAAACTGCATGAAAGCACGGTAAGACGCAATTGAATTTTCATCAATTGATGGGAACTGGAGTGCTCACGTGAAGGCTTCTGTACAACACGCACTGGTACGCTGCCGACCCTGCGCTACGTACCTCCGGCGATTTTGATCGTCAACTATCTTCCTCCGCACCATAACATGGGGCTCCCGTTTGTACTCCTTGAACGCCGGGGGCGAGGACGCGGGCTTCGGATGCGAGTCGGTGGGTGTGGTGGACGTCGCTGTCATGCCACCGATGTTCCAGTGGCCCCTGCGCCACCGACGGGACCCATCTGCCCCGAGCACGGACCAGGACCGTGTCCGCCATGGCTGCCGTGGTTCTGCATCGAGCATGGCCATGGCCCCTGCCCACCACCTACTCCTGTCGTTGCCGGCCCCTCTAACTGGGCTGCCCCCGAGCCGATGGAACCGACGTCACCAACTCTGACTCCATCCTTCACCGTGGCGGGTTTGAGGAGGGCACGCAGCCGCTCCCCACCAACAATGGCGGCACGCCACTCAGCCCCGATGTGCCTGCCCGCGCTCGCGCGTGGTGATGCTTCGAGCAGCTGCGCCGTCGACGACGCCCCGATGCCTCCACCTCCGCCTCCGCCGACTGCGCCGATTCCGCGTCATGTCCACGCTGGCGAAGCCGCCAACCGCCGCCCCGGTCTGCGACGGACCTGGCTCCGCGTCCCTCACGGACCATCGGCACGCGGCCTCCCCAATGGCCATGTTGGCCCAAGCTTGAACAACGACGGCGGCGCCTTCTACTCCCCGGAGAATGGGGAGTCCTCCTCGAACTGATGCACGGCGGTGGCACGGTGGATAGCGGCGGCGGTGGCCTTCAGGCAACGGTGGTGGTGAGCAACTGCCGGCTGCCTCCTCCCCTTTAAAGGCCCATGCGCCCGAAATGGGCCGGCCCAATGGCCGGCGCCCTGCCCCTCCCTCCCTCTCCCACTGTGCTTGCCTGCATGGGCCTTCCTGGGCCTGAATCTGAAGTTGGCTTAGTTTCCAGTTCCAATCGGTCCAGCAGGCTTAGTAATTATTTTTATCTAATTTCAGCATTAATTCGCATAAGACTCTGTTAGTCTCTAAGTAATTATATGTTGTAAATGTAGTACGATTATGTTTAGTCTCTGACTTTAGCAATAATTGTACTTGTGATGTTTTATATCATTGTAAAATGTGATGTTTTATATCATTGTAAAATATCCATTTGTGATATTGTTCAAAGCAATTGTCCCTGTATGTATGGCAAATCCAATAAACAATATCCTTGGTATTACGACCATGATCTTCCAATTTATTTATTTATGTATTTATTTTGCAATCCATCATTTTATTTAAGCCCATTTAAGTTTTTCATTTTAAAACTCTACGTGCTTAATTAATGGATGCACTATTTTATGTGTATTTTCTCATCAATTGTATAACGCATATGTTCTATATTTGTTTGTTGGCCATACACAAGGTAGCACCATAGTTGCTACTGCGGGATTTACACTAAGTAAATACTTACTGACTATCCTCAATGTGCGTACCCAACATCACAAATTAGAACATTTGGTCTCTATCTTTTCACAAAGATGACTACCATTAATTTGCATTCCTATTGGCCATACACAAGGTAGCACCATTGTTGCTACTGTGGGATCTACACTAAGTCTACAACTTAGTGACTATCCTCAACGTGCGTACCCAATTCGTTTGCGAATTAACTAAGGTCTACACTTAAGACGTGTTTATACAACTTGCATTAATTAATTGGCATCTACTGTTAACACATATTATGTCCAATTTGAGGTCTACACCTTTACGGTGACTACCTCCATCATGATATTATGCATATGAGATTTATACACTATCATGAATACAAGATTTATCTTGTCCTTATTTTGCATCCCATTACAACACTACCATAGCAATTTTAATTTACCCTTAAAGTAAATTCAAAATTCTATGGTTTGCACCTTAGTTGGAGTAATGGACACACGAAAGAGTTTGATCTTCCACTCTTGATGATTACCATGATCCAACATAGCCAATGGATGTAAAGTTAAACTTTAATGTTCTATGGATTCATATAGCAATATATACTTGGTGCTCCTCGTAAGAGAGCATCACCGCTCACTGAACAATTAAGTATGGAGTTTTATTTAAATAAAACACCATACACATTCAGATCACACATATGCGTATCTCAATGGATGCAAATCGAAGCACTATATGGCGAGCTCTCAATGAGTGCTATGAACAATACAAGGCAGTCTTTCTGCCCAATGTGCCAACTCTGATTGGCCACAACTTTATCTCTAGGATTTTAAGTCCACTTGAGAATACAATTATGTTGTTCCAAATCCCCCCATACATTGCGTTTTCGCGAAAGCACACAACTTACCAAATGTATTCTAGATTAATTCCTATGTTACTTCAAGTCTAAGTGTATGATAAACTCTTATCGAGGAATCATCATTAACATTATAGTGATGCTCTACCATCTGAAGTACATTGAATTGTTAGAATCATAACAAGTTCGGATGCCATATAATAATGCCATCCAAAGAACTTTAATGGTAAGATTTAACGCAACAACAAGAAACAATCATGCGCATTCCTTGAGGTCAAGGCATTTCCCAATTATGACAAAAACCATATTTTTGTCCCAACTATGGATGTTACGGCCACACAACTTGGAAATGTCATGCCTTGAAACATTTAATTGATCAGTATTACAAATCCATTGGACATAAATATCCGGCTCACCAATAAAGATAGAAGCACACTTCAATCTTCAACCTGACACCACCAGGAAGGCTAGTTGTTCACAATCAGTTTCATGAAGAAACCATGTAGCAACCAAACACTTAATTAATAAGTGGGTCTTATGAGCATGGAGAGCATGATCATCAAATTTACTTCGCTTGATCCATTTTGGAGACCAAAATTTGTCTCCCATTTATAAAGATACCTAGTATCTGCGTCCCATTTTAGTGTTGTAATATAAAATGTTGTCATCAATTTCAATTGAATATCACAATAATGTGACATCACATTTGATATTCCATTAATTAACTTGTATGTAATCTATATATCTGCAAAGAATGTCATTATATTCTTCATGCTATATATAGACTTATACAGGAGCCAATCCAAATGCAAAGAGGAACTTTGCCTAGTGGATAGTTGCACCACAAACTCTATACATAGAGAAGCAAAATTTTCCTAAACTCTTACATAGAGACAAGGAAATATTTTATTAATCGCTTGATGCGATGTCATGATAGTGGCCTTTGGTCGTGCTACTATCATACTCCCTATTGATACTCAAATAATAATCACGAATCCATTCTTGTATTCTGATTCCATAATGTACCCAATTAAAATTATAGAGATATCCGTCAATGTGGTTTTCATATGGAAACCCCAAGATGACAACTAAGAGGAGTATTTTCTCTTAACAATGGATATGGCAATACTTAAACAAAACATCCTCAGTTGGATTGGACTGCACATACATAACCTGTATCCAATGTTGCGTACAAATAATTCTCTCTCTTAATGTCAACAAGACTTGGCACATTTGCCTTGGTTATTCAACTATAGAGATAACGTTAGAATTATTGTCAATTCTATTAGTCATAGCATCAATATGAGCTACTAAATTTCTTGAAGAAATTCAAGAACATACATGTGACTCTATTTACCATTTTATAGACCATAAAGATACTATGCAATGCACATTTATGCATCCATGATATAGTCCTAGGTGTGTCTCTTAGTCATGAGAACCATCACTATACCAAACTGTCACACCTGATTTTCTAAAGAACAAAACCAGGCTAATCATATGTGTGTCCAGGAAGTCCACACATATGCCAGAATGAAAAAGTATCAGAAACAATGTTATTATATAAAGTAGACATAGCTATATTAAACACTTACATCAGAGTATCGCGGAACGGTGACTAAACTTCAGGCTCCATTCTTCTCAGGGATGGCTGACTGGGGGTAACATATGCCTAGCACTTCTATCAGTCTTCTAGGAACTCCACCACAGCACCATCGATCTTTGAGGCAACTTTACTAAAGTCTAGAGTGTGGGGAATAGCAAGAGTGAGTCCATGTCGAACTCCGCAAGTATAGAAACAAGGTAGTATAGATCCCATAAACTCATGATCAATGTAACATAATCAATTAAAGCATAATCGATAAGTAAATGAACATCTTAACAAAACAAGAACCATCATCTTTAATGTAGATGTCTCCAAGGCCGCTCGTGTCCGTGAGCACGGCTAGTATACCAGTTTATTAAACTCTGTGCAGAGGTATACACTTTCACTGTGAGTCGTGATTACCCATATGCCTGGGGCGGCCAATCCCCAAAACACTTCCAAGGTGAGCAGGCAGGGTTCACTATGAAGTCTTTCAAAGGTTCGTCTAACAAGTTAGGGCCGCTAAGGATTCTCAATTGGAAAGCATGAACCTCCCTCCAAGGGGCGACTTACAAAAGACTGCACCCACCTTGGCAGGCCAAGACCATACTAGACATGACCCCTCTTGCGCCTTTCGGTAACCACTAACAAGCTAGAAGAGGTCCTCATACTTGACTAAAGCCAGAGCCATATAGCCCTCACAGTTGTACTGTAAATCCCGGAGGTTCACGTACAGACAAGATCTTATGTTGCTAAAAAGTCATTTCTCAACCATCATAGCTCTTACATTAATTAAGTCACAAGATCATGGTCACAGAAAGAAAACCCAAACTATACTTGCCTTCAATCAAGATCCTTTCTCTGATCCAAATCTTCAATTAATAGCTTCTTGAATCTCCACGTAAATCTCACCGACTGGACTTGATCAATAAATCACCACACACGCATCGAGCAATCATACACGAAGCAAACAATGAATAATAATTAGAACAGTACACCAACATCAAGAAAACATGTTTAAAAGTCTATAAAAATATTCTACACCTCACTATGATCACACAAACGAGAATTTCACGGAAGTCAGATTTAAAATGCAAAAGTTATGAATTAAACCATATTTTCTTTAATAAAATAATAACTTAAATCTAACCACAATTTTTAAAAGTGATAAACATGTATAACAGTAGGAAGAACATGTAGAGTACGCAATTACGAATCTAACGCAAGTTGAATTGGTTAAATCGGAGCTAAAACATAAAAATAGTGGTGATCGATTGCTAATTATAGGTCACGTATTTCTATCATATTTTTGGATTTATTTTTCTATAAGAAAACAGCCATAATACGTGCATGACGCGATGATGAGGTCATCAAACTAGCAAGTAATTGGAGCAGGGGCAGCACACACGGTTCCTGGCTGGTGGTGCACGGCCGGCATCTGGATCATCGTCTTCTTCAACAGAGGACATGGGGTTGTGTATCTCGATCTCGCGAGTTCGACGGGGCATCCGGGATGGCCGCGAAGGCTCAACATGCAGCACCGCTGATCTTAGCTAAGCGGCTTGGCAACTGTGGCGAGCATGTATGCAACATAGAGAGCGAGAAGGAGAGAAAACATACACCTGCGGATTTTGACGGCGGTGAAACACCAAGCAGCGTCGATGGCGGCGGCAACGGAATTGCGGTCGTGTAGATCGTCGTGCGGTAGCGAGGATTTGCGGCGGCGGCACGAGAGCACCGGAGGACGCAGCGGCTGTTGCGAAGAGATCGGGAAAAGGGAGGCGATGTGTGCTGCATCGCTTTTATACATTGGCTTGTTCCAAAGATGGAAAGGTGGAGATCAACAAGGATTTGGGCTTGTAGTTATTTGTGTTGCTGCACTGCGTTGCTGGCTCATCTACGGAGGCAAAACAGGCCAGCGCATGAAGCAAACAAAAGCAATCAGAGAAGACCATGTTTATTTTCCCTTGTTTATTTCTAAAAACCGAATTTTCCAAAGTCTTTCAAATCCACTTAAACATTCAGTTTTTAATTCAGTTTCGAGTTTAGTCAAGATTTAGACATCGCAATAAAAATAATGCCCCAGCATGAATGCTTAAACATTAATCAATTTAATATTTAATGGTATATAGAAAAACATGTGCCAACTGAACGAAATCACTTATGTTTCAAAGTTGAACTAAGCATCTTATAATTCAGAAGACATTTAGTTTAATATTAATTAGATTAACATTAATTTAGGACAGACCGAAGTATAAACCCATGTTGCTTTTAATTAGAAACTCAATTGCACAAGCATAAATTAAATTAATATCTAACTTATAAAATTCAATGAGGTGGGATAGGTTAAACGTTCCTACTAACATGTAGCTTTGGTCGGCACGACCGCAACACGACAAGAACGGATTTGAATCACTAGATAGTTTTTAATTAACAAAGCATTAAATAATCATTAATTAAATTAGTATTTAAGTTAATAATTTTTAGAATTGTGTGACATGACAAATGATAGCACCACTGCGTAGAGCACGTTGACACAAATCTAACGAGACTAAAACGACTCAAATCGGAGTTAAAATGATAAAGATATAAGCTAAACAATGTACCTTTGTATGCGAGAGAGTAGACAGTCATGCACCGTCTTATACAATTTCAGTAGAGCACAGTTTTTACACGCACAAAATCTGGAATTTAGAAATAGATAGAAAACAAGGATGGATCATTGGGCAAGATCAAAACACTTTGATCGACAAAACAATGGACAGGGAGATGTAGCTGACCTTTATCTGACCACCATGGTGTTTGCTGCTGATGTTACGATGAGGGAAAACATTGCACGTACATGATGTCATGGTGCATTGCACGGCAGGTGGCTCAGGCGTGCGAGCAATGAAAGAGACGGGTCAGCAATCTCGCATGGTAAAGGATGAATTAATCTGGACGTGAGCATATGTATGCCATAGAGGAGGAGATAAAAGTATGCTGGAAACAAGAGTTCTCACCCCGCGATTACGAAGCAACAGAGCCGAGGGAAACAGTAGTGGCTGGACGTGGTGAAGCTCATAGGGGCTGAAGCATTCATGGAGCGCCGAGATCCAGCTGCCAGCAGACGACAATGAGGCACGGAACAGTTCAGAGGCAGGTCGGCGAAGCTTTTCCTTGGATGGCTTTGGTCAGACATGATGGTTTGGATCGTGCAAGCGGCCGGTGATGCAAGACGAGGCGGCGGCGGCAAGGGCCCTAATCAACGTGAGCACATGTGACCTTCACCGCTTCACCTGTTGACCACCGGCATGAAGCAAAAAGCGTGCACTTCTCCAAGTTTTCCTTGATGCAAAGAATTTCCAAGTGACGTCAACTTTCATAGAACCCACATATATATATATATATATATATATATATATATATATATATATATATATATATATATATATATTATTTTTTTTCCTTCATGCTCTTGGTTCTTGAATGTTGCACCAGCATGTATGCACAACCTTGTTACTAACCTTCTATGATGAATTTTAATTTAATGAAAATTTTAGTTTCTTATGTTTTCATGAACACAAAACTCCAATTTAAATCATTTGAACCCTATTCTCAAAAAGTGCAAATTTTAGGGTGTTACAATTCTACCCCACTTAACAAGAATCTCGTCCCGAGATTCAGAGAGACTAGGAGAAAGATAAGTTAATCTGCAAGTCTTCACTCTTCCCTGATAACTCTTATCCAATGATGATGCCACAAGCTCAAAACCAACTTTATAAATGTCTCCTTTAGACCCTTACGATCCTTGTAGATGGTTCCAACAGGTTACCAACCCTGAGAAAAGATACCTGAGCTCGATAATGACTTTGCAATCATGTAGATAGGTGATGCTTCCAGATGACAAAAATAGAACGTATAAAACCTCCATCTTGTATCGTCTTTAGTTCGTCAAACCCGCTTAAGAAGAGATCAACTAGAGAACACCAAAGGATAACTTGCATTTGTTTCTAAGTGATGACTATCATCATGTCCTTCTGGCATCCCAAAGAAATTCATGAGCATATGCAAGAACAAGTAACCTGCACTTCCTCGCGAGCAGAAAAATGACAGTGCAGAAATACAATTATAACTCAAGTTCTATGAATCAAATGATGTTGTAGCTTATACCGTTGGAAAGCTTATCAAATTTACTACAACTTTCTTATAGAACACTTCTCCAGATTCTGTAGTTAAGGTAGCCGAAAACTATGCACAATAGAAACTATTCCAAGTTGCGTTGCTGATAGCACAGATGCGTCGCCTTGTGATTTTCATAACTCCCAAACCATAATAGCTATTAGGGTGGTTCTTACAGCCAAAGAAAAATATTGAAGTCTACTATTGTCCAGAATTTATTCATGATTTTTGGGCATCCAAAAATAGAGGTATAAGCTAAGGAAGACAGACTGTTCTAAAAAAACAGGATAATGCAGCAACGAGATTCAGAGAGACTAGAGAGATAGATGACACTAATCTTCAAGTCTTCATGCTTCTTTGATTTATGCTGATGATATATAAGACATGGATTGAGTATAGCCAAAAGATGACAAGAAAGATAAAGTTTGATCTTTAGTTCTTCGTGCCTCGTCGCTTGAGATATTCAGGACTTGCTGTTCTTGACAACAGATGCTATCCCACTTAACAAGATCTTGTTCCACCTGGCGATGTCATTGAACACGTCTCTTTCTTGAAGGCTTGCTACTATTGATGCGTCCATTATGTGTTTATCCTTCATTGGGTTAAGATAAAGGAGAAAGCATGGAAACCAAGAGTAGGCAAGGACGATACAGGGAAAAGACAACAAGAATTAGGATTAATTGAAAAATTAAGTAGGATAGAAGATGACACTACCCCACTTAACATAGATCAAGCTACTTCTCAAGACAAAACCTTCCGGGCCACCTTCAAAACACGAGAACAAGGACAACACACAAGCAACACATCAAGCAAAACAAGCACACATCACATCATCGATACTACACGTGCTTCTTCAACAATGGTGGTCATCCTATATGGCAGATTATAGATGATGAAAGGCTATCAAATTTTTGAACGAGGTGGGATCAGAGTTTTTTTTTCTTTTTGTAAAACAACAAAACAAAAACCAATGGGGATAAGCAGAAATAGCTCAAAGGAAGCTATCAAGGAGGGGATACAATATAATATGGAAGAGGAAATAGTCAAAATTAATGAGTCAAGGGATAAAAAAAATAGTTGTAAGAATACGTCTAGTGCTACTTGGCATACGTCCTACAGTCAACACCGCTCTGATACCACTCTGTCACACCTGGTTTTCTAAAGAACAAAACCAGGTTAATCATATGTGTGTCCAGGAAGTCCACACATATGCCAGAATGAAAAAGTATCAGAAACAATGTTATTATATAACGTAGACATAGCTATATTAAACACTTACATCAGACTATCGCGGAACGGTGACTAAACTTCAGGCTCCATTCTTCTCAGGGACGGCTGACTGGGGGTAACATATGCCTAACACTTCTATCAGTCTTCTAGGAACTCCACCACAGCACCATCGATCTTTGAGGCAACTTTACTAAAGTCTAGAGTGTGGGGAATAGCAAGAGTGAGCAATCTCGCATGGTAAAGGATGAATTAATCTGGACGTGAGCATATGTATGCCATAGAGGAGGATATAAAAGTATGCTGGAAACAGGAGTTCTCACCCGCGATTACGAAGCAACAGAGCCGAGGGAAACAACAGTGGCTGGACGTGGTGAAGCTCATAGGGGCTGAAGAATTCATGGAGCGCCGAGATCCAGCTGCCAGCAGACGACAATGAGGCACGGAACAGTTCAGAGGCAGGTCGGCGAAGCTTTTCCTTGGATGGCTTTGGTCAGACATGATGGTTTGGATCGTGCAAGCGGCCGGTGATGCAAGACGAGGCGGCGGCGGCGGCGACGCTTAGACAAGAGCTAGGGCACAAGCGATATGATTCTTGATTCGCCGTAGAGAAAACAACCTAGACGTACGGCAGCTTGATATAAATAGGAAGTCTAGTCCGATTGATCTTGAGTCCAACTTGATCAGGCTGCGACGACGAGCAAACAGCGTGACTTAGCCCAAATTAAGCCCAACCCATATGTGAATTAAAAATAGCTAACTAATACTAGTGCTGCAAATATATATTAAAATATTGCGGCAAGGGCCCTAATCAACGTGAGCACGTGTGACCTTCCCCGCTTCACCTGTTGACCACCGGCATGAAGCAAAAAGCGTGCACTTCTCCAAGTTTTCCTTGATGCAAAGAATTTCCAAGTGACGTCAACTTTCATAGAACCCATATATATATATATATATATATATATATATATATATATATATATATATATATATATATATATATATATTATTTTTCCTTCATGCTCTTGGTTCTTGAATGTTGCACCAGCATGTATGCACAACCTTGTTACTAACCTTCTATGATGAATTTTAATTTAATGAAAATTTTAGTTTCTTATGTTTTCATGAACACAAAACTCCAATTTAAATCATTTGAACCCTATTCTCAAAAAGTGCAAATTTTAGGGTGTTACACAAACTCATTGCTTAAAATTTTAGAGCAAATTATCCTAGATGCGGGATCAAATCCATTTTATATGGAACGGTTTGGTTTTTGGATACTATATATCAAGTACCTTATGTCCATACCAATAATGGTTTGATTGAGTCTCTTATTGAGAATCAAATTGCATGACATATTAAAATAGAATTGTAATTTACTAAGACAAAGTTGTTTTCATGCGGCCTTACACATCGCATCGTTAATTCAAATTCATCAAACTACACTTATACAACTCCCTCCGTTGTAGTATGTACGTGGAACTTTGGCCGCAATCAAATATTTCCCATCTGCGCATTGAGTATGTTTTGCACATACCCATATCACCACCCCCAACATACCAATGGGCATTAGGGATCCCAAGAGGTAACTCTGCAGGGGATTTATAAATTGCCCGTATGTTGATCACATTTGAGGATAATTCCAGGCATTAGGGGGGAGATTTATACCACATTAAGAATGTCGGGAATCAAAAGAGCAATCCTCACATCCACATACCAAAGATTCTAAACCTAATCATTTAGAATATCTTACATTTGCATCATATTGCAAAGAATCTACCAGAAACATTTACTGATAATAAGGGAGTCACAAAATCCTCTTAACCTACTTATAATGCGCCCAAAAGAATGGAGGTACCAATTAAAACCATTCAACTCCCACTTCTAAAGAAGAGGGGGAGAAGTACGGCCGCTCCTAAGGATAATGCTCCAAGTAAGCGTTCGAGGATACCGAGGATAAGATTCTCCAAATCAGTAAATCCAAGCCAACCTTAAGTTGGTAGACACCCAAATGGATGAGCATCCAAAACCCGGATTAAAATCCACCTGGATCAACGGTGCACCCAAATTTTGATCCTGGGACATGGAAACACCCTAACTCCATATGGGAAATGACGCGGAGTCCAAAAGGGTTAACATTTTCACATGCTATATTGATTCCAAGCAATGGGTCAATCATTTAAAGACTACAAACTATCACGACATATACTCCTCAAAGATTGCTCTTCACCTTACTAGATCTAGACCAAAAGTCCTAGGCAAAGTATCTTCACACTCAAATTTGGTCAAACTAAAAGGTGGCAATTAAGGAGATCGCTCTTGTTCAATGATGAGAAGTATTACCACGTAATATCTTCCCTCACAAAGTTTCTTTTCAGAAGCAAGGTGGTGAACAATGAGAGCTTGTAGCATATGGTTTCACGCAGAGACCCAACGTAGCATACCCCACGGTATGTGTGAAAATAAATTTTTCCAAATTCAATAATTGGCAGATCAAATGAATTTGATAGATTCAGATGAATAAGTCCCAATGGACTTCACATTCTGAATCCAAATAGAAATCACAACATACATTGTGTATAATTAAATATGATTGCATATATTGATTATTTTGATATCATCATGATACAGAAATA
This sequence comes from Saccharum hybrid cultivar R570, assembly GCA_038087645.1. Classification (NCBI taxonomy): domain Eukaryota; kingdom Viridiplantae; phylum Streptophyta; class Magnoliopsida; order Poales; family Poaceae; genus Saccharum; species Saccharum hybrid cultivar. The sequence goes on along the minus strand of JAQSUU010000347.1, from coordinate 7,968,799 downwards.
ATTATGCAATCATTTGAGATACAATTTCCATCATGTGGATTCGAGATGGAGGATTTGGGTAAGACCAAATATTCCTAGGCTTACAGTTTGAGCACCGTCCTTCAGGGATTTTAGTGCATCAATCAACGTCTATCTAGAAAATATTAGAGAAATTCGATATGGACAAATCATATCATAACAAAACCCCGATGGTTGTTCATTCTTTAGAAATAGAGAAAGATCCATTTAGACCATGGGATATTGGAGAAAAGGTATTGGAACCGAGGTTCCATATCTTAGTGTCATTGGAGCACTTATGTATCTTGCAAATTGCACCAGGCCTGATATCGCATTTGCAGTGAACATACTAGTTAGACATGGTGCAAATCCAACTCACCATCATTAGACGGGAGCAAAGCATATCCTCACATATCTTAGTGACACAAAGGATCTTGGTTTATTCTTTAAGAGAGATCATGATCCCAATATGATTGGATACACGGATGCTGGTTACTTATCTGGTCCTCATCCCAAACTGGATTTGTATTCTTACATGGCGGTACAGCTATTTCATGAAGTCTTCTAAACAGACTCTGACGGCGACCTCTACTAATCATTCTGAAATTATTGCTCTATACGAGGCATCACATGAATGTGTATGACTTCGCAAAATGATTAACCACATACAATGTGGTAATGGTTCAATTGAATCACCTACAATTATCTATGAAGATAATTTCGCTTATGTTACATAGATACAAACAGGTTACATAAAGAGTAATGTCACTCACATTGCCCCTAAGCTATTTTATCCCCATGAATTACAAGAAAGCGAGAAAACAAACATCTTGCAAATTAAGTCATGTGATAATCTCACTGACGTATATACTAAGTCCTTACCAACTTCTATGTACATAAGATTGGTATGCGACAACTTCGAAATTTGCGAAAATCAGGGGGAGACATCTCCTATATGCTAACCTGTACCAGTATCATATTATACTCTTTTCTTTCACAAGTTTTACCCACAAGGTTTCTTGTTAAAGTTTTTAATGAGGTAATATTAACATAAGCACGTGTCATATTTCCTATTTTCCTCACAGGGGTTTTTGTGAGAAATATCAAAGACATATTGCCCTCACAACTCATCCATGGTTTTTTCCCTCAAAAGGTTTTTCATGTGAGTTATCCAAGAGGCAATACCAATAATATGTTTTCTCCTAATTTTTCCACTGGGTTTTTACAGGAGTTTTAGCGACATATCATTTTATATTGCTCCTCATATTTTTCCTGAAAGGTTTTTGGGAGAGTTATCTTTATGTCGTATCTCCAATATTTTTCCCATTGGGGTTTTTAATGGGATACCAATGACATAGTGGTTTATTTAAATCACAAATAAATATGCTATTTTCTCCTTATTTTTCAATAAGGTTTAAAGGAGTTTTTATAGCATATCCATATATTCCTCAGATTTTTCCCATAGGGTTTTTTGAGGAATCTTAGCTTAGAGCTGCATTGATCTCAAGGAAGATTCAATCAATGGGGAGTGTTATGAAACGGTGTCTCTCAACAGACACCCCTTCAGTGATTTCATCAACGACGCCACGAACAGACACCTGTTCACGAAGTGATCTCATCCATCAATTACAAGATTAGTGGATAGGATTAGACAGTTAGTTTTACTCCCAAGGGCATGTCCTTTAGGAACAGTCATGTCCCTTCGTGACACCCCTTCACTTGTATAAATATATTTCAGACATCAATGAAAGAAACAGCTCTTCCAAATCTTGTTCATTTACATTCACTTCTAACATTTTCCACTAACCAGCTTTCCCTCCTTTTTTGTACTTGCATTTATGATTCATGGTAAGCGTAGTTTCTGAACATGGCGTTCCTTTTATTGTTCCTTTGGAGGGTTGTCCATATAGTGCTTGATCTTAATCCTCTCAAAAACGTCTATTACTTATTTAACAATTGGTATCCTACAAGGGATAAAACTTATAGATCCTTTTAATTCATGGATGGAGCAGCAATCTGTCGATCTATTTGGCTAATAAAGAACCAAAAATGTTTTTAACAAATGTTGACAACAATGGAACACATTGGCTTCGGTTCTGGGCCAATTGCAACGGTGGATAACACTGAGCTAGGGTTTGAGTGTTGTTTATATATAGTCAAGATGGTGGTGGGCTTCCGTGGGTTAGCAGGCTGGGCATGATTTACAGAGGTGGTCGCCTTATAAATGCTCGCCTCTGTAAATGATTTAACGAGGCAGACATTTTTTACCGCCTCGGTAAATAAAATAACCGCCTCCGTAAATACATTTTGTAAGGCAGTTAATTGTGACCGCATCCGTAAACAAAAACGTTCGCCTCGAAAAATCCTCATGCATGTTACGAGGTAGTTGGATTTTTAACCGCCTCAGTTAATCAAAGGGTACCGCCTCGCAAAATCATTTTTGTAGTAGTGACCAGAGCTTTCCAAGGCTCATTGCGCAGTGTTCAGCCCCACGGCCAAATTTGAGAGTTGGTTTTATAAATACCCCCAAGCCGACCATTTCAAGTGTGTAGGAGCTGAGAAACATATCTAGGGGGTTCAGGCTCTTTAGTGCTCTTGCCACCACAAGTCCTTAAGGAAATATCAGGTGATTAGCGTAGTGCTTCGCAAAGTGCATAGGCTAGTTAGATCCGCATATTGGCGCTTTGCACTTGCCTTAAGCTTAGTGTTTAGTGATGTTTGTGTACCTTTCACCAACTTGGTGCTTGCGTGCACCATTTCTTATACACGAGAGGCTTGTAGTCTTGCAAGACTCTCTGACATGTGGAAAGGCCACCAAGCATGTATTCAAGGGAAGGTGTGACCCATGGTATTTTGGCTGGAAACACGGTAGTGAAGATGGTGGGGAGCGGTCCAGGAGAAGGCCTAGTGGGGACCCACTTGCACATGGGGAAGGTCCATGGGCTCCACGTGTTACCCAACCGGGAGCTTGACCCTTTGAAGGGCATCCTTGTGAGGAGCTCCAACGAGGGTCAGTGACAAGCGTAAGCTTCTTGATACCACAGAAAAAAATATTATTGTCAACGAGAGTTTGCATTCTCTACCTCTTACATTTCTACTCTAGGTTGCAGATTAGTGATAGGATTGGAAGCTATGTTGCATAACTCTTTTGCGGTAGAGATAGCAACGCATATAGCAAAACCTAGTGTTGACGTCGGATGTGGTTCGAATCACACACAAGAAAGGGCATTGGACGCCCGGGCCGCCACGGACCGAAGAACGCAGCGAGGATATCACTCTTACGTGGTGAAGCACGGAGAGGTTTACAAGCAAACCACCAAAGGATAACCAACGTGCTTGTATGACGAAGAACCGGCTAGTTTTCAGGCAAACTAGCAAAGGAACCGTCGAAGCTCTCGCCCAGGAGGGACCCCGTCAGGGCAAGGACGTCGCCGGGTTGCCCTAGGTCTGCCGGCAAGCCTAGGGCGCCATCCTTGGTCGTGGATCAAGGGATGAATAGCATAGAGGTTGAAGGAGAGGAGAAAAGGGTAAAAGAAGTAGATTGATTTGTTTGTATGTCGATTGGATAGATGGGATCTCAATCGGCCATGATCCTCTCATATATATAGAGGGGGTTGGTCTTATCCTAGTAGGAAACCTCTTCAAGGCTTATTTTCTAAGTTTCCCACGAGTTTGAAACAGTTTAGATCGGAATCCAAAAGGCCAGACCCGAACAGCCCTTTTTATTAGGTTTGCCGGAAGTTTCGACTCGGACCGGAAGTTCCGGCTCGGGCGCGGGCCGGAAGTTCAAGCTTGAGCCAGGAGTTCCGGCTCGGATGCGGGACGGAAGTTCAAGCTTGAACCGGAAGTTCCGGCTCGAGTGCGGGCCGGAAGTTCAAGCTTGAGCCGGAAGTCCCGACAACGGAACATTTTCTCGGAGGCATAACTCTCTCATCCGGACCCGAAATCGGATGTTCCATATATGTTTTTTGACCATCTCGATGAGAGGAACGCAATGGTGAAGTCTGTTACACATTTTGACAACTTCATAAAATGGACATTTTTGAGTGTCAACATATGCCCCCTGTTTTCAGGTGAATGATGCATGAACCTGAAAACACTTAATCAAACCAAACACAATAAAACTGAACAGCAACGATACCCATCTCATTAGCTGGTCAATGACTAAGGGCGATGTATACATCGTCCATTTTTGTTCTAAGAGCGATACATGTATCGGACATTGCTTGGAGAGCACTTAGGCTTCTTGCCAAACACTTGGAAAATACTTTTTTAAGTATCTTTCGTTGAATGCTACTTTGAGACGTTCATCTTGCAATGTCTATAGCAAATAAGAATTACTGCTCGTGACTTTGATCACTTTATAAGGACCATCCCAATTTGGTGACCACTTGCCAAACTGATTGCTCTTCGATCCAATAGGTAGTATGGTTTTCTACACTAATTCTCCTTCTTGGAAAGATTTGCTCTTGACTTTTTTATTGTATACCCTGGCAACTCGAGCTTCGTCTTTCTCTATCTCCTTGAGAGCTTTTAATCTTACATCAGTTACCTCATCAATGTTATCCATCATCAAATCATGATACACAATGGCTGATAGATCATTTTGCTTAGCAAGCCTATATGCATCCAAATTTACCTCGACGGGCAACACGGCCTCTTGACCATATACTAGCTCAAAAGGAGTAACTTTTTGTAGCACCATGCCTTGAAATGCGATGTGCCCATAAAGCTTCAGACAATACTTCATGCCACCTTCTTGGATTCTCCTCAACTTTCCTTTTGATAAGCTTGATCAAAGTCTTATTACTAGACTCAGCTTGGTCATTAGCTTGAGCATAATATGGAGATAATTTGAGCAACTTGATCTTATATAATTCGGCAAAGTCCCTCACTTCCTTGAACGTAAATGAAGTCCCTTGATCTATAGTTAATGTTTGGGGTATGCTGAATCTATGAATGATATGCTCAGTGATGAACTCAATCACCTCCTTGTGTGTCATATTCTTCAAAGGAACTGCCTCGGTCCACTTAGTGAAATAATCTGTAGCAACCAACACAAAGTGATGTCCCTTGGAAGATGGGGATGAATTTGGCCAATGAAGTCTAGTCCCCAACCGCGAAAAGGCCACGGTTTGATTATAGGATGAAGCATAGCAGCAGGCACTTGCTGAATATTCCCAAATCTTTGGCATTCTTCACATCCTTTGTAGTAGCAAAAGCAATCGGTCATCATAGTAGGCCAATAGAAATTGGCTCTACGCAATAACCACTTCATCTTTGGGGCCGATTGATGCGTACCACAAATACCTTCATGGACTTCTCCCATAGCTATCTTGCTTGATCAGTTTCTAAGCACTTCAGCAGCAAGTCTTCGGTGGTTCTTCGGTAAAGCTCATCATTGTGCAACATAAATTTGAAAGCACTTCGCCAAACACTTTTATCAACTTTGACACTTGGATCTCGTAGACATGCCAATAAGGGAGTCCTCCAATCATGTAAATCGGCCCCAACATCACTAGGAGTTTTGCTCGGCCGATTCGAAAGTTCGTCATGTACATTGGCTAGGCTAGCCACAGGGGAGTCGGCTAGGCCGACCAGTAAAGTCGACCAGGCCGACTGTCTTGCCAGAGAAGAGGGGTTGGTTACCGACTCTTCTATACCTACATAGCAAAAATGTAAATCTTTATGCATCGGCTGTTCTTGAATATGAAAATTATGCCCACTGATGTCATAGCCAGATTCTTGTTGAGCTAACATGTTGGCCTTTTGATTTTCATGCCTCAGAACATGTCGAATTTGAAATTCGGCAAACGAACCAATGATGTCAAGACAAATATTAAGACAAGCTCTTAGTGATCTTTATAAACATTAAAACATACCAGCAACTTGCGGCACCACTAGTAGAGAATCACCATCGGTTTTAACATGTCATACTTCATGGATTGCAATATAAGCCAAGCCGAATAATAAAACTTCACATTTGGCTTGAATTTTGGTGCAAATGTAATTTTAATCGGCTTGATGTCTCAAACAGCACTATTGTGAAAAATAATGATTATGCCAACACCTTCGCCTTATTTGCAAGCCAATTAATCATATTGTCACATCTATGAAGTAAATCCAAAATGCATATATCATGCCCCCCGGGCATGAAAGCCATCAAAGTAAATTTCATGGGGCTTTCTAATAGCACGATGGTCACAAACACTCATCGGCTATGTTTTTACACTAAGGGCGATATCAAAATATTGGCCATATGAATTCATCTACAAGAGCATGCATAACCGAAATAAATATTTTGGCTCTTGATCATTGATGAGCAAAATAATTTGGCAACCCTCCATAACATAAAGATCCATAACAAGGATTAAAATAAGGAGTTAAGGGATAACCATGCATACCAGGGAATAAATTTCACATAAGCTTAGGCAAAGAGTATAAATGATGCCATGACCAATGATTTTGATGATTTGGTGCAAACCTCCAACTTGGCAATTGTTTCTTGAATCTTCTTCTCTCCTTTGCCTTTGTTGCACCACTTGATTGAGCATTATCCTTCTAAGCTTCAACACTTCCTTTAGGAACCCATGCTAAGCCCTTTTCTTTTAGCTTCTCTGCACTAAGCTTCTGCAACTTCTTTTCTTGCCACTTTGATAAACTGATTGAGCATATCGGTTTTATTTTTGTTTTGGATAGCGGCAAATCATTCTTGACTTTGGGCACTCTCACCTTCTTTTGTTTAGATTTGGCACCTAGAATATCAATAGATGATTTCTCCACTTCTTTGTCATCAATAGCCGGATTTTTCAGCAATGTAATCGGCTTTTCAATAGTTGAATTCAGATCTGAACTTTTCTTCTTTCGGCCATCATACTTCACGCGGTAAACTTGCTTTACCACTTTCTTCTTTGGTTGAGCTCCGGACCGATTTTGATCAAAACGGTCTTTACAAGATGATGATCTCTCTGAATGTCTAGGAGCTGCATATTCTATATATTGTGGCCTAAAATATGATGGAACATGTACCTCTTGATCAAACCAGCCCCAAGATGAATAAGGATGAAAATATACGGACTATGATCCATTTGACATGGGAATTGGCTGCTCAAAAGGAAAATATGTTACTGCTGTGTGAGATCTATCTCCTTGCCAATTCCACTCTTGAGACTTGCGCGTTAGAGGCAATTTTGATGATGGGACTTTCTTTGGCCGGTTGGCAATATTTGCTTCTCCTATCTTTTCATATTTAGCTAGAAGTTTCTCGAAGCTAAGCTCCGGCCTTCTAGTTCTTTGTTTGCCATGACCTTTACCTCCATCATCATTATGAGCATCCTCCTTCTTCTCCCCATCTTGATAGACATGCTCCATAGGAGGATCCTTAGCCGATTCCCCTTGCTCAATGGGATCAATCGTCTTTTGCTTTAGTTGGAGAGATTTCACCTGCCCCCCAGTGCCTTCTGAAACTATGATAACATTGTTGTCCTCTTGAGTATCTTCAATTTGTAATTCATGGACAACAACCTTGTCTTCACTTGAGGGCTCCACATCTCTCTCTTGGGCATTTGAGCCTTGAGCTTTGAGTGAATCGGCTATTGCAAGCCGATTCAAAACCTGTTTGCCATCAAGACCAATTGAATCCAATTGGTCCATCTGTTGAGCTTTAGAAAATTTCAATCGGCCTTTATCAATGGCCAATTGGATCACTCGACGAAACACATTGCAATTAGAAGTATTATGGTCAGATGAGTTATGCCACTTGCAATATGTAAGCTCTTCTAAGTTTTGAATAGATGGCAAAGCACTGTGATCAATGATTCTAATAAAATTATTCTCTAGCAAGATATCAAAGACATGATCACAAAAAGTAAAGTCAAAGGTGTATTTTGATTTCTTTAGCCGATTCTTTTGTGGAGTCGGCTTTAAAGCTAGGCAAACGAAGGGATCAGATTTAACATCAACCCATTCGGCCACACCTTTGTAGCTGCTTTTGAGAAGCCTTAGCTTTGACAAACTAGCACTATTGACATTGCCATATGGCACAATGTGTTGGCCGATAGAATCTGAATTTATTTTATCACCAACAAATAAATTGCTATTCTCAATCGGTCTATTACCATTATTAGCAAGGATATCTCTAATAGATGCTGAAATTGAAATAGTGTGACCAGATTGGAATTTGAGCAAAATATTTGTGTCTTCTACCTTGTTGATCATGTTAGAGAAGTGCATGTCCTTGATTTGCATGATGTTGCTCTTCTTCTTCAGAAACCAATCAACAAGTGGGGTCAAATCATCCGAAGATGCTTTAGCAACTGCCAAAACCGAAAAAGTCGGCTTAGCCAACTGGAAATTAGCTAGGCCGACTTGGGCACTAGCAGGGGCAGTTGGCTTGACCGACTGGGAAGCTGGCTTAGCCGACTTAGGGCAGGCAGTAGAGGTAGTTGGCCTAGCCGACTGGGAAATCAGCCTAGCCGACTCGGAGTAGGCGGTAGGGGCAGCCGACCTGGCCGACTGGGAAGTCGGCTTAGCCGACTTAGAGCAGGCAGGAGTCGGCGGCTCAGCCGATTCTGAGCAGGCAGACAACCCTCCTTTGTTGTTTGTAGGGGCTTGATCTCCATCAACGATGTAGTAATCGCTAGATAAATGTACAGCCCCTTTAGCTCCTAAAAAATCAAGTGTAGCTGATTTCTGTCGCTTCCCATGTTTTTCAGGAGGTATAGTGGTAGCTTCTCCTAAATTGGCCCTATCCGTTTCAGGCACCGAAGAGACCAATACAGATTTCTTCCTAAAAATAAGCTTGCCATTTTGATCAAAATAACAGTAAGACAACCTCTTACCAGGAGGTATAGTGGTTGCCCCTCCTGAACTGGCCCTATCGGTTTCAGGCGCCGAATAGGCCAATTTAGATTGACTCTTTGCAATCACTCTACCATGCTGGTCAAAATAATAGTAAAACAGCCTCTCATATTGAGGTTGACTAAAAGCCGGGGCCGATTCACTAGTATGTCCAACATGAGGTGAAGTAGCAATAGGAGTATCAAAGATTCCTTCCTCTAACTTATCAAATGTAGAATTCACCTTAATCATAGTATAGAAAAGAGGAGAATCTTCAGCGATCCCAACTACCTTTAGCTTAGCTATGGTTGTAGACCTGATGAGGATTTCCTCACCCATTGCTGAATTTTCATTAATTCGGCTATAATTATTAGTAACATGTGGAGCCGAATCACAACTTTTAGCACTCGAATGCCTTGCTGAAATTTCACTAATTCGGCTTTGATCGTGAGCAGAATACGAAGCCGAATTGTGGGCATTGATCATTGCATAAGGTGCTGAATTTCCATTGATTCGGCTATGGTTACTAATAACACGTGAAGTCGAATCATAGGTATTAGCACTTATATACCTTGCTGAATTTTCATTAATTTGGCTCAAGTTAGAAGTAACATGTGGAGCCGAATTATGAATAAGAGCATTGGCATATGGTGCTGAATTTTGGGAGCAATTGACTAAATAATTAGCATTATCATAGCCAATTCTCTCATTTATCGGCATGTCATGTGGTGGAACCACATATTGTGAACTTATAGCCGATAAACAAGGATCCACATGTTGTATGTTGCTAGTAACGTCAAAATTCAAAGAATTTAAAGTTGACATCGACTCTTGACCATGATATCCATAATTATTATTATGTATATGATGAGAAGCATTATCAAAAGTATTAGCCGATGCAACATACCTAGTATCATTAGAGCTAACAACACCAACATGAGAGCTTATATGACTTGCAAAATAACCATTAGGATCATAAGATGTATTTGCAAGTTGTACCTTGGGGTAATTGTGGTAGTTTTGTGATGAACCACCTCGGTACTCCATGATTTAGAACTTGGCCGCCTTGCTGAATTTTCCAATGTCAAGCGCAACACGTTGCAAAATTACAAGCAAGATTACAAGGGGTCAAAACTAGATATGATCGGCCTTTTGGGCCAGATGCAACAGTAATGGCGAGCTCAAGAAGATAGATCAGCGAGGAATAAGGCTAGGGTAAGAAGAATCGGCTACAAAGTAGAGCCGAAGCAAATTCTTCCCCAGCGGAGTCGCCAAAAAGTGTGTTGACGTCGGATGTGGTTCGAATCACATACAAGAAAGGGCATTGGACGCCTGGGCCGCCACGGACCGAAGAACGCAGCGAGGATATCACTCTTACGTGGTGAAGCACGGAGAGGTTTACAAGCAAACCACCAAAGGATAACCAACGTGCTTGCGTGACGAAGAACCGGCTAGTTTTCAGTCAAACTAGCAAAGGAACCGTCGAAGCTCTCGCCCGGGAGGGACCCCGTCTTGGCATGGACATCACCGGGTTGCCCTAGGTCAGCCGGCAAGCCTAGGGCGCCATCCTTGGTCGTGGATCAAGGGATGAAAAGCATAGAGGTTGAAGGAGAGGAGAAAAAGGGTAAAAGAAGTAGATTGATTTGTTTGTATGTCGATTGGATAGATGGGATCTCAATCGGCCATGATCCTCTCATATATATAGAGGGGGTTGGTATTATCCCAGTAGGAAACATCTTCAAGGCTTATTTTCCAAGTTTCCCACGAGTTTGAAACAGTTCAGATCGGAATCCAAAAGGCCAGACCCGAACAGCCCTTTTTATTAGGTTTGCCGGAAGTTTCGGCTCGGGCCTGAAGTTCCGGCTCGGGCGCGGGCCGGAAGTTCAAGCTTGAGCCAGGAGTTCCGGCTCGGATGCGGGCCAGAAGTTCAAGCTTGAGCCGGAAGTTCCGGCTCGAGTGCGGGCCAGAAGTTCAAGCTTGAGCCGGAAGTCCCGACAACGGAACATTTTCTCGGAGGCATAACTCTCTCATCCGGACCCGAAATCGGACGTTCCATATATGTTTTTTGACCATCTCGACGAGAGGAACGCAATGGTGAAGTCTGTTACACATTTTGACAACTTCATAAAATGGACATTTTTGAGTGTCAACACCTAGATGCACATTTAGATAGAGACCTTGTGTACAATTAGAGGACATTAGATTTTAGAAAGGCTAATTGAAGCCGCAACCTCCCCCCCCCCCCCCCCCCCCCAACAACGTGTCACTGTTCCTTACAGGCACTTTAGTGAAAACCGAACAGGTAAGCTGCACTGTATAAGCTTGGATATAGGGTAATGCAGGGTACAAATCACAACCAAAAATAAAGACACTTCCCATGAAAATGTTGATCATACAAGCAACTTCTACACCAAGGGCTATTGTGTTAGTGCGAGGCAGCATGCTTTGATTAGTACAACAAAAACAATGAGTTGATTTGTTTGCACTATTAAGTAGAGGCTCCATTCGTGTTTCTTGTACCCCAGATTTTTTTTCTTTTGTTTTTCCTTTGTGTATCATTTTACCAGCGAAAATGCATTTTAACTTTTACTTCCTTAGATCTTCCTAATATGAAATAATCAAAGCGATGAACCATACAGTTTTTTCTAGAAATTTATACTTGAAATTTAATTGCTTCGTCTGCCACTAGGAAATTGTGTTAGTGTGGTTACCAAACAAAACATAAGATAATAATAGCAAAGTAGCTAGTGGAGAAAAGACCAAAGTACAATAGTAGTCGGTGAACCATGCATTGTTTTCTAGAGTTTCTAGTAGGAATATTCAATTTTATACAAATACACAAACTCAAAACTGGCTACCTACAACTCAAAGCAGCTAACAAATAAAAGCATTGTGGCAATACGAGCTTAGCTCAATTGGTTAGATTTCTTGTGATGGATCCTTTCTACCAGGTTAAAATCTTCGACTCGGCATGGTTGGTTGTACTTCTCTGGATTTATTTCACGATTTAACAATGCTATTTTTTTTGGTAGGTGTCGTGTTCATGATTGGCGAGGAGCCCATGGTGACTTCCTCAATTTTGAGGTCTACTAGCTTGGTCTCATAGATGTGATCATATAGGTAGAGTGTACGTGTATGTTTAATTATATATGTGTATATGTGTTTATATGAGTGTCTACATGTTGAGATTTTTTTTTAAAAAAAAGCATGCTCTTTTTCTTATAGGATCCCATTAAATACCATGACCTTAGTTATCCAAAAAGAAATAACATGACCTTTAAACATAAGGTAAAAAAAAGAAATGCACAGTAAGGAGAGAATATTAAAATGCAATAACAATATTTAAATTTGCCCGCATGATTTAGTTGACAAACAGTCAAAATGTACATTAGAGCTTTAAATTTGTGAAGTTCAATCGTCTTTTATTTGGAGGGGAAAATAAACCCCTTTTCCAGAATCTCTCAATGTCTCGATCCCATAGTTATGTCTTATTCGAATGTGCGGGGCACCATGAAGCTATGAGTCTATGACCATTGATTTGTAATAGATGGCTAGACCTGGGCCTCATCTCAGCCCAACATAAATTCGGCCTGTTGACTGCACGAGCCCACCTGGCAGAACGTCCATCCATCTAAGCTGGTTGGGCCCATTGGCATAGGAGGCCACAATTCAAAAGGCAACACCATCCATCCAAGCTTCAGTACACTAATTGAATGGCCTTCAGCTGCTCTTACTAAGAAGCTTTTTTTTTTGAGAGAGAGAGAGAACTGCAGGGGCCACCGCCCCTACAGAATTTTATTAAATAAAACAGAAAAGGAGTTCAAAAAAGCCTAAGAGACAGAAACTACTACTGAGAAGCTGTTTTACTAGCTTCCCATCAATATTTGATACGAATGTAAGCAAAGACAAACACTAGTATTCTTGTGTTCTGCGCAGATCATGTAGATAGACCTGCTGCAATATGCAGTAATCTTGCTGGATACAAATTCAATCTGGGGAGAGCGACAATTCCTACAGCCATTGCCGATTCACCATTCCTTTGGACATGGCAAAATGCTCATCACAAACAATTATTGTTACCTGTCTGAATTAAACAGGGAATAAACACTAACGCCTGCCACCATCTGATCTAATTCACAAATTCTATTCCGGTTAATGTCTCCCCTGAATGAAGCTGGAGAGCGACATTACCAACAACCTGCACCATAAGGAAGAGAAAAACTGACTACAAGATGGAAATGGCCACAGAAACTGACAACATTGTCTTAATTTGTAACAAGCCCCTTGGAGTTTCCACAGTCAAAATAAATATCTGAAGGCGTTAGCGACATGTCATCTAATAAATACAGTAATGTTAACAAATCCAGTTGAGCAGTATTGCTATTTAGATATGCTACATAACAATTACTCAGTTCTTACTACAAAAGAACTATTATATTAGCAAATAGCAACAAGTGTATGAGTAACGAAAATAATCACAGGCGACATAGGAAACAAGCACAAACCTTTGCCATAGTTCTGTAGGAGTATTCGGTGACTCCAGCAACATGTGGTGTTATAATAACATTTGAGAATTTCAGAATGGGGTCCTCTGGATCAAATGGCTCTGTCCAAGCAACATCAATACCCAAACCACCTAAATGACCTGACTCAAGGTGATTGAACACAGCCTTGTAGTCCAAAAGGCCTCCTCTAGCAATATTGACCAGACACGAACCCTACGTATGTAAGGAGAACTGGTGATGTTAAACGCACCAGTAACAATTAATTCTTCAGTTTACAGTAACAGGAAACCTTTTTGTAACAGAACCCACTTTTGAATAAAATTTAAGTAACTATTGAAGGCGATTGAGAAATGAACAAGTAAATCTGATCTATCATCTGCATATCGGTATGTCAGAATGGAATGCACGTACCTTTTTCATCGCTGAGAGGAACATATCATCAACAATTCCAACCTAGAAATATGCTCACTTTGTAACAAGAGTCAAATAAAGGCTCTATCTAGACGAGAAAAAGAAATAAACCAAGAGAATAACTAACTGTTTAATGGTTTGTAGCAAGCATGTTATGACTATGTCAGCTTCTCCAGCAAGTTCATACATATCTTCTGGTCCACCTTTTTTATCTACAAGCCCGTCAATATCTGCACAAGGAATGTTTGAAGTGACAGGAGGACCACGCAAAGAATTTTCATGTAGGCATGATATCAGTAGCAGCTTACCACATGGCAATGAGCCTGGTGACCAATTTCTTTTAGTAGCAAGAATGTTTACACCAAATGGCTTTAACCTCTTGGCAATTTCCACACCAATGGCCCCAAATCCTAGGAGAAGGACCTAGACACAAATGCAATTAATTACACAGATGGGATAATTCCCATGGAAAGTAGATCAAACAAGCAATTTCCACATCTAGGCCCAAGAGCATACTGTTTTGCCAAATATTGTTCCCCCTGTTGGACTTCCCAGGTCCTTCTGATGCACAGCAGCATCCATCAACTTCTGCAAATTAATTCCCAAAGTCCAAAACATGAGTGATTCATTATATATGAAAGCAGATAATTTTACTTAATACAACAAAAACAAGTAATAAAATGTTTTAATTCTATTAAAAACACTTATAACAGAAACTAAAATTAATGCCCTGTCAAGCTTGTACACCAGAATTTTGCTGCTTTCAGGAAAAATATATTTAAGTCTTCAGTTTTGACAAATTTCGTAGTATCTTCCAAACTTGAAATGACAAAACAGATGAACACTATAAATTTCCAAGTTTCCCCTTGGCATACATCTTTATGTATCAAAACATAAAGTGGAGGCCCAAAACCAAAGCATGTAGAAAAAACTATTTTTGTCTTTGTTATTCCCGTAGGATAATATGGACTTTGAATACAATGTTAAATCAACGAGACTACAGTAGTGAAGAAAAATTCCTGCTTCCTTAAGATACGTCTATAATCATTCGTGGACCATTGTTGAATGCACATGATGGGATTAGCCCTGATTTGCTTAATTTCATTGTGACTTGGTACAGTATTAAAAATCCTCTAGATAGTGAAGAAAAAGAAGTCATGAACGATCATTGAAGAGAATCATCAGAAAACATGAAACATGTGAAGAGCAAATCCAATTTCCATCTTGTCAAAATTCAGAACTGCTATCCATAAAAATATACTTGCTTCCGCAGAACACCAAGGGTAAGATAGATTGCCATCTCCGCACAAGAGACTGCGTTTCCTGTCATACACCCCGGTATTCTTGCAACTTTAATTTTGTGCTCCGTAGCAGCATTTACATCAACACCTGATGGAAATCGTGAACTTAATATAAGAGAAGGCAGTCATGCTGATATACTAATTAAACTTATAGGCACCTTCTAACCCAACGCCATACTGCATAATAATCTTCATCTGGGTTGCCTTGGCAATGATATCTGTATCTATGCGTCGATTCTTCACAACACATAGATGATAGTTGTGGATATCAGGCACCTGCTCAAGGCCCATTTCGTCAACCTGCAAATGGAATTGAAGTGGGGGGCTTTCACATTGAAATTACAGGCAATAAAAAAACAAGAGGGCAGGAAGAGGTTCTCAAACCTCAATAAATGGATAGTCTCTCAAATGCTCGGTGGTGTACCTCGTGGAAGCAGGGAAATAGGGGCCACAGAATAGCACCCTTGTAACCTTGCTGTTGCTGCCATTGCTTTTGATTGCACAAGCCACTGTTGAAAATTCACTTGCAATGGAGGAACAGCATGAACAAAACAACTTATGACATAATTAAAGCAATTGTTTCTACTGGGCTACCAAAAACACAAATGGTAACACCGCCCATCAATCAATTTTACAAGCAAAACAAGAAATTTCCAAAATATGGACTGGATCGAGGTGGCCAGACCAGAGACTCTGCCTTCTGAAAATACTCATTCTCTCTACTCAGCATTTCGCTGGACACAAATACTTCCATTTTTCCTCCTTCACATCCAATTCCATCTTCCCCGAAACCAATAGTTCTTGCAGGAACGGGTCGAACGGAACATCGCCCTCGACGCCCGCCACCGAGGCCATCAGCTTGTAACCACACCTCCACACCAGACCCAGGAATCACCGGACCAAAGAAGAAGGCGAGCCAGGAGGCGCCCGAGGACGGAGGAGGCTAACAAGGGCCGGCGGAATGCCGTACCTCGCACTCGCGGGAGGAAAGGGGAATCGCCACCGCGGCGGCCGGCGGCCGGCGGCGCGAGGGAGCTGGTGTGCTGGGGCCTGTGGGTGTGGCCGGCCTAGCTGCCAATCTTGCTCCCGCCATTGGATATAGGAAAACAAAAGGCCTGTCAAATCTCAAACACCTTTCTCCCTTTTTTTCTTCCCTACAAAACTAGGTAGATCAACTAAAATTTCTTCCTAGTGCACTACCCTTTTATAAGGGCTAGGGGGTTCCTTCTTTATCTTTTATAAAAAAATATTTTTAGAAGGTAGCTTGGTTTATGCTTCCAAACATATTATTTTTCTTTTTGTGCCAAAAGCAACCAAAACAATTATTATTATTTTATATAGTCATGCCTCCTAGACTTTGCGCGATTCAAATGTGAACAATTACCATGGACCTGAGATCAATCAATCAATATGGATTCGATAACGCTCTACTGCGGGCGTCCGTCCCACATCTAGACGCCAGACGCTACGTGGTCTCATGGTATTCATGTATTTTACCCACCACATAAATATACTTTTTGGTTCCATCTCGTCTCTCTCTCCTTAGTTCTCTCCATTCAAAACAATAGGGAGAAAAAAGGATGTCCAGGACAAAACACGCCCAACGCGTGGCCGCAATGCTCCATTCGCGTCCCACTCGTCACCTCGGGTTGGCGCAAGTGTGGAGACTGAGCCGGCGCCCTCTCTCCCTCTCCCATTTGCTCGCCCCTCGCTCCTCTCCCTCTCACTCTGCTCGAGAGTGCAGGCACTGAGTGCCATGCCCACCCACCCCACTTCCACGGTCGCCACTAGCTCGCGTGCTTCTGAGCACGGTCCTCCGTGCAACATCCATCCAAACCGACCACCCCATCGACTTCCTCATCCCCCCCAACCACACCGTTGAGCTCACTATCCTCAACCGCTCCGTTGAGCTCACTACGCATTGCTGTCGAGCTCCGCGCCACCGGCATCTAAGCGTCACTGCCGGCGAGTCGCGTGTTGCCGCCAAGCTCTACGCCATCAGATCCGTGCTGCCAGTGAGCTCCACACTAGCAACCTCCATGGCGTCAAGCTCCGCGTCGACAAGCCTCGATGCCCAAGCAGTAAGAAGATGTTGCACTGAAAAACGCATGTTGCAAGCGTATGTTTCAAATGTTTCAGGTGTTTCATATGCATGTTACAAGTGTTTTATGTGGATTTTCCAAAAGTAGATTGAGATGTTGTATATGTTGCAATGGCTACACATATGTTGCAAGCGTCTGCTTCAAATGTTTCAGCTATTTCAGACGTATGTTTGCACGTGTTTTATCTGAGTGTTGTATATGTTTCACACTTATGTTGCTAGCGTTTCATCTGAATAATACATATATTTCACACGTATGTTGCAAATGTTACATCTAGATGTTGTATATGTTTTGCAATGGCTACACGTGTTTTCCTCATGTTTCAGACATATGTTGCAAGTGCTTTAACTGTTTTGGACGCATGTTGCAAATGTTTCTTCTAGATGTTATAAAAGTAGATTTGGTGTTGCACATGTTGCAGTGCTATCCATTTGCAGTTGCTAGGCCCGCCTGCATGCGCGTGGTGTGGAGGAGGTGCGAGTAGTAGGCGCGAGAAACCATGCGAACGCAGATCAAAACAGAACGAGTGTAGGGACACGGAGCGACGCGGGAAACCATGAAGCGTGCTGGCGGCGCGGGAAACCATGAGGCATGGACTTCCGAACGCTAGCCTCTCCGATATGGATTACCTTTATGCAGCTAGGGGTTAGTTATTAGCTGTGGCAGAATCACCTAATCTAATGCCCTCCCAAGAGTACTCGTCTTCCATTAGACACTAAGTATCCAGGGGAGAATACTAAACCACGCGATTCCGTCGAGCACACCACAAGGAAGAACTCGAAGATCCACATTTTTACATCAGAATCACAAATGAGAGAGTAAAGCTTACAACATCTTTAACATTTCTTACATCACTTTTAGTACAACAACAGAGTAATTGTTATGTAGATATAACAGCGGAATCTAAAACATTATCAGAGTTCAGCGAAAATTAAATCATTTTAAACATTAACAAGAACAATGTTTAAATGCATGAAATGATAATAGATTAATCGTATTTTCCTTGTAAAACTTTTGGTGAGAGTTTTAACAAATAAACTCTACTCCGCATCGCAAAGGAAATCCTCGCTGAGCCCGCCAGGAGGTTTCCACACACAAGCATCAGCTCATCAACACCTGTCACCTGCAACAGGGTAGAACAAACCCTGAGTACTCAATTGTACTCCGCAAGACTTACCCGTCAGGAGGAAAGAAAAGACTCTAAGGATTATGCAAGGCTTTCTGGCTTGTGGGTTTCTTGTTTGCAAGAAGCAGCACTAAGAGTGTGTCCTTAATTTCTTATTTTTAATAGCCATATTTTATTTCTTATCCATCCTTCTATGTAAGCACCTAGTCTATGATCAAGCAGGGTTGAGCAAACAGAACCATTCCTTCATCTTTCAAGTGCCAATTCTTACTACGATGCCAGAGCGTAGTTAAGCCGTACCGTCATGCAGAAACGGCGATTCGCGAATCAATGTGCCCAGCTGGGTGCCCCGAAAACACACGCCTTGCTTGTACCCCGGGCACAAGCAAGACCAACCCGTTCCACTCCTGTCAAGGGGTCCAAGTCCCCGTCCAAGCTCGGACTCTAAGCCCCCAACACTGCAGGCCCGGCCTCAGTATGGTGCTTAGACCTCCTCAACCCAATATATATAACCACCCTAAAAAGCCGGTCCAGAAAGAGCCGGAACCCACGACAGGAGAGAAATAAGTCTTCCCGCTCCCATAAGCAAGTATATGCTGGGACAATAAATCTATGACTTGACCAGAGTCCATGCAACGAACGGTCCTTAATTGACACAGGCGGAACAAATGCAACCAGAGCCCCGCTCTATTGCCCAACCAGGTCCAAGTCCATCCAACCCGTCCGCCCGGTCTCCAATTATCCATATACATTTATATTTCATGTGATAATAACATGATAATAGTAACAATAATATATTTTCCTATCTCTCGCGAGTGACAGACAATCACTCGACTTCTACCAGAGTCCTGTAGCATAGCATTCTACACGATCCTATCATACTAGTAAAACTCATGGGATCAAGATATATATGCAAGTGGGTTTCATTCAACTCCTTTAAACTTAATGCACAAGACACCATGGTGACACGA
This sequence comes from Saccharum hybrid cultivar R570, assembly GCA_038087645.1. NCBI lineage: Eukaryota > Viridiplantae > Streptophyta > Magnoliopsida > Poales > Poaceae > Saccharum > Saccharum hybrid cultivar. The sequence goes on along the minus strand of JAQSUU010000347.1, from coordinate 7,949,548 downwards.
TCATCAAGACACCACCCTTCTCCTACTCCAGTCGACTCCACGACCCATCGTCGTCCCTATATGATATGCAATGTGATGCAACGGAGACGTAAATAAACACAACAGTTGCAATCAGAATATGATTTCGTCTCTCAAGCTGATGCACTAGCGTAGAGACTAACGTACTAAGCCACGTATCCTTGCTACCAGCAACGCGCCATCTACCGATAAACATTTTAGTCATGAAGCCCAAGTTGTTGCTTTATCCAGTTTATCGATTTAATAGATATTTAACTAGGCTCATTAGCTATCCTAGCAACTAAGTATTTTGGAGCTATAAAAATTACCGAGAGCAGATAATGATATTAGGAGTTTGCTGTAAAATTTTTAGAGTCAACACTTTTACCATTTTCTTACAAACATTCTCACAGGTTTATTCTTAGCAATATTAAGCATTTTAGAATAATTAGCGTACTCCTAAAAATATTATACAACTATGTGGATAAAAGCATACTAACAGTTAGAGCATGATTTTAGGAACCTAACAAAATTGGTTTCACAATTTTTGGATTAATACCCATTTAGATATTGGATTTACAAGTTGGTTCTAGGAATTAATTAGAAATGTATTTAGAAAAGAAAAGGGCCCTCGGCCACCAAAACGGCCCAACGGTAAACGGCGGCCCGCGCGCGAGCAGCTGTGTGCCGCAGGCCAGCCCGTCTCACGGCCCATGCGTGCGTGCCCGTCACACTTTGCTAAAGAGCCCCTGGCTTAACCAGTTTTCGCGCGAAGCTTTTGTCTACTATTGCACAAGAGACGCACACTGCAGAAAACACCCTGGAGTTAAGCCGTCTTCACCAAGGGGCAGTCCCCGACGTGCCCGCACGCGGCGGCGCCGCTCCGGCCGGCACTCGGCTGCCGCGCCGGGCGCCTGCGACCCACGCTGGCCCAACTACGAGGCCGAACCCTATCACTGACCTAACGCGCGAGGCTAGGTGGCGGTTAGAGCATCGGGGATGTGCGGGTGTGAGCGGCAGTGGCAAGCGGCTAAACGCGGCGGCGGCGCAAGCGTTCCGGCGATGCTACGACTGGGCGGACGAGTAGAACTGGCGGAGAAGCATCGGTGGCTCACCTAGGTTCTCGCTGCGGCGAAGTTAGAGACGGGGAAATGCCGAGGTGGCCTGCCCACGTGCGACCGCACCACGCGGCGGCGCTCCGACGCGGACAGGGTCGCGTCAGCGCCGTCTCCGGCCAACGCCCAGGTCCACTGACACGAGCAACAGATAGAGGAGGTCAAGGCGAGTTCACTGGTAAGAGCAATCAAACCGCTGTCAACCCCACGGGCCATACCTCCAATTTACTGGCCGCGGCGGCGCTCATGTCCGGCGGCAAGCAATCCATTAAACTGACGCGGTGACAGGCGTAGTGAGGGCCGCGGGGCATGGGGCGACTAGCTATCCTTCTAAGCCATTCACTGGAACGAGAAGGTCACGCTGCGAAACTCGAACTTGGCAATTATAGGAGAGAAGGGGGCGGCGGTTTTGCACACAGCACAGCCATGAGATGGACACCCGAGCCAGATAAAGGTGGGATGGGGTCAAGCAGGTGGCTGCCATAACTGTGAAGTTGAGAACGTGACGCAACGGGATGAGATGGCTCAATCATGCTCGATTAGGCAGTGCGGCACCGTCGGCCAAGGCGACAAGAAGTGATGGAAAAGAAACAATCAATACTCGGCATGTCCTAGCTCGGCTGGGCACGAATGGAGCTGTCCTACGACACATGTGCGAGCTCTGCGAGCCAAAGGGGTCAGGAAAACGTGTGAGGGCAGAATTTCAAAAAAGGCAAGACGACGTGGTGGACATGGCCATGTGCCGCAGCAGCGGCCAGACAGGGATGCAGGGGAACACGACGTCGCGGCGACGGCTCAGCGCAGCAGGCAAGCGGGCGCCCAGCAGGGTAGACGACCAGCAGCCGGAGCCACAGAGCAAGTGGCCAGGCAACCAGGCGTCGAACGTGGCACCAGTAGCAGCGCGGGGCCAGAAGCAGGGCAGCAAACATGCAGATGGCCAGGAGTGCGTTCTGTACGTGTGTGTGTGGCGTACGTGTGCTTTGCCACTTTCTTTCTTTTCTTTTACCCAAAATGTACAAATACTTCTGTAGTTACAAATATGTTATTATTTCTTTATCACTAATACCCCTACACACATGCATATATTTATTGTAGGTTTAAGCGTATACTTATCTATAGCGATACACTCGGAAGAAATAGGTTTGTACACTATAATTACTATAACAACATGCTTATCAAAACGAAATCCGTGAGTGTATATTATTTATTTGTTTATTAAATTGTTTATGTGCCAACGATTAATGCAACTGAGTTTATCCTTTTGTTAGAATTTTTCATTCGCGCTGCCACGCACTGAGTAAATTGACTTAGCTATTTATTTATTCTTCAACCATAGACGTGAGTCGCATAATATTTGTTTATCAATTTTTGTGACTTGTACAACTAAAATCCGAGGAACTCGTGGTAAAATTGCTCGGTCCTTAACTAAGATGCTAAACAAGCTCATAACACCAGGGTGTTACAACCAACCCCACTAAAAAGAATCTCGTCCCGAGATTCGGAGCGAAAATCAGAAAAAGGGGAAACTCGAGTTCACTTCTTAGCAGAGATTACAAAAGGAGATTGCACGGCTTCGAAGACTACAACACTCGGGGATCTAGAGGCATCACGGTGAAGAGCGAACTGATACAACTCACAACCTCTCTAGAAACTGACGAAGACGGGGACAGTGAAAGAGCAGAAGGAAAATGATTATCCAGAACATGGCGAAAGACCAGCAAAGCCAAAAATTGGAGACTGGTACAAAGATCATCGCGAACTCTAAACCTAAGAACCCTAGGTGAACTTGAACTTCTCCAACAGAAACCAGATCCTTTCTTCTCGAGTCACACCATCACTCTTGACTGGCGACCCTCGCTCTACGAGCAATGGCTGAATCTCGCACTCTGCCTCCAACTACTTCCTTCCCAACTGCTTCCCAAGCTTCGCCCACCTGAGCACGGACGGAGGGGATCAATCCTATGAGCTCTATTCTAGATCGGAGGTGGAATGGAGGAGGGGCAAGCAAAGGGGCATTTATAGCCTGGTGGACGGAGGTGGCGGTGCAACGCACCGGAAACGGAGGCAATGTGGAGGGGATCACTAGTGGGACACAAGGTGGGGAAACAACGTCGCCATGGTGCGCTCTCTGCGCGAGCTTGAGTGGGGCAAAAGGAGAAAGGACGGGATGGGGTTCGCTCGGCAAGGAGGCGTGCGAGAGACACACCAGCGAGAAGGAAACGAGAGAGGGGGGTCCGGTACGGGGACGAGGGCGAGAATCGAGAGCCGACAAGCGTGTCGGGGAAAGAGGGGCGTACAGTGCAAGGGGGTGAGGCGAGTGCGGCGCCATGCCGCGGTCACGTGAGCGCGGCACACATGGGTCCCGCCACCGATGGTGTCCGTAGAGCGTGTAGTGACAGCGACCCGGCAAGTGTAGCACGGTCACCGAGCACAGGGGCAACGTCCCATCAATGTTCCAAAAACTCCAGACTACAAGAGGGCTAACTTTTCCTTATTTCTCTTCTCTTTCTTCTTTATCCATGAGATCCAACTCACCCTAGCCTTGAGTATAGACTAAGATCGAGCATACAAGCTTCTTCCAAAACACGACCATCTCAGTCGAAATTGTGAGAGCACTACTCCATCAACCCATTGTGGATTTCCTGTTAGAACACAAAGATATTTTTACCAAAGAGAATGTTTATAGTAGGGGCGGTACTGCGGTGTAACTTGGCAAACGTGCTTGGTCAGCAACCTCGATACCAGCGCACGCCGAGCGGCACAACCATGCGGTCGCGATCCACTGGTGGCCCTCGGTTCCGTCGCGGCACCATAAGCTATTAATCAGGCAACTATTACCAACCTACTCGCAGTAAAAGCAGTGGGGTCATAGACCACAGAATCAGAAAAGGATTGCAAAGAAATTTAAGCAACAAGGGTTCCTTTTCAAATCAAGGAACAAGGAGCTTAAATCCCAAGGCGGATTTAAATCAAGGGGATTCAAGTGTTCTACTGGGACATCCACAATTGGTTGATATAGTGTCCTCCGTCATCCAATCACAGCTGACCTGCTGAATCTGAGTAACTGTTCCTCTTGAAACCTGCTTGTTGTCGTCTCAAGAACTCTAATCACGCCTATCACGGCTGAAAGGCAACTCGACGCAATCAACACAATGAATAAGCAAATACTCATTCCAACGGTCGAACATGGGTGCAACATATAGGCATTCACTCTCCCACTCTCGACACATCGCTTGCATCCTACGACCTGACGATCATAACAACTACGAACGGAACACAACGGAAGATTACAACACTAGAGGACAACGATAAAAACACTACCGGCTACGGTTACATCTCTCCTAGGACCACTAATCCACTTCGTCGGCCCGAATGACTCCACTCCTGGGCTCTTGGGGCTCTTCTGCTGCACTGGGCTGCGGATCCGCTTCTTCTCTTGGTAGTGGCTAGGTGAGGGGAAGGATATCTCAGATGCTTCCGTAGGCGGGGGTGCTGGCGGTACAGCAACATCAGTCCTCCTTCTCTCCAGCGGATGGACAGGGATTCCCTCTAAGATTAAGGGTTCCTGCCTTTCCGTGGCGAGTGTCCTCCGCTTGGCCCTTGTGGCAAGATAGGCGTCCTCTAGCTCCTGGGCCTGACGGTCTTGATCCACCTTGACGGCTTCCGCCATGGCAGCCTCTCGACTCTCAGCGGCTGCTAGGTGGGCATGGGCTTCAGCAAGCTGCACTTCGAGCATCCTAGAGAAGATCTCAGCCTCCTCAGCTTGGCGGAGACACTCCCTCAGCTCCGAGGCCTGCCGGTCGTACTGCTCATCCAGGGCCAGCAAGTACGAGGTCATGTGCACCAGGGTCGGGTTGTCCTCTTGCACGTCTGGACCTTGCAAAGCCTCCATGCGGGCCTTCCATACCCGCCGATTCTTGTCCCAAGGGGGAAAGAACCGCATGGGGGTACGAGCAATGGGCCCTTCATAGATCTGGCAGAGATGCCGCAGAGCTTTGCGGGCCGCAACTTGGTAGGTATCACCGAAGCGAAACCCGGTTGCGGTCACATTCCAGGCTTCCGTGATGTCAGGAAACTCCTCACTCTTGCCAATGTAGACGGTGACCTTGCATCGCTCAGTGCCATGCTTCATGTACTCACGGCCCTCATACTCGGGACGCTCCTGAACGCCGAGTCTTTTGCAGGGTGGCATACAGGATTTTGGGAAAACCCTTGGTGTTCAGGCAGTAGCTGCTAACCCAGACTCCTGCCATCCTTGATGGGTGGTGGTTACAAGGAAGGCTTGAAGAGAAGTTGGCTCAAGGGAAAAGGGCTAAGTGAGCTGGGATGCACCGAACGATGGTTCCCAGCGGCTAAGCCTGCCCTCAAATAAGGCAGAACGGCCAGTGGTCCTGTCGCAGTCCATTCTAGAGCGATGCACGGGGCCAGTAAAAGTGAACAGCAAGATCTTCACACGCGCACGACGAGCGGTGACCGAGGTCATAAAGAGTTAGTACGACTGTAAGACAGAGGTTCGACAAGAGCGCAGAAAGGGTACGGCAATGTATGGGCCAGACAGGCGTGAACCAACAGGCGTGCGCGACGCACGAGACTACAGTACCATCGTGGCTTCACGAACAAAGACTGGTCGATCTCAACAACTATTGCACGACAGGGTATGCATGAATGCACGTCCTATCCGTCCTCACACTGTTACCGACATATAGGGCAACCGTTCTCAGAGTTTTGGCACATCGCGTTCTCCCTGAAGCTAGTCGATGCTAGCGAACTAGTCTCGGGGTTAGGGTACCTGCAGAAAACTTGATTAGGCCTAACTAAGTCAGCAGAGTGCCATCTATCCTGGATACCTAACCGTAGTAATAGGGCTACTTATATAACTTCGCATGCAACTGCCCTAACTTTTTGAAAAGAATTTGTTGTCAAATCTTTATTTAGAAAGGGTTTTGAAGCTTTATTGTCTCATTTATGCTCTAATACCACCTGTGGCAGAATCGCCTAATCTAATGCCCTCCCAAGAGTACTCGTCTTCCATTAGACACTAAGTACCCAGGGGAGAACACTAAACCACGCGATTCCGTCGAGCACACCGCAAGGAAGAACTCGAAGATCCACATTTTTACATCATGATCACAAATGAGAGAGTAAAGCTTACAACATCTTTAACATTTCTTACATCACTTTTAGTACAACAACAGAGTAATTGTTATGTAGATATAACAGCGGAATCTAAAACATTATCAGAGTTCAGCGAAAATGAAATCATTTTAAACATTAACATGAAGAACGTTTAAATGCATGAAATGATAACGGATTAATCGTATTTTCCTTGTAAAACTTTTGGTGAGAGTTTTAACAAATAAACTCTACTCTGCATCGCAAAGGAAATCCTCGCTGAGCCCACCAGGAGGTTTCCACACACAAGCGTCAGCTCATCAGCACATGTCACCTGCAACAGGGTAGAACAAACCCTGAGTACTCAATTGTACTCTACAAGACTTACCCGTCAGGAGGAAAGAAAAGACTCTAAGGATTATGCAAGGCTTTCTGGCTTGTGTGTTTCTTGTTTGCAAGAAGCAGCACTAAGAGTGTGTCCTTAATTTCTTATTTTTAATAGTCGTATTTTATTTCTTATCCAACCTTCTATGTAAGCACCTAGTCTATGATCAAGCAGGGTTGAGCAAACAGAACCATTCCTTCATCTTTCAAGTGCCAATTCTTACTACGATGTCAGAGCGTAGTCAAGCCGTATCGTCACACAGAAATGGCGATTCGCGAATCAATGTGCCCAGCTGGGTGCCCCGAAAACACACGCCATACTTGTACCCCGGGCACAAGCAAGACCAACCCGTTCCACTCCTGTCAAGGGGTCCAGGTCCCCGTCCAAGCTCGGACTCTAAGCCCCCAACACTGCAGGCCCGGCCTCAGTATGGTGCTTAGACCTCCTCAACCCAATATATATAACCACCCTAAAAAGCCGGCCCAGAAAGAGCCGGAACCCACGACAGGAGAGAAACAAGTCTTCCCGCTCCCATAAGCAAGTATATGCTCGGGACAATAAATCTGTGACTTGACCAGGGTCCATGCAACGAACGGTCCTTAATTGACACAGGCGGAACAAATGCAACCAGAGCCCCGCTCTGTTGCCCAACCAGGTCCAAGTCCATCCAACCCGTCCGCCCGGTCTCCAATTATCCATATACATTTATATTTCATGTGATAATAACATGATAATAGTAACAATATATACAAATACTTCTGTAATTACTTCTGTAGTTACAAATATGTTATTATTTCTTTATTGTCTCTAATTACTTTCTTTCTTTTCTTTTACCCAAAATGTACAAATACTTCTGTAGTTACAAATATGTTATTATTTCTTTATCACTAATACCCCTACACACATGCATATATTTATTGTAGGTTTAAGCGTATACTTATCTATAGCGATACACTCGGAAGAAATAGGTTTGTACACTATAATTACTATAACAACATGCTTATCAAAACGAAATCCGTGAGTGTATATTTTTTATTTGTTTATTAAATTGTTTATGTGCCAATGATTAATGCAACTGAGTTTATCCTTTTGTTAGAATTTTTCATTCGCGCTGCCACGCACTGAGTAAATTGACTTAGCTATTTATTTATTCTTCAACCATAGTCGTGAGTCGCATAATATTTGTTTATCAATTTTTGTGACTTGTACAACTAAAATCCGAGGAACTCATGGTAAAATTGCTCGGTGCTTAACTAAGATGCTAAACAAGCTCGTAACACCAGGTGTTACATTAGCTACCGCTAAAAATTAGCCTATATTAGTTGGACGTTGAAAGCTGACCAGCTAGTTAGTTAACAACTAAGACTTCCTCAAAAAAAAGTTTACAAGTAAGATGGCGGTGGGTGCCACTCTGATCTCGGTGGTCGTGGTGACCCTCGATGCGGCAGCCTCGGGTCTCGGTGCAGCGGTGGTGGGCGCACCAGACAGACTTCACCGACACCGTGGTGGCATCTCGGCGCAGAGGTGGCTCCACGCCGATAGCACAGCATCTCCAACGTCTATGGCTGCTTTTTTTTTTTTGTTTCTTAAATTGATTTTCACTGCCCGATGGATGCTGAGGCCGTCAGTAATGTCCTGAGATCAACTACTTCGATTTTTTAAAAGGTGACCGTGTTCCACGTGAATACGACATTAACAAAGAGAGCCGTGATCACGCTGAGATTAATGAATAGACAGCAAAACAAAATCAGATATTAAGGGGACCGCATTATTATTGGCTGATGAAGCAATGTTGCAGGAAAATGACTTGCTACTACCACTACCAGCAACAAGCCAGACAGTGGCGGATTTTTCAACTTTTCATCGAGGTCGCCATCAAACATCTCGGTAAGTTACAAACAAAAAAAAACATCTGAGTACACGTTCATTCTTACACGTCCACAAAAGAATTCAATTCTCACGTTTCAAGTTGTCAAAGAATTTAAACTTTGACTAAAATTATATGGAAAAGTAGTAACATCCATGAGACAAAACAAATACTATTAGATTAGTTATAGAATATATTTTCATAATAAATTTATTTGGAGACATAAATGCTAATACTATTCACTAGTGAATAAACTTGATCAAACTTGAGCTAGTTTGACTGGCACGGTTCCATAATTGCATTCTTTCCTGGACGGAGGGAGTGCAACTTTACAAGTCGCCTGACCCATTATTCTCTACTAATGATCGTAACAGCAGTTCCCAGCTGAACTCAGTAGCCGCCGAATGGCATCTAACAGCTGCTGCCTGGACTTTTCCCCCCTTTTTTTAGTTGACAAACTCTACTTCCGTGAACGGCTGCCCTGAATGCAGCTGGAGGGCAGTGTCACCAACAGACTGCAAAAGGCAGAGCAAGAGTTACCACAAGTAGGGCTCCATAATAGCAACAATGACTCTTTCTTTTCTCCAGTGCATAGCCTTTTCATCCTAGCCTGTGGAGCTTCACTATAGAATAATAATTATCAAAGGGCTTTGTGTCAACATGTCATCTAACTAATAATTGGAGTTTGGTTGCACCATTCATATCTGCTGACCAACTGTAGTAGTACTCAGCGGTTGCTCAATACATACTGAAGAAAAGAATAGCGATGACATAATTTAAATGGAGCAACCTAGCACAAAGCCCGAACCTTTGCCATAGTTCTGTAGGAGTATTCAGTGACACCGGCCACATGTGGCGTTATGATGACGTTTGGGAATTTCAGAACAGGATCCTCTGGATCAAATGGCTCCATCCAAGCAACATCAATCCCCAAACCAGCTAAATGGCCTGATTCCAGGTGATCAAACACAGCCTTGTAGTCCAGCAAGCGTCCCCTGGCAATGTTGACCAGATATGATCCCTGCTTAAAAATAAGGCAGTCAAAGTTAATCCATTGTAGATGATGGCAATAGCTGTTTATCCAACAATATTATGCTCCAGACAAGATTTTCTAGTAAAAATATTCTCAACTGATAGCATGGCTCATGGTTCATTCCTTCTCTATTATTTATGTAACACAAACAAACGAATGGGGTCAACCAAATTAGGAGCCCCCAGATGTGATAACATGGATATCAGTATGATAGAAACAAGCATGTACCTTTTTCATTGATGAAACAAACTTATGATCCACAATTCCAACCTGTAAAAGATGATCACATTCTATCAAGGTCAACCACAGGTCTTCTGGAAGGAATTTTTATAACTAATTATGTACACCAAGAGAAGTATTAACTGTTTCGTTGGTTAAGGTCATGCATGTTATAACAATGTTAGCTTCACCAGCAAATTCATACATATCTTCTGGGCCACCTTTCTTGTCAACTAGCTCACCCACATCTGCATTGGAATGTTTTTAAGCAGGTGGAGAAGGACAGAAACAATTTATAAAGGCCATGATGTGGAGGAAATGGAACAGTGGAGCTTACCAGATGGCAATGTGTCTGATGACCAATTTCTTTTGGTAGCAAGAATTTTTACTCCAAACGGTCTTAGCCTCTTGGCAAGTTCAACACCAATGGCCCCAAATCCAAGGATAAGGACCTACACGGCACAGATAAGAACAATTACATGAACGGGATATTTCCCACAGAATGTAGATAAAAAATGCAATGGTGTATACACCACGACCATACTGTTTTGCCAAATAATGTATCTCCAACTGGAATACCAAGGTCTTTCCGGTTCACAGCAGAATCCATCTCCTTCTGCAAGTTAAATACCCAATGTTCAACTGAAAGGATCAAAGTTATGTTTATGAAACTTAAACAAGTTAGCTTCAAGATAATGAAAGCTAGGAGGGTAGTGTATATGTTAAAAGGGATAACTACATATTCTCTACAGTATATACATGATGAGCCAAAGATTAGTCCAATCGCCAAATTTTGGTTACTGAAATTAGTGGACACACTTGAACTAAAGCTAGTGTGTTCCTATATAGGTGTCACTAAGTATAAATATTAAAACATTTATTATTTTGAACACCACTATAAAGTAAAGTTATTATGATTTTCAAACAGAAATGGTACTAGTAGATTTATCATCATTTTTCTCATATGATTGTATAATTCATATTTTTGCTAATTCACTATTAGAAAAACCTATGATCAAAAGTCTTATCTCAAATGCAGAAAAAATGTTGGAAAACATCATCAATCCAGGAAAAAAAGGTAGTAGTTTTAATAGTCATCAATGTGCAACAGTTTTTGCAGCATCACATACTCTTTTTCCACTAAAAATGCATTCTAAGTCATGAAAATGTCTCAGTAATAGATTTCATGTTAACTGCCTAACTTGCAACATAATAAAATGGGGATGGAACATATAATTGTTGCAGATTTTAGACAAAAAGTAGAACTAGGAATATTCATTTTCATCCAAACTCGCAGACCTCAAACTCAAAGCTGGTAGCTTAAACCATTATGTTTTTATTAGTCTTCCATAGAATAGTAGGATTTTAACTGAAGGACCTAGTTCTGCAGAATAATCATGCTTGCTTGCATCATAGAGAAAGATTAGTTACAAATTAATAATATCTTGAGAAATGTAGAAATTATAACTGTTTATGAATGTGGAAACGGTCAAGTTGGAATGTTACTAGAACTTCCAACTTCCACATGGTCAGCACTACTAGGCATACAACACATACTTGCTTACGCAGAACACCTAGAGCAAGATAGATTGCCATTTCTGCACAAGAGACAGCATTTCCTGTCGTATTTCCAGGGATCCGTGCAACTTTGATTTTGTGTTCTGTAGCAGCATTTACATCAACGCCTGTGGAAAATATGCAGTTAATATAATATGGCCAGTTAAATTGACAGATTGATTGAATAGACAAGATAGCATCAGAATTTGAATCACCTTCTAACCCAACGCCATACTGCATTATAATCTTCATCTGAGTTGCCTTGGCAATGATATCTGAATCTATACGCCGATTTTTTACTACACATATATGGTAGTTGTGAATAACATCAGGTACCTGCTCAAGACCTACTTCATCAACCTGCAAAAAGAATTGACAGTCAAATGCGACTTGTGTAAAAAGACATGCTCGTATCTCAAGACTAAGGTAAGCACCTACTATCAAACTATTATATTAGAATATGAGGATTTAGAATTTGTTTCATGTTATCCTAATGGAGTTAAGAGAAAACGGAAACAAGGTGAGTACAGTAGTACACACCTTATTCCTAATAAACATGTGAACAAGGAACCAATGACCAGCCTAAGCCTAGGTTACAGAACTTTGGTAATGCACAGCTTTCACAAATCCACATCTGTAATAGCTAGTGTATCGATACTGTAATGTTCTGTTTGTTGCAAAAGATAATTTTATATTTGCAAAGGAAAATTTGGAAATTTGTACGATGTTCCATTTGTAAAGGAAGTTCATTATTAAGAAACATATCAGCATCAGATACTTGTATGATATTATGTGATCAGATTGCTCCTCTTATTGACATTGACGAAACAAAGCATGTCCTGCTTCCTATTCTTTTCAGGAAGATGTGACCATCTCATGGTTGTTCTGGAGGGCAAAGTATGTCCTGCTTTTCGTTTTTTTCAAGGACATGTGACCATCTCATGGTTGCTCTAGAGGGCAAACTATTATAACAAGGGCCAAAAAAAAAACATAAACGAAGCAGCAATTGTAACTAGTAGAGGACAGAATGATATATTGCAATGCATATTCCAAATTGTAACCCTCCTCCACATCATTAGCTGTACATAAATAGAACTCTAAAATTCAAAATTTGGTAACATTAAGCCCAATATAAATAAAACTAAAAGTAAAGGACAGTCAGCTAGTACATTCATATGCATCTTAATCAACAGATACATGAATAAGCAGATCTTTTGCATAGTACTATGTAAAATTTGGAACTAACCTGAATGAATGGATAGTCCTGCAAATACTCCTTGGTGTAGTTAGTAGAAGCAGGCCAATATGGACCACAGAATAGCACCCGTGTAGGAGTGCCGTGGCCATTACTCTCACTTGAATCACCCATTTTTGAATATTGACCTGTAATGATGAGCTATGTATTCAAAATAAAAATATATATTGTGTAGAATCACAGATGCCATTTTTCTCCAAGAGACTAAAAATTATCACGAAGATAACAAGATTCAAAGATATCCATCCATCAATTCGACTTTCCAAAAAACTAATTGCATCCTTTCAGTTTAACAGAAACAGAACAATCCTTCCATAAAGACAACTGGAGTGATGTATATATCACAGCCGAAATTCGAGAAAGCAGTAATCTTATTGGACTACCTTCTGCCAGGTAAACAGTAATTTGATCCAGAGCAGTTGTTCCTTAGCTAACATGGTCATTTTGGGCTCTGCCTTATACTGGTTCAAGGTTCCACTCATGAATGAAGTAAAATCATGTCAGACAAGAACTAAGCAAGAGATGGAAGGGACGAATCTAGATAGCAGAGGAGGAAGAGAACAATGTTTACTGGCTCCAACAAAGATTGATTGAGAAATCAATACGGCCATTTTCCCCGGCATCTCACAGTTTAGCTGTGTTCTGCATCAGTTACTAGCACAACAACACAAACTAATCTGAACCTGCTGACAGTGACAGCAATATATATAAACTCTGTCAACAGGAATGTGAGAGTCAACCTCAGTGTATGTGTATTCATTCATTAGTTACGCATTTCCTCGTCACAGAACCCAATCCGATACGATTTCATCGGCCCCGTACCGATTCGTACTGAAAGAACGAAGAAGAAAAAACCAGCATCCGCGCACCTACACAGCCCGAGCCCAAACAGGCAACCAGCAATCCGGTTCTTGCAACTGCATGTAAAATCAGGGGGCGCCCCTGCAGGACAGCGGCAGGGCACAAGGATGGGAGGCGGCAGGGTCAGAGAGAGAGAGGGGAAGGTACCTTGGGTGGAGGAGGAAGGAGAGTAGAGCCGGTGGTGTGCAGCGGCGTGACGGGGCAGGGGCAGGAGCAGGAGCAGGAGCAGGGAGGTGGAGTGGCGGCCGAGTCTGCCAACTAATCTTGCTCCAGCCATATAGGAAAGGGAAAGGAAACGGCTCGACGGGAGGAGGGAGAGTGACTCACTCCCCCGGCGTGGGGTTGGTGAATCGTGGCGAGCTGGCACAAGGTGCCGGCGGCTGCCAGCTCCCTAAAGTCGTCCAATATATATTTATTATTACGGTGCTAACCACCGGTTCCTCTGTGTAGAATTTTTTTCAGCCGTCTGATCTGAAAAGAATAAACTAAACATAATTAAAGGTAATTAGGGGCACCTTAGTCATTTTAGTGGATATATTCACTTTGACCGACACCTCCTTCCTTCTGCGCACAAACTGAACGCCACACGCATCTGCGGGAAGCCGGGAAGGTGCTCGCGGGCGCTTCCTGCCTGCAGGCTGCAGGGTGCTCGCTGGTGCCGTCCGCTTGCATTGTCGGGGAATTATATGCCTGTTCGCTTGCTGATAAGTCATGGCTGAAAATACTGCTCATTGATCTGGTGTGAGAGAAAAATATTGCTGAATGACTGACTGATAAGCTCGCATTGCCGGCAGCCGTCTGTTTGTGCCACCGCCTGCATGGGGATTACTGCCGGCCGCTTGCAGGGCACGGTAGCCTTCCTTCCGATAAAAACTCTCTTGATGCTAAACGAACTGCACGCTCCACATCTTGGCGAACTGCCGGAGATCAGCAAGAACTTAATTCTAGAGGTCGGAGTTGGGGCTGCGGTCGAAGTGGCAGCAAGGCGGCTACTACTCATCCTCACAGGAGCCGAGCGAGCACACACCCCTTCCCATTATCCATCAGTTGCCATAGGTTCATAGCCGTACGCAAGAGGGCCACGCGTCCATAGAGGTAGCCGGGGCAACACGAGCCGGCTTGATCACCATCACCATTATATTGGTCACCTCCCCTCGATCGTCGGTAGACGGCAGCCACCACCGTGGAATACTTCGCGGGCTTAGGTAGTGCCCAGAAAAAAAAACCCACCAACCAAACTACCATAAATACCCTTTGATTTTTTTTAGTTCCTGGCTCACTCATTTTGAGTTCTAGCTCACAACTTAAGTTGCTTTTAATTAGTTCTTATTTTTTAACCATCCGATCTAGTCTAATAGAGGGTTCTCAGCATTTCCGAGCATCGTAAAATTTCTCTCTTATTATGTAATTTTTTTAATAAAAAACATTCACGCAGCTTTATTAAAAAAACGTAACAAACACATAAGATCTAAAACTGGGGTTATCAGTTTTACAACGTAGCAAACGAAAATCAACTAATCATCAACAGTTTAAAACGGCAACCACGACACTACGACTTCGACTACCCAAAAGAGTTTAAACCATTTGGCATCTACACGAACTATTTCTTAATGAGCGCTTGATGAGATCAAGTTTATCATCTCATCCGCTGTAGGCCTCAACTTCGCTTTCAAAGTCTTGTAGATGATTACCATTACTGGGGACGACAGCACCTTCTTGTTAACCCAGGTCGTTCCCATATTGTTCATAACGGGCCTGCACATATAAAGAGCGTTACCTTTCGTTTGTTTCCTCGACAAGCATCAATGAACTCTACCAGAAAATCAGCACAATTAGTTGGCGAGCTTTGCCAGCCAAGTGTGTTCCTCAAAAAGGACAAAGAAAGATAGTGATGGGGCATTAAAAAAGAGTATGGTCAGTGGTTTCCAGTTTATCACAAGTGGCACATTCCTCTGGACCAGACCATTCCTTATTCCATAATTGAAAACCCGATTGAATTATGTCATGGGCAGCCATCCAAATGAAAAATTTTGACCTTTAGTGGAATGTTACATTTCAACACAGTCATCATCTGGCTATTGTCTCTAAGAGCATCTCTAGCAATACTACCTAAAACACACTCTCGACTTCTCTGTTTAGGTAGCTACCAATTTTTATACTATCCAAATTTTATTGTTTTCTCCAACAACGCAGACTACCCAAATCCATTGTAGGTGAGCAATGACATGTGGGACCTATATGTCATCCTCTGTAATGTTCTTCTTCCATGGACGAACGGAGCAGGGCAAAGCTAAGTCGCCGGTGAGCCTCGCCAGGGAGGGGCGGCCACGCCGCGGAGGGGAGTGGAGGCCACGCTGGGGAGCCTCGTCGGGGAGGGGAGCGGCGGCCGCGCCGGGGAGCCTCGCCGGGTCTACCACTTTATAGGGGAGCTGCATCGAGCAGGAGGGGACTCGCATCGCACCAGAGGGCAGGCCGCTGGTGCTGGCTACGCCGAGCAGGTCACGCTGCCGGTGCTGGCCGCGCTACCCGTTGGGGCAGGCCACCCAGACGGCCGCGTGGGGAAGAAGCAGGCCACCGCGTCAGGGCAGCGCCGCTGGGTAGGGCCGCCGCCGAGCAAGGCCACCTCCGGGGAGGGCCAAGATGTGCAAGGCAGCGCCATCGGGCAAGGCCACTGCAGAGCAGTCGATCCTCGCACAGTTGCTTGCAGAGAAGGAAGAAGGGGAAATTTTTGCATGGTGGAGTAGAGGGCCAACAGGAATAGAGAGTGGGAGGGAAAAAAAATAGGAGGCCAACAAATATAGGGGGCTAGTAGGGGTACGCTGAAGTTGCGTTTTTGGCCTCCACTACCCAAATCTGAAATAGAGGGTCAAGCAGGGGGCACTGCTAGAGATGCTCTAACACCACCTAAAGTCATCAATTTGTAGTCGAACTGTAAACACTGGGAGCATCAAACCATGGCTGTTAGAAGAGAAATCGCGAACCGAGGCAATTGAATAATACTATTTCATGTACATGGCTATTGCCTCTGGCCACCCGCCCATGCATGTGTGAGAGGAATCGAACTGTATATGTGGGTCCTACCAGCGATGCTGACACTAGAGGAATCGAACTTTTCTTGTTCGCTTTTCATCTTTGACAATGTTCGACGCTACACTGGTGGTGCCCTAAGGAGCTAGTTTGGACCGTTCAAGAGCCCGGAACACCATATATCTCTCCCGTGTGAAAGAAAAACATCATCCAATAGCTCTTGGAGTTGATCCTATTCTTCACTGAGAGCGAACCTCATTGAGTTGTCTTCTAAACTGAATATCCCATTGTCCATTTGCAAATGCTTGTGCTACCTCTATGTCAGGTCGGTCTCTTATGCAACTAATTCAGGAAAAATTTGCTCAAATCTCAGTTGTTTGCTACTTGTTGTGCGAGATGCGGGATTTTTCTTAGTGCAGCGCAAAATATTGTTTCCATGTATGGAGGATATTGGCAGGATTAATTGCAAGAGCTGGGAAGGCACCATCTCAGAGGAGTCAGCACAGGTGTTCATGCATGCAGGTCGCAGGATGAATATGACTTATAGTGCTAAATTTTCGGTGTCTCTTTTGTGGGTATAATTCATTAGAGACTGTTTGTTATGCGAGAGGAATTGTGGCACAGTTTGGTGGGTAGTACTTCATCCCATGGAACTATCTTTACTCCCATGAAACTTTCATCATCTCTCTTAATCAATGTAGTGACATGAAACTCTATGAAACCCATTGAGATTGACCAAACAAAAAGAGAAAATGCTGTGTACTTTCGGATCCGTCCTCGTGCTTTGCCACTAAAAATAAGATTTAAACTTTATTTATTTAAGGTAAATTTTGCTTCACGACGCTGCTCATAATTTTAAGATAAATTTTGCTCGGAACACTGTTTAAATGTGGTATTTATTGTTCGACACCCAACTCGTTAATTAGTCTAGTACCGTTATGAAATTAGGTTCTTTGCTAAAGCTTAAAGAACATCACAGTCAATAGTTTATTCATTTGAAAGATAGTTTTTTTCAAAATGAAGCCTGATGCGCCGTACACTCCACTTTGTTGAACCAGACCATATCCTCGTCAGATAAACCCTAGCGCCTGGTCACATTCTCGGCTCATTTAGATTGTTTGTGGTCGCTGCTTCCATTCTTCTGCCGCTGCCACAACGCTTGCTTGAACGCAACCGCTAGCACATTGGACCACCGTGTAATTAAAAGGATCAATGGATGGAGAGAGCATAATAGCCTATAAAAAATTTCTTTCAAAGCACAAAACAACTAGGCACAATATTAGTAAAGAGATGATTCCTAATAATTTTAGGTGCCTAGCCTAGAAGACGCAAGCAAGCCTTTCTTACACAATTCTAGTAACTAGAAGATTAACTAGCTAGCAACTAGAGCACATAACACTACTAGAAAATTGATTTTCAGCAACAGGAGGCTTTTTCTGTACAAGCGCCTCAATTTCTAGCCACCTCTATAGTGGCCTCCTGTTGACGCAAAGATTGATCACATGGGTTGCAAACGGACTGAGGCTGCGCGACTCTGCAAAAACCAGCCTAGCCGGTTAAGGGAGCCATCCTAGACGGTTTTCTCGGGTTGAGCCCAAAAACACCCTAGGACAGCAAGGACTGATCGTGTGTGTTGGACACCTTACAAGAATTAACCTATCCTTGTAAGGTTAATCCTATCCCATAGGGAGACATATATCCAACATAGGAGTGTTGTTATACATCTCCTAAGTTGGACACCTTAATTGGCCATGCCCCTTATATTAATAAGGTGAGATGGTCTTATCCCTTAAAGGGTCGAAAATCTTTGTAAAACACGTCAAAATGCAATTTAGATGTGTTTTTGGCCTGTCAAAATTGGCCTGGCTAGTTCTAGAACTGGCCTGGCCGGTTTCTGCCGGCCCTAGGTAGAAAAACTTCTGAAAACCATAATTAATTCATTCGGATTCCAAACAAGGCGATCCATATATGTTTTTTATCACCTCGATGTGAGAGGGATGCAAGGGTGCAATCTATTTGGAAAACCGGCCTAGCTGATTATGGGAACCGGCCATGCTGGTTTCGGCTAGGTCAGCCCCTAAAAAGATCGTTTTCTTTGTCCAGGCTCTAAATGAGATGATCCAAGTATATGCTTTCTGACCGTCTCGATGATAGAAACATGAAGGCAGAGTCCGTTTTGCACTTTGGCCAATTTTGACCATCAACATATGCCCTATGTTTTAGTAAAGCTTGCATACTAAAAACATCTATATTTGGCCCAAAATTCAATTTCTGCATTGAGGTGAAAACTTTTGCTCCCCGCCTTCACTGGTATCTTCTGTTTGCTATTATGAATTTTTCAAAGCGATGTCCTAGCGTCTTTCATCAAATTCTAGTATATGTGCAAAGTGACCAAACTGCCACCAATCATAGTTATTTCTGATTTTGATCCCAAATTCGGTTTGCCGCAACCAACATCTTGTCCTTGTATTGCTCTAGAACAGAATATAAAAATAAAATTTGGTCCATCAACAAATTTGAATTAACATCTTGTTTAAATAGATTAATAGAATGACCTCCCAAAATTTCATGGCTTGACAATAGGATGTATTAAGGTGGAAGGCTTCAATTAGACATCAACATCCTGAATTCAAGCATCTCAATGACAAGCACTCGGCAGAAAGTCAATACAAATCACTATTGACTAGAATATAGTTGTCTGCCAATTGTTGAACACTTTCATTAACTTTAGCACTTGGATCACTTAAATAATCCATAATGGGAGTTCTCCAATCATCCAAATCAGCTCCAAGTTCACTGGAGTAAAAATTGAGACGATTTGGGCCTTCCTCGAGAAAGCTGGCATGGTCGCCTCCAAAAACTGGCCTGGCCGGTTCTATTATAGAACCTGCGCAGAAGACAGAAAAACCGACCTTGCACTGATACAAAATCTGACACCCTAGATAGACACAGCACCCGAGGCTACCAAACAACACCTAAATTCTACTAAGTTTTAGAAATAATTAAAATTTTGGCAAAGTCTTCCTAGTAAACTGGACCTCTGAACAGGCAAAGCATATAACATAGATAATGTAACCTCATACGTAAGGACATAAACATCATAGCCTGAAAATAGAATAAAAGGACTATCCCCAACAAATACCATCTCATCCAAAATAACCTTTAAGAGACCTCATATTTAACCTATTATAGTTGCAAAAATTAGAGAAACTAAGTGATTGTGCTCATGAAGGTGCTACTCCCGGCCCCATGCATGTCACGTTCAATTGGTACCTAAAAATCAAATAAACACAAAGGTGAGTAAAAACACTCAGCAGGTACAATTAGAACCGAAAGAAGAAATACAACCTATGAATCCATGAATGAAGAACAGGAACATCTAAGAAATAGTAGTTTCCATCTAAAACATTTCAGAACCAGCCTGGCCACCTCTGGCAGACTTGCTGCCACTTGATCCTTTTGCACCGACTTTTTCTGATGTGAAAATTGCGCCCACTGATGTCGAAGCCTGATGCTTGTTGAGCCAACATGTTAGCCTTATTGTTTTAATGACTTGTGATTGATATGCCAAATTTGGAATTTGGAAAAAAGAAGCAATGATATGAAGGCACATATCAAGATAAATATCGAGTGATCCTTCCATTACATTGAAACATACCAGCGTCTTGTTCTAACGTCAGTAAAGAATTGGCAAAGGCTTTTAACATGTTTCACCTCCATGGGTTGCAATATTTCTAAGCTGATCAAAATAATCATATTCGACATTAAATGTTGGTGCATAAGTAGTTTAATCAGCTTGATCTCTCAAACAACACCATTGTGACAAATATTGATTATGCCAACACCTTGTCCTTCTTTGGAAGCAAATTAATTGAAATAAAGCTTCCATCGGGTACAAATCAGGTAATTGATCTCATCTTCTAAATCAATTCCATGCTCAACAACGAAACTAGTGAGAATTTGACTTTTTAATGTTTTTAGTGGTTCAAAGGCCAAATCATAATTAGTGCGTATGCCATTTACCAATCCTTTTGCTAAGGATTGGCCGATATAACATATGCTTAATTATATTATCCTAGCAAGCAATGATGCATGTACTAGATAGTAAACGATGTATCAATTAACCACATGCATAGTACAATGACGAACATAACTTTCAATATGGGCATAATCTTGGGATCAAGAAGACGTCGACTAGAGGTGATGACATATTCCTTTCCATCATCGTCTTGAATCAAAATAGCACCGATGATCTTCTCTTTGGCAGCGATATATAATTTGAACGAAGCTTCTCTTCTTTGTGCATGAAGAACCGGTGATGTTGAAAGATATTCCTTGATCATATCAAATGTACGTCTTTTGTTGCTCAATCCTGCAAGTAAATTCAGATTCATCTCTCAACCGAAGTATGGGGTAAAAGGAATAATCTTTCTGGACAAGCTCGCAATCAATCTCCTCAAGTAGCTCACCTTCCCTAGGAACTTCTTCTGCAAGTCCTTTTTGCATGTAGGTACTTGAACTTCTTGAAGGTTCTTTGCATGGCTGCATAAAACCCCCTTCCAACAACTGATTAATTCTGATGCGGTCATATATTGTAGAGTCGAAACGTGGTAGGTTGCCATAGGTCAGCTAGCAAGCCTAGGACGCCATCCTTGGTCGTTGGATCAAGAGATGAACAACGACATAGTGGTTCAAAAGGTTGAAGGACAAAAGGGTATTGAATGTAAATTGGGCGGTTGGATGTTGGATACCTCAATCAGCCATGTACCCCCTATTTTATAGGGAGTAGCGGTGGTCTTATCCTGTTGAAAAATCAACATGGTACTATTTTAATGTTGATTTATGGAGTTTTCCTAAGAATGGGCAAAAACTGGCATGTGCCTCTTAAAACTGGCATGGGCCCAATTTGTGTGTCAACACAAGTGTATCTTAATTCCTGGTACGCATATATACCTAACCCCTATGCTCGTTACCTACAGCTTTGAGATCAGTGTTTTAGTTCTTAAATTCTTTTGATAATCTAAGATCTATTCAGTTTGATGAAGCAACACAATATTCAGTTGTTCCATAGAAAATGTTAATAGCCTCATGGAGAGCTTCATTTAGTTCATAGCCTTCCAAACATATTGTCCATTGCATTCATTAGAAAAAAACATATTAGAGTTGCAATACACATTTATTGATGTCTCTTCTAGATAAGTTCTTGTACGTGGTTTTTAGCGGTTGCAATTTTAGCCTCATATTTGAACTACAACACCCGCTAAAGAGGAATTTGTGATTTACAAATGTCTTCAACAAGAAAATCTACTTGTAGTGGCTCCTGATACATCCGTTTTCATCCAGTGAGGTGGATAATGTACAAGATGCTAATTAATTAATTAATTTACATTATAATAAGATGTTGGCATATAAAGAACATGTAAATCTTTAGTTATTAAAATAAAATATAATTTACTATTAATAAAACTAGAAGCATACCCTGCGCATTGCTGCGGGAATTACGAATTAGTGGATTGCATGACATGTTGACGTAGATAACTAAATGCTTGTGTCTTACTAACGTGGACATATAGTTACATGTGCTAGTGGATTTTAATTTCAAGTGATAGTGCATGGCTGAGGTAGATAGTTTGCATGTTGAGATACATAGCTAGTAAGGTTTAGGATTATAAGAGATATAGATTCGTAGGTAAGAGCAACTTGGACATTGGAAATCTGGAACAGCATGAACATAGACACAACGTGCTAAGGAGAAGTATGTTGCATTGCCGGCCTGAAAATAAGGAGGCAACTCAGACTGTAAGTCATGAATATCAACATAATTGTCAGGTTCGTTTGAAGGCTGAGGCTGAGGCCAAGTCTACCAAGTTAATTGCACCGAACCAAACCACAACGGCGACAAACTTACATGGTTTTGTTGTCTTTTTCCCTTAATCCTATAGTTTAGTTTACATATGCATTTATGTACATGTTGTTTAATACAACAATACAATAAATCATTGGACCATGTTTTAATTTTAATAGTGTTTGTATTAGATGAAGTTGGTTCCAGTATTAATACATGTGAACAGAGATATCTATAACATCGTAGAATTTGATTTGATAAATTCTGGCCATGGATTAGCAAGATAGTAAAATTGCTAATTTTAATTTCCTTTCACAGTTTCTTATTCATTGTGTTTTGTAGGAAACGTTAAAAGTGTTGTGTTTTTTGTTGGATGAAAGTTAAAAGTTATTATCTCACTTTTTCATAAGTAAGCTAAGAGTATTGCATATTTTTAGATACAGCCCTAGCACACATCTAAATAGAGGACGTTACCGATCACAACCATAAATATGTGCGTCATGCAAAGTACATGTCTACTAGTAACTCAAATAGTTTAAACATCTTCGATAGAATAAACCACCGTACAGGTATTCCAACAAGTTTTTCCACAAACCATGTTTACGCAATCCGGTTCCCACCAGAGTACACAATCAACGAAAAGAGTCCAAATTAAACCTCTCAGTCGACATACATAAAATGTCTACAAACGCAGAGCCTACAACATCCTGACTTTGTGTTCCCAAGCCATCAGCATCCATGCACCTCCACCGCCTCTTTCTACATACAGTATTCAGCAACCACCATCAGCTTCACTAGCATTGTCCGCACTGCTCTGAGTATGTTTCCCTGCAACCGCTGCCCACAACATGACTGCCGTCGTTTTTACACGTATGCCTCATCGCTCTTACCATTCTGTTCACGTTGTCAGCACTAGTTGTCATCCTTTTATTAGGACCATCAGTGCCAACGTCAGTGTCAACCTTGCGCTTCTGGCCGGGCTGCTGGCCTTCCTCTTTGATTCCAACCACAATTTTGCCACAAGCATCATCATCCATATCAGCTGGGTTATGCTTAATTATGATCCTCAGCACTGTCTCCCTCTTCAACATTAAAGCTGCAACCAGCCTCATCCATCTCCATACCACTGCCATCATCTTCCTGTTGGTCATCATCATGGAATTCCTCATCCGTGTCACCACCACCATATGGTACCTCCTTGTTGGTGTTACCTTCTTCGACTATCAGTTGCAGAGACTCAATCACATCCATTATGTCTCGGTTGATCTGAAAGGAAAAATAAATATCACACCAAGCATATGTTAGGGACTCTACAAGCTTGATCTATCACACTTTAACAGATATATGTTTCGATTGATTGCACCTGTGGATCCGCTAGGAAGTCGCTGATGTCAGTTCCACAGGATGGGCATCTCTTCACGATCTTCTGAGCCCTCAGAGTACGACCTCCACTGCTTCTTTCTCTCACGGAGGACTGGTTATCATATGCCCCAAGCAGACAAGTCTTGCAGAAGTTGTCACCACAGGGAGCAGAGAGTGGTTCATTCATCACTTTGTTGCAGATAGAACAGCTAAACTCTGCAGGAGATGGCAACAAAAAGAGAAAAACAATTAATTATTGTACAACACTCAGCATGCAGTACTTTGAATTCAGTCAAGCTACAAACACAATCTAGCAAAATTCGTGCTGCAAAAAAAATGAATAGAAGAGAAGAGAAGATAACCTTTCAGGAGTCTTTTAGCGTTAGACATCTTATCACTCCTTGCTCTTCGCCGGACTTGTTTGCCAGCATTCCTTCTCGTTGGAGGCTCTTTCATCCATTTCCAGCAGCCTTTGTTCTCCTGTAGCAGTGAAAATAAACTAGTCAAATAACAGTTGAGTGATACTGCAAGAAGCTAGGAACAGATGATGTACATACATCGTAGCCCCATGAAGGTTGCTCATCTCTCTCATTTATATCAGTTGCACCTTCTAACTCCGGAATGTCGGGCAATGGCCTTGGTCGGTCACCATGACCATCACTGACAATCAAAAGCCTATTGTGTCAGCCAGGACTATGTATAGTTTTTTTTTCTCTCTAAAAGTTATGGTACAGTACTACAGTCTAATACTCGAAGAAAAAAAAGCAAGTGTTTTGTCAAACCTGGTCCAAGGTGCTGGTTCATTGTCACAGCGTACAAAGAGATACCTGCAGACTTTGAACTTCCCCTATGGAAAAGGCAGAAGCACAATTAAAACTTTTTCATAAGCACAACTAATTTGTTAGCTGGAAGGTACCAGAAGCATGGAGTTTCTTTTCTTTTAGAAAAAGGACACTGTTACGTCCCTTAGCATCATTCGATGCATACAGCCCTACGAAAGCATGGGGCTATATGCATTACACATGAGAATCAAGTTACCTGAATACCAATCTTCCTCCAACATTTCTCAATTCTGTAAATTCCGTCATACCTCACACCCAATTTAGGAGCATACAAAGAGTGTTTCTCTTTATGGGACCTATCAAGAGAATGTAATAATGAGACAAAAGTTCAAAGATAGCAACGGATAGCAAATTATCTCAATATTAAACAGTTCATAAAACCGAGAAATGGCCCTATAATCGTATGCACACCAGGAAAGTCAATAATATTCAAACAAATACAGCATCAGTAGACCATGCAGTATCACCTAAGCTACTTGATGAACATTATTCTAGTTTCAAGCATATGCATATGCATGCCCAAAGAAAATAAACATACGTACCGCACAACCCGAACAGGGTAACCCTTCAAGCAGCTTTTTCGGAGAGCCTCATTCATATTCACAAATGTTTGATTGAAACCTTGCTCCTTATTTGTTCTTTTGTTTCCACTTAGATCCCTCCCGCCACTGCACTAGTATAAATTGTTATTTTATGCATATTTTAATATAGTGAAACATATATGTGACTAGACAAAACAAAACAGTAGAAGAGGATTTGCAGTCAAATTATCAAACCTTCCGGTATAAAGAAACCAATCTCCATTGTCTTCATCATCTTCATAACCTCCAGATAGGGCGACTGACTGAGCTCCATTTCTGCTCTGCCCAGCAATTCCAGCTATGTGAGGCAAATGAGCACCCCATTGTCTACATTCAAATCTATCTGCCCATGTTTCTCCAACTCGGACGCCAGTTTCCCTCATGGGGTCATGTTCGGGAAGGATCGGTCCAAAATGATCTTGTGCAGTTGTCACAAAAATCTTGCCACTTGAAGCATTTGCTTTTCCAGCTCGCTTGGCCTTGTCAGTTGTATATGCCCTGTCGGGCTTATCAACATTCTGTATGTAATGGCGATGCAAGTCTACTGAGCCAGTTGAATTAGTAGTCTTTGACATCCTGGCCTTACGGATGACTTCATCCATTTTAGAGTTGATTCTAGGTTGTTCCACCATTTTGGATGGGATCAGTTTACGACATTTTGCACACGCCCTTTTTCCCTTACGTGTCCATCCGTTGAAGCACTTCAGGCAAAAATTGTGGCCACATGGTGTCTGAAAAATAAAAGGTGTATTACTTATGGTATGAAGTGAATGTTTAACGGATGATTGTAAAAAATGGAACAAAGGATTATGGCTACCCGAAGAAAAATACACAAAGAAACAATATACATGTTTGAACAAAAGGTCAAACATGTCATTGAGAAAAAGCATGGCTCTGCAATTTCCGAACACAACTTTGCATAAAGACCAGTTGAAACAAAACGTATTTCTAACTAATCTAACATGTTACAAAAAAAACTTGACAATGCTAACTTTAGCAAAAATACATATTAGCTCATTTCCCCATGAACCGCTGAACTTTAACTTTTAGATTATGTCACAACTTAAAGGCAAAAAACTCTAAGGGTTTGACACAGTGTCAACATAATATAGAGTTTTCTACAAGGAGCAATATAGAGTTGAGATGTTCTGTGGACTTATAGTATACACAAGTCTATTGAACAATAAGGTGTGAATCATAGGTGGTTGCTTAATTAATCTAATGAAAATAAAAAAAATGCTGAACCAATACTAGACATATAATATAATTGGCAGAA
Organism: Saccharum hybrid cultivar R570; assembly: GCA_038087645.1. Taxonomy (NCBI): domain Eukaryota; kingdom Viridiplantae; phylum Streptophyta; class Magnoliopsida; order Poales; family Poaceae; genus Saccharum; species Saccharum hybrid cultivar. The sequence continues at coordinate 7,923,214 of JAQSUU010000347.1, read as the reverse complement.
ATTTCTACTTATGTCATTGTTGAAATTGCAAATACAATATCCATTGAGCATGGTCTAGAGCAATTCTCTTCTCTCCTACTTAAGCAGTAGGAGGCATTCCTCACTCGCTTCTATGCATTTCGCCCCACCCCCAGCCCTCTACTACTGGCCCCACGACAATATACCTCTCGCCAGCCTCCATCTAAAACCAAAAAAAATAGTGACCTCTGCAGCCCCTATGCACTGCCAACTTGCCCTCCCCATCCCACCCAGCCACCATCCCACTTTGCCACGCCGCAGTGCCACCAGGCTCAAATCCTTGTTGAGTGCACATACAATGAACATTGATCACAGTATAGTGCAATTCTCTCCTACTTAAAAAGTAGGAGGCATTCCCCACTCTCTCCTATGCATTTTGCTCCACTCCACTACTACCCCCATCACGTTTCAATTGCTCAGCAGCCCTCCATCTAAAACAAAAAAGAAAAGAAAATAGCTCCACCCAAAGCTCCTCCGCATTGCTACCCTACCCCACCGTTGTGCACGCTCTTCCATGCCAAAGCGCCGCCCTACTGTCATGCCCCACTCTCACACCGTCCCCTGGCCCTCCCTGCTCTGCCTGGTCGACACCCCACCCTGCCATCCCAGTGCCCCTAGTACCCGGTCCCCACACCTCTTCATCCTGAAGGATTAGCAAAATATGTTGGAACTTCGAAGGTTGTTGCTGGGGTGAGTCAGCCATCTAGTTGGTGCTCCACGCAGCGGCGATGGTGCCTATGAAGTGCGACGCACTAGACGGTGAGCCAGGTAGCCAGCCTCCTCCCTCCACCTCCTAGCCTGTTCCACCAGGATCTCTTGTGCAGTGCAGCAGCCCTTGTGTCCCGTCCTCCCTAGCCGTGGCTGCTGCCACTGCTGCCCTGGACACCACCTCTCCGTCCCTTCCCCGTGAGGCGGTCAAGTGACAAAGGTGGCAAACCCAGCTCTACAGGAGCTTGCCCTATATCGTGGATGCATGGTGTCCTCATCCTCATCATCCCCTCAGCAATGGCGAGGGCATCCCCATATTCATCTCCTCAATGACGGCAAGCGGCCCTGGCCCCCGCCTCAACGCTCTCCACATGAGGAGAAGTGGCTGCGTCCCCATGCAGCCAGCAGCACCACATGATAGCAATCAAGATGAGCCCAAATCCCTAGCCCTTCCATCATGATGCCAATGGTCACTTCTCAAATCACTGCTGCGTCCTCCTACCTAAGCAGGTACTATCTCTTGCACCTGCGGATTTCAGCCCTCTCTTGTTTCTATTTCACTAGATCTGCTTGTTCCTACATGCATGCCAATTGCTACATGCACAATTTTTCTTGGTTTCCAATAGTAGAAGTTGTGTCTGTTTCTTTTCTTAATTATGATCAACATTACCTGATCTATTGTAATTGCTAAAGGAACCAGTAGCCATTACTAAATATTTGTCAGTGTCCTGCTAATTAAATCCAACTGAATTCAGAGATACCTGAATTAATGGTTTGGTAATTAGTTCACTTCCATACATTCTAATTAAAATTAATTAGTGCTCTTCATTTGTCATATTGTAAATTTAGTATTTCTCCATTGCAAACTTGAATGATTAGATGGGCTACTGTCATAAGAAGAAGCTAGCTGTGAAGGTCATAAAATTGTTGAAACATTTATGCGTCTAGACCTACATAATTTAAGTGAGTTGAGAAGCTACACTTAGAAGCAATTCATGCTTCAGAGTTTGTTGTATACTATAATAAGTAAAGGCCAAGGCATTTGATGCCATTATTGGCTGATTTTTGTTGATCCCGTTTCTTGTGAATGCCATGCCTTTGTTATGGTTGTTTCTCGCCATTCTTCTCTGGCACTTTGAATTAATCTTCATTCAGAAAAAAAAACTTTGATTCAATGCGCTAGGGTGTTCTACGGTATGCCAGATTGTTGTTCTTTCATTGTACTAAGATTTCAATGATTGGTAGCCTTCACTTTATTTTTATCTACTAAAAGGAACAAAATTATTTTTTAATCACCCAATCAATACTTGAACCTATTTTATTTTGTTCTACTGAAAGGAACACAACTCACTGATTATCTATGAGCTTTTCGCTTAAAATATTAGTCAAATTATCTGTGATCTCATGGGTCCAAGGATGAAGCTAGATGATGGTCAGATAACAGGCTAGGCATACAAGAAAAGTTTTTCGGAGACTCAATGACAACATATCAATGACACATACAAAGAGTTACAGTACAGCAATATATATACAATATCAACAATATCATGGTGGACCCACAAATATTCCTTCCAAGCTTTATGGCAAAATTTATTTAAACTAACATGGACATTTCTTAAATAAAAATAATAATAAGACACAAACCAAAAATAAAAAATGTTCAGTCATCTTGTTAATTAAGAGGCGAACAACAACAAAGACAAAAACAAAGTCTGAAAAAAACATCAAACAATTAGATGACTATTAGGTGTGTGCCAGCAACTGATTTTCATGTTTCATGCTAATTTTTCATTTTTCAGCATTTGGATGCACAATAAATGCATACCAACAAACAGCAAGAAAAACACTATATAGATCCATCCCAAGGTGAAATATTGGTACATGTTACTCTGAATAAGAGTTTACCAATATGGTGCAGAAGTAGGGGAATGACAACTCATTATTATGAAAATTGGTAAACAAAGGTTGTCAAGTATATGAATATCTGAAAGATGGAGTGCTTGCCTATTTTTGCAATTAATTAGCATTGATTGATGATCTACACCTGCATATTGAAGTAATTAGTGGCAACTGAAAATACAATGCTCAATGTGACTCACAACATATCATTTGATATGGTGATACATGCTCACAATGAACAGAACAAGATAGGAAATCCTACAAGGTCATAATGAGCAGTATATGGAATCTAACTATACTAATACTACGTTCATCAGCGACTGTCATCAAACACTCACAAAGCACAATTATGGAACTGTAACATGAAAAAAAGAAAAAAGAGGTTTGTTTTTTAGGATGGCATCAATTTTATAAGGTTCACGCCAAGGGGCATTACATTAGAAACTAGGTCACCAGTCATTAGTTCATAGCCTATGAGCCCAAAATGGCAAAGGATGACGTCTGTACATAAGAGAGACCCCCTAAAAGTAGCATTGCTGTATCCATAGAAAGTTTTTGTTTGCAACCTACAGTGTTACAAATAAACAGACTCTTCAAATTCAAGTGTATCTAAGATTTCTAGGAGAAATACAATATTAATGAATAACATGCAAACTACAAAAGGTAAAACAAACCCATGACAATGTAGCCTTTTGTTGCCGTAAACACAAACTTAAAGCATTGTAGAATGCAGAGAAAGAAAAAGATTGCGTCAAAACCCAGTCAGCATATAAAAAAATGCATGGTCATATGGAAAAGATGAGACAAAGATTCGGTATACATAAAAATGATGCCATTTTGTTGAAGCAATTAGATTAGAACCACTGGCAGTTTCTTTTTCTCCCGAGGTCAGGATTTATGCCCAGAATCCAAGCAACACCAGAACACAAAGGTGACACTATTGCAAATGATATAGCATATAGCAAAGTGCTATACAGAATTAGCTCCACAGGAATCGATAGAACTATAAGCAAAGATATGTTAGAAAGCAGAAATCCTGGCATGGAACTACAACAAGAATTGATAGAACTATAAGCAAAGACTTATTAGCACAGCAGTAGAAGAAACGCAAAAACAAAATAGGAGAAGACTAGAAGGTTGACAAACAGCCAATATAACTCATTCAGTGGCTATCATCAAGCAGTGAAAGCGCAATCGTTGAACTCAAAGGTGAAATATAAAAGAAGAAAAACAGTTTTTGTAACTTGATCAAACATTAGTTCCTGACTCATGGTGATGTCAAAACTGGCAAAGGAATGCATCACTACATAATATAAAGCTAGCACCTAAAAATAGCATTACTCCATTATTGAATCTATATATGACAGCTTATGATCATTGACAGTATCTCTGACTTTACAATAATGGAGGGAAATTATGCACAGAGTCCAAGCTACTTAGAGAAGTAGCTACAAAGTGGTAGTAAAATCACAATCGAAGAAGCATATATAAACATGACTAACTTGAGGAAGTAGGAATCCTGAATCTACCACAAGAATTGATAGGACGACTAGAAGCAAAGAGATGTTAGGGGCACAAGCTAGCTACAGTAGAAGAAATAAATCACAGAAACCAGAAACCATGTGAAGATGAGTAACGCAGATCCGTGGATGCAAGAGATCAGAAGCAGGCGGATCAGAGAACTAACTACAAAGTGAGGAAGTAGGAATCCTGAATCTATACAGCAAGGGTTGATAGAACAACAAGAGATGTTAGTGGCATAGGGCAAAAACCACAGAAATCAGAAACCATGTGAAGAAGAACGCAGATGCGTGGATGCAAGAGATCAGAAGTAGACGGATCGGACTAGAAATTAAAACAAATCGCGAAAGCACATCTGGTTCGAGAATGATAGAGGCATACAATGGGAGACAGAGAGAGTAACTCACTGTGACGGGGCGCTCCAGCAGCTCCATGCAGAAGGCGCAGCTGAAGCTTTTGCCGAGGATGTTGAGGACGTCTTCCTCTGCGCTGTCGTCGACATCATCGGGTGCAGATGCAGCAGATCGGCCAGCCAGAAGGTTTTGCCGGCGTCGCGCTTTCTCTTCGTCGGAGAGGGTGGTGTCGGCCTCGATCTCGCGGATGGCGGCGACGAGCTCGCCTCCTGCCGCAGGGGCCGCCGCACGGGCTGCTGCCGGGTCGCCGGAACAGTCAGGGCAGCTCCAGTTCGCGGCGTCGGAGAGCGCGGGGGGGTTCGAGAGGCAAGGAGAGTGCCACGGGGTGGCGCAGGCGGAGCAGCGTAGCAGGTCGACCTCGAACTGCATGGCCACGCCGCAGACCATGCACATGCCAGCGTCGTCGCAGGGAAAATCGGCGGCCATAGTGGTGGTGGTGGTTGCGGCGGCGGCGGCTGGGTCTGGGAGTTGGGGAATGGGGAATGGGGGATCGGAGGCTCGCTGCCTTAGGGTTTTGTGGGGAGCGGACTGCGGACGGGAAATGTGAGAAGCGTGAGCCCTGAGGAAGTGACGAAAGCGGAAGGTGGTGGAAAGCTACTTTCGAATTTTGGCCTGTTTTGCCGCTGCCTGCGGTATCGGCCCCGCCCCGCCCTCGCCGCTAGTTTCCACGCAAAACCGCTGGTGGTATATAAAAGAGAGAGAAAAGGAGTTAATCAAATTGTGTCCTTCCACTACGGCAGACAGTGTCTTTGCCTAGCGCCTGGATCTTTGCCGAGCACTATTTATCGGGCGCTCGGCAAAGGCCACCTTTGCCTACGTCGGACTCTTGGCAAAGAATGCGCTCGGTAAAAATTCCTTTACTGAGCGTCATGCCCTCGGCAAAGAGAAACACTCGGCAAAAACGTCTTTGCCAAGCGCCAGGCAAAGAGCTACCGCAGAACATACCGGGTGCCTACCATCGGTCTTTGCCGAGCGCCCTCCGTTAGGCGCTCGGCAAAGGCACCTCTTTGCCGAGTGCCAACCTTGGCGCTCGGCACTTTGCCGAGCGCTGACCTTTGGCGCTCGGCAAAGAATTTTTTTTCTTTTTTTCTTTCAAACTTTTTTGTCATGCATTACACATTATTTAAAAGTATATGTTAAGTTTTAGTACTTTTTTTAAATCTTTTTACTATATAAATCTTTCAAACTAACGATATATAGTAAAAAGATTTAAAAAAGTACCAAAACTTAACATATACTTTTAAATAATGTGTAATGCATGACAAAAAAGTTTGAAAGAAAAAAACAAAAAAAAATTCTTTGCCGAGCACCAAAGGTCAGCGCTCGACAAAGAGGTGCCTTTGCTGAGCGCCAAGGTTGGCACTCGGCAAAGAGGTGCCTTTGCCGAGCGCCTAACGAAGGCCCTCGGCAAAGTAGTGTACGGCCCCAGCAATAAAACAAACAGAAAAAAAACAAATTAAAAAAAACGAAAAAGTCTTTGCCAAGCGCCCCCGATCTGACGCTCGGCAAAGTATTGTACAGCAATAAAACAAACTAAAAAAACAAATTCAAAAAAAAACGAAAAAGTCTTTGCCGAGCGCCCCCGATCTAGCGCTCGGCAAAGTATTGTACAGCAATAAAACAAACAAAAAAAACAAATTCAAAAAAACGAAAAAGTCTTTGCCGAGCGCCCTCGATCTGGCGCTCGGCAAAGTATTGTACAGCAATTAAACAAATTAAAAAAACAAAAAAGTCTTTGCCGAGCACCCTGATCTGGCGCTCGGCAAAGTATGGACACGGTAAAATATACTCTCCACCCTGTAAAAAACTCACTCAACCGCGCCACAGCCCCAAGCGCCCGCCGGTCCCCTGCTCCAGCGCCGGCCGCGCCCCGCCCCCGCCACCACCCCCGCCCCGGCCGTGCCTGTGCCACCCCCAGCTCCGGCCGCGCTCGTGCCGGCCACCGCCCCGGCCGCGGCCCGCCCCCGCCCCGGCCCCGGCCGAGCCGGCCCCGGCCGCGCCCCCGCACCCGCTCCGTCGGCCCCCGCCCCGGCCACGGCCGAGCCGGCCCCGGCCGCGCCCGCTCTGCCCTCGGCCGCCGGCCCCTGCCCCCGCCCCGGCCGCGGCCCTCCCCCGCCCCGGCCCCGGCCGAGCCGGCCCCGGCCGCGCCCGCTCCGCCCTCGGCCGCGCCCGCGCCAGCCCCCACCCCGGCCGCGCCGGCCCCCGCCCCGGAAACGGTCACGCGCACCCCGACCACGACCGCCGGCTGCTGCCGCGGCCCGCACCTGCCTCGGCCGCCGTGCCCCGCGTCGTCCGCCACAGGTACGTCTAGTTTGACGTAGTAGGAGTAGGAATAGTAGGAGTAGGTGTAGTAGTAGTTGGAGTAGTAGGAGTAGGAGTAGTAGTAGGCGAAGTCATGGTAGGCAATGTGGTAGTAGTAGGATTAGTAGTAGGTGTAGTAGTAGTTGGAGTAGTAGTAGTAGTAATTGTAGGAGTAGTAGGTAGTAGTAGTAGAAGGGTTAGGACTAGGAGTAGTAGGCGTAGTAGTAGTGGTACTATGAGTAGTGGTACTACTAGTAGTGGTTATACTAATAGTGTTAATACTTGCATATATTCTTCTGCATGGATTGGAAATACATATGTGCTAGTCGGCCATCGTGCCGGTGATGTATTTGTGGTTGTCGGCCATCGTGCCGTCTTTTTTTGCAGGTTTGGTAACCTCCCCGTACAGCGGAGGTGCTGCCGAAATTTTTCGTTCTCACTAATTGGTTTTTTTTTAGGAGGGCTCCCGTTGGAGGATAGCTAAAGGAGCACGACTCGGCACTGCCCCGCTAGCTTGTCTTCACCGGCACCTACGGTATGACCCCTCTTTCCGTCACATGTGGACGTAGCTCGCGTTACCCAGTTAGGCGTCTCCCGTCCGAAACGGATACGGTTGGAAGTATGCGATCTTTGCATATGTATAACCATATCTGTTTCGGATTGTCCACTTTTTTTGGACAGCCCGCGGATGCATAGACGAGGTTAGTTTCCATGGTCTGGTCTGATCCGAGACAGGGTTTCGGCCTCACCTTCGTGTTGTTCTCCGGATACACACTCTCCCCGCCGGGACGTGTATCTGGAGAACAGCGGGGAGGTGCTGCCGAAATTCTGTCTCGGCTCGGAGTAGCCCATGGAAACTAACCTCGTCTACGCATCCGCAGGTGGGATTAGGACCTATCCTTACCTATTAGATGGTAGGAACACGAAGTAGATGCACTTGATGTTTATGTTCATCTTTGATATGCATGTTAGAGGATGGATGACCGTGAGTGGATGTATGTGGGATACACAAGTAAGCATGATTTTAGCATTGAATGGGGGCAGAAGATGGAGGCTTTCTTGGACCGTGCATTCGGCAGTGGTGTGAATAGAGCTCGATTGGCGAAGTGTCCCTGTAGCAAGTGTGCAAATAGGAAATGGCAAAACCAGGAGACCATGGCTAAACATCTTCAGTTGAATGGCTTTGTGCTGGGCTATACCCGGTGGGTACACCATGGTGAAGCGCATCGGTTGAGAGAGGAGGTCGTGCGGCCTCGCCTCGAGCATGTCGATGATGGTGGCGGGGTTTTAGACATGTTAGATGACTTCGCGCAAGCACAGATCCCCGATGGACGTGCGGAGGAGGCGGAGGCATCCGCAAAGGTGTTCTACAACATGATGGCTTCGGCACAGAAACCCCCTTCATGATCGCACGACGGTTTGTCAGCTCGATGCCGTTGGACGTGTGATGGCGTTTAAGGCCGAGATCAACATGAGTCGGCAACACTTCAGTGGCATGCTGGCCTTGATTGCTAGCATGCTTCCGGAGGGCCACGTGTTGCCAAAGTGCCTGTACGAGTGCCAGAAACTCCTTGATGGACTCAAGATGCTGAACGAGCAGATACATTGTTGTCCGAATGGGTGTGTCCTGTTCAGGAAAGATCTTGAGCAGGAGAAGTATTTTCTGAAGTGCAAAGCCTCCCGGTACCTGGAGGTAGACTCTGGTGGAGGCCACAAGGAGCAGCTTACCGTCCCGATGAAAATCCTATGGTACCTCCCTTTCTTGCTGAGGATCTGTTGATGCAAAAGTGGATCTGCAAACACAAAGGGCTAATACCCGAAATCGATATCCAAAGCGTGCCAGTCGATTTGACCTGTTAATCGACAAGGATGAAGATACGAGCACTTTGGTCCTGACAACAGCGATACGCCCGGAAGTCACGGCCAAGAGGTACTCACACGAAACTCGAGGATCGTTGAAGATTGCACTGGAGCAATGCAACTCGCCGAATCGATGAGAACTCGTAAAAAGGAAAAAGTATGCAAATTGACGAAGTCGCCGAAAGTAGATGTAAATAAGAGTAAAAGCTGTTTTTGATATTGATTGATTGATTATTACATTGCCCTTCACCCTATATTTATATCCTGATCTATAGAAACGTAACCAAATATGACTAGGACACTAAATCCAAATCTAAGGAAACACATGACTTTGATACAACTCAGACTCTAATAAACGTATACAAGGAAATTAACTCCTATTTTATTCCATAGTCCGCCTCAATCACGATGGCACTCTCATCGACCTTTTTTCCATCGGCACACTCCCTGTTCCATCGGCAGCAACCTTCAAGTCTCTTCCATCGGCACACTCCCTGATTCATCGGCAGCAGTCTTTAAGTCTTCTTTCATCGGCATCGGCAATAATACCCTTAACCTTATCGGCAACACTTCAATTTGAATCCACATGCCACCACCACCACTCATAAGCAGCCTTCTTTACAAGCTCTTTTTTATCGGCTATCAATCTACACAGTAATCTTTCCTCTACTGATTAGCCCTTCCTGACCATCTTGACACGTGCTAAAAACGATGTCAACAGGATCCAACGGCTATACATGAGCGAGGAGCCTGCTAAGCAGATGACATGGCACAAACTGGGGAAACGATACAATCCCGACAAGATGGTGCATCCGTCCGATGGTGAAGCATGGCAACACTTTGATCGCATCCATCATGAGAAAGCGTCAAAGGCTTGTAATGTACACATGGCGCTGGCAACAGATGGGTTCAATCCTTATGGTATGATGGCTGCCCCATACACATGTTGGCCCGTGTTCGTCATCCCACTGAACCTCCCCCGGCTTCTCCTTTCAACGTTTGAACGTATTCTTGTCGTTGATTATTCCTGGACACCCGGGGAAGAAGATGGGTGTCTTCATGGAGCCTCTGATTGATGAACTCGTCAGTGCTTGGGAGGATGGGGTGTGGACATACGATCGAGCTACAAAGACCGTCTTCAAAATGCACGTTTGGTACCAGTACTCCATGCATGACTTCCTAGCGTATGGGATATTCTGCGGTTGGTGTGTCCACGGGAAGTTCCCATGTCCATTATGCAAGGCTCATCTGAGGTTCCTCTGGCTCAAGAAGGGTGGCAAGTATTCGTCGTTCGACAAACATCGTCAATTCCTGCCCCTCGACAACGCATTCAGGCGAGACACCGTGGGCTTTACGAAAGGTGTCGAAGTCACTGAACCTCCACCACAGATGATGACTCCTGCCGAGGTCCATGCTCAGATTGATGCTCTCGTGGAGAATGAACAAGGTGATGTGTTCGTGGGATATAGCGAGGAACACATGTGGACTCATAAGTCTGGCTTGACGAGGCTCCCTTATTTTGATGACCTCCTCATGCCACATTACATTGATGTCATGCACACCGAAAAGAATGTCGCGGCGGCACTCTGGGCAATGCTCATGAACACTGAAAAGTCAAAAGACAAACCTAAGGCTCGAGTGGACCTCGCAGAGTTGTGCCATAGACCACATCAAGAGATACGAGCTCCTAGTGGTGGTAGGACATGGAAAAGGCCTAAGGCGGATTTTGTCCTGGCCCCCAGACAAAGGAGGGAAGTACTCGAATGGATGAAGACGTTGATGTTCCCCGATGGGTACGCAGCAAATCTGAGGAGGAGAGTGAACTTAAGTACTCTCCGAGTGAACGGGATGAAGAGTCATGACTACCACATTTGGATTGAGCGTCTTCTCCCGACGATGGTCCGAGGCTTCGTCCCTGAGCCCATATGGACAGTGCTGGCAGAGTTGAGCTACTTCTTCCGCCAGCTCTGTGCCAAGGAGTTATCTCGGTCCATGATTGCAGACTTGGAAAAAGTGGCACCTGTCCTGCTTTGCAAGTTGGAGAAAATCTTTCCACCAGTCTTTTTCAATCCCATGTAGCATCTGATATTACACCTCCCGTATGAGGCACGAATGGGGGGGCCCGTGTAGGCCCGTTGGTGCTATCCGATCGAGAGGTGCCTAAAGACTCTTCGAAAAAAGTGCAAAAACAAGGGTAAAATCGAGGCTTCCATTGCAAGTGCATTCACTTTGGAGGAGACGTCAAACTTCACAACATTGTATTACGAGACACCCTTCCAAGTGTGCATAATCCACCTCCTCGCTACAATGCTGATGAAAATGAGTGGACCCTCAGCCTTTTCCGAGGGCAACTTGGAAGAGTCGGTGGGTCAACCACTAAGCCCTTGTCAAATGTGGAGTGGCGTAAAATTATGTTGTATGTGCTGACCAACCTAGAAGAGGTGGACCCATACATTGTGTAAGTTCTCAATGGACTAGTTTCAATAATCTCGCACATTTTCTACATCTAACCCCCTTGTTACTCGTCACAGGGAATTCATTCGTCAATACTGGCACCGTTCAAGGGAGCCTACCCCGTCGGAACAAGACACCCTCCTCGCCAATGGTGCAGGACAAGGGAGGCCCGATTTCATTAGTTGGTTCTCAACCAAGGCCCGAACCGATCCTTCTATCGGTGCTGACCTGAGATGTATTGCCAATGGGTGTGACCGCCAAGTCAAGTCATTGTCCGCTTACGACGTGAATGGATTTCGGTTTCACACAACAAGCTACGAGCGCGTGCGGCCAACTCGAAAGACCACAAATAGCGGGGTTTTTACGCCCGGCACTGATGGCAGGGACTACTATGGAAGAGTTGAAGAAATATACGAAATCACATTCCCTGGTAGCACCAAAGCTCGTCCTGTCATATTTAAATGCCATTGGTTTGATCCGGAAGTAACGAGGAAGACCCCAAATCTTGGTCTTGTTGAAATTCGACAGGATTCTGTCTATCCAAGAGACGATGTGTATATTGTGGCACAACAGACCACACAAGTTTATTATACGCCGTATGCTTGCAAGACTAGTCCAGATCTCAGTGGTTGGTGTGTTGTGCACAAGGTGTCGCCACACGGCGGAGCACCTCTCCCAAACGATGAAGACTACCACTTCAACCCAACCACATATGACGGAGAGTTTTATCAAGAAGATGGGCTACAAGGGAGGTTCGAGATAGACTTAACCTGTGAGATAGGAATGGATGTAGATAATGTAATGGTCATTGATGATGACGACGGAGATGAGGTGCGAGATCCAAACGACTTACAAATGCTTGAGCGGTTGCGTCTAGGCAATGACGATGAAGACAACATTCCTCCGCCAGATGTCGTTGATTATTTTGACCTGGTTGATAGTGATGATGAGACTTACGGTCCAGCTAATCCCGATCATGAAGAATATTTGTAACATACATGTAATACTTTCAAATTTTGTAATTTAGTTTTGTTTATTTTGTATCTATTTCTAATTACATCTTCCTTCTTAATTGTAGGTGATTGAGCAACAATGCCAGGAGGCCGTCAGAGGAGCCTAAGCCACTTCTACCAGGGCTCTGGTAGTGGAGGGGGCGCGGATGACGCGCCAGAGCCCACTCCAGAGGGGACGAGACGCCGCAGGATGGCGAGGAGGACGGCAAGGAGGCCGATGAAGAGGACGACTCCCGTGGTCCAGCCTGTGCCTCAGCAGGAGGATGACGAGGAGCAGCAGGTGGTGCAGCAGGACGAGGAGGACGAGGGGGACGACGACGGGGACCTCGGCGGTGGCGGGGCCGAGGGCTCTGCCGGGACGTCGTCTTCCACTGCTGCGGGGAGTGTCTACTTCCGAGGTCCCACGTCTCTCCCTGACAAACCGAGGCGACGCGTTTCGATTGTCCCAAAGGGGCAAGCGTAAGACACCTCTACATGTTATCACTATTACTTTGTATCCTTTGTTCAAAATCTAAATATATACTAATATATTTACTCAATCACTTCTGCAGGACCTGGAGGGTTGTGTCGGAAGAGGATTCGCGCCATGTGAATGGCGTCCTAGGGGCCCTGGTCAGGCACTACTTCCCTGGCATTGTAACGCATGCCGGGAAGGACAAGCCCACCTACACGTGGGCCCACTACGAGTCCGCCCACCACGCCACCGCAGGCAACGTGGCAGTGCACATCCTTCAGGAGTTCTGGGTAAGTCTTCCTCGCACTACATGCCTCAATGCAACACATTCATTGGATCCTACTTGAAATAACTAATGCATACATCGTGTCTTCATATGCAGACGTACTTCAAGCTCGACGAGAGCTACGAGGGCAATGCGGACGCCGTGGCTAGGAAAGCTTGCAGGAAGCGCGTCACGGACATGTACCACGAGGCAAGAGTCTAGGCCATTAGAGATTACTATGGGAAGCAGTTTGGGGAGAGCGTCAACAAGAAACAAATCCGAGAGCGGAGGCTCTCTCTCACCAAAGAGCAGTTCATGCAGGTAACTGAACAGCTTTAAATTAAGTTCCTTTCAACATTAGGTGCTATGAACTTGACTGCCTAACATGTCGATTACTTCATGACGTGTAGGTCATTCCTTGGTGGTGCGAAAAGTCCCTCGAGGCGTGGGGGAAAATCGTGGACTGTTGGCTGAGCGAGGAGTGGCAGCAGCAGCACGCGGCTGCCCGGGCTCACCGTTTGGCCATGCCAGGTGTACCTCACCATCAAGGCAACCGCAACGTCGGCGGCTTCGGCCGAGCTTGGGTACGTCATCATGTTTGTAACTATTGCCATGCTTTAATGTAACTAGGCAAAGACTACTAACAAACTTCTTTTCGTTCTCGCAGTCGGCGGCGCACGGTGGCCAGCCATGCTCCTACTTCGCTGCATATACCATGTCACACAAGGGCAAGGCGACGTCCGACGTCTCCTTCAACCCGGAGGACCCGCCCGAGGCGTACACAAGTGAGAGCGCCTACAAGAAAGTCACCGAGTACCATGAGGCGGCGAGGGCGATGTATGGGCCGGATTATGATCCAACGACTGACAACATCGATGCGCGCCTCGTCATGTGTCTTGGAAAGGGAAAGCAGCATGGGCGCTACTGGATGGCCAACAACGTGATCGACAGCGCCACTACTCCCACTCTCTCCCAGATCCGAGCACAGACCACGAGTGGCTCCGGACTCCCGCCGATACGCGAGCGGCCGGCCTATGGACAGGCCCAGGTCAAGGCACTACATGTTAGTTTTGGTTTACTCGTCGTGCATTACACGGGGATTTCCTTGTCGCTTCACTAACATTATCTTTGCAACAATGTATAGGCCCAGGTGGAAACTTCGAACAAGAGGGCCGACGAGCTGGAGGCGGTTGTGGCTTCAGAGCGGGCGGCGCGGCTGGCAAGTGACCAGAGGATGTCGGACGTGCTGGCGTTTCTGCAGAGTTCTCTGGGTGTTACTTTGCCACCCAACTTGATGGGTCCACCTCAGTCTCCTCCCGTCGTTCCTCCCTTCGTTGCTCTCAACACTACTCCGGTGAGTAATATATATCATACATGCATGTTATTTAGCTATTTAACTTTGTCTCATGCAATCGCTGCTCCTGTGTGTAGCCTCAGTCGGCGGGTTCGAACCACGTGCCGAACGAGCATGGGGGACCGTCGCCGCCGTCACATGGGTGGCCCGGGTACCAACCTCCACCGCCGCCTCAGTGAGTAACGTCGAAGTTGTTGTCACGTATTCCTTCTTTTGGTGATGAACCTAAACTTGTTGTGTTGAACTTCATGTCATAGACTTGGACTTGTTGTGTTGAACTTCATGAACATCAAGTTGTTGTAATAGACTTTATCGCCGAATAAGTGATGCTATTATGAGATATATGTGCTATTGTGATATATATGGTGACGGTGGTGATAAAAGCGATGAAATTGTGATATAAATGGTGTTATTTGTATTCATGGTGATATCTATTTGATGTATATATATGATTTGTTGTGTTTGTAGTGATAGAAAGCAAAAAAAACGAAATCTGAATTTCAGCTTTGCCTAGCGCAGCGCTAGGCAAAGAGCCTTTGCCGAGCGCTTTTTGGCGCTGCGCTCGGCAAAGCTGCCATATTTAGCGCTACAACACGGCAGCTTACCCAGCTTTGCCGAGTGCCTCAGACTTGGCCCTCGGCAAAGGCAATCCTTTGCCGAGCGCCAGGCTGGAGGCGCTAGGCAAAGAATTTTTTTTAAAAAAAATAGTTTGCTCTTTGCCAAGCGCCAGGCTGGAGGCGCTAGGCAAAGAAATTTTTTTTAAAAAAAAATTAGTTTGCTCTTTGCCGAGCGCCAGGCTGGAGGCGCTAGTCAAAGAAATTTTTTTTAAAAAAATTAGTTTGCTCTTTGCCGAGCGCCAGGTTTGAGGCGCTAGGCAAAGAAATTTTTTTAAAAAAAATTAGTTTGCTCTTTGCCGAGCGCCAGGCTGGAGGCGCTAGGCAAAGAATTTTTTTTAAAAAAAAATTAGTTTGCTCTTTGCCGAGCGCCTTACTGGAGGCGCTCGGCAAAGAAAACGTCACGCCGTGACCGCCGCCGTGACCATCGCTTTTCTTTGCCGAATGCCGCCTAGGCGCTCGGCAAAGGAGCCTTTGCCGGACATTTCGTTGCCGGGAGCCCTTTGCCGAGCGTTGCGCTCGGCAAAGCCTTTGCCGAGTGCAATTTGGCCTTTGCCGAGCGTCTCAGGTGCTCGGCAAATCCGCGGTCTGCAGTAGTGTTCGTCTTTTCAATTCTTTTTTTTAGATAGATGCAGTTAAGCGCAACAGGTCGCGCAATTCAGCAACTGCGCGAACCGTCTTCCTTCACGTCGGTGCCCTCGCTCTGCCGGTTCTAATATTCACACTGCTCCCTGTCCCTCGCCCGCCCCGCTGGCACTTCCCCTACTCCCACCAGCGGCCGGTGACTCTGTCACCCCCTCGACCCCACCATCCCCTAATCACAGGGCCACAGAGAGCATTCACACCACGACGCCTCGCCGCTAGCCCGGCCTAATCGACGTTTCCTACCACTGTGTCGCGACCACAATTGTGTGTTTGAGTTCGCGTTTCAGGATTCCTTCTTCCTCCTTTCCAATGCAGTCAATCTGCACCTAGTAAGGAGGGTTAGTGTTGTTAGGGACATGCATAGCTTATATCATCAATTCTTGGAATATAAAATCATAAATCCAAGTTTATTTACATGTGTTGACGGCCTCAAGAAAAAGAAGGGAGTTGAACCAAAAGTTAAAAAAAACTACGTAACCTACATGATATAGAGAGGTTAAGAGATCCAGAAGAGTAATAAAGGCATAGATCGCCAATAACAGAGACCACAAGGAGAGGGGAGGGGGACGACGATATCCAAATGGTAGCTGCCAAGAACAATGTGTATAGATGTGAGCAAGGTATTAAATAGCATATAGTGGGTTGTTAGCGAATTGGTATCGAGGGAGAGGATCGTGAATTGTGGTGTTGTTGTAGACGCTAAGTTCAAATAGCGGTACCTGATAATCACACATAAATTAAAGTATATGTCATGAATAATGAGTACAAATAGACATGGGTTGTTAGCGAATTGGTATCGAGGTAGAGGATCATGAATTGTGGTGTTATTGTAGACGCTAAGTTCAAATAGCGGTATCTGATAATCACACATAAATTAAAGTATTTGTCATGAATAGTGAGTACAAATAGACATTTAATTGTACTCAAACAACTGACGTCTCATATACTTAAACTAAGAAAAAACATGGTGTTCCAGTTCCACACAATACATATAGTAATCACATATTAGAGTTTACAATGAAATAGGTTATAAGGCCATAAAATATTTCATAAGACCATCATTTGTAACCATTGTCAAGGTTTATTTGTTGCATATCACATCATGCTATTGCGGCTGCTACAAAGAATTACATACCTCGACAGTGGCCCGCTACCTCAAATAGCGCCTCCTCTAAGTTCTAGCTTGCTAAATCTAATATGTTATGTCATATATAGTGGTAGTGATAAAAGACCTCTACTGATATTCCAGCCGCTATGACTACTATTTATTATCATGGATGTGCAATATATAGTCTATCTTCAACCTCCTCGAAGGAGCAACAAATTCCCCCTAAAGTTCTTCCTATTTTATTGTTTCTCTATCTGTCTAGTACGTGTCTCTAGTCAGGCTTTTAGAGATCACAAACCCTTCATCATGTTGTTTCAGAAATCATGGGCTCATTTTAGCGGCTAGACTTTGCTCCTTAAAATTTTACTTGCCACTTAGGTTTTTCAATTGTTTTCCTCAATTTACGAGCTATTATATATCTACCTATATCTATCTATCTATCTATCTATATCTATATATGTATATATCTATCTATACTATAAAAAGAATTGATGAATACCTATCACCCAATTGAGTCCCACACAGCTCATCTCTTACCCCTTAGGGGGTGTTTGGCAGAGCTCCACGTAGTTCCATATCCTAAAAAGCAGCTCTGTTCTCATTTTTTTCAGCCAAACACTCTGGCTCTGCGAACTCCAGATCTGCCAAAAATATAGATCTAGCTCACAGATCTACCAAATCCATGGAGCACCTCAAGAGGCTCTGAAAACTCTAATTTCGTGGGGTTGGTGAAAATTACACACCACTGCCCCATTACACAAACATACCGGTTAGATTTCTTTTTATCGCCGATCTCTCCTGTTTCGCATATTTCTTCCTCACTGTGAGCATCGACGCGCTCACCCCGCTGCCCGACGTGAGCCCTGTCGCCTGGCCCTAGCCTCACAGGAGGACCCACCTCGACGCCTAGCCCCGACCCCGCCGTCGTGGCCTTACGACTGCCGCCTCGTCGTTGTTGCAGCCGAAGCCGGTGACAGGACAACGGCACTCGGCCTCCGCTGTGGCCTCGTCGCTGCTGCGGCACCCGTGGGTGTCTGCTTCGCCGGTGATTGATATGGTTGACACAGTTGACACAACTATTTACATGCAGCTTTATCAAGCTGGTGACATCTAATTTTGTGCGGAGGGAAAATTCATACCCTCACGTTCTTTTATTCACTTGAAAGTTTGATCAGTGTGGCTAGAGTCTGAACGTCCGGATGCCCGTGCCTACCCCGTATGCTGCTGCAACTACATGCCGGCGCCTGCTGCGCGCCTGCCTGCTAACGGATGTTGCTGCTATATACGTACGAAGAAATTAAAATTTGGTGCGGCTAGCTGCACCCATTCACGGTGCAGACCCCACGGCGATGAAGCCACGTGTCCCCATCACGTCGTGATGGCAACGATGCCCAAGTAATCTGCCGATCCGCGTGATCTCACAACGTCCGTCATTTGTTCACCGCTGCAGTTTGGTTTCCAACGCCGCTCATCTAACCATCGGTGACCAATTCCTGGACACACAACTTCCATTGCTGTGGGGCCTACACCATGCGTGGGTGCAGCCAGACTGCACCAAATTTTCTTCCTGCTACGCATGCCCACCTGTCGCTGCTTCGCATGCTGCTCGAGAGCTGCTGCTCACATGCTGTTGCGCGCCTGCGCCTACTTCTCACATGGTGTCGCGCGCCTGCGCCTGCTCCTTGCGCCTGCTGCTCGCATGCTACTACGCGCCTATGCCTGCCGCCCGCATGATGCTACGTGCCCATGCTGTTGTGCGCCTGGTGCTGCGAATGTACGTGGGGACCGCTTGTGCTCAGTTCTAAGCATTTGCTGCAAAATACGTCTGAAACAGGTGAAACATTTAAAACATAAGGTTGCAACATATTAGCCACTGTAACATATATAACATCCACATAAAATATTTGCAACATACTTCTAAAATAGCTAAAACATTTAGAACATACACTTGCAACATACATGTATAGCCACCGGAACATATCCAACATCCAGATAAAATACTTGCAACTTGCAACATAAGACTGAAACAGATGAAACATTTAGAACATACTCTTGCAACATATGTGTGAAACATATGCAACATCTAGATTAAATTGCTTGCAACATACGTCTGAAACAGATGAAACAATTTGAACAAATACTTGCAACATTCATATGAAACACTTGCAACATTCCTATGAAACATCTAAAACACTTAAGAACATGCACTTTCAGCATAGCACAACATTTCCTTGCTGCTTGCGAGAATAATGGAGGCTCATCGGCGTGTGGAGTTCACCAGAGGCAGTGGCCCGGCGGCGCTTATAGGCAGCAGGCCAGCGGTGGCAGCTGCACGACACTGCCAGGAGGCAATGCCCGCACGAGTAGGAGAGGCAGCCGGATCCGCCGGGGAGCCACTCATGTCGGGCCTGCCGCGCTGGTCCACCCGTGAGACCGAGGCCATCGACACCGTTGCACCGTCGTGTCGAGGGCCGCTCGGGCCTCTGCGTCACGGCTCGCTCGTGCTGAGGCCACGCTAAGGCTGCTGTGCCACCACGCTAGGACGCTCGCCCGCACCGCACTGAGAGAGAGAGGGAGAGGGAGAGGGAATAGGGCTAGAGGCACGCAAGAGAGTGAAAGTGGAGGCAGAGAGGCATGAGAGAGATGAGCGGTGGCTGATGTTTTCCAAGGCGCAAATGAACCAATGAATGACAACGCATGCGGACCGTATAGGCAGAGGTGTGGGCGTTGTCCTCGTCCTATCATTATCGAAAATCAATACATTCTTTTCCTGCCATATGTAATCATGAGGTGCCACCTCTCCCTAGCATATAGACTCATGCGATGTGTCCATGCATGCATCCATAGTTGTCAAGAGAGGCGACCATGGTGGCGCCTAGAAATCATAGTGATTCTACTCATGCTCATCGTGCTTCCGCTTGATCTTCTCCTCTCAGGCCCATCGTCAACACCATCGACGTAGGCCCCATGCATACATGCTTTAATTTGATAAGGCACGCAACCTCTTCGGTAGCGGCAGCTGCGGTGGCTGGCCACGGTCATCCTGCTTGTACTCGTCATCCTCTCGCTCGGCCTACTCTTTTGGGCGTCCTCGTCAACACCATCCAAATAGCCACCCTCCATCTAGGGCTCAACTAGATTTATTTTTCTTTTTCTTCCTTTTTAGGTGATTGCCGAGTAGAAGATTTTTTTTGGTTGTTTCCTAGGAAATGTTGCCCTATATATTTCTCTTTAGTTCGATTACTTAATGATGATGGTCGTGGGTTGTAGGTTAATTCTAGTTGATGCATCTTTTACCTGAAGATTTGATCTTCTTAAACACAGATTCTTATGGTTCTCATCTGCGATTTCTTTTGTCCCGATGATTCCAGACTTAGTTTACACAAGGATGTTCCTTTTAGATGGAAATCTTCATGTGGACTTGTTAATTGTCCGAGGGAATTGACTTAAATTGCTTTAGTAAATTTTCCTTTTTGATTGAATTTCCACTTGACCACGGTAAGGAACAATGGTTATGTGCAAAATTGCTATCGAAATGATCAAAACTTGCTGCGTTTCATCTGTTAATTGCTTGATTGTACAACAGAATCCTTGGAGGATAATGTTTCT
Organism: Saccharum hybrid cultivar R570; assembly: GCA_038087645.1. Taxonomy (NCBI): domain Eukaryota; kingdom Viridiplantae; phylum Streptophyta; class Magnoliopsida; order Poales; family Poaceae; genus Saccharum; species Saccharum hybrid cultivar. The sequence goes on along the minus strand of JAQSUU010000347.1, from coordinate 7,902,978 downwards.
AAATTTTTCCTGGAAAATCTAATAGGCTCATACTTTTTAAAAACTAATATATAGCATAACTGCTACATAAAAGGGAAACACTGCCGGTTCCTAAAGGCCTATTACTGCATGATTTGCAACTGGCACTGGGAAAGCGGCAGTGATGCGGCTTACCATTGCCGGTACTTCACCCGTCAGTGATAGGCTTAGAAAAAAAAGAATACAATAAGCAAGCATGCTCGCTGGAGCATGCTTGTTACTGCCGCCGCCGCCATGCTCACTGGCTACCGCCGCCGCTCCATCGCAGACAAAGGAGGAGGGGTTCAACACATCACAAATCAACTCAACCACAAATTGATTCATACATCACAAAGGAGGAGGGTTCAGCACATTACAAATTAGAAGGATTGGGAAGGATTCGTACATCACAAATTCAGTACATCACAGATTCAGTACATCACAGACAAAGGAGAAGGATTCGTACATCACAAAGAAGAACGATGCAAATGTTCATGGGATTGGGAAGGAATACACCTGGTCATGGATCCATAGTCGGGCGCACCTTCTTCCTCCTCGCCGCCGCTGGATCTAGATCCACCTTCATTGGGCACCAACACTCCGGATCCGGGCGAGGGTCCTAGCGGAAGGGCACCTCGGCGGCAGCCTCGATCCATTGCCCGTCGCCGGCGAGGTAGTCGCGCCCCTCCCGGTGAACAGGCGCGGGTCGACGGTGACGGTGTCACACCCCTCTAGGCGGAACAGGCACGGGTCGACGGTGACGGAGCCGGTGAAGCCCTCGGAGCGGAGGTAGACGGCGCGGGGAGGGGGAAGGGCCAGCGATGAGGGAGGTCCAGCGGGGGTGGAGCAAGCAGCGCAAGGAGGTCCAGGTAGGGGAGGAGCGAGCGGCGCAGAGGAAATCACGGGAGAAGTCTGCAGAGAGAGAGAGAGAACGGATAGAGGTGTGGATTGGATGGTTGTGAGTTTAGAGTTAACCGGGATACATAAAAATTTCGGGTCCGGGTGTGGATCAGTGCCGGCTGGCACTACAGCCCGACAGTGATAAACATCAGTGCCGGATTGTAGTAGCAACCGTCCGTGATAATATCTATCACTGTCGGTTGGTATAAAATTCCTGCAGTGATTGACTTTTTTCTTATTAACCGGCAGTGATGTATCTATCAGTATTGGTTTTAAAATTCCAGCAGTGATATGACTGGCATTGATTTCTTATTCTGTAGTAGTGATAAACTGCATGTTTGAATTGATGCTTATAGAGCAATCATTGTTTTTCTCTCCTGATCCCAATATAACTTCAGCTCAAGTTCTGCATGCTGATGAGGAATCTTACAGATCAATGGCAAAGGAGCCGATTAAGATTTCATACTCAGATTGCTGGCGTTTACCTTCACCGCCATGCAAGCTTAAGGAAAAAAAGTATGGATTACAAGAGCTTATTTGAATGATTCTACAGGTAATTAAAGGGCATGCACTCATTATATGAAATCATCAGACTGATATTGATTGGCTTATTGGATGGATACTGACTCAGGTTGTTATTCCTCATCTTTTTAATAGTTGTTAGAAATTTAGTTTGCTGATTGTACACACTATGGTTAAGTTTATCTCGATTAACTGACAAATAATATGAGACTTCTTCTCTCAGATTTAGCAGCATATATTTCGCCAAATTCAACATCCGAGCTATCAAAATTGCACATAGTGTGTAAATTAGGATGATGTGATTTATGATACTCTCTAACTTCTTTACTGTTTCAACAGTCAAACCTTTTGCAATACTTGATTAACAGAGAGAAACTCATAGTGCTCCATATTAACAAACACTAGTGCAGAAGGGGCTACTGTCCCAGTTGGAAAAATCCTGTAAATCCGGGACTAAAGGTGCCCCTTCAGTCTCATGGCAGGGACCGGGACTGGAAAGAGTCCCAGTTGGTAATACCAATGGGACGGGGCCTCTAGCCCTTGATCGAGTCTGGGCACATTCCAGGACTAAAGTCCCTTTTCTTTTCTTTTTCTTTTCTTTTCCTTTTCTTTTATGGTTTGTTTTTCAATTTAATTCTTTATCATTTTGATTAGTTTTTTATAAGTATTCTATGCTATTAATATACATCCATACATATAAGTTTTCTTTCGAGCATGCATACAATATACACAAAATGTATGAAACTATACATATATTTCAAAATCTACTTGTACATGAAAGCTTGTATATTACATTAAATCCAGCTCTTTAGGATATAATTTTCCGTCAAAGAAGTACTGTCCATTGGGATCTACGACCTTCTTAAAAATAAATCATGTCCGTGCCACTTGAATTGCTTTCATCTGTTCTGGTTGTAGGACCTTCCCCCACTTCCACTCAAGCTCCGAATGAAAGAAAAAAATATGAATATAGGATGAGTGTGTATATATATCAACACAGTGGTAGTACAAAGATTATATAAATTGTTTACGTGCTTTGAGTAGTTCTATAGTTTTTTTTTTCAATGAGTAATTCATGAGGTGCTCTCAAAGGGTAGTATCCACGTAAGTGGTTCCCCGGTTCCTGCCTCAGACACTGGTTTATGAGAAAACGATTCATCAAACAATCAAGTATGGTAATAATGAAATGAACGAAATAAAGATGTCGGGACCTAATTAGTACTTACTATGTAGTTGAATATTTTCAGACGAGAGGTCCATTCACCTGTGTGTTTTGTAATGAACCTTACCCAAGCAATGTCCAAGAGAATAAATAAATGGAGTTATTATTCCTCTAATATCAAGAAAATGGTGATAGAGGTATAGCGCGAGACCGAAATTACCTCTGAAGAATATGAATCATTATTTGATACTCCTCTCTCCGTTTCCTCAATAAGTCCACTATATTGACTTTACTTTTGTGAGACTGGATGACCAACATTATGCAGTGGTAGCTGCATGTATACGCAGGCATATACCTCATTAATTATACTCAATATGGAGTAAGCAAAATAAAGTGTGTACAAGAGACAATAACACTCACTTAAAGTTGTCAGGGAAGAGTACCATTGTCCTGTCATGTTGTTTCTCGGAGATCCGAAGCTCTGGCGAGACCCTACCTTGCCTGCATGGCCTCCTTCTTCCTCTCCCCGCTCCCACTCCCGCCGCCGCTAAGGCCATGCTCGCCGGCGAGCACCGCCGTGATGCCCTCGCCCCGACCTGGTCCGGCTACCTCTACCGTCGCCAGGGCCCCTAACTGTCCGGCCGCCATCCCCATCCCTGGCCAGCCTGCTTCCCCCAAAAATCCCTTATAAGCCCGCCGGAGTTCACTACTACAGAACACTTAATGGGAACGGTTTTACTGCAGGGCCCATCTACCTTATCTCTTTACCCAGGCCCGTGGTAACTCCCTCTCTCCCTCATTCTCACCCGACGGCGATGCCCACACCTTCTCTTCCTCTCGTGCCCACGCGTCGCCGTCGCCTGGCCGCGTGCTGCCAGACTTCGGTAGTGCCGCAGTGGTTGTTGGCCCTCCTTCAGCATCGTCGGCGCCTGCCACTGCTCCTAGCCTGAGCAGCTCTCTCCTTCCCTCTCCAATCCGCGAGGAACCAAGGTGAAACCCTAACCGCCCTGATCAATGCAATTTTGGTCATTCGGCTATGGATTTCGTCTCTTGGAGCAAGTATGAATGGATTGGAAAGTTTATTGATGGTTGAATCGAATCAATTTGCGAACTCATTGGTGGAGTAGTCACTACCCTGCGGCAGTGCCACGGTCAGGGTGCGGCAGTGCCACACCTAGCAATAGTAGATTTTTCGATTTGCTAGTCCATTCGATCGATAGGTTCCTAAATTGGTTGGATTCAATCACCAAGACTCATGTTCAAACCATTCAAACTATATCTTACAAATCCACGGTTTGGCCTCATACTTTTCTATGGACTATGGTTTTGAAATTGTTTGGTGATGTGGAAAGACATTGAAGAATGGATTTCCTAAGAAAGAAGAAGGGGTTCATGAGCTTGTGGAGATATTGAGTGTGGCAGTGCCGCTCTCAGGGTGCGGCAATGTCGTACTGCCTGGGCAGCAGTGTCCACAGTGTCTCTCAAGTTCATGATCTAAGTCCTTTTTCTTATTAAGACTATTCTTCAAGTGATTTTCTATGTGTCATTTGTACAGTTTCTTATCTAGTTCATTCTATGCATAGATGGAGCATGGAAATGATGATTGAAGGGGAAAGAGAAAGATGAACGAGCAAAGAGACAAGGATCCACCTCGCCATGGTCGAGGGAGGTCAACAACAGCCGGCAGCAGTGCAGCTCTGAGGGGTCATGGCGACAGGGGGAGGCATGAGCAATACATCGAAGATGAGGAAAGGTTGGAGATGACAGGCTGCACCACTGACGCCATTCCTGACACCCCTCTTCACTTGACTGAGTTTGATGGCAGTTACATCAGAGACTTTGATGGTGTGATGCTTATGAGAGCTCCAAATGACTCTCGTCAGCATCCTATCGTCAATTATTCCAAGAGCTGGAAGTTGGTGGAAGAGGCAAGGCAAATAAATCCTTATGTAGTGCACAAGGATTTGGGCATTGACTACAATTTTGGAATGAGTTTTATTCCAACTTTTATGCCACTTGCTATTCTTGGTGCGAGGAAGACCAAGATAAGAAATATGCAGTATATTGACTGGGATGAGATACAGGACAAGGAGGAGCCTGAGTTTGACAAAGTGATCAAGATTTGTGACCGCTTTGAGCTCTCCGACATCATGGGATTCCAGTACCACTAAAATGAGGAGGTACTTACTCAGTTTCATGCTACCTACTTGAAGCACCCCTGATTAACCAAGAACTCAAACGTGATACAATACTAGTCCCATGAGGCTAGTAACACATTTATTATATCAGATAGGTCTCATTGCAATAGTCTCGACAAACGTGGACAATGAAGACATGCCACGATTAAAAGTAACCACAACACAATACAGGTCCAACAAAACCAGAAAGAGGTCTCGCTAATACATATCATCTAACGGATCCCAATGCCACAGGCTTAGTTGGGTGCAGACACGACCTTAATCATACACCACGTCAGGGTTGAAGTCTGGATCTTCCTCTGTTCAACAAAGCAAGGGTGAGTACAAAGTACTCGGCAAATCCAACCCTACCCTACGGAATGGGATAACAGTACATGCATATGGGTAAATCAAGGATAAGACTTGGTTTATTTGCATAAAGCTATCTTTTTACACATGCAAGGTTTCATTTATAAATACCTTTGCAAAAGACATATATTCTCCTTATATAATAGTATTTCTGAAAAAGGGGTTGATCATAATTTTAGGTGTTTTTGAACCCTTGTTTCCACAACACATGACAGATAACCATTCATTTCTAAAATCACACTCACTCTTATGATTTCACTCATCCCAACCCATCTAGTTGTTAAAACCAAACCATAACTCGTCTGATACCGCGGACACATCTATCCGAATAAATTTTACACTCTACAGAGGTTGTACACTTTCCCCACAAGTAAGATGTTGTAGCTTAACACCGTCGTGCAAGCACAGATCCATCAAAGCCATTACCCTCCATAGCTAAGTAATGGCGCTCACCACGGAAACACAAAGGCCACATCTCATAATACAATAATTTATAGAGATATTTACATTTTATACAATATTCATCAATTTTCACATACATCTCTTAGTGTCCCGTTGCACACCTGCCTCCAGGTGATTGCCATACTAACTAGAGGGATTTAGGCTAAGCCTTTCCCATGCAAGTCGAGTGGTTGTACGAAAATGAGTTAGGCAAGATGAATAATCAACTCAGTCCTTAATCGAGACCAGGCGGATATCCTCATACTTAACCACAAAAGGTACAAGCCCCGACACCGCGGCATCCCACAAAAGGAACACCGATCCGAACCGTCTCTAGGGTGATCACCATCTATATCATGTTCATTAACCCTTTCATCATACCCACAATTCATTTTCACAACTCCCACCGTTTTTCATTTAAAATCATTGGGTTTGAGAAGACATAGTAATGAGTATCTAAGTATCAAATCCTAAGCATACTAAATAATTACATTTTACCACAACATATTATTTATTCCTAAGTTTAAACAAGACAATTACCAGGTAATATCAATTCAAGGATGGCTATTCAAACGGGTTTTAGCTAAGCAGTGAAAATACTTCGTACGTATAACGTACATGCAATATTTAAACCGGTTCTACGGGTTATGTTTAAAAATAGGATCAACATGCATCAAAGGGGATTAGATCGGACCTGCCTCGGCAAACTCCTGCTGACCGTCCAGATCCTCGGCGTCGAACTCGCGGTACTCGCCTCCGACGTCCTTGTTCTCTGGCGTGTTCACTCCGTCACCTAAAAATACGCAACGAGCGCAACAGGCAAATAAGCACAGATAAATAATCATATAAATTCAAATGAGCTCTAAAAATCATGAAATTTATATGAGGGATAAATCATGATTTTAGATGAATTTAGGAAGAAGAATCAATGGAATCGGACTTCGGATGGGGGAGATATTAATTTTAGAAGGTGGCTGTCTACTAAAATAAACAAGGTATTTTGGAGAGGCCGGTGAACACGTGCTGCTGCTGGTTGAGCTCGTGCACGTCATTGGCTGGGAGTGGTGTGTGCAGGGTGAATGGGCTTCGGCTCTTGGCCATGGGTCCACATGTGAGTGAATATAAAAGGGAGGGGGTGTGCTGGAGATAGGACAGAAAGACAGAGCAGTGACCGCGTTCAGGCGTTCGTGCTCGTTCGCCGCTGGTTACCGAAGCTCGGCTAGCTGGTGATTTCGGCCACCGTTCTCAAATCCAAGAGTACGGGGATGGAGAGGAGGATGAGGGGAAACTCGTAAATGTGCTACCTCGTGGATTATGGCTCGGGAGGGAAGATCGACGGAGCGAGCTGTGCTATGTCCATGGCAACAGAGACCTTAGGAACTCGTCAAGGGGAAGACGAGCAACGAAGCTGGTTGACTCAGCGAGGTGGAAGGAGGTGAGCGGCACTACGGCGAGATCGGCATGGTGTTGCTGTTGCATGAGAGCAGCTCGGCATCGCTTTTTATAGGCGGCTGAGGAGGAGCTACGCCACCGGCTCTCCTACTTGCCAACAATGGCATTGTTGTGGCACCATGGCCCCACAGGGCGATGGGACGGTGCTGAGAGCGGGCGGTGCGGCGTGTAGCGAGGCGACGGTGCTTAATTTGCATGTATGGCCGGTGCCTAATTTGTATACATGGTTGAAGGAAACGAGATGCTGTCCTATGCGATCAAGTTGAGATTCTTACATGCTGAGTATGGTTCATGCGTGTTGTTATTTGCACGTAGTAAATGGTAAATATGGGTGGTTGTCTGCGTACGTGCTTGCCTTGCTCTATTTACCTTTTCATATATGGTTGTTGCTCGTGCTGCTGCTATGCATGGAGAAGGGAGATGAAGGAAAAGGTGGGAGGTAGGACCCGCTGTCGTGGCGGCGTGTGAGCTGCCGTAGTCGATGAGGGAGTCTGAGCGCGGGTGCGCTGCAGCGGCGATGGTGGTGGGGTCGGTGCACGCGCCGTTGTCGGGCATCAAGTGAAGCGAGCGAGAGAGAGGGAGGTGGGGAACGGGCGGGTGATGCCAATGCCACGGTATGATAAATTGAAGAGAGGTAGTTGGGATGGATATAATATGGACAAGAGTTGGAAGGAGATAATAGAGCTCAGATGATTTATAGTTTTTGAAATGCATTTGAAAATAATTTTTAAATGCGAGTGATTTTTGAATGTGATTTTTTTGGGATGTTACACTACTTCTATGATCAGTCCAGTGATGAGATACATTGGATGATGGATGGTTGACACTACCATGTTGATTTTGTCACTTTTAGTCGGATTCTGGGTTTTGGGAGGAGCATCGGACTTAGGGAGCGTTTGGATGGAGTCCAAAACTTGCCACACCGTGCCACAGCTTTCTTGCCGGAGTTGAGCACGTGTTTGGTTCGCTGCCGAACTTGCTGCACGCAGCAGTCTTGCCATAATGGCCTAGTTCATTTTTCATGTCGAAAGCTGCCGCAACTGCGGCGGACGATTCTCTCGCTGCAACTTTGGCGCAGCCACAACAGCGGCGTGGCATGCAGTGGTAACCATCCAAACGCTCCCTTACACTCATATTCATGATGAGCCCAGAGCAGAGATCCGTGACATCAGGTATATATGGAGATACAGTAGGGCTGCTGATGGCAAGAGGAGTGGTTTGCACAGCTACTACTACATTCTGAACAACCTCATCAGGAACACTCTCAATCCCAAGGATGGAGCTGCATCGGACATAAATGGATATGTGAGGAACATGCTAGCTCGCTTTGCTGTAGGTGGATACAAGTTCAATGTCTCTCAGTTTATTTGGCACAAGCTGAGGCTTGCTATGGAGGATGGGAGGAAGGGGCTGCCATATGCCCCTTACCTCATGTTTGTGATTGAGAGGGTCACAGGGCTTCGATTTCCAAAGGACGGGATGCACACCGTCTACAAGATAGAGAAGACCTAGCCTGCAGCTGCTAGCTAGGCCGCAGGGGGAGGCTCCTATGCTCAAGATGATATTCCCGAGTCCTCCCACTCTAGGTCTTGCAAGAGCAACAAGATGATGAATTTCGGAAAGTGGCTAAAGGCAATATTTGGCAAATGCACATATGCAGCTGAGCGAGCCTACTAAACATAGTTGGAGCAGCGTGAGTAGAGAGGAGAGCACCTACCACCACCTGCTCCACCACCACCTCCTCCATAGTATGATCTTCCCAGTCTCTCAGACGTAGATGATGAGGAGGAGGAGGAGTAGCAGGGATGTGCCATTGATTGGGAGGAGACTCTTGAGGAGTACAGAATGAGACAGGGACTAAGACATTCCACCCGCTTCACTGCCACCACTCGCTGATAGGGTCGTGCTCGTATTGACTCTGACGACGACGACGATGGTGGCGCTGGGACTGCTGCAGGAGGTAGCAGGGCTGCTGGTGGTGATGGCATTGATTGGGACAACCTACAAGGAGATGACGAGTAGGTGTTGATCCTTCTTATTTTCTCTCTTTTTGGTGCTTGGTGCCAAAGGGGGAGAAAATTAGAAGGGTCAGCATTCTTTTCGATGCCTTGGATAGCAGCTGGAATTTCATGGCCTATCCGTTGAGAGTAGTCTTCGTTAGATGGAGAGTTTGAGAGTCGCTCAAAACTATATTTTGTGTAATAATGCTACCTATTTGACTATATTTGTATCAGATATGGACATGTATCGTTTGTATGGATTAGCAGTCATTTTATTGTGCTAGAATGTTTACCTTTATATATATAATCTCCTATGTGGTGCTTGAGTTGATCTATGCCATTGCAGCAGATGCGGCAGTGCCGCAGCTAAGGTGCAGCAATACCACACCCAGCTGCTATAGCAAACCATGTTGTGCGTAAACTATCATTTGCATCATGGTTATATATGTGACATAGTGTGCAGCACCCCATAGGAGACATGGATGTCGGGGGAGCCCCAACACCTTATCTAAATATGTGAATCTTGGCCTCTAAACGCCAAATTGGGAATACAAATCCCCATTCACATATTTAGGGGGAGGCTCTACACCCACGGCTCGAAAATCTCAGTCTATATTTTATATCATTTGTAAGCTCTAATTGAGTTGTCATCAATCACCAAAAAGATGGAGATTGTAAGTGCAATCAAGCTCTATTGTGGGTTTTGGTGTTAATGACCATCTAATTAGAGGATTAATGAGATTTATCAAGATGACAAGCAAGGAATTCATGATCGAGGATGTTACATAAAATGGAGGAACCCAAAATTACAAATGAGAACGGCATCATGCTCAAAGGAGGTTTAATTTCTTTTATATTTCGAATTTAAGAGTCGTACTATAAAGGGGGACACAACGCTTAAGCTAAAGTGTGTTTCCAAGTGCTCAAACTTTCACAAACATCCTCAGTTCCTTAGCCAAGACAGCCTGCACACCATTCCTACTCTTTGCTATCTGGCATGGTGCGGCAGTGCCGCACCTGGAGAGAGGCACTGCCGCACTCAAGTGACCGTTGGTGGACAGGGGGTATTTATACTTTTCCCTGTTCTACCCAACGTTGCTCTCCTTCTTCCACCTCAGTTCAGACCGACGAAAACAGAAAGTGCTCCCTTCCCTCTCTCCTCCATTGGTGACTTTGAGCTCCCAAGCTTCTCCATTGATTTTTCCATCAATTCTTGAGAGAAAAAGGTCTCAAAAGTGATTAGAGAATAGATCCACTGATTCTCAAAGCCTAAAGAACACTTGGTTCACGTTTTGGCCGCCGGTTGTGCTTGTTACTCTTGGAGCTTTGCTCCTAGCTAGTTAGAGCTTCGCCCGGTGAGCTTGCCAACCTTGTTGCAGCCCTAGGAGGTTTGTAACCATCTCTTGCAGCTAGTAAAATCACCCCTCATTTCAAGAGTTGAGTCTCTTGACTTGAGAACGAGGTAGGGTTGCAAAGCCCTTAGCCTTAGTGGCATACCTCAACAATGTAGACTTAGGCAAGCATTAGTGGCGAGCTGAACCACAGGATAAATCATCGTGTCATTGTGTGCTTGATTTACTTGTTCTTCATATTGTTGTTGAGGAGATTTCTAGGATTTGAGGCCAATCTACTTGTAAACACTTGTGCTACTACTTTCAGCTGTCGATCTGTGAACTACACCTCTACAGGAAGCTAAGAAAATTATCCGATCTAAATTTCGTTAGCTAGATTTTGAACTGTGACCTGCAGGTGCGGCAGTGCTGCTATCCTAGAGCGGCAATGCTGCAGGTGAATTTGACATATGCTTGAGTTGAATTTTTACAGGCCTATTCACCCTCCCCCTCCAGGCGCTCCAATGATCCTACACAATGGAGGCGCTTGCTTTGCCCGCCTTAGTTAATTGGTTAAACCGTCTCGATTAATATCTATTAACGAAGGCGCGGTCGCCCTAACTTGTAACAGAACCGTCCAATTTATAAGAGCACAAGTACTAAAACCACTGCCGAGACAATTGTTTTATCGCACTTGAGCCCATATAAACCCGATAGTCCATGAAATCACGAGGGATTTCAATCTTTCAACAACATAGAGCCAAGATTGTACATGGTTCAGCAATCACACATCACATGTTACAGAAAGTTCGCACATAGTTCAAATACATCGGAGTTCAGCATAAAGTTATTACAATACCAAATTCGGAAATAGAGTAGCAGAAACAAATAGTTTGAAACATCTCACACACACTTAGTTCCATACAGTGCCTGTTCATAATCAATCCAACAAAAAGCATCATAGGTAAGATCTATGGAAAGACCATGCCCACGGTCCTACTCTTCATCCACAGCAGGATAGAAGCAGTTCTTGCAGTAGCCCACGTACATATTGTCATCTGCAACAAGAGGGAATAAACCCTGAGTACAAGAATGTACTCAACTAAACTTACTCGTCATAAACCAAAACAAAGTGACTCTCAAGGATCATGTAAGGCTTTATCGGTGAAGCTAGTTGACCAACATTTTACATAAAAGCTTAAGCACATAACTTGCATATTAATTCTTTAGCAACAAGTTAAACCTATTCATTTAGACATCTCTAGATTAACACCTATACTAGAGCAATCACTTGATTAAGATTAAGCAATCAATAATAACCATATCATATTTAGCCTTTTATCATTATAACCATCATCAAGTTTCATAGTCACATTACTACTATGCAGGAAGATCAGTCCAGTTTCTCACTATCTAGGAGAGATGGTGATTCGAATCGATTCCTAACTAGCTGGTGAAATTTTCCCCACACAAACCACACTCACCGGCCAAGTGAGCTACAGGTCACCGTTGGTACTATTCGAGTTCCCTCGCAGGTCTGAGTTGAGCCGCATACTCAGGGACCAACCAGTTGCATGCCAGGATGCCTTAGGCCTTGCCTGCCCTTGGATCAAACTGTGTCCGCGCACATACTTCCTTCCTCCAGCATACGCGACATACATACCAGATTTCTGGCTCGAACAGAGCTACTAGGTTTCGTGGTCAGAATGACTTATCCTCTCAGCTAAGTGTGAGACATGCGTTCAATCTCAACTGATGTCCAACAAAGCGCACGATCTGTAAACAACACAGATAGGAATATCAACACCACATCCTGCCTGGTCTCCATTTATTCATCAACACATGGTTAATTTCCACGATAGGAAAAGTGCACAGTAAATTCCACAAAAATTACAGTAGCTCCTACATATCACCAATAGATCACTTAAAAATTTCAACTCATTTGAACAAGTATAACATGTTCTATGAAAATGACAAATTAGCATGTATCATAAAAAGCATAAATAAGAAAGCATATTGAAAAGTGTCAAACAACATATTTCATGCTTTTCTTAGATACTACAAATCAACACAAGACTAACCCCGAGTCGAATCACATTTTTATCATTCACTAAGCTCAAGTTATGATTTTGCAAAGGTTATTAAGGAATAAACAAGGTAAATCAAAACAATTTATTTTTTTATAGAACATGGCATGTTTCATATTTTTAATAAAAACTAGACCACACTAGGAGCACAACCCAACTTAAACCACTCAATTTGAACTCCTAAAACTCAACATATGAATTTTACAAGTTTGCACTAAAATCAGGAAAAGATTAAAACGAAAACAACTAAACCCTAACCCATGCTATGTGTACCCAGCTCTGTGTACCCCCAGGGGCTGACTACCGGGGCCTACGGTCAACCTAACCCCACATGTCACAGACACAGAGGCAGGGGTGGCACTTTGACCAGCCGTAGCTCGGCGGCGGCGAACTTTCCGGCGACGCGACCCCACCAACGGACTCCTCTCGACGAGACGCATCTATCGGGATAGGTTAGTGGACGAATTTCTCAACTTCCGCGCAATAGCAGCGGAAGGGGCGGTTCCGGCAGCGGAACACATGCACGGCGACTGCTCAAGCAGCGGCGACGAGCGTGCAGCGGCCTCGCCGGCCACGGCATTGGCCATAGGCCAGCCACGCGAGCAGCAGCAACAACCCTAGGCGACTATGGAACGAGAGAGATAGAGAGCAGAGAGGGACGCGAGGTACGGCAGCCGTGCACGAGCTCCAGCTCGGCATTCATAGCGACCATGGCGACGGCATTGGCCCGAGGGCCCTTACCTTCAGACGACGAGCGATGGGACTAGGTCGGTGAGGTAGAGGAACTCATGGCGCTGCTGTGGGCTGTGGCTACGAGGAATTGAGCGGTGGTGCTTTGCTGCGAAGGATTTGGGGCAGCGAGCAGGCAGCGGCTCTCCCCTTCCGCCAAGAGAAAGAAGAGAGGCCGAGCGAACGAGTGCGAGATGGGAACGGAGACGTCGTGCGGCGCTCAGCTTTCTACGCTGCGATGCGGGCCCAACAGCGATGTACGACGTACACACTTTTGTTAAGGTGACACTTACATGCAAAGCTTCTAAACCAACATTCAAAGCTGGTCAAACAAGATCACACTAAAGGGTCAAACAAGGTCAATTGCATTTTGAATTTGAATTTGATGGAACTACCAACACAAACATTGTTTCATTTCATAATCTAAGCATGAATAAAGTGTTGTCATGGCAATAGGTGCACATTTGAATAGTTGTAACACAAAAAAATCTAGCCATAGCATAATGAAACATAGAACAACTATACATGAAACATCATGTTGCATATCGATGTTGCATTAGTTTTAAGTGTTGTTTCACTTGTTGCATGAGTATGTTTCATGTAGCTGGCTTCATGATTATGAATGAATGACACATGCACATGCACATGCTTATGCTATGCAATGCAATGCAAAAGTGTGAAGTAACACCTGGGGTGTTACATAACCCGTCTGCCTCCGCTAAATAAAGTGCACTGCCTTGTAAAATAAATCCTACGGTAGTGGTTGGAGACAAGGGAGGCGCGGGTGAGGAGGAGAGCCTAGCGGACGCGGGCTCGGCCGCCGGAGATGCGGAAGCCGACGCGGACGCGGGCGGTGGTGCGGGCAGCCGTCGAGGAGGCTAATAGGCCGTTCGTGCCTGCTCGAAGACATTGTGGCTCGCGCAGTAGTGGTGGCAGGCGCCGTTTGGTGTGCGACTCCAGTCTTGGGACCCGAAGATTTCCGGATGTACAGGGGAGCTGCATGTGTGCAGTCAAGATGAAAAAGGGCAGGTTGCCCTATTGGGCCTTCCCGTCGGCAGCTCAGGCTATTAGGGCGGGTATTTGGGACTGCTCCACTCCTATTTTTGCAGCTCCGTCCTAGCTCCGCGTTACTAAACACTCTCAGCTCCAAGAACTTTGTTCTATGAAAAAGGTGAAGCCGAGGGCTAACTTCATATTTTTTTAGCACCTCAAGAGATACTCCAGTTTTTTAGAGTTTTGTACTCTCACACGGAGTTAAAGGATAATTATCCACCTTGGCCACACATTAATTATGGAATCCCTTCCATCTGTTCGACTCCTTTCCCTATAGGTGCACGCGTCTAGGCCGCAACGTTTGCCTGCGCTGCCAATGCCGGCTCGTCTCACCACGTGACCGCCGGCTTCAGCCGTGTCATGCTTTGGCGTGTGTACATTTTTTTTTTGCGAACAAGCTTTGGCGTGTGTACATGCAGGTGCTCCACAACCCATCGCACCGCATGGAGTTGCACTGGAGGAACGTCGCCATCTACAACAAGCCGTCAACACATTAGATATCGTCGTCTCGTTCTTTGATTTGACCGTTTAATTTTCTAGCATTTGTTTTCTATTTTTCTTGAAAAATATCAAGTGCAATTTCAATCAAGGGCATTTGCATGGAACACAACTCATTCCTAGAGCTGAAGCTGGGCTGCGTGCCAAATAGCATCACCTGCTCTACAAACTTCATGATAGAATTTGTGGAGAAAAACTGAAAAAACAGGAGCGAAACAGTCCAAACACCCACCAGTGTGAGGCCAGTCGGCAGATGCAGAGGGGACGAAGCATGCTCAGCACGGCGCGGAAGACTTCCACACGCGCGAGCATGCGAAGTGGCGCGGGGTTGGGCTGGATTCAGCGTGAGGTCCATAGGCCACTCGGGCTATGTGAGGCCGGAAGCATGCAGGCCTGATTGGTTGGTCTTTGTTCTTGGGCTGCTAAGCCTTTCTATTACCTTTCTATATGTATATATATACACATAATCGTGTATACATGTATACACACATCAACAAGCAATTATTAATTAGGGTTTTTGCAAAAGTTATTTTGCTAAGTTTTTGAAAACCAAAGATCCAATGAAGAAACAACTCACATATATGCAATATTAATAAAAGCGTATGCTTGCATTGGGGTTTAACCTACAATTCACCATTCAACTAGGCTACTAGTCTACATGTGCAAGCATCATTCAAAGGTTTTGTTGAGAAATTTTAAAAAGTTTAGATTTTTGTGTTCCAAAAATCCGGGTTGTTACAGTGGCTATGAAAATATTCGTCAAGCATGGATGATCCTCATTGAATTGGCTTAGCATTTAGTTAATCATCCCTTCATTTGATTTCGCTGTTTAGAGTAAGTAAAAAAGACAACAAGAGGCTGCAACTGTAATAAGAATTGGTTGCCTGCAAAACTCTTGCAGAGACCGGAATAAAATTCTTTTTCTAAAAAAACATATATACTATTACGAATTAACGAACCTGTTTTACACATGTCATCGTTTTTTTAATGACTGGCAACTTTATTAAGAGCAGTAAGATACTGGTATGAGGGACAGGCCCTCCAAAGATACCGAGTTCAGAGCCTCTACAACTGGGCATCTGTGAGCATGACTCAAAAGTAGTACAAGAGTAGAATATGTGCTGGGAAGGAACATCAACCATAGCCTGTCTAGCAAGTAGATGAGCAGTGACATTGAAAGACCTATCTATCTTGTATACTTTACAGTTTGCAGGTGTGTAACTATTGAGAAATCTTTGAGTATAGGTCTTGATACTCTAGAGAGGCGGAGATGAGTGGTCACTTGCATTGATGAAATTTATCAACTGCTGATTGTCTGATAGGAAGCTTGGATCCGTGAGCTGTAAAGAGGAAGCCGAAGATGCTACCAGAGCATCAAGCCCTGCTGCTACGGCCATCCGCACCGAAGTGGTTGAGGCGATGACTGCTTTGACATACTCTCTTCATCCCAAAATAAATGCACGTTTAGAGTTTAGGTGAAGAGATCTTCATCCCAAAATAAGTGCACGTTTAGAGTTTAGGTGAAGAGATCAAGGTTGATGAGAAATTATATATATATATATATATATATATATATATATATATATATATATATATATATATATATATATATATATATATATATATATATATATATATATATATGTCTCTGTAAAGGTGTAATCATTGTATCTTGAGAAAAGAGAAAGTAGAAAAAAACAAGTAAAGTTAGTTTATCTTATATTTAATGTGTACTTATTTTGGTATAAATTTTGAATTATAGATGTGCACTTAGCATCTCTAACAGGTTACCTAAACCCACTACCTATCCTATATTTGGGTAGTGAGAGTCAAAAACACCACTCCAACAGACTACTTACTTGACCCAACAGATTTGTTGGTTACCCAAATCCCCCCTTCCTCTGTCTATTCTTGTTGGGTCAACAAATCTGGGCAGCTATTTTTTCTCTCTTCCACGCCGCTCTATCTCTCTCCGAGCTCGGGTGCACCGCCGATGATCTCCGCGACCGCCGCGTCTCTACCAATGCGAGCACCACCCTGAGCTCGCACGAAGGTGAGCAATCCGCGGGTGCCTGTGCCGCCCTCTCTCTCCCTTTGTACCGCGCGCACGTGCCCGCCGTAGATGCGCCGCCATGCCGGTCCGCGCCCGCCGTGTTTGCCGCCATCCCCGGCCACCGGTGGACGTCGCGAGCCCCCTAGCCGAGTCCGCGTAGTCAAGTGCTACACGCTGGTGCCATCCCCGACGACAACCGAGCCCCACAGTGCTGCCCAGCGTGCTCGCCGCTGCCAATAATGTCGCCCCGCCGCACATAGTGCTGCTTCGGCTAGACCCTGCCGCTGCGGAGCCTCGCTGCAAGACTGCGAGGCTGAGCCCTACCTCCCCGTGCCATCACCTTAGCCCGCCGTGCACCGTAGGCCCCGCGTCGCCGCACGCTGGCAAACTCCGACCGCCGCCCATGGCACAGTAGCACTGCCTCGGTGCCGCCCCTGCTCCACGACGGCAGTTGTGCCTTCACCGGTCTCTTCTCGATGCCACCCCTACTCTCCTCGCCGACGCGGCCCTGCTCAGCTGCCCACAGCCTGCCCCTGCTCTGGCGAGCCCCTACGTTGTCCCTCTGCTGTCCCGATCTACACAAGGAAAGAGATGACATGTGGGTTCCACGTGTCATTGACTGGTTCAATGAATTTGGGTACTATGTTTTAGGTAGTACCGATAGAGTTGAAAGGAAGATATAGATAGTATAAAAATAGGTGGTTACCTAAATAGACATTTAAGTAGTCATATTTAGGTAGTAGTATTAGAGATGCTCTTATGGGACCGGGGGAGTATAAGCCAGAAGATGGCCGTAGGTGATTGTTGACGATGAAGGCCCTGTTCGGCTGTGCTGATAAGTCGGCTGAAAAACACTGTTGGTTGATTTGTTGTGAGAGAAAAAAATATTGTTCCGGCTGAAAAAACAAGTTGAAAAAGACAGATTATAAGCCGGATGAACAGAGCCGAAGATTCCAATTGATGCTCTCCTTCAAATGTGATGGTTCGTGTCAGGTCAGGTGCACATGAGCCCGGGTGACCGGGTCCGATAGTGTGGTAGAGGCCGCTCAGGCTATCCGCACTTATCTTTCTCTATATCCATCCTCTAAAAGGAATATTCCGTCTAGTCACCACAAAATATACAGTTTTTCTGCATCCATCTATCCTATATATCATTTATCCACTGTAGGACTCACTTGTCACTTTATCTAAATATATCCATATGACATCTTGTTTTGAAGTATTTATTTAAACAAATTTAATGGTGCAATCGGAATTCAATTTGGTTTTTTGTTTGAGAGTTATAGCATTTTTTTCATAGTTGAAACAGTGGGCCCCACGCTGATACTCCTCTCTCTCTTTTGCTCTCTCACGCGTGCATGGGCAGAACTGGATAGCATAGCTACTCTATCTGCCCTCTCTCACACCAAATATACCGGATGAAGTTGATTTACAGGTCACAATAGAGGTCCCGATGCAGCACGTTTCGTCCGCTATTTGCTCGTGTGTGGACGTGGGCAGTGGACCCAGTGCGAGCAGTCTAAACCCATCCCGAAGCGCCGCGGCGTGGACCCACATAGCACTGACTTGGCGTGGACACCACTAAAGCTGGACGAAAAGCTCGCAACTCGATAGCTCGCTCGACTCGGATCGATAGTGGCTCGGCTCGGCTCGGCTCGTTTAATTTCTCAAACGAGCTGAGCAAGCATCCTAGCTCGTGTCTTAACGAGCCAGCTCGAGCCAGCTCGCGAGCCTAACGAGCCAAAGTTGTTGGCCTTAAACTCTTATTAGTATTATATAACTTTATGTCTTACACTTTATAATTTGTTGATGATTGGACTTTGACTCTATAAATTTCAGATTAATTTGACTCTTTTTATTTTAAATGAATGTATGGATAATGGATGCATCATATATGGTATGGAGTACGAACCATAGACAATGTATGGTGTGTAGTATTATAATATAATAGTACATATTATTTTTTATGATTTATTAAGACTTATGAATGAACTAGTTTTATATTATTACCATTATCAAACTTTAGATAATACACATATTACATTTTTTATGTTTTAATATGGCTGGCTCGCGAGCCAAACGAGCCGGCTCGAGCTCGTAAACAAGCCCAGCCGAGCCGGCCTTCTGGCTCGTTAAGATAACGAGCCCGAGCCGAGCCAAACGAGCCGAGCTGGCTCGTTAGTCCACCCCTTTAGACACCACCAGGCCCCACTTGGCCGCTCCTTCCTTTTTCTTGCCGTGCAGGAAAGAAACCACTCAACTCACTTCCCGTTGCTCCGCCACACCGTCCGTCCGATTAAAATCCAAAGGCCCCGATCACCCCGCCGCCCTTCATCACATCACAAGACCGCCCCCTCCCCATTCCTCTCTAGTCTCCCCAAACAAAAACCCCGAAAAACCCTAGCCGCCGCCCCGCCGCCCCACGGTGCTCCTCCCTGCCCTCCCCGGTCCCCACCACAGCAGCTCCGCCTCCGGCGGCCCCCGACAGGCGCGGCGAGGATGAACGTGAAGGGCGGCGGCCGGATTCCGGTGCCCCCGCCGGGGGCCAGCGCGCTGGTCAAGGTGGCCGTGCTCGGCGGCGCCGCCGTCTACGCCGCCACGAACAGCCTCTACAACGTCGAGGGTGGCCACCGTGCCATCGTCTTCAACCGCATCCAGGGGATCAAGGACAAGGTCTGGGCTCCGCGGGCGCGGCTCCCGTTCTCCCTGCCCACCCCCCATTTTCTATCTATTTCGGTTTGGTTGTTTCCGGGGGAAGCGGTTTGGTTGGGTAGTCTTGCGGGTGCGATTGGGTGAGAAATGTGGCTATGGACGCTGTGCTGCGGTGAACTTCATCCTAGCTTCGTGTCCCCTAGAAAATTTCTTTCGATTTCTAGGTATATCCCAGTTAATCTGGGATAACCATGCGTGTTACTTTTGTATTAAAAAAAATCCTGGGAGTCTGGGACACACAGCATGCGCAGCCGTAGCAACTTGTCAAATTTTCAGCAGGACTGTCGTTGGTGAAATGTGGCCAGGGGTGAATGTGGCTAGATATGCTGTGCTTCCCGTTAATTGCAGTCTAGGATGTTATTGAGATTTTTGGGCACATACCCCTTCAATCAGTGACAATTGTGTATTACAATTGGCAAAACATGAGGTGTGCTTGTCAAATCGTCAAGGGTCCTTGCAATAGCATTCCAAATTGTTCTAAACTACTAGTGATTTCACCATTCTTGTTTCTGTTTTGACATCTGGTCTCTGAAGTGCTTGCTATCCCACTTGGACTATTATGGTAGATGGGCGGCTCTAAAATTTTCTTTGTTGACTTACCTAAAAATTGATTACAAATTGGAACTTGGAACTAACTGCTGGCTAGTGTTATGAGCTTAGCTGTTGTGGATGTACTGCAAGAAAAGTCCATGGTTCACTCATTCTTACATTAAATCTCTTAAAATAGAAACTTTGTCATGGGCAAGTGCAATCACTTATCGAAGGTATCAATGTGGACATGTGTCTATGGCTCTATGCATTTGTGTGCTCTGTGCTGTAGCTGAACCCTAGGTTTTCATGTGATTTCCTTAACCATGATGAACACAGAAACATTTCTAATTTTAATTTCGGTGATATGTTAGTTTAACTGATGTATGTTTGTGATGGGTTGATGTTGGTGGAGGTGGACTGTGTAGATTGTAGGAGGTAGGAACATATGGAATGGGGAGGCAACGGTGGCCCATGGTTGCCCACAGGCCACGTGCAATGGGAGGCCAGCAGCAGCGCTCAAAGAGGGTCGGTGCAAGGGGGCAAGGGAGCAGGAGAGTCTAAGGAATAATTCTCTATTTCTTGCTTGGTTGTTATGAATACACGCCCCCCATATTTATACTCCCTATGATTGTTCCTAAGCAAACTTAACTCTAGCCTCCCTCATGCGCTCAGCCAGGGATAGGCTGGCCCTGGCCCTTCTCTGGGCTCACCGCTGGGGCCTGTTTCGATGTGACAATGTTCTTTGATGCTCTTTATCTTTCAAATAAAAAAAACAAAATATTCACTTGATTGGATGAGAATATACTAGATTTATATTTATGTTACCTATGTATGATTCAAGTGTCAAAGTTATTGACTTCATTATTTTGAAATGCTTTATTCCTGATATATTTCTAGATCATGGTTTGCATATAAAAGGTTGTTTTGTGGCCATGCTATTTACCTGCAACATTTCTGGATGCATCCAATTAGGTTTTGTAATTTCAAAATGTAAGAGGCGTCATTGGTGTGTACTGAATGACTAAACATTAATTCTTTGACAAAAAACTGTAGTATCTTGGTCTTGGCCTTATATATCCTTTGAGGGGAAAGGACATATGCGTGATTGTGTTGATTCTTGGTTATATATGCGGTTTTTTATGCCTGAACACCAACTTTCCTGTGAAATACTATATTTACAACATATTTGATGTGATGTTAGTTTTTCTCCCCATCATAATGCCATGAAACATGTTAGGTTTTGTTCTGGTGCTAATTATTTTCCACTGATTATTGCTTGGGCACAGTCAACTTACTAGTGAGTTTTATGTTTTAAGAACTGATGCAAACTTTATAAATTCTACATGTTTATTGCCACAATTAGGCCAATAAAATTTGAGTAGTTCCCTCTTTCTTATTGCAATTTTTTTTATGTGTGCATGCTTATTCATTGTTAGCTTGAATGAAGAGCTAAGCTAACGAATCATGTTTTTCTGTTTGACTCGTGTAATGACAAATAACTTGAATTATTAACAGTTTGCCTTGGTGTCATGCACCAGAAGGTGTATTTCACATCTATGTCAATAGCGTAAACTTATAGCTATACTAGTATATCATGATTGCTTGAATGGCCATATAATTGTATAGCTAAAGTTTGGATGCATAAAACATGACATTCAGCTTGCAATGTCTTGTTTTGATATGGAAACATGCCTATCTGAGACGTGCTCAGCTATTCTATATTGATTAATCAGTTTAAATCTCAAATATGGTTTGAGATCTGCTCATTTTTCTTGAGCATGCTTCAAACTGAACCAGAACATGTACCTGTCTAAGTAGGTTGTGAGTGTTAATCTTTTTTGTGCACCTTTATTTGTAATCCTTTGTCGATTGTGATATTTTTTTTTTGGTGAACCAACACTTGTTGATGTACTTATACGATTGATTGAATTAGTGAAAAGCTCTTATTGTACAATTTGACCTTTAGGGCATTTGTTGATTGGGTTACTATTTAATATATATCCTTGAGTTTTCGTTGCCCCTAGACAATGAACCAGTTCAATTTACACCAAACAATTTCTATATGCAGGTATACCCTGAAGGGACTCACTTTATGATTCCATGGTTTGAACGGCCAATCATTTATGATGTCCGTGCCCGACCGAATCTCGTTGAGAGTACTTCTGGGAGCCGGGATCTCCAGATGGTAAGTGTACACATCACTTTGTTCGATTCCGCCAGCCTACCATTCTTCATGATTTGGAGCCTGTGTTTAGTTCCATTGTTAATGTTAAATATGCACATCACTTCTAGTTCAATTGTCAGCCTACCATTCTCCATGATTTGGTGCCTGTCTCTAGTTCCAGTTTAAATGTTGCTGTCTGCTGCTTGACATGCATGCTTCTGTGTCAATTGATTATTGCATCACATTGTTCATCTGAAATTTGGCCCGACAAACCTGTTTCTTCCTTGATTTTCATTTGATCCCCTAAAGCTGCCACTTGCTATTATGATTATTTCAGCACCAGTAGTTTTGTCTGCAATTTTCATTGAAATATTTGTTCATGCAAAAGTTGTATTGGCCAGATATGTAGTCATGTAGACATTTTTATTTTGCATGCTCATTTACCTGCATTTATTCTAGTTACCTTTTTTGCCTGGAGTATTATTGGTATTCCAATGCTCCTTTTTGTATGATGGTGAATTTGGTTCTTATATGTAATTTAAGATGTGGCACCCTTGATTTTACAGTTAGTGAAATAGTATACATTTATTCATGAATAGAATCTATCATTAATCACGCAACTCATTTCGCTACATGTGGTGCTATGTGAAGTTTTTTTTATAATGATTTGGATCACAGGAATTCATTTAATATTTTGAGATACTTATCTCTTGTGTTCTTTGTCTTGGCAGGTGAAAATTGGTCTTCGTGTCCTCACAAGGCCTATGCCAGAGAGGCTACCACATATCTACAGAACTCTGGGGGAGAACTTCAATGAGAGAGTTTTGCCTTCAATCATCCATGAAACACTGAAAGCTGTTGTTGCTCAATACAATGCTAGTCAGCTGATCACACAGAGAGAGGTATGATTGAACATATCTTTTGTATATTACCTATATTTTATTTTATTTCGAAAGAAGTTACTGTAAATACTTAAGAGCGCTTCTGTTTACTCTTTTCTGCCAAATACTTAAGAGCGCTTCTGTTTACTCTTTTCTGCCACCAATTTCAGACTGTGAGTAGGGAGATCAGGAAGATACTGACTGAGAGGGCTAGATTCTTCAACATTGCTCTTGATGATGTCTCCATCACAAGCCTGAGCTTTGGGAAGGAGTTCACTCATGCCATTGAAGCCAAGCAGGTTGCTGCACAGGAAGCCGAGCGTGCTAAGTTCATTGTCGAGAAAGCTGAGCAAGATAAGAAAAGTGCAATTATCAGGGCTCAGGTAAGAAACCAATTCGTGAAGCAAAATGAGAGTATTAGCAAGTTATTTTGATGACTTTGGTTGCGTCATGAGATTTATTGCTGAGTTAGCTCTAGACTGCCCTCATGCTATTTCCAATTCGTCTTGTCAAGCTGCTGAGTTGGCAGTAAAAAGCACAAAAATCGATTTGTTCCTATATTGTAGTATCCTTGTTGATGTTGTTGTGCTGAGCCGAACCTTGCTCTGAAACACTATTTGCTTCTGGTCTTTGTTGTGAACAGGGAGAGGCTAAGAGTGCCGAGCTGATTGGTCAAGCCATCGCGAACAACCCTGCCTTCCTTGCCCTGCGGCAGATTGAAGCTGCAAGGGAGATCTCTCACACTATCTCTGCCTCGGCCAACAAGGTGTTCCTGGACTCCAACGACCTGCTGCTCAACCTCCAGCAGCTGAATGTGTCGGGCAAGCAGAAGAAATGATGTCGCACTTCATCCCCTTTCTTGTGAGTTATTGCAGTCAGTAGTGGATGCCTTTGTACCAGACATGGTGAGGAACGCTCGGTTTTGGATGTAGTTTCGCCAGTCTTCCTCTGGTCTTGGAACTTGGCGAGTATGTGCTCAAAGGCAAGCAAGCTAGGCAGGTTTTGTTTGAACGTGACTGTAGCTTGAGGAAGTTCAATAAAGAACAAATTCTGTTATTTTAATTTGTGATGGTTGGCGTTGTTTTGTTGCCTTTTGGGGTAGTTATTATTACAGCACTATTTACGGACGTTCGCTTTGGAATGCGAGATGTAGGATTGCCTTATGGAATGGAATAATACACTATTATAAAGGAAATATGAAATGCAATACTTCTACTGGCTGTCGATATGTCCGAGTGGTTAAGGGCATGTACAGCCCAGAGACAAGTACCTGTCTGCAAGTTATTGGAATTCGTAACATAGACAGCTTATACAACCCATAGACAAGAGTTGTCTATTTAACTGTCTGTGTGCAGTTAATACTTAGTACATGTAGTAATGATCAATTGTGAATGTTATTTTTGTATACTAGTGTGTTGCTATTTGATACAAAATGATTTCACAACCACAAGGCCTCGAGCAACAAAATAGTACAAATATTCATACAATTATAAAGATTTTTTTTCTTTCACCCACAAGCAAACAAAGAGCCTCTCTGGCATTCTTGGACTGAACATCGTCAGAAACTGAACAACAATTTTCTTTCAGGAACTTCACAGTTAACACGAACATATGGAACAGTTCATGCAGAAACTGAAAAAAAGATCTTACAAAGAACTTCATGGAAATTTTCTCGAGCACCTAGCATGCAAGCAAAATTGCTGCACCTCGTCGAGCAACCTCCGATTCAGTACATGCAATTTCGTGAACCTGCAAAGGTTGGCAAAAGCCAATGGGAGTGTTAGAGTGCAGAGCACTGCAAGTGCCTCCGAAGTCGCAGGTGCCCATGGATTGGAACTGGATGGACGAGCAGTCGGCTCCACGAGGGCCGAGCGGCTGGCCCAGACCCAGGCCATTGACACCATTCGCGGGGGAGGGGATGAGCTTCATCTCCAGCGTCGTCATCTCATCGCCAGGCGGCGGCGGACGAGTGCGGGCTACACAATCACACACCGTCGCAACCCGCAGGTCCCATCTTGTAAAGGCGAGGAGCAACTCAATCCCGCACAATCCAGGTCCGCGGCGAAATCCGGCAGTTCCTTGGAGCTCCGCGACGGCCCCCAGTGCACCGCCTGCCTCCCTGTCCAGGTTAACCGCCGCGGGGGCAGGGAAGATTTTGGCGCGAACCTTGGATTCTCCCGCGCGCCGCAGCCAGATCCCACGCCTCGTCGCTAGGAGACGACGACCCTGTACAGCGCGTGGCTGAGATGACGAGTACACCTGGGAGCACGAGCCATCATCGTCGTCTCAGGAGACGACGACCTCGTCTTGGGAGCTGCGTGCGAGGGTTTCTTTGCAAAACTCTCGAGACACAGACGGCTTATACCGAGGCGCTGTACATGCCCTAAGGAGACAGACTCGAAATCTGTTGGGCTTTGCCTGCGCAGGTTCGAATCCTGCTGTCGACGTTTTTACTTCGTTTTGCTGCAACTCACTAGGATATAATGTACAAGTAACTTTATTACATTATATTAACCTTAATTACTGTTAAGTTAATCTTCTTTGCATAATGTTTTTCCAATGCTACTCCCTCTATTCATTTATCTCCTTCATCTAAGCAAAACTTTTTTATTCAAAAATCTCCTTCATATTAGCTTGGAACTTGCCCGCATTTATTGTCTGTTTGCTGCTCATTGGCTACCACCCGCCTGCATTTATTGTCTCTTTACTGCTCATTGGCTGTGACTCCTCGTATGTGCTCAGCACACGATGATTAAATGCAAACTGAATGGTTTTGTTCTGCTCCTTGATCACTACGCCGAAGGCTAAAATGATGGAGATAAATGAACGGAGGGAGTATAGAGTAAGGATCCATGATGCTACCCTATACGGTTCCCTCGGGCAAGGTGTACCATGCTTATATAATATATAAGTATGTTATTTTTCATAGAATCTATGTAACTGATTTACTTCATATATATGTTTTGCCATTAAAAATTGTTAACCCTCCGTTTTCGACCAGTACTCTCACAAGGGGCTACAAAGTTCTTGTTGCTCTCGCAGGAGATTCTACAATTTTACAAAATAGTACCATTGTAAATAAAATAATTAAGCATTATTACAAAATTTTGAAATTGTCAGCATCCTAATCGCTGATTGCCTAGAGAGGCCTCTGGTAACTGATGACAAGATCACATGAATGTTGTCCTTTTCACTGTACTGCTTCAGGAAGGATGACAAAGTTTTTTTTTAATTATTATTACTGGAAGGATGACAAAGTTAGCACTGATTAATTGGAAATATCTCGACATCAGCAACATAATCCAATGGTTCTCTTAAGATGTACGGACAAGCTGGGTAATGGCTTTTTATTTTCCCTCCTACCAACTTCATATATAGTAAGAGAAACTTATCTCTGGGCTGTAGCTGTGCATGACAAAGCTTCTGGACACCTTCGAATGGTTCTTGCGAACATTTTAGGCAAAGCATCAACCAGACAACCACTGGCAAAAAAGTAAAAAAAAATAAAAATGAAAAAATCATGACCGAATGACGGCTATATTCTTTCTAAGATACCTCCAAATCATTTCCATCCTCAGCTCCTTGCTTTCTTCGTTTCCATGTAATACCCAGGACAGAAACAGAGTTCTTTGAGAGACAACTACTTGCTATATGTCCGTCCGAAGACAGGGTGCCTTCATATAATAGCTACAAAAGGTCATGGCAAATTGTTATTTTTTATTTTGCAAAAGAATTGTTGCCAATTTATTATCAGTAGGCTGTAGGCGTAGTAGCGGACAAACGGCTCTGGCTCTGGTCAAAATGATCAACAGAATGAAAGAGCCAGAGGAGCTATAGCTTCTAGGTTCCGACTGGCTCCACTACATTATTGCTACAGTATCAAAGCCCGAGTTTGTGGAGTCAAAACCACTGGCTTCACATTCATTTTGAGAGAAGAGAGAAAAATGACTCCTCGCTACCATGCACGTAGGAGTTAGATCAAGCCTGAGCGGTCTGCTGAGAAAAGGTCAGGAACCCCGCCTAATCAGGATATGCCACACCAGCAAGGACGCGCCTAATAAGGCCACATATCATGCTACACTTTTAGTGGACCACGTATTTCAATGAAAATATAGCACAAAGAGTATGTGATTTTTTTTTGAGAACGGGAGCCGAACTCCTAACCTATAGGTTACGCTTCCTGTATCCGT
This sequence comes from Saccharum hybrid cultivar R570, assembly GCA_038087645.1. Classification (NCBI taxonomy): domain Eukaryota; kingdom Viridiplantae; phylum Streptophyta; class Magnoliopsida; order Poales; family Poaceae; genus Saccharum; species Saccharum hybrid cultivar. The sequence continues at coordinate 7,875,729 of JAQSUU010000347.1, read as the reverse complement.
AGCATTGCAAAACGTGTGCTACTCATGAATTCTCATATTAGTCAGAGAAAAAAGATAAACTTTCAACGGCTGAGATAAAATGATAAATAAAATGGTTAGGAACCGGTAGCTTTATCGGAAGGGGACTAATAACGGAAAGCTACATACCATGTGACAACACGGAAATTTTGGGAAGCAAGAACAAAGAAACAACACAATTCATCTCTCAACAAATTTGGAGTGTCGGCCACGGGTCAAGACTCAAGAAGACGCTGCACAGATATCATCAACTCGCCTCGCCGATTTGGGTTTTTTTTGAGTTCTTCAGGATTGGACACGCGCGGTCGCACGCGATCGGCAACTGCTGTGTGGCTGCACAGATCACTGTTACCAGAGTAATATGTGTCTTGCAACGCCAACAGTCAGCCTGGGCACATTTTTACCGAACACCGAAAACCGAACTGAACCGAACCGAAACCGAACCAAACTGTTGGTTTTTCGGTTTTTCGGTCCGGTTTCGGTTTCCTATTTTGTGAAGTTCGGTCCTCGGGTTCGGCTTCGGTTCTTATCTCCAACCGAACCGATCCACCAAACAACCGACATTTAGTTTGCAAGACGAGAAGTCTGCAGTCAAGTATGCAGCGTCGCAGCCAGCCCACCGGTTACGGCTAGGGATAAAAACGGAACAGAAATATTCCGAATTGACCGTTTTCGTTTTCTATATTATGAACCGTTTTTTAACATGAAAAATTGTCAGTTTCAATTGGTTTCACAACCATTTTTAACCATTTTTTGTACTCTTTAATTGCTAAATGTAGAAATATCCTGAACCGACCGTTTTCGTTTTTCTATATCGTAAGTCTGTTTTCAACCGTTTCCGACCGTTTTCATCCTTAGTTACGGCCCACTAATACACCCAGCCCCCTCCGGCCTCACGCATGTATGCACCACTGCCAGCCGCACTCTAACCCTATCCTTTCCTTTGCTCTTCGGAGTTCGTGGCGGCGGCGCACCCGGCAGACGGGCGGAGACCAGCGGCGGCGGCGCGACGCTGGACAGGAGGTGGAGGTGCCGAGGCAGGCCAGCAGTCACAATGGGAATGGGCCGGCCCGGACCTGGCCTTGGACCTGGCCCCATGGCCTCAAGGCCAATTTGCAAGGCCACGGGCCGACCCAAATCTCCTAAGGCCTTTGGCCTCGCTGGCCCAATGGGTACCCTGGGGCCAACCCAAAAATATTATCACCTTGTTTGTAATCATACACTTAAACAAGTAATTAGACATACTTTGTTTGCATTTTTACAATATTTTTGATACAGCAAAAACAGTGTTCCTGACTCATCATATCACAACAAACACTCTGACTGATCATATCATGGCAATTGCAGAAATACCAGAGGTCCAGAGCCATAGAAAACTATGACATCACTAAAATACCAGAGCCAGACAAACAGCCTAGACTATGAACTATTAGCATATAGCAAGCCAGCAAAGATTAAACCGTGTTTGAATGACGACTGACGACCGAAGAAGCAATTATGATAACATCATCTAAGAATCTAATCTAATGACTAATTACTTAGTGAACAGATGCAACACAGGCACCAGATAAACAGATACTTTCAGTGATCTGAGTCTTTATCTGCATGGTCTCCCTTTAGTGAGATTCCGAGTCTCCATCTGCATAAATAAATAGGTACTTTCAGTAGAAGACAACAGCATGGATTGAAAAATGGTTTCTGATAGTGTCAGCTCGCTATCCTGCGCTCTGCTGTGCATGATCTGCATTTCTGTCTTAATAATCTGAAGCTGTCTTTTCAGTAGTTGCAAAATCAGCTGGGAAATAGACTTTTTCAATGTTGTGACAGATAACTTTTTCAATGCTGTGACAGATACAGCCTTTTCATTTTACTGCAGCAAGCCCTAACATCTATTCCAGCTGATCCCAGAGGATTGCAACTTTTGGTAGAGTACCTGAGTGAAGCCTATGGGAACCTTCCCATTTATATCCAAGAGACAGGAAAGTCTATTTCCCAGCTGCAGGCCTCAAAATTCTAGTTCAGAGATAGTCTAAGAAGTACCTCTAAATGACAAGGCAGATATCTGTTTCCGAAAACAAAAAAATGACTATTCAGACATCAATGCGTTCTATATACCTCTCTTTCTGGAACACATATACTTTGTCTGGTAAAAAGTACTTGATGTTTTCTTACTTTTCATGATCTTCAATGGCCACTTTGACCACTATCATCTATTTTAAAATATATTTATAATATAACAAAGTTATAAGAATATGAAAGTGCCTTTTTAAGACAGATCTATGTTATTCACATGCAAATCTTAGTAGCAAAGTCTTAGATTGCAAATTACTCTCCGGGAACCAGCTGTTAAGTTTCAGGACTTCAATTCTCCATGGCAAGTGGCAACCAAGAAATATGGCTTGCAAAATTAAGGATTCACTCTCAGTTAAAGTATAAGATAAAATGATATATGGAATACTGATATTATAATCAAGCTAGCATGGACTCGATTATGAAAGTGTAGTCCACTGTGTAATCCAGGAACCGTGTAGGAGGAATGTGATGTATAAATATCCAGGCAACTCACAGAGGATTATTTATCATCCAAATAAGCATTCATCTAAAACTCTACCTTCAAAACAGATTTAGAGTACGTGCAGAAACAACAAAGTCTAATAAAAGTGCACTGGAATGGCCGGCCATATATACTAGAATAATACTAAACAGATTATTTTTATATACATGGATGCATGGAGGGATCGGATTAGCACTTCTACACAGCACCACGGCAAGCAGTACTATATTTTACATACCACATATCCAAGTTAAAAAAAAAGAGATAGATATGCTGTACAGCCTGTACTACTACATGACATGCGTGTACTAGTAAACATTCGCAGAGAAGCAGCTCGCAGCTTTCCTGTCCGGCTGGCGACGGCAAGGCACACCATACTGCTTGGGGAATCATCGATCGAGGCACACCATTCGCAAAGAAGCATCCAAGACACTCGATCAAATTAACGGGGCAAGGGGAACGGAGGAGAGGCAGGATCTGCGCTCTGCGGACTCACGGTGGGGAGCTGCGGCGGCGTCGAGTGGAGGGCCAGGGCGTCGTCAATCGAGGTAGGCACCGCCGGCGCTGTCCCCGGTGGCCCCAAACCCTAATGAATCACCGGCTCCACCTTCGCGTGGACTGCGGACAGAGAGACCCACGGAGACGGAGGGAGTCACGGACGGAAGGACGCAGCCATGCGGGTCGACCCGTGTAACCCACTGGGTCAACAGGGACCGGCCCTCTTGGCCCATTTTTACTTTGAGGCCGACCTGAATGGCCCAATGGTCATACTCCCGTGGGTCGGGTCAACGACCCAGTGGGTCAACCCGGCCCATTCTCATCTTGAGCCAGCAGCGGAAGATTGACGCGGCCGCGCGGGCGTTGGCGCGGACACCAGTTGGAAGCGGCGAGGCGGCTGCAGCGCAGTGGCGTGTCTGCAGATCCGTCCGAGGAGTGGCTGCAGCGGAGGAACGCGTTCTTTGCGAATGCTTGCTTGCTTCCTGGCGGGAATCGGTGAATGCTTTGCCTGTGCGAATGCTTGATTGCTTGCTTCTGTGCGAATGCGCTTGCTTCCTGGCTTCTGTGCAGATCCGTCCGTTTGCAGATCTGTGCGAATGCTTGCTTGCTTCCTGGCGTGAATGCTTTGCCTGATAAAGTGAACTGTTCGATGTTCGTGCGCTGATTTGCCGATTTGCTTCTCACTGCTGTCAACGCTGATTTGCTGATTCACATACTTCTCAAGCTGTGTTGTCTTCCATCGGTTTGTTTGGTTATAACCGAAAAACCGAACAAAAAAACCGAAACCAAAGTCGTCGGTTCTTGATTTTCTGATCAACCGATCAGTTGCTAGTCTTTGAAAACCGAAGTTTTTGAACACCGAATTAACCGAACTGTCCGTTAAAACCGATTGCCCAGGGTGAGCCAACAGCAGCAACAGCTGCGGCTGCAAAAGATTTGAAGCGAACAGGCCCAGATCACTGTTCGATCGCTACTAAGCGACCAGCATCTGAAAACCCTTAACAGCTCTGGACACGTGCACGTCTCTTTGGCCAGTCGGACAACTCTTGCGGATCGGATAATTTAGACAAAGCTTGGAAGAAAACTACTCCTGCTATCATGTTTCTTGATGCCTCTCATTTCTATCATCAACTCCTTGCCTTCTTTGAATTCCACATTCCACATGATATGACTCAGGGCAGCGCTAGTTTTTTTTTTTCGAGGAGCTGGCTAAAATTTCTTTACGGGTGATAATTTGGTATCGTTCTAAAGAAAGGGTGCCCTTGTATATATATTCGTCAGAATGAAGACAATCGTTTCCATTTGTTACCTTTACTTTGCTAACATTTGTTGTGTGTATTTATATTCAAGTAGGTGAGGTATATATGAATGCATTCGATATTGTGCATGCAGAATATAATTGTGACTCTTCCTGTCAAGGCATCTTTCTCCTTTATTACTATCTACCAAATATGTGCATGTGTGCTGTAACGGGAGAATTTTTTTTTGTCACACGTCCTGAGCTTAATAAACATGATTAAAGCACAGGTTAACACCATCTACGAGTTAAGCAAGACACCCCACCCATTCTGCTGCTTCTCCTCACCACTCTACAATGGCAAGCATGTGTTTCCACTGTATCACGACTTAACATGGTTTAAACTTTTTTACCATTTAAATGATTTTTTAATTCCCTGTTTAGGGTATAAACTACATGTATATCCATAGTTTCTCATTTACGCATGTGTAGATGATAGTTTAAACGAGTTTCGGCAAACACTTTGTGACGCTGCTTGTGATGTCTCTGACACTGTAACCCTCAAGGTTGGGGACAAAATCCGAGCCTGAGAACCGGGTGATAGGACAAGTGGAGAGATGTTTCCTCTTGAAGCTCCTCCCTAGGCCCAGAGGGCCCGAGTGAGTTTCAGTTGCGGTCCCTCCTCTCCCATCCGTGGTGGCAAGAGGGAGAGGACCGACCTCTGCTCTATTAGTATATAAGTGTAGTTTCTTTAATTTTACTATGTTACGACCCGGTCGTGCTAACACTTTTTTCACAAGCATCATGAGCCTAATCTGTACTTAAAAATTTGTAATGTCAAAAACTTGCATATCAAGTTGACAAGCCTCCACAATTTTTGTATAGAACACGACCTACCGGATGGTCAGGCGTAAGGCTGGATAACGAGCCGAGCTGGCTCGGCTCGGCTCGTTCTGGCTCGTTAGGATAACGAGCTAGCTCGGCTCGGCTCGTTATCTTAACGAGCCAGAAAGCCAGCTCGGCTCGGCTCGGCTCGTTATGAGCTCGAGCTGGCTCGTTAGGCTCGCGAGCCAGGTATAAAAAATACACAAAATATAATATTTGCATTTATCTAAAGCTTAAAAATATTAATAATATAAAAATAATATATTCAATAACCTTAAATCGAATAAAATATTCATATGAGCTAACATATTATCCATTTGTGAAGTGCAAGACATGAAGTAATACAAAACTAATATAAGTTAGATGACTTTTTCCCTAAAACTACGGCTCGTTTGGCTCGCGAGCGGCTCACGAGCCAGCTCGAGTTGGCTCGTTATAGCTAACGAGCTAAAATCCTGGCTCGGCTCGGCTCGTTATCATAACGAGCCGAGCCGAACTGAGCCGAGCCAGCCACGAGCCGAGCGAGCTAACGAGCTTCGAGTTTTTCGTCCAGCCTTAGTCAGGCGCTATGTGCCAGAGAGTTTAACAGAGCATGTGTCGCCTGTGACATATGCAGGAAATAAGGTGTCTCTCACACACACCCTAGACACACCTGTCATCCATCCCTCTCCTCACACAAAACACATCATCAGCCCTCTACTGTAATCCAATGGCTGAGATGAAATGATAAATAAAAAGGTTATTAGGACGTGGGTATGTACAGAGTGTGGCTTGGGGAGTCGGTTTTAGGAACGTAATGGTTGCTTTAATTATCGGAAGGAGACTAGAAACGGAATGAAAGCTACATACCGTAAAAATTCTTAGAAGCAAAAAGGAAGCGTATGCCATGCAAATAGACAATTACTCCTATTACAATTCATCTCTCAGCAAATTTTGAGTGTCTGGCACGCATCAAGACCCTGCACAGATATCATCAACTCGCCTCGCCGAATTCTTTTTTACGTGTTCTTCAGGATTGGGCTCGTGCGCGACCGGAGCGGCTCTCTCCTGGCTGTAATCAATCCCCACTCCACATGTAAATATGTTTGGAAAAATACACGAGATCAACGATTGACCGCCAACCTTGCGATTTGTTTTTTCGTGTTCTTCAGGATTGGGCGGCACGTGTGCGATCCGAGCCGCTCTCTCGGCTGTAATACATCACTATTCCATCGCTATTAAGCCGTCTGAAAACTCTGAACAGCTCTGCACTCGGGCCGTCTTTGGCTAGTAGAACAGCTCTTGGGGATCGAATATTTTAGGCAAAGGTCGGAAAGAAACTACTCCTGCTATCTTGTTTCTCGACTTCTCTCATTTCTATCATCAGCTCCTCGCCTTCTTCCTTTGCATTCCACATGATCGACTCAGGGCAGAGCTAAAATTTCTGCCTTTTCTCTACCTTTTTTCGAGGAGCGAGCTAAAATTTCTCCGAGTGAAAATTTGGTGTCGCGCCAAAGAAAAGGTGCCCTAGTATATATATCGGCCCCTTTAGTTTGCAGACATTTGTTGTGTATTTATATTTAAGTAGGTGAGGCATTATTGTGGATGCATTCAATAGTTGTGCATGCAGATATGATTGTGAATAATCTTGCTATAAAGGTATCTTCCAATTTATTATTTCATAGCAAATATGTCCATGTTACAAAACATGTCCATGTGTGTCGTAATGGTACAAAAAGTCTATCACAGGTCGTACAAACCCTAACATATCAGATTTGCTCCCACGATATCACATGCGGAGATGTGAGGGTTTCTAAGCAGTGTGCGCGATGACATGCTTAAAATCTTTCCAAATTTTTATCACCACATCCACATGTGATATCATGACTTGTCGACAAGTTTCATGAATTTTGGACTTCGTTTGAATTTTAAACAATTTTAAAACTATTCGTCCACAAGTTTGTGATCATGTTTCATGAAGAAGATGTGCGAAATTTCGGGGCTCTTCCTGGATACGGCCTCAAACAACAGTCAGTTACATGAATATCATTTTCGCATTCATGAAATATCATTATTCAATGCAATTGCAGTTCAAACTTACATTTTCCAAAAAAATTCAAAGAAAAGAAATAAACTAAAGAAATATAGCAAATTATCTTAAAATTATGTCAAATTCCAGCATGTTGGTCAAGGTAATGTAGGAAGCCTACAGAAAAAATGGAAGCCAAAAGTAAAAAAAAATTATTTTGCCGAGTGTCCCAGAGAAACACTCGGCAAACAGTATACTTTGCCAAGTGTTTTTGGTTGACACTCGGCAAACCCATTTTGCCAAGTGCTAATGGACCACACTTGGCAAACCGCTGACGGCGGCTAACCCCCAACCTTTGCCGTGTGTATACGTTTGCCGAGTGTCAACACTCGGCAAACTTTGCGAGTGTAGTGGTACGTTTGCCGTGTGTGTTTGTTTGCCGAGTGTTAACACTCGGCAAACCAGTTTTTTTGCCGAGTGTGAGGTTTTTGCCGTGTGTTTCCACTCTAACACTCGGCAAATGAGGTCGTTGCCGAGTGTCCGCGTTTTGACACTCGGCAAAAGATAAAACACTCGGCAAATCTTGGTTTTCCAGTAGTGACTACAGCACAGGTCCGCGCCCTCTTTAAGCAAGACACCACCCAGTCCGTTGCTTCCACCTTATCACGCCCTAAACACACTGTTTAAACTAGTTTTTTACCGTTTAAATGATTTTGTATTTAATTCACCGTTTAAGGTATAAACTATATGTATAACCCGAGTTTTTAATTTACACATGTGTGGACGACAATTTAAACGAGTTTAAACGAACACTGTGCGACGCTTTCTGTGATGTCTCTCGTGCTAACCCTCAATATGTTGCCTGCCTCCAAGAGATCAAGCTCCCTTGCATTCCTCATTAGAAACCAGGATGGCCTGGTCACTAACTGAGCTAGCTCCATGCTTCAAAAAACCGCCATCATCGAGCTATGCTATACCCTGACCACGACCTTCCCACCAGCTCCTTATTGTTACAAATGCGTACGCTCCCTTGTCTGTGATCAAAGCAGACAACCGACAACGACCGGAGCGGCTCTGATCTCTTGCCTGTTCCATCGCTATCAAGTGACCTGCGTCTAAAAACGCTGAACAGCTCAGCTCTGTACACGTACCCATCTTTTCCCAGCAGCGCTGCTTGTGGACAACTTCCAACATCTCTTGCGGATCTTAAAATTTGTTCCTTAACCAATACAGATGCATGCCTTTACAAAACAAGTTGGTTGTAACAATTCTGTAATGTTATTCAATGTTCACAGAATGTTATCTATTTTGTAATGTTAGCATGTTTCCACCCCCTCGTGCTTTCTTGTTTCTTGGACATTTCCATCGTTAGCTCTTTGCCTTTCTTTGCATTCCACGCACATGATACTCAGGGCATAGCTAAAAGTTATGTTTTTTGTTTTTGTTTTTGCGAGGAGCGAGCTAAAAGTTCTCTGTGTTTTTTATGTCACTCCAAAGAAAGGGTGCCCTAGTATATATATTGGTGAGAAAAGAATCACTTCAAATTTTCACCTTTAATTAGTTTGGAAACATTTGGTGTGTATTTATATTCTTGTAGGGGAGGCATTATATGGATGCATTCAATGGTTACGTAGCAAAAACTGATTGTGACTTTTGCTATCAAGGCATCTTCTCCTTTACTACTTACTATATAGGGAAAAAGTCTACTTAACCCCCTGAACTATTAGCTAGCGTCTAACTTACACCCCCAACTATAAAACCGTCTGTTTTACACCCTGAACTATTCAAAACCGTTCAAATTACACCCTGGGGCGGTTTTGGACGGCGGTTTTGCTACAGTACCATGGTTTTGCTACAGTAATGGCGGTTTTGACTTTTTCTTTTTCTATTTATTTCCGCTGAATCTTTGAAAAATCATAGTAAATCACAGAAAAATCATAAAATAGAAAATCTAATTTTATTGGACTCCACATGAGTAGATCTACACGACGAACATATAATATAGTATGCTTTAGTACAAATTTTTTCTGTAGCTTTAAATTAGTTAGAAAATCAAATTTTGTCTGTAATTAATTGGAATAATTCATAGCTACAGCTTCTATGGTCCAATTGTGGTGAAATTTTTATGATGGGGTTATTATTATATGCTTGAACTATAGTAAAAATTTCATACTGATTGGATCATGTATAATTTAGTTATAGATTTATTTATATTTAACAAGCATAAACCTAAACATAAACCTAAATAAATCTATAATTAAGTTACTGTAGCAAAACCGCCGTCCAAAACCGCCTCAGGGTGTAATTTGAACGGTTTTGAATAGTTCAGGGTGTAAAACAGACGGTTTTATAGTTGGGGGTGTAAGTTAGACGCTAGCTGATAGTTCAGGGGGTTAAGTTGACTTTTTCCACTATATAGCTAGCAAATATGTGCTTGTGTGTTGTAATGGGAGAACAAAATTCAGCACATGTCCCTAGATAGCTTAGTAAACATGATTAAAACACAGGGCCACGCCCCTGTATGAGTTAAGCAAGACACCCCACCCATTCCGCTGCTTCTCCTGACCACTCTCTGATGGCAAGCGTGTGGTTTCCAAATCCTAGTCACTAATGCGCTTGCGCTTCTCATACTGCATAACAGTCAAGCTGTCCAATGCATTAATCACATTAATCTTATATTATACTCAAAATACATGTTGCTTTCAAGTTACTTTTCTTTACTAGATACGCTGAGAGCAAGCCCAATAAACTTATCTATTAGACAAGCCATGTCATTTGGAGACAAACTCTACAACCCACATATACAACAATTAGTCCAGCACAACTTTCAATGTGAATTATTTTATTTGAGTGGGGGCCCTTTGTCCTTGGCTGTGCACCTGTCCTACCATGCATTCTTTACAGGGGGGCCACAACGAGCGACAAGCATATGGCTAGAAGCGGGTGCATGCGGTGCTTGTGCATCGGGGCGTGCGTTCAGCCGGTCGACGAACCCGTCGACCATCCTCTTCTCTCTCTTCTTTTCTCTCTCTTACACGTTAGATTCTGTTGAGCTGTCTTGACTATAAGCCAAGCTGACATGACTTATTGTACCTGCTCTGAGCCGCTGCCGCTTGCTCCACACCTCAAGTATATTCTTGGCTCTTAATTATTTCAACTGCATTGTTTTAAAATCCTAATTTATGTACTAGAAACATGCTTTTGTATGATAGTAAGTTCTACAGTAGATGGTCATTGGAGAGTGCTCCCTCCTAATTTCAATTCCATGACCCTCTCGGCCTCTCCGTTTCTTTATCGCACTTGCAGAATTTTACATATATTTTATAAGATAGAACAACAAGTGCTGGGCGAGCTTAGAATTCTAATCCTGAGCCCATCACCATTGACCGTCACCCTTAATCCACCACCGGTTTTGCTGCAATCGAGTTGACAAACACATTATCTTTTTTTTTCATGACCGGGGGATATAGCCCGTTTTTCATTAACATGAGTGAATTACAAGTCAATTATGAGAGAACCCTCGTAGCGTAGATTATAAACCACTAAGATAGTAGTGAGTAACCTGGAATAAACATAGGAACAATAAAAGATACATAAGAGAGAGCGACTACCCTCAACACCCAAGACCTACAACTGTGCCTGCAATAAAAACAACAACGCAATGGTTTGCTACACAAAAGACCAAGCCGTGGTGGCAAAGCATCCACCCAGAGAATGAGCATCCAGCAGCAACGGCGGCAAAGCATCCGCCAATGAACCAAGCGACTAGGGCGGCAAAGCATCCGCCAAGAAGTCCAGTGACCGCGGCAGCAAAGCATATGCCAAGTAACCAGTGGCGGCAAAGCATCCACCAAGGACCACAGATGGCAAAGCATCCGTCGGGAGAAAAGACGCCCCCTGTGGCGAAGCATCCGCAGGAGAGCGGCCACGACACTCTTAGCAGCAAAGCATCTGCCAAAGAGGCGGCCAACGACAACAGCGGCAAAGCATCTGCCAAAGGAGAGAGCGATAGCGGCAAAACATTCTCTAGTAACGACGCCGGCGAGGTCAAATGCTGAAGGACAAACCATTGCAATGGAACACACAAAGGCACAGACAGGCATAGTTAGGAACTTCACAACCGGTGGCACGGCTGGACCACGGGCATCGATGAGTAGCCGTTGGCACTCCAGCGAGGGTAGAGGGCGAAGGGCCACAGTAGTGCTCCAACGATGCCTTCAAGAAGCATATTGACATCCGCAAACGCCAACAATGCTGGTATGAGCATACGAGCAGGACTTTCGACCACAGCCTGCTCCAGACGAAGAAGCTTCGACGACGCCTCCAGGGAGGTAGATGATGCAAGCAACACCACCGCCGCCGACCTAAAAGAACCGGGAAGGGTTTACACCCAGCTTCTTTCAAGTCCGCGAACACAAGCCACTCGAGACTACAGCACCCTCCACCACAGCACTGGCATGTAGCCCGCTGGCAGCCGGCAAACCGAGCCGTTAGCCGTCAGGGACGAAAGGCCGGCTGGGGGCACGTGCGGGCCCCTACAGTTCCCAGCCACCCCAGCCTCCGACAAGAGCATTTGGGGACGGTCGCAGGGTAGGGCCGGCTGGGGAGCAGGCGCGTGCCCCGCCGAATCCTACCGCAGACCCGAATCCGTGCGGCCCAGGAGCCGAGCGCGTGTTGTGTGTCGGTGTCGAGGGAGGGAAGCCGGCCACCATAGCTGGTGCCGGCGATGACCTTTCAGCGAGGCAAGGCGCACCCCTAGGCTGTGGGCCGGCCGAGACCGTCCATAGGCCAGCGTCGCCCGACGACGAGCACCGCCCGGATCCCGCCCGCCCAGTCCTCACCGCCGCAGATCCATCGAGGGGGAGGCCGTATCCGATCCAGAGGAGCCCGGATCTGGGTTGCCGGCCGGTGAGGCCACCGAAGAAGCACCGTGGTAGGGTCATGGTGGTGGAGGATTGGGAGGGGGAGAGAGGGGTGGGGAGAGGAGGGAGACCACGGCGGGCACCTTTTTTCGGGCCACTGTGGGCCACTGCCGCCACAGGCTGGTGGGCGGCGACGGTGGCCGGAGGTGGGGGTCCTAGGGGCGCAGCGACACTAAACATGAACTTGACTGTTGACTCGTTGTGAAGGTGTCAAGCGGTGGGCTGGTTTCGCTTCTTTTTCTAGCTGATCCAATTGACCACCAGGCTAGAACACATTATCATCGGCCGTCGTCCGACTTAAGTCCCATTGCTGCTTTCAAAGGCTCCTGTGGGTGAGACAAGAGTGCGCAAACCAGAAGGTAAACAAACCTCATTCAACTCCTACTCTTGATCTATTTAATTGGGTTTGTAAATAAGCCAGATTCCAGTTGTTTTAAACAATCGAGATCCCCTTTGTTCTTAATTCACTTAGCTAGATCATCTAATTTGAGCCCTGAAAATCACTACCAGTAGTTGCAAATCATCCGCCTCCCCTCTATTCCTAAATTACTCGGCTAGAGCATCTAAATTTAGTCCCGAACAAAACTAAATATATAGCGAGGACCAGTATGAAAAGTGGATAAAGGAAAAGCAGGTGGGTGACACTGACACCATTGCTAGCTTCTATACTACGCAAGCAGCATTTTTCTATCATTTCCTCCGAAATTGGCAGACAATGACAGCCTTAGGATAATCGGATCAGAGCTAGCAATACAAGGCGGCCCCTTCACCGAACAGCGCGGCAAAGCCATGCGTCTTTCTAGTGTTAACTATTTTGTAACGTTAGCATGATCAATTCCAGGTTTCCAACTCTATGAGCTTTCTTGTTTCTTATTCCTCTCATTTCCATCGTTGGCTCTTTGCCTTCTTTGCATTCCACGCACATCATATATACTCAGGGCAGTGCTAAAAGTTCTGTTTTTTTTTGTTTTTGTTTTTGCGAGGAGCGAGCTAAAAGTTCCCTATGAGTTTTTGTATGTCGCTCCAAAGAAAGGGTGCCCTCGTATATATATATTGGTGAGGAAAGAATCACTTCAAATTTGTCACCTTTACTTTGGAAACACTTGTGTGTATTTATATTCATGTAGGGGAGGCATTATATATGGATGCATTCAATGGTTTTGTAGCAGAATATGGCTGTGACTTTTACTATCAAGGCATCTTCTCCTTTACTACTTACTATATAGCCAGCAAATATGTGCTTGTGTGTTGTAACGGGAGAATAAAAATTCAGCACATGTCCCAAGCTTAATAAACATGATTAAAGCACAGGGCCACGCTCCTCTATGAGTTAAGCAAGACACCCCACCCATTAAACTGTTTTTTGACCGCTTAAATGATTTTTCGTTTAATTCACCATTTAGGGTATATACTATATGTATAACCATAGTTTTTTATTTACATATGTGTGGACAATTTAAACGAGTTTAAGTGAACATTGTGTGACGCTGCCAGTGATGTCTCTTGCGCTAACCGTCACATTGCCTGCCTCCAAGAGACCAAGCTTCCTTGCATCCTTCACGTCGCCAATTTGTCAAGGACAGATCAATCCCAATGTTTGAATAACTTGCCAACCTTGATGAGGAGGTCATCGACGACGCCATCGATCTGCTGACACCACAAGTTGAAGTGCCCCGCCGCTTTCTCTAGGGCGGCGACACACACGTCTTGGGTAATCTCTGAGTCCATGATGCGTCGATCGAAATTGAGGCCGGACTCGATGAAATGTTGATCTAGCTTGGTGTTCTGTTTGGCGCAGAGGCGTTGAATCTCCTCGATCAGGATCTTGGAATCGGTACTCATCATGCCAACCTTTTTCTATACTCGAGTGTAGTGGTTGTGAGGTGGTGGTGGTGGTGGTGGAGGACGATGAATTAACGCACAAATCAATCGGCGTGGACAGGAATTACACGAGATCAACGATTGACTCCTAGGGGCAGAATGAAGCAATCGCGAGCTCAGCGACCAAATCCGATGCCAACCGAAGGATGGATGAGGAACGACCAACTGGATCCCAGATCGTGAATCTGATACACCAAGTGTTAGTGGACTGCTAGGAGTAGGGATTAAGATGAAGAGAAAAGACACAGAGAAGATAGAGAGGATGAATCACAGATGAATGATTCGTTTGGGTGTGTATGTTGTTTGTTCATAGTCCTACAGTGGAACATGCTCAGCCATATAAGTATCCCTTAACTAAGAGTTATTTGGAGGCTGGAGAACATCTCTAGCACTGTTTGTTACTGTTCATGACAAGACGTCCGACACCCTTCATAACGTGACATGGACATTCATTGTTCACTTTTATTTTATTTATTTTTTTTGCTCAAACAAATTTAAAATAATTTCTCCACTGTTCATCACGGCGTGGCGGCACAACACGCCCAACCCTAGTATTTTACATCCATGTCTGAACTCACGCAACCCAGCAGCACCTACAGAGGAACTCACGCTGAGCCAGTATAGTGCGCTTTGGGCCCAGCTTGACGTGCAGACCTGAGAGGCCCATTCTTCTCCAGTTTATGTGCCTTGGTCCATTTTTTTATTCACTGTGCCTTGGTCTTTAGTAACTGTAGGATGCGCTATGACCAGGGATGAAAACGGATCGGATACGGACGGATATCACTGATATCGTATTTGTTTTCATATTTATGTCCGGATTCGGATTCGAATACGAATAGTATAAAAAATGCCGGATAGGATACGATTGAATATCGACATCATAAATATGTGATTTAAATATTCGGATACGAATATGGTATCGGATGTTAAATATTTGGACTCGGATACGGACGGATTCAAATCCCTCTAAACGGATTTGGTCTCAAATACGGTCGGAAAATATCCGTACTGTTTTGGTCCCTAGCTATGACTGACCCTCACCACGGTTCCACGAACTCTCCCCGGCTAGCTCCATGCTTCAAAAGACCACCATCATCGAACTATGCTATACCCTGACAACGACGTCTTTCCCCTCATTGTTACAAATGTGTACGCTCCCGGTCCCCTGATCAAAGCAGACACTGACGCGTTTCCTATTGGAGCTGGACTCTCCGGCTCAAGGGCACCGGACGTTAATTATTTTTCAAATATTGCCCCTCCTAGCGGTCAGCTAAAAAACATTATTTTGATGGATGTACTATATATCTTCTAGAAAATTTGTTAGTGCCGGCCATTCAACTAGACTTTTTTTGGTGCACAGCCTCACTTTAAGTGTTATCTAGCTAAATTTGCCTTCTATAATATATACTCAATAAATAGTTACCGTGTTAATCGGAGGGAAAAAATACTGGCCCACCTCAGACGTGCTGTGATCATTCAAACGTTAAGAACGAGCATGTGGCTGGGACAATCTGGTTGTTTTAATCTTTGTTTTAGAAACGTATAGAAGCTTCATTTTCTAAAAGGACTACAAATGGAAACCTGCCATTATGCTACCTCATCCTCAAATAAATCAACTTCTAGAGTTATCTTAAGTAAAAATATTTTAAGTTTGACTAAATTTATAAACAAAAGTAACAATATTTTTTTGCAGAGTGTGCGTGCCGCACATAAATAAACCACAACAACTTGGGCTAGGTAAGATGTGCTTACAAGAGGAGCACAACAAAAGTAACAATATTAATGACACCAAATATCACTAGATACCTTATGACATATATTTTCATAATGTATTTACTTGTGTCATATATGATATTTTCATAATGTATTTACTTGTGTCATATATGATATCACCTAAAGTTAAACATAAGATAGTTTGACTTTAGGTGATTTTAGGAATTGATTTATTTTGGTATGGAGGTGGCAGCTGCTAGGCGCTTTGAGAAGCAAAAAGGAATTGAAGCGCATGCATGCCAATGGGCAACGGATCGATGAGTATGCAATATGCAGTGGTGCAGCTAATCAGAAAACAGCGTAGGGACGCAGCACCTAATTAACATCAAAGCTGGTAGTGACGCTGGCCGACGAGATGAGCTCAAAATCAACCAGACGTACACTCTGACCTGGGTTGCAGCTGGTTAGCTTTCTGAAGGTGCATGAGTGGCACACATAGATGTGATTCAATTACAATACAGACCAGAAAGGGACGAGAGGGTCCCCTTTTGATCGGTTCAAGCGCAGCCACAAGGAGCTGTCCATGGTCCTTCATAGTACGTGACACAAACCTATAGCTGTAGGCTGTAGCTGTTTTATGATGAGCTTCCGAGCATTCTAGTGCTTCTTGCACACGGACATTTTAGACAAAGCTTCAATGAAAGATTTGGTGCTATCTTTTTTCCCGATACCTCTCATTTCCATCTCATCAGCTCCTTGCGTTCTTCATTCCACATAATACTCAAGACACAGCTAAAGTTGTCTGAGTGGCATGGTAACGTGATCACTGCTAGAAATATCCACTTCTATGACGAAAATCTTAATGACAAATTCGAAACTGTCATAGAAAATCGCTTTCTATGACGAATATTTACGTTTCGTCATAGATAACTGGTGACGATCCTCAAACCCTCCTTATCTATGACGAAATCATACATCACCACAAAAAAATGTCATAAAACAGCACCAGGTTTTGTCACAGATCACTCGAGCGACTATTCCTTCTCATCTGTGACAATCTATTTTAGAACTGCGACGAAAAGAACTTCGTCATTGAACCAATTACCCATTGGTGATGAACGGTTTTTGAACTGTGACGAACGTCACTTCATCATAAGTCTTTGCATAGTCCTTTATCCATCCGACGTGTATCTATGGGACCGCGCGCGATCACTCATATGTGACGAACAATACCTTGTCATTGAACTAATTTCAGCAACGAAGTTTTAGAACATATCGAGAACTACACCTTTGGTATATAGCATGTCAATATCTAAAGTTGTTAATAACTTTTTAAATTTTAAATTTTAAATCTGTGAATTTAAAATAATATTTTGGAACTCTAAATAGTTTCTAAATTTTTTCACAGTTATAAATTTGTAGATTGCATGGAGAGCTACAATTTTAATATAAAGTTTATCTTCGTCTAGCTTTGTAGGAATGAGTTATGAATTATTGTTTTATATAAAAAAAAATTTGTAAAACGAAAAGTACAGTTAACGGAAGTCTCGTGCGGGATTTTTTTTTTGATCGGAAGGCAAGAGTGCGTGACGCGGCTTGTTTAGTGCTTAAGTGCCACGTGGCCACGGGCCCACGTGTCAGTGCGCGAGAGAGAGGGGAAGAGCTGACGTGTGTTCAGCAGGCGTCCTTGAGCGGGAAGAAGCGCGAGGGCCAGGTGAGTGGCACCGTACAACGTACATACGTGTACGTGTACATGTTCTTTTATATTTCCTTTGTATAAATTAATAGCATACACGAATACAAGTGCGTGCATATAAAATAGAGGATTTTTGAACTGGTTTAAAATCTATATATATCAATCAAATATATACGACGCCAGGAAGGCTGTCCGTCACGTGAATTAGAATCTATTTGATTACCAACAAGCTTCATTCTTTTGCTCAAGTATGTGAATATGTACACGACTTGCTAGCTTCTCCTTTATTCCTATTTCCTCCTAGCGTATATATATATACAATAATAATATACATGTGAGATAAATTTTGTTTAAAATCTCGTTAGGCATGCCAGCCCAACTTTGCCATGAACGGGGACCACATAATGGCAGGCCAATTGCATCACCCACCAGGCACCACGTAAAGCCCAATGGCAGGCCCATGTGTGACGCCGCTCCAGTCTTTTTTTACTGTCGTTTTTGTTTCCCTCCATTTTTTCGTTTGAACCGAAGAAAATGAAAAAATAGATAACACACTTGAACGAAGACTCGAACTAAGGGCACCCAGGCTCCGAGCGAACCAGCCACACCGCCGCACTACAAGGCGTTTCGTGTTATACACGTTGCCCTTTTATTCTACACGCAGGTTCATCCATCATTTATGTCCGCTTAGAGAGTTCATCATAAACAGTAGTTTTTCACTTTTTAATGCGTGTATATCAAATTTGAAACTAGTTTATCTCACTCATATGATCTCCAAATTGGATGATTTTTTTTCCTGTGTTCGTATAAAATCATTTTCTACTATTTGAAGCTCTTATATTTGGACCTGTAAGTTAAAGTTGTCATATATATAGAAATTCAGATTTTTGAATTGTTGAACAAGTGTGGTTTCTCTTTTCAATCTCTGATTAAAACTTATAACAAGTCTTTGTCCCTCATACTAGCTTCAAATGTGATGATTCTTTTTCTTAAAAGTTTCTAAAATCATGCTCTACCAATTCATGGCATTCTTACTACTTTTTTATTGCTGTTTATTTGTCTTTTTATTTTTCAAGCAAATAGGGAATGATCGTTGCAAAGCTACCTTAGGAAAAATGTCTTTCATGCTTCAGAACTTTTTTAAGAAGCAATAGCCTTTATATTCGTTGGTGCATAGGAGTTTCAAGTATTTTTGAACTTATCTGATATTTTCTATTGATTAAATGAATTTCTATGTGCTTACCGAAAGTAATTCCAAATTGAACTATGCGTACTTCCAATAAGATTCAAAAAAAATTATAAAAGACATATTTATGCTTATACATTTCACTCTATCCCATATCCCAGAGTTGTTGGGGAAAAACATTTGTTTGCTAGAGATAGTTCATGCTTTTATTCCTAACTTACCATAAAATAATTATAATAATTCTAAATTTTGTCCAAAAAATCTATAAATCTGTATGGTAACATGTTTTTGTTATATAATCTATATATATAAAAAAAACTCAAATGATTTTTAACAAGGTGGCACTATACATATTCATAAATTGATTACATCTCTCACATAGTTATGTGAACTTGTGAAAGATGTATCCAATTGAGAATATTATACTACTACTTTGTTCGAATTGTGTCAGGTGGAGAAATGATCAAAATAAAAGTTGTACATCTCAATGAGTTCTACAACTTTGCTGTTAACAACCTTTTCATTTGAAATCATCTAATATCCCAAAATTGTTTTAGAAGTTCTCATATTTTGAAATTCAAATTTTGAATTGCTAAAAAAAGTTGGATGGAGAAATGACCAAAACAAAGTTTATAGATCTCAATGAGTTCGACAACTTTGTTGTTGACAATGTTTTCATTTGAAATCATCTAATATCCCAAAATTCTTTTCGAAGTTTTTATATTTTGAAATTCAAATTTTCAATCGTTCAAATAAAGTCGGATTGAGAAATGACCAAAACAAGACTTATAGGTCTTGATGAGTTCTACAACTGTGTTGTTGATGACTTTTTCATTTGAAATTGTTTACTTTCCAAAAATTTTAATTGAAGTCGTCATATTTTAAAATTGAAATAAATAATGTTAGAATGTATTGTTCACTCAGAAGAAATGGTGCCATGGTATATATTGGCCTCAGAAGAATCGTGACATATTGTTCCTTTTATTTTGTAAAAGAACTGTTGCATATTTATTCTCAGTAGGCGAGTCACCATGACCACCGTTGCCGAGGCCTCCAATAGGGATCAGGGTTCGGGTGGCTTCGGTGTAGGAGTCAATTCTCGCTCAGGCGGGCGAGAGAGGCAATGCAGTGGCGCCCATGGAAGGCGTGGCCATGGAGCATGGTGGTGGCCACGGCGGGATGGAGGAAGTCGGCGCGAGTGCAGCACGGACGCAAGCACGGTGTCGTGCGGCGCGAGCACGAGCTGGCGATGGCGTTCAGAGTGCCCTGATCCAAGCTAACAGGTGGGCCTGGACTCCACATCATCAAAACCAGCCAACATGGATTGCGATATCAGCAAAACTACCTCCCAATACCACCCAGGCGTTATTTGCCGGTTTGACAAAGTTTAATGTGTACAATATCTGGTTTTATAGTTCAGAGGGTTATGTAGGCCACCTGGCCACCTTGAATACATCAGGGGTTATGTAGACTTTTTCCTATTACAATTCATCTCTCAACAAACTTTGAGTGTCAGTCATGACAAGACCCAGTACAGATGACATCAACTTGCCTCGCTGATTTGTTTTTTCGCGTTCTTCAGAATTGGGCATGCGCGCGACCTGCGTCTGGAAAACTCTGAACAGATCTGCACATGTACCCATCTTTCCCAGTAGTTCTGCCTCTGGACAACTTCGAGCATCTCTTGCGGATCCGATATTTTCGTGGATGAAAACCCCTCGTGCTATCTTGTTTCTCGATGCCTCTCATTTCCATCATCAGCTCCTTGCCTTCTTTACATTCCACGCACATGATACGTACTCGGGGCAGAGCTAAAAGTTCTACTTTTTTTTCCCGAGGAGCGAGCTAAAAGTTCTCTATGAGTTCTTTTGAAGTTGCTCCAAAGAAACGGTGCCCTAGTATATATATTGGTGAGAAAGGAATCACTTCAAATTTATCACCTTTTGTTTGCAAACATTTGTTGTCTTTTTATATTCAAGTAGGCGAGGCATTATGTGGATGCATTCATAGTTGTGCATGCAGATATGATTGTGAATAATCTTGCTATCAAGGCATCATCTCCTTTATTATTTCAAACCAATCATATGTCCTTGTGTTGTAAGAGCATCTCGAGCAGATCCCCTACTTGAGCCCTCATCCTATTTTTGAGGGCTGAGGAACAAAAAAAACTCACTCCAACAGGCCCCTACGGAAGAAGAAATTTATTCCATGCCCATAGCTTAGCAAACATGATGACACAATCAACGGCCTCTATGAGCCAAGCACTGACACCCCACCCATTCTGCTGCTTCTCCTCAGCACCCTAGTTACTCTGATGGCAATGCAAGCGTGTGGTTTCCATTTTATCATGACACATCCCAACAGGGTCAATACCAAGGCGACAGTCTTGGGCACCACCGTATGACTTCCACTTCTCCTTCTCACTCTACCTTCGCCGATGGTGTGTTCGCTGTCTCCTCCACCTCGACCTAATCATGAGTCATGCATGACACATATGAATACGTGGTGAATCCCACTATAATGTATCTTTCATTGCAATCCTACTTGTTTGCTAATAAATCCATAGAATTTGATTTAATATATTTCCTTTGAGTATCAATTCTAATTATATCTATAATCGCCCCCCAAGTAGTTTTAGATGCAGATCTGAGTTCACTACAACAAAAACAATTTTTTAAAGCATATTTATGTTTTCAGAGGCAGTCCATCTCTAAAAATGGTTTTAAAGACAGTCCATCATCTCTAGAAATTGTTTTTAGATCGAGATCACCGATAACACCAACCGCCTTATTAAGAAATATAGGTATTTCTAAATCTGGCTAAAATCGATTTTTAGAGGTGGTTGGTATTGTGACCCGTCTCTAAACATAGGTGTACAACAAAAAAAATTGATAACTTTTCAAAATGAAGTCAGATTAGAAGATAAACTTTACATCAAAGTTGTAGAGATAGAAGAGATCTACAACTTATATCTCTACAACTTTATTGTTGCATTTTTTTATTTAAAATAGTTTGTGTCCCCAAACAGTCATTTTAAATTTTCTTATTTTGAAATTCAAATTTAGAATTTTTTGATCGATGTCGAATGTGCATACGTCCTTTACCGAAGTTTGCAACAATAGATGAAATTTTTTGTAGTCCAAACCTTTCTGATATGAAATTATTTATCACTATGCCAGAACTGATAATCCCTGCTGGGTCAAAACCCCATCACTAACGGAATTCATGCCAGCAGTGGTTAATCAACAGTGATGGGGGTGGCCTATCACTGTCAGTTTGGTGGCCCGACAATGATAACAAACTATCGGGTCAAAGCATAATCTGTTAGTGGTATCCATGGCTATCACTACCGGGTTTACGCATGAACTGGCAGTGATATATTGAGTGTCACTGTCGGGTTGGTGTATGAACCAATAGTGATATATTGAGTGTCACTTCCGGGTTGTTGGGACATGACCCGACAGTGAAACTTAAGATATTATTGTCGGATCGTTCTTTAACCCGGTAGTGACACTCATGAGCTCCCATTTCCATCAGCAGCTCCTTGCTTTCTTTGCATTCCACGCACATGGTAATCAGGGCAAAGCTAATAGTTCTATTTGTTTTGTGAGGATCGAGCTAAAAGTTCTTTATGAGTGATAATTTGGTGTCGTTCTCAAAGAAAGATTGCCCTAGTATATGTCGGCCCCTTTAGTTTGCAAACATTTGTTGTTCATTTATTTTCAAGTAGGCGAGGCATTATATGGACGCATTCAATAGTTTGGTACGATATGGAGAATATGATTGTGACTTTTGCTATCAAGGCATCTTATCCTGTATTACTTATTAGCAAATATGTCCATGTTACAAAATATGTCCTTGTATATTGTAACACGAGAAAAAATTTATCACACACCCTAGCTTAGTAAACATAATTAAAGCACAGGCCGGGCCACACCCTTCAATGTGTTAAGCAAGACAACCCAGGCAATCCGCTGCTTCTCCTCACCACTCTATGATGTCAAGCATGTGGTTTCTACTTTCACTACTGGACTCGCATGCTTTGCCGAGGGCCAGACCCAAAAACCCTCGGCAAAGGCTTTGCCGACGGCGGCCCTCGGCAAAGAGCCCTCGGGAAATTTTGAGACGGCGAAGGGGTCTTTGCCGAGGGCCCTTTATCGGGCACACGGCAAAGCCTTTGCCGAGGACAAAAAAAACCCTCGGCAAAGAAAAACCCTCGGCAAAGAAAAAATAAAAAAACCCCCAAAAAATAGCAAAATAATTTTATTTTTTTTGGAGGCACTAACGAGCCATCACTCCCACTCGCGGGATTTTTTTGTAGCATTTTACATAGTATTTTTGACCCTATTTGTAAAGTTGTGGTCGGTGGGATTCGAACTCGTGACCTCTCACACCCTCTCTCACTTACCTCCTCTAACCACTCCAACCCTTTATCACTTGTGTTTATATTCCATTTCGATTTCCCATATGTTATAACAAACCGAGTGTAAATTGATTGTTTGAGGCACTAAATGAATTCAAATGAAAAAGTTGTCAACTACAAAGTTTCGTAACTTTTTGAGATCTACAACTTTCGTTTAGAGTGTTTCTCCATCTGAGGTTTTTTTCAAAATTTCAAATTTCAAATTTTAAACTTAAGACGCAATTATCGGCAATTAGATGCTTTCAAATGAAAAAGTTGTCAACTACAAAGTTTCATAACTTTTCGAGATCTACAACTTTCGTTTAGAGTGTTTTTCCATCCAAGACTTTTTTTAAAATTTGAAATTTGAAATTTCAAACTTTAGATATAAATATCCTCAATTAGATGCTTTCAAATGAAAAAGTTGTCAACTATAAAGTTTTATAACTTTTCAAGATCTACAACTTTCGTTTAGAGTGTTTTTCCATCCGAGAATTTTTGAAAAATCTCTTTGTCGAGGACCATAAGGCTGGCCCTCGGCAAAGACCCTATTTGCCGAGGGCCATAACGTAGGCCCTCGGCAAAGACCCTCTTTACCGAGGGCCTACATTATGGCCCTCGGCAAAGAGATTTTTCAAAATACATTTTGAGGTACTAAACGAATTCAAATGAAAAAGTTGTCAACTACAAAGTTTCATAACTTCTCGAGATCTACAACTTTCGTTTAGAGTGTTTCTCCACCCGAGGCTTTTTTCAAAATTTCAAATTTCAAATTTCAAACTTAAGACGCAATTATCGGCAATTAGATGCTTTCAAATGAAAAAGTTGTCAACTACAAAGTTTCATAACTTTTCGAGATCTACAACTTCCGTTTAGAGTGTTTTTCCATCCAAGACTTTTTTTTAAAATTTAAAATTTAAAATTTCAAACTTTAAATATAAATATCCGCAATTAGATGCTTTCAAATGAAAAAATTGTCAACTATAAAGTTTTATAACTTTTCAAGATCTACAATTTTCGTTTAGAGTGTTTTTCCATCTGAGAATTTTTGAAAAATCTCTTTGCCGAGGGCCATAAGGTAGGCCCTTGGCAAAGACCCTCTTTGCCGAGGGCCATAATGTGAGCCCTCGGCAAAGAGGGTCTACCTTATGGCCCTCGGCAAAGAGATTTTTTAAAATACATTTTGAGGCACTAAACGAATTCAAATGAAAAAGTTGTCAACTACAAAGTTTCGTAACTTTTCGAGATCTACAACTTTCGTTTAGAGTGTTTCTCCATCCGAGACTTTTTTCAAAATTTCAAATTTCAAATTTCAAACTTAAGACGCAATTATCGGCAATTAGATGCTTTCAAATGAAAAAGTTTTCAACTACAACATTTTATAACTTCTCAAGATCTACAAACTTTATTTTGGTTGTTTGGTCATTTGTTCAACCGACGTGGTGGTTCTAACATATTTCACAATCCTTATATATCCTCTCTAGTAGTTTCATGAAACTTATTAGAGAGATGTAGATTTTGTGAACAACATTACTATTGATTTGTTAAATGAAGAAATGACCAATATATACTTTGTAGATCTTAAAAAGTTAGACAATTTTGTAGTAGAAAACTTTTTTATTTGAGTTAATTTAGTGTCTCAAAATATATTTTGAAAAATCTCTTTGCCGAGGGCCATAAGGTAGGCCCTCGGTAAACACTCTTTGCCTAGGGCCAATAGGGAGGCCCTCAGCAAAGATTTTTTATTTGCCGAGGGCCGTTTCTTTGCCGAGGGCTAGCCCTCGGCAGAGGCCTCTTTGCCGAGGGCCTGTCTTTGCCGAGGGCTCCTTGGGCCGGCCCTCGACAAAGAGGGCCTTTGCCGAGTGCCCGATATTTAGCCCTCGGCAAAGCCGGAAGCCCTCGACAAAGGCTGCATTTCCGGTAGTGTTTATCACAATTTAAACACAGTATTTAAACTGTTTTTCTGTTTGTTTAAACGATTCTTTTGTTTAACTCACCATTTAGGGTATAATAAACTATATGTATAACCATAGTTTTTTTTTATTTACACATGTGTAGACGACATTGAAACGAGTTTAAATGAACACTGTGCGATGCTGTCTGTGATGTCTCTCGTGCTAACCCTCACGTTGCCTGCCTACAAGAGACCAAGCTCCCTTGCATTCCTCATTAGAAACCACGATGGCCTGGTAACTAACTGGGCTATACACTACCAGACACAGTAGCTTTGCCGTGTGTCACGGGCACACGGCAAAGCACCGTAGGCACACGGCAAACCCTTTGCCGTGGGTGGCCTACGGCAAACCGTACACGGCGTCAAACTTGACAAACGCAATGTTTGCCGTGAGCCAATGCAGGGGCACATGGCAAACCTTTGCTGTGTGTCAAACGTGGCACTCGGCAAACTAAATTGGAAACGGACGGCGCATCGACGTCAGGACGACGGTGACAGGGTAATTTTTTCTTTTCCTTCGATTATATTTTCCTCGCAGTTTTTTAATATGCCGTGTGCCTCATGCAGGGCACACAACAAAGTCTCCAGGATTTGCCATGTGTCCCATGCAGGGCACACGGCAAAGTATGCGACTTTGCCGTGTGTTACTGCATGGCACACGACAAAGCCAGTTTCCAGGTGATACTGGCGGCACCTTTGCCGTGTGCTTTGTCACTAACACACGGCAAAGCATGTTCCCAGGTGTGCTTTGCCGTGTGTGGCACACGGAAAAGCGTGTGTCCAGTGCTTTTTTTGTTTTTTTCATTGCATTCACACAAATAAGGCATGCATCACATATATCACCAATATCTCACATAAGATCACATATATATCACACACAGATCACATATATCCCACATGAATCACATATGTGACACACAAGACATGTCCAAGTGCATAACCATGTCCGAAGTCCGTCACGAAGTCACCGGTTCAACAAATGAACAAAATAATCCAAGTGCAAATACAATAGAGGCACAAATGCAAATCCAACCGTTGACTAAGTGCCCCACCCCGTCCCCGGATGCTGTATTTGGGCATGAGTCACCTCATTCGAAGCCGCCGATTGATTCTGCACAAAAAAAGGAGATTGCATGTGTGAGGTCATACAAGCAAGCAATAAACATGTTAGTAAAGACATTGAATGTGTAGCAAAGCAATAAACAAGTAAGGCAAACTCACAGGAGTCGTTGCAGGAGGCTGTGGAGTCTGGAATAGCCCAGGTGGCACAGGATGGCCGAGAGTCATGCCAAAACTTTGCACGTAGGCAAACATCTCCTCCATGCTCTTTTTGTCGGCCTCCACCGTCGCCTGCATCTCCTGCCGTTGCTGCCTTTCAATTGCGAGCTCGGCCTATAATATTTCACCTGATTGTTACAATACAAGTATAAGGTATGTAAAAATCAATGAGCGATGAATAAAACAGAAATAACCTGGAGTGCCTCCACCTGGACCTACTCAACGGTCCGTCGGGGGCGTATGGGCAGTCTAGAGCTCGTGCTCTGGGCTCAAATCTGGGAGAGAGTGGGAGTGTTGCTCGCGTCGAGTGTGTTGGCGCCAATGTAGTACCGCCCATATGCTTTTTGCCTCCTCCAATCCTCATGATGACTTCTCCATCAAGTTCCTCGGTGAGAGGATCGAAGTCATCTCCATGGACCTGTTTTTCCGCCGAGGAGTACTCACTGAGGCGGCTGTGGACGGTCACATTGGTGAACGCTGCGGGCGGGTCCTCCGGGCTGTAGTCCACGTTGGAAGTCGCCTTGCCCAAGTTGGAGCAAGGCTGGCCATCATGTGACGTTGACTGCGAAAAGAGCAGGAAGGTGGGTCTCAATTGATGCAAAAGTGAGCGTTAGAATAAATAAATGAATTTGCATACCCATCTTTGTGCGTATTGGTGGAGGCTAAGGTTCCGTTGATGGTGTGGTACACTTGCCATCATCGCACGCCGCTCTCGGCCTGCATTGTGTGCCTCCAACCACTCGTCACCGCACCACCTGTCCACCATCATTTGCCAGCACGGTCCTTTGTGGACACACCACCACGGAGGCACCTACATGTCATCAAGTACCTGAGCACCGTACTTAATCTCAGAAGCAAATCAATATTAGTGTTCTATATTTACCTTCATGTATTGTTCTCTGGTTAGGAGCATCTGTTTTGCTACGGGCTTTTTAACCCTCTCCCCCAAGTTGCGAAAAATGAATTAAATAAAAAAAGAAATATGAAGAAAAAATGGTTCTACTACTTTGCTGTGTGCCATGCGGGGAGGCACACGACAAAGAGATAAGTTTGCCGTGTGCTGGTGCGTGACACACGACAAAGAATATCATTATTTCATGTGGTGATATTTTTATTTTTCGCGACCTGTTTTAAAAAATTGTTCAAATGTACATGGATAATTCTCTGTCAAATGGACTCAACTATGTATATCCGATGTCTCTACAAATATTTCACCATTATTTCATGTGGTTATTTCTCAAATTCAAATTTTCACTATTAAAATTCTATAATTGCTGCAAATAAATTAAAAATACGAAACATATCCATAAAATTTCCAAAATTTGACACGACACCATCTCTATGGTGTATTGCCTATACAAAATGTTTCGAAGTCAAATCCCAACGAGAAATTCGAGTCGACTCCAAGTCGTACCGCTTCCTTCTCAACTCTGTGAGTCTTTTCCGGAGATTCTTCGGTTTGTAAGCATTGTATGTAACAACTGTTGTGAAACCATCTCAAATTTTTACCACAACCTCCACATATGATGACTTGACACTTGTACAAATCTCATGATTTTCAGACTTCTTTAGCATTTTTTATATTTTTAATACATTTGGGCGCACGTTCGTGGTCGTGTTTCCTCAACAAGATGTTCGAAATTCATTTTTGTTTCAACGTTGTATCCTCAAACGGGGTCGAGTAACATGAATATCATTTTTCTAATATTTTTTCCAAGTATTTGAATCACTTGCGGTTCAAATTTGACCTCATTTAAAAAATGCAAAGAAAAGCTATTAATTACTTAAATATAGTAAACTTATACAAAAAATTATCAAATTTTGTCATGGAGTACATAATGTTGTTTTGAGAGAGCAGAAAAAATTTAAAAGCCAGCAGATAAAAAAACATTTTGCCGTGAGCCCACAAACAGGCACACGGCAAAGTCTGGTTTGCCGTGTGTGAGTCGTTGTGCACACGGCAAACAACACCTTTGCCGTATGCCAAGTCTGGGCACACGGCAAAGTATTAACGGCGGTTGGCTCCGGTGACGGCCGTCCACCATTTGCCGAGAGCCCAGAGTTTGCCGAGAGCGACACACGACAAATTGGGGGTTTGCCGTGTGCCTTGGGCTAAACACACGGCAAACAATGCAGTAGCCGTGTGTCAAATGTTTGCCGTGTGCCCCAGGGTTGACACACGGCAAAATGTGCCCTTTGCCGTGTGTCCGATGTTTGACCCACTGCAAAACCCGGGCACACGGCAAACTAGCCGTGTCCGGTAGTGATAGCTGCATGCTTCAAAAGATCGACAGCATCGAGTTATGCTATACCGTGAATGACCTTCCCACCACCTTCTCATTGTCACAAATGTGTAACATTGAGCTGGATGAAGGAAGCTGGCTCAAGGGGACTGGACGTTATTTTGTAAATGTTCCCCTCCTTTTCAGCTAAAAAACATTATTTTAATGGACTTCTAACAAATTTGTTAGTGTGCACCAGTCAATTAAACCGTTTTAACTGTACGACCTCACTTTCAGTGTTATTATGTAGCAAAATAATTTGCCTTCTATCATACATACTCAATAAATATAATTGCTGTGTTAATCGGAGAAAAAAAATACAACGAGACCAAGCTTCAATGCCGTGACCAACCTTCCCGTGCTTTCTTGTTTCTTGTTGCCTCTCATTTCCATAGTTAGCTCTTTGCCTTTGCATTCCACGCACATGATACTCCGGGCCGAGCTAAAAGTTATATTTTCTTTTGTTTTTTTTTTCGAGGAGCGAGCGAAAAGTTCTCTACGAGTTCTTTATTTGATATCGCTCCAAAGAAAGGGATGCCCTAGTATATATATTGATGAGAAAAGAATCACTTCAAATTTGTCACCTTTAGTTTGGAAACATTTGGTGTGTATTTATATTTCAAGTAGGCGAGGCATTATATGGATGCATTCAATGGTTTCGTAGCAGAATATGATTGTGACTTTTGCTATCAAGGCATCTAGCAAGCAAATATGTGCTTGTGTGTTGTAACGCGAGAAAAAAAAATTCAGCACATGTCGTTCCTAGCTTAGTAAACATGATTAAAGCACAGGGCCACGACCTCTATGAGTTAAGCTAGACACCTCATCCATTCCGCTGGTTCTCCTGACCACTCTCCGACGGCAAGCGTGTGGTTTCCACTTTACCACGACTTAAACACACTTTTTAAACTGTTTTTTGACCATTTAAATGATTTTATGTTTAATCCACCATTTAGGGTATAAACGCCTTTCCTCATATGGGCTCACCAATCATAGACACATCTAGCGCTTCCTAACGTCTCCCCAACCGTATATATGCGGCCTGGTCTACGCGGATGGCGCACCTCGGTGGCGGCGGTCCAACCCGCGCATATATATGTCTCCTCCAACGGCGGCAGCGCTCACTTCCTCGGCAGATGGCGCACATCGGTGGCACCATGGTCCGGCTTACACGGAGCGCGTCGTCCCTAGCCGTGATCCATGGTGTTGCCACCACCGAACTGCTGTGCGACGCTCCATGCTGTTGCTGCTGTCTCCATGCTGTTGTGCGACGCTCCATGCCCTTGCTGCCACCGAGCTGCTATGTGACGCTCCATGTTGTTGCTGCTGTGCGATGCCTCCGCGCGCCACACGTCGTCTCTGACCACCACCGAGCTCTCCACGTCCTTGCTGACCGCGGCCAACGCTCCGGCCACCGACCTCCCGCTCCCACCATTCTTCTCCCCGGCGTTGCGCCGGCGCTGCTTTGGCATGCCGCCGACGGAGTAGAAGGTGTCATCGATGCGGAGGCAGCCGTCGCCCACGGCGTGGCCCAGACGTCCCCCGACATTGAGCACGGCGGCGGCCACGCTAGAGAGCTGCTGCTTCTGCGGCGGTGGCAGGAGCGGGACGAGAAGGAATGCGGAGAAGCCGCGCACGAGGTCATCGGCTGCGGCGGTCATAATTTAGAATTCTTGTAAATACTATTGGTGAAAATTCTAGTAAATATTGTTAGTATTATTGTAAACAGAATTCTCGTAAACATGATGTAAATGCTGATGTTATGGTACTACTTTCGATCATTTTTGTTAGCTTTTTTCGTCAGCCATAATAAAAAATTCTTGTAAATACATAAATTCATAGTACCCATTTTATCATAAATACCAATGTAAGTTATGTTAATTTAGAATTCATAATATAGAATTGTCGTAAATATTATTTTTAGCGTTCAAATTGTCGTAAATATTATTAGTGCATGTTCTCGTAAATATTATTTGTATTGTCGTAAACAGAATTCTTGTAAATATGCATTGGATCAGCGTTCAAAAGAAGTATAAGGAAAGCATTCTCGTAAAAGAAATATCAAATCTAGCAACAAAAAGTGTAACACCCAAATTTTAGAGATAACAAATTTTGAATAAATTGGATAACAAATAATGACAAATTAAAATAATAATAAAATATGTTGGTGTTGCATTCATGCTGTTGCATTTAATTTATTTTGTGGTGTGCATTTATTTTATTTTGCTTTGGCTTAGAAAATTTTATTTGAAAAGGTTTTGGAAAATAGAAAAATAAGGAAAAAAAAGAGAATCATAACTTACCTCCTTACCTGTTGGCTCGGCGGCCCAGTTAACCAGGTCCGACCGCGCTCGCGCTGTGGGCCGATGCCGCGTCGGTGGGCGGCCCAGCATCGAGCAGCCGCGCAGCCCGATCCAGCTGGCCCAGCAGCCGCGCCTTCTTTCTTCCGCTGACCGGTGGGGCCGGTTGTCGGTCGTCTTCCTCCTCACGTATTCGTGCCGGACTCCGAGATGGAGAAGACCGCCGCCTCTCCTACGAGATTTCCGGGATCACCTACCCGTATACGGACACTTGGGGCTATAAAAAGGAAGATGTAACCCTCTAGTTTCCGTTTTTCAACTAAAAAGCTAGGTTAGCCACGGGATTTAGAGCTCTAGGGCTTGGGAGGCGTCGGCGGATTCGGTTGTGCGAGGGAGAGGTCTTCGGGTGCTTCGGTGGTTAATTTTTCTGCTTGAGTGAGTTTGCTATCTTCTCCTCTCTCTCTTCATGTTTTTCTTTTAAGCTTTCGAGCTATACCGTGCGGTATTGGAGCTTCCCGGGGTCGGTAATGGTGCCGCCGTCCTTTCTCTAGGGGCGCTCTTTCCTCGGGCCATCATAGTCCTCTTAAGTTGCTTAGATATGTTCGTGGTGACTCCCTCCCTCGATTGGTGGCGGATTTGAGGTGAATAGTGGTCAAAATCATGGAAGCTGGAGCTTGCCGGCGAGTTTTGGGCGGTCGGCAATGGTGGCCGGCGGCCGGCCTTGGAGGAGATGGCCGGACTTTTGTTTTTTTTCTCTTGGATCGAATAGTGGCCATCCGTTTTTGAATCGATGGCTCAGATTTGAAGATACCCCTTCGCGGGGTAATCTTTCTAAAGAGACCCTCGGGTTTTTGGAAATCAACCCGCGGTCCTTGGCGCATTCCAGGAAATACGTTTTCGCATTTTGAAAGCGTATTCTCTTCCGGTTAAATCAAAAATACGTTTTCCGGTATTTACAGTTTTGCCACTAGGATTGTTTTAGTCATAAAATCTTCGTTTTAACTCCGATTTGATCCGTTCAAGTTGCGTTAGGTTCGTATTTGCGAACTCTACATGTTAGTGTAGTTGTACAGTTAGTTTTGATAATTTATTTTTCGAGTTTATAATTAAGTATTTATTTAACTATAGGAAATCTTAGAAAATTCATAACTTTCACGTTTTAACTCCGAATTTGGTGATCTTTGCGTCTTTGTGATCGTAGAAACGTGTAGAAGAGTTTTATAAACTTTTATTACTGTTTTGTTACTGTTAATGTACTGTTCTAATTATATCTTTTTATTTGCTTCGTGTATGTTTGATTGGATGCATGTATGATGTTGATTGATGATCGAATATAGAAGGTGAGCAGTTTTTGGACGATTCGGAGTATTACTTTGAGCCAAGTCAGCAGTATTATTTGGAGAGCTTTGATCAAGGCAAGTATAACACAGGACTATCCTTGTTACCTATTCATCGAATTATCATACATATGCATATGCTTACCTTGACAACCTTAGAGATTATAACATAGTGCTTGTCGTCTTGATTCCTTGTCAACCTTGGGAATGCATATGGGTAGCTATGGCTAGTGCTCAAACTAAGAACAATGATCTTGCAATATGATTAATGGATCAAGCAACCAATCATTAAGATGATTTAATTTTTGTTAAAAGGGGGCTAGAGTATGTGTATTATCTTGATGCTCTAGTTACTCTCCGTAAGGACTTATCTGTACGTGATCATCCGGGATATACAGTACAGCTGTGAGGGCTATATGGCTCTGGGTTTAGTTGTTCAAGAGACCTTTTCTAGCTTGTTAGTGGTTACCTTAAATGGCGTAAGAAAGGCTTGCCACGTTGGGTGTAGTGCGAGCCCCTGGCCTAGTGTGTATAGGCTGCGGTTGTTGTGCCACAGGGAAGGGGGGTTCTACATCTGCCTGCCGAGTGAATCTAATGGCCCTAACTTGTTAGACGAACTCTTGAGTGGCTTTATGTGGTTCTCTAGTGTTTGGGCTTGATCTCCCCACTCATTTGGAAATCATGACTCACAGTGAAAGTGTACACCTCTGCGCAGAGTTAAAAACTGGTATACTAGCCGTGCTCACGGAAACGAGCGGCCTTGGAACATTTACAGATAGATGATCACCATTGCTATATTATGTTTAATTATTGTTGATTATTATTATGCTCATGTTAATGTTATTCGTTATCATTATTGCAATTGATCATTGGTTCAGTAATGGGAAGTGGTTTATCTTGAAGCTATTCAATTGTCAAATATATGATTAAAAGCTAACCGCAGTTAAACAGTGTCTAGCCATTTGAGCCTCATAAACCCTGTGTTATATTTGTTGAGTTCGACATGGACTCACTCTTGCTATTTCCACCATAACATATGAAGATTATGAGGAAGATTATCGTAATGAGTACTAGTCTTGGTGTCAACCAGTCAACCGTGTCCCTGTGTGGCGTTTCCGCTGGAGATTGTTATTAGTTATTATTATTTATCATTCAGGACTATGTCTTAAATATTTATTCGCTATGTAATAAACACTGTGATGATACTATGTAATTTGTCTGCTTGTGTGTGCGACCATGACCTGGGGCGCACATGAGTACTTTATGCATCCTATTTTTGTCCTTAAAAATGGGTGTGACAAAAAGACTACACGTTCACCCTGTATGGAAAGGAGCATGCATGTCCGGAGTTAATTACGACCTGCATGCATATGCGTTAATTACCGCATGGGCCTAATGCCGCATGCAAGGCAGGCTTGGCCAGGTGCGCTGCTTGCGTGAATGCTGGTGCGCCCGATGGCCTAGCTACAGAATAAGGTGTGTTGTAGAGCAACTCATGACAATTAAATGAAGACGACAATAAAATTGATTGAAATTGTATGGTTGAAGTCATGACAATCTAACACGATGTAACCTCAAACCATCCGCCAGACAAGCATGCCGTCCGATTGAATCGCAAGTGAACCTTTTGTTTTTCTCAAGTGCATGCCTACCATGCCTTTTCTTTGTTTTTCTCAAGTGCAAGTAACAGTTAGTTCTGAACTTCAGTTTACATATGGTCATATGTGGCTTCAATGAATCAGCATGGATTTTTTCCTTTTACTATGATGGTAGTAGCTGAATATAGCTAGCCATGCAATCATCGTGTGCATTGCTTATTATCTTTTGTTCTTGTAAAGTGTCATGCACTAATCATTTTGTGTTACAACTAAAGTTGCTGCCAAAAAAAGGAAAATTCTTATAAGTACCTCCTGTAACTAGACATCTAGTTCTAGGTGGAGCTGGCAGCCTAGTGCCAACCATCTGTGTGTGATAAGATTAAGATAGTATCAGGTACCAAATTTTAGTAGGTCATGTACTGTATTGTGTAATCATGGACGGACCTATAAATTCCTCCCCAGCCAGTTAAAATATTTAACTCTCAGTGAAGTATCTTCTAACAGTTGTGACTATTTTTAATCTGAAGGGTTGTAATTTCTAAGAGTGGAACATATTTAATTGTAAGCATCTAGTCAGCATTGAATTTTTTTCCTTTTACAGTTAGTTTTGATCCTCAGTTTACTTATGTCGTGTTACTGAATTGGTTCAACATGTTTTTTCCCAACCAGTGCATGTTGCATATAAAGCTTTTCTATAAGCGCTAATTGAGTTAATGACTGAATAATCTTTTGTCTCAAGTCTGAATGATTGTGTATTTTGAGTTAATGAGACTGAATAATTGAGGAAGGATGCTATGCTGCATATAATTGAGAAGGGATGCTAATTGAGTTAATGACTGAATAATTGAGAAGGGATGCTATAATAATCTTTTCTATAAGCTTTTCTCTATCAGCATGTCTACATTTGGTTGATTACAACCTCATATTGTATGGCAGCTTTACATATTATCTCCACTTGCCTAATTACATGGTTATATTTTTCAGGAAGTGCTGGGCACACTACTACAAAAAAATATTTTCCAAGGCGTTTTGAAATAGGCCTCTGTTGACGATCCTTAAGTATCAAATTTAATTGTCAACTAAACATGGAAAAGGATCAATATGCACTAGACATCTAGAATTAGGGTTTTATCTGACAGAATTCCACGAGTTTTGGTGTTTGTCTATTTCTGCAGGGGGTTATCAGAAAATACGGAGAGAAGGCCCACACGTCGGGTTTACATAGAGATATTAACATGTGCGCTAATTTTCTATCATCTAGAAGACTCCAGAAGACACGTGAACGAACGGGAGGCCGAACGGGGCCCAGCCCAGGGCGCCCGCCCTAGGGTTTGGTGCGGCCGCCCTACTCCCGTGGCCAATCAGCGTCAACTTCGCGGATTATGCTCCACCGACCTAAAGGATCAAGGAAAACCGTGCGATTAATGTCGGTTTGATCCGACGGCCCACGATCATTTGAGGGGGCTATATAAGTAGGGCCTCTCTACCCCAGGGGAGGAGGAGAAATCATTATCAGAGGAAGCCATCAAGTTTATGGTTTAGAAACTCTCTCCCGCAGAGAATTAGATTTAGCTACTCCCAATTCTTTCAAGTTTTATAGGATTGATTAGATAGAATTAGAGAAATAGGGCCTAGCGCTCTGGATTTCGGATCTTCGTCAATAAAGATTGGTATTATTTCAT
Source organism: Saccharum hybrid cultivar R570 (assembly GCA_038087645.1). Taxonomy (NCBI): domain Eukaryota; kingdom Viridiplantae; phylum Streptophyta; class Magnoliopsida; order Poales; family Poaceae; genus Saccharum; species Saccharum hybrid cultivar. The sequence continues at coordinate 7,840,298 of JAQSUU010000347.1, read as the reverse complement.
ATCTTTCTCTACGACTTTATTCTAATTGCATTATGTCTTTATTTATTATGTTCCTAGTTTGCTCTAGTTCTATAAGTGATATAGTTATGATTGATGATGAGTTCATGCATGAGTTTGCAAAGCGCTTAGCTCTTTTCATGTGGGAGTTAAGTGGTAGATCACATGTAGGCGTGGTGCTTAGATGTTATTTACCTGCAAATGTATCCTATTGGCCGGGTCGTGTGGTAGTTCGCGATGGTGACAGCTTCGTTGATTCTTATATAGTCCACCCTCCGTTGATAGGACAGGCAGAATTTGTATTGCGGAGTAAGTCTTGCTATGTTCTGATTTACTTTAGCAATGTTCCTTATACATGAATGAAGAGTCTTTTGAGCTATATATGATCTTGTAGATGCTTAGAGTAGATTATGACTTAGTAAATAGTAGATACTTAGAATCCATTCTCTTGCTAGTCCGACGTCACCTTACATTTATGTGGAGTAGTCTATTTCTAATCGCTGTGTTATTTACCCATGAGCTTATATTTCATTATCTTTATTATTATGGCTTACCCCCTGCCAAAGCAAGTGACTGTGTGACGAGTTTCTCAGTAGTAATCATGTTCTTGCAAGTTTATCTCTAGTCTAAGCCTTGATAGATTTTACCCCTGTTTTCGCTTTCGCCGTTCTCTTAAACAAAATTATAAATAACGATACCTGGAATACTTATCCTGGTGAAATGCTACAATGAGGTATTTTATCTGTGCGTTTGCGGATAGAATAGATTATTTTCTAGAGAGCCTAGACCAGAGAGCGACTCTACAGTGGAGGAGGTTCACGAAGAGAAACCACTGGAGAAACCATCTCCAGAGGAAGGCAATTCAGAAGTTTAAAAAGATTTGGAGGTCCAGCTTGGGGGACCTAAAATTCCCAAACCCTCGCCGGGAGGTAATTCGGTATTTATCCACATCATTTAATTTTTGCATAATTAATTCTTGCATTAGTCATACTCATCCATAGCATTATTATAAAAATCAAAAGTCCCATATAAATAATATTTGTGGTGTGTAAAAACCCATAATTATTAATTATTGTGGAGGCACAAAAATATTTTTCCATGATCATTTTTTAGTTTCAATTCTTATAATTTTTCCTGCATTATATTTATAGCAATCTTCTAGAAGCATGACCCACATCCTTTGGTCCCATATGTCATACACTACACCTCACATACATCATAACACATAATTTCACCCACCAACTCATCTCCACTTAACCAGACAACTTCCACCGACCAACCACTACCTATGCAGCATTATTTGGCGTAGGAGTGAAGCATGTGAGGGAGTGAGAAAGTTTCAGCCACAGAGGGCACTCAAGTGGGGCGCCCGCCCTGTTGGCCAGGGCGCCCGCCCTGCCCCCAGCTCCAACTATAAAAGGCCACCTCTCTACCTCATTCTCATCCCACACACATTCCAGAAAACATATGCAAGCTTGAGCTCTCGACTTTCAGAAGAAGTGATCTAGTGGGAGAGTGAGAAGGAGAATGGAAAGGGAAAGAAAGAGTGGAAGAGAGTTTGGAAAATTTTTGAGATAGAGAGTGAGATCACCTAGTAATTAGTGTTCCCGCTGTCCCAAGCGGAATTAAAAGTTGTTTAGGGGGAAGTGCTGCTAAAATTTATAATTCTCTCGGACGACTAACCCCTGGACGACTGACTTCTCGGACAGCTAACTACTAACATATTTTTCTCACATATTTCCACGAGTTTCTGTTTGTCCCTATTATTCTGCAGGATGTTTAAGAAAGTAAGGAGCGCGGCCAAGTCTCTCAGGAGTGGTACGAGGAGTTCGTCTTGACTCTCCTCACGCCAGTCGGAGATGAGTGTCGATCCGGCACCTCCGCAAGCTCCATCGTCTTCGTCGGGTGCACCAAACAAGGTCCTACTCAAGACAGGAGACCTTGGGCTCAGGAATCGCAGGGAGAAGGAGATTCTCCAGCAGTTGAAAAACAAGACATTCATTCACACTCCCACTATCGATTTCGCCTTACTCCAAGAGACAGGTATGACTGCTAAATTTGACTTAATTTTTCAAATGATAGGATGGACGGACTTTTGGAATATCACTGAGCATGGTTCCCGTCTCCTTACTATTGAATTTCTTTGCACGTTACAATATTGTGAGGGGGGAATTTCTTTTCGGATGTTCAAGCAGGACATTATGCTGTCCTGGAGAGAGCTGAGTAATCACCTCGGTTTTCCTCCACGGAGCATTCTGGACCTTGACTCCGGCTTGCCCAATTTTGAGAAACATCAGTTTTGGAGAGAAATCTCTAGGGACGAACTCTTTTACCAACCCCGAACCAGCGACATGGAGCATCCTACACTCCGGATGTTCCACAAATGGCTCGGGTATAATCTTTTCTTTCGTGATGACTTGAGAAAGGTGCGTGTGGGAGATCTACAACTCATTTATGCCGCCATAAACAAAATCCAAGTTTCACCTGTTACTTTTTTAGTTGTCCATTGGCTTGGCACACCTACTCTGCAGGGACCTGTCGGGTGTACTTCACTCATAACTCGTTTAGCCGTTAGCCTTAAGTTGTTAGAAAATTCATCGTTAGAATTCATTGAGGAACCTAGATTTTATCACGGCTATGACACTTTTAGATACGCACGGATGTTAAAAAGGGAAGCGGGGATAATGTACATGCTGTATGACAACAACACCAAGGTTCGGTTACCTAACCCGGACCTTGGCATATATTCTGTTCAAAATTATTTGATTGAGACTGCAGCACCGGTGAACCAGAGAACTCCACAGCGCGCGGCATCCGCAAGGATGGCCACCCATCAGGAACATACATGGCAAGGAGCTGATCCCAGGCTAGAAGAGGCAGCACATCTGCACTATAATGATTACAACCCTAGAGTTCTTCGGGACCCATGGGCGCGACACGTCCAGCCAGAAGAACCACCACAAAAGACATGGCCGGAGGGACAATATCACCAGTGGGAGAACCCGCCTTTTACAAGAAGCTACTCCACTGACCCATATGGAACTTCAGGGTCTAGGCCCCAGCCCCAGTTTGATACAGGAAGATACTCCGACGCCTCCTACGCCTTCTCGGGGGACTACTACCAAGAGACTGCCGCCTTCTACACCCGCACCGACAACACTCTCCTCGACATCCGCACTACGCAAGCAGAGCACGGAAGACTCCTAGAGGAGCAACAAAAATGGAACCAGGAGCAAGCCACTAGAGTGCAAGCAATAAGGGAAGACACCACAACCTTGAACAACAACGTCACGACCATGCTGCGCTACTTCAACATTGAGTGAAGAGAGCCACGACAACAACCAGCTTGGGGGAGTTCCTCCCTAGTTACCGAGTGAGTTTTAATTGTTTTTCCTATTTACTTTTCAGTTTTTCTTTTTCTGTTTTAGATATTTATATCTTAAAAAAACTTAGAAAATCCAATAAATATTTTCTTTCTTAATTTACTGCATTCCTAAAAAATGAAAACCAAATAAAAAGAGTGTGTAGATAAGTGTGCTTTATTTTCCTGTTTAGTTCAGTCTCTAGACATAAATGAAGAAAATCCAAAAATATGTTTGATGGAAATGATGAACAGTTCCTCTGTTTACTTACCTTCAAGTGCCTAGCTTTTATATTAGAGTTCTCCCAAGACTGGCTAAAATCTGAAATTTACTATCTGTGGGAACATGAGCCTAAAACTAAAGTCCAGGTAAAAGATAAGACATGATATAAAGTTTGAGATGTTGTTTATCTTGTTCTTACAACACTAAGTTCTGGAAATTTTTTTTTAAAAAAAACCTGCAAATCACATGATGAGTTCCTAGCATAACATTCTTACCACAGCCATACTTGCTATAATTGCTGTATCTTTCGAGTTTCATTGAGCTGTGTAGATCCTTAGGAGCTTTTCATGTGGTTAAATCAAGATACTCACTTGCACACATCTATTACACCAATCATTAAAAATCTGTTAAAAATATTGTTATCACTCACTGTCTCAAAGTATTGTTATTCTCTCTCCTAAAAGATCAAATGCAGAAAGAGACATGGGCTATGCAAAAATATGCGAGGAAATAAAAAGGGGCAAGTGCCTGGAACCTCGAAAAAGAAAAGAAAAAGAGTGAGACGAGAGGTAAAAATGGACAAGTGTCCGACAGTAGAATTAGGGGTACAAAGATACCCACCTGAGCGGAAAAAATGAACAAGTGTCCGACAGTAGAATTAGGGGTATTTACTACCCACCTGAAAAAAAAGAGAAGAAAAAGAGATAGCCCATGTTCTCTCCTAATAAAAGATCAAGAGAGGAGGAGAGATAGCAATATGAGGAACAGTGAGCGATAAGTTTTATCATCACCATCACTATTATTTACTCCACCACACATGCACATCTTGATTTAATTGTATGTTGAGTTCCTTTGGATCCGCAGTTCGATTAAACATATGTATGGGCTGTTGAAGTGAATCATGTCTAGGAACTCTGAGCTTTATTTTGAAAACTTATGCAAAACTCCAGAACAAAGGTGAGGTATAGACAGGAGGAATAGTGCTTGGCTTAATTATTTTGTCTTTCAATTACCTAAGGCTTAAGTACAGGTGCTAATCCCCAAGACACTTCACTCTAATCTTGGAGAATTTTATATGAAAGCATGTGTGCCTGTCAGGAAAGAAAACATCAAAGCAACTCCTGATCCATCTGAGTTTTAGTTGTTTGCTCAGGGACGAGCAAAGGGTAAGCTTGGGGGAGTTTGTTGACGATCCTTAAGTATCAAATTTAATTGTCAACTAAACATGGAAAAGAATCAATATGCACTAGACATCTAGAATTAGGGTTTTATCTGACAAAATTCTACGAGTTTTGGTGTTTGTCTATTTCTGCAGGGGGTTATCAGAAAATACGGAGAGAAGGTCCACACGTCGGGTTTACATAGAGATATTAACATGTGCGCTAATTTTCTATCATCTAGAAGACTCCAGAAGACACGTGAACGAACGGGAGGCCGAACGGGGCCCAGCTCAGGGCGCCCGCCCTAGGGTTTGGGGCGGCCGCCCTACTCCCATGGCCAATCAGCGTCAACTTCGCGGATTATGCTCCACCGACCTACAGGATCAAGGAAAACCGTGCGATTAATGTCGGTTTGATCCGACGGCCCACGATCATTTGAGGGGGCTATATAAGCAGGGCCTCTCTACCCCAGGGGAGGAGGAGAAATCATTATCAGAGGAAAGCCATCAAGTTTAGGGTTTAGAAACTCTCTCCCGCAGAGAATTAGATTTAGCTACTCCCAATTCTTTCAAGTTTTATAGGAATGATTAGATAGAATTAGAGAAGTAGGGCCTAGCGCTCTGGATTTCGGATCTTCGTCAATAAAGATTGGTATTATTTCATATCTTTCTCTACGACTTTATTCTAATTGCATTATGTCTTTATTTATTATGTTCCTAGTTTGCTCTAGTTCTATAAGTGATATAGTTATGATTGATAATGAGTTCATGCATTAGTTTGCAAAGCGCTTAGCTCTTTTCACGTGGGAGTTAAGTGGTAGATCACATGTAGGCGTGGTGCTTAGATGTTATTTACCTGCAAATGTATCCTATTGGCCGGGTCGTGTGGTAGTTCGCGATGGTGACAGCTTTGTTGATTCTTATATAGTCCACCCTCCGTTAATAGGACAGGCAGAATTTGTATTGCGGAGTAAGTCTTGCTATGTTCTGATTTACTTTAGCAATGTTCCTTATACATGAATGAAGAGTCTTTTGAGCTATATATGATCTTGTAGATGCTTAGAGTAGATTATGACTTAGTAAATAGTAGATACTTAGAATCCATTCTCTTGCTAGTCCGATGTCACCTTACATTTATATGGAGTAGTCTGTTTCTAATCGCTGTGTTATTTACCCATGAGCTTATATTTCATTATCTTTATTATTATGGCTTACCCCCTGCCAAAGCAAGTGACTGTGTGACGAGTTTCTCAGTAGTAATCATGTTCTTGCAAGTTTATCTCTAGTCTAAGCCTTGATAGATTTTACCCCTGTTTTCGCTTTCGCCGTTCTCTTAAGCAAAATTATAAATAACGATACCTGGAATACTTATCCTGGTGAAATGCTACAATGAGGTATTTTATCTGTGCGCTTGCGGATAGAATAGATTATTTTCTAGAGAGCCCTTATGTTTATAAATACCTTAGTACGCTCTAGCACCATGCTAGGGATGACAACCTAGTATTCAAGTGGTGTTAGCTAGTGTCAACAGCCTCCGAGACGGGCAAAATTGTCAACCGCCTCGGTTAATTCTTAGCATTAACCGAGGCGGTCATTTTTTATTAACCGAGGCGGTTACGATAGCTGCCTCGCAAAATTGATTAACCGAGGCGGGCGCCTTAAAATGCCCGCCTCGGTTAATATCGATTAATCGAGGCGGGCAAACTATAAGGCCCGCCTCGGTTAATATTGGCCCATCTTGGAGCCCAAACAACCCATCTCGGCCCGATAGTGTGCTCACTGTATATATACCGCCACTTAGGGTTTCATTGCACTTAGCCTCCTCCCTCTCCTTCACCCGAAGCGCACCGCAGCGGGCCCTCTCCCTCACCTGACGTACGCACCGCGGCCCCTCTCCCTGTCCCACCATGGCGGCGCCCCTCCTCCCTCCCACCACGCCGGCGCACCACCTCCCTCTCCTCCCTCCCTCTTTCTCTTAGGTGGATCCGACAGCCCTCCCCCTCAGCTCTCTCCTCCCCTCGCAGATCCGGCGGGCACGGGCCATGGTGGCCGGATCCGGTGGCGTGGTGGCTAGATGCGGCCTCCCCATGGAGGCGCTCCTCCACCTCCATGTCATGGACAACACCGGTGGCGGCCCACCCTCTCAGCTCTCTCCTCCCCTCGCTGATCTGGCAGGTGCGGGCGATGGAGGCCGGATCTGGTGGTGTAGAGGCCGGAGTCGATGGCATGGTGGCCGGATCCGGCCGCCCCGCGGCGGCGCTCCTCCTCCTCCACCTCATGGGGAAACACCGGCGGTGGCCCTCCCCATACAGATCCGGCCAGCGGGGGAGCCACCTCTCTCCTCCCCCACCAAATCTGGTGGTGGCACGGGTGGGTAGCTACCTCCCTCCTCCCTCCGGCGGCTCGGCAGCGCGCGGGGATGTGGGCGGCAGTGGGGCCAGGCGAAGCAGGCGAGTTCGCTGGTGGGCTCCGAAACGGGCTCGCCGGTGGGCTTCGGGCTTTTTTTAATTCATTAACCCTGGCAGGCATTTACAAGGTGCCCGCCTCGCAAAATCGATTAACCGTGGTGATTAGGGCAACCGCCTCGGTTAAGGCACAATTAACCGTGACCTTTGTGCCGAGGCGGTTGCGAAAACCGCCACGGTTAACCCAAAACGCCCGCCATGGTTAAAAATAGTGTAGTAGTGGCACAAGTTTTTGGCTTGAGTTCCTCAATAATGGTTCTCCACACATAACCTGGTGGATGTGCTCTAGTGTTGGCAACCATTGCTTTTGGTTTTTGAGTTCTTAGAAATGATTGTGTGCACAAATCTTAGTATCTCAACCACAAATTGCTAGTCTTGCTTGCTAGGATGTGCATTAATGTAATCTTTTGGTGCTTGACTTTGTTGGATGTACACAAACATATGGTGTGCATGAGAAGATTGTATATTATATATGAATTGACCTTCATGTGATGTATGTGTGTACCTTTATGTGATCGAACTTAAGCTTGAATCTGGGTACGCTACATGTTTTCTCATTGTATTTATTTTTTTGTATATTTATAGTGTCCTGTTTAACAATCTGTTGCTATTAATACATGGACTATTGGATGATCTGTCGGTATATGCTTGATAATAGAGCATCTATTGCTAAAATTTAGCAATAGACTATTTGTCGCTATAAATATTTAGGGCAAGAGATGATCTGTCGCTAATAGTACTGTCTGTCGCTAAAGAGTTTTAGCACAGGACTTACACCGTTTGCACTGTCGCTATAACTTTTTGTGTTTAGACCATCCATCACTCATCTCGGTGTTGTGGTGTAGTGGCAGGGCGTGCGCGATGACAACTGACTTGTGTCAGTGTCCTCCTGTCCCGAGTCTATGAGCCTTGTGCCAAACATTTTACAACAACACCAGCTTCAGCTTGAAGCCAGCATCTGACAAAGGTGATGGTGCGTACACAAGCTAGATTGCGTCAACGTATGAGCTGACATAGGCGTGCATCATGGCTTGCTGATGCTTCTCAATCCTAAATGTCTTCACAGATAAGTTGCTCTTGCTGCATTTTGCATTATATTGCTTCATCATTTCCTGGCCAGCATAAAGCCTCCTTCCAGAGTGGTTAACCCATCTATGTGCTCTTACACAATTGCCTTGGCTTTTCTTATGGAATTGCCTTTGCTTGTCGCAACCTAATATTTAAACTACACAACAGCTAGTGGTGCTTGCACCTGTAAGTCATTTTAGAGTCATGTCTAGCCTACTATAGTACTGTAAAGTATAAACCATTCATAATTTGAATCATAAACTCCGGGATATATTGGGGAGCACATGCCCAACATTTATGCTACTGGTCTATTGCACATTCATCTGGGATACAAATTGAAACACACAGCTGCTGCTTGTGGGTGAAGTGAAAGGAGTGGGCAGCTATATAACTTGAACTTATATATGGTAATCCAAGGTATTATGCCGTTTGTAATGCTAAAACATCAATTCCAGGTATTGATGCGCAATAGGCCAGTAGCATGAATGCTGAGCATGTGCTCCCCAATATATCCCGGAGTTTATGATTCAAATTATGAACGGTTTATACTTTATAGTACTATAGTAGGCTAGACATGACTATAAAATGACTTACAGGTTCAAGCACCACTAGCTGAAATCGACTGAAAATGGTAATTGAAAATCAGGATTTGCAGAGGCAATTGAAAACTGACCGCCTCTAGAACTCGGTTGAAAAAAATAAAAAATACCACCAGCCACACTCAGCCCGCCATCCAGGCTCACATGCCACCCACTAGGTCTGCCAGTCATGCTGCTCGCCAGGGCCATCTGCTGCCTTGCTCGCTGGTGGCCGTGTCGCCTGCACCTGCCCACTACCATGTGCATGTTCAGGCCACCGCCCGCTGCTCGGCTGTGAAGAGATAAGCCTGTGATGGGAGAGAAAAGGAAAAGGGGTGTGTGCCATCAACTTATTCTTCATGCCTCAAATGGAAGAAGAGAAGGGGCGGACGGCCCAGTACGGCAAGGTAGGGCGCTCGCCCTACCTTGACTCTGCTGCGAATGCCTACCCCGAATCGGCCCCTGGTACTGGCAGCCATGGATGCAAGGTTTCTGATTTGCTGAAGTCTGAACTCTAAAGATGAACTAGCACGAGGTCGCAAGGAAGAAGATACTGTAACTCTGAAAACGAACTATTATCACCCTTTGGCCAGGGCCTTGTGGCTTGTGGGCTGTAGTTTGGGCTGGCAGTACCACATATATAGACTATGTATTGCCTGAAGCCTGCCATAGACTCTGCAGTCGGTCCGTTCGTTTGCGTTCTGAAAACGATCTCTTATGCAGCGCCCGCGGCGACTCTGCTAGGCCTAGCCTTTGCCCTAGCGGCTGCTCCCACAACCTTCTGGGACTGTACTTCCACATCAACCCAGTTTACAGTTCGGCAATTGGCACAGAGGCATGGACGCATGATAGTTCAATGTTCACTATTTCAGCAATCGGTACAGACGCATAGAACACAAGGTACATACGGATCCCACACTTGGAAAAGGTTCAGCACACATTTGTTTGAAAAGTAGCACACATGATGCAATATTTTGGTCCTCAAGGTGCGGCATTGGTGATGTCTTCTACAAACAGACAGAAACAAGACTCACCTCTACAAATATGATTTCTACGGGTAGCAATTCTTATCAATATCTCTGAAAATGAAGGGCATTTTTAGAGTCGGTTGGCAGCCTCTGAAACCCAATTTTCAGTTGTGATCTAATTCCAAGAGCCCTAGAGGCATCTCCACAGACGGTTCTTCATGAGCCGTCTCTGAAAAAGAAGACGTCTCTATATCATTTCTGTAGTAGTGTTGTTTCCTCCATGGTTTCTTGGATTCACTTGTTCTTGTAACTCCGATATGTTGCATTGGAGTGCAAATCGACGCCACAGACATCTTTTGAGCTAAATTTTGATGTAGTAATAATTGATTGATTTATTTACCAATCTAACATTCAACAATCCCTTTGCAAAATAAAAGTAACAACGTGTGATGATTAATTCTTTTCATGCCAATATACACAAGGCACTATTTCTTGTGAGCGACATCAAATTATTAGTCATAGATAACTGTAGCTCTGTCCTGAATATTATGTGAAGGGCATGTTTAGTTGGCAATTTTTTTGGGTTTCGCTACTGTAGCACTTTCGTTGTTATTTGGCAATTATTGTCCAACCATAGCCTAACTAGGCTCAAAAGATTCGTCTCGCAAATTACAGGCAAACTGTACAATTAATTATTTTTTACCTATATTTAATGCTCCATGCATACGTCCAAACATTCGATGTGACGGGTATTGCGCAAAAATTTTTAGAAACTAAATAAGGTCGAAATGAAAAAATGCAAGGAGCGATGATGATGGAAATGAGAGGCATCACATAACCAAATAGCACCAACCTGAGAGGGACTGGATCCCCCGAAAGGTATGGCCCCCCAACACTCAGCCAGCCAAGCCAACATGGTGCAGAAATCCTATTTTGAGTGGTAGTCGAGTATTGCTGGGGCTTCTAGAGGCATCTCTAGAGACAATTATTCTCTTGAAAAAAGATGCGAACTACCATGAGACAGAATATCCTTGAGGGCAAAACCCTCAAAGAAAACATAAAAAGCACCAATAAATTATTTTGGCAGCCAACCCTCAAGGAAAAATTGAAAACTGCCAAGAAAAATCATATTTGGTGGCCAACCTTCAAGGAAGGACCACCAAGGATAGAGAGCAAGGGAAATTTGATAGCCTAGATGCTTGTGAAATTTTTTGATGTTGTAGTGCTGTTTCTTCCAGGTCCGTGCTGAGATAGAGGCTCTCAAAGATGATAAAGAGAAAGGTGGTTTTATTGGATATGGTGAGGAACACTAGTGGATTCATAAATCGGGCTTGACTAGGCTCCCCTATTTCAATGACCTTCTTCTTCCACACAACATTGATGTAATGCACACAGAAAAGAATATCGCCGAGGCGCTTTTTGCAACACTCATGGACATTCCTGATAAGTCAAAGGACAGTGTTAAAGCTAGACTGGACCTGACAACGATGTGCGATATGCCAAAGTAAGTGATGAAGCCTCTCGTGCCCGGCAAGAAATGGAGAAGGACTCCGGTCGATTTCGTCTTGAAAAAGGACCAAAGGAAGGAAGTACTGCACTGGATCCAGATATTAATGTTCCCCGATGGGCATGCGGCGAATTTGAGTAGGGGAGTGATCCACTATGCGAGTTTTAGGGATGAGAAGTCATAACTACCACATATGGATTGAGTGGCTCCTTCCTGCGATGACCCGGGGATACGTCCCCGAGCATGTGTGGTGCGTGCTGGCAGAGTTGAGCTATTTCTTTCACTAGCTTTGTGCCAAGGAGTTATCTCGGGACGTGATTGATGACTTGGAGAAAGTGGCACCTGTGTTGCTCTACAAGTTGGAGAAGATCTTTCCACCCGGCTTCTTCTTGGCGATGCAGCATCTAATTTTGCACCTACCATATGAGGCACGAATGGGGGGCCCGTGCAGGCCCATTGGTGCTATACAATCGAAAGATGTCTAAAGATTCTTCGAAAAAAGTGTAGAAATAAAGCCAAAATTGAGGCTTCTGTGGCAGAGGCATTTATTCTAGAGGAGGTGTCAAACTTCACAACAACATACTATAAGGATGGCCTTCCCAGCATGCACAATCGCCCCCCTCGTTACAATGCAGACGAGAGTTCATCGAACCTCAGCCTTTTCAAAGGGCAACTCGTAAAGGCAAGTGCATCGGGCACCAAGACCTTGCGGCATGATGAGTGGCGCACTATCATGTTGTATGTGTTGTTGAACTTTGACAAAGTGAAGCCTTATATGCAGTAAGTTCTTAATGAGCTTGTTACATATGCCCTTGTCACTCTCCTCCATCTATCCAACCCCTTGTCTCTTGTTTTTTCAGGGAATTTCTGAATAAATACTGGAGAGGGAATAGGGCTCCTTCCCCTTAAGAAGAAGATAGTCTTCTCAAAGATGGTGTGCCTGATTTCATATCCTGGTTCGATACGAAGGTACCGTCCAATTTACCTCGTTCAATCTTTGACATCCCACTTTGCTCCTACGATCGAGTAATGTAACGATCTATCTGGCCTCACCTTGCAGGCCCGCATGGATGCGGAAATGGATGCTGAGTTGAAAGGGCTCACCAAAGGCTTTGCCTACAAGTTCAAGTCATTCACCGTTTATGATGTGAATGGCTATCGCTTTCACACAAGAAACTACGAGTGGAGTCGGCCCAATCGGAAAACCATGAATACCAGAGTTCGTACGCCCGACACCGATGAGCGCGACTACTACGGCGGACGAGCTCAATTTTGAGTGTCGCAAAGCTCCTAATCTATTCATATTCAAATGCCATTGGTTCGATCCTAATGTCACGAGAACATCCCCTGAGATTGGACAAGTCGAAATTCGACAAGATTCTGTCTATCAAGGAGAGGATGTCTATATTGTGGCTCAATAGGTCACGCAAGTTTATTATCTCCCATGGGTGTGCCAAAAGGACTTACAAATATTTGAGCGATTACAGTTGGGCGATGACAATGATGACAATGATGGAGATGAGCCTGATTTACTCGACAATGTTGATAGTGATGACGACACCTATGATCCAGCCGTTGCCGATGGTGAAGAATATTTCTAATTCATGTAATACTATATTATTATTATTATTATTATTATTATTATTATTATTATTATTGCAATTATATTTTGTTCATTTTGCATCTCTTTATAAGTACTAGTAATTTAACTGTGCTAATTGGTTTACTCTTTGAAATTGCAGGCACTCGACAAAATGCCGGGCAGAAGGCAAGCCCGTCGGGGGGTCAACTCCCTCTACATGAGGGAGCACTCACCACCCCGCGCTGAGGAGGACCCCTTACCGGAGCCGTCGATGAGGAGAGCGAGGAGCGACCGCCCCCGTGGTCGTCCGAGGACAGGGTGCAGCCGGCTCCCACCCCATCGATGGACGAGGACGACCAGGCGGTGGGCCTCCACACAGGAGGGGGTGGCACTTCCTCTGACTCGTCGGACCATGGGGAGGCGGCGATAGTGATAGCAGGGGGTTCCACTTCCACTGCCTCTGGCTCTACCTCGTCGGGAGTCTACTTGCGCGGGCCCTCGCAGCTCCTGGCGTGACCGATCCCACTTCACCGGCGCCTGGGGATTCGACCTAGGGGTGACAAGTAAGTATTATTTCACTACTATTTCATATGACGTGTTGAAAATCGAACTGGAGACTAACAATTCTTCTTAATGACTCTTGCAGCAACTGGGAAGTTGTGTCCGGAACGGGCCGACACATCAATGGCACCCTGGGCCTTCTGATTCGGTAGCACTACCCTGGCATGGTCACCTACACTGGGTGACTTCGCCGCCCTGGACATGGGACCACTTCTACGCCGCCGAGGATAGCGAGTTCGGCACCGTTGCGGCGCGGATCAAGGCCGAGTTCTGGGTGAGTCTTCATCGCACTAAATTGGTCAATACTATGCATTCATTAGTCGTTCTTGAAGTAATGAAACGACACATGATGTCTGTATGCAGGACTTCTTCAGGTGCGACGAAGGGTTTGAGGACCGGGCGGCACGAGTGCAGGACAAGGTCTGGAGGTCCCGGTTCTCGGACCAGTACCACGATACGCAGCTCCAATGCATCATCAACTACAGTGCTGATGTCCTTGGTCAGGTGGTGAGGAAGCCCGATGTCAGGACCAGGACGCTCACTAGGGAGCAGTACCACTCGGTAAGTACGAAACATTAATACTGACTCCTTCTATGAAGAATATGTAGGCTTCATTTCATCTTCTGACATATCAATAACTTGATGGTATGCAGTAATGTCCTGATTGGTGCGCCAGGCACTGCCTCTGCTGGGAGGCCATTGTGGACAGGTGGTTCTCGGAGAAGTGGGCGGAGAAGCACAACATCCATCAGGACTACCGCCTACAGATGGGTGGGGCGCCACACCACCAAGGCAACCGGAGCCTCAGCGCGTACACCCAGACATGGGTAATCTTCTTTGTGTTTTCATCTTTATTTATTTATTTATTCTAACGCTCAATTCACATTACTTGTAATCATCTTTGTGTTTTCCACGCAGTCCCAGGCGCACCAAGTTTTTTTTAAAAAAATAAAAAAATTTCTTTGCCGAGTGCAACACTATGGCACTCGGCAAAGAATTATAAAAAAAAGAATTTTTTTTGCCGAGTGCCGCTGACGTGGCACTCGGCAAAGAGGCCGTCAGAGTTGACGGCGGATTTTTTTGCCGAGTGCTGACGTGGTGGCACTCGGCAAAGGCTTTGCCGAGTGCCGATGTGTGGCACTCGGCAAAGAAACCTTTGCTGACGGGTTCTTTGCGAGTGCTCTTTGCCGAGTGCGGAACTTGGCAAAGCCTTTGCCGAGTGTGGCACTTGACAAAGCCTTTGCCGAAGGGCTTTGCCGAGTGCCCTAAACACTCAGCAAAGAGCCCGTCTGCAGTAGTGGTGGTGAGTGTATGTTTTGTAGAGTTTTTTGAATAGTCGAAGGTTTGGAGCTTCGCCTTTTTTTAAAAAAGTTGGACCTCTACCAGCTTTCCCGCAAGGGTTTAAGGAGATTGTACCTTTTCCCAAAGGTTCTTACCATCCCTCAGGGTTCTCGTAGTTCCACTACAAAAGCCCAGTGTGAACGTCTCGTGATGAGGTGTGTATGCTGTGATGTCATATCCTTGGTACATCAAAATTGTACTGCTTGGTCCCATGGCCAATGCATCAAGGTCAGGGTCACCGGTTGCAACTTGCATCAATTTTTCCCATAACAATGGGGCAAAGTTATCTCTGTGTTGCTTCAGGATCCATGCCATGGACCTACCAATGTTACATGCAGATAATTCTTTCTTATGCATATCGACATTGGGCGAAACTATGGATGCTAGTTGCAAGACATGTAAATGTGCTTGCATGAGAACATTGTAGTCATGAACACACGAATAGACTTCTCCCTGATCGCCCCCTTTCCTTGTAGCCATCCCTCATGATGTGACACACGAATGCCAAGTCCAATGCCACCCAAATATTGAATGCAAGACTCCAGTGCTTCCTCTATTGACCATCCTTCTGGTGGACAAATCTACAATGGCATGGGATAGTCTAATTTAATTAAATCAACACAAGAGATAGAGGCATTCTCTTTAATATTGTATCAAAGTGATATTTTAGGTGTTATTTTAGGGGTACCCGAGCTTTAAGTTTTAAATTTTGTTAGCTAGCTCAACATTATAATCCAAAAATATATCAAACTTGCTTGCGAGCTCATCACAGCTTTTGTATGTGCTAGATAACTTTTGTTTAGGTTATTTTATTTTTAATTTTGACTTAGTGCAAATTTCTTGCAATTCTTCCACCATTTTAGCAAGATCACCATAAAACACTACAAGACATGTGGTATTTTGTTACATACAAATTTTATCTTTATATGTGACTATATGAAAAGTTTATAATTGTTTGGAGATGTGTTGTGCAAGGGTGTGAATAAATTCCCTCAATTTATCCACTAGCTAGTGCAGTATATTTTAGAAAAATCATAATTTCTTCATACAACCTCGTATAGGGGTAAGATTTATGTAAATATTGTAGATACATAAGGAATCTCAATTTTATAGTTCACAATTTTTTTTGTTGGAATCCGTTTTGGTACCACAACAATCAATATAATGTTTAGATCTACAAATAAAGATATGAACATTACATTATGTTTTAGGTATTGTTACGACCTCAAATGAAAAAAAATCATAAACTACAAATTTGTAGATCACATTTTTATTTGTAACTTTCATGTAAATTTTATTTCCTTGGAAGTTCATATGAAAAAGTTATATATTTTTTTAAAATGAGCTGACAGAAAAAAAACCTGCAGAATTATTAAATATAAGGCACCACATGCGCTCAAACTCATGACCTAGAAGATTAAGTGTTTTGGGCAAACCACTGAGCAATGAATATGTTTGTGATAGTTAGTGCTTTCATACTATATATCGACACTTCTTGTGACCGCGAAGCATGAATCTATATGTGAAAACTGTTACATCATTTTTCACATGTTTTAGAAGGCATCAAAATTTACCCTTTCTACATAGATAAAATATTTGTGCAAAATTAATATCACCAAGATTTCTTAAAGTTTGTGACAAGGTTTCTAAGAGAACTAAAAAATTTGCTAAATTTTTTAGTAGGTTAGTATGAAATTATGTTGAAGTTTCCGAATAAAATCAAAAGAAAAAAGTTTAAAAAGTCAACCCATATCGGGCCGAAATCTTACCAGGTCTAATTCTATTTTTACTTTTTTTCCTATGCCAGCTGGTCGGGCCTAGCTTGCTTCTCCACTTGCGTGGCGCAATGACCTAGCTTGGCCGTCTGCCCTACAGGAGAAATTATTATAGAAAGAAACCCACAGTGTCAAAAGCTGAGATGGAACCCAGGCCACCACAAACCAAAACGCATTACTTAGCCTTACTGGATGGCTATAATTTTTTCTCAGTTTAACATGACAATTTATTGATGACAAATAATAACATATAAGTAGATAGATTTTCAGTAAGGAAAACAACTCTAAAGATACTAGATAACCAAGAAAGACCAAATTAAACTATTCCTGGTTTATGCCAAGAATTTCTCTTGATCAATCATGAAGACTCAAAGACCTTGAAATTATTCAAAAGCTAATGCCCACTTTAGAACAAACGTTTTGACCAACATTGAATGTTCTCATACTTTTGGACGGCCAAATGATTAAGAATTAGGGGAAATGTCTAACATAGACGGCTAGATCGACGACATCCTCCTGCCTCTCAAATCAAACTATTACTAATCCTAAAGATAGCAGATAACCAAGAAAGACCTAGCTATCCGTTCCAGCATGACGCCATGTGAAATCCGTCATCTCGCTTGACGCTCTGGATGGCTCAATCTTGATTATCGAAGAGTGCCGCCTTTCTTGCAAGGTTCATGCTCTGCTAGCTGCAGTTTCACTCGCAGCCGTCTGTCTCAGACCCGCTGCCAATTGAATCAAGATAAGAGCCGACCACACAGCGTCTGACTGATGCGTGGGAGGCTATCCAAAGCATAGGTGAGAAGCGGATGAGCGGTGGTCGGTGGAGTCCATTCACCTCCACGTGGTAGTAGATAGGTGGGTGTATGTACAGGAGGCTCCAATGATACTGTACACACGGAATTTTCTCAACAAATAGATATACATCTGAAAGCTAGTCTGGTTAACAGAGTAGGTGTATACTACTGCGCTGGGTGTCATGGGTTCCTGATACCGCTCAAGCCTATATTATATGCATATAGTAAAGATACCCTATAGTGTTGTCACCAAGCTATGTGTGCACCCGATGGTGCAACGTCTAGAGCTATGTTCAGATTCTTGACCTTGTACAGGAGCTGATCTAGAACATCATCGTTACAATAATGCAAAGACGACAATAGCCAACTACCGTGATTAAATCAAAACTAACAAATCCTGCAGTATTCCCATCTATATCTGCAGCAAAAGTTGAACATTTTCTTGCCTCATGAGTGAAATGAAGTAACCACTAGGCAGTTCCGCACAATAATATATTTGATTTCATTATGACTTGTTTGATCCCTGACACAGTCTATGATACTGACATCAGTACTGTTTGAACTTATTTGATGTCACGATGACTTATTTAGAATCGCTTATTGCTCTTTGAAGTATTCAAGCATTGATTACCTAAAACATGACAAACTTAAACATATATATATTTCTCACTATTGACTGTTTGACATTTTTGCTCTGGAACCTCAGCAGCAAAACAAGCTAGCTTTACAGGTTAGGCAAAATATTGAAAGTTACTATATCTGACTCATTTTTGTTAAGATAAACACATAGTTCCTCCATGCACAAAAGGATGCAACTACAGGATTTGTGGAAGTCAAACTAGTTTATCTTTGATCAAGTTTATAGTGAATATTATTAACATTTTTGTCTCTAACTAGGTTTACTATGAAAATATATTTCATAATTAATTTAATAATGCTTATCTTGCATCATAAATGTTACTACTTACCAATTTCCTAACTCATCAATACACTGTGCTTGCTGTGCCATATGAGGAAGGCAAGGGAGATTAAGCAACATCATCCATGTATGTGCGTGGTGTGGATTTGGTCATTAGCACATATATGTATGCTCTAGTAGGGTGTAGGGATGAGTTCTGCACCCATTACCTTTAATTAGTTGATCCTCAGTATTGATCGAGATAATGGCATTCTTATTGTACTGAGGCCTCACCAACTGTTAAATCTTGAAAGACACATCTATTTTTGGACACAGTGATAGCATCCCATGTCTTATACTATTGGTGCACCATCGCTACTATTAGTTGAGGAAGCCTGGTTAATATGTTCTTGCATGGCTGTGATAGAGCTGATGAAATGAAACTTGAAATGAAGAAGAGTTAGGATTGTTTTCATATAGAGTAGGATGTATGTGGAACTCAATATGTATATTTTCTAGATTTTCTAGAGAGAAGAGTTTCTCATCACTACTGTCACTGCCTATTGCTTAGAACTGACTGTGATAATGTATCACTGCAAGTTCGTGTCTTCAACCGGCTGTAATAGTACAATAAACACTTTGGTGCATGGCAGACAAGGATGAGAGGGACAAGTTGCTGTTCCACTGTTGAGGCTTATTGGCTGCACTTTGGTGCATGGCTGACCAAAATGAGGTGCAGAGTCAATCGGTGACTTTGCAAAATGCAAGGTAAATTGGTTTGACCCGCATTACCTGTGGCATTCCTAGAAGTATAACAAGCCAGGGGTGGGGGAATGGAGATGCCATGATCCGGATCATTGGATGTTTAGCATGGTGACTACAAACACCATTAGAAATGGTACCACGGCTCTTTTCTGGCATTCTCCATTACGGCTGCTGGGTGACTCATTGAAGGACATAGCACTCAGCATTTTTCACCATTCCAGTGTCGTTTCAACAAAAGTTTGGGGTTGTTCACTTGAACTAAGTTCATGAAATACTGATGTATGATCAGTGTCGCGTGAAAGAGGTTAGAGATGATAGCCCGCCGCCTGTATGGATAGTGCTGCGTGAGAGAGAGATTTATAGCCATCCGCTGCAGCTGCAGCGCTGCAAGAGTGCAGCCGAGCACCCTCAAAATAGTAATGAAGACAATAGAACACAACTATTATTGGAATTTGTCATGTAGTGAAAATGTGTCCACGAGATCAAGTTGAGGGAGGACACATCCTATCCCATTGCTTGGGAACTTAGACTAGACATGGCACTAGCGGTGCTCAAAAAGTTTTCTGTATGCCAGCTCAGGCTGATGCTAGGAATCGTTAGCTGAACACCATGTTTGTATGGATCCTTGGATCAAGTCATATATTAGAACAATTTGTCTGAACCATCCCATGTAGGGACCAACAACTGGTTGTGAAATAGTTGTTTATTTGCGCATTATCGAAGCAACAGGACAACCAAGCTCATGTCTTCTTTTTTTTTTGATTCAGCATCGGTACATTGGGAAGTGTGGGGGTGGCCTAATTAGTGTATGTGTGCCGTCTTTTCATAACGACCGACGAGATGACAATCAACCTTGCCTTCCTTATTCTACATATAGCGATCAAATTTGGCAATGGCTATGGCAATGGAAATTCAGTTGCTTGCCATGTGGGGAACAATAGGACATCCCTGATCCCTTGGTGGTGGTGGGAGGTTTCCATGTTTTTGCTAGAATGTGTGTGGGGAAAGTTTGACCCAGTAGCGGAGCCAGAACTTTTAGGAGGCCAGGCAACGATTCTCACTATGCAGAAATATTTATCTGAAAACACAGTGTTTCTCTTTAAACTTCGCCGACGAGCCCGGGCGGCCTCCCGGTGTCGGGCGGTGGCTCCGCCACTGGTTTGACCCATGATTTTTCTTACGACGCAACTAGCACCAGGACGCCTGGCTTCAGGGGCGCGTCCGGACGCACCTAATCCATCTAATGTTTCGATCCCAACCAGATGCAATATGGACAGAGCGCGGCCCATCCTCCCGCTCGCGCGTGGCTCGTCCTCTCGCTGCGCCACCATCCTGTCCTCCCGCCACGCCCCACGGGATCACCTATCCGACGCGAATAGAACGAGCGCGGCCCCGCGTGCGGCCCGTCCACCACTGCACCGCCATGCCTCGTCGTGTCACCAACCCCCATCGTGCCGCCATCCCTTCCACTCCCGTTGCCCTCCACGCCCCATCCCCACTGTGCTCCGTCACCCTGCAACACAGAGCAATGCGAGATGCAAACATCAAAAGTATTACTTGTTTACAACATCAGAACAAGTCTACTGCAACATCAGAACAAGGCAACTGCAGCAACAGAATAAAGCTACTGCAATGCTAGATGCAAGATCAGAAAAAAGAGACTAATGCAACAAAGAAATATTACTTGTTGTAACATCAGAACAAGGCTACAGCAACAACAAAACAAAGCACAATGCGAGAAAGCAACATCAGGAAAAAAAAGACTAATGCAACAAAGAAGTATTACTTGTTGCAATATCAGAACAAGGCTATCTGTAAGTATGCATAGAGGTAGGTGTAGTAGTCAGGTCTCAAGTACTAATTTTCCTGCACTGGAAATATTACAAGTGACAGATCAAACATCTCAATGAATTTGTAGCCAAGCTATCTGTAAGTATGTATATTCTTTGTTGACATTCAACTCTGCCTTGAGCAACTTAGTAATGGATTTAATTTGCATTCACACTTCTACAGTTGAGGCAGGCCATTGATGATAATGATGAAGCAACAAAAGAAGCATGCACGAGTATGTTCTAGTCTGTTATACGGCAAACACAGTACAGGTTCAAGCGATCCAACTTTAACGGTGTCCCCACTGATCAAATCAGAAAGACCTCTCTTATGTTTTACATGAATGACGCACAGTGGTGTGCACTTATCCACAAGTGGTTAAGTTCCAAGAATAAGGTGTGTGTGTGAACTCATTTATTTCTTGTCTAGTCTTTATGTGGTCTACTTGTGCTACAGTCTAACACAATTACGGTTATAGGCAGTCTCAGAGCAGAACAAGCGAAACTATGCAAAAGTCAAGTACCACCAGGTTACAGGATCTCGCTCCTATGTTGCCCACCTACAAGCATATGTAAGTGATGGTTGTGTTACACTTTTTATATCAAATATGCAATACCTTTTGTATCAATAGAAAGGCATGTGCAATTTTAACAGAAGAACAAAAACAGGAAGGACGCAGGACACGATCAAGAAGTGCTCGTTGAAGAACATGATCGACCTCATGAAGATGTTGATGCAGTGGGATCTTAGACAACTTCCATACCAGTAGCAACACGGGACTGAGCGATGCTGCAAGAGAAGTAGTGGTAAATACCTTCATTTGCTTTCCTTGAAATCTGCTGAAGCCATTGGCATAAAATAAGAAAAAGTAGGTGGAGCTTAAAGTAGCACCATCATTTTAAAGTTGTAATGTTACAATAGTTAATATGTTACCTATGCATTGTGCTTATGTCGGCAGTAGGCTGAGGAAAGACCTATGCATTACTTGTATTGAAATAATCTCTTGGTTCAGCAATTTAAGTCCTCTTCCTAATGTTTACTCCTTGGTCTAAGCAGGAAGCTATGGAACTATATGGGCAGAACCTATTGCTGATGTTGTTTTCAAGGTCCTCTCCCAGGCCACCTGTAACACCTTTTCTTTAAAGAATGCTGGTATCAGGACAAGTTGCTCTAGACTTCGAGAACGGCTTGCTGCTCAATAGGAAAATTCAGTTGTCCTCGCCGAGCAAGTGGATCAACTGAAGAGGAAGATAGAAAACTCTGATAGAGAGTTTGAGGAGTTCAAGAAACAGTAACATGAGGAGTACAATTAGCTCCGTGTGCATATCATGCTCTTAAGCACTGGTAACTCTCAGTCTTGTCGATGCAGTGAACATGTGGTTTATTTACTGTTTTGATGTGAACTTTTGGCGGCTTGATATGTGAATGTAACACCTCGGTGTTACTTAAGCATTAGCATTGCAAATCATACGCATGATATGTCATTACATTCATGATCATCTCTGGAATTAGAGTGCACTTTCAGCTGAAACCGGGGGCGGAAAAATTTTTGCATATAATGCTTAGACTTGATTCATCTTAATTATTTTGGGTTCGACTCATGAAACATGGGTAGTTATAAATTTTGAATCACTTAGAAATATTTAGTGCAGTTTTTGGAGCAACTTGATAACCCAAGTTTTGTCAAAAATTTGTTTTTAAAAATATTATTAGAAATTGGTCAAAAACCCTTTCTAATTAGCTTTTATTCTCTAATTCAAAATCTGTGGGGATTTTGGAGTTGGCCCTTTTATCAAAGTTGTAGAGAATTAAATTCTAAACCACTTTCATTTTTGGGCCATTTTCAGAAAAGGTCATCTTCTTGCTCAAATTCGAATTTGAAAACTGAGAATCGAAATTAATTGAAAAATTCCTTGAAAAATAAAATGGAAAATCAGCTTTCCTTTAGCGGGCCGCCGCCTCACTTCCGGCCCGCAGCCGCAAGCCGGCCCAGCCTGCCTTCGCGCCCGCTCCCCCGCTCCCGCTCACGCGCGACGCACGCGCCCGCACCGCGCGCACCCGCTCGCTAGCCAGAGCGCACCACGCTCTACCGCGCTCGCCACGTGGAGCTCGTCCACTGGCCGCGGTGGGCGGCGTCGGACCTCCGGTCGGAAGCCGTGCACCTGGACGGGTCTGCGTCCACATCCACGCCGCGGCCGAGCCTTAAGACCGCACCTGGCCCTGCTCTCTCCCTCCCTCGCGCCACACTGGGAGCAGCACCACCGCACGCCACCGCCACCTCCGCCGGCCAAATTGGCCGCCGGTGCTCCACCACCACCCTCCTTCTCGCGCACGCAGCTCTGCCTCCATCTCCGACACGCCGTGCTCGCCTTGGATTCGCCACTTGAGCAAGGTTGGGGCAGTTGTCGTCGTTTTGCCGCCGGTGGTCATGGCGCCACCGCGCGCGACCTCACCGTGGGGAGGGCGTCTCCGCTGCTCCTCGCTCCCCGTTCATAGCTTAGACGCGTTCGCTTTCTCCTTGCGGACCCGTAGCGCACCTCCTCGCACCTGGTCATGGCCGGCAGTGGCCGACGGCCGGTCGCCGCACGGCCGCGACGCCGCGGTCACCGGCGTGACCCCGCCTGCTTCCCCCGGCCGCGCGTGCAGCGGCTCTGGGCCGTAGGCCGAGCTGGGCCGTCTTCTTTTTCTTTCCCGCACGCGCACCTCAGGCCGAAACTGGTTCGGGCCGCATACTTCAAATGGACCGGCCCGTTACCGAAAAGAAATTTGATTTTTATTTTCTTTTAGTATTTGGGAATAAAAATGCTTTGGGAAAATGCTGTGAGAATTCTGTAGCTCCAAAAATTGTGAAATAAAATTCTATGGACTTCTTAGAAACAGATCTACAATATAAAAATATTGCATGTAAATATTGCATTACTTTTCTGTAGGATTTTATTTAATCTTTGAAATTGATGTTTTCTTGATAAATATGTAATAAATCATAGAAAACTCAGAAAAATGTGGTTTCAAGTTTGTTAATCTTTTTGTGCAAAATACTTGCTAGGAAAATTTTGCATCATGACTGTTCTGTAGAAAAATTCTTATGTGTAGTTCAAGTGCTTTTTATTGCTAATATTTGTTATTTTTGTTAAATATAAAATTATGAATAAAACATGCCAGCAATAATTTTTCTACAGTGATTGTTTACTGTGTAGATTCTAGGAAAAATGATAAATCTATTGTTTGATACTTTTCGTAGTGTAAAGTATTTTTATGCTCATTTTTAGACCCTAGATTGTTATTTTTGTGTAGATAGTTCTAGTACTCAAATTGCAATGGAATTTTTGTGACATGCTAATGTACATGGTAGTAATCCTCTGTAATTTTATCAAATTTTTCCAGGTTACCAAAATAAGTGTTGCTGTTCAAACATAGTGTCAACTAGATTTTAAATTACCATTTTAATGCAAGATTAGTTGATAAACATTGCTTGGTGTATCTTTGAGGCCTCTTAGGTTGCTAGGGTTACTTTGCTTGGTAGAGACTGTTGGTGGTAGTTTATGAGTACATATTCTTGGATGATGTAGACTACCTTGTAGAAGAGTTGTAATTCCACTCAATCCAAATAAAGTAAACATGTGCATCTATATTTCATGCATTGTCATCATCTCATGTCATCTCTGCATGCACCTAGGCATGAGCACTTATACATCTGCATCATATAGGATCGCAGGAAGCGACCCGGTAGCAGTTCCCGAGGATCCGGAAGAGCAGACCGAGGTGCAGGAGCAGGAGGTTTCCGAAGCCGCAGAGGAGGTCGGTGAAGATCTTTCAGAGTGCCCCGACCACCGTCCGAGCTCTTTTGAGATAGGCAAGCCCAGGAGCATTTCTCTTCCGGTTTGCAAATATTTTATTAAATGCTTTACTTAATTGATGCATTACGTTTAGGAGTTGTTTGCAACTGTTTCTGCATTATATCTTGTTTACCCTTGCTCTACCATATCCTTGTTACATTGGTATTCGCAGTCAAGAAATGCTTAGTTTGCTTAGATCGGTAGAAGTCGGGTGATTGCCTGTCACCTGCGAGCCATAGGTGGTTACCTGGATCTGTTTGAAAAAGTATGTCTTATGGGAATAACTAAGTGTCGCAATGAATCTGAGACCGGACGGAGACTTGCAGGGTTTCGGACTGTAGTGTTTTCCATCTGTGTCGATTAAGGACCGACCGTTGTTGGGCCTCGAGTCATGTTGAACGCATGCCTCACATTTAGCTGGCCGAATAATGTACTTTCGACCGCGAAGCTGAGAGATTATTCAGGCCGAGTGGATTACCCGCAACGCACTGTACCGGAGCAGTAGTGGCAGGATACGGGGGCGCGATGATAAGGCCAAAGAGCAGTCGGGCGGCCCCCGGGTACATGTGGTTCCTGGCAAACTCACGACCTTACCTGAATAGTTGACTCGGTGACCAATACCTCACTTTAGCGGGTGAGTGAGGTTTGTGTGAGGAATAAATTACCAGCTGGTTAATAATCGTTTCGAATCGCCATCGTTCATTGGATAGTGAACACTTGACTTGAGTTACTTCATCATAGTAATGTTAATGGAACACTTGGACAGTTATGAGAAATATGACATTATGGAAGTTGTTAATGATCTTTGGTTATCATTCCTTGTTTAATTATATGTTTACTTTAGTATAGGTGCAATGTAGTCGGCAGGTTACTAATAATTAACTTGGTATAATAGCTTCTAGAAAAAGGTTCTTTACATGATAAAAATGCCTTTTGCAAATGAGTCAGCTACCCCACTATCAAGCCATGCATGATTCCTTGGTGTCACTTTATTTTCGGTTATGTCGGGTAAGTCTAACTGAGTACCTTCTCGTACTCAGGGCTTTGTTCCCACTTGTTGCAGATGGGCAGATGTATTACGGCTACTGTATCAACTGCCTTTATCCTGCGTTGGGCGAAGCTTAGGACCATGGGCAGTGGTCATTCCCTACGTCTCATCTGATGCTTTTGTTGGAGATGATCCTGATCTGGCACATTATTTCGAACTCTGTGTGTGTGTGTTGAACTAAATGCTTCCGCTACTTTTATTTGAACCTGGTTTGTAATAACTATGTTTAAACTCCGATGTATTCTGTGCTGCAGACTTTTATGTAACTTATGATGGTGACCGTTAAACTTAGTACGATCTTAGCTGTTATGTGAACTGGTTTGAAATCCGTCGAGATTTTACGGACTACCGGGTTATACGGGCTTAAGTTTGCTAAATCGTCCGCTTTTGGGATGATTTTCTTACTTAATTTCGTATAATTGAGCGGTTCTGTTACAGCTGGTATCGGTGCATGGTTTAGCGTGTTTACTGTTCATAAGTGTATTTAAAATAAAACTATATTGGAAAAGTGTGATTTCCAAACTAAGAGTGTGCCAGTGGTCATATCCTTTATGCCCAGTTAAGGACTCTAGGTGGCTATTTAAGTACTAACTTGGGGTTCTTGCACCATATTTCTCTTTCGTTGCTCATACGGCGTGATGTTGTATGAGTGCCACTTAATTGAGTGGTAATGTATGGATCAGTTGCCTCTATGCCTCGGTAAGTGTGAGATGTGAGAGCATGATCGGATACACCGCCGATCTAGGGAGAGTGCTTATATGATACTAGAGTAATTACATGTTCTACACATGTTTTTACGAAGGTGTCGCATGTGTGGTTGTTCCGTCCGTTGAGGCGATGCAGTCAATAGGACGATGTGCTGGGTAGTTACTACCGTTGTACACGCATCTAGGGATTCATGTAGAGCATGTAGGCAAGTTTACCACTTTCATGCATTCATAGGGAATTGGGCTGAAATGAATTTTCTGCAGGTACATAACAACGTTTATCGTATAGAACGTATTAGTCACGTATGAGAGATCGTTTGTATGCCACCAAATTCACCGTTAGAGTGTTCTTATTTCCTAAGTTGTGAGAACGTAAGACACGTGCATACATCATATTGCTTGTGCATTCATTCATGTCATGCATTCCTCCCCTTATAAAATGATTATCCCCTTTTGATAAAAATGGCCTCAACTTAAAATTTGTTCTCACCGGGTAGTCAAAACTTTGCTACAGATGGCCCGCACGAAGCAGACTGCCCGTAAGTCCACAGGTGGAAGAGCACCCGACACCAGTTGGCCCTGCGTGAGCAATGCAGCACGGACACTTTTCTGAGCGAGTTTGGCATGCCGACCTTGCTTTGGAGAGTGCTCCATGATGTGGGGTACCCGGAGGGTCAGGAGCCAGTGTACTCTTGGAGTGAGAACCAGCTAGCCGGGGATGGACTGGCAATAGTAGAGATCACCGTCCCTGCTCTTGGTGATGCTCCAGAATGGGATGGTTGGCACTTGGAGTTTGAGGGACGCACTCTAGTTGAGGGTGCAGAGGGAGCAGCCTTTCGGGTCATCCGAGACATAATGAGCAGATTTCCTAATGAGCTGGCAGCAGCCTTGGCTGACACTTTTCCTCGGGATGATCCTCGCGATGCTATCTGGGTTCAGCCTCAGGGAAGTGCTTTGGTCCGAGGTCCAGATGAGGGGCGGTCTAGCGACAACCATGCCATGAGCGCTATGTTCGCAGCTATCAGAGCTTATGAGGGTCTCGAGTGCACTTATTGGACTTTGACTGGTTTGCGTGGGGATGATAAGCTCCAGGCAAGGAAGCAGAAGAAGAAGCAGGCCCGTGTGATAGCGAGCTTGCAGGAGCAGCTGGCTGACATGACCTTGCAGCGAGACTAGGCTGTGGTGAGAGACGAGGATGCTACGCAGCGAGTGCGGACGTTGACTCATGCCAACAACAATGCAGACCGCATAATTGAGCAGCTAGTTCAGGAGAGGAATGAAGCCTGGAACGAGAGAGACCTTCTGAGGTAGAGGGTTGAGGAGCTAGAGGAGTATAATGCCAACCTGCATGAAGAGTTTCATGCCCTCTACAACGGGGTAGGCCCGTATGCTCCTCCAGACGCCGCCGATATGGACGTCGACGACGACGAGGACGAGCCTATAGTCGTGCCTTCCGACGACGATGACGCCACTGATGGTAGCGATGGTGACGTCTCCAACCCTGACAATGGCCCTGAGGAGTAGGCTAGTTGCCTTGCGTTAGCTGCTAGGCCCAGTCGTGATGATCTTCTTTTGGTTTCATGTATCTTGATGTATCTCGTTTCGATCTTGAGACTGGCGATCTTTTGGAACTTGGTTGTGTATGTGATGCCCGAGCGCATAAAAGTCCAGTGTATGTATGCTGGCAACGTGGTTGTACTGGAGCGATGTTTGCATTTGAAGTAATTTGATTAGTGATGTTGTTCTAATTGGAATACGCTTATTGTGCCTCTGTTTTATTGTATGACTTGTTCTCTCCAATGAATTCAGTATGGAATAATCGTTCATTCAGTTACGATTACTACAAGTTCGCTAAATTGTTACTTGTTGCTGAAATATGCAGATGGCAAACACTCACCGCGCCACGTATGAGGCCGCTGAAACCGGTGGTAACGGTGCAGGGGTAGGTGGGAGTGGTGGAAACAATGTCAACCACAATGAGCCTCAACCGGAACCACATTTGCCGCCTCCTCCACCGCTCACTGCAGAGGTATTCTTTGTGCAGTTTCTTGGAAGTCAGCGCAATGCTGAACAATCTTAGAAGAACATGGAAGATTTTCTGCGTACCATTGCCAACAATATCCAACGTGGTAACAACCAAGGTGGTGGCAATGGGGTGAACCAGTACAACAACTTCAAGGACTTCATGGATACCAGGCCACCTATTTTCAAGGAAGCAACAGAGCCACTTGACGCTGAAGAATGGATCAACACTATGGGAGATAAGTTCCGTGTGTTGAGACTGACAGAAGTTCTGAAAACAGAATATGCTGTACATCAGCTATAGGGACCAGCAGGGATGTGGTGGAAGCATCACCGCACCACCTTTCCTCCCAATGCCCAGATTACATGGACAGAGTTCACTGAAGCTTTTAGGGGTGTTTATATTCCCCCAGGGCTGGTCGAGATGAAGTTAGGAGAGTTCTTGGCCTTAAATCAGGGCACCAAGACTGTGACACAGTATTTGCATGCCTTTAACAAATTAAGTCGTTATGCTCCCGACATGGTCAACACAGATGCTAAAAAGATTGCTAGTTTCAAGAGAGGGTTAAGTCCGAAGATGATGAAGCATGTGGGTACCAATACTCGCGCCAGATTCAATGACTTCATCAGTGATTGCCTGAAGCAAGAGAAGAATAACAACGCATACACTGCATCCAAGACTCGCAAGAGGGTCTTTGAATCAGGACCATCCCAGGCCAGAGTTGTCACTGCTAACCGCTCTGCCTATCGCCCGTCTGCACCTGGTGCAAGGTTTAGGCCGCCACAGCATAAGACCCAGAACTATAAGGGACCACAGAAGCCGTACAAGATGGCCGTGCCGCCAGCAAAGATCACCGCAGCTACGGAACAGAGCAATTCCAAGGGAGCTATAGGATCTACTGGTACAGTGAAGGGGCCCTGCTACAATTGTGGACAGCCAGGCCACTTTTCAAAATTCTGTCCTTACCCTCCCAAAAAGAAGCAACAGACCTATACTGCTCGTGTACACCACACCACCGTGGATGAGATTCCTGAGGGAGAGCCCGTAAACGCTGGTAAGTTCCCTGTTAACCAACACCCTGCAGTTGTTCTCTTTGATTCTGGATCATCGCATTCTTTTATGAGTCAAGCATTTGCACGGAAGCATGAACAACTATGCACAGAGTTGAGTTATGGTTATCGCATAAGTTCAGCGGGGGCTGATGTTTTAACCAATCAGATGGTTAGGGGGGCAACCCTTGAGTTAGGTAGTCGAAGGTTTCGGGTAAATCTGATAGTTATGCCCGGACTAGTTCTGGATGTCATAATAGGAATGAATTGGATGAAGGACTGGGGAGCAGTTATAGATACCGGAAGTCGAATGCTTACCCTTAAGGATCCCTAGGCAGAGGGTACTTTTCAGGTACCATTGCCTAGGAGAGCAAACCTTGTGAGTGTGACATGTGCCATGGAAGTTATTCCTATTCATCAGATTCCAGTAGTGTGTGAATTTCCAGATGTGTTCCCAGAAGAATTACCTGGTCTTCCTCCGGATAGAGATGTTGAGTTTGGGATTGAGTTAATCCCTGGGACAGCTCCAATTTCCAGGAGACCTTATAGGATGTCTCCAGATGAGTTAGCTGAGCTGAAGGAGCAATTAGAGGAATTGTTGAAAAAGGGATTTATCCGGCCAAGTAAGTCCGAATGGGGGTGTCCTGCCTTGTTTGTGAAGAAAAAGAAAGAGGGTACCTTGAGAATGTGTGTGGATTATAGGCCTCTTAATGCTGTAACCATCAAGAATAAGTATCCCTTGCCTCATATTGATGTTTTGTTCGATCAGTTAGCCAAGGCTAGAGTGTTCTCCAAGATAGATTTAAGATCGGGTTACCATCAGATAAAGATTAAGCCACAAGATATATCAAAAACCACCTTTTTCACCAGATACGGTTGTACGAGTATCTTGTTATGTCCTTTGGCTTAACAAATGCTCCTGCATACTTTATGTATCTGATGAATACGGTTTTCATGCCGGAGTTGGACAAGTTTGTGGTTGTGTTCATTGATGATATTCTAGTATACTCCGAGAACGAGAAAGATCATGAAGAGCATCTGAGAATTGTCTTGACCAGACTTAGAGATCATAAGTTGTATGCTATGTTCAGCAAGTGTGAATTTTGGTTGAAGAAAGTTCCTTTCCTTGGTCATATTCTATCAGAAAATGGAGTTTCAGTAGATCCGAGCAAAGTGCAAGAGGTCATGGATTGGAAGACACCAAACACGGTGTCGGAAGTTAGAGGTTTCTTAGGCTTAGCTGGTTACTATCGCCGTTTCATTCCAGACTTCTCGAAGATCGCCAAGCCGATGACAAGTCTGTTATAGAAAGATCACAAGTTTGTGTGGACCGAGGAGTGTGAGACAGCTTTCCACACCTTGCGGAAACTGTTGACCACTGCTCCAGTGCTTGCACAACCAGACATTGAGAAACCTTTTGATGTGTTTTGCGATGCATCGAAAACAGGATTGGGATGTGTTCTTATGCAAGAAGGAAGAGTCATTGCTTATGCCTCCCGCCAGTTGGGAAAACATGAAATCAACTATCCGACGCATGACCTTGAGCTTGCCGCTGTGGTGCATGCCTTAAAGATTTGGAACATTACTTACTTGGTAATGTGTGCAATATTTTCACCGATCACAAGAGTCTCAAGTACATTTTTACCCAACCAGAGT
Source organism: Saccharum hybrid cultivar R570 (assembly GCA_038087645.1). Classification (NCBI taxonomy): domain Eukaryota; kingdom Viridiplantae; phylum Streptophyta; class Magnoliopsida; order Poales; family Poaceae; genus Saccharum; species Saccharum hybrid cultivar. Next base: position 7,809,101 of record JAQSUU010000347.1, on the reverse strand, counting down.
TGAACATGAGACAGCGGAGATGGTTAGAATTAATCAAAGATTACAACTTGAATGTACAGTATCATCCTGGAAAGGCCAATGTAGTGGCAGATGCTTTGAGTAGGAAGTCACATTGCCTGGATGTGCAACCCTTGCTCGAATGGTTTGCTCGAATGGCAGATGGTTTGATCTGATGCACCCTGCGGTGTTGCATAGTATTCAGATCAATTGCTCCTTGGAGAATAAGATAATAGAAGGCCAGAAAACTGACAGAGGAATATTTCACATCAAAGAGAAAATTAAAGAAGAACCATCAAAGCACTTTAGAGTAGATGAGCAGGACGTGTTGTGGTTTGACGACCGTCTTGTTGTTCCCAAGGATAGGGAGCTTAAGAACAAACTTATGGATGAAGCTCATCTCTCTAAGCTATCCATTCATCCTGGCAGTAGTAAGATGTACCAAGAACTGAGACCTCGTTATTGGTGGACAAAGATGAAGAAAGAGATTGCAGCGTATGTGGCCAGATGTGACACATGTTGTAGAGTGAAAGCCCTTCATATGAAACCGGCTGGATTGTTACAACCTTTGTCCGTACCTAGTTGGAAGTGGGACGATATCAGTATGGATTTCATCACAGGTTTGCCCACTACTCCAAAAGGCCATGATTCGATTTGGGTAATCATGGATCATCTTACAAAGTCAGCTCACTTTTTGCCTGTCAAGACAGATTATCGACCACCTCAATATGACGAGAAGTATGTTGCTGAGATTGTGAGATTGCATGGCATACCGAAGACTATAGTGTCTGACAGAGGGTCGCAGTTCACTGCTCACTTTTGGGAGCATTTGCACAAAGGATTGGGAACTAGTTTGATTCGTAGTACCGCCTATCATCATCAAACAGATGGTCAGACCGAAAGAGTTAATGCTGTTCTGGAGGATATGTTAAGAGCCTGTGTTTTGTCTTCCAGGGGTTCATGGGAGTCATGGTTGCCTTTAGCAGAGTTTGCTTACAATAATAGTTATCAAGAGAGTATCAGAATGGCACCTTTCGAAGCCCTGTATGGCAGAAAGTGTAGAACCCCTCTAAACTGGGTTGAGCCAGGTGAGAGAAGATATTATGGTATTGACTTGGTAGAAGAAGCCGAAAAGAAAGTTCATATTATTCAGCAAAATATGAAAGCAGCTCAATCACATCAGAAAAGCTATGCGGATAGAAGGAGGAGACCGCTTGTATTCGAGGTTGGTGACTATGTTTATCTGAAAGTCACGTCAATGAAGAAGAAATGGTTTGGAGTACGCAGAAAGCTTACAGCCAGGTTTGTGGGACCATACAAAATCTTGGAAAGAAAAGGTCCAGTAGCTTATAAGTTAGAGTTACCTGAGACAATGAGTGCTATATTCCCAGTTTTTCATGTATCGCATCTCAAAAAGTGTTTGCGCGTTCCAGAGGAAAGAATTGAACCCCGGGGCATAAAGCTCAAGTCAGATTTGGTATATCGTGAGCAGCCGATTCGAGTTTTGGACTCTAAAGAGAGGGCTACTCAAAACAGTGTGGTGAAAACATATAAGATACACTGGAGTCATCATGATGAGGGAGATGCATCTTGGGAAACGGGTGAATATCTACAAAAAGCCTATGAAGATTTTTATAACAAATGGTTCGTAACCCAAATCTCGGGACGAGATTTTTATAAGGGGGGAGGGCTGTAACACCCCGGTGTTACTTAAGCATTAGCATTGCAAATCATACGCATGACATGTCATTACATTCATGATCATCTCTGGAATTAGAGTGCACTTTCAGCTGAAACTGGGGGCGGGAAAATTTTTGCATATAATGCCTAGACTTGATTCATCTTAATTATTTTGGGTTCGACTCATGAAACATGGGTAGTTATAAATTTTGAATCACTTAGAAATATTTAGTGCAGTTTTTGGAGCAACTTGATAACTCAAGTTTTGTCAAAAATTTGTTTTTAAAAATATTATTAGAAATTGGTCAAAAACCCTTTCTAATTAGCTTTTATTCTCTAATTCAAAATCTGTGGGGATTTTGGAGTTGACCCTTTTATCAAAGTTGTAGAGAATTAAATTCTAAACCACTTTCATTTTTGGGCCATTTTCAGAAAAGGTCATCTTCTCGCTCAAATTCGAATTTGAAAACTGAGAATCAAAATTAATTGAAAATTCCTTGAAAAATAAAATGGAAAATCAGCTTTCCCTTTAGCGGGCCGCCGCCTCACTTCCGGCCTGCAGCCGCAAGCCGGCCCGGCCTGCCTTCGCGCCCGCTCCCCCGCTCCCGCTCACGCGCGACGCACGCGCCCACGCCGCGCGCACCCGATCGCCAGCCAGAGCGCACCGCGCTCTGCCGCGCTTGCCACGTGGATCTCGTCCACTGGCCGCGGTGGGCGGCGTCGGACCTCCGGTCAGAAGCCGTGCACCTAGACGGGTCCGCGTCCATATCCACGCCGCGGCCGAGCCTTAAGACCGCACCCAGCCCTGCTCTCTCCCTCCCTCGCGCCACACCGGGAGCAGCACCACCGCACGCCACCGCCACCTCCGCCGGCCAAATTGGCCGCCGGTGCTCCACCACCACCCTCCTTCTCGCGCACGCAGCTCCGCCTCCATCTACGACACGGCGTGCTTGCCTTGGATTTGCCACTTGAGCAAGGTAGGGGTGGTTGTCGTCGTTTTGCCGCCGGCGGTCATGGCGCCACCGCGCGCGACCTCACCGTGGGGAGGGCGTCTCCGCTGCTCCTCGCTCCCCGTTCATAGCTTAGACGCGTTCGCTTTCTCCTTGCGGACCCATAGCGCACCTCCTCGCGCCCGGTCATGGCCGGCAGTGGCCGACGGCCGGTTGCCGCACGGCCGCGACGCCACGGTCACCAGCGTGACCCCGCCTGCCTCCCCCGGCCGCGCGGGCAGCGGCTCTAGGCCGTAGGCCGAGCCGGGCCGTCTTCTTTTTCTTTCCCGCGTGCGCGCCTCAGACCGAAACCGGTTCGGGCCGCATACTTCAAATGGACCAGCCAGTTACCGAAAAGGAAATTTGATTTTTATTTTCTTTTAGTATTTGGGAATAAAAATGCTTTGGGAAAATGCTGTGAGAATTCTTTAGCTCCAAAAATTGTGAAATAAAATTCTATGGACTTCTTAGAAACATATCTACAAGATAAAAATATTGAATGTAAATATTGCATTACTTTTCTGTAGGATTTTATTTAATCTTTGAAATTGATGTTTTCTTGATAAATATGTAATAAATCATAGAAAACTCAAAAAATGTGGTTTCAAGTTTGTTAATCTTTTTGTGCAAAATACTTGCTAGGAAAATTTTGCATCATGCCTGTTCTATAGAAAAATTCTTATGTGTAGTTCAAGTGCTTTTTATTGCTAATATTTGTTATTTTTGTTAAATATAAAATTATGAATAAAACATGCCAGCAATAATTTTTCTACAGTGATTGTTTACTGTGTAGATTCTAGGAAAAATGATAAATCTGTTGTTTGATACTTTTCATAGTGTAAAGTATTTTTATGCTCATTTTTAGACCCTAGATTGTTATTTTTGTGTAGATAGTTCTAGTACTCAAATTGCAATGGAATTTTTGTGACATGCTAATGTACATGGTAGTAATCCACTGTAATTTTATCAACTTTTTCCAGGTTACCAAAATAAGTGTTGTTGTTCAAACATAGTGTCAACTAGATTTTAAATTACCATTTTAATGCAAGATTAGTTGATAAACATTGCTTGGTGTATCTTTGACGCCTCTTAGGGTGCTAGGGTTACTTTGCCTTGTAGAGACTGTTGGTGGTAGTTTATGAGTACATGTTCTTGGATGATGTAGACTACCTTGTAGAAGAGTTGTAATTCCACTCAATCCAAATAAAGTAAACATGTGCATCTACATTCCATGCATTGTCATCATCTCATGTCATCTCTGCATGCACCTAGGCATGAGCACTTATACATCTGCATTATACAGGATCGCAGGAAGCGACCCCGGTAGCAGTTCCCGAGGATCCGGAAGAGCAGACCGAGGTGCAGGAGCAAGAGGTTCCGAAGCCACAGAGGAGGTCGGTGAAGATCTTCCAGAGTGCCCCGACCACCGTCCAAGCTCTTTTGAGAGAGGCAAGCCCTAGAGCATTTCTCTCCCGGTTTGCAAATATTTTATTAAATGCTTTACTTAATTGATGCATTACATTTAGGAGTTGTTTGCAACCGTTGCTGCATTATACCTTGTTTACCCTTGCTCTACCATATCCTTGTAACCTTGGTATTCGTAGTCAAGAAATGCTTAGTTTGCTTAGATCGGTAGAAGTCGGGTGATTGCCTGTCACCTGCGAGCCATAGGTGGTTACCTGGATCTGTTTGAAAAAGTATGTCTTATGGGAATAACTAAGTGTCAAAATGAATCTGAGACCGGACGGAGACTTGCAGGGTTTCAGACTGTAGTGTTTTCCGTCTGTGTCGATTAAGGACCGACCGTTGTTGGGCCTCGAGTCATGTTGAACGCATGCCTCACATTTAGCTGGCCGAATAATGTACCTTTCGACCGCGAAGCTAGGAGATTATTCAGGCCGAGTGGATTGCCCGTAACGCACTATACCGGAGCAGTAGTGGCAGGATACGGGGGCGCGATGATAAGGCCATAGAGCAGTCGGGCGGCCCCCGGGTACATGTGGTTCCTAGCAAACTCGCGACCTTACCTGAATAGTTGACTCGGTGACCAATACCTCACTTTAGCGTGTGAGTGAGGTTTGTGTGAGGAATAAATTACCAGCTGGTTAATAATCGATTCGAATCGCCATCGTTCACTGGATAGTGAACACTTGACTTGAGTTACTTCATCGTAGTAATGTTAATGGAACACTTGGATAGTTATGAGAAATATGACATTATGGAAGTTGTTAATGATCTTTGGTTATCATTCCTTGTTTAATTATATGTTTACTTTAGTACAAGTGCAATGTAGTCGGCAGTTTACTAATAATTAACTTGGTATAATAGCTTCTAGAAAAAGGTTCTTTACATGATAAAAATGCCTTTTGCAAATGAGTCAGCTACCCCACTATCAAGCCATGCATGATTCCTTGGTGTCACTTTATTTTCGGTTATGTCGGGTAAGTCTAGCTGAGTACCTTCTCGTACTCAGGGCTTTGTTCCCACTTGTTGCAGATGGGCAGATGTATTACGGCTACTGTATCAACTGCCTTTATCCTGCGATGGGCAAAGCTTAAGACCATGGGCAGTGGTCATTCCCTACGTCTCATCTTTTGCTTTTGTTGGAGATGATCCTGATGTGGCACATTATTTCGAACTCTGTGTGAGTGTGTGTTGAACTAAATGCTTCCGCTACTTTTATTTGAACCTGGTTTGTAATAACTATGTTTGAACTCCGATGTATTCTGTGCTGCAGACTTTTATGTAACTTATGATGGTGAGCGTTAAACTTAGTACGATCTTGGCTGTTATGTGAACTGGTTTGAAATCCGTCGAGTTTTCACGGACTAACGGGTTATACGGGCTTAAGTTTGCTAAATCGTCTGCTTTTGGGATGATTTTCTTACTTAATTTCGTATAATTGGGCGGTTCTGTTACAGTGAACTTTGTTAGTGGTTTGCTACTCAATTGAATTACTGTTATTTGATTCAGGTTCAATATAATTATGCATGTAGTCATTTTGTGCAGCAGTATAGATCTGAAATTATTTTTTCTGATGTAATGATTGGTGTGCCGTGGTAGATCCGCACGGGCACGTCGTTAAATAAGAATCTGAAACATGGACGAACCAGTGAATGACACATGTAAGAGCCAGAACAGGACACGTGGGCCAATACAAACCAAATATGTGGTACAAATCCATGCTGCCACGTGGTTGAATAAAAAAAAAGACATGTGGGTAGCTCAGGGCCCGACACGTGGCCTAATAAAATACTGACACGTGGGTGTACAACATCGAGACACGTGGTCGAGTAAAAGAAAGACACGCAGGGTATTGTGGTCACGCCACATGGACTAATAAAAATACGACACATGGTCCAATGAAGAAGTGACACGTGACCCAACCGCAACACGACACGTGCTCCACTAGAAAACTGACATGTTGAACAACAAAGATTCGACACATGGTCTAGTAAGAACCTGAAACGTGCAAGAATCAGAGATGGCCATGTTGTGCAATAAGAAGGTGACATGTACCTGAACCATCTCCGATGCAACCGGCTATAGCATGTACACGTGGAAAGCATCTCCAATAGAAGCAACCGCCAGCATGGCTGGCCCTGCCACGCATGCCAAAACAGTTCTATGATAGTTAGTTTTCATCATAGATCTATCCACTGCTATGACGATTTTCTAGATTCGTCATAGAAGTTCAAGAATGATGTGACTTCTATGACGAACTATTTTTCGTCATAAAACTGAAATTATGACGAATTTGGCTCCTTCAATGACGAAAGCTATTCATCATAGAAGTGGATATTCCTAGTAGTGATTCTAAGTTAAGACAGCTACCATTTCCCGGCAACGGCGCCAGAAAGCTTATTGACACATAAAGTGGCAAATGGGTAAACTACAAGCGTATAGTTGTCAATGTAGCCTTCACCAGGAGTATTCCAAGTATCGTGATTTCCACGGGGAACACCAAGTGAACTAAGGATCAAGACCGTCCTATGATGATACAAAAGAGCCTATGGAATTTGGGTAGCGAGGATCTAGATAGCAATGATATCTGGTCAAGATATGGTAGGTATAAAGGGGTTTACCACCCCCTCGTTTTACAGGAGGCGATAGGAGAGAAAATAGGGAATATAACCCCTATCCGACGCAACTACCTTGTTGTATTAAGGCCCTACCTTTTAATAACTTGTCTTACACACGTGGTGGGAAATAGAGACTAGACAAGGCTGCCACCACTTGTTGGTTACCACAACCAATCCGTGCGACAAGTGGTCTACATAGGCAAGATATACCCTAGACACCACATCTACGCTACACTTACTACTCTAACCTTGGCCCTCTAAGTTCCCTTAGTGAAGCTAGAGCACTCTACTAGAGTAGAATGATGCACAAGTAAGGCAAGTATATAACTACTATACTAGAACCAGAATATCAAATACTATAAAGAACTTAGATAAGTACATACAAGGAGAGTGCATCCGCCGAGGTACAGCTTGGAGAAGACACCAGACAGGCCCGGTTCTTCTCCGCACTCCCCTCACTCTCTCCCTACTAGCATAGCACTATAGCAGAGCTTCGCTAAAGCTACTAAAGAGTGGTTTACTCCATTGTGTCATGAATGAGTGAAGGCCTAGGGGGTATTTATAGCTAGAGTGAGGGGTAGTGCCACGTTAGCGATCCAGGTGACATCTCCTCCTTGTCCTTGGATAAAACCGACCTTGGATCAATGGTATGGATTGCTTGGCATGCATGGAGACATGCACCAAGGCGGTGGGTGCAATTTCAGGTTGGTTGGCACCCTAGTGAGGTCGCCCAATCTCCCAATGAAAGGTGGTCCCTCCCTCTTACTTCTAGAAGCATGTCCCACATGTCATAGAGTGTGTATATTGCTTCTTCTGCACTTGTCATGTTGGTTTGCTTCTCATGTGGGCCCATGGATCCATGTGATCACCTCTTTGTCACGTCATTATGTCCTTGCTTGTTAGCTCCCATAAAGAGTGTTTTGTTGACAGTTTTGATGATGTAAAAACATGGTGAAATTACCATCAACAATCTACCCAAATCACTTGATAGATATGTTCATATAGGGTCCTTGCACGTATCCAAGCCCTCAAACCATCTCCAAAACCATAGGAACAAAAAATGCAACAAAACGGTGAAGAGAGTGGACAAAGGGAAGGAAAAACCAAATCCAACACAAAGTAAGAACTCAAATTCAGATATCCGATGAGTGATTGCTTTATTACTGAAGATCAATCAGGTCTAGTTCTTACAGAGGAAAGGTTAGAGAAGACTTCAACACAGACCGAGTATGAATCTCCTGAACTATGGATCTCTCACAACTACTAGAAAACTAGAGAATGGGAAAACCTAAGAAATGACAACCGGAGAGATAGCTAGTGGAGACAGCCTCCTATCTTATTTATAGAGCTATTACACTTCCCAACAAGCCCTTAGATACTTTGGCTGAACCACTTTACCCAGGGAAAAATGCTCCAACAGAAGATCTATGCATTCGATGGCCACAGGCTCTACGAGACTTTGCTTCGCCTTGATGCAAGCTTCCTAATGACGCAACATGTTGCTTCTTGTTCCCACCGAAACTCCAACTAGGTTTTAAGGCCCAAACCCAAAAATAGTCTATCACTGGTTTTGAGGCCCAAACCATGAAACCTAGCTGGGGAAGCAAATCTGTTACGCCTCCTCTACGATCTCGACATGTGTCACCATCATCCTCGACCGCCCAATCACCAAGTCGTCTTGTGCCTCCGCTTGACTTGGTCAACTGCCATCTTGACTTGTTCAATACGATCCACTCCTCATGTGCTCTCGCTTGTTGATGTCCCCAAGTGTCAGCCACCTATGGTCAGTCTTCCAGCCATCTTGGTCCCTCAGTCCAAGATTTACGTCTATCCTTCACCGCTCCTAGTCCCTGGGCATGACACGTCTCAACTTGACCTTCTCCATGCCCATTGACTGCCTCTATGCTCCACACCTGCACACAACACAACAAAGAGACATGTTGCACACACACTCACGCCATGGTTAGTCTCCAACTCAACCATATCCAATTATCTCCTAACAATCACTCATCACAACTCAACACAAAAGGGAACATATCAACCTTGTGTTCATAGGTGGTCTCATTCTACACTCAAGCTGCCTATGGAAGATAGAGTTTTTTACCCACTGTCAGGCTTCGCTTCACTCTGATGTTGTTCTCTCTGTTTGTGTTTTGACCAGTATGGTGATTTAATAATGGCTAAACACCATGTCATATAACCCTAAACTTGTATTCAACTATTTTTGATGTATATGGAACGAGATATCAGATGGGCAATGCGAATGTGATAGCATGATCTTCCTGGGACTAGTATATTATGTTTATAATCTATGGATTTCCTGTCGAGAAAAACACAGATTGTTTCAATTAGGGAGACTTGCTTCTCAGGCACCGGTGGAGCCACGTGAGGGCCATCCTGGGACGTGGCCCCCCTACTGAAAGCTCTATGTTTGGTGTTGGTAATTAGTGACAATGCCTAAGTACTAATTCTATGCCTAAGTTGTATATAACATATGAGGATTAGTACATTCCAAGGTTGGCGGCAAGATGAACATGGTGATCATGATGGCCACACTTGGATTTGGACGCAACCCTACGTGATCAAGGCAAAGGTATATGCTTAAGGGTTGTGTTTTAGTAACCAAGACACCTAGTGGGTGTGATTACATTATAGGATAGATAGCTATACTATAAAGAGGGGAATGACGCGGCTATTGAACTTCTAAGTGCCTCTAGGTGTGCATTTCATAATCATATGCATTTGGATAGAACTAATAATGCCTCGAAAAATGGTTGTGAAAATGCTAACACACTCACACTTGATGTGATCACTTGGTGTTGTTAGCACATTTGCGATGGCGTTGGAGTTTGAATGGTAGAGAGCGTTGTGAAAATGCTCCACACCTCCGTTTGATTCAGGCGTTTTCGAGAAATTGAAACACCTATTTTCCTTTACGCCAATATCGAGATTTGGAGGCGTTGTCACATGTTGTTTCACGAGCTAAAACATGTGCTATAGTGACACACATACTTGGTCTAGCTCATATGTGAAAGGGTGAATCAAACGGAGGCGAACGGAGGTCACAAAGATAACCGGACGCTGGACCGGACGCGGTCTCTGTTTGACTGGACACGTTCAGTCAGTGTTCAGCGTCTGCGCGTGTTTCAGTTTTCTGATCGGACGCGTCCGGTCATTGGGGGAGCTTACTGGACTCCAACCGGACACTGGCACTGTGGCGTCCGGTCAGTTCTACAGCACGTCCGGTCGCTGGTTCTCTAGAGCGTGGCTCAGGCCTGACTAGCGCGTCCGATCTGTGTGACCAGCGCATCCGGTCAGCGCGACTGCAGCTGTTTCAAGTGCCTAACGTCTATATTCGAAGGGGTACGTCTATAAATACTTGTTGGCCGGCTCAAGGCTCACCCTCTTGCACTCTTTGACATACTTGTGAGCACTTTGAGCTAAGCAACTCCCCTCCCACTCATCTCTCTTGCTTCTTTGCATATTCGAAGTGAGATTGAGTGATCCAAGTTTATTTGCATTCTGAGATTGCATCTAGTTGGCACTTGGTGGTTGATTTGCTGCGGGATTCTGTTTCTCTTGGTGGTTGCCGCCACCTAGATGGCTTGGAGCAGCTTGGAGGCGTTGGCAAGAGTTGGTGATTGTTCTTGACCACTTCAAGTGATTGTCAGGGGTTTGTGCCTACTTCAGCGAAGCGCTAAAGGCAACGTTAGTGGATTGCTCGTGTCATTTGTAACCTTTTTCCATTTGGTAGGTTCTTGTGGCACATTTTGAGAGGCTCGGTGTGTGACCGATTAGCCACCGAACCACGTGGTGAAGAGGGACACAACGGGGACTAGCGTGCCGGCAAGCACGTGAACCTCGGGATAAATCTTGTGTCATCACTTTCTTATTGTGACTAATCGATCCCGGTGGTTGTGTATTGTGGAATTCATCTCTTGATCATATTGATTGGTTGGCTCAATACTTCGCCTCTCGGTGATACCCTCCTAACTCTCTCTTGTATTAATTTCTTAGTTACCTTGCTAGCTTGTTAGTGTAGCTAGTTAGCTTTAGTTGTAGCTAAGTTGTGCGGTCTAACTTGTGCGGTTGAGTGAAAATTTACTAGAATTGTGAATTGGTTAGGTGGCTTGCAAACACCCCATAGGCTAAGCAAAACTCGCATCTCGCTATTTGTTATATTGATAAACTTGTTTAGCTTGTCTTTGTAGAATTTTTTAAAAGGCTATTCACCCCCCTCTAGCCATCAAGACCTTTCAAGTGGTATCGGAGCCGTGGTCACCATTTGTAAGGCTTAACAACCTCAGTGTAAGATGGCTCAAGTTATGTTCAACCATGTTGGGGGCAAGCCTCCATTCTTTGATGGTGGCTCATCTTTTGATCATTGGAAAAGATAGATGAAGCAATATCTTGGCTCTATTAATGAGAAGGTTTGGGAGGTGACACATCATGATTATGCTATCATTGATCCCGACAACCTCACCAACAATGACTGCATCAACAACCAATGTAACACTATGGCTCTGAACACTCTCTACAATGGGATTGATGCAAAGGTCTTTGAACAAATCAAGGATCTTGAGATGGCAAGTGAAGTGTGGACAAGATTAGAGGAAACATATGAGGGCACTTCAACGGTAAAGAGTGCCAAGCTCTATATGCTCAAGAATAAGTTTGCAAGCTTCAAAATGAAGGATGATGAGTCCATACCAGAGATATTCTATAGGCTACAAGTTATTGTCAATGATCTCAAGAGCCTAGGAGAAGATGTCAAGGACAAGGACTTCTCACATAAGTTCTTGATGAACTTACCTAAGAAGTTTGCTATCTTGAGGAAGATGATCCAAACAGAGGGTTTGGACAAGGTGACTCCAAACCAAGTGCTTGGAGATGTCATGACCGATGCTCAATATGATGATGATGAAGATGAAGATGAGAAGAAGGAGATCAAGGTCAAGCAAGAGAAGCCCATTGCATTCAAGGCTTCATCTTCTAAGGGCAAGAGCAAGGTGGAGATCGATGATGATGATCCATTCGATGATGAGACCATGGCCCTCCTTGTGCACAAGATGGGAAGGTTCATGAAGAAGAAAGGATATGGGGCAAGGAAGAGAAGAGACACTATGAAGGCAAAGATCCTTTGCTACAATTGCAATAGCCCCGATCACATAGTGGCGGATTGCCCCTATGAAGATAAGAGATTTCATAATGGGGACTTGGAGCTCAAGAAGAACAAGAAGGATAAGAAATAGAAGGAGAAGAAAGCAAAGAAAAGCTTCACATTCAACAAGAAGAAGAAGGGTGGTGGTTATGTGGTCACTTGGGATAGTGACAACTCCAATAGTGATGATGATGCAAGCTTTAGTGATGATGAAAGGACCACTCGGCGAGCCATTGCAAGCATCGTCCTCTCCAACAAGCCATCCATCTTCGACACTACATCGACATGCCTTATGGCCAAGCCTATCAAGGTAAAATATGATGATAGTGATGATGATTCTTGAGCTAGTGATGGTTGTAGGATTGATGATGAGGAGGATGAGGACTACTCCAAGGATGATCTATTGGGCATAATAGATCAAATGAGCAAGGGCTACAAGAGGACCACCAAGAGATGCAAAATCTTGGAGCAAGAGCTCATTGCTAAGAGCAATGAAAATGATGCCTTGATGGAGGAGCTTGTTGCTCTCAAAAAGAGTAAGGAGTGCAAAGGAATTGAACAAGAGCTCAAAGCTCTTAGGAAATCCTTTGATGAGCTAGAGGCCTCTCGTGAGTGTCTAAAGGAAGACCATGAGCACCTTGAAATTTCTCACACTAGGCTTAAGGAAGCTCACTCCACTCTACTTGAGCTCATCAAGGAAAAGGACCTCAAGTTGGAGAAGTTCATGAAGGAAGCTAAGGAGGAGCAAGTGATTGTCACTTGTGATATTGGACTAACATGTGATATTATTGATGATTCTTTATTTGTTGGTCCTACTAATGCTTCATGTAGCTCATCATCATCCACCACAACCAACTCTATCTCTACTACTAGTGATTCATCACTTGCGGTTGAGAATGAGACTCTTAAGAGAAAGGTGGATGATCTCACCCGCGCATTAGGCAATGCCTATGGTGGATATGCCCGCTTGCTAAAATGCTTGGGTAGCCAAAGGTTCTCTCTTAACAAAGAGGGTTTGGGCTATACTCCTAAGAAGGGCAAGGCAACCTTTGCTACTCCAAAGTCTCGCTTTGTGAATAGCAATGATCGTTATTGCAATAGATGCAAGCAAGTTGGGCATCTAGAGATTAATTGTAATAAAATGAACAAGAACAACAACAAGTTTCATGCTAAAATGGATTACATTCCTTTTGATTCTTGTTACGTGCTTACCAAGGGTGAGAAGGGTGTGCAAGCTAAGTTTGTTGGTACACCAATTGTGGGTCCAAAGAAGAAGGCCATTTGGGTACCAAAGAACTTAGTTACTAACCTCCAAGGACCCAAGCAAGTATGGGTACCTCAAAGACATTAATTTGTTTTGTAGGTAAATTACAAGGCCGGAGGAAGGCATTGGGTGCTTGATAGTGGGTGCTCTCAACATATGACCGGTGATTCAAGAATGTTCAACTCTCTCAAATCAAATGATAGTGGCATTGATAGCATCACATTTGGTGACAATAGCAAGGGTGATGTAAAGGCTCTTGGAAGGATTGCAATCTCAAATGATCATAGCATTTCTAATGTGCTCTTAGTTGAAAAGTTGAACTTCAATCTTCTCTCGGTTGCTCAATTGTGTGATCTTGGTTTCAAGTGCATATTTGGTGTTGATGATGTGGAGATAGTTAGCGTTGATGGCTCCAATTTGATCTTCAAGGGTTTTAGATATGAGAATCTATACTTGGTTGATTTCAATGCTAGTGACACTCAACTTTCAACATGCTTGCTCACCAAATCAAGTATGGTTGGTTATTGCATAAAAGACTTGATCATATTGGCATGAAGCAATTAAACAAGTTAGTGAAGCATGACTTAGTTAGAGGCTTGAAGGATGTCACATTTGAGAAAGATAAGCTATGTAGTGCATGTCAAGCCAGAAAGCAAGTGGGCAACACTCATCCATTGAAGAGCATTATGAGTACTTCCAAGGAATTTGAGTTGTTGCACATGGATCTATTTGGGCCAACTACATACACAAGCATTGGTGGCAACAAGTATGGGTTTGTGATTGTGGATGATTTCACTAGATACATGTGGGTATTCTTTCTTGTGGACAAGAGTGATGTATTTAACATACTAGTATAGTGCCCGTGGCACGCCACGGCTTCATTCTAGGAGTGCACTTTGAAAGAACCAAACAATGTTATTTTTTTGATAGTTCAAGTCACACTCGATTGTATATAACCGTGTATATTATATGGAAAGTGCTAATCACAGCAAGACATCATAAAGTTATGGTAGCCACAGCTGGAGAGCTCCGTCCGCGACCGCCTCGCCGCCGCCGACCTCTACGAGGACGAGGAAGAAGAGGCGCTCGAGAAGGTCGCCACAGCTAATTTGTTTGTTGAAGTAGATTTTGGACTTCTACACGGCAACAAGAAAAGGTAGTATCGTCGCCACTGGAATATGAACCTGTGCAATATTTCCAAAATAACAGCAGTGAGCTTGTTGTTCTTGTCACACACACATTGAAAAAATCGATGGTCATTCTTCTGTAGAGCAGGAAAAATCAGCATAGCATCCACGTTTGTGGAGTCGTCTATGTACAAGTTCTTTAAGAACTGAATATAAACTGAGAAAAATGAGAGAAAAATTTTCTGTCATTCTTTTTGTGATACATAAACTGGAGATGTCATCTTTCCATGTACCTGCTCGTATGTTTGAGGGAATGCTGAGAAGGCTTCACACCTATCAAAAGCGCAAATGAACGAAATTAAATTAAATTAAATAAAAGAAAAAGATGAAGGACAAAATATAAAATTTCTAAGTAAGTATACCCACCGTTATCAACAATTTAGGACGTCTTTATAAACAATATTCTTGGTGGTGTTCCCTGTGGAGTCCAATTCCTGACTTGGTTTAGCCAAAACTCTTGTTGTTGATCTTGACACACCCCTCGACAATGCAACGTAGAGTTGTCCATGTGAGAACACGGGCTCTGGAAGATAGATCCCAACATTTGGGATGGTTTGCCCCTGCGCTTTATTGATGGTCATTGCAAAACTCAACCGAATTGGGAATTGTTTCCTCTTTAACTTGAAAGGGAGCGAAATATCATCTGATGGAGACATAGGGATCCTAGTTATGAACACCCTCTTTCCTTGATGTTGGCCACCAACGATTTCTGCGTCAATTGCATTGTCTTGGAATGCTCTAACCATTAGTCTTGTTCCATTGCACAAACCATTATTAGGATCAAGATTACGGAGTAGGATGACAGGGCAGTTGATTTTTACTATTAGGACATGTGGAGGGAGACCATTTGGAGTGATGGAATTTAGAAACTCAATTGGGTAGTTGTTTCTTGAATCATCATCAACAGAGTCAAAGCTATGATAAACCTTCTCCTCACCTGGAAACATGGCAATCATCTTTGCGTTTAGTTGATCAACATGCTCATTTTTTGTTGAAAGGATGGCACGTGTGCTCATATACTCGGCAGATCTTGCATTTTCCTCAAGTGATGGGAAAAACATGCTGAATGAGTGTGTTTATGGAATCTTCATTATCAGCTGTATAACCAATCACAATATCTTCTGGCAGGCGAACATAATCAATTCCGATGGTTTCCTCAGTCCCATTCCCAATTCTAAGGAGGTAACTTGAAAACCATGGGTCAGTTTGAGCCCTCATGTTACGTGTCAATCTTATCTTTCTTATATTGTCCCACAAATAAGACCTCTGCAACGACGCATCAGTTACCTGTGCTCTAGTTCCACGTGGAACCACAGGAAGCACCTGTCTAAAATCTCCTCCAAACACCATAACTTTACCCCCGAACGGCAATGAACAATTCATAATGTCTTGCAAAGACCTATCAAGACACTCAACCGCTTGACGCCTGGGCATAGCAGCCTCATCCCATATAATCAAGGACGCCCTACGGAGTAACTCTGCGGTACCGCTTTGCTTTCCGAAGCTACATGTGCTATTCTCAGCAAGTGTAATTGGGACTTTGAATCTTGAGTGTGCCGTGCGTCCTCCAGGCAATATTGATGCTGCTATGCCAGAAGTTGCAGTAGCAATTCCTATTAATCCCTCTGAGCGCACTCTAGCAAGAATTGCCTTATATAGGAATGTCTTGCCTGTTCCTCCTAGACCATCAACGAAGAACACCCGGCTCTTGTTATTCAATACATGATGTATGATTTCATCAAATCCCGCTCGTTGTTCGTTGTTTAGAGATTTATATATATCCAAATGTTCTTGTTCAACTTGTATGGAAAGCTCCTCTCTGACCTCTCTCATCATGTCATTGGAAAATTGAACTGTTTCACAGAAAGTAATAAAATGTCAATTTTCATGAATACAAAAATTTTAATCATGCTAGAAAAATATCGAATAATTATTAAAAAAATAAAAAATTGTTTGCATGAAACCTACCTGCATCATTGAGCTCAGGAAGATCATAATTTCTAATATCCTTCCCCATGGACTGAAGCATATCTCTAATGTCTCTTAGAACCATTTGCTCGACAACACTTGAGTTAGAATTGTCTCTGTTATAATCCTCAGATAATGATGCCTTGTGTTTCTCCCATAGCTCACGTACATTGGTGGCCTCACAAAATACAAGAATAGTTGCAAATAATCTCCGTAGTGCAGCTGGCATCTGAAAAGTTTCAGCATCAACCAAGGCATCATCAAGGGATTTATCTGTCTCAACGAGCCCTCTCTTTTCACATGTTTCTCTGAATGTAGAGTATGTGATGCCATCCACTGTTCTTAAATCCTCATATGAGGTTGAACCTCTTACATGGTTTAGAAGCAATCTTAAGAAATATCTCTCCCCCTCCGCTGGGTGCGCATACACAATCCTTCCAATCTGTCCTGCCCTATTCTTTCTTCTCTGCCACACCTTGCGACCAGTGATCCACCGGTAGTGTTCTGGGAACTCCCTATATAATAATGTCCTTGCAAAGCTATCAGTACGATTCATATTGAAGTATTCTGTGAGTGTAGTCATAGTTGAAGATTTCTTAGTGATAACATCTTGTAGATTTTGAGACTCATCAATAATGACAGACTGCATGTTTGGTAGATGTAACTGGAGTTGCAAAACAGAGGGATACACACCAAAGAGATGAAAGCCAAAAATCCTATGCACGGCTTCAGGTGGTGATATATATCTAGCATCCCGGTAACGACGGATCTCATTAATAACTCCAGGAGTTTCAACTGAGAATTCAGCACGGTCATGACCTTTGTATACATATTTAAATAGGTACTTACAGGCTTTGATGCTTGAGCATGCCTCCACGTTCATGTGGCAATTATACCTCATAAGGAGTCCAGGATTGTAAGGAACTACCCACCTATTGTCTAACTCAGCACCTCTTATTTTCACTCGCTGTCCATCATCTCTCCTCCTGTACAAAGGATATGAATCTTTGCCCTGTTGTGTTGCCTCACAAAATTGTCGAGGATACTGAAACCGACAGGATCCATCAATCATACAAGGACACTTTCTATTTAAGACGCCACATGGTCCATGTAGCATATGCTTAATCACAAGTTCGTGCAACACAGGGTACTTGTCCTTGTTTGGTATCTCTGCACAAATATGCTTGTCATATGCATCAGGGTTTGTCAACTTACTTGTTGAGTGCATAATCAATAGGATGTGTTCATGGGGCAAGCCCCTTTTTTGAAATTCTGTGACGTGCACATAGGCTGCAACATCTCCAAAATACTTTTTCTTGACCAATAAATCCATTAGTGATCGTAACTTGGCTCTGTATACTCTTGAAACCAGGTCTGGTCTGTCTTGTGGTTGCTGCCCAGGCTCTAGATTTTCTGTTATCTCCTGCCAGTGCAGATTGCATGTCATCGTGATGAAATAATCTGGTTTACCAAAACGCTGCACAATGGCCATTGCATTAAGGTACCGTCGCATCATGTCACGATCACCACCCGGGAAAGACCGTGGCAAAACAATTCTCTTGCCAACTTCAGAAGCTCTGGTCTCTCCATTAGAAACTACATCAACCAGACCCTACATCAACCAGCACAATAAACACATTTCGGTGATTTTATTTCATAATGACATATATAATATAATTATATACTAATATAATTTTGCAAAAAAACACATTGCCTCACCTGATATAGTTCAGCCCGTATGAGTTTCTAGTTTGCCGGGTTAGAATACCAATCAAGCCTCATAGACTCAATCTTGATATACATGTCAACAGCCCATTGCTGAAAAAGTCGTCCTCCGAATAGCAAGATGTTAAATAGACCCTTTCTAACTTGCATTAAGAAACAATAGTATTCCCGTGCTGTCACAAATTTTCCAGATTGATTTTCCTCCACAAGGCTACTTAAGTATTCACCTTGCTGTATGTCAGGGTCATTTTCAGCCGCATCTGTGTATAGTGAAAAGTTATTAGAAAAATGAGTACAAAGCTAGATAGATTTGAATTTATTTATTCTAATAATATAAGGAGTATTAAACCTATAGGCTCAACAGGAGTAGTAGTAGCTTGAATGGTAGGTGATCCACTGTATGGCATAAATTTATTCCAACCAGTTTCTCCCCTAGGATTAAATACAGGATATGATAATGGATCATAACAACCATGATATGCTTTGATATATAGTGGGCGGTCTCCTCTTGCATACACCAGCACACTCCTATCAAAACCTCTCTGGGGGTCATTTCCTTCGGTCCAAATAGCAGCAACTTGTGAGGATGTCGGTGCATTGTACCTTTGTAGTGTACACAAAGCGATAAGAGAAATCAGAACTAATTAGATTTAAAATTTAAGATAGTAAATACAAAAAAACTCAAGTAGCGTGGTAGACAAGGTACCTCCGTTGGTCCGGTGTGACATTGGTGTTTAGTTCGATTACATAGTCATCAAGATTTGGTATAGCTCCAACCCTCTTGAAGGTGTGAACATAAGGGTTGTCCTCTAATATCCTGAGAATATTTCTTATGAGGTTGATATCAAGGTCAGGAGATCTCCGTGCTCTATGTGTTAATGTGTCATCTGATGTATCATAAAAGTAGAGCTGCATGTGTCGCGGCCCTTTGGAACCTGGCACCAAATGGTCAAGTCGGTGGTACAAGGAACCTTGCACCCGGAATGTATAGATACCAGTGCCTGCTGCGGTGGCAACTCGCCGATCCAAGGTAACACCAAGGGTCGTGAAAGAGAAATGAGAGTTGAAGTATCGTATGTGTTTTCTAAAATATTTTGCATCATTATCTACCTGACTGGTAAATAACCTTTTCAATTCAGCCGACACTTGTGGAATATGCACTTGAACCTTTCCACTTCTGCAACAAAATCCAGGTGGTTCATATTCGAAGCGTATGGCCCCACAGTGCCTGCAATTAGGTACTTTTTTCAAAACATGGTGCTGATCTGGTAAATTTTGGTAGACGTAGTCATAGGGGTCATCGGTGTCATTATCAGCAGTGCCATTGGCATATATACGGTATGACTCGAATCCTTCTTCTGCATGAAAGATATGGAATTTCTATGAATTCACACACTGAAATGTATTTAAATTAGAAAACACGATGATTCATGTTGTGTGACAGAGTTACCTTCCCCACGAAATTGCCTAGTTTCGTCGTCCTCACTCTCATCTTCCATGGGTTCCAGGTGATCTGTTACATGGTGCATGTCAGCATGGCATTGGCATCAGTAAAAAAACTTATTGTTATGAAGTAATGGTATGTGACATTATTGAGAAATAAACCCACCTTCTTCTTCATCATATTCTTCTAATTCAGGGTGTGCAGGTTCAAACAAGGTAGCATCATATTCATCTACCCGATCGCACGTTCCATTTAATGTCCGTTGAGGCGGTGATACATCTGTAGAAAAAGGTGGCCTGTCACTATGCATCTGTGGGTTTTAAAAAAAGTGGCACAAGGGGAAAAAAACTATGAGGCAACCTGTGGGTTGTGCATTGCTGTTTGTAGTATGGTGCATGGCCTCATGTGCACTCATTCTCTTGTCCCTTGCATAGTCCCTTTTTTTCTCCAATAATCTTTGCTTTTTTGAGGCTTCCATATTGTTGTACCTCTCTCTTCTCAATGGGTTGTTTGCACTTGAACTGGACACTGATGGGCAATTTGCAATTTTTTGTTACGGTTGCATATAGAATGAAAAAGGATTGAACGATCACGAAGTTATTATCGTAAAAAGTTCAGTAAATGTCACACACCTGGATCCTGAACTATTTTAGCAGATTGTTGAAGTGCATTATCTCCATACACTTGATGCCTCATTCTTCTGACATAGTTATCGTTTCGATGCAACCATTCTAGAGACTGACATGGGTTTTGATTTTCTTTGTCTTGAACCAAGGATGGCCCAGTAAAGATTTCAGAATATCCCGTCAGAGATAGTGATGCTAGTACTACTCCGGCTGAGGTTCCTGCCATATTCATGTCAACACAGTTCATGTTTGGGGCTGAAATGCATCCATCGCCCACTGGCTGCAGGCCGGCCAAGGAACTTGTCCCACAAGTCATAGTCGGTGTATATCCGGGCGCTGTTGAAGTAAATAGTGCAAGGTCCATGAACAAATATAAACACCGTATTCTAGTACCACGAGAGATGAGTGAAGATTGTGCACCTGGTTGATCCGCTGCATTTGGAAGTGAACTTGTTTCAGCTTTCCGTCGAGCACGGTACTCACGCTGCCTCTTATTCCTCTCCTCCCGTTCCTCGTTCGTTTCCTGAGCCCTTTTTGTAGCACGGTACTCACGTTGCTTCCTATTCCTTTCCTCTCTCTTGCGTTGTTCTTCGCTGCAATCTGTGGATATGGTGTTTTATTGTTATTTTTGGTGCTTATATATATATATATCCGACTGCGATATGTGCGTATGCATGTACCTGGAGTATGTATGTTTGTTACATCGCTGAGCGGAGTGCGTCCCTCTCCTGGCGTCCCCATTCTGAGAATAGAGTCGGGAATGGCAAAAAAAAATAACTGAAAAAAATCATGATCTGAGTTCCTATGCAGCCTGCATTTGAACGCCCAATTCAGTCACTCAGTATGTCGGTCGTTGCTGTTGCTGGACCATGAACAGTAGGCAAGAGGGAACAAGGCATTCAACTTCGCTTCAGGGACAACTTGCTTTGCCCTGAGCCCCTGAGCCAAGTAGAAGTGCAATATGACGATACGCATAGCAGAAGTATAGAAAAAGGCTGACCAATGTTGCTACAGATTTCTGACCATCGAAAAAGGCTGCATCCCTTTCAGAGTTGCAGACATGCAGCAGGTGCTTCAGCTCCTAGATACTATATATCGGCTACAATTCTTATGATGATCCACACCCATCTGACCATCATTCTGCACAGCATTAGCTGCCATGGTGCATCATGATAGGACATTGATAAGTGTACTTCGTTTTGTTTCACTGTTAATGAGTACTATATATTTTTAGCTTGCTGTGAACTAATGATCAAGTACCAACATCTAACTAATACACTGTGAAAGCAGAATGCAAAGAAGTATATTCAGAGGTGAGCTTTTCAGATACTCAGAGGTGAGCTTGCAAAGTCACGTTAATCTGTGCACTGGTGTCAGGAACATGGATCATGAACTCAGAGGTGAGCTTTTCAGATACTCAGAGGTGAGCAGAAATCAAGAGAGTACCTTATCAGAACTTCAGAAGGTCAAAACTTGATGTTAATGTCTCCAAACTCTCTCCCTGTCGTTGTGGAAATTGTGCAGTTAGTGTCAGATTTTCACATGCGAAAACCAGGGCTGCATCAAATATAGATAATTGAAATGGTAACATGTGTGTGTGATGCCTATCTTGTACATATGCAGCCCTGTCATAGACATTCTATTAACACTGCTAACATCCTTAATGGAAAACAAAGCAGTGCAAAATAATTAGCAATGAACAATTAGCACCATACAGCATCTGGTTGACAGAGTGATTGCACATGAATAAAGTAACCAAAGAAAAGAACCCTCGCTCGTATATACAACTGTAAAGGATCGTTTTTTTTCCACATAAAAATACGTACATGATATGAGAGAGGGGCAGGGCAGTAAGCCAGGAATTCTCACCCAATGGCGCCGTTCTCGAGCAGGTCATGGACACAGCGCCGCCAGCCCTGCCTCGCCGCGAGGTGCAGCGGCGTCGCTCCGGTGTCGTCCCGCACGTTCTCGGTGCGATCGGCGACGAAGGCCAACCAAGATTTCGACGGCTCGCTCGTATATACAACTGTAAAGGATAGTTTTTTTTCCACATAAAAATACGTACATGATATGAGAGAGGGGCAGGGCAGTAAGCCAGGAATTCTCACCCAATGGCGCCGTTCTCGAGCAGGTCATGGACACAGCGCCGCCAGCCCTGCCTCGCCGCGAGGTGCAGCGGCGTCGCTCCGGTGTCGTCCCGCACGTTCTTGGTGCGATCGGCGACGAAGGCCAACCAAGATTTCGACGGGTGACGCACGGCACGGTGCGGCGATGGGCGCGACGGTGTGCGAACGGCGGCGATCGGCGACGGATGTGATCCACGGTGTGGCGAACGGCAGCGAGGTCGTGGTTTTTTGAATTTTGAACCCCGATCAAGCGGATGGATGAAGAGAGAATGCGTTTCTGTTGTGAGTGCTTGCGGATGGATGAAGGATTCACGCGTGATTAGCGGCGTGGCGGCGTGCGTTTCGGTAGATCGTGGGCAGACGGGATAGGCTGAGGGGAGGTTGACACAAGCAATCTTGGCCCTTGGATTTGAGTGAGTATGGAGAGAGAATGATAAGAGGAAATCTAGACTGTCCATTTTGAAGGAGTTGGATTTCTGGGTATAATTTTGTGAGTGCACGGAGGGATGCCTTCTCAGCGGGGGATGTTTTGTTGTGTGGACGTAGAAAAGAAAACTCGGTGCATTAGTAGGGTAGATTCAAGAAGTTCATCAAGAGAGTGCAAAATGAGTTTGAGACCACAATCAAGAAAGTGAGAAGTGACAATGGAAGTGAGTTTAAAAACACAAGAGTTGATGAGCTATGTGATGAGTTTGGAATCAAGCATCAATTTTCGGCCAAGTATACACCTCAATCCAATGGCCTAGTTGAGAGAAAGAATAGAACCTTGATTGATATGGCAAGATCAATGTTGAATGAGTATAATGTGAGTCATTCTTTTTGGGCCGAAGCAATCAACATGGCTTGCTTCTATAGCAACCGCCTCTATTGCCACAAGTTCTTAGAGAAAACACCATATGAGATCTTGAATGGAAGAAAGCCCAATATTGCATACTTTCGGGTATTTGGTTGCAAATGCTACATCTTGAAGAAGGGCACTAGATTGAGCAAGTTTGAGAAGAAATGTGATGAAGGATTCTTACTTGGTTACTCCACTACTAGCAAAGCTTATAGAGTTTAGAATTTGGCTAGTGGTTTACTTGAGGAAGTTCATGATGTTGAGTTTGATGAAAGAAATGGCTCTCAAGATGAGGAAGATAACTTGGATGATGTGAGAGGAACTCAATTGACCAATGCTATGAAAGAACTGGATATTGGTGATATTAGGCCAAAGCAAGTGATTGATGTGGATGACTACAAAGATCAAGTGCTCCAAACTCCAATTACACAAGCTAGTGGTTCTCTAATGCAAAATCAAGCTAGTACATCATCTCAAGTGCAACAAGATCAACAAGTGGCTAGTTCATCATCTCCAACTCATGATCAACATCAACATCCAAGCAATCAAGTTCAAATGCTTCAACCAACTAACATTGCAAGAGACCATCCATTGGATTCCATCATTGGTGACATACAAAGGGGAGTTCAAACTAGATCAAGATTGGCATCATTTTGTGCTCACTCTTCTTTTGTGTCAATGGAAGAATCCAAGGACATTGATAAAGCATTGAGAGATCCGGATTGGGTAAATGCAATGCATGAAGAGCTCAACAACTTCAAGAGAAATGAAGTATGGGAACTAGTTGAGAGGCCTAAGGATCACAATGTCATTGGAACAAGATGGGTCTTTCGCAACAAGCAAGATCAAGATGGGATAGTAGTAAGGAGCAAAGCACTAGTGGCTCAAGGTTACACACAAATAGAGGTTCTTGAATTTGGTGAAACATATGTCCCGGTTGCAAGATTGGAAGCAATTAGGATCTTACTTGCCTATGCTTGTGCCCACAATATCAAGCTATATCAAATAGATGTGAAGAGTGCATTTCTCAATGGGTACATCCAAGAGGAGGTGTATGTGGAGCAACCTCCCGGTTTTGAAGATGACAAGAAACCCAACCATGTCTACAAGTTGAGGAAGGCTTTGTATGGATCGAAGCAAGCACCTAGAGCATGGTATGAAAGATTGAGGAACTTCTTGTTATCCAAAGGATTTGTCATGGGCAAAGTGGATACTACTCTCTTCACCAAGAAGATTGGGAAAGACTTGTTTATGTTGCAAATATATGTTGATGATATCATATTCGGTTCAACCAATCAAGATTATTGTGATGAGTTTGGAAAAATGATGGCAAAGGAATTTGAAATATCAATGGTCTGTGCGACCAGCGCGTCCGGTCAGCGCGACTGCAGCTGTTTCAAGTGCCTAACGGCTATATTCGAAGAGGTACGTCTATAAATACTTGTTGGCCGGCTCAAGGCTCACCCTCTTGCACTCTTTGACATACTTGTGAGCACTTTGAGCTAAGCAACTCCCCTCCCACTCATCTCTTTTGCTTCTTTGCATATTCAAAGTGAGATTGAGTGATCCAAGTGCATTTGCATTGTGAGATTGCATCTAGTTGGCACTTGGTGGTTGATTTGCTGCGGGATTCTTATTTCTCTTGGTGGTTGCCGCCACCTAGACGGTTTGGAGCAGCTTGGAGGCGTTGACAAGAGTTGGTGATTGTTCTTGACCACCTCCAGTGATTGTGAGGGGTTTGTGCCTACCTCGGCGAAGCGCCAAAGGCAACGTTAGTGGATTGCTCGTGTCATTTGTAACCTTTTGCCATTTGGTAGGTTCTTGTGGCGCCTTTTGAGAGGCTCGGTGTGTGACCGATTAGCCACCGAACCACGTGGTGAAGAGGGACACAACGGGGACTAGCGTGCCGGCAAGCACGTGAATCTCGGGATAAATCTTGTGTCATCACTTTCTTATTGTGACTAATCGATCCCGGTGGTTGTGTATTGTGGAATTCATCTCTTGATCATATTGATTGGTTGGCTCAATACTTTGCCCCTCGGTGATACCCTCCTAACTCTCTTGTATTAATTTCTTAGTTACCTTGCTAGCTTGTTAGTGTAGCTAGTTAGCTTTAGTTTTAGCTAAGTTGTGCGGTCTAACTTGTGCGGTTGAGTGCAAATTTACTAGAATTGTGAATTGGTTAGGTGGCTTGCAAACACCCCGTAGGCTACGCAAAACTCGCATCTCGCTATTTGTTATATTGATAAACTTGTTTAGCTTGTATTTCACCTACCTCGACAAAGTTTTGAAGAGCAACAACATTAATTCTGCATGAATGTGGCTGTATTGGTGAAAATCTGAGTGGTAGCGCATGTCTCCATGCATCCTGCAGTCAACAGTCAACCACTTGTTCTCCACTGTAATTAAGATTCTTTATGGCTCTTTGATCCGGCACATATGTTGCTAAAATTCTCAATGAATTGGGAAACTATTTTGTAGCTCGTGAACAATATCAAACTGGTGCTATAATAGCAGTACTTGTTTGCTTCTTTCCCCACGCACAAGGCTGCGTGGCACATAGTAGCAGTAGGAGGCGGCCTAATGGGCAATGCCGAGTGGATGGCAAGTATGCAAATCATCCCACTGGGTAATTGCCTTGTCATTCTACTTCGAAGTAATTGCTTTGTTAATTGTTCAGTGCAGTTAGTTCAGCTTTACATTGAACGTAATAATAAAAAAGAAACCACTTCTTTGCACTGTAATTTAATTGTGTAGCTGTTGATTACCATTCGATTGAATTGGACCTCCCTTGGTTTCAATGCATGCTTGCTCCGCCACTGTTCTCAGGCATCGGCTCCCGTTCGCTGTCCTTGACGTCGGCCCCAGTCAAGAACAGGAACGTCGTGAGACCTGAGCTGGGCAACCATTCAACTTCCCGTTTCGGAGCAAGTAAAAGCATCATGACACATAAAACTGAAGTGCAAACCACAAATTAATTAATACATGTTTTAAACCGAAAGGTTTTCTTATTTAGGAGCAACAAAGGCTACTTCATGCATTATGACATCAGGGCCATCTGCAGCTTATTAAGCTTCTTCAACAGCTGTTCCTCGTATGCACCACGAACTGTGTCCTTAACGTGGCCCCCAATCATGAACAGGAACGTTGGCATTGCTTTAACTTCGAATTCCTCGGCAATATCTTCCATTTCATCAACATCAACCTTCAGGAAAACGACATTGGCGAACTTATTGGCGAGATCAGAAAAAAATGGAGCTATACGGCGGGATGGCCCACACCAGGACGCGGTGAATTTAATCAGCAGCAGCTTGTTGCTGCTCTTGGCATACTCGATCTGGCTCCTCCACTCATCGAGGCTGTGTATCTCTATCACCGAGTCCCTGGCTGCCTCCACGATAAAGAACAGTCCTTGATGCTGTGTCAAATGGTCATGTCGTCGTCTATTCAGTTCCAATACGGGATTGTTGGGGTTCCGAGACGCTTGGGCTTTAATGTCGGCCTCCGCATGCTCCACCTCCGATGCTGTTGTATCCTTACAGTCGATGGTGGCACAGACCTGTACGAGACGAGAGAGGTGCTGTATACCAAAATCGAAACCACCATATTTGGACATTGTTTCTCGGGCATTGAAATCTAGCCAAAGCCTCTGGAGCTGGGGCATGGCTCCCGCTCCAAACTGTAGCCCCATCCCGCCACCACACTGACAGTGGTATCGGAATACCTTGAGGCACCGAAAGCCATCATTGCTACTCACAGTAAGCCTTGTACTGGTGTCTGCATATAGGTTTAACAGCACGAGTTGGGGCAACTCCCCGAGGGCACCGACACCTTGTGCTTCTGCTTCTGGAACATGGATAATCAAGTGAGTGAGGGCAATCAGGGAGGCTATCTTCTGTGGATCTAGTGGGAGGCAGCCACGTATTGTGAGCTCAAATTTTCGCAGGTAGGGTGTCCTCTTGTTTGCCCAGGTTTCAACCAGTATGTCAAACAGAGATTCTCCGTAGTTGTAAAGAAGAAGGGACTGAAGCTTTGATTTTGACATCTCCTCAAGGAAATGCTTCACTCTCTTGCGACCCATCTCATTATGGTGATCATACAAATGACTAAATCTTACCCCAAGCATCCTCAACCGCCCCATCTCATTAACAAGCTCTGCCATATAGTCAGCAGGTGATCCATCAGGGCCCACAAGGACTTGTGATAATTCCTCCAACTTTTGCATTCCATCCATTCCTCTTCCTCTCACAAATATCAACTGATCGCCCAGCAGAGATACCATCTTACACCCTCTAAATTTGGGTACATTGGTCACTCTAGTTCGCCTTAAATCTAAGGTGCTCAGGTTCTCAAGTGCCGTGATTTCTTCTGGCAGCTTAGTGAGATCGGTGCCCCCAAGTCCCAAGTACCTCAGCAGGGATAAGCCTCCAATGGTTTCTGGTTGTTTGATTTCCATGCCCTTGGTATCTCCGAGATCCAGCACTCGTAAATGGCTGAAGGCTGACAGATAAGGCATCGCTATGGTGCCAAAATAATCACACACAAATGTGAGTGATCGGACTTTGGAACTGAGTTTTCCCTGAACCAAAGCCAGACGTGTCATGTAGTTATCTGAACCATGGTGCATAAATATTGTTTCATTTGGAACATCCAACTTGATAAAGTTCTCTTCACTTGACTGGGATGTGATGAAGTCATAGATAGAACCACCGACTGTACATCCTGTTGGCAGCACATCTTCCTCATCATAAACTGGTTCAATCAGTTTCCTGGAGATAAGCTCTACAAAGTAACGCTCCCCCACTTCCCATGAAGTTTCTTCACTTATCTGTGTGAGAAACCCTTCGGATACCCATCTCCTTATAAGGCGATCCATCCTGACAACATGGTTCTCAGGGAAAGAACATAGATACAAGAGGCAAGTCTTCATGTCACAAGAAAGATCTGAATAACAAATGCTGAGTATTTCCTGAATCCATCCTGCATTTTGCTGATCTATTCCCTCTATAATTTTTGCATACGTGGACTTCCGATGTTCCATTTCTGCTGGTTTACTTGATAATGCCCCGGCTATTACCCTTATTACCAATGGTACGCCACGGCACGCTTTAACTATTTCCTCAAAGTCTTTTTCCAGACCAACGCGACAACTTCTTACAGACCCAAATATTATACTCCCAAATAAGCAGAGAGATTCCTTGAAAGTGAGAGGCATCATTGGATGCACAAAACTGGATGAATATGTGCCAAATAATTCTACTACATCACCGCTGCCAGTAGTTATGATTATCCCGCTTCCAGGGTTATTCTGCGGAAGAGCAAGGTTGATGTTGTGCAGTATCTCATCAGATGATACACCATCCAGGGATCAAAATTTCGGCGAAATTTCGGCCGAATTTCGCGAAATTCGGTAATTTCGGTGGTGGCCGAAAGAAAACTCCGAAATTTTGTAATACTCTAATACATGTGATGTATAACTCTAGACTTGTATTTTTCTATTGATTATATTGTATATTCTTCTATTCAATAGATGTGTAGTCATAAATCATACTAATATTTATTTAGATCTAAACTTTTTTAGAAACAATATACTTCATGTCCTAATCTCTAAAAAAATTTCGGCGAAATTTCGGCCGAATTTCGCGAAATTCGGTAATTTCGGTGGTGACCGAAATTTTTGCGATAACGAAATTAAAATCCTTGACACCATCAATAACCATGAGAAACCTAACAAGAAAGTTAGTAAACACAATTAGTGGTAGTAGGTCGCAGGTACTAATGATCATCATACACTGTTCTCTCATAAATTTATTTGGAGGTTAACAATTCCTCTAAAAATGAAGATTTTCTTTTGCAATCTCTAGCCGGGGGGGTGGGGGGTGGGGGGATGTTTAATTTTAACAAAGGACAACCAAATTAAGAGGAATTGGAAATGCAGTCAAAAGTGTTAGTTGTTTCTATAATTGTAACAAAATCATTAAACATCTTTTCTTTGGTTGTCATCATGCCAAGACAATCTGGAGGTCTATCTATATATGTACTGGGTTAACACCTCCCAGCTCTGCATCCCACATGTTGGGGACTTGGGTATCAAATTTTATTGTTAAAATGAAATATATTCTAGTTGGGGTAGCCGCATTATGTTGGTCAGTTTAGAGATGTTGTAGTAATCTAATCTTTGAAAATTGCAAACATACATCCATTGTGCAGGCTATTTTGAGGGGAGCATGCTGGTTGCGGTTTTGACACTGCTCCAACATAATGATGAAACAAAGAAGTCTTTCTATAGTTAGCGAGCAGAAAATTAGAGACCACTGTGTTGGTGTTGTTTGCCTCTCACAGATGGAAATTTAATAATGCCCATGATGCATTAAGCCCTAGACCTTCAGCTTTTGGAGACAGAGAGAGAGAGCATCAAACAGAAGCAAAATTAACCCAAACATGCCTTTTCCTCTTTGTTCAATATGTGTTATTAGAATCTGTGTGACTCATATTGTGCATATTTCTTATATCTTTGCCCTTGACCTTATGAAAAAAATTTATAGTTGTTTAGAAAAATGCAAGGTTCATTTCCAGGAGAAAGAATTGAGGGGTGGTCATGTGGGTGTGTCCTTATGTCACCAAAGGCATTTAGTCATTTGATGCTGAGTTCTGGTACACATGTTATAAGTCACTGCTTGCCTGTATTATGGAACATGGCATACTCTTGCAAGTAACTGATCATTATATGTTATTCATTTAATGATAAGTCCTGTGTTCATTTTTATACATAGTTTCGCTTCAAGCCTATTTTTGTAAAAATACTTTTTATAATTAAAGGACCAGATAAAAAAGATCATACTAATTTCTCTCTCAAGCCCACAGAAAATGTCATTTTATTGTCTTATGGGGTCTTTGTGACAGCTCCGATCTGGAATAAACCGCTCCACTCCCATTTTTTCTAGCCAAACACCCTGGCTCTATCAACTCCAGATCCACCAAAAACATGGATCTAGCTCCTATGTCCATGGATTTCAGAGAGCACCTCATGGGGTGATAGAGTTGGGAAAAATTACCTACCACTGCCACTCTTTACATAACTTACCCTTTGGTTTCTATCTGCGAATAGACAGTCGCCCCCATCTCGCACCTTTATTTTCCTCGTGCTCTCCTCCACTCGGCCAGTTCTGTCACCTCACTGTTGTGCCCAGCCCTGCAGTTCGAGAGCGTGTCAACAGCGGCCTGGTCGAGGCCACAGCCACTGGAGCCAGCACCATCCTCGTGCATGAGCAAGAAGTGGTGCTGCAGACCTGCAGCTGGTGCTCCCTGGCACCAATGCTAGCGTGGTGGCTCTTGAGTAAGAGGCGGCATAGGACGTGGAGCAGGCGCCGACACCGACACGGTTGCCAAATCCTCCAGCGAGCCTAATGGCGGACAGCAGCCATGTGGTGCTGCCCAAGATCCATGGTCTCATCGTGGTGCTCAAGCTGCTGGAGGCGTGCGGCTCCTGCCAAAGCTCCAGCATGACGTGCCTCAAACTCATCACCCATTATGTTGTAATCTTGTTTTTCTTCATTTCAAGCTCACCATGGATTTTGTTCCCTCCAAGATGCTGTGAGCTGCTGCCCAATTGGTGCTCTCCAAGTGCTCGTGGAAATGCCTGTGAGGCGTCCTGTTTAGTGTTGTAGGTACTTGATGGATTCTTCTTTACTCCAAATTGTTTGCACCAAAGTGATTGGAATTTTTTTCTAGCTTAGCAAAGCATGATTTTTACTCACTGTAGACGCTGATTGTTGACAGTGGTATGTATTCATTTGAATTCTTATGCTTATTGTTAAAATAAGTAGAATATTTGAATGAGCATTAATAGAAATCTTGGGATAGATATAATATGTAATTTCTGTGATTGACGTGTTCAAAAGAAAATAAAGCACGGAAAAAACATCTAGCAAAAAACATCTGATTTTGTGTAATTGTGTGAAGTTGTTTTCAGCACTATATTAGTTTTCCTTCTTTTTAAGTCATCTGTGATGAAACTCGCTATCTCTGCACATTTTGTATTGTGTTCTCTTGCCCCTCTTTTGATTTACGGCTGGAAGCCACAATGCTGGTGTGAGGGGAGACCCTTAAACTTATCCCTTTGACATGCCAGGGTGACCACAGCCCTTAGCATTAGAAATTTTGTTGGATGAAAAATTGCAAGAATTAAATTTAACATGAAAACTTCTCTTCGATATGGAAAAATATATATATTGGTTTTCAACAAAAAGAAAGCAACAATTAGACGTACCTTTTGGCATGCAGAAGTCTCTTAACTTCAGAGATTACATCATCTGAGTTGGTATCTTCAATATTAGTTCCTCCCAGCTTTGCTAGTATAGCTGTGTAAAGCCATGCCACCATGTGGTCTAGATTGTTGTAGCTGTAGACATTTTTGGGTGCAGATATAAATACAGAGGTATTGAATCGCCCTTTGATCTCATTATACACCTGTTTAGCAAGCATTGTCTTCCCTATTCCTGTATCCCCAACTATGCATATCCATTGTAGCTTATCTTGTGCGCCACAAATTAGCTTCCTCACGAGTTCATCTCGCTGGCCATCCATTCCCACAAGGCCACCATTGCTATCGTCATCCATTCTTGATAACCAATGCTCCCTTGACACATAGCTCCGACTCAAGGAGCACAATTCAATCTTAGGAACCTTGCTTTGTAGCTCTGCATCTTCAACTTGAGCTTTGAGCTTTTGGATTTGGTCAATAAAGTCATACGGCTTAACTATTTCGTCAAGAGACACTCTGCGATTTTTGTCGATGAAGTTTGTCACAAGATTATCAATTGAGTCTTCAATGTCGTATGTTAGTTCCCTCATCTGATTCCTGACCTTCTTCATGTTTGGATCAGTCGTTTTTGAAAATTTCTTAAGAAGGCCATTCATAGCTTGAAGCTCATATTTTAGGAGCAAACCCTGCTCACCCATGCCTTCGAGCTCTTCATACCGATGCAGTGTCCAAGTCTCTAGCTTCATTAGAATGGAGTTCATCGCACCAGTGGAAATGCTCACCATTTCACTCTCCATTATCTTTGTTGCCTTGTTCTTGGCTTTATGTCCTAGAACAATTACTTTATTTTTAGCCCATAGCATAAAAGAGTGCTGCTAAATCTAAGTGTCTTCCAAATAAACAAGGGGAAATAAATAAAAGATGGGGGATTACATCTGATAAATCTTAATACTATTATTTTTAAACAAACTATTGGATTATATAGAAGAAGGCCAAAACTAGGCAAACAATGACCCAGGGGGGGTACAACAAAATACAACAGCAATAGCAATAGCTACAAGGACTATTTAAGACAACTCTACTAATAACAACCCACTTGCAACATGAGCAAACAAACAACGTGCAACAAAGATAAACCCTAAAAAAAGGACAAAGAAACCTCTACCACCATGTCCTAGAAAGTGTGACCCTATAAACCCATCAACAGATTGTGGAGGTCAGGTGGCAACATTTTATTTAGGCATTCTGGATAGATTCTTGCATTGTCTCCTCAATAAGGTTCCCATCATTCCCAAAAAAAAAATCCAAAATCTTTTAACACACTACGTTGTGCAAAATGAGCACTTCGATGAAGAGAAGATCTATCATTGGACTTACATTGGTGTTTTGCTGTCATGGTCTGTGGTGAAGTGGGATGTATAGGAGGACATGCGAGGTCCTTGCCCTCCTAGGTGTGGTGGCCAGAGGAGTCATGGAACCGGTAGTTATGACGAGAAAGATGGGTTCCCTAATTCTATCCTATGTATCTGAGACAACTTCCTAATCATTAGATGTATTTTCCA
Organism: Saccharum hybrid cultivar R570; assembly: GCA_038087645.1. Lineage (NCBI taxonomy): Eukaryota > Viridiplantae > Streptophyta > Magnoliopsida > Poales > Poaceae > Saccharum > Saccharum hybrid cultivar. The sequence goes on along the minus strand of JAQSUU010000347.1, from coordinate 7,776,189 downwards.
CCAAAACAATATCTTCAGTAGAGGCGATATACTATAGCAATGTCCAGCTGGCAATGGCCAGGCCTAGGCCCGCCCCAGCGGCATCATGGAGGAGCGGAGGACTCCCGACCGGGTCAGCTAATGGGCACGCGCGGGGTTGGGGATGACGTCGTGGAGATGGGCAGATTCGCCCAACAGCAGCGACACTTCCTGATCTGGCCGCCTCCATGGCAGCTCAGCGTCGAGGCGTGGTCGGGCCCAGCTACCACCATGGTGGCATGGGATGAGGCGATGTCCATCTGCCTCCATGTGATGAAAGATCAAAGGTGGTGGCGGCGACAGCCCCACGATGAGTCTAGGGACGAGGCAGTGGCAACACGGTAGTGACGAGCGCGCGAGGAGATCCTGACCTGCTGTTTGACGAGGAGGATGGCAGCCGGATCAATAGGATCGGCCGCCGAAATGGTGGCGGCACTAAGACCAGGTTGCTTACACACCAAATACACTCTAACACACTCCAGTGGTGATGCCACGTCTTAGCAATCTCGCGACGCATGCTCTCGCTCTCTCCCAGTTATGGTTATTCATACCAATCTTACTACTACTAATAGCAAACCCCAATGGAGTGCGTATATCAACCAAAGTGAGACGCGGTAGAAATAAGGATAACTCTTATGAAATTGTCCAAAATATCAAAATGATCTAGTCATCAATTCAATAAAATTTGATCACCAATCACTGCTTTTATTTCTTCTTTTAAAAATAACTCTACCATTATAAAAAAGAACATGAAGTAACCTTTAAAATATGCTTCTAAATTACGTACCCCAACAAGTACGAATTGGTATGTAATGACTCTCTACCTATTAATTAATTAAGTATATAAGGTTTTCTAACCATGATATTCTATATCGAATCTTGTGAGATGTATGACGCACTAATAATATGAATGTAAAATATTAGACATCTTATATTTAAATGTAATAATAATGCATATAAAAATTGGCAAAATGAAGAGCTCTGTCGGTTGAAGTCACTAACTGACAGTGACCTGCACACTATCACTATCGCGTACAAAGTGGGTACTATTACTGCTGGATCGATCCATGAACCAGTGATTCCGACTCTATTACTGCCGGATAGGCAGTGATATTAGAATTTCACTGCTTGGTCCAAAGCCAGCGGTGATAGGCCACCCCACCACTGTTGATTGCTTTCTGTCGAACCAAATTCCAGCAGTGATGTAGGGTTTAGACCCGGCAGGTTACCTGTTTTGTACTAGTGGCTCTATTTATCCTTGTGCAGTATTTTCCCTAAATCATTGCATAGTACAATCTCGGACACACATTGAGTTAGGCTGCACATTTATTGGTTCTTGTGAACTTTCTAGTTTCTGTTAGTTATATCTATGTTTTCATATTAGTGTACCATTTCTCTCAATATATATATACATACACACATGTTTTCAGGTTTGTTTTCCATTTGATTCAATACCATTTTCAACAATTGAGAGGTTGTGTATTTGTATACGCATCTGTGTATCTCACTCCCATGTACATTTCATTTTAAAGAAATAGACTAACAAATGATCATGATATCGTCCCTTCTAATTTGGTCCATTTTGACCCGATAAACCATAGAATCACGAATATGGTAAAATACATTGCCGTTAGGTAAATTGTGAATAAGAACGGTAAATGAACTGCAAAGTGGAAGCAAACAGCCTACCTGGATTCGGGAGATCGACTGCATGTGAACTGTAAAGTGGCAAAGGGGAATCCTGTGGCAGAGTAATCCTAGATGGAAAGAAAATTTAGCAGTCACTATAATGTGTTAAACTGATACATACAAAACAAACGAAATGGGCACATGAAGGTGCTGCTGGAAGGCAAAGTTTGTTTACCAGGTATTATCTCGTGTTTTTGTGTTTTCTGTTGAACTTCTCTCTCCAATTATATAGTTTTCATCAGAAGCTGCCATCCTCAGTACATCTGTTTTTGCTGGAGTCTGTGGTTGCACTTCTTGAGACACTGTACTGATTTTTCTGTCTCCACAAAAATTGTTGTCCACCAAATGTACATTGATGATTGGGTGGCTTCCACGCTTGCCAAAGATATTCTTCAGCGCTGAATGTACAAATTTTCTGACTGACTCATCAGCACCGGCATATCCAACTTTTACAGAGAAAACTGCACATGACAAGTTCTCGAAGCCAGCATCTACCGGGCTGCATTGCTGTAATGTCTGAGCACAGAAGCCTAGCTTGAGCGTCCGTACATTTGGGATTGCACCTTTCACAAAGGCTGGGCAAAGTGCAGGACACATGAACTTAAAGTCCCGGAGATTATTGAATCCCTTGTCGTCAAAAATAATCTTTTCTGCATGGGTAGTCGTCCTTACATAGAGCGACAGAGCAGCAAGATAATTAAGTTTTTTTAAAATATTAATGTCATCCTGTGATAGCTCCCTAGCAGCAATCTTTAGAACTGATAGCTTGCCGAGCTCTCCAATCCACCTGGGGAGTCTGGAAAAGATGCAAATGTGTGGCGACAGTTCAAGCTTTTCAAGATGTATCGGAGGGGATGAGACGGTGCTCAAGTTGTCACAGGGAATATTATCATTGGTGGATCCAGCTGCAGGTAATATAGTTAGGGACTTGAGATTGCTGAGTTCCGAGAGACCCGAGGCCAGACATCCTACTTTCTCCTCAAGGTTGTAGCATGGTTTCGTTGAACAGGTGAGACGAAGATCCTGTAGATTGCTCAGCTTGCCTAGGCTCAGCACATTCTCTGCTGAGTTGCTGCTGAGATCATAGCACCCAAGTGTCTCAAGAGACACCATGCCCCCAATTTCATTTGGTAAGATTGTGTCACCGGGAAGACTTAGGTGCAACAGGCGTGGCAAATGGACAATGCCCTGAGGAACTTCAGTGACTCTTGAATCTATCTTTAGTGTATCCAGATACTGTAGACCCTGCAGCTGGCCTTCTAGATTCAAAGTGACATTACATGCTACGGTGAAATGTTTCAAACCAAACAACTTGCTGACCATAATGAGGTCCAAACTTATGTTGTCCTGATCACCCCAAAGGCGAAGGATCAGCAACCGAAGGAGTCGGAACTCTACTGTAGTTGGCAAAGACTTGAAGAGTCCAAAAATGAAAAGTGATCGAATTTGTGAAAGTCTTAACTTTTCTGGCTGCTTTGCATCTCCTGCTTCCCCAAAATGGAGAGATAATCGATGAACCTTATCAGCAAGTCTTATATTGGTCTCAGAATGGTGAATGGTGGTGACGAAATTCTCTTCTATGGATTTGTACTGAATAAGGTCAAGTATCCGGTAATGCACTGTACAGGATAGCACCTCGCCACTGTGTTTGATACGTGCAGGCTGGATCATTCCCCTACTAAGAAGCTCATCAAAATAGGTAGATGCAACTTCTTTCATGTCTTTCCCATCTTTCACAGAAATAAAACCTTCAGTGATCCACAACTTTACCAAATCATCTTTCTGAATTATTTCGTCCTCTGGATATATACTAAAATAGAGCATGCATGTTTTCAAATGGTCAGGAAGATTGTCATAGCAAAGGCAGAGTACCTGTTTCATCCCTTCTATATTTGGATTTGTCTCTAAATTACAACTCAATGAACTCCATAGGCAATGCCACTGCTCCTTGTCCAGCTTTTTTGCTAATAGACTGGCTGTAGCAATTGTCAGCAGTGGAAAACCACCACACTTACTTACTATTTCAGATTGAATCTTTTTTTTGATAGAGAGCTCTTTAGATGAATCAGCAATCAGTGATTGAGTAATTGAAGGTTGGTTGCCGACAAATCTACTGGAAAATAGTTTACTTGCCTCCTCATTGCACAGGGGTTCCATCTTAAAAATATGCTCTGAGTTATGACCACAGCATCTGTATGCTACAACTTCCACTTCAGTTGTTGTTATTATTCTACTGAAACAATTATCATCAGGTAGTGCATGATGGATAATATCCCAGATTGATGAAACCCATAAATCATCAATTACAATAAAGTACCTGCCAAAAAGTTTCTACTCTTTTAGTTCATGGAATTCAGTGCAATTTTGCTATTACTAACTACAGAATCCTTGTTGAGCCAACAGATTAATCCACATGAGACAGACTATATAAAAGCAGAGAAATCCCAGAATCGCTATAAGCACTAAACATCTGATAATAGATCTTTGTAGACTCAATCAATTTGCAACATCAGCAAGTGAAATTTTTCCAAATTAAATGCCTCTGCCATCAGAAGCATCACCTAAATCGACCTTAGCATTTTCATTTATATTAGTAATATAAATCCATTTTTTCCTCTACAACCCTTATCTTCGTCTAATTTTGGCCATCAATTCCAGAACCATTCTATTTTGACACCTCAACTTTCCATTTTCTTTAGGTGGGAATATAAGTTCATTTATAGCCTCAAAACTTTTAAATTGCCATAATTTTGAACATGAAATTGTTAAACTGTCTTACCTCAACTCGTATATCATTAAATTTTTACTGCAAGCTCTTTTGGTCGTTTTTAGTGACATGTACCCAATTTTCTGCTCGAATTGTGCCAAATAGGCTATGACATGGCATGGTCCCACATGACATCCACCTTACATCACTTCTCATTCATTTTTTCTCTCTAGTCAAACTAATCTCACAACATCACTGCCCATCCCAATTGTCCATAGCAAGTTCATCGCATTGCTGCACCTCTGCTCTACGGCCTCCTCACGCTTGCCTAAACTCCACAGCTCCATCTTTGCCAACAAGGAACTCCTCCTCTTGTTCCATAGTGCTGCCCTCTTCCCCCGCCGCAATGCTACTTCGAAAACACAGCTTAATCCTCATTCATAAGCTACGTTGTTTTCTAGAAGAGAGTGACTGAGAGAGAGCAAGAGACAATACAGAGAACTACATATGGGTCTCTGGCACATCAATGCTTAGGGTGGGGAGCAATATGTAAAACTACAAACATGTCATATGAAGAGAATATGAACATTTTGGCCTATAAAATCTTTTATTTGTCAAATGTTGACCTCAGCTACAGATTCTGTTTTGGGGAGGCAGAACACTACAGAGATCTCTATTCACATTTATTTGGTTGGGAGTCGGGCACTTACCATTTTTGCTACTGGGGTCTTTCAATGATCTATTGGAAGCTTAATTTAAGGTCTGGAAACAAGTGGAAGAAAGAATTGAAAAAAGGCTTAGTGGTTGGAAAGGAAAACATTTGTTGACTGGGGTTAGATTAGTGTTCCTTAATTCAGTTTTGTCAAGCTTATCAATGTTTATGCTCTCTTTTTTGAGGTACCTAGGGGTGTCTTGAAGAAAATAGAGTAGTACAGATCTATGTTTTTGGCAAAATGATCAACAAAAAAAGAAGAGTAAAGTGCACAGGTGGTCCTCCATCTTATTCGGCTATGTCATCCCAGTCCCTAAACTCTCAAATTGCTCGTTTAGATTCACAAACTTGTTCGGCTATATTATATAGGTCCGTCAACGTAGAAATCACCCGTTTAGAATCTTAAACTTGTTCAGTTGTATCATCCTGGTCACTAAATATTGTAAACTTGTAAATTCAATATATATTTATAGAACTATCAATATATATTTAAAGTTGTAAATTGAATAACTAAATAGGCACATACATTTTTTGGATTTATAAAAATATACGTGCCTATTTAGTCATTTAACTACAGAGTTAAAAATAGGAAGTACATTGTAATTTCTTTTATTCTAATTTAAAGTACATGTTACTAAGAGTCTAATAAAAATAAGATCTATAATTTTTGGATAGTTCTATAACTAAATAGGCACCGGGATGACACAACTGAACAAGTTTGAAGACCTAATAGGGTGATTTGCATATTTTGGGACCTAGATGATATAGCCGACCAAGTTTAAGGACTTGAACGAGTGATTTGTGAGTTTAGGGACCGGGATGACATAGATGAACAAACTTCAAGACCTAAACAATTGATTTGCGAGTTTAAGGTTCGGGATGACACACCCAAACAAAGTTCGAGGACCGCCAGTGGACTTTATTCCAATAAGAAATATAGGCTAGTTTGATGGCCTATTTTTTGCTGTCACACCCGGCCCAATTTGGAATTTGGCCCATAGTGGCCCATGTGAATGTTATGAGATATTGTAGAGAGTTTAGTCCCACCTTGGTTGTTTAGAGTGGGATAGACCAACATATAAGGCTTCTAGAGTCCATCTCACCATCCCCGGGTTAATCCTTTTACGCGAAGCGAGGACGAAAGCGTAAGTGAGATGGTGGTAGGTGTGGTTCATTCAGCATGCAGAGTAGATCTGAGCCATTTGGACTCTATGGCATTACAAATGGTATCAGAGCCGACCTTCGCAGCCACAGGCGCGTGCGGGCCAGGGGCTGGACATGGGGTTCATTGCGCGTGTAGGCTCTGCGGAGTGCACGGCGTGGCACATGTGCCGGCACTGGGCGCACGGTCGCGTGTGCTAAGAGGGGAACGTTCCTGGTTATCGTTTGCCTGATTGTGGGTATGTTGGGCCCGACGAGGACGTCGGGTTCTTTGAGGGGAGTGTATGTCACACCCGGCCTAATTTAGAATTTAGCCCATAATGGCCCATGTGAATGTTATGAGATATTGTAGAGAGTTTGGTCCCACCTTGGTTGTTTAGAGTGGGATAGAGCAATATATAAGGCTTCTAGAGTCCATCTCACCATCCCCGGGTTAATCCTTTTACGCGGAGCGAGGACGAAAGCGTAAGTGGGATGGTGGTATGTGTGGTTCATTCAGCATGCAGAGTGGATTTGAGCCGTTTAGACTCTGTGGCATTACATTTGCCAACCCAAAGAACAAGGGTATATAGGGATTCAGAACCTAGATATATAAAACAAATGTATTTTGAGCAAATGGCTTTTCTATCCATATAATGAACTGGCAAGATCTTCCAAGGAATGAATGTGTTAACATTAAAGCTCTCTTGCAAGTTTGTAAGAAGGCAGGTGATTATTATTTTTTTGGATGAGTCTCACGTGCCTTAAAGAGAACTTTTTGAATTTGGGTGTTTTTAAATTACCGGATGGCAACCAAATCAGGTTCTGGGTAATCAACCTCTAAAAACAAATATCCAACTTCTTTAACATGGCACATAGGAAACATGCGATGGTTTTAATAATGTGTCTTCTAGTTGAGCATTTGTGGGGAACAAGCTATAAGAGTGGAATAACCTAGTTGCTAGAGTGGATAATGTACATTTGCAACATGGCCTGGATGTGCTGTTTGGAGCTTGCATAAGAATGGTATCTTCTCAGTTAATTTGATGTATAAGTTCCTTGTCAATAATGGGATTAAAGTTTCACAAATAGTTTGGAGATTAAAGATACCTCCAGAGATAAAAAAAAACTTCTTTTGTTTATTAAAAAAGGTATTTTTTCAAAGAAAATTGGAATGGAGATATGACTTGTTGTTTTTCTAGTGGGCTAGAAACCATCCAACACCTCTTGTTCGATTGCACTTACACTAAATTCATCTTAAGAGTGGTTCATAGGTTTTAGGTCTTAATCCACCCTAGAATGTGAAAAACTTATTTAATAACTAGTATCCTACAAGGATAACTGACTTTTGGATCCTTTTTACTGATGGGTGCAGCAGTGATTTGTTGGTCCATATGGCTAAGGAATGTTGTGTTAGATAAATGTTGTCAAACAACTCTTTTGCAGTCCTATTCAGGGGAACACATTGGCTTTAGTTTTGGACTTAGTTGCAGCAGTTTGACGAATAGGAGTTGGTGTTGGAGGCATGCCGTAAGTCGGAGTATGCGGCAATGCTTTTTTTCATGCCCTTTGTATGGCTATTTTTTACAAGAATTGAGTTGTGAGTCAGTTTTGCTTAGTAAGCTTGATTCGATTGCTACATCGGTAAACTTCTAATCAGTTGGTCTGATTCCTCTTTTTGGAGGATGAAGCCAGCCATTTTTCCATTATCTAAAAAACTACTAATATCATTGGTTAAATACTCACCTAGGACATTAGAAAATATAACAAAAACCTGAATTTGCATCTAAGTTACACATATGTCATTATTAATAATGACCTAAGTACTAAATGACCTAATAGGTGCTTGAAACCCTTGCTCCCCATGCAGCCCACAGCGAGCGCAAAGGCCCAACAGGCTGCGACTGTGCACACTCCGTGCACGGGGGAGGCATGGGAAACGCCCAGACAGGATAGGTGGCAGCCCACGAGTGGCAAGGTGGTGGGGAGGTTCCTTGGCACGGGAATTTTCCCCCACCGATGTACATAGGACGGCTCCCTGCTCCAAGTGGCGCCAATTAAGTGTGTGATCCAGGAATATTGCTGGAGCATCTCCACTCTCTCAAGAAGGCTCTTCACTATAAATAGAGACCTCTCCCCACTTGTAACGCACATCTACCTTGAGCTTCATTCTTCATACACTTTGTAGTAGTGTCCCTCTAGGTGGCTCATACTTAACTGTAATAGAGAAAATAGGAAGAGAGGAGAGGAGAGAGTTGAGGAGAAACCTGATCTGTCGGATCCTCCTTGACTTTTTACGTCTATAGAGCCGACTCATCTTCGAGTAATATCTAGGTTATTCTTCTAGTATTTCTAAGCTTTCTATTTGATTAAGTTCAGTTCTTACTTTACTTTACTTTACTTACGGGATCTCCGCTCGATCAAGTGCCCTAGTCTTAAGATGTAGACTAGAGTAGCAATCATTAGCCCTGGTCCCAAGGATAGTTGTTTACCTAAGTTTACACCCAATCCCAAGGATAGTTGTGGTAGCCGCAGAGGTGACAGCTCTGCCAGGTCTTTGTAATCCACCACGTTCGGACTGGTGTTTCCATAGAGCTTTTGGTAGCCTTCTCCCCATCACTCTTTCTCACATCTTTCGAGGGTCAGAAAGGTACTGCTGTTTCGAAGTACGTAAGCATAGTAAGCCTAATCCTTAGTTATCTAATTATCTTGAGAAAATCTTAGAAAACCTCTCTCTACTCAAAAAACATCTTATCTTCCCAATCCTTTGATGACCTTGATCCTTTCTAGTGCACTTTCACATTTCCCATGGAAATCGATACCTTACAATACTCCCGGGTGAAAGCTACAATAGTATATGTGCGCTTGCAGATTTATCTGTTTGCGTTAACAAATACCAACATTCACTGTGACCAAGGTGGTGGCATCAGTGGTGTAATGAGTTGAATACACTGACCAGTTCAACCTAAAAGCTTAAACTAATGGAGAAGGTGGACAATTCACTTTATGTATCAACTTTCTTCCTATCTTGAAGGCTCCTTTATGCCTCAGACATAGTATAGGAGCAAGTAACATTATTTTTATTCATTTACACTAGGCAGGATTCAAACTCGAGCCTTGTGCCCTAATAATGTTGGAAATAAAGATTTGTTAATAAGGACTATTGGTGATGTATTATTATTCGAACATGTTGCTGATGATGAAGGGAATCGTCAATGCAGTGGATCGCGCAAGTTCTGTCAATGTAGGTTGATCTTAGACGCTCAATGTAGTACGTGACCACGTCCTTGCATCGATGCTGTTGAGGCCAATCTCATCTGGTCTGTGTGCGGCAACCAATTGGAGGAGGAAGAACATGGAGGTACAATGCCTGACCACATTAACCTTTTAACAATCAGTACATGCGTATGTTGCAGTATGTATGGATCCACCAGGCTTGCCATTGTGGCCAGTGACGCATGTACATTGGTTGGCCTCCTGATGTAGGGACGAGAGTGGTTGCCGTAGAATGATTCGCTGTTGAGAGGTAGGATTGCAAACATGGAAAAAGATACCTAACATAATATAATTCGATCCTAATCTAATCTAATATAATCTGCATATATGTTTATTGGGAGGATTGTTGTGGTGCCCAAGGGAGATTATGGAGACTGATCCAATCCCTAGGATGGCACTAGAGGAAGATATAGATAGACCAAGATGCTTGTCTATGGATCTGGATATATTATTGAGTTGTGTGCATCGGCCAATTAAAAAACAGAGAAGCTTAATCTGATGATGAAGGTGGGAAATTCACTTTATATCTCAACATGGAGTACATAGCTAGATGCCTAGCACACAGTAGAGATGGAGGAAATCTCTTGGGTCGAGGAGAGAAAAGTGAGGCATAGGGCACATGGACCAGTGCGAAGACACAAGGCAAAGCAGAACACCGGTGCCAAGGAGAGACAATAGAGTAGGAAAAAAAGGTAGAGATAAGGGAAGAAATTAATGAGTTGCAACTGCGAGGACCTACATGTTGGATTCTATGCTAGGCTAGTACGTCAATTGGTCCACACCATAATTACCCATAATATGGCACAATAATTAAGGATGGAGAAGAGGAAGAAACCTTTTTGAAAGAAAAAAGATTTGCAGTGATAAAGAACCATTACGACTATATGAGAGTTAGACGCATACAAGCAGGTGCCAGCAGGTAGTGGAGCAGATCCCATGGTGTGTCAAATTAGGTTGAAAAACATTAATTTTTTTGTTGGGTTTTTTCTTAAATCATACTGGAACATCAAGTATTCTGCAATTGGGAACGAGAACAGTACTTTATAGGAAATTTGATGGCCCCAGCTGGCCATTCTCAGTAAAAAATTGTTAGTCCCCGCGCAATGTGGTAGGTACTGATCCAAAAAGGTAGAGCAAATAGCTAGTAGGTACTCCCTCCATCCCAAATTATAAGGCATTCCAAGAATCTTGGAGAGTCAAAGGATCTCAAGTTTGACCAAATTTATATGATAAGATAATAATATTTATGACACTAATTAAGTATCATTAGATTCTTCATTAATTATATTTTCATAGTATACCTATTTGATGTTATAAATTTTTGTAATTTTATTTATAATTTTGGTCAAACTTAAGATGCTTTGACTCTCCAAGATTCTTGGAATACCTTATAATTTAGAATGGAGGGAGTACATAGAAAACAGGAAGAAATTTTACTTCCAAGTGAAGTAGGGAAACAAATGCGAAACCAAGAAAGAAATTAAAACTAATTTTCTTCAATTAATGACTAGAGAATATTGTGGTGAAGATGAGAAAATCATACGTACGTCTTATCTTGTAGGTGTGCCCTGATGGTGCTTGCGAGATTACACGATTCTGAAGCGTCAGGAGGCCGGTGCTGTCGAACTTGCAAGAGAATACTGGTAAGAAGCTGCCTTATGTTAGGCTTCCGGGATGACCGCACAAAGGCCCGGCAATCGAACTTGCTTCCAAGCCTGCGATACAGCTCGTTTGCGAGAGTTGTCTTCCCAACTCCAGCAAATCCAACAATGGACACCACTCTTAGCCGCCTTTCTCCTTCGTCAGTCAACCACCCCTCGAGCTTGGCCAACGAACTCTCGATGCCAACAAGGCCGGCCTCCACCCCATACAGAGGCGGAAGCGGGCATTCATCGATGTTTTCTGCCGGCTTCGTCTTGTGCTTACGGAGGTTATAGTTGTTGTACCGCTGGACCGCCTCCTCTAAATGAGCAAGGAACCGTGAGATCTCCTTGGCGACCCACCGGCTCCGGCTCCGGCGCTCCCGGAACCGAACGATCCGGCCGCGGAGCTTCTTGTGGGCGGCGATGGCGTGGACGAGCTCGTCGAGGAAGCCGTCGATGTCATACGACAGCTCTCGAATCTCCTGCACCCAGTACTTCGCCGTTAAGGCAGGATACTGGACCTCCGATGGCTCCAACAGGTAGCCATCGTGGATCAGTTGTTGGAGCCGGTTCTTGAGGTCGTTGAGGAGGCGGACCTCTGGCTTCTTCTCATCCTCTCCAAGCTCCTGCTCCGGGTCCGACAGCAGCCGCTGGATCTTGGCAGGAAGGGAGCGCACAGGACCCTGAGAAGCGCTGACGACCGGATCCACATCTGCATCCATCGTCGCCGTCGTGTTTCTCTACGAAGCTGGAATCTGGAGCCCAGGCAAAGCACTTCCATTATTATGCATAGTAGATAGATAGAATTGATGGAGGCACAACGAAGAACGAACATGCCTTTGTCGAAAATTAAACAGACAAACAGCGAGGCCACCACATATACACAATACTTGTGATTGACTGAAACAAATATAAAGGGGAATCCCGGAACAACCGGGGAACGGTTGATTCAACGAATATGTGTGAGCCTTACCCCCAAATTAATTTGCAGCAACAAGTTCCCCGACTCTGTACTTCAATTTGTGCGGTGGTGGAAACGCGGATCTCAATCTCATGAGACCGAAAGGCTTGTTGCTCGCTGGTATGGTTTGGAGTTGATGCGCGGACCTTTTCTTCCGTTGCATTGGTTGCTTGCTTCCCAGCTAAGAACAGAACCGCCTAATGTTTTCTCTTAGATTACCTCTGTGAGAAGCCCGCCTAGCATCTTCCCTTATTTTTTTATTATATATATATATATGTGGTGCCTCCGTCTCTAACCACCCACCGTTTCAACTTAGTTCTCTAATCAAATTATCATTGGTGGGCCGGCTTTGAAGCATTTTTTTATAAAGTCCGATTCGCTAGTCTCTGATTTTAGAAGACCCCATGGAACTATAGTATCGGACAACATACCCCTTCACTTTGGAAACAAAAAAAAACAATTCGAAGTGGCTTCATAGGTGGTTTTGCTAACGTGGTAGTGGAGCCCACCTGCCATTACTATTTCAAAGTGGTCCCATCTCATCTTGTCATCATCATCGCATCACGAGCAAGTACAACAATGGATTTATAGCCAAGCTAATCAATATTTTTGCTGATGTAGAAGAGAGAAGAGAGTTTGGTTCTCATGCGAGCAATAAGCTAGGCACGGAAGCATAGGCACCAGTGGTTTGCAATAGAGATATATGTGAGGAGAAATAAGAAAGAGAATGACAATATATAGTCATAAAGAAATTTTGTAGACAAATAGAATGCTAACTCTTGTACAGTTTAGCTCTTATAACTTATAGCCAAGCATTTTTTTTAACTTATAGCCAAACATTTAGCTCTATTATTGACCTTGCTTTTATAAAAGAGTGAGTTTTTTTGAAGAGGTCTTTTCTATAATACCTGTTCAATCTAGACATCGTCTTATCAGAGCTTTTCATCATCGTCATTTATAAGATGTAAGATTTAAGATTTTGACTTTACGTTGGCTTGCTGATCGACCATGGTCTCGCGCGTACATCCTGCGTACAAACGTCGAGGCTGGGCAGTGAAGCATGGGCACGTCCGCCATGAAGTAGGTTGACGCGCAAATCCACAATTCTACATGAAGCCTACCGTATCAAACAAGAATTGCAGCCATACATGCATGCATGCAAACATGTGCAGCCAACATGCATGCCAATTAATCGGCCAAATGCATGGCCCGTACAAGGCTCTATACAACACAGACACGACGGCCACCGTGGGAAGAGCAAGACCGTGGCAAACTGTCAATGTGGGGCACCCTAGGATGACGGAGGCTGTGGCAGGCTACCAATGAGGATCCTGCGGCGCACATCATAAGTTGACAATGTAGTTTTGGCCGTCGAAGGTGGTGCCACCGTCGTGAGTGACATTGTCGATGTCGTCGATGAAAATGATCCCCATTTGATCTATTCAGATTACTCTGCGTGATGAACCCTGTCTGGTATGCCAACTGTCATACGATTTTTCGTCGGACTACCAATTTGTGTATCACTGCAGTATATTAGAGAGGTAGGACAGGGGACATATATAGACTGATTCTAGTTTATGTTTGGGACACCCTGTATCCGGTGTAGATGATGATTTTTATTGGTGTGTGTCATGTGCTCGGGATCGGTTGCGATTAGGGGATCACAGTAATGTGTCTATGGGTAGAGCTATTTGGAGGATGAGCTCGATCTATTCTGCATGCTGAAAAAGGTGCTCTGTACCCTTCCATATATATGGTCCGCCCGAGAGCAGGACCGAGTTGTCGTCGAGGTACCCTACAGCTTGGGCCATTTTCTCTTGTGACAAGGGTACCGAGGTATCATTGTACTAGTACCTACAGTGCCAGACTCCCAGTAGGCTAGCTTTCCTGGCCGGCAAAACACACCACAACTGATCCCGGCAGTGGTTGAGGGCTCCGCAGTGGGGAGCAGAGTAGGAACATATAGGTGCATGCAGGTGTGTTTTTTTGTGTGCGCCTGGCTGCCTAGTCTTGCACTCAAGTCAACCAATCTCAAAGGGAAAGAGATCCAGAACGTGGTTGCTTCCCCCAGCTCCCACCACCTTCCCATTCGATCCTCCAACAAGATTGAGACTTGAGAGTAGCAAAATCGAATGACAGCGCCGAACTCCATGGAGCATGCGGCGTTGGTAGGTTTCACAAACCAGGTTATGGGGAAGCTGTTTTCGGAGATCGATGGCAAAATCAAGCAGCTGGAGGGCGTGAGGTTTCAGAGTGAATCCTTGCGAAGGGAGCTCAACATGCTTGTTGCCTACAAAATCGATGAGCTCACGGGTAGCAGAGATGGTCCTCCCCCAGCCGTGGAGAGAGAGCATGGTGAACAGATACGTGAGTTGATCCATGACATTGAAGACTGCATTGAGCGCTTTCTGCATCGTATTACATGCGAGCAGGAAACAGGCATAGGTGGAGTGTTCCACCGGGCTGTTCACAAAGTGAAGACGCTTGGCATCCGTAACCGTTTCGCCAAGGAGATGGACAAACTCAAGAAGCGGCTGATGGAATTAGGCAGCAGCCAATCCAGAAACCTGGTCACACCGGCGCAAGGGGAACCCCGAAGCCTTCCTACTGAGAACAACCCTGTGGGAATCACAAAAGCTGTGCAGCATCTTCTCAAGCTTCTTGATGAAGTGGATGGCCAGGCGAACAAGCTGAGGGTGATCTCCATCGTCGGATTTGGCGGTTCTGGGAAGACCACCCTCGCGAATGCTGTTTACAAAACAGCTGCTGCCTTTCATCCTGAGCGATTCCCTCTCCGTGCTTGGGTTCGTAGATCCCACTACGATGATGTCAGTGGCCTCCTGAGGAAGATAATCAAGGAATTCTGGGGGGCCACCGGTGAAGAAGCTACTGGAGGTATGGATAAGTGGGATCTTCAAGACTATGTCGACCAAAACTTGAGCGAGCAGAGGTATGTCATAGTCACAATTTACTGCTTATTCTAATAATTAGCAACAAAATATTTCAACATCCTCTGTCTCTAAAAATATCCCTTTCATGTATGGTTGCTTCGATTTTATCGGGTTGCAAAACTAATAACGACAACTTTTGCAGTTCATGCATGTGTCGATACTGCAGAGTCCATAAAAAAAATGTTGTCTTTCGTATTTATCTGGTTCAATCGTTTCAGGCGCCCGTCTGAATAAGTAGGCAATTCCATTCATATGCCCGCTGATTTTCCATAAAGCATTCTATTTGATGAAATGATTAAACCTTTGTACAGAGATATATATAGTTTTTGTATTAACTTTGATGTATGGTTCCCTTTTTGTATCAAATGATTAAACCTTTATAGATCCAAACACTTGGGTTCTAGAATGGCATTTTACAATCCAATTTATCACCTCAAACCTACTATTTAGAGATTTTTACTGTGCTAAGCAATCAATGTATTAATAAGCTCCGCATAGTTCTTATACCATAGCATGTTGCATGTGTGTCATATCTGTGTAGGGTTTACAGTTTCACTGAAATTCCTGAAATATTGCCCTTTTTGCCGGTGTTGCAAAAAATTTATATCGGCCAAAATTTTTTGGTTGACTTATGTTTTGCTGAAATTGCCAAAACAATCTCCTTTTTCTCTAACAATCATTTGATTTGTTTTTTTTCCAATTTGTCTGTTACAGGTTTTTGATTGTCTTTGTTGACATCGATATTACGCATTGGTATTGGATTCAATCAACTTTCAAGAATAAAGATAAAAGCAGCAGGATAATAGTGACCACGAGCAAGTTGTCCTCAGCGAAAACATGCAGTGGGGGTGATGGCTACGTGTACCAGATGAGAAATCTGGGACGTGATGCTTCTGAGAAAATAGCTCTTGGTAATCAACAGAATGCTGGTGATCCTGCTTCACGAAAGGCGATTGTGGATAAATGTGATGGTCATCCACTTGCCCTTGTCAGCGTCGCAAATCATATTAGCGGCGGGATTATGAGTAGTCTGAATAGACAACACTGCACTGAACTGTGTGACCGCCTTGGTTCTTTTCTGCATGCAGCGCCAAACATTGGGGCGGATCACTTCGTGGATCTTCGAGGTGTGCTCATGAATAATTACACTAGTCTCTGTTACTGCACTGTCCAGCCTAGTCTGCTATATCTAGGTATATTCCGCAATGATTGTGGCAAGCTCAAGAAGAAGAAGCTAATCAGGCGATGGGTGGCTGAAGGTTATGCCCGGAGTACTGATCCTCGTCGGAATGAGCAGGAAGTAGCAGAGGAAAATTTCATGGGATTTATTGACCGGAATGTCATTCAGCCTGTTGGCATAAGCAGCAGTACCTGCAAAGCTCTTAGCATTGTGCACGAGTTCGTTGTTGACAAGTCAATTTCGAACAATTTCGTCATGCCCTTCAATGCCCCGGAGCGCAGGACAAATAATGGCGCTCATGGCCACGAAGAAAAAGTCCGTCACCTCTTTGTCAGTGATCATAGCAATGCTTCAAGCCCCGGAAGAACCTTGAACATGGACTTGTCTCGTGTTCGGTCCTTGACAGTGTTTTCTGAAAGTGCAGGTGGTTCTTTTTCAAAGTTTAGCAAGTACCGCCTCATGAGAGTACTGGATCTTGAGAATTGCACAGAGGTGAATCGTCGCCAACTCAGAAAAATATGCAGGCTGTGGAATCTGAGATACCTAACCCTCAAGGACAATATTAAGAAGCTCCCCAGGAGTATCGATAGGCTCAAGCTCCTCGAGGCACTCACTGTGAGTAAAGATGAAGTGACTGAGCTGCCCGTCGAAGTTCTTGGGATGCCCTGTTTGATCCATCTGACTGGAAAGTTCATGCTGCCAAAGAAACTTCCTCAGGAAGAAAAACTGAAGAAACTCTGTAAGGAAAATAGGCTGCAGACCCTAGCTGGATTCATCGCCATCAGGAATCAAGCATTTCTGCAACTTATGGTCCATAGCAAGAACTTGACAAAGGTTAAGGTATGGTACGAGTCCACTGGAGAAGTTGGAGACATGAACAATAAGTTGAATGATGCCATTAAGGAGTATAGTAAAGCGCCCTTGGGTCATGGAGATGTTCGCTCCCTGTCACTTGACTTTCAGACATGTGCTCAACAGCCCCACCTCCCTGAAGCTGAAGGTGAAGGGACAAAATATCATCTCAGCTCACTGAAGCTACGGGGTGACTTATCCACGATGTCTCAGCAGTTTGGTACATTTCTTCTGTCGGTAGAAGGACTCACAGACTTATGCCTCTCCTTAACTCTGCTTACACGGGAGCTTGTATCAGCTGTTAGTGGAATAAGTCATTTGGTTCATCTCAAACTGATTGCTGATAAGGTTGATGAGGGTCTCGTCATAGAAATCGGGCAACTAAAAAGGCTGCAACGTCTATATTTTGTTGTCACAAAGCCCGATGCTGTCATACCACCTTTGGAACTCCAGGATGGATATTTTCCGGAACTTGTTTCACTGCAGCTCCGCTCCAAGCATCTTGGTGGTCCTTTGGGTTTGGGCATCGATATCGGCCACCTCACAAAGCTCCAGGAAATCGAACTCCACCATGAAATCAGTAAGCCGGCAAGGCAAGAATGGGAAATAGCAGCAATTAGCCACCATAACATGCCGAATGTTTTGCCTTTCAAATGTGTTGATGATCCAGCTGAAAGCGTGACACTGGCGCACATGGATAACAACCCAGTTGCTGGACCCGCACCAGTGGTGGATGAGCAAGTGGTCATTGAAAACCAAGTTGCCACAGCAGAGTGGGTCACTGATGTGCCCGCAGTGGTTCCAGTTCCCGTTGGAGCGCTGGCCGGCGATGTGCCTCCAGATGTTGTTGCCAGCGCGGTGCATGGAGAGGATCCAGTTGCCAGCGCGGTGTTGGTGGCCACTACTGTACCTGCATATGATCCAGTTTCCAGCGCGTCACCAGTAGATGATTCAGCTACCAGCACCAATCCGGCGGGGGACAAAACTCTAAAGGATCCAGTTGCTGTCACCGCAACGAGGGAGTTGGCACCTAAGGACGAAGCTTCGTTCAACCAGGTGCTAGCTGGTGATGGATCTACCATGATCATGGCTAAAAATATGCAGCATCTTGAAAGTTGTAGTAAAAATGTTGATCTTGTTACTCCAAAGAAAGCAGCACCTCAGCCTGCCATCGTCCTAACGAACCCGAGCATACCAACTGTGCAGATGGACCAGCAAGGAACTCCACCTTTCACTATGTCAGCATCAGTAGGTTCTCGTTCTTCTCGTTCTTGCGAGCTGCTCAGTGTTAGCACCGGCTCAATGTCGAAACAGAATGGTAACGAGCTTTGAGGCGGGACTGCAGTGACGTCCATGATTCATGCATGGTAAATTACTCGAGCAATTTTCTAATTCCCCTTTTTGGCTTGTTTTCTCTTGGCATAAGCGAGTAGCTACAAAACTTGACTAGGAGTTTAAATTTCAACGACACAATTGCATTCGAGATTAGGCCCAAACAAAATATGCAAAGCTTGGCTAGCAATAAAATAGAACAATTAACATAGGTAATTTTTTTTTGTATCTTCTTCAGTAAATTCTTGAAATACTTATCTCCTAAAATTCATTGCTGCACTTGCAGGATCTAGTGAGGCGAAACACATATGAAGAAACTTCATCTGAAAATTTTAAGTTTGAATGGAATTGAATAAAGACAATGAAGCCCTGTTGTACAGTACAAGCTTGTTATCCCTACTGTTCAGTTGCAACGACAAAGTTCAAAGTGCTTCGTAGTTGATTTCCTTATAAATTCCTACACCTGGTGTGAAGTGTGTCCACATTATTCCTGAATTGAACTGATCACTGTATTTTCAACCCAATCGTCACATCAAACAATATTATTGTTACCTCCTCCTGTTGTGCTACTGAACTTTTTGTAAATTCCTACAAGATAGTGTGAAACACTTTGCATATTTGCTTTTCATGTTATATAATGTGAACATAGTGATTTATGCTTAAAACTAAATTGTGATTTCATTGTGTCCCCTTTGTCTCTCTCTCTTTCTCTTTGTCTCTTATGCTAGTCTCAGTGAAAGTTTCATCTAAGTTTCATTTGCATTTAATACTGTGACACATTAACAAATTTAACGCACTGCACTATGAAACTCTCCACATGCACCGAGACTGGCCTTATATATACAACTTGTTCTATGACCACTTCGATTTATGATTATGTATGTACTAATTTATGATAAAGTAAGTATATACTTACCGTACATATATTACTATAGCCCATAATGATATTTATCATAATATTATAGTATATCACTTACTAGGAGGAGATATTATATAGTAATCTTGCAAATTAGTCTAGTCATTGTGGTAACCGGCCCGAGAATAAGTGGTTCCGTGGCCGGCTAAGTTCTCATAGTCTCTTAATACTTTAGTCTCAAAGTACACATATATGCTGTTTTTCACACCACACATAGTTTATTTTTCGTTTTACACCGCATCTATATGTACATATAGAGTCATCAGTGTTCCATTTTAAATTTTCATACTAATCTGCACAGCTTTTTTTTTTTGTTATATAGCCCATACAATATAAGGCTGGATAACGAGCCAGCTCGGCTCGGCTCGGCTCGGCTCGTTAGGGCTCGTTAGGATAACGAGCTAGCTCGGCTCGGCTCGTTATCTTAACGAGCCAGAAAGCCAGTTCGGCTCGGCTCGTTAAAAGCTCGAGCTGGCTCGTTAGGCTCGCGAGCCAGTTATAAAAGATATATAAAATTTAATATTTGCATTTATCAAAAGCTTAAAAATAGTAATAATACAAAAATAATATATCCAATAGCCTTAAATTGAATAAAATATTCGTATGAGCTAACATATCAACCATTTGCAGAGTGCGAGACATGAAGTAATACAAACATAATATAAGTTATGATGACTTTTTTCTTAAAACTATGGCTCGTTTGGCTCGCGAGCCGCTCGCGAGCTAGCTCGAGTTGGCTCGTTATAGCTGAGCTGAAATCTTGGCTCGGCTCGGCTCATTATGGTAACGAGCCGAGCCGAGCTGAGCCGAGCTAGCTACGAGCCGAGCGAGCTAACGAGCTTCAAGTTTTTCGTCCAGCCTTAAATATTCTAGATGTAAGAGTTTAAGTGACAATTTGTATTTAATAGAGCACCCCTTGAGGTACTAATGTTTTGTTATATAGCCCATACAATATACGGTTAGCTACTAATTGTTCGAGCAATTTGTAGACAAATTTATCTTCACGAGGCAAACTGACGACTCCAAGACACTATATAATTGGCATGTACGTCAAATGAATGGCATCTGTCGTATACTAGTATATCCCTGCCCATTACCCAATCTATAGTTTTCTTAGTTGCAAGTATATGTATATTTATTCTCCTTTGACAATGATTGCAGACCTCATTAACCATCGTATGTATACTACTTTTTCTTTCTACTGACATCAACTTCAGAGGCGACCAACCGGCGCAAAAAAAATAAAGCCTACTATTGTCCTTCCCAGCAATCACAATGAACGAATGTGCTCCTTCAACTAGTGTGGCGTTTGTTATTGTGTATAAATAATTAGAACGGAAGGAGTATTTATGCGTTCTCAAATCCCAATCATGTTGAAAGTCGATCGGTTGATGATACATTGACTGACTACAATGTGCATACAAATCTAAAAATTTACCTCTTCTAACATCTGGTCTAACTCTACCATAGCATCTTTATGGTGGAGCTAAGCTCCCACCAAACTATTTTGCAGAGCTCCAACTCTGAGATGACTCATATTTAATTATTGAAACATAAACAGGAGCTAAAACGAAAAAACACTTTTGCTTCTTCTTCTTCTTCTTCTTTCTTGGCTTGGGGAGGGGCACGGCCAGGGCTAAGGTTGCAAGGAGGAAGAAGAGAAAAGAAACAAACCATTCATTTTCCACTAATTAGTGGCATGGTGGGTAATTTTCACCAACTTACGAAATTAGAGTTTTCAGAGTACCCCTTGAGGTGCTCCATATAATTGGTGGATCTGGGAGCTAGATCCACGTTTTTAGCAGATCTGGAGTTCGCGGAGCTGAGGCGTTTTGCTGGAAAAATTTTGAGCAGAGCTGTTTTTCAGGATCTAGTGCTGCGTGGAGCTCTGCCAAACACCCCCCTTAATATTAGGGTTATATATGATCACCCCAAGGCACCTAATCGAGCAAAACTAACATCCAACCAACCTCAAGCGATGCTCACAGGAAGGTGCATACATACGTCTCCAGCTGCTCAGTTTAATTTTTGGCAAACTAGCATGACTTCCGCTGTTATGTACTGTATACCAGATAGCTAAGCTAGTTCTTGCGTTGCCATTATTTATCGGTAACTCTTTTGTCGTGCTCTCGTGACTTGACTTGCTGGGAATATATCCTTCACCTCTATCAATATGCTGCCACATAAAACAAAATACTAAGCCAACTATGATGATTGTATACTACACGATGGGTGCTGGTCATCATCGAGGAAAGCAGGACAAGTTTTTTTAGAACAATCAACTGGGGCGCGCGCGTACAGCTCCTCTTGCATCTATGGCTTTACCGGTAAAGAAAACTGTGTCTATTTTTTCTGGGTGACCACTCTTGTTGCGCATCATGAACATGACTTGCACGGAACACACACACACACACACACACACACACATATATATATATATATATATATATATATATATATATATATATATAGAGAGAGAGAGAGAGAGAGAGAGAGAGAGAGAGAGAGACACACACACACACCTGCCCCGATCATCTTTATAGCATTGCATATGACAAGTCATTTTGCTATTGGGTTCGAGACTTGAATGGAGTGGTGGCTGTCGGGGAGGAAAGCAGCACAACGATTTATTAGAAAGAGCAACTGGACCTAAAGTTGGAGCTATTCCATTCTTATAGCTACGAATAGCATCAAATCCTACCATGCGCGCGTCATTACATGACCTGGAACCAATACTTCGTCGTAAATTATATATGTGACCCCATCGACTTGGTGCTAGACTTGCCCTCGATGAAAGCAGCACAACAATGTTTTAAAAAAGTTCAACTTCATGCTATTCTACTGTGACAGGATACTAGCAATCACACTGGACGTGGTCCACTAGGAGTTTGAGACACAAAGCCACCACCACGGTGTCCGTAGTCATATTGACCACGACTTGTATCCCATCGGGCACAACAACCCCATTGTGGGGTTCGGGGGAAGGAGAGAAGAAGCGTGAGGGTGGACATCTAGCTGCCCTGATTAAATCCTATGCAGATGAATGGTCCTCTATCAGGCGGTGCATGAAGGTCTCGGCCCCAGTTCAGAGACAAATGTGGAAGCCACCTTCAATGGATTGGGCGAAGCTGAATTGTGATGAAGCGTACAAACAAAGTGATACATCGGGTGGGTAGGGCTTTGTGATCAGAGGTAACGATGGGGGAGTGATTAGCTCCGGGTATGGATTGCTGACAAATGTGGGTGGGGCATTCCATGCAGATATGCGCTTGCTTGCATGCCGTGCAGAGTGCTGCTGACTTGGGGATTCAGAGAGTGCTGCTGACGCTTTCATGGTTGCTCAGGCGGTGATCTTTTTAGATTTTGATCGGTGCTCGGCGAGCGGCCTTGTTTGGGAACTGAAGAACTTGCTGCTCAGCAATTTCGTTGCTTATGATGTAGCTCCTAACCCTCGATCTTGAAATATGGTAGCCCATAGTCAGGGTACTAATCTGGGAAGTATTCCGTTTTGTATTGGCTCACTTGTAGCCAAAGATTTGGCCTTGGTCTATGAGTACTGGAGATATCTTCCATGTTAAAAAAAAGTAATCAATTGGTCCCAATGGTGATTGTTTTTTTTTCATTTTACCAAGCAAGCACTGCTACAGATATGGCAACCACTGCCGGTTGTCTTAAAACCACAACCGGCAGTGATAGAGTATTACTAGCGGTTCGTGGCTTCAACCGGTAGTGATAGGTGGACTATCACTACCGGTTTATGGCTTTATCCGGTAGTAATACCTATTTTGCAATACAAAAATAACTTTTTTATATGAGATTGGATTAAGATAAAATTTATATCAAAATTATAGGGTTTAAAAAGATTTAAAACTTTGTAGTTGATAACTTTTTACTTTAACATGGTTTATAAGTCTAAATATTTAATAAAAGTTCTCGGAACAGATCTGACATAATTAACAATGTCGATTGGAAACAAAGTCAACATCAAAGTTACAGTACTCGATGAGATCTATAATTTTGCAGTTAACAGCTTTTTCATTACAGATTGTTTTGAGTGTCAATATATAATATAAGATTCAAAAATGTGTAGTTAAAAGAATAGCATCAGCTGTATAATCACATGTGTCGCATCGCCCATTTGGTATTTGAGCACGAGGAAACTTGAACGTGAAGGTCTCAAGTTTGAAAACCTAAAAACGCATATTTTCTCTTTTTATTACTTATCACTGCCTCACATATTTTATCCTTTTATTACCTATCACTGCCGGTTCATTTACCGATAGTGGTGCTATGGTCTGCGGTAGTGAAGATGCTTAATCATAGCAATAATTCACGGCAATCCACTTTCCCAATGCTGGTTCGTTTTCCGGCAGTGATACTGAGATCTGTGGCAGTGAAGATGCTTACTTGTAGCAATAATTCAGGGCAGTCCACTTTCCCACTATCGGTTCATTTTCAGCATTGATTCTGCAATTTGTGGTAGCAACGATGATTAATCGTAGCAATAATTCAGAAGTGATTGAGCAGACATGGAGGATCCGAGGGCATCTATGACACGTGTGCAGAGAGTCATTTGTCCCGCACGCACCAAACCAAGTAAAGCAAGAGCATCTCCAACAGCATCGTACTCCCATATTCCTAATTTGGGTCCGGGGGCGTCTGTGGCACGTGCACACAAAGTCATCTGTCCCACACGCACCAAACCGAGTAAAGTAAAGGGGTGGGCTAGCTTTTAGGCCCGCATGCATGCATCCTGATCCTGCTTCTCTCTCTGCTGGCGATGTCCAGCGCCGACTTGACCTTGACCTGGATGGTCGTCGTCTTCGCTCTTTACCGGTAGTAGCTTTATTATCGAATAATTTTGGAACAACTTGTCGGTAAAGCCGCATTACCAGAACTTTGAATAAAGTGTACCATGAAGTTTTTGAAATGGAACAGCTTGTCGGTTCATAAAGCTGCTTTACGACAACTTTCAATTTGGTGGTGGGGTGCTATGGAATGATTGAGCATCTTTTTCTGTGTGAAGCGCGTGGTAGGTACCCAAGGCTTTCGTATAAAACTACAGTGTGGTCTTTTTTTTAAAATATCAACTGGACGTCAAATCATATCAAATAACTAAAGTAGGGTTCTTTGTTTTCTGGAGTTCGCATGTGTCACAAAATAGGTTGCTTAAGATTGACGCGGTGCGTCAATCATAATCCTTGGGGTTTTGTTCTTATCTAACTAAAGAGAAGAACAAGGCCCAACGATTGTGAGGGCCTAGAGGTGGCCTGCGGATATGGCATATTTGGTATAGGGCCTTGCCTATTCATTCTTCCGACTCGATGTTGCTGATTTTTCCAGAACCGAGCCGAGATAGATTATGAGAGTAGCGATGCATACAGGCTAGCCCAACCCACGTATGGGTTTAATTTTGTGGACAACCTGTGATAACCCACGCAAAAAGAAGCCAAGTAATGTATCAACCCATTCTCGCACGGGTTAGAACATTCAAGGACATTGACCATATGTAAAACAATCGCCATAACGCTACTATAGAATTGGACGTCACTGTCGGCCTCATCACTGTCAGTTTTTAGCTAAAACTGGCAGTGATAGCACTAACCGACACTAATATTCGGGTCTTCACTATCAGTTCAAATTACTGTCGGTTTTAGTCAATAACCAACAGTGATATTAGGTCATCACTGCTGGTTTTAGCTAAGAACCAACACCGATACTATCACTGTCAGTTCGTGGCTTGAACCGACAGTGATATTGTCGACGAAATATGGTCAGTAATCTACCAAGGGGTATGCCCGCGGTAGTAGATGAGTCGGTAGAGGTGCGCGAGGGACGAACTAGAGGTGACACAGAATGCGATGTAGGCAGGTTCGGGCCGTCGGCGTGATGTAACACCCTACGTCCTATGTCTCCATGGATTGTATTGCTTATGATCAGATGCAAACGAGGGAGATCCCTACCCGCCTTATATAGTCCAGGGGTAGGGTTATAAATCAGTTGTTTCTATCCTGATCGGTGTACAAGATAGGAAGTTATACATATCACGGGATCCTACATATCCTATCGGATTCTACTTGATTGCCAAGGATATGTGCACCGCCTTGCATGACACACCGATCTGCACCGAGCTCCACGCGGCGCCGTCTTGTGGGCTGGGCCTCCCCTGGCGGCTCGGCCCACGTACGGTCTTATGGACACCCCCACAGCTAGTCTCCAAGCGCCTTGTATCCTCTGAGAACGCCTTGCCGAGCTTGTCCGAGCAACTTTGAGCAAGCCTCCGAGCTGTTGGGGTGAGTGTGCGAGCTGTTTGAACAGGCCGCCGAGTTGTCATGGCGGGTGTCCGAGCTGGTAGAACAGGCCGCTGAGCTGTTGGAGCAAGTGTCCGAGCTGTTCGACCATCAGCCGAGCGTAGTCTTCCGCAAAGTCAAGGTTTGTCAGAAGGATGTAAGGTGCCCAAGTAAAAAAATTTAGTCTTCTTCTTGAGGGAATTGTGCCCACTTGAGTTCCGGGTGTCGAAGCGGAGTGCTTTGCGTCTTTAGCGTAGCCGATCCGGAGGGACTTGGTCATCTTGTAGAAGATAAAGTTGCCAAATGAGCACATTCACTGTAAGGCGAAGTGTGCCCACTTAGTCCTCGAGCCTGACAGTAGGTGAAGTAGTCATGTGATGTCAGGGTCCAAAGTAGTAGTCTTTAGGTGCTGATCCAATGCAGAAATAAGTACAATCATCACAAGATGACGTGTAGATACGTAGTCCCCGAGGCTACTAGAAGATTGTGAAGAAATCTTGTAGCAGGGTCATAAAGGAAATAGCCTGTTGAAAATACCAGCACATGTGCTTTTTAATCTTGCTTCCTTGCTCGTTTTAGCAGCCCGCGTAGGGCGCTTACTGCAGTTGCTGAACGCGCTAGCCCAGCTAGTGGCCTGCGAAGCCAGTGGGGAGTGCGGAAGGTGGAGCGGCGGTGTTGGCACAGTTTCCCAAAACCCTAGAAGTGGAAGAGGCGGGGGAATTGCTATTAATTCCCACAGCCAATGGCGCCTCCTTCACTTTCTTGTTTGTTTCGCCTTCTTCCTTCGTTGCACACTTGCTCCGCTTAGTGGCCACCTCGCCATTTCAGCAATTACATGCACACGAGCTTTTCCACCAACAAACCCGTTGGGATGGCACCGAAGAGGAGCCATGGCGGGTCAAACCAAGGAGCGTGCGAGCTCAACCGCGCGGAGGAATTGGTGGAGTCCGTGAGCACCGAGGCGACGCTCAACTACCCGGTGTTTGACGGCGTGCTGCTCGACAGAGAGACCGCGTGGTGGCGCCCGGCGGCTAGTGAGGTCTTTCCTACCCCCGGTGGTGATGAACTTGTTGTGTTCGAGGGGTATTTCTATCGTGGATTTGGATATTTGGTTCATCCCTTCATGTTGCAATCTTCATCCATTTCTGCGAGGCGTATTTGGGCATTTTGCTACACTTTGATCTCTTTCGCCATTTCTTCTGTCTTAAAACCGTTGGGGGAACCAGATCTAGGATCATGGGGAGTGTTTATTTGCATCTCCGAGATGGTATGGTGACATAGTATATTGCCACCCTGTTAAATACCAATGTCAAGTATTGGGCGCAGAGGTGGGTTTACATGCCACAAGCGCAAGAGCATGTCGTGGCCTGCGATGTTGACTAGATCCCCGTAAGCAATGCGAGATGGTCAGAAAGGCCGAATGTGAACAGCATGGAGCAGGTGATGGAGATCCCTCAACTCATGATCGATATCTAGAGACGCACATGCATGTTTAGCTTAATGAAAATTAGTCATATATAAAAACTTAATAAATTCAGAGTCATTTATCAGACCTAAAGCTTGTTTTGCTGCTGAGATTTGGGCACAAAAATGCAAAATATATAAGTAAGTTTGTCACACCTTTGGACCTTCACCAAGCTTGTTTTAGGTAATCAGTGTTTGAAAACTTCAAAAAGTTATAAGCGATTCCAAATAAGTCATCATGAAATCCAAGACGATGTTAGTATCTGTCACCACGCACCTACGGCAGCCCCATAACAGTATTGTAGACTATGTCAGGGATCATAAATTATATGGAACTGCCTATTATTAGTTTACTTCATTTCACTCAACAGGCAAGAGGATGTTCAACTTTTTCTGTAGATGCATGGATGGCAATTCTAGTGTCCACTGACTACAAGTCAACTGTCCAGCAAGAGGAATGGAGAAAGTAGCAGGACTGAAAGACCATACATGCTCCCTCCTCCTTATGTCCTGATTTTGTAAGTTTTGATTTAATTACTGGTAGTTGGCTCTTGTCCTTGGTTCATTGCACTATTATTGTAACAATAATGCATACTAGATGTGTACCACTACACATGTCTATAAAAATGCCTGTACAAGGTCAAAAATCCGTATATATCTCTAGAGGTTGCAGCAAGGAGGTGCACACTTGGTGAGAACATTAGTTAGGACGAGTTACATTATCTGGTAAGAGAGGTCACATGATAGCCACGAAAGCCAAGGGCATCTTTGCTATAAGCATTTAGGCTTGGGCGGCATCAGGAATCCATGACGCCCATTGTGGTAATATACTTCTACTATATTAACCAAAACACTTTCCACCGCGTGGAGACCTGCTTTCAGATGTACTTGTTTGTTTAGAAAATTTTGTGGGTAGAGTATCCATAGAGCGTCCCATACAGACACCGTCCCATCAACTGCCACGTGGACACATAGGGGAATCGATGCATGTGCTCATCCGCATCTCATACATGCTTTGGCTCGGCTCCCAAAGTCCCACTCGTTTCCGACGCGATACTGTGCTGTGTGCTCGTCTCCAGTCACCCATGCTACGTCATCTTGATTCAGGTGGCAGAATGTGCCAGATGGGTGGCCGTGAGGGACGCTGTAGCAGAGCAAGAAACTAAGGGCATGTTTAGTTCTCAAAGAATTTCCCAAAAATTTTCAGATTCCCTGTCATATCAATTTTTGGACACATGCATGAAGCATTAAATGTAGATAAAAAATAAAACTAATAATACAGTTTAGTTGTAAATCACGAGATGAATCTTTTAAGCCTAGTTAGTCCATGATTGGACACTGATTACCAAATAACAACGAAAATGCTACAGTCTGCCACAGTGATTTTTTTGCAAATTTTTTTACGAACTAAACAGCCCCTAATACAAAAGGAGGCCCTCTTCGAGATCCAGGTCATCAAGAGAGAGTGGATTTCGTGCGGCAGTATGCGGTCAGGCTTGGTTTTTCTTGGTTATCTGTTACCCTTATAGGAATAGTTTCATTTGAGTACCAGAATGCCGACCAGTTGATCTTGCCATCTAGGTGAGGCTTTTCCCCTAATTCTTGACCATTTGGCCATCCAAAGTTTGAGGACAACCTTTAATGTTGGTTAATTGGTCACGCAAGATTGGTACAAAAAGTTGTTATAATCTTGTCTCAGTAATTGCTCAATACTTGCTTGAGTTTGAAACGATTACATGACCCTATATTTATAGTCCTTATTAGAGTTGTATTCCGAGCAAAATAGAGCACTAGTCCTTATAGATTTGGTATTCTCCTTTCCTAACAAACCAACCTTATTTCCTAAGCAACCTTATTTTATTTTCCTTAATTTTTTCCAAAACTTCCATCTATTCTGGATCATTTGACCATTTACAGATGCGGTCGCTAGATGTGCCTGCCTCTATTAATCAGAGAGGTTGTCTTCTAAAATCCTTTTTTGGTACTGTTAGTCATAAAGTCATCAACTCATCAATGAAGTATAATGGACTCCTACAGCCTTCTAGGCCTCATGAGCATGTCTTGTGGATCCGGGCCATAGTTCAATGAGTCGAAATGTATAAAAATGGTAATGCATAACTTGTGTATGTATGCGTAGTACATTCTACTACTAAAGGGAATACATTCATGCTCATTGCTTGGGATGCTGATTACCTAAGCCACTTGTTATGGAAATATACGCCATATGCCGATATACATGGAGCTCATACATGTCATGGCCCATACACTTGATAATTAAAGTCAATCTTGCATTTAGCCATGCATGTATCATTAACGTAGATTTTTTGAGCCACAATTTTCCATGGGCAAAATAATATTATGGGCCTGTAATTATCTATCACTACAGGAGGCTGGCGCTTCCCCGAGTGCCTAATACACTCGGGGAAGAGGCAAAAACACTCGGGGAAGGCTTCCCCGAGTGTTGCACTCGGGGAAGAGGTAACGGGGAATCTCGTAACAGAGAAGAGCTCTTCCCCGAGTGCCAAAAAATATGCACTCGGGAAAGGCTTCCCTGAGTGCCGTCCCGACACTCGGGGAAGAATTGACGCCGTCCACTCCAACGGTC
Source organism: Saccharum hybrid cultivar R570 (assembly GCA_038087645.1). NCBI lineage: Eukaryota > Viridiplantae > Streptophyta > Magnoliopsida > Poales > Poaceae > Saccharum > Saccharum hybrid cultivar. The sequence continues at coordinate 7,746,453 of JAQSUU010000347.1, read as the reverse complement.
GTTGCCGTCAGGTTTTTTATTTTTAAATTTCTTCCCCGAGTGCAACACTCGGGGAAGAATTTTGATTTTTTTTAAAAAAAAATCTTCCCCGAGTGTCGCATGAGAGGCACTCGGGGAAGAGGTTTTTTGAATAAAGAAAAAAATTTCTTCCCCGAGTGCCTCTCATGCGACACGCGGGGAAAAAATTTATTTCTTTATTTAAAAAACCTCTTCCCCGAGTGCCTCTCATGCGGCACTCGGGGAAGAAATTTTTTTTTTAAAAAAAAACCTCTTCCCCAAGTGCTTCTGCCAGGCACTCGGGAAGCCACCACCAAAAATAAATTTTTTTGGCTTTTTCATGTAAACAACAAAGCATATATATATATATATATATATATATATATATATATATATATATATATATATATATATATATCACAATCCAAAAATCAACATCAATATATCACAAACCACATTTATATATCCCTTACGACCGAATTTGTCTGAAATCGACAATATTATTACAAACCACTTGTTCAAAGTACACAATATTCGTAGTTCTCCTCCGGAACCTGCACATTAATGACATCCTGTTAGAAGCACCCAAAACAACTACTATATATGTACTAAAAGATATTAACCACCTATTTGGTTGGCATTCTGCATTTTGGAAGAAGAAGCATTTTCCAGTAAACCAAACACAGCCTGAGAGGAGCTAGAGTTTTACTTCAGGACTTTAGCAGAAGAGCATAATGCGGCATATTCCTTACCTTCTCCCACGAACTGGAGGCAACTGAATCAAATGATTGAGTACTTCTATCAGTAGTCCCAGGTCATGAAGCAAAAAAATCAAGAGCAAGGGCGAGAGTGTTTTCTATGTTGTCACCATCCTCATCCAACCAAATTGCAGCCAGTATAGCAAGCAACTTCATGGACTGCAGTAAAATAGAGAATAATTTTCAGCTACTACAATAATCCATTTATGTTTCAAATATATAGTTCAGATAATAAATAGACGAATGCGAAGAAGGGAGCAACCTCATATCATATTTGGCACAAAGTTCAGATAATTTTGCCGCACGAACTGAAGCTACATGTGCTTGAATGTCACGATTAAGTTTATCCTTAACTTTTAGAGGTCCCATTTCACTAGTTGAATAGCAGCGTCTGCCAAAAATTAAGCTCATATGTAACAAGAAATGTGTTTAGGTAGAAAAGGAGTGGGTTCAAAACTGAACAATTACATTATTTTCAATAGGAGTTCACTCAAAAGTTTGTGTGCTGTAGCAGGTAATAAATATTAACTTGTGTTTGACAGCTGTTAAGTACCTCAAAAGGGCAATTAATTAAATTTTTGTGAACTAGGCAGTAAGCAACAATTAATTTTGCTACCAGACATCCTTAACTGGAACTGAATAAATTCATGAACTACTAGGCAGTAAGTAATAATACTTAATTTTGCTATCAGACGTCCTTAACTGGAACTGAATAAATTCATAAGATGAGATCCTCTCAGCACCACTTGTTTCTCATATTTTCCTCAAATTTCAGATCCTTAATGTCAATTCCAAAGAGTCAAATTTTGAACAATTACAAAGTTCAAAAGGCAAATCTAAAGAAAAAGGGTATACCTACTGCCCTGCTGGTGCCAGGCGCTTGCTGCTGCTGCCTGCTGGTGCTGCCACCTGCTCGGCCGCCGCATCACCCCTCGCCAGAGTCGCCGTCGCGTCGGCGTTGCCCCTAGCCGATGGCCCTGCGCCCCTGCTGGCTGCTGCGAAAAAATATGCACATTTTGGCACTCGGGGAAGAATTTTTCTTTTTTTTTGTTTTTTTCTCTCAATTTTTTTGTGATGCCTTTCCACATTATTTCAAACTCCTTGTTCAAATTTGGTACAGTTTTGACTTTTTTTGGTATATTTCGTTAGTTTTTTCGGTTCTTTGAATTTTCTTGCACACTTCCAATTTGAACTGCAGGTGCACAAAATATTAGAATTTGGTGATTCAAAAAATGATATTCATGATATTTGGTGTATGTTTAGGTTGTCTCCAGGAACTCACATGAAATGCCGAGCCTCCTGTTGCCGTACCATGGCGAACAACTTGCGGGAAAAAATTATTTAAATTATATAAAATCCGAACGAAGTTCGAAAATCACGAAACTTGACTGGGCGTCGTTTTGTCGCACGTAGAGGCTATGGTAAAAAATTGAGAAGATTTCGAGCTAGTAGCGACGTTGAATGCCTAAAACCCAGACCTCCTCATGTGATCTCATGCGATCACATGTGGAGATGTCTGGGTTTTAGGCATCCGACGTCGCTAGTTGCTCAAAACCTTCTCAATTTTTTATCATAGCATGTGCATGCTATAACATGATGCCCAGTCAAGTTTCATGATTTTTAGACTTTGTTTCGATTTTATATAATTTAAATACACTTTTCCCGCAAGTTGTTCGCGATGGTACGGCGATAAGATGGTTGACATTTCATGTGGCTTCATGGAAACGGACTCAACATACACCAAATAACATGAATATGATTTTTTGAATCACCATATTCCATTATTTTATGCACCTGCAGTTCAAATCGAAAGTGTGCAAAAAAATTCAAAGAAACGAAAAAAACTAACGAAATATACCAAACAAAGTCAAAATTGTCCCAAATTTGAACAAGGAGTTTGAAATGATGTGGGAAGACATCACAAAAAAACTAGGGCAAAAAAACAAAAAAAATAAAAATTCTTCCCCGAGTGCCAGGAGCATGCACTCGGGGAAGAGGCCTCTTCCCCGAGTGCCAAATTCTGACACTCGGGAAAGCTTAAAAAAAAGAAAAAACATAACGGCGTGTGAAGGTTAGCCGTCATGTACAATTTTCTTTCCCGAGTGCCTCTCTTCCCCGAGTGCAACACTCGGGAAGAGGACCTTCCCCGAGTGCCGTTCTTTCCCGGGTGCCTATAAATCTGGGGCACTCGGGGAAGCCTCTCTTCCCCGAGTGCATTTTTTTCCCGAGTGCAACACTCGGGGAAGAGCTAGTTCCCCGAGTGCATGTTTTTTTGCACTCGGGAAAGCCACAGACACTCGGGAAATTTCAGTTCTCCCGTAGTGTATGGCAAACTTTTATTCTATGGGTCAATCTGGACATCACTAAATGTATGGACTTGATTTATAGGAGTGCCCAATGGGTCGAAGAAATATTTATATTGATGGTAGGGCTTCAAATATTAGAGTCACTTATATCCTTGTGTGGCCAGTTCCACTCAAATATCTTATTTCGTCTAACTAATATAGTGATGTAGCTTAATTGGCATTATATAAAATGTGCCAAAATTTTATCGCACAAACATCCCTCGAATTAGAAATGGTTGGACAAAGGCAACAAGTAAGCCTACATTTTTTTGCTACTTAAAATACTCATTGATTTACATAGCATTTTGGGAAACCACCAGAGATGCTCGAAAGGTTAAGATGTTCGTGCGTGCAGGAGTGTGTAGCTTGGAGAGTCCGGCTATTATATATTTTTGTGTTACAAACAGCCATCATAAGTGGGAAGCATTTTAAGAAGCGGAGTGGAATTAAAGCGCATGCATATGGGCAACGCGGATCCTGAGTGGCGTCAGCAGCGGAGTATGCACTATGCAGTGGTTGCACTACTGAAGCTTTTGCGTGATAGCCTTCGAATATGAAATTCTGTGGGGTGTAGATTTTGCGTGATGAGCTCGCGGATACCTTCCAATGCCTCTTGCTAACATTTTAGGCAGAGGTTACAGCAAAAACCAAGTAGTGTTTGGTTCCCCGATATCTCTCATTTCCATCATCAGCGCTCCTGGCGTTCTTTCCATTTCACATACTCAAGATAGAGCTGGAGTTCTCTAAGAGATAATTATAAAAGGATACCTTGGTATATATTAAGAAAAGAATCATGACATATTGTTACTTTTATTGTGCCAAAGAATTGTTGCATATTTATTTCCAGTAGGCGATGCATTATATGCATGCATTCAATAGTAATCCATATATTGAAGAATAAGATCGTGATTCTTTCCTATCAATGTAGCTTCTCCTTTCACTACTACAAGCAACCTTTTTATTGGTGGCTAGAAACCATTTGTAGAGGCAGTTCCTTCAGCCGCCTTTACCTGTGTGTCTGTAGTAACCTAGCCACGTCTAGAAAGCGGTCTCTAGAATTTGTAAATTGGGCCAAAAATTAGCAAAACAAATTGTTTTAACCTGGGGGAGAGCCACCAGCCAACACCTCGCAGTTGCAAGACAAAAGTGATGTGATTTTTAGCACGAAAAACACGAGCTTGCGACCGCAGGGAATCAACCTCATGATCTTAGGCCTCAAGTGTTGCTTGCTTACCACTTTGTCTCAATGTCAATTGTGACTAAGTGGCTGATACAATTCTTTTGTATTTATTTTATTGAATATTGTAATATAAATTTGAAACTCTAAACAAATTCAAATGAAAAAAATTTGAACTCGAAAGTTTTAAATCCCTTCAAGGTCCACAAGTTCGATTGAGGTCATTTCTCTGAGGCCGTTTGAAAAATAAAAACAAAAATTTCAAAATCATTAATTTTAAAACAGAATTTCTAAGGTCATTATTGGAATGGTAAATCAATAAAACTACATAAGTTGTCAAAAACAGTACTACTAGATATGAGATAACCTAAAAAGACACCTGTCTACCAACAAGGACTTCTAGCAGAGTTACAAGGACAAGCGAAACCAAGAATCTAGAGAGAAAAAAACACTACATGCATAACTGATTTTTAGAGATGTCTTTTTTTTATTTCCGAAGTTCACTGCATCAACAACCGCCTCTAGGGATGCCTCAAGGGCCTCCGATAAACAGTGTGCCTCTAAAATTAGATTTTGCACCACTAAAAATGATCTCCATTTTCAGCAACTCTTGATAAGACCAGGCTCCAGTAGAAATCATATTTGTAGATGCGGCTCTTGTTTTGACAACCTGTACAAAAACTGTAGCAGTGCAGTGCGCAACCAAATTATTTCAGTCCCATTTGGTATAGCTTTACTTCACTATTGTAGCATGGATGACTCAATAAGACCTGAACATGCTGTAAGAGCTGTGTGATATGGAACGTCAGAGACACAGACACGTTGTAAAAGAACGAACCTATGATCTCTGATGGAAGGATCGGATATCATAGACAGGCATAAAGGTAAACCATCTCCCATATCTAAAATGTGAGACTGGTGCCTTAACTACCATGTCCCTGATTGAATGCATCAGAGACTGTATGTTAACAAAAATCCATCTAATTGTTCTTATCTGAGACTCGTAGATGAGTCTGATCACAGACTTTCTGTTGTAATACCCCCATCTTTGATGTGTGCATATCAGAGATGGTTTCTTGTTCAATAACCGTCTCTAATGTGTGAATAATCTGAGGCCGGGAATAACATGTCGCTAATGTTGTCCACATCACAGACATAAATTTAGAGACACTCGTTTTCCTGTTGCTAACATGCATCATGAACAATTTATCATAGTGGTACTTAATTTATACCGCAATGCTAATGGATGTGCGGTAGCATGACTAGACCAGGAATGACTATAAAATGACTGGTGCAAGCTCAAGTACCACTAGTAGTTTCAGGATCACTAGGTTAACTGTGACAACCCAAGGCACTGACATTGTGTGTGAGAGCACATCGACCATTTATTTTTGACAGGAATTATCTATTCATGTTTGGTAATTGCTGTACACGCTTGCCGCACGTCACATGGACCGTTTATTACTCAGGCAGCAACGTCATGTTCTCTATAAAGACTTTCAGGATCTAGAAGCATCAAGAACTCACGTTGCCAGAGATGAGGGTTCACTTGCACAGCTATTCCCGGTTGAGGCACACTAGCTTCCCTATATACCAGCATATTTTGCAGACATTGCTTCAAGCTTAATGCAGCTAGACTGTGTGTTGGTGAAAATGTTTGGCGCAAGGCGTGTGAATTGAGGTGGTAAGGACCCAGCCAGCAGAGATGCTCGTCATGTTCTCTATAAATGTTTACTTGGAGACGAGGATGCCAGCCCAAGTCTCTGTGACAAAATTATAAATTATTTAGTTCACGAAATTGCAGAACAATGCAAAACGGGAATCAGTTGATTGTGACAAAAGGTTACTTCATATCAGAGGTTAATGTTTCGTCCGCAAATAATAAATGCCTGAGACTTTAATGAAGTGTAATACAGTCCAACTGTGTGCGATCATCATGGAATCAAATAAATTTCTCGCAGAAGTACTGAAGTTGGCATAACAAATGGCACGGTATCAGCGATCACATATATGTTATGAGCTAGCTGCCTCTGCCTACTACTTAAGTACTACTAGTAGAGATCACTACTACTAGTGTAGTTTCACTTCACTGATGATGCAGCAGTCTGTTCAATTTATGTCGCAAATGGATGTGCAGTAGTGTGCTCACTGATGTGGTCCCGAGTTTGAGTTTTGATTTAGTTGCTATTAGTTTACTCTTTTACTTTGGTAACTGTATAGTACCAATAATAATTGTTTTATATGTCCAGACCAAACGAGCCTATAAATTGAGACTTCAACAAGGTTATAGGCACCAATATATGTAGTGTAGTTTCAGGATCGTTAGGTTGTGACAAGCCAAGGCACAGGACATTCTATGGTGAGATCGAGCCCATAGATGAGCTGTGTTGCTACTATTGGTAGGAGCTTTTTAGTTGGCCAGGAAATGATGAAGCAAAATGCAGCAAGAGCATCTTCTCTATAAGTGCATTTAGGATTGAGAAGCATCAGGAACCCACAATACCTGAGCTTCCGTTCCACTTCCGCCATTCAGTTCATCTGTGGGTTGCCATGCTGCTGGCCTACCCATGTTGCTGGACGTTTGCAGGCCTTGCCTCCCACTGCCAGCCTGCTCCCTCGACGACAATGGGCTCTCCACTAGCTAGTGATCAAGATCATCAGGAGAGAGAGGGAGCTACGTCGGGTCATAATGGGGCAAAGTCTGATCCAATCTTGACAAGCCTACTAGACTAGCACAGGGCTTGGATCTCCATGCAAAAAAAAAATGGACGAGATATAGAAGAGAACATCTAAATAGAGAAATTGTTTATACTAGTGAATATCTAAATAGAGAAATTTTCATTATTTTTAAATGAACCGGCCAGTGCCATCGATTTTTAAATTGAAGAGAACATTTTTTTTAGAAAAGAGAATATATTAATATTCCAGCTTCTGCATCGACTAATGCATATAGCTGTTTCTTATTACACACCGAAGCACAAAGGTCCAAGCAATCTCAAACACAAAGTTTTGAACCAAAAAGGACGAAGGAAAAGTCCGTCGAAGAAACATCTAAACTGTAATTCTATTAACGAAACTCCAACCGTTTCTTGCAAACACCTCCAATGCGGCTGTCTCAATTTTCCTGCATCCCATCGTCATTATTTGGCGGTACTCCTCCTTCTGAAGAAGGGTCCAAAATCTTATCCAGTAAGTCCCCCTGAAGATAACCTGTAAATAAGATGGTGCTAGGATCTTGTCAAAGACCAAGTCATTTCGGGTTAACCATATGATCCAGCAAAAAGTAGCCGCGCCCACTAGAATCTTATATTTCAAATTCCTATTCACCCCAAGTAACCAATCTGTAAATAAATTGTGTACACTAGTTGGAGGAGTTAAGTTAAATGAAATATGAATAACCCGCCACACAAATCTAGCAAAATGACAATCAAAGAGAAGATGTTGTATAGTCTCTTTAGATGAACAAAAACAACACTTGGTGTCTCCTTGCCAATGTCTTCTTGCTAGATTATCTTTTGTCAGAATTACTCCTTTATACAAATACCATAAGAATACTTTGATCTTCAGAGGTAGTTTCAATTTCCATATTACATTGTTATACGGTATCGCTTCATATTCTAACAAGGCTCGGTACATGGATTTTACTGAAAAATATCCATTCTGATGTAGCCCCCAAACAAAACGATCCTTTTGGTTTGTTAATTGTACATCTGCCACCATAGCAACCACCTCGTGCCATGATTGTAAATTAACATCTACCAACGATCTCCGAAACGCCACATTCAACGGTATTGTAGATAACACCGTTCTCACCGATACCCCTTTCCTCCTAACAATATTATATAAAGCAGGAAAGATCGACTTTAGAGGACGTGGCGTTATCCATGCATCCTCCCAAAAACGCACCTGAGAGCCATCACCTAGTTCGAATTTGCCTAACGAGAGGAACTCATCCTTGACCTTCATGAGACCAGCCCAAAATTGAGAGTCCCCAGGCATATGTTGAACCTGAGTTAGGGTCTTATTTTTTAGATATTTATTCCTAAGTAGCTGTTGCCAAACCCCATCTTCATTCAACAACTTGAAAAGCCATTTACTTAGGAGACATTTATTTTGAATATCTAAATTTAAGACACCTAACCCCCCTTGGTCTCTCGGCGTACAAACTACCTCCCATTTAGTCAGTCTGTATTTCTTCTTATGCTCATCACTCTGCCAAAAAAACCGTGATCTAAAATAGTCTAACTTCTTTAGCACCCCTTTTGGTAATTCAAAGAAGGAAAGCATGAATATGGGGAGACTGCTTAAAACAGAGTTTAACAAAACAAGTCTCCCACCTACTGACAACAACTTACTCCTCCAACAATTCAACTTCTTTTGAAAACGTTCTTCGACGTGCTTCCAATCCTTATTCAAGAGCTTTCTATGATGCATAGGAATACCTAGATACCTAAATGGATATGTGCCCAAATCACATCCAAAAATCTGTGCATACTCAAATTGATTCGCTTTTGCTGTTCCATAACAAAACAATTCACTTTTATGAAAGTTGATCTTGAGCCCCGACAACTGCTCAAAAGCACAAAGCAAAAGCTTCATATTTTTGGCCCTCTCAAGGTCATTATCCATAAAAATGACTGTGTCATCTGCATATTGGAGGACAGAAAGACCCTCATCAACCAAGTGCGGTACAACCCCTCTAATTTGTTCCGCCTCTTTGGCTCTTGAAATAAGAATAGCCAGCATGTCAACCACTATATTAAATAAGATAGGAGATAACGGATCTCCTTGTCGAACTCCTTTCCTCGTTTGGAAATAATGTCCTATATCATCATTCACTTTTACTGCAACACTCCCTCTAGACATGATCTTTGAAATCCATTCACACCAAGTTGGTGAGAACCCTTTCAGCCTGAGGACCTGTTGAATAAAAGGCCACTTTACCTTATCGTATGCTTTTTCAAAGTCTAATTTTAGTATCACACCATCTTGTTTTTTCTTATGTAATTCATGAATTGTCTCATGTAATAACACAACTCCTTCCATGATGTAACGACCAGGAAAAAAGGCCGTCTGTGAAGGTCCTATTAACTTGTCAGCCACTTTTAAAATTCTATTATTTAGAACTTTAGTAAAAATTTTGAAGCTCACATTCAACAAGCAAATTGGCCTGTACTGTTGTATTCGAATCGCATCAGTTAACTTAGGAAGCAAAGTAATAATCCCGAAGTTAAGGCTATGGATCGGCAGTCTCCCAGCATGGAATTCAAAAAAAAGATTCATTAAGTCCGGCTTTACAACATTCCAAAAAAATTGATAGAAATCCGCAGGAAAGCCATCCAGACCAGGTGCTTTATTATGTTCCATGTCAAAAACTGCCAACTTGACCTCCTCCTCAGTGAAAGGAGCTAACAACATCTCATTCTCTTCTTCTGACACTTGAGGTATATCATGCCTCAAAGTCTCATCCAATGAGAAAGCATTGGATGTATGAGGTCCAAACAGTCCTTTATAAAACTCAGTTATGTAATTATTCAGGTTCGCATCCCCAACAATAATTCCCTCATCTTGTTCTAGCTGCATAATTTTTGTTCTTCTATGCCTTCCATTTGCTACTAGGTGGAAGTATCTAGTGTTATCATCCCCGTGCAATAACTTTGCTGTTTTCGATCGTTGGAGCCAATAAATCTCCTCTTCTCTTAACAACTTAGTTAATTGCCCTTTGAGGTGTAGTCTAAGATCTACCTCCTGAGGAGACAACAAGCTAACCTCAGCCTTTCTATCCAACTCATCTATCTCAGCCAACAAATTAGATTTAAGCTGCTTACTTTGTGAGGATAAATTTTTAGACCATCCTCTAAGGAACCGTCTCACCCTTCTAATTTTGTTTTGCCATCTTTCCAAAGGAGCCCTACCCCTAATCTCAGATTCCCAAACCCCTTTAACCAGATCATAAAAACCTTCTCTATTCAACCAAGCTAATTCGAATTTAAAATTCCTAACATTTCCTCTGTGAGATGGTTCCCCAGTATCTAGTAAAAGAGGTGTATGATCTGAGATCTCACGGGTAAGTGCTTGAACAGAAGCTAGTGGGAATTTTTGTTCCCAATCTGTCGTTACTAAAATCCTATCTAACTTTTCATAAGTCGGCACCTCTGCATAATTTGCCCAAGTGTACCTCCTCCCCGTCATCACCAACTCTCTTAAGTTCAAAGTCTCAATAATAGCATTAAATAAAAGAGGCCACTTTTCATTGTACCTAGAATTATTTTTTTCAGATGGATTCCTAATAATATTGAAATCTCCCCCAACTATAAAAGGAAGATCCCCACAGCTAGTACAGGCCCGTACTAACTCTGATAAAAAATGTTCTTTGTGCTCTTCCTGCGCAGCCCCATAAACTGACAGAAGAGCCCAACGAAAACCATCCATCTTATTTTTTATGATAAACTTAATATGAAAATCACCATCCTCAATATTCTGCACCTCAAAACTAGCATGATTAACACCCAACAACATCCCCCCTGACAAACCCCGAGGGCACTTCCAATGCCAAAAGAAATCTGCCCCCGCACTAAAGTTTTCTAAACAATGAGTTGAGAAGCTATTCTTATTGGTCTCTGAAAGTGCTATGAAATCCAACTTATTATCTGCAGCCACATCATGCAAAAAGGAATGCTTAGCTAAGTCCCGCAGTCCCCTACAATTCCAAAAAACACCTTTCATTGAAAAACAATTTTTTTCTTCGCAACTGAATTCTTATTGAGGAGTTTCTTTTTCTTTTTGGTTTTTGCCACCTTGATGGGTACATCAACCAGTACCTCATCTAGGTCCGCATTATTATCGTCCATCACCTCTTCTGTTAAGTCGCCACATAGTCCTCGGACTCAATTTCATTTTCATTCTTACTTGGACAATAAGAAGGTTTTAATCTATCCTTTTCTACATTTCTTAAAAGACCAATAGAACTAGCAGACATATTCTCATTGGCACCCATAATTATACCCAGTCCTTCTAAGTTTTCCTTAATACGAAAATTAGAAAGGGAACAAAATGAATTATTACATAGATTACCTTGGGGCTCCTCAAGGTTCTTGACTGCTACTCTTTTTTCTGCTTTCTCCAAAGAGCCCACATCACCTGCGACAGCGTTTCTTTTGCTTCGCCGAATTGGGGTTAACTCTCCGTCTGAAAGAATCGCCATCCTCATTACACTCCCAAACTCCTCTTCTGACCCGCCATCCGCAGACACTCCAGCTCCCAACATAGCATCCAGGAGGATACCAAGATGCTGCGCACCATCAGCAAGCGCTCCTCCTGGTACCCCATTATCCAGACCCACTGCAATTTGCACCTGTTCTTTGTGTAACGCCGGCTCATCAACATGCACCCCACAAATTGCTACAGTAGGCGATGCTACAGTAGGCGTCACCACCTGCTGGTGTGCTGGGCTCAAATCACCACCCTTGGTGCTACTCTGGTCAACACACACCTGGAGTGTATTTTTTGCAATCACAGCCGGCCTAGGAGTTTGCAATTGTCGTTGACCCAACCGAGCCGGCGCTGATCTTGTGTTAGCAAGCGCTGCGGCATTTGTCACCTTGACTGGAACACCTTTTTGGACCCCTAAAAAATCACGTGCAGCCTGGTTCAATTCATCTTCTTCTCCTAGTAAATCATCATTAGACCAATCATAATCCATCTGAGCCTCCGGTTTATTACAAGCTTTTTCAGCCAAATTATTATTTGTTGCATTGCCACTACTCGCTTCTGGTATGCTCGAGTTTCCCTTCTCTTGAGCCTCTTTCATCTCTGTATCTTTTGGTGTCCCATTGCCGTGATCCTCACCTCCACCTTTTTTTGAGTTCCATAAGTGGCGTAGACCAAAATTAGGTAAAAATGGTTCTACCTCGAAGGTCAACTGAAAATATCTATTACCAATTATAACATCCAGTTTGGTTGGGATTGCCTCTGGTTCGAGCACTGCCACAGCAAACCTACCAAAACTGCTAGCTCTAGTAGTAACCATATCCACCTCCTGAGTCACACCGAATAGAGTTCCCAAAGCCCACAAAATAACATACTCTCTCAAAAATGTCGGGAGGTTAGTGACACGCATCCACACCACAGGTAATGCATGTCCAAAATACTCTTCTTCTTCCTTATATTCCTGGAACTTGAGAGTGACCCCCTCTTTCATGTCAGCATTAAATTTTGTCATTTTGGATAAATCTTCCTTTGAAGGGAAAAGAACTTTGAACTCAAAACCATTGAGCCTTTTAACCTCCCAAGCAAAAGAATTGGACACCAATACACGTAAAAAAGCTACAACCTCCTCCTCTGTCAAACTCTTGCCTGAAGTGGAAACTAAAGCCATTTTGGAGTCTTTCTTAATTGGTTGTATAGGGGCATGAGGAATATAGTACCCAATTAGAGCATCATCAGCCTGACCAACAAGCTGGACTATTGGCTTTGGTTGCTTGGGAATTGGACACCGAACCATTGCATGGTCAGTGTTCCTACAGATTTCACAAAAAACTGTTGCAGTACACTCAGCCATCAAATGCCCTTTGACCCCACACCGTCTGCACATTTTATTAGTTGAAGTACTTTGAATTACCTCTGTAGCCCCAGCTTCGGTTACCCCAATCTCCGAATTTTCAATTTGCACCCTCGCCCCAGCCATCGAAGAGGAGCCATGAAGGATCACTGATTGATTATCGATCTTGCCCTTTCCATGTACCGACCCTAAAGCATTTGTCCCTGCTGCCGGCTGCTGCACAAAGGCAGTCCCAGCACGCTGTTCCAACCCCTGCCCAGTTTGATTTGGCATTGCCTGTACCACCGTATCAGACAACACCGGATTAACTTGGGGATGATGTTGAAACTCCGGCTGTTGTTTAGGAGCCTGCTGCTGCTGCTGTGGCACCACTTGCTGCTGTGGTCGCTGTGTAGCCGTTGGCTGCTGCTTTGGAGCCCCTCGCTGTTGTGGCCGATGTGGCATGTACCGCTGAAAATTGCGACTCGGACGATAGGATCCGTTCCAGCCGCGGCTGCCATACTCATTGTATCGTCCTCGTCGCCCTCGCTCGTAATCCCAACCCGGGCCGTAGCTCGGTGGATGAGACCCCAGGTTGGGATTGAAATGAGGACCATTGAAGCGTGCACTGTCATCATTAAGGTTGTTGAAGCCGAACCCAGTGCCGTAACCCTGTCCAACGCCAGCTCCTTGTCTGCCACCTCGCCTAGCAGCACCACCGCCTGATCGCCCTCCACCACGACCAACAGAGAAGCCGCGCCCCTCGACACCACCACCGTGGCTGCCAGCACCCCCGCCTCCCACTCCTCCAGCGCCTGATGATGCCATACCTACGCGTACCACTTGCGCGTACGACGGGAAAACCACGTAGGGAACGGCGGCTAGGGTTTTTCGGTTGAGAGCTTCAATGTCGATGCCTGGCAGAAGGAACCGATTAGCTAACTTTCCCGTGCGGCGTCTTCTGCGGCCCAGATGTCTAACCATACAGGGTCCGCGCTGGGCTTGGTCAGGCCCACCCAACCCTGTAGGGGAACGTAACACAGTGCCCGAGTCACTAGAAGGGCCGCCCGTGTCTACCTTAGACGCGGATCCCGTCCCTGAAAGAACATGTGCATGGCATTGTTGCGCATCTGAAACGACCAGATCGAGCAGCCGTATGTGGCTCTGTTTCATTCCCGGTGAAAACGGATCAAGCACATCCATTTTTGGAGGAGCCGCAGATCCCGTCCCTGCTGCATGCATGGAACGTGCATGGCACTGATCAGCCGCTGAGCACAACTCAGGCGATCGTGCATGACACAGTTCCCCTGCCAACGAAAACAAATCAGGCTTTTGAATTTGAACATGCCCATCCCATGACTGTGTTGTTATCGCTGCAGACGATGACAGTGATCTCCCTAGGGCCTCGGCTAAAGTACCCCCTACCACAGATCGTCGGCCACGCAAGATCGTTGCCGCACAGTCACCAAGAGTCATTGCCGGCGATGTTCTCGGTCGTGGCAGCTTCCCAGACCACGGCGTCAATGACGCACGCCGTCGGTCCGTCCAAGATTTAATGATATTTCGTACTAACACAACCTTAGTATCTGAGCTTGCCGGGGACGTAGATTCTTCTACCCGTCGTTGGATCGACGAGTCCTGCAAAGCCATCTCCGCCTCGACAAGCTTTTCCTTTGTAAAACCGTGTACTGCTGCTTGGCGTATCAAGTCGGGAGTGTAAGGTGACTGAACAATCTCGTCATCAGAATCGTCATCATCCGACAGTACCCAGAACTTAGACTTAACACCTATGGGACGAAGGTCTAACGCGGGATCAGATAGAACTCGATCACCGCGGCCACCGACGGATTTCCATCCGTCGTCTTTCTCCTTCGACCCATCATCTTTTGCACAACCTCCATGAAGTGTTACCTCTATGTCGTCGGAATCGTTGACAACCTTCGGTGCCCGTCGATGAACGTCCAGCACCTCCGGAACGTGTAGTCGTCGTGCGAGCAGTCTGCCCGAACCGGTGCCGCTCCTGTTCTCCATCATGTCGGGGTCAGGAACATAAGCCGGAGCAGTGGCTGCGTCATGACGTACTCCTCCAGCCGCGCCATTCTCCGTATGGTCGGAATCGATGACGACCTCTGCTGCCCGCCGATGAACGCCAAGCACCTTCGGAACGCGTGGTCGTCGTGCGAGCAGCCTGCCCAAACCCGCGCCGATCCTGTTCCCCTTCAGGCTATTGCCGCCGGGGTCAGGAACACACGACCGAACATTGCCTGCGTCGCAACGTACTCCTCCAGAGAGATCCAGTTGTTTGTCGAAGTAGATCGCGACGGAAGACTCGGGACACCTCCCCGTAGACTAGGAAAATATTAGAATTACAATAGAGCAACGGACTCACTATTGGTGAAAGCAAGAAAAACAACAAAATTGACAACGAAAGTCAACAACAAGACACTACTACAAACTCTTTATAGAGGCGGTTGTTCAGCCGCCCCTAAAAATTAATTTGCAGAGACGGTTAGAAACATGGGCCACCTGTACAAATTGTTTCCAGAAATCATAAATCCAGCCCTAAAATTTAAATTTCAAACTACGAGAAATTAACAAAATTTATAGAATTTAAATGATTTAAAATGAAAAGGTAGTTAACTAGAAAGCTATAGATCTCTTCGAGCTACAAATTTAGATATAAAATTTGTCTTCATCCGGCATTGTTTGAAGAAGCTATGAATTTTACTGTGATGAACCTATTTTTAGAGATGGCTCTAGATGAGAACCTCTAAAAATCGTTTTACATAGGTGGCTGAAAATACCAACTGCCACTAAAAATAGATTTCTAGAGGTGGCTCATTTTAGAAACAACTTTTAGAGGCGGTTTTAGAGCATCTCCAAGAGTTCTCTAATCTCCTTCTAATCCTTAATTTTTAAAAAGATGAGAAAAAATCCCTCTCCAACTCCTAATCTATCATCCTAATCTTTTAGGACTTGGGAAAAACTCCCCCAATCTGCGTAACTTTATGCGCCGGAGACCTCGCGCTTATCGTAGCATCCCGTGCTGTTTCTGTCTTGGCGCGGTGTTTTGGCGCAGCTCTTCCCCTTCGCGCCGAAGCAGAGGGTCGCCGCTGCCGTCTACTGGAGCGGAGTTGGTCGTCGGCATCGTCGTGTGGAGGTAGCCCATCGATGACTACCTGCTGCTGCTATTTGATGGCCGGCAACCTGTTGATGCCTACTGGGAGTTGGTGCCGGCGTCCTCTGGATGGGAGGTGCTGCCGGGCTGGTTGAGGTGGCCACCGCCTGGGACAACAAGAGCAGCCGGTGGATGTACGTCTTGGTCCAACTCCACGGCAGCGGCGTGTACGTGTTCGAGACAACACCACCGCGGCGGCGGCGGCGGCGGCCTATGTGAAACTACCGATGACTTTAGCGGAAAAAAAAGAATCGCAAAAAAATAACCTAGGTGGGACCAAATTTGATGTTTTAGAAGTAAAATATTATGTACTATTGGAGATGGACTTTTTTTTGTTCCTCCCAATAACATTTTAGGAGTTGGGAAACATGGAGTTTTTAGAAGAAATATTTAGGGAACTCTCGGAGATGCTCTTAGATAGTGTAGCCTCTACTAAAAATAGAGACATCTCTAAAAATCAATCATGTAGTAATGCGGGCTGATTGGATGAGGCGCCTGCATGTCCCATACAACATCGCCAAACCACACCACTGCCACAAGAAGCAAGAAATGGATCAAGCTACATCAAACCATACTAGCGCCAGCACCCACCTGGTAAATAGCCCAACACCACACACCACCATCGCCGAATAATAAAACCACCAATTCAGCACACCATTTTACTGCTTGTCTCGCACCAAGAAAGTCACCGCTATGTAGAGCAAGTAGCTACAGGGCACTGCAGGTTGTGTAGTTCGTACATTTGCAGAAGCCATGTTCAGGAATAGATACATCGTTAATAGATATGTAGTATGTTTGTCGTCGTTCTTCCAATACATTTGATATGGTTTTTCCGTTGCAATGCAGGTGCATATTTGATAGTATTTATTAAATAAATCAATGTAGGTCATGCTTGGGATGCGAGGTTGTGTGGTGTTCCCTAGTTTGCATCTTTTTTGCCATTTTTGCTGCTCTAGAGTGGTTTGGCGTGCGGAAAAATTCTAGCAGGAACTATTCTCATAGGGCAGCGGTAAGCACCGACCACATATTTATAACACATGTCCTTTTACACAAGCATCTCAGGTGCGGGATTACCTCCCTAGTTTGCATCTTTTTTGCCATTTTTGCTGCTCTAGAGTGGTTTGGCGTGCGGAAAAATTCTAGCAGGAACTATTCTCATGGGGCAGCGGTAAGCACCGACCACATATTTATAACACATGTCCTTATTACACAAGCATCTCAGGTGCGGGATTACCTCAGAATTTAGGATGAGTAGTTACAATGAAAAATTATTTTATCTTAGATGTTGAATGTTTGTATATAGACACATGTCGTAAATCGGTAGCAGGTATCCGCATCTTCCTAACGAGGATAGTACGTCCCTCAGAGATTTCCTTTCTGCCCTCTCCACAGGTACAGCTGGGGCAACTGTTTTTTGCCTCGTGTGAAGACAATCAGTACCGGAAACCAGGATTTCCCAGACGGGCTGTACAACCTGATGACTAGCAATTCTCTGTCAGTCTGAAAATCATTACTGGAAGTTTTTTGAACGACAAGATAATTATATTGTTGTCCTTCAGTTCCTACCGTCAAGAAAAAGCATTTCCCTGTTGGTGGAGTATTATTTTTTGTCGGTTGCCACCGACAGAGCTAAATTTCTATCCTGATGGTTTTGATTTCCTGATGGCTCACAGGAAAATTAGAGCTCAATTTCCCTTTCTTCATTGGCTTGGCTGCAAATTTTTATTAGTGACAGTTAAACATTATGGTGATCTAAAGGTAATTTTATTTAGCATAAAAAATGCCGTTCAAGCTCTTCTGGACCTTTTCTATCTAGAAAATGTACAGATCATTTTGATTCTGACTAATGTCAACACATGTTATAACATTCATGTTTTATTTTTAAGTTCTCTTTTCCTAGCTAGTTCAAAGATTACTGTTAGGTTCTGTCTCGATCCCATGAACTGAAACCAATGTCTAGAAAGAGCTTTCTATTTTATTATTAGATTACTTTTTGTTGGGAAAGTGGTTCGTAGCAGGGTGAGATTCAGACAGTCTTCGCTCAGGTGAAGGCAGAACTCAAGGTCAAATCGGGGGTGGGGTCCCAAGGCTTAATTAGGGTTTCCTTCAATCACCGTTCTCCCCCTTGTATAGGTCACTGTACATAAGGTAGTTATTTTACAACTTTACCCTACAATCCACGGGGCATATTCTAGGGATATGTGCCCTTACTAGTCCTAGTCTCCAAGGGCATCTCAGGTCTTCTCTCTCTGCACCATCTTGCCTCATGGGCCTTAGCAATGAGCCTGATGGAGGCCCATTTGTTCCTCTTCACGTGCCTTCCTTCTGAACCTCTCATATGAAGGGCGGAGGCTCGACCTTCGCTAGTTCTCCTCACACCCTGAGATGATTCTCCGCCTTGCCTCTAGTGGCCTTCGTCCTGCTGCTTGGTGCTCTGTTTCAAGGTGTTTTGCTTGTCCTCTCCGTTGAGCCTCTGCCAAGCTTGGTCCTTTGCACGATCTTGAGTTTATCCTCGAGCCTTCGTCATTGGGTCTCAGCCAGCCCTGAGCCTTCGCCAAACCATGTTGTCATGGCTGAAGGCTTTCACAGAATCCCTGTCCAAAAATGAGAACCGTGGAGATAGTTTGTAATTCCATTCAAAGGCATAAAAATGGAATTCATAGAAAAGGGAGTTTTTTCTCGACCCAAATATCCATGTCTCAACAGTTTCCCCCTGAGGCAGGTCATGAATTTTAGTTCTTCGTTAATATTGGGTCGCGAATACTGTCTCTGACTCCCCCTGGTGCGTTGTGTCAGATCTTGTACATGTGACATGGTCTTTTCTGATTGCCTGCGGGGGCTCTAGAACCGATGCGTCTGCAAACAAACGTAACCATTGGCAATGGAAGTCGAAGCGCCCACCCATGGCCTATATAAGGGGGGTGTTGGTGGGAAGACCACACCCACCCCGCTCACTCGTCTGTCGCTTTCTTTGCGCATGCTTCTGTTGGGCATTCTTAATGTCACTACCAAAAGTAGACTTAGTTTTCTAATTCTGATAACGGCGCCAAAAATGCCAAACCTATCCCTCATGCCACTTAAGCCAAGTTGTCATCCCCAGCATGACATGAGAGACGCGGTATTGAAATATGCAATTGCTCATCAAGATAAATAATAAAAGGGATCTGCAAGCGCACAGATTAATACCGATGTAGCATTTTAACCGGGAAGTATTCCAGGTATCGTTATTTATATTTTTACCACTGGGAAGGGATTTCTAAGTATCATGGTTGATAATGGAATGAGAATATGGAACTGAGTACACATCATTGCATGTATAACCGAGAGTATTTATCAATCTCTTTATACAGGTATAAATGTCACATTAAGTAAAGGTAAAGTGATAATGGTGACAAAGATAATTAATCTGATCAGCTAGCCACATATAATAATGATAAGCACCTCAACAGATATTCTAGCAAGTCATTAGCATGGAATTAGGATGAACTACAAAGATATTCCATAAGTTATTATTAACTATAAAGTCTAGCATATCATAGTTAGTGCAATTATACTTGGCAATCATGGTGAGAAAAGACTATATCCATGCATAGTGAATATTAGCAAGGAAGATGAAGAACATAGCAATCACTCCCCTGTAATAGTGTTGCTCTGCCTGCCCTATACACGAGAGGGGGACTATATAAGAATCAACGAAGCTATCACTATCGCGAACTACCCTACAATCCGGCATATAGGGTGCAATCGCAGATAAATACGGTATAGACACCACGTCTACACAATAATTATCATTCACCCACTGTACACATGGATAAACGCTATACGATCCTAGGCATGTATATAATTCCAATCTAACTAAGCCAAGCATATAACTATGATAAACTAAGAACAATATAATTGCAAATATAATCAAGTAGAGCAAAGTCATAACCAATATATTGAAATAGAACAAAGTCATATTCATAATATTGAAGAACAATGATGAACAATTGAAGAACAATAGAGGAATTACCAAGAATCCTCTTGACAGATCCGGGAACCAATCGAAGATTGACTCCTTCTAGTTCTAATCCTATGTAGCTATGCTAACTAGAGATCTAGTTGATGTGGTGGCTCTAGGGCTTGATCAGAGGCTCTCCTCCTGAATTAGGGTTTGAAGTATGAGACGAGGGCCTCTCCTCCAGGGTCAGGGGCCTTGCTTATATAGCCCTTTCGGATGAATCTGGGCCGTCGGATCAAACCGACATTGAACGGACGGTTTTCCTTGATCCTCTAGGTCGGTGGAGCATAATCCTCGAGGCGGAGCCTGATTGGCTCCGGGGCCAGGGCGGGCGCCCTAAGGACTAGGGCGGGCGCCCTGTCCCCGGCTCTGTTACGCCTCCCGTTCGTTCTCGTGGCTTCTGGACTCTTCTAGATGTAAGATAATTACGTGTTCGGTTAATATCCCGTCATTAATCCGACATGTGGGCCTTTCTTCCGTATTTCCTGATAACCCCCTGCAGAAATAGATAAACAGCAAAACTCATGGAATTCTGTCAGATAAAACCCTAAGTCTAGGTGTTGGTTTCATTTGGATCCTTTTCTCTATTTATTTGATAGTTATAATTGATACTTAAGGACCGTCAACAAACTCCCCCAAGCTTACCTCTTGCTCGTCCCTGAGCAAGGAGAGACTCAGTAGTTGCTGAAATGCCTTTGAATTTTGACGGTACACATGCTTTCAAATAGAGTCTCATCTCTGAGTTAAAGTAAACTGTCAAGACTTAAAACTTACTCATTATACCTTTCACCATGGGGCTTGCAACCGTCACCTTTGTCTTGAGCGGTTAAAAGATAGAACAGTCTAGTCAAGCGCCATGTCTCTTATTCTTGATTAGCTATAGCTCTTGGAGTTTTTTGCAGATTTTTAAATAAAACTCAGAGATTCCTTGTATGACTCTCTCATGTCTCTCTTTTGTGGTATTTCTGGATCCTCACCAAGGCAGTAATGATGTCTGCCTTCTCTCAAAGCAAAGTATGTAGTATTTGTGGTATAAGGCAGAGTGACATTGCCTTATCTCTCATCCTATTCTAATAAGGCTTTTGATATCTGGAGCTCATCGGTGGGAGATAAAGTATACATACTTACAAGACATTTATTGCATAGTCAAACCATGGATCCAGAGAAACAAGCCAATAACTCAAATCAAGATGTGCATGTGTGGCGAATAAATGGTGTATGGTGGTAGTGATGATAATAATGATGAAAGTCTAATTCTACTTTTGCTCTTTTTGAGGGGATACGTACCTTTCTTGCTTTTAAAGCTCTTGAGGAGAATGAGGTGCTCTATATTTTTTTTCTCAGGTGGGTATCTTGTACCCCTAATTCTACTGTCGGACACTTGTCCATTTTTACCTCTCTTCTCACACTTTTTCTTTTTTTTCATCGAGGTTCCGAGCACTTGCTCCTCTTTATTTCCTCGTATCTTTTTCTTTTCGAGGTTCCGGGCACTTGCCCCTTTTTATTTCCTCGTATAGAGCACTCATCTCCTTAGAACAATATAGCAAGTGGTAGTAACCAAAATAGCTTGAGCATTTATTTCACAGGGGATAACAAGAATGGGAAAATATTTTTGGCTATTCTCTCCCGGATTAGGAGTAGAATAATTTTATGTGGATCTGGAGATGAGAATGAGTGGATATATGTGGATGTGTACTTTCGGAGTAGAAGCAGCATGTATGAGTGATCGTGCAAGTGAATCTTGATTTGAACCGCATGACAAGCTCCTAAGGGTCTACACAGCTTGACTACACTCAATGCTCATAAGCAGTAAAAAGTAAAGGTATGGCTTAAAGTCTAGCAAGCATGTATGTATGGCTGTGGTAGGAACTTAAACTCTCATCATACAGGAACTCATCATGTACCATTTTAAGATTTTCAAAGATAAAATTCTCCAGAATTCTAGCATCTCTAGGAATAGATAAACAGCAGCTCAACCTTCCCATATCATATCCGTTAACAACTTAGACTTTAGATCAAGTTCTCTTTCCACAAGTTCAGGTTTAGAGCAAGCTTTAAATGATAACAGTTATGTCTAAACTTAGAGAGAGGACTTCAAATTTGAAAGTTAGGCAAAGCAACTATTCATCATATCCATGCTAGAGTTTTATTATTATCTAGATTCAGTTTAGCATAGCCACTTTATTTATTTATTAAAACACACTAAGCAAAAGATATAGGTATATATATAAGCACAAAATCTTTATTTGGTTTTTTTCATAGTTATGTATATTTTTATTTTTATAGGGTAGAAGTATATATAAATATAAAGATAAAGATAGAAATACTTAGCAAGATAATGGGGGTGCTCTCCCCCAAGCTGGATCTTGACATAATCTCTTCTGATGTAGCTAGCAGATGGCGGAGGTGTATTTGAAAGTCGGCAGCACCCTGACAGCGATTAGAATGTCCTCTGTCTGCTAGTCTCCTTGAATTCTGTGAAGCTCAAATAGACAACAAAGCTTTGTGGAACTGATTAAGTGTTAGCATAAATATCTAGCCTTTATCATACTGAGCCTCCTTGATTTTTTTATGTTGTTTTTTTTCTTTTATAAAGCAGAAGAAAATATTTATGTATTTATTATATATATATATATATTTTTTTTATGCCACCACAGTGAATGTACTTATGGGTTTTATGCCACTCGCATACTCACATGGGGCTTTAGGGTTTTTAATATTTTTATTTTCTTTTTAAGATAGTATGAATAAAACTATTTAAGATAAAGTAAATAATTAAAAAGGAAAGGATAACTACCAAGTTACCTCTTGGCAAGGTGTTCGGTGTTTTTAAAGTCCTCCGAACGGGACTCTTATTCGTTCAGTCGTCCTGGGACTTGGTGGATGGCGTAGTCGGTGGTTCCGGCAGCGCCTCTTCTTCATGTGCAACTGTCTTTTCTTTCCATACTTGTCTCGGTGCTTTGGTCTCCTCAGGACAGTGTTGGTTGAGTGGTATGTCTTCAGATCTTACCATTTCTCTTTCATAATCTGCCCATCCGTCCTTGATGACCTGTTGCTTCTGATTGTGGTTACGCCGCCTTCTTCTTGTCCTGACCTGCTTGGATTCTTCAAATACATAGTTAGGGTCAGTAAAGTAAAGACGTACCTTCTCAGAGGGGAAGTGCATGTGGACTTCTCCAGTTCCAATGTAAATGATTGCTTTGACAGTACTAAGGAATGGTCTTCCAAGGATGATGGGTGGATCGTATTCATCTTCTCCCATGTCAATAACCTGAAAGTCTGTATGGACAAAGTGATCGTCTATCTTGACAGGGACGTCAGTTACTGTACCTTCGACCTGTCGGAATGTCTGATCTGTCATCTGGAGCTGAATATATGTTGGGTTTAAGGGCATGGTTCCGAACAGAAGTTCATAGGTGACCTTGGCCATTATGTTGACGCCCGACCCAGTGTCGCAAAGTGTCTTGTAGAAGTGGGACCCATTAATGGAGCAATAAATGCTTGGCATACCTGGGTCGTCCTTCTTAGGCAAGAACGGTGACTTGAGTTGGCGATCTTGACCTTTGTGCACGGCAGTGACCATCTTAGCTGTCTCGGTCCATACTTGCTTCTTGCTCTTGTTCCTCCTGTTGGTCCTCTTCCTTGGTTCATATTGGGGTTGCTCTGGAATTTGTGCGGTCTTGTTCTTGAAGGAAAATGTTTCCTTCCTCCCCTTGATGTAGAAACTGATCTTGGCAGCACTAGCATAGATGACAGCTCCCGCGGTGTTCAGGAATGGTCTCCCTAGGATGACGGGAGCCCTCTCATCAGAACTGGTCTCTATCACTACGAAGTCTGCTGGAGCGTACGAGGAACCCACTCGGACACAGATGTTCTTCAATATTCCTCTCGGGAAACTCAGTGTCCTATCTGCAAGCTGCAAACACATGGTTGTTTCTAATAATGGTTGTGAAAAGTGTTTTTCATAGAGTACCCTGGGCATGATGTTGACGCTGGAGCCAAAGTCACAGAGTGCTTCTGAGAAGTCTCGCATGCCGATGGAGATCGGGATGACGGGGCGTCCTGGATCGCCTCTCTTGACCGGCAGACGGTCAGTACTTACTTTCACGATAGGGTTACTCCAGTAATCTCCTGCATCAAACATGTCTACAAGATTTGCAGATTCTAGTCCTTCCGGTTGTGATGGTATACCGGGGTTAGTAGCAAGAACAGCAGCAGCTATTTGATTCAACTGAGATTCAATCATTTTATTAAAGCTAATCTGGTTCTTGATGGCAGTAGAGAAATTATCCATTCTATTATTTATATTTTCTAGTATTTTATCATTAGATGCCAATTTCTTAGACAGGTTATCCATTAGCTTTTCTTGGTTGGATACTAACTCTCTCAAAGGTGGATAATTATTATTATTATTGAAAGAATTGTTACCTTGGTAATTACCTGAGTAGTTAGGCCTCTGTTGATTCCAACCTTGATTCTGCTGAGGACGGTTGTAGTAGTTGTTGTTATTGTTGATGTAGTTCACGTCCTCCAGCAACTCAGGACAGTGATTGGCCGAGTGTCCAGTACCTCCACACTCCTCACAAGTCATGTGGGAGTCGTAGACGTGCATGACTTCTTTCTTTTCTCCAGCTCGATCATCGAGCTTCTTCATGAGTAGGTCTAGCTTGGCAGACAGCATGTCTACCTCCTTGAGCTGGTGCATACCTCCACCTCTCTTGCGTGTCTGAGTTCTTTCTTCATTCCAACCTTGGTTGGATGCCATCTTCTCCACAAGAGCTGTGGCTTGAGGTATGGTGAGTGATAGGAATGCTCCTCCAGCTACAGCATCCATGGTTTCACGGGCACTGTTAATGAGCCCATGATAAAATGTCTGCATCAACAGCCAGCTTTCCATTCCATGATGGGGACATTCTAGGATGTAGTCTTGGAAGCGCTCCCATGCTTCTGGAACAGATTCATCATGTTGTTGCTGAAAACTTGTAATCTTCCCACGGAGAGCATTGGTCTTGCCCATGGGAAAGAATTTGGCCAGAAAGTTCGTGGAGCAGAGTGCCCACGTAGTGTTCTTCTCCTTTGTAGCGTAGAACCACTGCTTCGCTCTCCCCAACAGTGAGAATGGGAAAAGGCGAAGTAGTATGGCGTCTCTAGGGACTTCAGCCATGGTGAAAGTGCTGCAGATCTCCAGGAAGTATTGAAGATGAGCACTAGCGTCTTCATGTGGCTTCCCACAGAACTGGTTAGCTTGCACCATGTTGATGAGCCCAGGCTTGAGCTCGAAGTTGCGGTCGATCTCCCCAGCAGGTCCAGTGCGGATGTTGTCCGTAGTGGGAGCTGAGAACTTGCGGATCGACTTGTTCGCCATGGCTTCGAATTCAGTCGACAAATTCCGGATGAAACTTCGGCGGTCTTCGGATTTGGATGAAGCTTTGTGCTGAAGTGTTGACGATGTCTTCTTGAGCTTGGCTCTTGTTCTTCTGAATAAGGCTTCGGGATCGTCAACAAAGTTGTCTGGAAGATGTCTTCTATTCATGCATCACCCTGCAATAAATAATCAAAATAGAAAATACAGGGGTAAAACTGTATAAGAGAATTGATAAGCTCGATCAGATTAGTGATGCAAATGATGACTCAAAGTTCCGTATTCATTCCTACTTAGTAATCAACCTTCCCCGGCAACGGCGCCAAAAATGCTTGTTGGGCATTCTTAACGTCACTACCAAAAGTAGACTTAGTTTTCTAATTCTGATAACGGCGCCAAAAATGCCAAACCTATCCCTCATGCCACTTAAGACAAGTTGTCATCCCCAGCATGACACGAGAGACGCGGTATTGAAATATGCAATTGCTCATCAAGATAAATAATAAAAGGGATCTGCAAGCGCACAGATTAATACCGATGTAGCATTTTAACCGGGAAGTATTCCAGGTATCGTTATTTATATTTTTACCACTGGGAAGGGATTTCTAAGTATCATGGTTGATAATGGAATGAGAACATGGAACTGAGTACACATCATTGCATGTATAACCGAGAGTATTTATCAATCTCTTTATACAGGTATAAATGTCACATTAAGTAAAGGTAAAGTGATAATGGTGACAAAGATAATTAATCTGATCAGCTAGCCACATATAATAATAATAAGCACCTCAACATATATTCTAGCAAGTCATTAGCATGGAATTAGGATGAACTACAAAGATATTCCCTAAGTTATTATTAACTATAAAGTCTAGCATATCATAGTTAGTGCAATTATACTTGGCAATCATGGTGAGAAAAGACTATATCCATGCATAGTGAATATTAGCAAGGAAGATGAAGAACATAGCAATCACTCCCCTGTAATAGTGTTGCTCTGCCTGCCCTATACACGAGAGGGGGACTATATAAGAATCAACGAAGCTGTCACTATCGCGAACTACCCCACAATCCGGCATATAGGGTGCAATCGCAGATAAATACGGTATAGACACCACGTCTACACAATAATTATCATTCACCCACTGTACACATGGATAAACGCTATACGATCCTAGGCATGTATATAATTCCAATCTAACTAAGCCAAGCATATAACTATGATAAACTAAGAACAATATAATTGCAAATATAATCAAGTAGAGCAAAGTCATAACCAATATATTGAAATAGAACAAAGTCATATTCATAATATTGAAGAACAATGATGAACAATTGAAGAACAATAGAGGAATTACCAAGAATCCTCTTGACAGATCCGGGAACCAATCGAAGATTGACTCCTTCTAGTTCTAATCCTATGTAGCTATGCTAACTAGAGATCTAGTTGATGTGGTGGCTCTAGGGCTTGATCAGAGGCTCTCCTCCTGAATTAGGGTTTGAAGTATGAGACGAGGGCCTCTCCTCCAGGGTCAGGGGCCTTGCTTATATAGCCCTTTCGGATGAATCTGGGCCGTCGGATCAAACCGACATTGAACGGACGGTTTTCCTTGATCCTCTAGGTCGGTGGAGCATAATCCTCGAGGCGGAGCCTGATTGGCTCCGGGGCCAGGGCGGGCGCCCTAAGGACTAGGGCGGGCGCCCTGTCCCCAGCTCTGTTACGCCTCCCGTTCGTTCTCGTGGCTTCTGGACTCTTCTAGATGTAAGATAATTACGTGTTTGGTTAATATCCCGTCATTAATCCGACATGTGGGCCTTTCTTCCGTATTTCCTGATAACCCCCTGCAGAAATAGATAAACAGCAAAACTCGTGGAATTCTGTCAGATAAAACCCTAAGTCTAGGTGTTGGTTTCATTTGGATCCTTTTCTCTATTTATTTGATAGTTATAATTGATACTTAAGGACCGTCAACAGCTTCCTTTTTTGTTTCCACGCTACTCTCGCCTTCTAGGCCTCCATGTTTTTTCTTTGCCTATGGTTTGCTGTGACTTGCCTAGTCTTCAGGAGTGGCTCCTCCGATGAGTCCCAATTTTCATTGGCCTTCCTTTAGCGGGCCTTACTCCCGTCTGCTCGGCATAAGGGTGGACGAGTGGTCAAAACACTTTGAAGAGCATATGATGGTTGCTACAAAGGCCCACAAAGATCTTGCTAATATTGAAGCATCTGTCGGAGACCTAGTTCCGCTGAAGGCTAAGAAGAAGAAGACAATGAAGAAGACTTGGGAGTTTGGCCATCGCTGGTGACTGAGGAGGTGATCGCTGAGCTAGAGGAGGTGGGCTGCTTCCCTAAGGGCAAGGGGAGGCCTTCTAGAGGTGAGACAGTTCCAAAACCTGAGATGATGAAGCTATCCTCATCAAAGATTTCTTCGTGTGCGGTCTTCACTTTCTAGCTGTGCCTTTCCTATGTTATGTGCTAGAGTCTTTCAAGGTACGGCTCCACCACCTCACTCCTGGGATCCTCACACTAAGTAAATTTTGCTAGGCGTGTGAATTGTATGGCTCGAAGTTGGACCTAGATACTTTCTACGCATATTATGACCTCCAGTGCGAGTCGAAGAAGGTTAAGATTGGGGGGTTGAATATGAGGCCTAGTTTGGTAGCTGCACATTCATGGCGAAGAGGGCGTAGAAGGAGGGAGGGATGGAAATATCCTTCACCTAGAAGAACAAGTGGGACAAGGAAGGGGCCTGGCACTGGTTTTATGTGAAGACTACTAGTGTGAGTAACAGGACTGGTCCTAAGGTTGTTCGTTACCCGCTTGCATCGACCATGGAGGACATCAGGCCTTCAACCCATGTAACATCGGAGGCCGATGCAGCCCGCGAGGCTTGTGATGTGTTCTTCGCCACTTCTTGCTGTTATTCCAGAGGG
Organism: Saccharum hybrid cultivar R570; assembly: GCA_038087645.1. Classification (NCBI taxonomy): domain Eukaryota; kingdom Viridiplantae; phylum Streptophyta; class Magnoliopsida; order Poales; family Poaceae; genus Saccharum; species Saccharum hybrid cultivar. The sequence continues at coordinate 7,718,163 of JAQSUU010000347.1, read as the reverse complement.
CACGACCTTGTGGAGGAAATAGTGGCTTCCAAATTCTGGCCACTAGGGAGAAAGAATAGGCCGAAGATGAAGCTAGAAAAGATGAAGCTTCTGGTCTTTGGCACTGAGGAAGGCGTCCTTTGCCCTCGCTTTGGTCTGAAGCGTGCCGAAGATGAGACTGACTCGGAGTTTGTCAGTTATGTGGAGAATGAGGCTATCGAGACACTTGGCGATATCTTAGAGAAAGAGTACCTTGCTCGTTGGGCCATTGGAGGTAATATGCCTCATCTTAACCGGTTCTTTGAGGAAATGGACATGAAGTATACAGATCATAAGGTTCCTCCCAAGGTACTAAAGTCTATCGAGGATAAGGCTGCTAAGGCTGGCATGGCGAAGAAAGATACCACACATGCCAAGTCAAAAAAGAGGAGGGCTGCCAGCGTGACGAAGATAGTCTCAAAGAGGTGCAAAACTACTAAAGTTTTAAAGGCTGCTTCTGCTGAGGAGGAGGCAGAGAGTACGCCTGTTGACACTGGAGCCGTGCCGTCTAGTGTGGAGTTGCCGGGACAGAGGCCTCTTCCACCGGCGAAGGTGAAGACCCCATCGCTTCTGCCCTTGAGGGCTAGGTGGTGGTGCTGCTGTTGGGGCTCCTGATGTGGGGCCCATGCCATCCATGTTTGGGGGCGACAAATACTCGTCTAGCTCCAAGAATGATGACATTGACACGGGGGTAGCTAGTGCATCAGTTAGTGATGAGGCCGTGTCCAAGGAGCATACTCAATCCATGAAGGCTTCTCGCTTGGAGGAGTCTGAGGCAAAGTCAAAGGAACGAGCGTCTCCTGAGAGGCCTCAGGATCTAGTACCTCGTAGTGTGCCATCGCACGTTGAATACGCTGAAATGGTTGATGCCGCTCAAGGCATCATGTTTTTAGGTAAGTGCTGTTGAATTATGGTGTTTTCTGGTCTTTCTACGTCTTCGTTTGTTCTTCTAGATGAGTTGCCTTCAGTTTGTAGGTGACCTGGCTAAGGCCGTGACTGGCAAGGGTGCTAGTGGTGAGAGGCCACTTACACCTGGCCGAGATCTTGCCCAAGAAGGCTTAGGTGAATTGCCCGGCACAACCTAGCTTCTAGGGCTTGGTGGCCGTTCGGAGCCTAGTCAAGCTGATGGCGAAGGTTAGTCCCTATTTTGTATTTGCTAGATTTTCCTTTGGCATGTAGTTTTGATTCTAATGTTCTTCCTGTCTTCGGCAAGCGGATCTACTGATACTCTAAGTAGGTGGGTGGAGGCCCTTGGCCACCTTTCCAAGTCTTAGGAGGTTGCTTTATACCTCTTCGCTTGTTTTGATGTTTTACGTCTTACCTTGCTTATGCTTTTATTTTTCTAAGATCGCGCTTGCCACCACTTCAAGAAGGTTGACGTGTACACGTTGCTGTGGCTTAATCTTGAGCAGCAATGTGTTGTACATGTCTTTACCATCTGTTGGTATCTGCTTTTACTAATTTTTTGTATGTGCAGAGTCATCATATGGCGGAGGCATTGGAGGAGCGCGCTTCTCATGAGCTCATTAAACATGATGAGGCTATTGAGGCCCTCTAGAAGGAACTTGATATAGTGACCGCAGAGAAGAAGTGGTTTGCAGAGGAGATTGCAGGCCTTCGATCGGCCCAAAAAGATTATGACGACTTAAAGGCTAAGGTGGAGTCCTAAGATAAGGCCTTGGCCAGTTCGAAGGCTGTCGAGGAATTGACCTTGGGGAGGGCCCAGAAGGCCAATGACGCTGTTGAAGGTCTTCGCAAGGAATTGATGCGGAGAGGTCTTCCAACGCTGCTTTACTTGCGCAGGTCGAATTTTTGACGAAATGTCTTGATGAGGCGAAGGCTGGCTGGATTGTGCACTGACACGCCGGCTGGCTTTGGCTGGGTTACTTCTTCTCTTCTAGCTGACGCATCCACTTTTGGGATCTTTTTGTGGATGAAGTCTAACTTTTCTAAGCTACTGGATTTTTTCACCAAGGTCAGAGATTTTGCTGCGCTTTCGAGTGCCACAAATCTGTCAAAGACTTTGGCAAAATCTGGTTGTGAACACGTCGAGAGCTTGAGGCGGAAGGAGTTTGAGAGCCCGGCGGAACATGGGGAAACCCCAAAAATGTCTCAACAGTTAAAAACTTATAAGTTCCTCTTGGTGCATGTTTGGGCGATAGGATGCCTGCGCCCTAGCAGAGGCTCATCGGGCTGAGGTTTGTCTCTTCTAGTTTACATGTCTTTGCTACTTAGTACTTACATTTTCTTTTACCTGTTGTCACTTTAGTGTGCTCCGTGCAGGATTTGAAGAATGTGGAGGCTCGTAGTATGCTGCTGCTAGACTTGGATGGCAATATTTGGGTAGAGTTTAGACTTGGATACAGTGGCAGTACTATTGTTGTTGCCAGGGTGCAGCGAAGGCGTGGTCTACTTTTCTGACCGGTTGTTGCTGCGAAGGCTGCGGGTTCTCTATACCCTTTATCCTCTCTTAAGTTTCCTTTGTATCTGGGCAGTCCCTAGTTACGTGCCCCTTGTTTTCTCCATGGAAGAAATAATACTGCCTTTGCTGCTTCTGACTTTGATTTCTGTTCCAATTTTTTCCCTGATTGTCTCTTTTGTTGTCATACTGGCCCTGTGACCTGGCATTTTGGTCGGCCTTCGGTGGCTGCTGAGTTTGCTGATTGTCTCGCTATTGATCTATGTTGAGAACTTGCTGGTTAGGCCCTCGCTGCTGCTGATTTTGATTTGCGTTGTTTCTCGATGTGTTCCTGTTTCTGCTCTGGGCTTGCCTGTATTGCTCTTGTTTTTCCAATCTCTTGCAAAGGTCCCTGTCAGACCTGCAATATTTTTCGAACTCATTGTATAGTTCTTCGATGGTCTTAGGCTTCTCTCTGGCTAGATGATCCACGAAGGCTCCTATCCGAAGACCCTTATCGCCTCTTCAGTGGCTATCTCCTCAGGGACATTTGGTGCCTTTACCTTGAGCTGAACAAACTTTTGGTAAAATTCTCTTAGAGTTTCTCCTTGATACTGCCTGCACTGGAAAATACCTAAACATGTTAGGGACTCGCTTGAGAACCCTTTGAAGATGGCCATGATCTTGTCATGGAGGTCCTCCCAGGAATACGCTGAGCTGGGTCTTATCATTGAGTACCATGCGAGGGCATTGCCTTCGGCGACGATGACGAAGGATTTTGCCAGGACTGTGTCATTTCCACCAGCAGAGGCTACAGCTGCCTCAAAACTCATGAAGAATTGACGCAGGTCTGTCTTCCCGTTACACTATTAGGCAGTGTGATAGGCTTGTATGAGGATGGCCACGGGGAGCTTTAAAGTCCTTCAGACAATGGAGATTTTGTATCTATAGCTCTTTGAAATAATGGTATAGTGATTAGTGTGCAGAAGGCTTGCTGAGCTGCTATGCTTGGCGAAGGATTAGGCTGACTTTGAGGTTGGGATCGATTGGAGTTATTTGATTGGGGTTGGTTGGGCTGCAGGCTCTGAATTTTAGTCTGTATTATTGCCAGCTGCTGTCGGACCTCCGTTGCATGCTGTGATGCTTGCATCACCCTTTGGGCCGCAGCGAAGGCTGCGGCGAGCCTGTCTCTCTCTTGCTGTGCATTCCGCAGGTCAGCCTGCAGTTGTTGGAGCACCTGCTCTGACATGGGGTTTGGATCTGGCAGGTTGGCTTTAGTTGTGGGTTGGACGGGTGGTGCCTCTTCCTCTTTATTTTCTTGGTTTTGTGAGGCACTGGCATATGTGCAGGGTTGGCATGTTTGGTTCTTCCCCTGGTTGATGGTTCTACCAGGGCGCTTGTGGTGGCTAACCTTTTATGTGCCATGGTGGGTTTTGCTTGGCCTACCACTAGTGGGTGCAAATGTTGGGAAAGTGGTTCCCAGGAGGGTGAGATTCATAATGTCTTTGCTCAGGTGAAGGTAGAACTCAAGGTCAACTCGGGGGTGGGCTCCCAAGGCTTAATTAGGGTTTCATTCATTCACCGTTCTCTCCCTTTTTACATGGGGTTTGCCTCCCCATTTTATAGGTCATTGTACATAAGGGAGTTATTTTACAACTTTACCCTACAATCCACGGGGCCTATTCTAGGGATATGCCCGTGCAAGGTCTAGTCTCCAAGGGCATCTCAGGTCTTCTCTCTCTGCACCGCCCTGCCTCATGGGCCTTAGCAACGAGCCCGATGGAGGCCCATTTGTTCCTCTTCACATGCCTTCCTTCCAAACCTCTCATATGAAGGGCGGAGGGCCGACCTTCGCCAGTTCTCCTCACACCCTGAGATGATTCTCTGCTTGCCGCCAGTGGCCTTCGATTTGCCCTGCTGCTTGGTGCTCCGCTTCATGGTGTTTTGCTTGTCCTCTCCGTTGAGCCTCCGCCAAACTTGGTCCTTCGCACGATCTCGAGTTTATCCTCAGGCCTTCACCGTTGGGTCTCCGCCGGCCCTGAGCCTTCGCCGAGCCATGCTGTTGTGGCCAATGGCTTTCGCAGAATCCCTGTCCAAAAATGAGAACAGTGGTGATAGTTTGCAATTCCATTCAAAGGCATAACAATGGAATTTATAGAAAAGGGAGTTTGTCTTCCTGACCAAAATATCCGTGTCCCAACACTTTTCAGTTGTTCTCAATTCCCTGGAACCAAACAGGCAGTCAAAGGTTTTTCATCATTGTAAGTTTGTGCTATGTCTCCAATGGTCAGTTACTTATTTGGTTTCTGCCTGCATACAAGTGCTAAGCTTCTGCATAGATATGGGTATATTTAAATTTAAGCTTATATATAGTATTATGAACCACTACCGGCAGTCTTATATGCCTCTTTTTTATTTGCTCATATGTCAATTTTTAAATTGTGTATTAATTTTCTCCGTAGCGGAATTCTAAACATGGCCTGGGTCCAACAGGACCATATGGTCGACACATGGTTTCATGAGTGCAAACAAGGGAGGAGAGCACTTGGTTACATTGAGATGGGTACAAAACCTGTGGCTCCGTGCAGAATGCTCAAGGAATAATCTACCCACTAAACATTTATCTCATGAAAGTTTAGGCTCCTGTTGGAACACTTGGGCACAAAGCAGTTTATCAAAAAAGAATCATGTGAAATTGTTACTTTTATTTTGCAAACAACTGTAGTGTATTTTTGCTCAGTAGGTGAAGCAATATAGGGTTGCATTCAATAGTTTTCCAGGCAAAATATGATTTTGCTATTGATCAAGACATGTCTCCGTTATTATTACATATATACACATTGAAATTGGTTTGTACTAATAGATTAAAATGTAAATCTATCATATATCTTCAATGAACTGTCATGTTAATCGGAGATAAGAATTCTGGCCACTATTTACATGGGACCTAGTCTCAGTGCCTGAGATCAAATGCTAAAATAAAGGCTAAGACATGGACGTGTGCATTCAGGAGTTCAGGGAGCGTGTGGCCTGGAGAGTCCCTGGATGTTTTTTATTTTTGTTTTTAGAAACTTATACTAATTTCATCATTTTCATGCGACCTGCCCATCATAACCGGAAAATATATTTTAGAAGCAAAAAGGAGGCGCACATGCATATGCCAATGGACAACGCAGAGGTTCACACACGTCAGCAGAGGATGCAGTGGCTCCGCTAATGAGGAAACACTGCAGCACCATTGCATACGGATGCTGCAGTTGATAGCTCGTGGACACCATCCAATGCCTCTCGCGGTCATTTTGGGCAGAGGTTGCAATGAAGAGCAAGTGCTAATTGGTTCCTCCATACCTCTCATTTCTATTATCAGCGCTGCTTGCATTCTTCGATTTCACAAGATACTCAGGAAAGTGCTAAAGTTCATCAGTGATAGTTTGATGTCTCTTAGAAGAAAGGGTGCCTTGGTATATATTGGCCACAAAAGAATCAAAGCATACTGCAACTTTTATTTTGCAAAAGAATTGTTGCACATTTATTTTCAGCAGCCGGGACATTATATTCATGCATTCAATAGTAATCCATTTATTGCACAATACGATTGTGATTCTATAACACCCTAAAATTTGCATCTTTTGAAATAGAGTGAAATATGCATATACACCTAGGACTCGGCCATGGCAACTGCCAGGAGCGTGGGCGCGGTCACCGCCCGCTCCCACGACGTGCACGCTGTGCGCTAGATGAGATCGGTTGTCCATTGTGCAACCCTGTTGTAACTCATATATATTCATTGAGATCAATACGAATCAGTGTTGGCTCCCAATTCTCCTCTCTACACACTACTGGAAACTACAATATCCTTGTGTGTTATGTAATTTTTTTGACGGGCATACAAGTACTCACAGGAAAAATCGATTTAACCTGTCGGTTCCCACTGCACACAGAAAAATTAGTTTTAACTTGTCGGTTTTTATTTAGCGCACAGAAAAATTTAACTCACAGGGTAATTAAATTAATATCCTTGTGTGCTTTATATTTTTTCTGTCGGGTCGCACACAGGTTAATTGAATTTGTCCTTTTGTCGCGGCAAAGGCTAGCTGCCCGCGTGCTTTGGGGCTGAAAAAATTTATTGGCGCGCGATTTGCCGCCAGTTTCGGACTTCACAGGAAAAAATAAAAAATAAATAAAAAAACATTTACGTACCTTATCTTCCCAATCTCTCGATCCCCATCTCAGCCCCGTAGCTGCCCGCATCCTCTGTTCTCTCGTAAAAAAAGAACGAGCAGCTAGGCCGCCGCCCCTTCTCAGCCGCCGCCGCCGCCGCCCAGCCCCAGCCCCGCAGATGCCGTCGCCGTTCCCCATGCTCTCAGCTGCCGCCGCTTGCTGATGGAGTCAGAAGCCCCACGCCAGCAGCTTCTCCATCCTCCGCGTTACGGCTTCTATGGCCACTAGATGTGGGGCGCCGCCCACCTCCCCCTTGTGAGATCCCCACAGCCTAGTAACCAGCCAGCGTCCGGCATCTCCTCCGTCGAGCCCGACCCCTCCCTCTCCCCTGAAGATCCATCTTGCTGTGGAGGACGGGATTCACAATCTCAATCCAAGCTGTGAAGGCATTTGCAAGATCTGTCAGGTAGTAGACCAATTTTTATTGTTTTATTGATAGAACACATGATTAGGGACTAAATAAGTGGTTCGTGTGGTGTTGGATGAAGTGCCTGATCTCAAACTAACTGTCCCTCTCCCCTGAAGATCCATCTTGCTGTGGAGGACGGGATTCACAATCTCAATCCAAGCTGTGAAGGCATTTGCAAGATCTGTCAGGTAGTAGACCAATTTTTATTGTTTTATTGATAGAACACATGATTAGGGACTAAATAAGTGGTTCGTGTGGTGATGGATGAAGTGCCTGATCTCAAACTAACTGTCCTTGCAGTACGTGATGAAGTTTCTGCCAAGTTAAAGTGTGGGACAACTCATGTAAATTAGTGGTAGTTAACTGGTTATGCTAAATTAGTACCTTAGATTTTTAGTCAGGATTACAGAGTCACACATGTTTTTAGAGAAAATATGGAGTAACATCTTGTGCTCATCAGCTCAGTCCTGAAGAGTACGTGTGTGTGCGCTGCTTTCAAGTAGTCTGTCGTTTTATGCGTTAATGTATATATTCAGCTATCTGTTAGTACTCAGTAGACAGTACTACTCTTGGGCTCTTGGCAGGGTGAATGGTATCCAATAATTTGACATACAGCTAAATAGTTATTAGAATTGATGCTTTACTGTTGTCTTTATTAAGATAAGTGTTACTTTATTTTTTTTACCAGTAACATTATGAATAGAAATCCTAAAAATCGGTTGTTTATACGGTATGGCTAATGTTCATGGAGTAACTTAAGTGTTTCAATAATAACTAGGGATGTTTTATGTGCATAGTAAAACTATTTTTTATTTTCTTACTTAGAATTGTACTGTTGTCTTTATTAAGATAAGTGTTACTTTATTTTTTTTACCAGTAACATTATGAATAGAAATCCTAAAAATCAGTTGTTTATACGGTATGGCTAATGTTCATGGAGTAACTTAAGTGTTTCAATAATAACTAGGGATGTTTTATGTGCATAGTAAAACTATTTTTTATTTTCTTACTTAGAATTGCCTTTATATTGTATAGGCTGTTCATTAGTACAACTTATGCATAGTGCACTATTTCCATTTGTTTGATACAGGTTCAAATAAGCTTCTGCGATTTGTGTAGCAGTCAGAAGATACTTCATCATCACTACAGCTCATAACAAAATGGTGTGAACTGGCTTTCTGGTTAAAGGTAAAGTTCTTACTTTTTCTTTGTTTATGAAGTACTCTACTACGCTGTGATGCTTATTATCTTTTATTACGCACTGTTGTTATCTTGTGATTGCCATTGGTTATCACTAGTTAATTTGATTGGTATGCTTTTATTGCACACTAGTGCTATCTTGTGATTGACAGCAGTGTACATTTGTTAATTTGGTTGGTATACACATGTATTCTGTTATGGAATGATAGATATGCCACATTCCTAGATATGTTGTTTGCTTATATGCATGGTCTAAATTAACAATTAAAATTTCATATTTGCAATACAGAGATAGTTCAAATGTCACGCTCGTGGATGTATAATGGTTGGCAACATGGTGAACTTCCCTCTAATGAATGGGTTGATGAAACCACTGAATTCTTGAATCATGCATTCTCTTTATCGGATGTGGTTGAAAATGATATCATCAAGTGTCCTTGTGCCATGTGCCGGAACTACTTTAGGCAGAAAAGGAATACTATAGAGGCTCATTTGTTTAAATTTGGTTTTAGAGAAGGATATGAAACATGGACAGAACATGGTGAGAGTCTTGTTAGTCATGATGAACATATCACTGTAGGTACTGAGGAGGGTTGCAGTGAAGTTGACCATATGGATGATATGCTATTTGATTTGGTTGGCGGACATCCACCACCTATAGATGATACGCCAACATCCTCTACCCAAGCCATTTATAGAATGGTTGCTAATGCTGATGAATTGGTGCATGATAAAACTACCCACTCCTCACTTTCTGCTGTAGCTCGTTTGCTTGCTGTGAAGTCAATGTACAATATGTCAGTTGACCACTATGATGATTTCTTAGAAATAATCCATGAACTTCTGCCTCCGGATTCTAAGTTACCAAAGAACTTCTATGAGTCGAAAAAAATGCTTGATGGCCTAGGTATGCCATATGTTAAAATTGATGTGTGCTATAACAATTGCATGCTTTTCTATAGAGATAACAAGAACAAAGATAAATGTGACATTTGTAAAGAGAGTCGATATGAAGAAGGCCGGAGCAAAGTTGCACGCAAAGTTTTGCGTTATCTTCCAATAACAGATAGACTACAAAGGTTGTATGCACATGAAGAAACAGCCAAGCTAATGCGATCACACAATCCCTCCACGTCTGGTAAAATAGTCCACCCTTGTGATGGAGAAGCATGGCAACAATTTGATGTGGACTTTCCAGATTTTGGAAGGGAGCCTAGAAATGTGCGACTTGCTGTTTGCACTGATGGTTTCACACCATTCAGCTTGAATGCTGCTGCATACTCATGTTGGCCGGTGTTCATTGCTCCACTAAATCTGCCCTCGGGCATACTCCTAAGACCAGAGTATATTTTTCTTGCCCTTGTAGTCCCTGGCCCTGAGCATCCTGGAAGGAAATTGAATATTCTGATGCAGCCCTTGGTTGATGAACTAAAAAACCTTTGGGTGGGTGTGGAAACAAAGGATGCTTCACTCAAGTGCACCTTTACAATGAGGGCAAGTTACCTTTGGTCAGTGCATGATTTTCGTGCTTATGGAGACTTTGTTGGATGGAGCACCAATGGCAAATTAGCATGTCCATGTGGATATGGTTGCCAAGGATTTCAACTCCGTCATGGACATAAGGCTTGTTGGTTCGATTGTCATAGACGCTTCCTCCCTATAGATCATCCATTTAGAATGCAAGCTAATGCATTTCGTAAGAACACAATGGTGCTTGAGGAACAACCTAGGCGCTTAACAGGGCAGGAAGTGGAAGACCATCTACGGAAGTTTGTAGATGACACACACAACTATGGAAAACTACACAATTGGACTTTTGTGAGCTGCTTTAGGCAACTTCCATACTTTTCTAAGTTAAAGCTCCCACACAACATTGACTTGATGCATAATGAGCGAAATGTAGGTGAAGCTATTTGGAACACTTGCTTTGACATAGCTGACAAGAGCAAAGATAATGTGAAAGCTAGACTAGATCAAGCTGATATATGTGTCCGGCCTTCGCTGAATTTAGTGAGAAATAACAAGGGAAAGTGGAAAATGCCAAGGGCTCCATTCTGCATTGACAAAGATGACAAGGTAACCATTCTTCGGTGGTTCCAAGAGCTGAAATTTCCTGATGCATATGCAGCCAACATCAGGCGTGGTGTTAACCTAGTGCAAAAAAGGATTTTGGGCCTCAAAAGTCATGACTTCCACATCTTTATTGAGCGCCTTCTCCCAGTTGCATTCCGGGGATTTATTCCAGAGGATGTATGGCATTGTTTGGCTGAGCTTAGCTTTTTCTACAGGCAGTTGTGTGCTAAAGAGCTTAGTAAAGACATTGTTCGTTCTCTAGAAGAGAATGTTCCTGTGCTGCTATGTAAATTAGAGAAAATATTTCCTCCTGGTTTTTTCAACCCTATGCAACACTTAATCATACATTTACCTTATGAGGCACGATTAGGAGGGCCTGTACAAGCTCGTTGGATATACCCATACGAGAGGTAAATATCACAATCAGTTCTGTGACTTAAAAATAATTTATTTAGAGTTTTGTCCATGATATCTTCGTATCAATCTGTAGGTTGATAAAAAAACTTAAGAAGAAAGTAAGAAATAAGGCACGTGTTGAGGGCTGCATAGTTGAGGCTTCTCTAGTTGAAGAGGCTACAAATTTTCTGTCCTTGTATTTTAGAGCAAGTGCTCGGTCTACTAAAAACAAGATGCCCCGATATGATGATGATGCCTCTATTTTCGAAAGCATTTGTGACCTCGAAATTTTCCAATACTCGGGTAGATGCATCAGCCCAAGAGGTACCCGTGAGCTTTCTAGAGAAGAGTACAAGGTTGCCTTTCTGTACATACTAACTAACATACCTGAGATGGATGATTTCTTCGAGTACGCTCTTCAAATCAGAATCACTCATTTATTTCAATTCAGTTATGATATGTGCATAATAGTAATTCTATTAATGTAGACAATTTGACAAGGAGCAGTGGAAGAGTCGTGTTGTTCCAACTGAACAACAGAAACATGACTTGAGACTTAATGGCTGGAATTATGGCCGTTCCATAAAACAAGGGCCAGATTTTTTTGAATGGTTCAAGGACCAAGTAATGTCCCTATACATATGAGACTGCATTTGTGTTATAGTTTCACAGCATACACCCCTGACATATAAACTATATTTTGCAGTGCATGCAATCATCTATTGTTCACAAAGCTTTGTTTCAAATGTCATATGGTTTCTATACTCGAGTTCATTGTTATGGTTGTTATGATGTCAATGGTTATAGATTTCGTTCTGAGCAGTACGAGAATGGAAGATCTGGACTAACCACTTGCAATACTGGTGTTTGTGTGTCTTCTTATGATGAAAGTGGCAATGTTCTTGATTATTATGGTGTCATAGAAGACATCATCAAAATTGTTTGGGAAGGGAGCATGCCACTTGAGTTGGTTTTATTTTATTGCCGCTGGTTTGATCCAACACCCAATGGACTGAGGCGCACTGAGAACTTGGGTTTGGTAGAGATTAAGCACACATCAAGATTATCAAATTTTGACCCATTTGTCATGGCTGCTCAAGTTAGTCAAGTCTACTATCTACCTTATCCATGTAAAAATAGAGAAGATCTCAGGGATTGGTCAGTAGTGTATAAAGTTGCTCCACATGGACACATACCTCCAATTAATAGCACTTCTGATTCTAGTCATGGTGAAGAGCCAACTCAGGATGTTGAATTCTTCCAAGAGGACGGATTAGATGGGACCTTTGTTATTGACTTGGGGGCTGCATTGGACTCTCTAACATCACTAGGCTCTGATGAGATTACTGATCCTAAAGACTTGAAAGATCTAGAGAAAAATCCAGCTGAGATGGAGGAAGAAAATGAAGCTTCAGATGAAGAGACAGAGTCTACAGATGAGGAGAATGAAGATTTAGATGAAGCTTACGATTGAAATGATTTCTGAATTTGTGGTGATAAAATTACAATGTTTGTTGTAGTATTTTGTGTATTGTACTCTCTATTTTGTGAACTTTGTGTTCTCCACGCCTAGGATCTAATGTATTGAACCTTTATTAATGTATATGCTATTACCTATTTACTGTCTACTGTGTACTTCGCTACATTCAAGTCATGGCTCCAAACTTGTGAAAATTGTGTTTTCCCCCTTTATATTTGTATTTTAAATCTGCAAGGTAAATCTCACTTTTAATTTTCCATTGCAGATGGTCAGTAGCATTCGGCACAGCCGTAACAGTCGTGCAAAAGGGAGTGCTTCTCGTGTTTCAAACTCAAGTGATGGTGCCACTCAAAAACCAAGGTCTGATCCTCCTTCCGAAAGCCTTAATGCTACTGAACGTATCCATTCTGTACAGTCAGCTAAGCAAAGGGGGAGAAAGCAGGGGTGCCTAACAAAGTTAAAAATGCCGGTGCCTGGTCACAAGGTTGAACTTGAACCACTTGGTGATACGTGAGTACACAATCATCTCTACATTTTGTCTCCTAACTTTTCAACCGTTTTACTAACTCATTGTTTACATGTCTTACATCTTGTACTGGTAAAAAGGATGTTTACTTATGTTGGTCATCGTGGTTATAAGTACTCTACTATGGTTGGGGTTATTATTAAGAGAGAATACCCAGGCCTGGTAGATGACAAGGATCAAAATGGTGTTGTTCTTAACACCCGCCCAGCACTAGAGTGGGCTGATTATTTCCTAACACCAAAGGATAAAAATAGACAGACTGCTGGAGATCGTGTAATTTCTGAATTTTGGGTAAGTAACATGAATTTTGTATAAGTTGACACACCTGTGCCAAAACTACTATGGTTACTATATGTGTATTTGTTAATGGTCATTCCTTGCATGATGAAATGATGTTCTTTGCTTTTGCATGTAGCGTTTATTTCAAGTCAAAAGGGAGGATAAGCAAGAAGCAGAGCGTGTTTTGGAAAATTATGTTAGGAAAAAGGTCAAGGACATTTTGTACCAAGCTCGTGTAGATGCTGTCAAGGTGTACTACAAGGACGTACTGAAGCAGAACATAGATGACAAGTTGGCACGACCGATAGAGCTTACATATGAACAATACCTCAATGGTAGAGTGAAGTGGTGCAAGCGTGCTGCATGGCCTTCACTTTGTCGTTATTGGTGCTCAGAAGAGTTCCTCACAAAACGAAAGAGGGGGCAGGAATCTCGGTTATGTTCTGATGATATTGCTCAAAATCGTGGTGGATCTAGACCATTTGGGGAGACAAGACAACTTTTGGTAGGCACACTTCTTCTCTTTATATAAGTAACTACAGAGCCTAGTTAGTGATTCAAGAAGCAGCTTTCTTTATCATAATTTATTTCTCTATTTATCAGCCTTTGTTACCTGCCAAATGCTCATTGTGGGAGATAGATGGGTAAACCCACACACATCAATAGTATAAGATTTTGGGCTAAAACATCTATGTGCAAGTCCATATTACTATATAGAGGTTTATTAACAAATACACCAGATCAGAACCACCATTACTTAGTTGACAAAATTAGCAAGTTATCTTTAAGCAAGCAGACAATGCAATTAATGCTACCAAGGACCAGTGACATAACAGCTAGTCATTTATAGATGTAGAAACTAAATCTGTGGAAATAATTATACCAGTATGTTGAGGCTATTATTATTATTTTTCCATATTAGACAGTTTAACCAGAGATCAAGTGATCAACTATGGATGCATAATAAATTATTCCTTATTGCAGGGTGAGAAATTTGGACCTGAGAGTGCAACTGATATGAACACTTTCAAGGTGATGAAGTGTGGCATGAAAAATGTGGATGAAAATGGCCGACCTGGTGCCATCAGCAGTCGCAAAGCACAGAAGATTGTGGTATGTATATAACAATCTGCTGCTTGTAGGTTCTGACATAATGCTTCATCTTCAGTCTTGTTTGGTTATAGACATTAGATTGGTCTATCTAGTGCCATGAATTGTTTGTAGCAGCAGCGCCGGTCCTGAGTTTTCACGGACCTGGAGCGAAACTGGCAAGCAGGGCCTCTCAACATAAACATAGTAGTAGTAGTAATACTTAGTAGATTTGTAAGCTTGTTAGAGTTTGGCTTAAGATGAACTAAAAACAACTTACAACGGAGCAAAAACCTGCAATTAATGACGAGGAAACACTATGAATCACATAACATCCTCATACGATTAGGCTTGCTTTGGCCTTTGGCTGTACCAATCCTTATCTTGCAATAAACAGTAGAAATGACTCGTGGATCCCAAATCTCAGTTCTAAAGATTAAAAGATTAGAAGATAGACTATAGTGCAGTAGGGCAAGTCGGCAACCAGCATGTATCTACCAGTACAAGCAATATCGAGTATTGATGGCCGGTGGGTGATCTGCAGTCTGTACAAGCTATGACCCTCTGCTCAACTATATAAAATATATACGCATACAGAACACATACCTGCTGGCCGAGCCCCTTGACGTCAGGGGCCTGGAGCGTGTGCCCCGCTCGCCCTGCCCCAGGGCCGGGCCTGTGTAGCAGCTTCCCAGAGCATGGCTGATTATGTCTTTTGCTTTCTAGGATGAGTATACAGCAAAGTCCAAGGCTGCTCATCCAGAAGAGCTGGAGCAACAAGAGTTGGATGGACAAATTCTGTATGATCTTTCTGGTGCCTTGCGCCATGGTCGTGTAGCCATTGCAAATGGTGCTATCAAATTGGCTGATGTGCGGGCTGCTGCCAAGAAAAAAAATCCTGCATCTTCAAATGTAGCATCTTATCGACGCATGGCCAAAGATAATCAGAATTTACGTCATGCAAATAGATGTTTACAAGAGCGCCTTAACCAGATGGGGGAACTTCATAATGACCTAATACTGGTATGAACGTGAATTCATGTGTCTACTTATTGATTAAACAAAGCACACTCCTAGTAGTTTATTTTTGAACTCTTGTTTGGATGTAGGATCTTTATCGCAAATTGAATCAGGAGGTTCCAGAAAATCATAAAAGGCGCCTTGCAGCTCTACAAGCCAATGTAAGTACATTAACTTGATACTTGTACCTATGAAATCGGTTTTACTTGTGACAAAAAAAAGACAGCTGGTCTAAACCATTTTAAGTAGAAAACTGATATGCTTTGATGTCAGAATGACAACACGCAGTGCAGCAGTGAGGGAGTGGCCTCATGTTGATGGTTACTATAGTTTCCCACTTTCCGTCTTAGTTTTAACACCATGGTAAGCTGTGCTTCTAGCTGTACTGAAACTTGCCACCTCCACTAAGAAATTTATAATTTAGTCTCACATGAATCTCAAGGTTTGACATAGCTAGTAGATGATGAAATAGACATTGAAATCTTGTGCATGTCTAAATAAATCTTTCAGCTCTAGAATTTCATGGAATGCCAATTCATTTTATTTCTCGTTAGGGCCACTATTCACTTGTATATGCTTCATGTATGGTGCTGGTGTAAAATGAAATCATGAAGAAGACAATTAATGTTTATCAGTCCTCAAATCATTGATATTTACATGGTACCATCATTTTGCAGCTGGCCACTAGTTCATCCCATGCTGATGAGGACTTGGATGGTGAGGACATGGATGGAGAGGACGAAGAGGACATGGATGGCAGCTACATGGAAGGAGAGGACACAGAAGAGGACATGAATGAAGAGTACATGTATGAAGAGGACGAAGGGGACGAAGAGAACGAAGGGGACGAAGAGGACGAAGAGGACATCGACGACAACAATGGGGGTAGCAATGCTGGGTCAAACATCGATGATTTCTGTGATTTGGGATATATATGGTAAGGTTGCTATTGGCACAAGTGCACATGGGTTGTCAAAGTGACTTTTGTCCATGAGCAACATAAGCTGGTGGTTGTCTTTTGTCTTTTGAACATGCATGGTTGTGCACTGTTAACTTAGTAGTAGTAGAATGTTAGATGGACTTGCTAAAACTAGGATGTGGTTGTAGGTGACATGGCTGTACATGTATGAATTAGGAGCAGAAAGTACCGGTGGCAGTAGTAGAATTTTAGATGTAATTTGTGAGGGCAGAACCTTTGGTATGTTGGCCCGTGTTGAATGCTTTGTAAGGTCCTATGAAACTTCTAATATATATATGTTGCAATATTGTGTTGTATTGTCTCATCAATCTAGAACAGAACATGTAATTGTAATATTTTTGTGCCACCTACTAATTTGTCTGCTAGTAATTTGACAAAAAAATGTGATTTCCTTGAGGGGAAACCAACAGGGAAATTGTGTTGAACCGACAGAAAATTAGTATTTCATTGATGGAATACTGACAGAAATCTGTCTATATCCTTGAGGGGTGACTGTCAGAAAAATTGCTAAAACTCACAAAGAAATTAGTAATATCCTTGAGGGTGAGCCTACAGGAAAATCTATAAACCTGACGGTTCCTGACGCCACACTAAACATCCTGACGATACATTTTCTTGTCGGGCACACGTCAAAAAATTACCGTCAGAAAAAATGTTTCTGTCGGGATGCTCACAGTCAAATTAAATTTCCCTGTCAGCCTATCCTTGACGGGATATGCCTGTCGGGAGCCTGACAGGAACCATTTTTTTGACGGTTTTTTACAATTCCTTGACGGGTTTTTGGCACACAGGGATATTGTAGTTTCCAGTAGTGACATGGTATCAGTCAGTGCGGGTTGATCCTTCTCCGCTCGATGCCCAACCTCTCGCTCTGTTGCCCAACTCCGCCGCTCACCGCGGTCACCGCCCTCCTCCCCGGCATGGACGACATGGCGGAAAATCCTCTCTTCAACGTCAGCCCTGCTGCTTCTTCTGTAGCCTCCTCTCTTGAGTCATCCGTTGACGGTGAGGTTCCTCCCACCACCACCGCCACTTCTCCACCCGCTGCCGTCCTCCAGACAGTCAATATCAAATCCCACGTGCCTGTCGTTCTTGCGCTCGCCGAGCCCAATTACGATGAATGGAGCTGCTTCGTGGATGGCTTCCTCGGGAAATTCGGACTCACCTCCCACGTCTCCTTGCCGCCGACCATTCTCTAGCGCCATGATCCTGACTGGCACATCATGGATCAATGCATCTTGGGCAGAGGTTGCATTTTGGGCACCATCCAATGCCTCTCAAGGTCATTTTGGGCAGAGGTTGCAATACAGAGCAAGTGCTAAGTGGTTCCCCGATATCCCTCATTTCTATTATCAGCGCTGCTTGCATTCTCTGATTTCACAAAAATACTCAGGGAAGTGCTAAAGTTCTCCATCAGTGATAGTTTGATGTTGCTTAGAAGAAAGGGTGCCTTGGTATATATTGGCCAGAAAAGAATCTTGACATACTGCTACTTTTATTTTGCAAAAGAATTGTTGCACATTTATTTTCAGCATTCAAGACATTATATGCATGCATTCAATATTAATCCATATATTGCAGAATACGATTACGATTCTGTCCGGTCAGAGTATCATCTCCTTTAGTAATTGAACTCATCAAAGTTGATTGTTAAAGAATTATTAGAATGGTAAATCAATCAATCAATTATTTCTATATCAAAATTGAGGTCAAAAGATGTCGACGCGAACTGCTACGGGATATAGCAGAGTTACAAGGACAAAACTAATACAAGAAACCACCGAGGAAGTAACGGTACAACATTAACAATTTTTGAAGCATCAGGGCTATCGAATTTCCGTTGTTCTTTATTCTTGGCGGTCGTCCCTTGAAGGTTGGCCGCCAAAAATAATTTCCTTGGTGGTTTTCATGTTTTCCTGAAGGGTTGTCCGCCAAAAATAATTTTGTGGTGTCTTGGTTTTTGGCCCTCAAGGATATTCTGTGTCATGGTAGTGTGCCCCGTTTTTCTGAGAGAATTGGCTCTAGAGATGCCTCTAGGCATTTGGGACTGTGATGGCGTGGAAGGCATGAAGGTGGCAGTGCAGGGGAGCAGAGGTGGCGGCCCAATGGTGGCGTGGTGACGCGGCCAGCTGCGTGTGCCATCAGACGTCGTGGTGTGCTGGTTGTGCAACGTCGCTGCCGTGGTGGCGGCGAGGCGGGCGACGGCCGAGTGGGGCACATCAGCGTCTCATAGTTTGGCGACTGCCACAGTTAAGGCGTCCTTCGTTGCTACCTGCGGCTTGGGGCTGGCGGCCCTGTCGGCGGACTCCGCAGGGAGGCTGCCACAGCGAGTACGAGCCGGCTACTGTCGTGCATGGGGTTGAGGTACCATGGCGAAAGCTTTGCCCATTCTTTGGGTCGATGACGACGACGCCCATTCTTCTAGTCAGGTGACAGCGGCGTTGATGGCGTTGTGCCCTTCCTTGGAGGCATCGCTTTGGAAGGCTATGCCCTGTCAGTCTATGGCGGCAGCCGGTGTGTGGCAAGGAAGGTGGAGGCCTAGTTGAGGATTCGAGGTACCGGTGTCTATGGTGGTTGAAGGCAGCCAGGATGAGTGCGTTGACGCAGCGAATGGATGGCATCGCATCTGTTTGCCAGTGGAGACCACAAAGATGGCAAGGAGGCTGGCGTGGGTGGCACCCACGGAGTTGGCAAGGAGGCCAACGTGGGAGGTGGTGGCCAGCAGATTTGTGTTGCTAAGGTGACCTGCATGGAGTGGCGGCGGACGGTCTCGCTTAGTGGTGATCGTTCCGGTGCAAGGAGGTGCTCTGATGACTACTGGAGTTGGCGTGTGACACTTCAACTTTGTTGAGGCAACTAGGTTGCCGGAAGCGATAGGGTTCGCTCATGGATCTCGGTGGTCGGGGTCGGATAGATGAGCGCCAGAGGCGGCCGCTCACGCTTGAGTTGGTAGCTTGCAGTGGACTACGGCAGCTAGCCCTGCTTAGTAGTGGCTAGTCCGGCGTGGAACAACGTCTTGAGAGGCAGCGCAAGCGGATTCGATTGTGGGAAGGCTACATGGCTTGCAGCGGCCTGCGGCGACTAGCTCTGCTTCGCAGCGAGCTATCTCGGTGTGGGACTTCATTGGCAATGACGGCGCGAGCAGTGACGATGGTGTTTCGTCTTGATGCCTTCGTCGGCCAGAGAACAGTGGTCTGGAGGTGGTGTAGTGTGCAGCTCCCTTGAGTTTTTCGGCTTTGTTGGGGTTGTGTTGTCCCAATCCAACCGTCTAGAGTTGTTTTTCTTTTTGAGTTTGCATTTGGCGCGTGTTCAATCCAACCGGCTTGAGTTGTTTTTTCTTTCTAGTTTTTTAGTGTTGTTGTGTTGCTGTTGTTTGTTGTTGCCCAGTCTGGGTTCATCTTCTTTTTAATATAGTTGGCAGCTCTCCTGCCTGATTCGTTTCAAAAAAAAAAGAAGCCCTAGCAATACTGGACCGCCACTGAAAATAGGATTTCTGTGATATGTGGGCCTGACTGGCTGAGTGTTGGGGGCTGTACATTTCAGGGGGATCCACTCTCTCTCAGTTGGATGCTGTTTGGTTCTGCAATGCCTCTCATTTGGATCATCAGCTAGCACTGCTAGACAGAGCTAAAGTTCTCTATGTCTAATAATTTGATGTCGGTCACAAGAAAGGGTGCCTTCTATATATTGGCCAGAAAAGAATCATGGCATGTTTTCACTTTTATTTTGCAAAAGGATTGTTGCATATTAGACCAGTAAATAAATCAATCAATTATTACTACATCAAAATAGATCACAAGATATTTGTGCTGTCGATTTGCACTACTTTGCAACATATCAGAGTTACAAGAACAAGGGAATCCAAGAAACCATGGAGGAAACAACATTACTACATAAATGATATTAGAGACACCTTTTTTAATAGATGGCTCGTCAGGAACCATCTTAGAGATGCCTCCAAGCTCTGGCAATTGGACCACCAATGAAAATAGGTTTTAAGAGGGTACCAACCGACTCTAAAAATGGCCTTCATTTTCAGGTGCTGTTGATAAGACTAGCTGCCCGTAGAAAACTTTTCATCTACTCACATTGAATGTTTGGACACATGCATGGAAGATTAAATGTAGATAAAAAAACTAATTACACAGTTTGCATAGAAACCGTGAGACGAATCTTTTAAGCCTAATTAGTCCATGATCAGCCTAATTACACAGTTTGTGAGGGGTGAGGGGCGCGGGTGGTGGTTTTGATTCAGATATCCTCTTTGTCGAGAGCTAGATCAGGCGGCTCTCGGTAAAGAGTTTTTCTTTTTTTTTATTTTCTTTGCCGAGAGCCCCAGCCAAGGCTCTCGGCAAAGAGCCTCTTTGCCGAGAGCACCCAAGCCCAGGCTCTCGGCAAAGAAAATAAAAAAAATAAAAACTCTTTGCCGAGAGCCACCTGACCTAGCTCTCGGCAAAATATATATAATTTTTAAAAATTTCTTAACTAGGTCCCGGCGTTCTTTGCCGAGAGCTAGGTCAGGCGGCTCTCGGCAAAGAGTTTTTATTTTTTTATTTTCTTTGCCAAGAGCCCCCAAGCCCAGGCTCTCGGCAAAATATATATATATTTTTTGGATTTTTGCTCCCAATTTTTTCCTGCAACCTTGATATAGTACTAGGTGGCCATGTTTGAAATTTGGTGTATTTTCCATTCTTCTTGCTATATTTCGCGCATTTTCTTTATTTTCTTGATTTTTTCTGCAAGACGCACATTTGAAGTGCAGGTGCATGAAATAATGAATCTCAGCGATTTAAAAAATGATATTCATTCTTCCGAGAGTATTTCAACACCATATCTAGGGACAGACGCGGAAACTCGACCATCTCATGCACGAGACATAGCGACCAAGTTGTGTAAGATTTGATTTAAAAATATATAAAATGCGAACGGAGTCGGAAAATCATGAAAATAGACGAAAGGCCTTGACACGATACATAGAGTTTATGGAAATATTTTGGGAATGTTTGGAGCAAGTTGTGACACAAGATGGTTGAAACCCTGAGATCTCCGCATGTGATATCTTGTTATCACATGTGGAGATCTCAGGGTTTCAACCATCTTGCGGCACAACTTGCTTCAAACATTTTCAAAATTTTTTTATAGCTTATACATGCGATGTCAAGGCCTCCCGTCCATTTTCATGATTTTCCGACTCCGTTCACATTTTATATATTTTTAAATCAAATCTCACGCAACTTGGTCGCCATGTCGCGTGCACGAGATGGTCGAGTTTCCGCGTCTGTCCCTAGATACGGTGTCGAAATACCCTCGGAAGAATGAATATAATTTTTTGAATTGCTGAGATTCATTATTTCATGCACCTGTAGTACAAATGTGCGTCTTACGGAAAAAATCAAGAAAATAAAAAAATACACGAAATATAGCAAGAGGGATGGAAAATACACCAAATTTCAAATCTTGGCTTCTAGTACTGTAGCAAGACTGCACAAAAAATTTGGGACCAAAAATCCAAAAAAAAATTTGCCGAGAGCCTTGGCTGAGGCTCTTGGCAAAGAAAATATTTTGCCGAGAGCCTAACAGCAGGCTCTCGGCAAAGATGACGGCGTAAGGGTGCCGTTTGTGGGGTGAGGCTTTGCCGAGATTTTTTGTTTACCGAGAGTCGAGCTCTCAGCAAAGTTTGGCTTTGCCGAGAGCCAATCTTTGCCGAGAGTCGAGCTCTCGGCAAAGCTTTCTTTGCCGAGAGCCAATCTTTGCCGAGCGTAGGCTCTCGGCAAAGGATTCTTTGCCGAGCGCCCGATATTTGACTCTCGGCAAAGAGGTAGGCCCTCGGCAAAGGTCCTGTGTCCGGTAGTGAAAGCATTAGCTGAATAAAAACTGAAAAGAGACTAGCATGTTATATAGCTCTGCAAAACAAGAAGCAGTCATGTCTATTTTGCAATAAATACAATCACCTGTGCATAAGTTATAGCAGAAAAAGGAGTACTCCAACACTGGATACTGACCTGGTCTTGCGGGATATTGTTAATCTTCCACTTTGTCAGCGATGCATGTGGAGTGGATTCAGTGATACCACAAGTCATTCAGATAGAAGGTAGTCAATTAATCTGTAAATCCAAATAAAAATACTTTATACTTACCAATCTGGAAAAAAGAAAATCTCAGGAAACAATCTAATCAGTCATAAGTTTGCTGGAATCACACATATCTGAGCATTTACACTCTAGGGAAAAAAAGCATGTTGCACATCTTGTGTTCTTATTCACAAATAAAAAAATCTCTAATTATGCTCCTAGGCCAGCATACAACCAACATAAGACAAAGAAGACCAGCGGCCAGGCGACAAGGATGCAAAGAAGGCCTACAAAAATAGGAGGATGGGGCAAATTCACGGGCGATCCTGGCACTAATGTTTCCCCCATGCAGCACATTTGCACAAAAAAAAGACAATTACATTGTTGCATAATCCTCTTAAGTTCTGACAGAAACATGAAAACTAAAGAGCCCCTAGGCTTGCCTTCAAAAAAAGGAGGCAACACACTTGATGATCTAGATGAATTTGGGCAGAGATCATCTAACAAATCTCCTAGATTTTGACAAAAGCCAAAACAAACCATGGGGTGTGAGACAATGAAACGATAGCAGAAGATGGGACCACCTGGTCACCAGCTTGCTCATGGCGTCGTCGCGTGAGGTAGGTCATGGGCCACCTGGTCACCGGCTGGTTCATATGGAGGTGCGTTGCCATGTGAGGTAGGTCTGAGACAGCGAGCATCAGTGGCCGCCTTTCAGACATGCCGTATGCGCCGACAGCATACAATGGATCCCAAAAAAAGAGCGCACCAGGGGTGACGCCAAGGCCGGCATGATGCCCATCTCCACCTCAGGGATCCTTCTTTTTCATTTTTACGCTTCCTATTACCTGTATGGAAAAAAATTTATAGTGCATATCTCATGCAGATACAGCTGCTAGCATTTAGATAAGCATCCAATTCACAAAATGGTTGATAAAAAACTTTAAAAGAACTATGGGTTGCACTATGTCTTGATGTATTATATATCAAGATGATTGTGAAATAAATTTAGGACAAGTTCAAAACGTAAAATAAACAGCACACATGTATGGTCAATCAGAACTATAAAAAGGAATGCTGGTGCTAGGAGATTGGCAAGTGCGATGCAAGACAGCTGCAATAGGGATGGGACTATATGGCAGATGCCAATGCAAACAAAGAATCAAAGATGGTACCATGATGCGCTCGGTGGTATCCATTACTCCTTTATTCCTAACTAGTATTTTTCTAATTCAACTAGAAAAAAAAAGAAATATCTTTATGGCAGATGGCAATGCAAACAAAGAATCAAAGATGCTGCCATGATGCGCTCGGTGGTATCCATTGCTCTTTTATTCCTAACTAGTATTTTTATGATTCAACTAGAAAAAAAAAAGAATTATCTTTACAACAATGAGTGTTTACGATATTTCAGAAACAACATATAATCTGAAACATTAGCTGAAGACCAACTGGAAGAACACAAGCATGCAATATAGCTCTAGAAAATCAGTAACATATGCATGCGTATAAAAATTGGTAGGTTTAACTAGAAAATTAAATAGTTGATAAAATCACCTACACGTCGTTTTCAGGTAGTACTCACCGTGTGGTACAGTGTCTCACTCCGGTCGTGAAGGCTATTTAGGATCCGCCAACAATGGCGACCAACTTGCTATAAATATTGTGCTGCTGTGACCTGTACATGTTTACTGAAAAAAGTAAGCATGTGCATGTACATCGCATTGGCAACTGCAGATTTTTTTTATCCAACAAGCCACTGGGAAAAAAGCTAGGTGATTAATATGGGAGTCCAAATAAAAATATGTTATGCTTTAGAATATGGAAAAAAGAGTATCCGAGTTAACGATGCACAATACAGATATTTGAGCCTTTTGTTTTATGCATGACAGGTATCTGAACATCTACACTCTGGTTGAGAACACATTGCATACTAAGTATCCAACTATCCATATTCACATCTAATGAAATTAGAGGACCCCAAGGCCAGAACACATTGCATACTAAGTATCCAACTATCCATATTCACATCTAATGAAATTAGAGGACCCCAAGGCCAGCCTTACCTCAGCGTGCAGGACAGGTTGAGTGAGAGGCATTATATGGTAACACATCTTGTTGATTCTGTTCTCTGCATGAATAATATAAGACAATGCAGCATCTCAGCCCTCAGCAATGCACATCGAGCACACGTAAATTAGTAGTAGGAAAAAAAATCAAATAAGAAAATTTAGATAGGAAAATAAGAAATGCAAGCCGAAGAAAACCTATTAGATGGGCTTGGAACTACCAATTGCAAGAATCAATGTCTCCCTGTGTGTACTAAACCACTGTGGTGGAAATAACATTTTTTTTTGCCAAAGAAACGAAATAATATTAACACACACGATTGAAGTCCTTAATTTATGACAATATGATAAATATGATACTTCGGTGAACTAGAAATCAGAAAGATGGACAGTGGTAAATTCAAATATGTCAGTCCATATAGAGCTTGACGAGTTTGCTAAGGTCCTGCTCCTGAACAAACAGACAGGCAGACATTCAGCCAGTCAGTCACCTATAAAAATTTAGTGATTAACAAGTTCAGTATTCTTTTGACAGAAGTTGACAGTTTCAGTTTTTGTGGCAGATACAAAAAAGAGATCCTAATAAAGTATGTAGATTTCATGAGCGGTGGTACTGTACTGCTAATGCTACTTCATATTTGGTGGGGGAAATCGATTATATTCCTAGACTTGTGCGGGAAATACAGGTAACCAAGAATTTTATCTGTTTTTGATACTGAATTGAAAAAACACAATGTAAAAAAAAGGTACAACTATCTGTAAACCATCCCTCTTCTAGCTTACAAGCAAGGTTTTAAAAAACGTTAGACGCTAGGCGTGCGCTAGCCTAAAGTTTAGAGTTTAGGAAGTTTAAACGAGATTAAACGTGATTAAACATTTTTATTTTTTTTATTTTTGTGATGCTGAGAGCAAAATCAATACTAATAACACAACTTGAAGTAATAACAGTAATCATACCTCTTGCTGCACACTTAGTTTTCGACATCAGTTCCTTTCCTCCTTGGCTTCTTGCATTGAACAGCAGCTAACAATCAAAGAGAGACAAGTTAATAATCTGAAAACAGAAAAATCAGATAATAGGTAAAGAATAGAAACTCATCTATGAGGGCAGCAGCACAAGGCAAAATTGATCTAGCAAACAACAGGGCAGCAGCACAAGAACAGGGCAGCAGCACAAGGTAGTACACATTCAATCAATCAATCTTAACCCTAAATCCCCAATCCAATTCATAAAAATTGAGTGATTCACATGTAGAAATCAAAATTACAGAGAATGAGCATGGGAAGATGGGGAGAGACCGAGGGAGCACCTGGAGTGAAGCTATGGCGAGGAGGGATGCGGGTGGTGAAGCAGGGCAGGACGACGCGAGAAGAAGTGAGGGGCTGCGCTGGCGCCGGCGACCCCTGCGTCTGCGACCCCGGTGCCTGTGGCCTTCTGCTCCAGCTATCGAGGGCACTGCTCCTGCGATGGCTCCAGCTGGGGCTCCCCTTGCAACGGCGTCGACGAGCGACGAGGGCACGAGGCCAAGGACAAGGAAGCGGGAGGCCTGGGCGAGCCGGCGAGAAACGCTGCACCTCTCTCTGTTTTGGTGGAGCGACTCCCAATCTGCTCAGGCCCGCTGCTCTTTCACGCGTCCGCCCGCCCGCTTTTCCGCCCGTCTAAACGTGAGTTCCTTCCATTCGGCGCCAATTAAACGCCGCCGCACGATTAGTCGAGCGTCTAGGCGCGCACAACGATTAATTGAACGTTTACCCCCTAAACGAGATGCTAGGGCAAAGTTTAGCGTTTAATCTCGATTAATCACCGATTAATGACGTTTTTTTAAAACCTTGCTTACAAGCTACAACTTATAATTTAATGCTTCCTTATTATCCTCATTCTTCTGTTGGCTAATCCTAGATATACAAACATTATCACTATAGAACCAGTTACTAATGCATAATGTTCACACAAGGTTCTATCAATAAGAATTTATGATTTTGTCTTTAACTGAAATGATATTAAGACCTAGACACAACATGCCATCCGAAGTCCTCTATCCAATTGATATAAATCAATCAGGCAATGATAATCAAGAGCATTTCAATGGCCCACATAAATCATATAGCACACGTGATGGATTAAAAAGCATGTAGCATAGCTAACTGAATATGTCAGTGTGAAAATATGATGAGGATGATGACAAGAAACAGGAATTATGTGACATGTTGCTTAACTAAGTATAATAGTCACCCCCCCCCAAAAAAAATGGATGAGGATGATGACCAAACATCAACAGTTGAACACACATCACACATGATTGAAACTCTTAATTTATAACAATATGATAAATATGCTACTTCGCTAAACTGGAAATCAGAAAGATGGACAGCAAATAGACTTTTAAAAAATCTGGAGTACCTTTTGATGGTGAGCTCAAATGATAAAATTCAAAGAAGCCACTCCATATAGATCTTGGTGAGATTGTTAAGGTCCTCCTGAACAAACAGACAAGCGGACATTCAGAAAGTCACCTATAAAATAATAATCTTACACCTATAAAAATTTAGTGATTAACAAGTTCAGTATTATTTTGACAGAAGTTGAGAGTTCAGTTTTTGTTTAGTTTTTGTGGCAGATACAAAAATGAGATCCTGATAAAATATGTAGATTTTCACGAGCAGTGGTACTATAATGCTAATGCTACTTCATATCTGGTGGGGGAAATCGATGGTATTCGGGAAATAGAGGTAACCAAGAATTACATCTGTTTTTGATAATTGAAAAATCTCAATGCAAAAAATAAATGGTAACCTACCTGTAAATGAACAAGTAATAAGTTAAAAAAACATATGTGCAACATCTGTGTATCAAGGCAGGCAAGATCATGATCACGGATGGGGCCTAAGTTAGTTCAACAAGTGCTACTTCAGCAAGCAAATAGATAAAGAGCTGAAAAATACTGTCTTGTGGGCTAGAGACTTCAAAATTATATGGAAATCTGGAGCTGAAATCATGGTGGATCTCATGGATCTCGCAGAGGGGAAGAGCGATCTTGATGAACATGCTGCTGTCCCACAGCCGGATTGTGTTGGTTTTCAACTAAATCGGCAGCCTCCCTCCCAGATCGAGGTCTGGCAAGGCTGCCAGCGGGCAGCAGCATTGGAAGGGCAGCGGGGCCGCCGCACCACTGCAGGGAGGGGTGAGACCTGTGCAGCGCCGCCCGTAGATACCTACCTGAATGCTGTGGTCTAGAATTCTGGTAGGCGGGGTTGGGATGTGGAGGGGCGGCGCCGACTAGGAAGGGATGTGGATGGGCAACGGTCGGAGATGATGGGGGTGGATTGAGAATGGCGACAGCCGTGGGTGCGCAAAGGAGCAGTGCCGGTGGTGGGTAGGCAGAGGAGCAGTACCGGATGCGGAAGAGTCAAGGGGCGGCACCGGCGGGAGGTGGTACGGAGCAGTGGTAGGGAGAGGGAGGGGATGGGTGGTGCCGGCAGAGCAAGAGGAAACCGAGTGGACAGGATCTGAGAAATTGGAACCGCAAGAACGTGGGCGGGGGAGCTAAGCAGCTGAGACGCCGCTGGACCTTGGCCGAACAAAGTGGGCCGGGTCAAGTGAGCCTCCAGCCCGAAGGGAGGGGTGGGCCTGTTTACCTGCCTAATAGTCTACTGGGTACTGAATAACTATTTGGTACCCAGGTACCATATAGTAAACTCATGATGCTGGGAAATGCTACATGGTGCACTAAGGAGTTGCACACATGGTGAGAACATCTGTTATAGGACGAGTTACATTATCGGGTAGGAGGTCACGTCATAGCTAGGAAAGGCAAGCGTATCTTTGCTATATGCATTTATGCTTGAGCGGTATCAGGATCCCATTACGCCCAACGCGGTACTATGCTTCTACAATATTAAACAAAACACTTTCCACCGTGTGCAGACTTGCTTTCAGAGGTACCTGTTTGTTTAGACAATTTTGTGGGTCCCATCTACTGCCGCGTGGACACACAGAGGAATCGATGCATGTGCTGATCCGCTTCTTGTCCATGCTTTGGCTCGGCTCCCAAAGTCCCACTTGGCTCCGACGTGGTAAGAGCAAGGCTAATAAGCTTGTCTAATAGCCAAGCCATGTCACCTTGACACTAGCTTAAGAGACTACTCATACAACCATTAGTCTCTTCACAAATTTCAAAGACACATTTTTTATTTATGTGGGACCCAGCACTTGTGCCCATCCGTCCTTTATCTGCTCGTTGTCCACTTTATGCGGCATGAGCAAGGCTGGGCACTGGTAAGGGCAGCCGCGGGTCCACAAATGCATGCAGAGGTGCCTAGCTTGGTGCCAACCAGTCGCGTGCTCGGCGCTTGCTGTCTTGGCTTGCGTGATGAGACTGGCGACGACAGAGTCGACCGATTTACTCTCTCTTCTCTTTTTTTCTTTCTTTCACCTAGGATTTTGCTGATGTGGCTTGGCTCTAAGCCAAGCTGACATGGATTATTGTACCTGCTCTAAGGGTGGCCTCAATGGTGGCTGAAGTCATGCATGTGTCAGACTTTGTCCAATGAGGAAGAAAGAGAATGAGAAAAGGAAATAGATTGGCGATTTGCGAAGCGATAGTCTCGCACTTGTATCAATGAACACTGTCTTGGCTTCACCTCGTGATGCGTGGATTTACTCGTAACATTATTCTTTTAGTGTCTCTCACTTCCACATCAGCTGATGATTTAATTAGGATTGGCCGTGTTTAGTTGCCGATTCTAGGAATGCGCCCTGTAGCAATTCGTTTGTATTTGGTAAAAATTATCCAAACTTTGACTAATTAGGCTCAAAATGTTCGTCTCGCAAAGTACAACAAAACTGTGCAATTAGTTTTTAATTTCATCTACATTTAGTACTTCATGCATGTGCCGGTATTTTGATGTGATGAGAATCTTCTTTTTACATAGTAAAATTTTGGGTAGCCTAAGGTGTTGTGCGCTCGGCTCGAGTTGCCTGTCAACCAACACAGCTTCCTTGTCTGTTCTCCTCGACTTGATTCAAGTGGCAGTGTGTGCCAGATGTGCAACCGTGACAGACGCTGTATCAGAGCAAGAAACTAGTCTGACAGGAGGTCGTCTTCGAGATCCAGGTCCTCAAGCGAGATAGCAGATTTCACGCGACAGGACGC
This sequence comes from Saccharum hybrid cultivar R570, assembly GCA_038087645.1. Classification (NCBI taxonomy): domain Eukaryota; kingdom Viridiplantae; phylum Streptophyta; class Magnoliopsida; order Poales; family Poaceae; genus Saccharum; species Saccharum hybrid cultivar. The sequence goes on along the minus strand of JAQSUU010000347.1, from coordinate 7,688,782 downwards.
AGTCAAGCTCGTCAATGGTGGACACGCTTGTTCTTTCTTGGTTATATCTGCTACCTCATTTGCATTTAATTCTTATATGATCTTTTGATCAAACGTGGCAAGTGAACTATGTAGCCAACTACAAATAAAAGAACGTATTGAGGAAAATTTGTTAACACATGTCAGGTACTCAGGTAGTATCAGTGATGCCTTGTATGAAATGCATGTCCACACTGACATGACAGCTTTCACATAAGAATGCACCTTTCATATTGAAAAACAATGAATTATACTTTGTACTGAAGTAACTCACTTTTAAGACAATGAAAAAAAATGCAAAATGCAGCAAGAGAATCTTGTTTATATAAACACATTCAGGATTGAGAAGCATCAGGAAGCCACACAATGCCCCACAGCCTGCAGCTGTTTCCGTTTCACTGCAAGGATGTTTATTGATCGATATCCAGAGACGCACATGCATGTTTAGCTTAATGAAAATTAGTCATATATAAAAACTTAACAAATTCAGAGTCATTTATCAGACCTAAAGCTTGTTTTCTGCTGAGATTTGGGCACAAAAATGCGAAATATATAAGTAAGTTTGTCACACCTTTAGACCTTCACCAAGCTTGTTTTAGGTAATCAGTGTTTGAAAACTTCAAAAAGTTATAAGCGATTCCAAATAAGTCATCATGAAATCCAAGACGATGTTAGTATCTGTCACCACGCACCTACGGCAGCCCCATAACAGTATTGTAGACTATGTCAGGGATCATAAATTATATGGAACTGCCTATTATTAGTTTACTTCATTTCACTCAACAGGCAAGAGGATGTTCAACTTTTTCTGTAGATGCATGGATGGCAATTCTAGTGTCCACTCACTACAAGTCAATTGTCCAGCAAGAGGAATGGAGAAAGTAGCAGAACTGAAAGACCATACATGCTCCCTCCTCCTTATGTCCTGATTTTGTGAGTTTTGATTTAATTACTGGTAGTTGGCTCTTGTCCTTGGTTCCCTGCACTATTATTGTAACAATAATACATACTAGATGTGGACCACTACATATGTCTATAAAAATGCCTGTACAAGGTCAATAATCCGTGTATATCTCTAGAGGTTGCAGCAAGGAGCTGCACACTTGGTGAGAACATTAGTTAGGATGAGTTACATTATCTGGTAAGAGAGGTCACATGATAGCCACGAAAGCCAAGGGCATCTTTGCTATAAGCATTTAGGCTTGGGTGGCATCAGGAATCCATGACGCCCATTGTGGTAATATACTTCTACTATATTAACCAAAACACTTTCCACCGCGTGGAGACCTGCTTTCAGATGTACTTGTTTGTTTAGAAAATTTTGTGGGTAGAGTATCCATAGAGCGTCCCATACAGACACCGTCCCATCTACTGCCACGTGGACACATAGGGAATCGATGCATGTGCTCATCCGCATCTCATACATGCTTTGGCTCGGCTCCCAAAGTCCCACTCGTTTCCGACGCGATACTGTGCTGTGTGCTCGTCTCCAGTCACCCATGCTACGTCATCTTGATTCAGGTGGCAGAATGTGCCAGATGGGTGGCCGTGAGGGACGCTGTAGCAGAGCAAGAAACTAAGGGCATGTTTAGTTCTCAAAGAATTTCTCAAAAATTTTCAGATTCCCTGTCACATCAATCTTTGGACACATGCATGAAGCATTAAATGTAGATAAAAAATAAAACTAATTATACAGTTTAGTTGTAAAATCACGAGATGAATCTTTTAAGCCTAGTTAGTCCATGATTGGACACTGATTACCAAATAACAATGAAAATGCTACAGTCTGCCACAGTGATTTTTTGTAAATTTTTTTACGAACTAAACAGCCCCTAATACAAAAGGAGGCCCTCTTCGAGATCCAGGTCATCAAGAGAGAGTGGATTTCGTGCGGCAGTATGCGGTCAGACTTGGTTTTTCTTGGTTATCTGTTACCCTTAAAGGAATAGTTTCATTTGAGTACCAGAATGCCGACCAGTTGATCTGGCCATCTAGGTGAGGCTTTTCCCCTAATTCTTGACCATTTGGCCATCCAAAGTTTGAGGACAACCTTTAATGTTGGTTAATTGGTCACGCAAGATTGGTACAAAAAGTTGTTATAATCTTGTCTCAGTAATTGCTCAATACTTGCTTGAGTTTGAAACGATTACATGACCCTATATTTATAGTCCTTATTAGAGTTGTATTCCGAGCAAAATAGAGCACTAGTCCTTATAGATTTGGTATTCTCCTTTCCTAACAAACCAACCTTATTTCCTAAGCAACCTTATTTTATTTTCCTTAATTTTTTCCAAAACTTCCATCTATTCTGGATCATTTGACCATTTACAGATGCGGTCGCTAGATGTGCCTGCCTCTATTAATCAGAGAGGTTGTCTTCTAAAATCCTTTTTTGGTACTGTTAGTCATAAAGTCATCAACTCATCAATGAAGTATAATGGACTCCTACAGCCTTCTAGGCCTCATGAGCATGTCTTGTGGATCCGGGCCATAGTTCAATGAGTCTAAATGTATAAAAATGGTAATGCATAACTTGTGTATGTATGCGTAGTACATTCTACTACTAAAGGGAATACATTCATGCTCATTGCTTGGGATGCTGATTACCTAAGCCACTTGTTATGCAAATATACGCCATATGCCGATATACATGGAGCTCATACATGTCATGGCCCATACACTTGATAATTAAAGTCAATCTTGCATTTAGCCATGCATGTATCATTAACGTAGATTTTTTGAGCCACAATTTTCCATGGGCAAAATAATATTATGGGCCTGTAATTATCTATGGCAAACTTTTATTCTATGGGTCAATCTGGACATCACTAAATGTATGGGTTTGATTTATAGGAGTGCCCAATGGGTCGAAGAAATATTTATATTGATGGTAGGGCTTCAAATATTAGAGTCACTTATATCCTTGTGTGGCCAGTTCCACTCAAATATCTTATTTCGTATAACTAATATAGTGATGTAGCTTAATTGGCATTATATAAAATGTGCCAAAATTTTATCGCACAAACATCCCTCGAATTAGAAATGGTTGGACAAAGGAAACAAGTAAGCCTACATTTTTTTGCTACTTAAAATACTCATTGATTTACATAGCATTTTGGGAAACCACCAGAGATGCTCGAAAGGTTAAGATGTTCGTGCGTGCAGGAGTGTGTAGCTTGGAGAGTCCGGCTATTATATATTTTTGTGTTACAATCTGCCATCATAAGTAGGAAGCATTTTAAGAAGCGGAGTGGAATTAAAGCGCATGCATATGGGCAACGCGGATCCTGAGTGGCGTCAGCAGCGGATACCTTCCAATGCCTCTTGCTAACATTTTAGGCAGAGGTTACAGCAAAAAGCAAGTAGTGTTTGGTTCCCCGATATCTCTCATTTCCATCATCAGCGCTCCTGGCATTCTTTCCATTTCACATACTCAAGATAGAGCTGGAGTTCTCTAAGAGATAATAATAAAAGGATACCTTGGTATATATTAAGAAAAGAATCATGACATGTTGTTACTTTTATTGTGCCAAAGGATACCGCAGGGAATCAACCTCATGATCTTAGGCCTCAAGTGTTGCTTGCTTACCACTTTGTCTCAATGTCAATTGTGACTTGAGTGGCTGATACAATTCTTTTGTATTTATTATATTGAATATCGTAATATAAATTTGAAACTCTAAACAAATTCAAATGAAAAATTAAAAATTTGAACTCGAAAGTTTTAAATCCCTTCAAGGTCCACAAGTTCGATTGAGGTCATTTCTCCGAGGCCGTTTGAAAAATAAAAACATAAATTTCGAAATCATTAATTTTACAACAGAATTTCTAAGGTCATTATTGGAATGGTAAATCAATAAAACTACATAAGTTGTCAAAAACATTACTACTACATATGAGATAACCTAAAAAGACACCAGTCTACCAACAAGGACTCCTAGCAGAGTTACAAGGACAAGCGACACCAAGAAACTAGAGAGAAAAAAACACTACATAACTGATTTTTAGAGATGTCTTTTTTTTATTTCCGAAGTTCACTGCATCAACAACTGCCTCTAGGGATGCCTCAAGGGGCCTCGGATAAACAGTGCCTCTAAAATTATATTTTGCACCACTAAAAATGATCTCCATTTTCAGCAACTCTTGATAAGACCAGGCTCCAGTAGAAATCATATTTGTAGATGCGGCTCTTGTTTTGACAACCTGTACACAAACTGTAGCAGTGCAGTGCGCAACCAAATTATTTCAGGCCCATTTGATATAGCTTTACTTCACTATTGTAGCATGGATGACTCAACAAGACCTGAACATGCTGTAAGAGCTGTGTGATATGGAAGGTCAGAGACACAGACACGTTGTAAAAGAACGAACCTATGATCTCTGATGGAAGGATCGGATATTCGGATATCATAGACACGCATAAAGGTAAACCATCTCCCATATCTAAAATGTGAGACCGGTGCCTTAACTACCATGTCCCTGATTGAATGCATCAGAGATTGTATGTTAACAAAAATCCATCTAATTGTTCTTATCTGAGACTCGTAGATGAGTCTGATCACAGACTTTCTGTTGTAATACCCCCATCTTTGATGTGTGCATATCAGAGATGGTTTCTTGTTCAATAACTGTCACTAATGTGTGAATAATCTGAGGCCGGGAATAACACGTCGCTAATGTTGTCCACATCACAGACATAGATTTAGAGACACTTGTTTTCCTGTTGCTAACATGCATCATGAACAATTGTATTATAGTGGCACTTAATTTATACCGCAATGCTAATGGATGTGTGGTAGCATGACTAGACCAGGAATGACTATAAAATGACTGGTGCAAGCTCAAGTACCACTAGTGTAGTTTCAGGATCACTAGGTTAACTGCGACAACCCAAGGCACTGACATTGTGTGAGAGCACATCGACCATTTATTTTTGACAGGAATTATCTATTCATGTTTTGTCACTACTGGAAACTCAAAAATTCCTGTCGGTAAGGAGCCTACCGCAGAAAAATTGTATTTATCCTGTCGGTTTCCATAAAACCGACAGAAAAATAGCGAAACCGACAGAAAAATGTTAATTATTCTGTGTGGCGTCATAGAACCGACAGAAAAATTTAGTTTTTTTGTCGGTCGCTGTGGTACCGACAGAGAAATACCAATCGACGTGCGGTGGGAGTCCGAACCGGTACCCAACCTGGGCCTAGGCCGTGTCGGCCTTTCAGGCAGCCCGAAAGAGGGCATGCTTTAGCCAGCACGCGTATATAACACGGTCTGCCCAAACCCTAGCCCCACACAGCATCCCGTCCGCCATTTGCCAGATCCAGCCGCCACCCTTGCCTCTCCTTGCAGCGCCGCTGCTCCTGCCTCCTCGCTGTTGGGGCGGGCAGATCCACGACCATGGCATCCCAATCCAGTGAGCAAGGCAGGCGGAGGCCGGCCGGCCCCGAGAGGCACCTGCGGGGGCACCAGCTGAGAGGAGGACGAGACCACGGCAGCCGTCGCCGTCCACGACCGCACGCTCGTCGCGTCGCCCAACCACCGCAAGGCCTGCCGCGGAGCGCGCTGCCGGCGATGGACAGCACCACACCTTACTGCAGGCGCTGCTCTCCTGGGGCCCGCTCTCTGAGCGCAACTTCCCTGCCGTCTTCGCCGCCATCTCCGGCAAGAACCCGGTACGCTGTCCGCCTGCCTCTATCCTGCTAACGCCACTCGCAGCCCAACTGCTCGACGAAATGCTTCTCTAGCCTGTACAGTTAGCCTATGTAGTTTTGAGATTCCGTGGTCTTTCCCATGTCCACAAAAATACCTCGGTAGTAGATGCAAAAGCCAGGGATGCAGTAGAAAGGTGTCAATAATTTAGAAACGTAAGTTGCTAGATTTTCATCTGAGGTATTTTTGGATCTAGCAAGAATTAGTCCACTGCCGAATTAGTCACATGCAGATTTTCATCTGAGGTAATTTTGTATTGATTTCAGAAACAATGTCGTCAAGTACTCCATGCATATCTAATAAGGTAACCGAATAACTCCTCTGATTTGCATTCCTCCTCTGCTATTTAGTTAAACTTAGATTAATTCAATGGGAAATGTTTGATGCATGGTCTGAGATTAGTTACAATGAACAAATTGTATTAAACTCTGAAATATGAAAGATTTTCCATGCTTTACAGAATTATTACGCCACCTTGACCTCAATGAATGACTTAATGGGAAGCTACGTACAATAGTACTCTCGAATATATTTAATTTTACACTAATGGATCCAAACCATGGCTCACCCAGAAAGCAAACAATGCAATGTCAGATTCAAATGCATATGCATATACGGCCTTAACTAACTATGCTTGCTGATATTTTTCCCTTTTCCCTCTCTGTTACCATTACACCGAAATGATTGCTGTTTTTCCAAAGTAATATGCGATATTCTAGCAGTGGACCCTCACTGCTCATCATGTTTCGTGTGGCTACATACAGTTATATATCACCGCTTCTAATTTCGCTTTACTTGCATATTCAGATAAAGCTCGATATATTTAAATTTGACAATACCATCTACTGTAACTTCTTTATGGTCTTCTTATCCCATTGCAGTGTTTTTACCTCATCACATATGTTATAGATTCAAATATTCCACATATCCATATTGCCAAATTCTCATTAAATATAATTACTGAAACATGGAGTGTGCTGTTTTATCACAGAAAAAACATTTGTCTTCCTATTATACTCAAAATTATCCCAAATGAAACATTAAACTGTACATCTTCCATTGCGCATGTGCTAATTTCCTTTTCCCAACTACAGTGTGTATTGTCTTTGCTTACAGGTGATAAGATTCTTTTACCACCTTAAGGTCCACCTTACGTACGACAACATTATTCAACCTTAAGATGTCAATAGTGATGCACCCTAACAAGGATGGATGTTGGCAATTCTGAAATTTTGCTTTGTGTCCGTGTAGCAACACTGTTTTTAGCAAGTGAGTTAATTATGCCATTGCTCAATAAAATTGTAAAGTTCAGGCTTAATATGATTATTTGAAGCCTTCGACAGTCATCAAGAGCATTGTTTGAATATATGCTTTTCAATTTGTTTCTGTTGTAGCAGTTTTGCAGGAGCAGCAGCAGTTCGGCAGGAGAAGTAAGTTTATTGACAGTAGGTGAAGCAATTTTTAGTTTACCAGCAGCAGTTCGGTGGATGGCTTATTGGTGTGTTACTGTTTTTATTGATTGCTCTTATACAGCTTTTAATCCTTGTTTAATCACTAGTTTCAAGGAGTTTGTTGCTGTAATATGTGCCATTGAAACACTGAGTCTGACACTATGAACTAAAACTGAAGCACAAACTTAAGTATTGAAGTCTAGAATACTAAAAGTCTAAAACTAAAACAATAATTAGTGATTGTCTTGCATAGTGAAAACTGGAATAAGAGTAGCTGCAGAACTGACAATTGAGGCATTACTTAGTTGTTTTTTCATAAATCGTTTTCACTTGAGCATTTACTTGTACTTGAGAAGTGGAACATTTCTAAGATCTCTAATGGTGTAATGAAACCTTGCTGATGCAAGTCTTCTCTATACTTTTGCAGGTTTTCTTCATACAAGGATGAGCCTTGCGAAGGCGTGCCGTGCAAGATAGGCTAAATCAGTGGCATGAAGATTCAATATTTTTTATAGATTAGAGTAGATTATTGCCATTTTAGGCAAAGTTGGTTGGTGCCAATTTACTTATGATATTTCTATCTGTTGGTGCCATTTTTGAACTTGATAATTTATCAAAATGGACTGATTGTTTTATAGTTGTCATTTGAAGAATCTAGCCATGTGTGCCTTGTGTAATATGTTCTTTTCATTGACTTTACATGCAATACGAATGGTTCAAGTTAACTTTGAGATTATTCTGTGGATTTTAATGCAAATGAACTGATAGAAATGGGATTCTAGACCTGGTTGCTCAGAATTTTCCTGTCGGTGGATTGGAATTTTCCTGTCGACGCTATACCAACAGGGAAAATGTCGTACCGACAGAAAAATTTGTTGCCCGACAGTAAAATTGTATTTCTCTGTCGCTTTAGTCCTGTCGGTGTTTTTTCTGTCGGTATACCGACAGGAAAATTATTTTTCTAATTTTTCTGTCGGTATTTGCTATTTTCCTGTCGGTTTTACTCCGACAGGAAATTTTGAGTTTCCAGTAGTGGGTAATTGCTGTACACGCTCGCCGCACGTCACATGGACCGTTTATTACTCAGGCAGCAACGTCATGTTCTCTATAAAGACTTTCATGATCTCGAAGCATCAAGAACTCACGTTGCCAGAGATGAGGGTTCACTTGCACAGCTATTCCTGGTGCACACTAGCTTCCCTATATACCAGCATATTTCGCAGACATTGCTTCAAGCTTAATGCAGCTAGACTGTGTGTTGGTGAAAATGTTTGGCGCAAGGCGTGTGAATTGAGGTGGTAAGGACCCAGCCAGCAGAGATGCTCGTCATGTTCTCTATAAATGTTTACTTGGAGACGATGATGCCAGCCCAAGTCTCTGTGACAAAATTATAAATTATTTAGTTCACGAAATTGCAGAACAATGCAAAACGGGAATCAGTTAATTGTGACAAAAGGTTACTTCATATCAGAGGTTAATGTTTCGTCCGCAAATAATAAATGCCCGAGACTTTAATGAAGTGTAATACAGTCCAACTGTGTGCGATCATCATGGAATCAAATAAATTTCTCGCAGAAGTACTGAAGTTAGCATAACAAATGGCACGGTATCAGCGATCACATATATGTTATGAGCTAGCTGCCTCTGCCTACTACTTAAGTACTACTAGTAGCGATCACTACTAGTGGTACTCAAGTACCACTAGTGTAGTTTCACTTCACTGATGATGCAGCAGTCTGTTCAATTTATGTCGCAAATGGATGTGCAGTAGCATTAGTGATGAGCATGTGCTCACTGATGTGGTCCCGAGTTTGAGTTTTGATTTAGTTGCTATTAGTTTACTCTTTTACTTCTGTAACTGTATAGTACCAATAATAATTGTTTTATATGTCCAGACCAAACGAGCATATAAATTGAGACTTCAAAAAGTTTATAGGCACCAATATATGTAGTGTAGTTTCAGGATCGTTAGGTTGTGACAAGCCAAGGCATAGGACATTCTATGGTGAGATCGAGCCCATAGATGAGTTGTGTTGCTACTATTGGTAGGAGCCTTTTTGTTGGCCTGGAAATGATGAAGCAAAATGCAGCAAGAGCCATCTTCTCTATAAGTACATTTAGGATTGAGAAGCATCAGGAGCCCATAGAGAGGGAGCTACGTCGGGTCATAATGGGGCAAAGTCTGATCCAATCTTGACAAGCCTACTAGACTAGCACAGGGCTTGGATCTCCATGCAAAAAAAATGGACGAGATATAGAAGATAGCGCGATAAAGTGAGGGTACACGGCGAGGAACGGGGTGAAGATAAGGTTGGCCCCCGCAAGAGAAATACATTGCTTATTGTTTGCATTTTTTATATATAGTGTTTGCATTTCTTTACCAATTGTTTATACTAGTGAATATCTAAATAGAGAAATTTTCATTATTTTTAAATGAATCGGCCAGCGCCATCGATTTTTAAATTGAAGAGAACATAGACTAGGAAAAGATTATAATTACAATAGAGCAACGGACTCACTATTGGTGAAAACAAGAAAAATAACAAAATTAACAATGAAAGTCAACAACAAGACACTACTACAAACTCTTTATAGAGGTGGTTGTTCAGCCGCCCCTAGAAAACAATTTGCAGAGGCGGTTAGAAACATGGGCCACCTGTACAAATTGTTTCCAGAAATCATAAATCCAGCCCTAAAATTTAAATTTCAAACTACGAGAAATTAACAAAATTTATAGAATTTAAATGATTTAAAATGAAAAGGTAGTTAACTACAAAGCTATAGATCTCTTCGAGCTACGAATTTAGATATAAAATTTGTCTTCATCCGGCATTGTTTGAAGATGCTATGAATTTAATGTGATGAACCTATTTTTAGAGATGGTTCTAGACAAGAACCTTTAAAAATCGTTTTACAAAGGTGGCTGAAAATACCAATTGCCACTAAAAATGGATTTCTAGAGGTGGCTCATTTTAGAAACAACTTTTAGAGGCGGTTTTAGAGCATCTCCAAGAGTTCCCTAAATCTCCTCGTAATCCTTGATTTTTAGAAAGATGAGAAAAAACCCCTCTCCAATTCCTAATCCATCATCCTAATCTTTTAGGACTTGGGAAAAACTCCCCCAATCTGTGTACGCGCCGGAGACCTCGCGCGTATCGTAGCATCCTGCGCTGTTTCCATCTTGGCGTGGTGTTTTGGCGTGGCTCTTCCCCTTCGCGCCGAAGCAGAGGGTCACCGCCGCCGTCTACTGGAGCGGAGTTGGTCGCTGGCGTCGTCGTGTGGAGGTAGCCCATCGATGGCTACCTGCTGCTGCTACTTGATGGCGGGCAACCTGTTGATGCCTACTGGGAGTTGGTGCCGGCGTCCTCTGGATGGGAGGTGCTTGCCGGGCTGGTTGAGGTGGCCACCGCCTGGGACAACAAGAGCAGCCGGTGGATGTAGGTCTTGGTCCAACTCCACGGCAGCGGCGTGTACGTGTTCGAGACAACACCACCGCGGCGGCGGCGGCCTATGTGAGACTACCGATGACTTTAGCGGAAAAAAAAGAATTGCAAAAAAAAACCTAGGTGGGACCAAATTTGATTTTTTTTTTAGAAGTCAAATATTAGGTACTATTGGATATGGCTTTTTTTTCCTCCCAATAACTTTTTAGGAGTTGGGAAACATGGAGTTTTTAGGAGAAATATTTAGGGAACTCTTGGAGATGCTTAGATAGAGTAGTCTCTACTAAAAATAGAGACATCTCTAAAAATCAATTATGTAGTAGTGCGGGCTGATTGGATGAGGCGCCTGCATGTCCCATAACACATCGCCAAACCACACCACTGCCACAAGAAGCAAGAAATGGATCAAGCCACATCAAACCATACAAGCGCCACCACCCACCTGGTAAATAACCCAACACCACACACCACCATCGCTGAATAATAAAACCACCAATTCAGCGCACTATTTTACTGCTTGTGTCTCGCACCAAGAAAGTCACCGCTATGTAGAGCAAGTAGCTACAGGGCACTGCAGGTTGTGTAGTTCGTACATTTGCAGAAGCCATGTTCAGGAATAGATACATCGTTAATAGATATGCAGTATGTTTGTCGTCGTTCTTCCAATACATTTGATATGGTTTTTCCGTTGCAATGCAGGTGCATATTTGATAGTATTTATTAAATAAACCAATGTAGGTCATGCTTGGGACGCGAGGTTGTGTGGTGTTCCCTAGTTTGCATCTTTTTTGCCATTTTTGCTGCTCTAGAGTGGTTTGGCGTGCGGAAAAATTCTAGCAGGAACTATTCTCATAGGGCAGCGGTAAGCACCGACCACGTATTTATAACACATGTCCTTATTACACAATCATCTCAGGTGCGGGATTACCTCCCTAGTTTGCATCTTTTTTGCCATTTTTGCTGCTCTAGAGTGGTTTGGCGTGCGGAAAAATTCTAGCAGGAACTATTCTCATAGGGCAGCGGTAAGCACCGACCACATATTTATAACACATGTCCTTATTACACAAGCATCTCAGGTGCGGGATTACCTCCCTAGTTTGCATCTTTTTTGCCATTTTTGCTGCTCTAGAGTGGTTTGGCGTGCGGAAAAATTCTAGCAGGAACTATTCTCATAGGGCAGCGGTAAGCACTGACCACATATTTATAACACATGTCCTTATTACACAAGCATCTCAGGTGCGGGATTACCTCAAAATTTAGGATGAGTAGTTACAATGAAAAATTATTTTATCTTAGATGTTGAATGTTTGTATATAGACACATGTCGTAAATCGGTAGCAGGTATCCGCATCTTCCTAACGAGGATAGTACGTCCCTCAGAGATTTCTTTTCTGCCCTCTCCACAGGTACAGCAGGGGCAACTGTTTTTTGCCTCGTGTGAAGACAATCAGTACTGGAAACCAGGATTTCCCTGACGGGCTGTACAACCTGATGACTAGCAATTCTCTGTCAGTCTGAAAATCATTACTGGAAGTTTTTTGAACGACAAGATAATTATATTGTTGTCCTTCAGTTCCTACCGTCAAGAAAAAGCATTTCCCTGTTGGTGGAGTATTATTTTTTGTCGGTTGCCACCGACAGAGCTAAATTTCTATCCTGATGGTTTTGATTTCCTGATGGCTCACAGGAAAATTAGAGCTCAATTTCCCTTTCTTCATTGGCTTGGCTGCAAATTTTTATTAGTGACAGTTAAACATTATGGTGATCTAAAGGTAATTTTATTTAGCATAAAAAATGCCGTTCAAGCTCTTCTGGACCTTTTCTATCTAGAAAATGTACAGATCATTTTGATTCTGACTAATGTCAACACGTGTTATAAAACATTCATGTTTTATTTTTAAGTTCTCTTTTCCTAGCTAGTTCAAAGATTACTGTTAGGTTCTGTCTCGATCCCATGAACTGAAACCAATGTCTAGAAAGAGCTTTCTATTTTATTATTAGATTACTTTTTGTTGGGAAAGTGGTTCATAGCAGGGTGAGATTCAGACAGTCTTCGCTCAGGTGAAGGCAGAACTCAAGGTCAAATCGGGGGTGGGGTCCCAAGGCTTAATTAGGGTTTCCTTCATTCACCGTTCTCCACCTTGTATAGGTCACTGTACATAAGGTAGTTATTTTACAACTTTACCCTACAATCCACGGGGCATATTCTAGGGATATGTGCCCTTACTAGTCCTAGTCTCCAAGGGCATCTCAGGTCTTCTCTCTCTGCACCATCTTGCCTCATGGGCCTTAGCAATGAGCCTGATGGAGGCCCATTTGTTCCTCTTCACGTGCCTTCCTTCTGAACCTCTCATATGAAGGGCGGAGGCTCGACCTTCGCTAGTTCTCCTCACACCCTGAGATGATTCTCCGCCTTGCCTCTAGTGGCCTTCGTCCTGCTGCTTGGTGCTCTGTTTCAAGGTGTTTTGCTTGTCCTCTCCGTTGAGCCTCTACCAAGCTTGGTCCTTTGCACGATCTTGAGTTTATCCTCGAGCCTTCGTCATTGGGTCTCAGCCGGCCCTGAGCCTTCGCCAAACCATGCTGTCATGGCTGAAGGCTTTCACAGAATCCCTGTCCAAAAATGAGAACCGTGGAGATAGTTTGTAATTCCATTCAAAGGCATAAAAATGGAATTCATAGAAAAGGGAGTTTTTTCTCGACCCAAATATCTATGTCTCAACAGTTTCCCCCTGAGGCAGGTCATGAATTTTAGTTCTTCGTTAATATTGGGTCGCGAAGACTGTCTCTGACTCCCCCTGGTGCGTTGTGTCAGATCTTGTACATGTGACATGGTCTTTTCTGATTGCCTGCGGGGGCTCTAGAACCGATGCGTCTGCAAACAAACGTAACCATTGGCAATGGAAGTCGAAGCGCCCACCCATGGCCTATATAAGGGGGGGGTGTTGGTGGGAAGACCACACCCACCCCGCTCACTCGTCTGTCGCTTTCTTTGCGCATGCTTCCTTTTTTGTTTCCACGCTACTCTCGCCTTCTAGGCCTCCATGTTTTTTCTTTGCCTATGGTTTGCTGTGACTTGCCTAGTCTTCAGGAGTGGCTCCTCCCACGAGTCCCAATTTTCATTGGTCTTCCTTTAGCGGGCCTTACTCCCGTCTACTCGGCATAAGGGTGGACGAGTGGTCAAAACACTTTGAAGAGCGTATGATGGTTGCTACAAAGGCCCACAAAGATCTTGCTAATATTGAAGCATCTGTCGGAGACCTAGTTCCGCTGAAGGCTAAGAAGAAGAAGACAATGAAGAAGACTTGGGAGTTTGGCCATCGCTGGTGACTGAGGAGGTGATCGCTGAGCTAGAGGAGGTGGGCTGCTTCCCTAAGGGCAAGGGGAGGCCTTCTAGAGGTGAGACAGTTCCAAAACCTGAGATGATGAAGCTATCCTCATCAAAGATTTCTTCGTGTGCGGTCTTCACTTTCTAGCTGTGCCTTTCCTATGTTATGTGCTAGAGTCTTTCAAGGTACGGCTCCACCACCTCACTCCTGGGATCCTCACACTAAGTAAATTTTGCTAGGCGTGTGAATTGTATGGCTCGAAGTTGGACCTAGATACTTTCTACGCATATTATGACCTCCAGTGCGAGTCGAAGAAGGTTAAGATTGGGGGGTTGAATATGAGGCCTAGTTTGGTAGCTGCACATTCATGGCGAAGAGGGCGTAGAAGGAGGGAGGGATGGAAATATCCTTCACCTAGAAGAACAAGTGGGACAAGGAAGGGGCCTGGCACTGGTTTTATGTGAAGACTACTAGTGTGAGTAACAGGACTGGTCCTAAGGTTGTTCGTTACCCACTTGCATCGACCATGGAGGACATCAGGCCTTCAACCCATGTAACATCGGAGGCCGATGCAGCCCGCGAGGCTTGTGATGTGTTCTTCGCCACTTCTTGCTGTTATTCCAGAGGGCACGACCTTGTGGAGGAAATAGTGGCTTCCAAATTCTGGCCACTAGGGAGAAAGAATAGGCCGAAGATGAAGCTAGAAAAGATGAAGCTTCTGGTCTTTGGCACTGAGGAAGGCGTCCTTTGCCCTCGCTTTGGTCTGAAGCGTGCCGAAGATGAGACTGACTCGGAGTTTGTCAGTTATGTGGAGAATGAGGCTATCGAGACACTTGGCGATATCTTAGAGAAAGAGTACCTTGCTCGTTGGGCCATTGGAGGTAATATGCCTCATCTTAACCGGTTCTTTGAGGAAATGGACATGAAGTATACAGATCATAAGGTTCCTCCCAAGGTACTAAAGTCTATCGAGGATAAGGCTGCTAAGGCTGGCATGGCGAAGAAAGATACCACACATGCCAAGTCAAAAAAGAGGAGGGCTGCCAGCGTGACGAAGATAGTCTCAAAGAGGTGCAAAACTACTAAAG
Source organism: Saccharum hybrid cultivar R570 (assembly GCA_038087645.1). NCBI lineage: Eukaryota > Viridiplantae > Streptophyta > Magnoliopsida > Poales > Poaceae > Saccharum > Saccharum hybrid cultivar. The sequence continues at coordinate 7,673,744 of JAQSUU010000347.1, read as the reverse complement.
TTTTAAAGGTTGCTTCTGCTGAGGAGGAGGCAGAGAGTACGCCTGTTGACACTGGAGCCGTGCCGTCTAGTGTGGAGTTGCCAGGACAGAGGCCTCTTCCACCGGCGAAGGTGAAGACCCCATCGCTTCTGCCCTTGAGGGCTAGGTGGTGGTGCTGCTGTTGGGGCTCCTGATGTGGGGCCCATGCCATCCATGTTTGGGGGCGACAAATACTCGTCTAGCTCCAAGAATGATGACATTGACACGGGGGCAGCTAGTGCATCAGTTAGTGATGAGGCCGTGTCCAAGGAGCATACTCAATCCACGAAGGCTTCTCACTTGGAGGAGTCTGAGGCAAAGTCAAAGGAACGAGCGTCTCCCGAGAGGCCTCAGGATCTAGTACCTCGTAGTGTGCCATCGCACGTTGAATACGCTGAAATGGTTGATGCCGCTCAAGGCATCATGTTTTTAGGTAAGTGCTGTTGAATTATGGTGTTTTCTGGTCTTTCTACGTCTTCGTTTGTTCTTCTAGATGAGTTGCCTTTAGTTTGTAGGTGACCTGGCTAAGGCCGTGACTGGCAAGGGTGCTAGTGGTGAGAGGCCACTTACACCTGGCCGAGATCTTACCCAAGAAGGCTTAGGTGAATTGCCTGGCACAACCAAGCTTCTAGGGCTTGGTGGCCGTTCGGAGCCTAGTCAAGCTGATGGCGAAGGTTAGTCCCTATTTTGTATTTGCTAGATTTTCCTTTGGCATGTAGTTTTGATTCTAATGTTCTTCCTGTCTTCGGCAAGCGGATCTACTGATACTCTAAGTAGGTGGGTGGAGGCCCTTGGCCACCTTTCCAAGTCTTAGGAGGTTGCTTTATACCTCTTCGCTTGTTTTGATGTTTTACGTCTTACCTTGCTTATGCTTTTATTTTTCTAAGATCGCGCTTGCCACCACTTCAAGAAGGTTGACGTGTACACGTTGCTGTGGCTTAATCTTGAGCAGCAATGTGTTGTACATGTCTTTACCATCTATTGGTATCTGCTTTTACTAATTTTTTGTATGTGCAGAGTCATCATATGGCGGAGGCATTGGAGGAGCGCGCTTCTCATGAGCTCATTAAACATGATGAGGCTATTGAGGCCCTCTAGAAGGAACTTGATATAGTGACCGCGGAGAAGAAGTGGTTTGCAGAGGAGATTGCAAGCCTTCGATCGGCCCAAAAAGATTATGACGACTTAAAGGCTAAGGTGGAGTCCTAAGATAAGGCCTTGGCCAGTTCGAAGGCTGTCGAGGAATTGACCTTGGGGAGGGCCCAGAAGGCCAATGACGCTGTTGAAGGTCTTCACAAGGAATTGATGCGGAGAGGTCTTCCAACGCTGCTTTACTTGCGCAGGTCGAATTTTTGACGAAATGTCTTGATGAGGCGAAGGCTAGCTGGATTGTGCACTGACACGCCGACTGGCTTTGGCTGGGTTACTTCTTCTCTTCTAGCTGACGCATCCACTTTTGGGATCTTTTTGTGGATGAAGTCTAACTTTTCTAAGCTACTGGATTTTTTCACCAAGGTCAGAGATTTTGCTGCGCTTTCGAGTGCCACAAATCTGTCAAAGACTTTGGCAAAATCTGGTTGTGAACACGTCGAGAGCTTGAGGCGGAAGGAGTTTGAGAGCCCGGCGGAACATGGGGAAACCCCAAAAATGTCTCAACAGTTAAAAACTTATAAGTTCCTCTTGGTGCATGTTTGGGCGATAGGATGCCTGCGCCTTGGCAGAGGCTCATCGGGCTGAGGTTTGTCTCTTCTAGTTTACATGTCTTTGCTACTTAGTACTTACATTTTCTTTTACCTGTTGTCACTTTAGTGTGCTCCGTGCAGGATTTGAAGAATGTGGAGGCTCGTAGTATGCTGCTGCTAGACTTGGATGGCTATATTTGGGTAGAGTTTAGACTTGGATACAGTGGCAGTACTATTGTTGTTGCCAGGGTGCAGCGAAGGCGTGGTCTACTTTTCTGACCGGTTGTTGCTGCGAAGGCTGCGGGTTCTCTATACCCTTTATCCTCTCTTAAGTTTCCTTTGTATCTGGGCAGTCCCTAGTTACGTGCCCCTTGTTTTCTCCATGGAAGAAATAATACTGCCTTTGCTGCTTCTGACTTTGATTTCTGTTCCAATTTTTCCCTGATTGTCTCTTTTGTTGTCATACAGGCCCTGTGACCTGGCATTTTGGTCGGCCTTCGGTGGCTGCTGAGTTTGCTGATTGTCTCGCTATTGATCTATGTTGAGAACTTGCTGGTTAGGCCCTCGCTGCTGCTAATTTTGATTTGCGTTGTTTCTCGATGTGTTCCTGTTTCTGCTTTGGGCTTGCCTGTATTGCTCTTGTTTTTCCAATCTCTTGTAAAGGTCCCTGTCAGACCTGCAATATTTTTCGAACTCATTGTATAGTTCTTCGATGGTCTTAGGCTTCTCTCTGGCTAGATGATCCACGAAGGCTCCTATCCGAAGAACCTTATCGCCTCTTCAGTGGCTATCTCCTCAGGGACATTTGGTGCCTTTACCTTGAGCTGAACAAACTTTTGGTAAAATTCTCTTAGAGTTTCTCCTTGATACTGCCTGCACTGGAAAATACCTAAACATGTTAGGGACTCGCTTGAGAACCCTTTGAAGATGGCCATGATCTTGTCATGGAGGTCCTCCCAGGAATACGCTGAGCTGGGTCTTATCATTGAGTACCATGCGAGGGCATTGCCTTCGGCGACGATGACGAAGGATTTTGCCAGGACTGTGTCATTTCCACCAGCAGAGGCTACAGCTGCCTCAAAACTCATGATGAATTGACGCAGGTCTGTCTTCCCGTTACACTATTAGGCAGTGTGATAGGCTTGTATGAGGATGGCCACGGGGAGCTTTAAAGTCCTTCAGACAATGGAGATTTTGTATCTATAGCTCTTTGAAATAATGGTATAGTGATTAGTGTGCAGAAGGCTTGCTGAGCTGCTATGCTTGGCGAAGGATTAGGCTGACTTTGAGGTTGGGATCGATTGGAGTTATTTGATTGGGGTTGGTTGGGCTGCAGGCTCTGAATTTTAGTCTGTATTATTGCCAGCTGCTGTCGGACCTCCGCTGCATGCTGTGATGCTTGCATCACCCTTTGGGCCGCAGCGAAGGCTGCGGCGAGCCTGTCTCTCTCTTGCTGTGCATTTCGCAGGTCAGCCTGCAGTTGTTGGAGCACCTGCTCTGACATGGGGTTTGGATCTGGCAGGTTGGCTTTAGTTGTGGGTTGGACGGGTGGTGCCTCTTCCTCTTCATTTTCTTGGTTTTGTGAGGCACTGGCATATGTGCAGGGTTGGCATGTTTGGTTCTCCCCCTGGTTGATGGTTCTACCGGGGCGCTTGTGGTGGCTAACCTTTTATGTGCCATGGTGGGTTTTGCTTGGCCTACCACTAGTGGGTGCAAATGTTGGGAAAGTGGTTCCCAGGAGGGTGAGATTCATAATGTCTTTGCTCAGGTGAAGGTAGAACTCAAGGTCAACTCGGGGGTGGGCTCCCAAGGCTTAATTAGGGTTTCATTCATTCACCGTTCTCTCCCTTTTTACATGGGGTTTGCCTCCCCATTTTATAGGTCATTGGACATAAGGGAGTTATTTTACAACTTTACCCTACAATCCACGGGGCCTATTCTAGGGATATGCCCGTGCAAGGTCTAGTCTCCAAGGGCATCTCAGGTCTTCTCTCTCTGCACCGCCCTGCCTCATGGGCCTTAGCAACGAGCCCGATGGAGGCCCATTTGTTCCTCTTCACATGCCTTCCTTCCAAACCTCTCATATGAAGGGCGGAGGGCCGACCTTCGCCAGTTCTCCTCACACCCTGAGATGATTCTCTGCTTGCCGCCAGTGGCCTTCGATTTGCCCTGCTGCTTGGTGCTCCGCTTCATGGTGTTTTGCTTGTCCTCTCCGTCGAGCCTCCGCCAAACTTGGTCCTTCGCACGATCTCAAGTTTATCCTCAGGCCTTCACCGTTGGGTCTCCGCCGGCCCTGAGCCTTCGCCGAGCCATGCTGTTGTGGCCAATGGCTTTCGCAGAATCCCTGTCCAAAACTGAGAACAGTGGTGATAGTTTGCAATTCCATTCAAAGGCATAACAATGGAATTTATAGAAAAGGGAGTTTGTCTTCCTGACCAAAATATCCGTGTCCCAACACTTTTCACACTATGCCAGAAAAGATCATCAGTGACGCGTCCATATGGTCATCAGTGACGCGTAAAAGACGCGTCACTGTTTTTGCGTCTGTGATAAGGAGACATTAGTGACGCGTAAAAACGCGTCACTAATAGCGTTCACATGTGACGCGCCCAGCCAACATGCGTCACTGATAGCCTTTATCAGTGACGCGTCTAGTCTATACGCGTCACTGATAGCCCCTTATCAGTGACTCATTCTGTCAATACGCGTCACTAAGGACTCTTTTAACAGCGACACATATAGGGAAGACGCGTCACTGATAACAATATTAAAAAACAAAAAAATAGAAATTTAGGTGGCTATTTTTATACACAGCACAATAACAAATAAATCCACACTTTTCAATACAAGATCCACTCATTTAATACAATATTCACAATTTCTATTCCATCCAAATAGACCAATAGGGTTGTGAAAAAATACTACATTATGCTAGTGCTGTGGAGAAATCTAAGTTTTGTTTTGCAGACTACTCTGCCAAGCTGCTGTGAAGATGCCAGCGTCCTACTAGCCCACCATTATCTGCAAAGTTAAGGAAAACATACGCTTATTTCAAACAAAAATGATGAGAATTGAAAATCCTAGTAATTGCAGCTAGCATTCTTCAGCCATATCCTAAACTAGTCAATACCCCGCGCATTGCCGCGGGTCAAGCAAAGGTAGTGTTTGGTTCAGTACAGGATTTTGTTGTAGAGATTTGCTGTTCTGACTTTAGAGTAAAGGTTGCACCTCAAATAGGTGCCAAAAAGAACTGATGGTAATATAAATACTGGTAGTTTAACGATCAAGAACAGTAGGGGTATATATAAGGTTGAATATTTAAAAATGCTAGGACCATTACATAACTATATATGTCGCTTGTGTTCTTGTATAAAACATATGTACATAGCGAATATTATAGCACACAAAAAATGCTTTAGGACAGGATAAGGTAGCGCACCAATGAAACCTGAAGCTACGGCGCTGCTCTCAGTAGCAAAATCATCATAGCAGTAACAATTCATCATAATTGCGCTTATTATGAGAAGATGACCCGCCATATGTTGCTTTGGTTTCAAAATCTGTATAGCACCTGAAAAAGAAGCAGGATGTTCATTTATCCTGGATGCAAATATCTTGTCTGTGATGAAGAAGGAAAACAAAACAAACAAACCACGGTGAACACACATGACAGGGAGGTAAACGAATTTCGAAAGAGAAAATGGGGTCCTATATATGTAGAAACACAACACACATTGGATTTCCGCACTAAGTTCGAATGGCTAGAAAAGATAAAGTACCTGTAACAGTGAAATTGCCATTTTCCTTTGTGGTTTGAAATTTGCAATCACCTAAAGAACATGCCATATTTAATCTTGGATTATTGAGGAAATGAGTGAAGAATTAATGGCAAACTGAGAACTAATCGCATTGTATAGTATGCATGGACTGGAAAATGTGGAGCATGACAACTACAAATGGCATACTGAATAAGCACAAAGGAGCTGGTACCTAATTAAACCTTTGTGCCTACTTAGGTCCATCAAAGTCAAATCAGTGGCATAAATTCTTACCAGGTGTGTGTACATTCTAATACATGGAACAAATTGAATATGCAGATGATAAACATAAACAAAATTAGCTCGAAGAAAAATATATCTCACGTAGGTAACAGGGCAGTAGCAGCTCGAAGCATCGCTTCGCTGTGCAGACCACGTAACCTGACTGTGTATTTCCAATAGGAAAAGCTGTGCGCACTAACTGGTGATGTCCTCAGGGATGACGTGGCTGCATTGGGGAAAAATTGGGCTTTGTAATATCAGTCGAAGTTCAGTAAATCCGTAAATAAACCAAAGGGACAATTGGTAGGTCACATGAGCAATAATGCACTAAATGAATTCAAACGAACCTTAGCTGCACAGGCACACAAAATTTTTATAGGAATTGAGTTCTGAATCTACACATATGAATGTGAAAGGAAAGAGAGGTTCATAGCGAAACCAATTAGTTGTTGCCGTAGAAGAGGAATAGATGACCTGCAGCACCATCCAAACAATTAGAGCCTGAGGCATGGTCTGGGAGGAAATGTCAACAGCTAGTCAATATTCAACTGTGCTGGTACATCTGAAATCTAAGGAACTGAAGAATGAGAGGTAAATATCTCCATGGCGCGAATCATATCCCTCTGAGCACAGCAAAGCTTTTGAATCTCTGACAGTGTCGACTATTATTTGGCCATCATCTATGAAGGCCACTGTTAGTGGTAAATCATCTATGAAGGCGAAATGCCACAGGCCATTGTATCTAAAAAGTTTGTAAGGAATTCAATAGCACTGAATGGGGATATTCTGCATATAACTTAGATGTTTCTTAGTGAACAAATAAAGTGACACGTCTGTCTGCAATCCTAATCAGACATGTTCCAATATTCAATAATCAATTCCTTACAAACTTTTTAGATACAAGGAATTAAATCTGAATTCAATTTTGCTACTGCAACACCATTGATACAGCCTACACAGATGGATCAGACAAGCACACAATTTTGCTACTGCAACAACACAACTAATGGACCCAAAAAGACAACTCAAGAACTGCTATCCTTCTTCTACTGTTGTCCATTGTAAATCTAAACACTCTGAAGGAATTGGCAAGCTGCTATACTACTTGAAGGAATTGTAAGTCTGAAACTGAACAACTGAAAAACAGACCACCTAGTTGCTGTCATATAATTCAGATTTAAACGTCACTGCTATACCTCAAAAAGGGCTCTCATCTTGGAATGGCGATGCTGTCAGACACCAACCTCCTGTATGGTGCACGGCGGCAGTCCACTAACCTTGTCGGCAAGGATCTCAATTGTGCCTCAATTTGTAGTCAAATCAGCAGAAACAATAAGAAGGGTAACTGAAACTGCACTCATTCAGAAGAATATGACAGTCAGCAAAATAATAGAATAGGCAACAGCTGCAGATTTATATTATGGTCAACTAAAAATTTCAAACACTTCAGCACATCCAGAAAATACTGCCAACATTTATAGTAAGTCACTCGACCTTATAACAGATAGATATTTTTTATATATAATTGGATGTACTGCAAGATAAACATGAGGATAGGACAGAATTATGACAGTTAATTAAAAAGTTGCCCTTTTCATGAAATTCTGGGTTCAATACGGATGGTTAATATTCTACAGCAGAACTAATCCAAAAATGACAACAAAGCAAAGGAAATAATAGCTGTGTGTTTCATAAGCATTGGTATACAAGCCTAACCATAGTATGCGATTAATTAGCTGTGTCCTGCATGATTTGATATGCTAAATATAGATCAATTGACTAACTATATATTTTGACTGATTAGCTGACATGAATAGCAATGTATCATGAATAATTGGGACATTCTTATTCAATGCACAAAGTGAAAACTCACAATACAACAGCTGTAAATTTTAACTTATTGCAAGGTGCAGAGAAGTGAAAAGGCAGAGAAATTAGAGGTAAACACCTGCAGGCTTGAAAAGAAGAATCCTAACATGTCATAGAACTCAATTTGTGGCCTCCTTGGTGTTGGTGATGACAATGGTGGCACCATTCTCCCTGCTGCCGTTAGCAGGCCAGGCCTAATACAGTAGGAAGGGGTATGCTCACAAATCACAATGCAGGCAAAGGCATGGATTTGTGGTCTCCACCATTTTTCATGCTAGCTTGATAATCTAACCTAAATCCACCTTTTACACCGCCTGTTTGGGTACTAAAGCCACAGCGAACCAATCCAAAGCAGGATAAGAGAGTTGCCCTGAGGACATGAGCAAATAGCAATAATGCAATGGAACTGCTGAAGGGAGGCCTAAGAAGAGCCAAAAAAGTGTTCTCACCGGCACATGGAGGCGGGTCGAGGAGCAGCATCTCGTTCCCTGCCGCCGCCGTCCCCAGAGAGAAGGGAACTGGTCCGCCGCCGAGGCCGCAGCGCTGCACTCCTCGTGTCGGCGCATCTCAAGGAAGAGCGCGAGCTCCTCATCCTTCTTGATGAGGGTACCGAGAGTCGAGCCCCTAGCCTTGCCATCCGTTACTCCCACCTGGCGCTGCATCGACATCACTCCAACGGCACGGCCTACGGCATCATTAGGGTTCCAGCGAGCGAGATCTGTGGCACTGAGGCATGAGGTGATGCCGAATCTCCCTCCTCGCTGGATCCGCCGATGTCCAGGGGCTCCACCTGTTCAAGCCGCCACCTCACCAGATCGGCCAAGGGCCGTGCCCAGCGCTTGCTCTCCGCGGCTGCCTCCTCACCAGATCCATCCATGGCGCCGTCGTGTTTGGGGCCTTGGGGGAGGGGTGAGGAGGGGCGGTGGCAGTGGAGGAGGAAGATGGGTGGTCGCGGCGGCGGAGTAGAGGCAGTGGCGGGCTGGCGGCGGAGAAGCAGGGAGTTGGTGACCGCTGCCCGACCGGCGGAGTAGGGGAGACGAGAGTCGAGACTCGAGAGAGATGGGGTTGACAAGAGAGGGGCGAGGGGGCTGGCCAGGATTCCGAACTTGAGTCCTCATTCGACCATGCTTCATAATTGTTTCGGGTCCGGGTCTGGTGCGGGTGACGGGGGTTATTGAAACGCGTCACTCGTAAGAAGCCCATGTTGTCAGTGACGCTTCTAGCTGGAAACACGTCACCCGTTTTGTTTATTTGCTCTCGGTGACAGCATACCAGCGACACGTTGAGTTTACCCGCGTCGCTGATCACATAATCGTGACGCGTTATAGTTCTGAGTCACTGATTAAGACGTCACTAATTAGCTTTTCTGGCATAGTGTCAGTTGTTCTCAATTCCCTGGAACCAAACAGGCAGTCAAAGGTTTTTCATCATTGTAAGTTTGTGCTATGTCTCCAATGGTCAGTTACTTATTTGGTTTCTGCCTGCATACAAGTGCTAAGCTTCTGCATAGATATGGGTATATTTAAATTCGGCGCTTGCTGTCTTGGCTTGCGTGATGAGACTGGCGACGACAGAGTCGACCGATTTACTCTCTCTTCTCTTTTTTTCTTTCTTTCACCTAGGATTTTGCTGATGTGGCTTGGCTCTAAGCCAAGCTGACATGAATTATTGTACCTGCTCTAAGGGTGGCCTCAATGGTGGCTGAAGTCGTGCATGTGTCAGACTTTGTCCAATGAGGAAGAAAGAGAATGAGAAAAGGAAATAGATTGGCGATTTGCGAAGCGATAGTCTCGCACTTGTATCAATGAACACTGTCTTGGCTTCACCTCATGATGCGTGGATTTACTCGTAACATTATTCTTTTAGTGTCTCTCACTTCCACATCAGCTGATGATTTAATTAGGATTGGCCGTGTTTAGTTGCCGATTCTGGGAATGCGCACTGTAGCAATTCGTTTGTATTTGGTAAAAATTATCCAAACTTTGACTAATTAGGCTCAAAATGTTCGTCTCGCAAAGTACAACAAAACTGTGCAATTAGTTTTTAATTTCATCTACATTTAGTACTTCATGCATGTGCCGGTATTTTGATGTGATGAGAATCTTCTTTTTACATAGTAAAATTTTGGGTAGAAATTAGGAACTAAACAAGGCCATTGTTGAGGACACCCTAAGGTGTTGTGCGCTCGGCTCGAGTTGCCTGTCAACCAACACAGCTTCCTTGTCTGTTCTCCTCGACTTGATTCAAGTGGCAGTGTGTGCCAGATGTGCAACCGTGACAGACGCTGTATCAGAGCAAGAAACTAGTCTGACAGGAGGTCGTCTTCGAGATCCAGGTCCTCAAGCGAGATAGCAGATTTCACGCGACAGGACGCAGTCAAGCTCGTCAATGGTGGACACGCTTGTTCTTTCTTGGTTATATCTGCTACCTCATTTGCATTTAATTCTTATATGATCTTTTGATCAAACGTGGCAAGTGAACTATGTAGCCAACTACAAATAAAAGAACGTATTGAGGAAAATTTGTTAACACATGTCAGGTACTCAGGTAGTATCAGTGATGCCTTGTATGAAATGCATGTCCACACTGACATGACAGCTTTCACATAAGAATGCACCTTTCATATTGAAAAACAATGAATTATACTTTGTACTGAAGTAACTCACTTTTAAGACAATGAAAAAAATGCAAAATGCAGCAAGAGAATCTTGTTTATATAAACACATTCAGGATTGAGAAGCATCAGGAAGCCACACAATGCCCCACAGCCTGCAGCTGTTTCCGTTTCACTGCAAGGATGTTTATTGATCGATATCCAGAGACGCACATGCATGTTTAGCTTAATGAAAATTAGTCATATATAAAAACTTAACAAATTCAGAGTCATTTATCAGACCTAAAGCTTGTTTTTCTGCTGAGATTTGGGCACAAAAATGCAAAATATATAAGTAAGTTTGTCACACCTTTAGACCTTCACCAAGCTTGTTTTAGGTAATCAGTGTTTGAAAACTTCAAAAAGTTATAAGCGATTCCAAATAAGTCATCATGAAATCCAAGACGATGTTAGTATCTGTCACCACGCACCTACGGCAGCCCCATAACAGTATTGTAGACTATGTCAGGGATCATAAATTATATGGAACTGCCTATTATTAGTTTACTTCATTTCACTCAACAGGCAAGAGGATGTTCAACTTTTTCTGTAGATGCATGGATGGCAATTCTAGTGTCCACTCACTACAAGTCAATTGTCCAGCAAGAGGAATGGAGAAAGTAGCAGAACTGAAAGACCATACATGCTCCCTCCTCCTTATGTCCTGATTTTGTGAGTTTTGATTTAATTACTGGTAGTTGGCTCTTGTCCTTGGTTCCCTGCACTATTATTGTAACAATAATGCATACTAGATGTGGACCACTACATATGTCTATAAAAATGCCTGTACAAGGTCAATAATCCGTGTATATCTCTAGAGGTTGCAGCAAGGAGCTGCACACTTGGTGAGAACATTAGTTAGGATGAGTTACATTATCTGGTAAGAGAGGTCACATGATAGCCACGAAAGCCAAGGGCATCTTTGCTATAAGCATTTAGGCTTGGGCGGCATCAGGAATCCATGACGCCCATTGTGGTAATATACTTCTACTATATTAACCAAAACACTTTCCACCGCGTGGAGACCTGCTTTCAGATGTACTTGTTTCTTTAGAAAATTTTGTGGGTAGAGTATCAATAGAGCGTCCCATACAGACACCGTCCCATCTACTGCCACGTGGACACATAGGGGAATCGATGCATGTGCTCATCCGCATCTCATACATGCTTTGGCTCGGCTCCCAAAGTCCCACTCGTTTCCGACGCGATACTGTGCTGTGTGCCCGTCTCCTGTCACCCATGCTACGTCATCTTGATTCAGGTGGCAGAATGTGCCAGATGGGTGGCCGTGAGGGACGCTGTAGCAGAGCAAGAAACTAAGGGCATGTTTAGTTCTCAAAGAATTTCCCAAAAATTTTCAGATTCCCTGTCACATCAATCTTTGGACACATGCATGAAGCATTAAATGTAGATAAAAAATAAAACTAATTATACAGTTTAGTTGTAAAATCACGAGATGAATCTTTTAAGCCTAGTTAGTCCATGATTGGACACTGATTACCAAATAACAACGAAAATGCTACAGTCTGCCACAGTGATTTTTTGTAAATTTTTTTACGAACTAAACAGCCCCTAATACAAAAGGAGGCCCTCTTCGAGATCCAGGTCATCAAGAGAGAGTGGATTTCGTGCGGCAGTATGCGGTCAGACTTGGTTTTTCTTGGTTATCTGTTACCCTTAAAGGAATAGTTTCATTTGAGTACCAGAATGCCTACCAGTTGATCTGGCCATCTAGGTGAGGCTTTTCCCCTAATTCTTGACCATTTGGCCATCCAAAGTTTGAGGACAACCTTTAATGTTGGTTAATTGGTCACGCAAGATTGGTACAAAAAGTTGTTATAATCTTGTCTCAGTAATTGCTCAATACTTGCTTGAGTTTGAAACGATTACATGACCCTATATTTATAGTCCTTATTAGAGTTGTATTCCGAGCAAAATAGAGCACTAGTCCTTATAGATTTGGTATTCTCCTTTCCTAACAAACCAACCTTATTTCCTAAGCAACCTTATTTTATTTTCCTTAATTTTTTCCAAAACTTCCATCTATTCTGGATCATTTGACCATTTACAGATGCGGTCGCTAGATGTGCCTGCCTCTATTAATCAGAGAGGTTGTCTTCTAAAATCCTTTTTTGGTACTGTTAGTCATAAAGTCATCAACTCATCAATGAAGTATAATGGACTCCTACAGCCTTCTAGGCCTCATGAGCATGTCTTGTGGATCCGGGCCATAGTTCAATGAGTCTAAATGTATAAAAATGGTAATGCATAACTTGTGTATGTATGCGTAGTACATTCTACTACTAAAGGGAATACATTCATGCTCATTGCTTGGGATGCTGATTACCTAAGCCACTTGTTATGCAAATATATGCCATATGCCGATATACATGGAGCTCATACATGTCATGGCCCATACACTTGATAATTAAAGTCAATCTTGCATTTAGCCATGCATGTATCATTAACGTAGATTTTTTGAGCCACAATTTTCCATGGGCAAAATAATATTATGGGCCTGTAATTATCTATGGCAAACTTTTATTCTATGGGTCAATCTGGACATCACTAAATGTATGGGCTTGATTTATAGGAGTGCCCAATGGGTCGAAGAAATATTTATATTGATGGTAGGGCTTCAAATATTAGAGTCACTTATATCCTTGTGTGGCCAGTTCCACTCAAATATCTTATTTCGTCTAACTAATATAGTGATGTAGCTTAATTGGCATTATATAAAATGTGCCAAAATTTTATCGCACAAACATCCCTCGAATTAGAAATGGTTGGACAAAGGCAACAAGTAAGCCTACATTTTTTTGCTACTTAAAATACTCATTGATTTACATAGCATTTTGGGAAACCACCAGAGATGCTCGAAAGGTTAAGATGTTCGTGCGTGCAGGAGTGTGTAGCTTGGAGAGTCTGGCTATTATATATTTTTGTGTTACAAACAGCCATCATAAGTAGGAAGCATTTTAAGAAGCGGAGTGGAATTAAAGCGCATGCATATGGGCAACGCGGATTCTGAGTGGCGTCAGCAGCGGAGTATGCACTATGCAGTGGTTGCGCTACTGAAGCTTTTGCGTGATAGCCTTCGAATATGAAATTCTGTGGGGTGTAGCTTTTGCGTGATGAGCTCGCGGATACCTTCCAATGCCTCTTGCTAACATTTTAGGCAGAGGTTACAGCAAAAAGCAAGTAGTGTTTGGTTCCCCGATATCTCTCACTTCCATCATCAGCGCTCCTGGCGTTCTTTCCATTTCACATACTCAAGATAGAGCTGGAGTTCTCTAAGAGATAATTATAAAAGGATACCTTGGTATATATTAAGAAAAGAATCATGACATATTGTTACTTTTATTGTGCCAAAGAATTGTTGCATATTTATTTCCAGTAGGCGATGCATTATATGCATGCATTCAATAGTAATCCATATATTGAAGAATAAGATCGTGATTCTTTCCTATCAATGTAGCTTCTCCTTTCACTACTACAAGCAACCTTTTTATTGGTGGCTAGAAACCATTTGTAGAGGCAGTTCCTTCAGCCGCCTTTACCTGTGTGTCTGTAGTAACCTAGCCACGTCTAGAAAGCGGTCTCTAGAATTTGTAAATTGGGCCAAAAATTAGCAAAACAAATTGTTTTAACCTGGGGGAGAGCCACCAGCCAACACCTCGCAGTTGCAAGACAAAAGTGATGTGATTTTTAGCACGAAAAACACGAGCTTGCGACCGCAGGGAATCAACCTCATGATCTTAGGCCTCAAGTGTTGCTTGCTTACCACTTTGTCTCAATGTCAATTGTGACTAAGTGGCTGATACAATTCTTTTGTATTTATTTTATTGAATATTGTAATATAAATTTGAAACTCTAAACAAATTCAAATGAAAAAAATTTGAACTCGAAAGTTTTAAATCCCTTCAAGGTCCACAAGTTCGATTGAGGTCATTTCTCTGAGGCCGTTTGAAAAATAAAAACAAAAATTTCAAAATCATTAATTTTAAAACAGAATTTCTAAGGTCATTATTGGAATGGTAAATCAATAAAACTACATAAGTTGTCAAAAACAGTACTACTAGATATGAGATAACCTAAAAAGACACCTGTCTACCAACAAGGACTCCTAGCAGAGTTACAAGGACAAGCGAAACCAAGAATCTAGAGAGAAAAAAACACTACATGCATAACTGATTTTTAGAGATGTCTTTTTTTTATTTCCGAAGTTCACTGCATCAACAACCGCCTCTAGGGATGCCTCAAGGGCCTCCGATAAACAGTGTGCCTCTAAAATTAGATTTTGCACCACTAAAAATGATCTCCATTTTCAGCAACTCTTGATAAGACCAGGCTCCAGTAGAAATCATATTTGTAGATGCGGCTCTTGTTTTGACAACCTGTACAAACTGTAGCAGTGCAGTGCGCAACCAAATTATTTCAGTCCCATTTGGTATAGCTTTACTTCACTATTGTAGCATGGATGACTCAATAAGACCTGAACATGCTGTAAGAGCTGTGTGATATGGAATGTCAGAGACACAGACACGTTGTAAAAGAACGAACCTATGATCTCTGATGGAAGGATCGGATATCATAGACAGGCATAAAGGTAAACCATCTCCCATATCTAAAATGTGAGACTGGTGCCTTAACTACCATGTCCCTGATTGAATGCATCAGAGACTCTATGTTAACAAAAATCCATCTAATTGTTCTTATCTGAGACTCGTAGATGAGTCTGATCACAGACTTTCTGTTGTAATACCCCCATCTTTGATGTGTGCATATCAGAGATGGTTTCTTGTTCAATAACCGTCTCTAATGTGTGAATAATCTGAGGCCGGGAATAACATGTCGCTAATGTTGTCCACATCACAGACATAAATTTAGAGACACTCGTTTTCCTGTTGCTAACATGCATCATGAACAATTGTATCATAGTGGTACTTAATTTATACCGCAATGCTAATGGATGTGCGGTAGCATGACTAGACCAGGAATGACTATAAAATGACTGGTGCAAGCTCAAGTACCACTAGTAGTTTCAGGATCACTAGGTTAACTGTGACAACCCAAGGCACTGACATTGTGTGTGAGAGCACATCGACCATTTATTTTTGACAGGAATTATCTATTCATGTTTGGTAATTGCTGTACACGCTTGCCGCACGTCACATGGACCGTTTATTACTCAGGCAGCAACGTCATGTTCTCTATAAAGACATTCAGGATCTAGAAGCATCAAGAACTCACGTTGCCAGAGATGAGGGTTCACTTGCACAGCTATTCCCAGTTGAGGCACACTAGCTTCCCTATATACCAGCATATTTTGCAGACATTGCTTCAAGCTTAATGCAGCTAGACTGTGTGTTGGTGAAAATGTTTGGCGCAAGGCGTGTGAATTGAGGTGGTAAGGACCCAGCCAGCAGAGATGCTCGTCATGTTCTCTATAAATGTTTACTTGGAGACGAGGATGCCAGCCCAAGTCTCTGTGACAAAATTATAAATTATTTAGTTCACGAAATTGCAGAACAATGCAAAACGGGAATCAGTTGATTGTGACAAAAGGTTACTTCATATCAGAGGTTAATGTTTCGTCCGCAAATAATAAATGCCTGAGACTTTAATGAAGTGTAATACAGTCCAACTGTGTGCGATCATCATGGAATCAAATAAATTTCTCGCAGAAGTACTGAAGTTGGCATAACAAATGGCACGGTATCAGCGATCACATATATGTTATGAGCTAGCTGCCTCTGCCTACTACTTAAGTACTACTAGTAGAGATCACTACTACTAGTGTAGTTTCACTTCACTGATGATGCTGCAGTCTGTTCAATTTATGTCGCAAATGGATGTGCAGTAGTGTGCTCACTGATGTGGTCCCGAGTTTGAGTTTTGATTTAGTTGCTATTAGTTTACTCTTTTACTTTGGTAACTGTATAGTACCAATAATAATTGTTTTATATGTCCAGACCAAACGAGCCTATAAATTGAGACTTCAACAAGGTTATAGGCACCAATATATGTAGTGTAGTTTCAGGATCGTTAGGTTGTGACAAGCCAAGGCACAGGACATTCTATGGTGAGATCGAGCCCATAGATGAGCTGTGTTGCTACTATTGATAGGAGCTTTTTTGTTGGCCAGGAAATGATGAAGCAAAATGCAGCAAGAGCATCTTCTCTCTAAGTGCATTTAGGATTGAGAAGCATCAGGAACCCACAATACCTGAGCTTCCGTTCCACTTCCGCCATTCAGTTCATCTGTGGGTTGCCATGCTGCTGGCCTACCCATGTTGCTGGACGTTTGCAGGCCTTGCCTCCCACTGCCAGCCTGCTCCCTCGACGACAATGGGCTCTCCACTAGCTAGTGATCAAGATCATCAGGAGAGAGAGGGAGCTACGTCGGGTCATAATGGGGCAAAGTCTGATCCAATCTTGACAAGCCTACTAGACTAGCACAGGGCTTGGATCTCCATGCAAAAAAAAAATGGACGAGATATAGAAGAGAACATCTAAATAGAGAAATTGTTTATACTAGTGAATATCTAAATAGAGAAATTTTCATTATTTTTAAATGAACCGGCCAGTGCCATCGATTTTTAAATTGAAGAGAACATAGACTAGGAAAATATTAGAATTACAATAGAGCAACGGACTCACTATTGGTGAAAGCAAGAAAAACAACAAAATTGACAACGAAAGTCAACAACAAGACACTACTACAAACTCTTTATAGAGGCGGTTGTTCAGCCGCCCCTAAAAATTAATTTGCAGAGACGGTTAGAAACATGGGCCACCTGTACAAATTGTTTCCAGAAATCATAAATCCAGCCCTAAAATTTAAATTTCAAACTACGAGAAATTAACAAAATTTATAGAATTTAAATGATTTAAAATGAAAAGGTAGTTAACTAGAAAGCTATAGATCTCTTCGAGCTACAAATTTAGATATAAAATTTGTCTTCATCCGGCATTGTTTGAAGAAGCTATGAATTTTACTGTGATGAACCTATTTTTAGAGATGGCTCTAGATGAGAACCTCTAAAAATCGTTTTACATAGGTGGCTGAAAATACCAACTTCCACTAAAAATAGATTTCTAGAGGTGGCTCATTTTAGAAACAACTTTTAGAGGCGGTTTTAGAGCATCTCCAAGAGTTCTCTAATCTCCTTCTAATCCTTAATTTTTAAAAAGATGAGAAAAAATCCCTCTCCAACTCCTAATCTATCATCCTAATCTTTTAGGACTTGGGAAAAACTCCCCCAATCTGCGTAACTTTATGCGCCGGAGACCTCGCGCTTATCGTAGCATCCCGTGCTGTTTCTGTCTTGGCGCGGTGTTTTGGCGCAGCTGAAGCCCTTCGCGCCGAAGCAGAGGGTCGCCGCTGCCGTCTACTGGAGCGGAGTTGGTCGTCGGCATCGTCGTGTGGAGGTAGCCCATCGATGACTACCTGCTGCTGCTATTTGATGGCCGGCAACCTGTTGATGCCTACTGGGAGTTGGTGCCGGCGTCCTCTGGATGGGAGGTGCTGCCGGGCTGGTTGAGGTGGCCACCGCCTGGGACAACAAGAGCAGCCGGTGGATGTACGTCTTGGTCCAACTCCACGGCAGCGGCGTGTACGTGTTCGAGACAACACCACCGCGGCGGCGGCGGCGGCGGCGGCCTATGTGAAACTACCGATGACTTTAGCGGAAAAAAAAGAATCGCAAAAAAATAACCTAGGTGGGACCAAATTTGATGTTTTAGAAGTAAAATATTATGTACTATTAGAGATGGACTTTTTTTTGTTCCTCCCAATAACATTTTAGGAGTTGGGAAACATGGAGTTTTTAGAAGAAATATTTAGGGAACTCTCGGAGATGCTCTTAGATAGTGTAGCCTCTACTAAAAATAGAGACATCTCTAAAAATCAATCATGTAGTAATGCGGGCTGATTGGATGAGGCGCCTGCATGTCCCATACAACATCGCCAAACCACACCACTGCCACAAGAAGCAAGAAATGGATCAAGCTACATCAAACCATACTAGCGCCAGCACCCACCTGGTAAATAGCCCAACACCACACACCACCATCGCCGAATAATAAAACCACCAATTCAGCACACCATTTTACTGCTTGTCTCGCACCAAGAAAGTCACCGCTATGTTGAGCAAGTAGCTACAGGGCACTGCAGGTTGTGTAGTTCGTACATTTGCAGAAGCCATGTTCAGGAATAGATACATCGTTAATAGATACGTAGTATGTTTGTCGTCGTTCTTCCAATACATTTGATATGGTTTTTCCGTTGCAATGCAGGTGCATATTTGATAGTATTTATTAAATAAACCAATGTAGGTCATGCTTGGGATGCGAGGTTGTGTGGTGTTCCCTAGTTTGCATCTTTTTTGCCATTTTTGCTGCTCTAGAGTGGTTTGGCGTGCGGAAAAATTCTAGCAGGAACTATTCTCATAGGGCAGCGGTAAGCACCGACCACATATTTATAACACATGTCCTTTTACACAAGCATCTCAGGTGCGGGATTACCTCCCTAGTTTGCATCTTTTTTGCCATTTTTGCTGCTCTAGAGTGGTTTGGCGTGCGGAAAAATTCTAGCAGGAACTATTCTCATGGGGCAGCGGTAAGCACCGACCACATATTTATAACACATGTCCTTATTACACAAGCATCTCAGGTGCGGGATTACCTCAAAATTTAGGATGAGTAGTTACAATGAAAAATTATTTTATCTTAGATGTTGAATGTTTGTATATAGACACATGTCGTAAATCGGTAGCAGGTATCCGCATCTTCCTAACGAGGATAGTACGTCCCTCAGAGATTTCTTTTCTGCCCTCTCCACAGGTACAGCAGGGGCAACTGTTTTTTGCCTCGTGTGAAGACAATCAGTACTGGAAACCAGGATTTCCCTGACGGGCTGTACAACCTGATGACTAGCAATTCTCTGTCAGTCTGAAAATCATTACTGGAAGTTTTTTGAACGACAAGATAATTATATTGTTGTCCTTCAGTTCCTACCGTCAAGAAAAAGCATTTCCCTGTTGGTGGAGTATTATTTTTTGTCGGTTGCCACCGACAGAGCTAAATTTCTATCCTGATGGTTTTGATTTCCTGATGGCTCACAGGAAAATTAGAGCTCAATTTCCCTTTCTTCATTGGCTTGGCTGCAAATTTTTATTAGTGACAGTTAAACATTATGGTGATCTAAAGGTAATTTTATTTAGCATAAAAAATGCCGTTCAAGCTCTTCTGGACCTTTTCTATCTAGAAAATGTACAGATCATTTTGATTCTGACTAATGTCAACACATGTTATAACATTCATGTTTTATTTTTAAGTTCTCTTTTCCTAGCTAGTTCAAAGATTACTGTTAGGTTCTGTCTCGATCCCATGAACTGAAACCAATGTCTAGAAAGAGCTTTCTATTTTATTATTAGATTACTTTTTGTTGGGAAAGTGGTTCGTAGCAGGGTGAGATTCAGACAGTCTTCGCTCAGGTGAAGGCAGAACTCAAGGTAAAATCGGGGGTGGGGTCCCAAGGCTTAATTAGGGTTTCCTTCATTCACCGTTCTCCCCCTTGTATAGGTCACTGTACATAAGGTAGTTATTTTACAAGTTTACCCTACAATCCACGGGGCATATTCTAGGGATATGTGCCCTTACTAGTCCTAGTCTCCAAGGGCATCTCAGGTCTTCTCTCTCTGCACCATCTTGCCTCATGGGCCTTAGCAATGAGCCTGATGGAGGCCCATTTGTTTCTCTTCACGTGCCTTCCTTCTGAACCTCTCATATGAAGGGCGGAGGCTCGACCTTCGCTAGTTCTCCTCACACCCTGAGATGATTCTCCGCCTTGCCTCTAGTGGCCTTCGTCCTGCTGCTTGGTGCTCTGTTTCAAGGTGTTTTGCTTGTCCTCTCCGTTGAGCCTCTGCCAAGCTTGGTCCTTTGCACGATCTTGAGTTTATCCTCGAGCCTTCTTCATTGGGTCTCAGCCGGCCCTGAGCCTTCGCCAAACCATGTTGTCATGGCTGAAGGCTTTCACAGAATCCCTGTCCAAAAATGAGAACCGTGGAGATAGTTTGTAATTCCATTCAAAGGCATAAAAATGGAATTCATAGAAAAGGGAGTTTTTTCTCGACCCAAATATCTATGTCTCAACAGTTTCCCCCTGAGGCAGGTCATGAATTTTAGTTCTTCGTTAATATTGGGTCGCGAAGACTGTCTCTGACTCCCCCTGGTGCGTTGTGTCAGATCTTGTACATGTGACATGGTCTTTTCTGATTGCCTGCGGGGGCTCTAGAACCGATGCGTCTGCAAACAAACGTAACCATTGGCAATGGAAGTCGAAGCGCCCACCCATGGCCTATATAAGGGGGGGGTGTTGGTGGGAAGACCACACCCACCCCGCTCACTCGTCTGTCGCTTTCTTTGCGCATGCTTCCTTTTTTGTTTCCACGCTACTCTCGCCTTCTAGGCCTCCATGTTTTTTCTTTGCCTATGGTTTGCTGTGACTTGCCTAGTCTTCAGGAGTGGCTCCTCCCACGAGTCCCAATTTTCATTGGCCTTCCTTTAGCGGGCCTTACTCCCGTCTGCTCGGCATAAGGGTGGACGAGTGGTCAAAACACTTTGAAGAGCGTATGATGGTTGCTACAAAGGCCCACAAAGATCTTGCTAATATTGAAGCATCTGTCGGAGACCTAGTTCCGCTGAAGGCTAAGAAGAAGAAGACAATGAAGAAGACTTGGGAGTTTGGCCATCGCTGGTGACTGAGGAGGTGATCGCTGAGCTAGAGGAGGTGGGCTGCTTCCCTAAGGGCAAGGGGAGGCCTTCTAGAGGTGAGACAGTTCCAAGACCTGAGATGATGAAGCTATCCTCATCAAAGATTTCTTCATGTGCGGTCTTCACTTTCTAGCTGTGCCTTTCCTATGTTATGTGCTAGAGTCTTTCAAGGTACGGCTCCACCACCTCACTCCTGGGATCCTCACACTAAGTAAAATTTGCTAGGCGTGTGAATTGTATGGCTCGAAGTTGGACCTAGATACTTTCTACGCATATTATGACCTCCAGTGCGAGTCGAAGAAGGTTAAGATTGGGGGGTTGAATATGAGGCCTAGTTTGGTAGCTGCACATTCATGGCGAAGAGGGCGTAGAAGGAGGGAGGGATGGAAATATCCTTCACCTAGAAGAACAAGTGGGACAAGGAAGGGGCCTGGCACTGGTTTTATGTGAAGACTACTAGTGTGAGTAACAGGACTGGTCCTAAGGTTGTTCGTTACCCGCTTGCATCGACCATGGAGGACATCAGGCCTTCAACCCATGTAACATCGGAGGCCGATGCAGCCCGCGAGGCTTGTGATGTGTTCTTCGCCACTTCTTGCTGTTATTCCAGAGGGCACGACCTTGTGGAGGAAATAGTGGCTTCCAAATTCTGGCCACTAGGGAGAAAGAATAGGCCGAAGATGAAGCTAGAAAAGATGAAGCTTCTGGTCTTTGGCACTGAGGAAGGCGTCCTTTGCCCTCGCTTTGGTCTGAAGCGTGCCGAAGATGAGACTGACTCGGAGTTTGTCAGTTATGTGGAGAATGAGGCTATCGAGACACTTGGCGATATCTTAGAGAAAGAGTACCTTGCTCGTTGGGCCATTGGAGGTAATATGCCTCATCTTAACCGGTTCTTTGAGGAAATGGACATGAAGTATACAGATCATATGGTTCCTCCCAAGGTACTAAAGTCTATCGAGGATAAGGCTGCTAAGGCTGGCATGGCGAAGAAAGATACCACACATGCCAAGTCAAAAAAGAGGAGGGCTGCCAGCGTGACGAAGATAGTCTCAAAGAGGTGCAAAACTACTAAAGTTTTAAAGGCTGCTTCTGCTGAGGAGGAGGCAGAGAGTACGCCTGTTGACACAGGAGCCGTGCCGTCTAGTGTGGAGTTGCCGGGACAGAGGCCTCTTCCACCGGCGAAGGTGAAGACCCCATCGCTTCTGCCCTTGAGGGCTAGTAGTATGCTACTGCTAGACTTGGATGGCTATATTTGGGTAGAGTTTAGACTTGGATACAGTGGCAGTACTATTGTTGTTGCCAGGGTGCAGCGAAGGCGTGGTCTACTTTTTTGACCGGTTGTTGCTGCGAAGGCTGCGGGTTCTCTATACCCTTTATCCTCTCTTAAGTTTCCTTTGTATCTGGGCAGTCCCTAGTTACGTGCCCCTTGTTTTCTCCATGGAAGAAATAATACTGCCTTTGCTGCTTCTGACTTTGATTTCTGTTCCAATTTTTCCCTGATTGTCTCTTTTGTTGTCATACTGGCCCTGTGACCTGGCATTTTGGTCGGCCTTCGGTGGCTGCTGAGTTTGCTGATTGTCTCGCTTTTGATCTATGTTGAGAACTTGCTGGTTAGGCCCTCGCTGCTGCTGATTTTGATTTGCGTTGTTTCTCGATGTGTTCCTGTTTCTGCTCTGGGCTTGCCTGTATTGCTCTTGTTTTTCCAATCTCTTGTAAAGGTCCCTGTCAGACTTGCAATATTTTTCGAACTCATTGTATAGTTCTTCGATGGTCTTAGGCTTCTCTCTGGCTAGATGATCCACGAAGGCTCCTATCCGAAGACCCTTATCGCCTCTTCAGTGGCTATCTCCTCAGGGACATTTGGTGCCTTTACCTTGAGCTGAACAAACTTTTGGTAAAATTCTCTTAGAGTTTCTCCTTGATACTGCCTGCACTGGAAAATACCTAAACATGTTAGGGACTCGCTTGAGAACCCTTTGAAGATGGCCATGATCTTGTCATGGAGGTCCTCCCAGGAATATGCTGAGCTGGGTCTTATCATTGAGTACCATGCGAGGGCATTGCCTTCGGCGACGATGACGAAGGATTTTGCCAGGACTGTGTCATTTCCACCAGCAGAGGCTACAGCTGCCTCAAAACTCATGATGAATTGACGCAGGTCTGTCTTCCCGTTACACTATTAGGCAGTGTGATAGGCTTGTATGAGGATGGCCACGGGGAGCTTTAAAGTCCTTCAGACAATGGAGATTTTGTATCTATAGCTCTTTGAAATAATGGTATAGTGATTAGTGTGCAGAAGGCTTGCTGAGCTGCTATGCTTGGCGAAGGATTAGGCTGACTTTGAGGTTGGGATCGATTGGAGTTATTTGATTGGGGTTGGTTGGGCTGCAGGCTCTGAATTTTAGTCTGTATTATTGCCAGCTGCTGTCGGACCTCCGCTGCATGCTGTGATGCTTGCATCACCCTTTGGGCCGCAGCGAAGGCTGCGGCGAGCCTGTCTCTCTCTTGCTGTGCATTCCGCAGGTCAGCCTGCAGTTGTTGGAGCACCTGCTCTGACATGGGGTTTGGATCTGGCAGGTTGGCTTTAGTTGTGGGTTGGACGGGTGGTGCCTCTTCCTCTTTATTTTCTTGGTTTTGTGAGGCACTGGCATATGTGCAGGGTTGGCATGTTTGGTTCTTCCCCTGGTTGATGGTTCTACCAGGGCGCTTGTGGTGGCTAACCTTTTATGTGCCATGGTGGGTTTTGCTTGGCCTACCACTAGTGGGTGCAAATGTTGGGAAAGTGGTTCCCAGGAGGGTGAGATTCATAATGTCTTTGCTCAGGTGAAGGTAGAACTCAAGGTCAACTCGGGGGTGGGCTCCCAAGGCTTAATTAGGGTTTCATTCATTCACCGTTCTCTCCCTTTTTACATGGGGTTTGCCTCCCCATTTTATAGGTCATTGTACATAAGGGAGTTATTTTACAACTTTACCCTACAATCCACGGGGCCTATTCTAGGGATATGCCCGTGCAAGGTCTAGTCTCCAAGGGCATCTCAGGTCTTCTCTCTCTGCACCGCCCTGCCTCATGGGCCTTAGCAACGAGCCCGATGGAGGCCCATTTGTTCCTCTTCACATGCCTTCCTTCCAAACCTCTCATATGAAGGGCGGAGGGCCGACCTTCGCCAGTTCTCCTCACACCCTGAGATGATTCTCTGCTTGCCGCCAGTGGCCTTCGATTTGCCCTGCTGCTTGGTGCTCCGCTTCATGGTGTTTTGCTTGTCCTCTCCGTCGAGCCTCCGCCAAACTTGGTCCTTCGCACGATCTCGAGTTTATCCTCAGGCCTTCACCGTTGGGTCTCCGCCGGCCCTGAGCCTTCGCCGAGCCATGCTGTTGTGGCCAATGGCTTTCGCAGAATCCCTGTCCAAAAATGAGAACAGTGGTGATAGTTTGCAATTCCATTCAAAGGCATAACAATGGAATTTATAGAAAAGGGAGTTTGTCTTCCTGACCAAAATATCCGTGTCCCAACACTTTTCAGTTGTTCTCAATTCCCTGGAACCAAACAGGCAGTCAAAGGTTTTTCATCATTGTAAGTTTGTGCTATGTCTCCAATGGTCAGTTACTTATTTGGTTTCTGCCTGCATACAAGTGCTAAGCTTCTGCATAGATATGGGTATATTTAAATTTAAGCTTATATATAGTATTATGAACCACTACCGGCAGTCTTATATGCCTCTTTTTTATTTGCTCATATGTCAATTTTTAAATTGTGTATTAATTTTCTCCGTAGCGGAATTCTAAACATGGCCTGGGTCCAACAGGACCATATGGTCGACACATGGTTTCATGAGTGCAAACAAGGGAGGAGAGCACTTGGTTACATTGAGATGGGTACAAAACCTGTGGCTCCGTGCAGAATGCTCAAGGAATAATCTACCCACTAAACATTTATCTCATGAAAGTTTAGGCTCCTGTTGGAACACTTGGGCACAAAGCAGTTTATCAAAAAAGAATCATGTGAAATTGTTACTTTTATTTTGCAAACAACTGTAGTGTATTTTTGCTCAGTAGGTGAAGCAATATAGGGTTGCATTCAATAGTTTTCCAGGCAAAATATGATTTTGCTATTGATCAAGACATGTCTCCGTTATTATTACATATATACACATTGAAATTGGTTTGTACTAATAGATTAAAATGTAAATCTATCATATATCTTCAATGAACTGTCATATTAATCGGAGATAAGAATTCTGGCCACTATTTACATGGGACCTAGTCTCAGTGCCTGAGATCAAATGCTAAAATAAAGGCTAAGACATGGACGTGTGCATTCAGGAGTTCAGGGAGCGTGTGGCCTGGAGAGTCCCTGGATGTTTTTTATTTTTGTTTTTAGAAACTTATACTAATTTCATCATTTTCATGCGACCTGCCCATCATAACCGGAAAATATATTTTAGAAGCAAAAAGGAGGCGCACATGCATATGCCAATGGACAACGCAGAGGTTCACACACGTCAGCAGAGGATGCAGTGGCTCCGCTAATGAGGAAACACTGCAGCACCATTGCATACGGATGCTGCAGTTGATAGCTCGTGGACACCATCCAATGCCTCTCGCGGTCATTTTGGGCAGAGGTTGCAATGAAGAGCAAGTGCTAATTGGTTCCTCCATACCTCTCATTTCTATTATCAGCGCTGCTTGCATTCTTCGATTTCACAAGATACTCAGGAAAGTGCTAAAGTTCTTCATCAGTGATAGTTTGATGTCTCTTAGAAGAAAGGGTGCCTTGGTATATATTGGCCACAAAAGAATCAAAGCATACTGCAACTTTTATTTTGCAAAAGAATTGTTGCACATTTATTTTCAGCAGCCGGGACATTATATTCATGCATTCAATAGTAATCCATTTATTGCACAATACGATTGTGATTCTATAACACCCTAAAATTTGCATCTTTTGAAATAGAGTGAAATATGCATATACACCTAGGACTCGGCCATGGCAACTGCCAGGAGCGTGGGCGCGGTCACCGCCCGCTCCCACGACGTGCACGCTGTGCGCTAGATGAGATCGGTTGTCTATTGTGCAACCCTGTTGTAACTCATATATATTCATTGAGATCAATACGAATCAGTGTTGGCTCCCAATTCTCCTCTCTACATGGTATCAGTCAGTGCGGGTTGATCCTTCTCCACTCGATGCCCAACCTCTCGCTCTGTTGCCCAACTCCGCCGCTCACCGCGGTCACCGCCCTCCTCCCCGGCATGGACGACATGGCGGAAAATCCTCTCTTCAACGTCAGCCCTGCTGCTTCTTCTGTAGCCTCCTCTCTTGAGTCATCCGTTGACGGTGAGGTTCCTCCCACCACCACCGCCACTTCTCCACCCGCTGCCGTCCTCCAGACAGTCAATATCAAATCCCACGTGCCTGTCGTTCTTGTGCTCGCCGAGCCCAATTACGATGAATGGAGCTGCTTCGTGGATGGCTTCCTCGGGAAATTCGGACTCACCTCCCACGTCTCCTTGCCGCCGACCATTCTCTAGCGCCATGATCCCGACTGGCACATCATGGATCAATGCATCTTGGGCAGAGGTTGCATTTTGGGCACCATCCAATGCCTCTCAAGGTCATTTTGGGCAGAGGTTGCAATACAGAGCAAGTGCTAAGTGGTTCCCCGATATCTCTCATTTCTATTATCAGCGCTGCTTGCATTCTCTGATTTCACAAAAATACTCAGGGAAGTGCTAAAGTTCTCCATCAGTGATAGTTTGATGTTGCTTAGAAGAAAGGGTGCCTTGGTATATATTGGCCAGAAAAGAATCTTGACATACTGCTACTTTTATTTTGCAAAAGAATTGTTGCACATTTATTTTCAGCATTCAAGACATTATATGCATGCATTCAATATTAATCCATATATTGCAGAATACGATTACGATTCTGTCCGGTCAGAGTATCGTCTCCTTTAGTAATTGAACTCATCAAAGTTGATTGTTAAAGAATTATTAGAATGGTAAATCAATCAATCAATTATTTCTATATCAAAATTGAGGTCAAAAGATGTCGACGCGAACTGCTACGGGATATAGCAGAGTTACAAGGACAAAACTAATACAAGAAACCACCGAGGAAGTAACGGTACAACATTAACAATTTTTGAAGCATCAGGGCTATCGAATTTCCGTTGTTCTTTATTCTTGGCGGTCGTCCCTTGGAGGTTGGCTGCCAAAAATAATTTCCTTGGTGGTTTTCATGTTTTCCTGAAGGGTTGTCCGCCAAAAATAATTTTGTGGTGTCTTTTATGTTTTCCTTGAGGGTTTTTGGCCCTCAAGGATGTTCTGTGTCATGGTAGTGTGCCCCGTTTTTCTGAGAGAATTGGCTCTAGAGATGCCTCTAGGCATTTGGGACTGTGATGGCGTGGAAGGCATGAAGGTGGCAGTGCAGGGGAGCAGAGGTGGCGGCCCAATGGTGGCGTGGTGACGCGGCCAGCTGCGTGTGCCATCAGACGTCGTGGTGTGCTGGTTGTGCAACGTCGCTGCCGTGGTGGCGGCGAGGCGGGCGACGGCCGAGTGGGGCACATCAGCGTCTCATAGTTTGGCGACTGCCACAGTTAAGGCGTCCTTCGTTGCTACCTGCGGCTTGGGGCTGGCGGCCCTGTCGGCGGACTCCGCAGGGAGGCTGCCACAGCGAGTACGAGCCGGCTACTGTCGTGCATGGGGTTGAGGTACCATGGCGAAAGCTTTGCCCATTCTTTGGGTCGATGATGACGACGCCTTCGGGCGCTGTTTACTTTCTTGGAAGCGTCTATCAAAATGCCCTCTTCCCTTGCGCGGCATGATCTTCCTGGGTGTATAACCTTGACCTTCTAGTCAGGTGACAGCGGCGTTGATGGCGTTGTGCCCTTCCTTGGAGGCATCGCTTTGGAAGGCTATGCACTGTCAGTCTATGGCGGCGGCCGGTGTGTGGCAAGGAAGGTGGAGGCCTAGTTGAGGATTCGAGGTACCGGTGTCTACGGTGGTTGAAGGCAGCCAGGATGAGTGCGTTGACGCAGCGAATGGATAGCATCGCATCTGTTTGCCAGTGGAGACCACAAAGATGGCAAGGAGGCTGGCGTGGGTGGCACCCACGGAGTTGGCAAGGAGGCCAACGTGGGAGGTGGTGGCCAGCAGATTTGTGTTGCTAAGGTGACCTGCATGGAGTGGCGGCGGACGGTCTCGCTTAGTGGTGATCGTTCCGGTGCAAGGAGGCGCTCTGATGACTACTGGAGTTGGCGTGTGACACTTCAACTTTGTTGAGGCAACTAGGTTGCCGGAAGCGACAGGGTTCGCTCATGGATCTTGGTGGTCGGGGTCGGATAGATGAGCGCCAGAGGCGGCCGCTCATGCTTGAGTTGGTAGCTTGCAGTGGACTACGGCAGCTAGCCCTGCTTAGCAGTGGCTAGTCCGGCGTGGAACAACGTCTTGAGAGGCAGCGCAAGCGGATTCGATTGTGGGAAGGCTACATGGCTTGCAGCGGCCTGCGGCGACTAGCTCTGCTTCGCAGCGAGCTATCTCGGTGTGGGACTTCATTGGCAATGACGGCGCGAGCAGTGACGATGGTGTTTCGTCTTGATGCCTTCGTCGGCCAGAGAACAGTGGTCTGGAGGTGGTGTAGTGTGCAGCTCCCTTGAGTTTTTCGGCTTTGTTGGGGTTGTGTTGTCCCAATCCAACCGTCTAGAGTTGTTTTTCTTTTTGAGTTTGCATTTGGCGCGTGTTCAATCCAACCGGCTTGAGTTGTTTTTTCTTTCTAGTTTTTTAGTGTTGTTGTGTTGCTGTTGTTTGTTGTTGCCCAGTCTGGGTTCATCTTCTTTTTAATATAGTTGGCAGCTCTCCTGCCTGATTCGTTTCAAAAAAAAAAAGAAGCCCTAGCAATACTGGACCGCCACTGAAAATAGGATTTCTGTGATATGTGGGCCTGACTGGCTGAGTGTTGGGAGCTGTACATTTCAGGGGGATCCACTCTCTCTCAGTTGGATGCTGTTTGGTTCTGCAATGCCTCTCATTTGGATCATCAGCTAGCACTGCTAGACAGAGCTAAAGTTCTCTATGTCTAATAATTTGATGTCGGTCACAAGAAAGGGTGCCTTCTATATATTGGCCAGAAAAGAATCATGGCATGTTTTCACTTTTATTTTGCAAAAGGATTGTTGCATATTAGACCAGTAAATAAATCAATCAATTATTACTACATCAAAATAGATCACAAGATATTTGTGCTGTGGATTTGCACTCCTTTGCAACATATCAGAGTTACAAGAACAAGGGAATCCAAGAAACCATGGAGGAAACAACATTACTACATAAATGATATTAGAGACACCTTTTTTAATAGATGGCTCGTCAGGAACCATCTTAGAGATGCCTCCAAGCTCTGGCAATTGGACCACCAATGAAAATAGGTTTTAAGAGGGTACCAACCGACTCTAAAAATGGCCTTCATTTTCAGGTGCTGTTGATAAGACTAGCTGCCCGTAGAAAACTTTTCATCTACTCACATTGAATGTTTGGACACATGCATGGAAGATTAAATGTAGATAAAAAAAACTAATTACACAGTTTGCATAGAAACCGTGAGACAAATCTTTTAAGCCTAATTAGTCCATGATCAGCCATAAGTGCTACAGTAACACACACATACTAATGACGGATTAATTAGGCTTAATAAATTCACCTCGCGGTTTCCAGGTGAGTTATGTAATTAGTTTTTTTATTAGTATCCAAACACTCATTTCGACATCCCATGAAATAGCCGATGTGACACTCAAAAACTTTTCACCCACGAACTAAACAAGACCCATATTTGTAGAGGTGACACTTGTTTCTGTCTGTCTGTAAAAAACGCCATCAATAATACTGCACCTTGACGACCAAAATATTCCATCATGTGTGCTGTTGTTTCAAACAAATGTGTGCTGGACCTTTTCCATGTGCATCGACAGCTGTACTACACAATTTTTGCTGTGTCATACGTCTGCACAAGGTGTTCGCCCTGCCGATCAGGTCTTCATCGTCTACTTGAAGCCCTACCAGATGCGCGCGGTGCATCACATCCGGACTGCTCACTCTTGAGTATCCGCTCCCGCCCAGCCTGCTGCCTTCAAGTTAGATGCATCCACCTCTATGCAGCTTCTTCGTCCAACACAACCACGTCATCAGCGTCAACGTCTCTCGTCCCCACTTACTTCATCTGCTCTGACAACCGCGTCCTACGTCTGCATCTTCTACCCCCACCGATCTGCACACTACAACCGTTACCGAGGCCTTCTCTGCTGGCCCCTTAGATGCTGATGCATGGTTGGGGCCCTCTACCTTGTATGTCTAGTATTGGCAACACCGGCACGTGCTTTCGTCTAGGACACATTGCTAGGTTTGGCAAGCCCAGGCCACGTCTCTGTTCAGATGGCTTGACTAGATCGACTTCAGCATCACCCTCATGTTCCCACCCCATCTGCCTCGATTGCATCGTCGTCTTTCATCCATGTCCTCAAAGGCCCTAATTGCATCGACGCATCTCCATCATCAGCATGGCGCCTCTTTGCACCCGTGGCTTCATGTATGGCTTTCAATGGTTGCTTGTGTCTATCTATGGGGCAGCTCAACATCATCTTAAAGAGGCATTTTTAACAGAGTTAGTCCAACTATGTTCTGAAGAAACCTTACAAATTTTAATAGGTGGTGACTTTAGCATCATTACAGGGCCACAAGAGAAAAATAATGCCAATTACAATGATAGATGACCAATCTTGTTTAATGCTATCATTGATTCCTTTAACTTAAGGGAGTTGGAACTTTCTGGAAGACAGTTCACTTGGGTAAACAACCTAGAAGTTTCAACATTTGAAACGTTGGATATGATTCTTTCTTGTACGGAGTGGGAATTAAAATTCCCGTGTACCACTGTCCAAGCTCTATCAAGAGAGATCTCTGATCATACACCCCTATTTATTAATACAGGGGAACCTACATCTAATATTAATCAATCCTTATTTAAATTCGAGTTAGGTTGGTTGTTAAGAGAGGGGTTTATGGATTTAGTTACAGATATCTGGCACAGTGTGGATGAGGGGCATAACTCTTCTGAGCGTTGGCATGCTAAAATTAGACGTCTATGTCAATACTTGAAAGGGTGGGCCAAAAATACAAGTGGTGCTTACAAGAAAGAAAAGAAAAGGTTGCTAGAAAAATTGGATGAATTGGATAAAAAGGGTGAATCAACATTATTAGATCAAAATGAGTTGAATCTTAAGCATGTCTTGAATGAAAGATTGTCTGAACTGCTACGAGAGGAAGAAATAAAATGGTACCAATGTGCTAAAGTAAAGGATTTATTAGAAGGGGATGCCAATACAAAGTACTTTCAGTTAGTAGCAAGTGGGAAACACAGGAAAACTAGGATATTTAGGCTGGAGCAGGAGGAAGGTTTAATTCACGGTGATGCTGAACTTAAAAAATATATCACCACTTACTATAAAAAATTGTTTGGGCCATCTGACCATAACAATTTGGTAATGGATGAGTCATATCGTGATGACATCCCTCAAGTTATAGCCGAGGAAAATGAACTCTTGATTGCTGAGTTTACGGAGGAGGAGATTAGAGGTGCAATTTTCCAAATGAACCATAATACGGCTCCAGATCCTGATGGCCTTCCTCCAGAGTTTTATTAGATATTCTGGAATGTGATTAAGGATGATTTGATGGCTTTGTTCACAGATTTCCATAAGGGAGAATTGCCTCTACATAGCCTTAACTTCAGAACAATCATTTAAAACCAAAGTCTAAAGAAGCTAAACAAATACAACAATATAAACTTATCTATTTATTGAATGTTAGTTTCAAGATTTTTACTAAAGTGGCTACTAACCGAATTGTAAAGATAGCTGAGCGCATAATTAAACCTTCCCAAACAGCATTCCTATCTGGGAGAAATATAATGAAGGGTGCAGTTATTTTACATGAAACCCTACACGAGTTACATAGAAGTAAACATAATGGAATTATCTTTAAGGTTGATTTTGAAAAGGCATATGATAAGGTGAATTGGAATTTCTTACAACAATCACTAAGAATGAAGGGTTTTCATCCGGTGTGGTGTGATTGAGTCAAGACTTTTGTTCAAGGTGGAAACGTGGGCATTAAAGTTAATGATTAGATGGGCTCATATTTCCAGACTATGAAAGGTCTTAGACAAGGTGATCCACTATCACCGATCCTTTTCAATATTGTTATAGATATGCTAGCTATCATTTTATCTAGAGCCAAGGAGGAAGGCCAAATAAAAGGGGTTGTTACACACCTAGTGAAAAATGTTTTGTCTATCTTGCAAAATGCAGATGATAGAGTTCTATTTTTTGACCATGATATTGAACAGGCAAAAAACTTGAAACTTTTGCTTGGTACTTTTGAACAATTATTAGGTATAAAAATCAACTTCCATAAAAGTGAATTATTTTGCTTTGGCTAAGTAAAAGAATCTGAGGAGGAATACTCATATCTATTTGGTTGCAAAATGGGATCATACCATTTTCGATATTTGGGTCTTCCTATGCATTACAGGAAGTTAAATAATAAGGATTGGAAATTAATTGAAGAAAGAATTGAAAAGAAGTTATACGGGTGCAAAGGAAAACATTTATCATATGGGGGTAGATTAGTGTTGATCAATTCTATTTTGTCAAGCTTACCTATGTTCATGATGTCTTTATTTGAAGTGCCGAGAGGTGTTCTGAAAAAGATTGAATATTTTAGATCAAGGTTTTTTTTGGCAAAATGATGAGCACAAAAAAAATATAGATGAGCAAAGTGGAATATTTTGTGCCAACCAAAAGAGCAAGATGGTTTAGGAATTCGAAACCTAGATCTACAAAACAAATGTCTTTTGAGCAAATGACTTTTCAAACTTTGCAATGAGGAGGGCACTTGGCAAGAGTTAATAAGGAACAAGTACCTACAGAACAAGACTCTAAGTCCATTTGAAAAGAAAAATGGATTTTCTCATTTTTGGAATGGTTTGTTGGGAGTCGAAGACATTTTCTTAAGTCTTGGGAAGTTTAAACTAGACAATGGAACCCAAATTAGATTTTGGGAAGATAAATGGTTGGGCTCCCAACCCTTAAAAATCTAATACCTGAATTTATTTAATATAGTGCGAAATAAACAAGCAACAGTGGCTGATGTACTTAATTTCATCCCTCTCAATGTGTCTTTTAGAAGGGTACTAGTTGGGAGCAAGTTGTTGGAATGGGGAAGTCTAGTTGCGAGAGTTGCTTTTATTAACTTAAATGAGGGTCGGGATACTTTCATCTGGAATTGAAATAATAATGGCTTGTTTTCTGTTAAATCCATGTACAAATACCTAGTAATAGGATTAAGGTTACCCAGAAAATTTGGCATATGAAAGTGTCCTTGAAGATTAAGATTTTTCTTTGGTTCTTAAAGAAGGGGGTAATACTAACAAAAGACAACCTTGCTAAAAGAAATTGGACCGGTAGTAAGGCTTGTTATTTTTGTAGCACACCTGAAACTATCCGACACTTGTTTTTTGATTGTCATTATGTCAGATTTCTTTAGCGTGCTATGTTTGTTTTGTTTGGCATTAATCCTCCAAGGAACACAAACCATCTTTTCAATAGTTGGTCAAAGCTAGGAGGTTTCAATCATAATTATCTTTTATTGACTGGGGCTGCGGCTCTTTGTTGGGCAATATGGAGCACAAGGAATGATATGGTTTTTGATAACGGTCACCCAAAAAAATTTTTGCGGGCTCTTTTTAAGGGAACACACTGGCTACGATTTTGGGCTCTGTTGTAGCGCTCGGATGACGACAAGGAACGGATTCTTGACGCTTGCAAGCTACTAGAATCGAGAGCCATGGAGTTCTACGCATCGCATGGATGGTCTTTTATTTACCGTCTTGAACTTTAGTTCTGAATCTGTAATAAGTTTAAATTATGCGTGTGCTACTGTAATAAGTTTGGACTGATGCTTCTTCTTCGAAGAAGGCTGAAGCCGGATATTTTCCATTATCTAAAAAAATATAATCAGCCCATGAGGCCCAACGCAATTGAAGGAATATTCCATCAATTCTATTCTCCTACAATTACAAATTATTTAGCTCACGAAATTGAGCAAAGCAAAACGTGAATCAGTCAATTGTGACAAAGAAAGGTTATTTCATATCAGAGGTTCCTGTTTTGTCTGCAATACCCATATATGTCACACCCATTTAACGACCAAATGGAATGCATAATCTTATGTGTGCCCAGAGATCAATCACACATAAGTTAACAAATTATAACGGAAGTATCATCACAAATGTTATTACATCACGATATTTAACACATAGTCTTAACACAAATTGTAGTGGAAGTAAAAATAATAAACTCTCGTGGTAGCTCCAATCACAGGTACATTGACTGGTTGACTGCAAGTCTAGTAATCTTCAGGGAAGTAGGCGTAGTAGTCACTATTACCACCATCTGTTACCCATCCGGGATTTTTATCCAAGTAAGAAAAATAAACAAGCGTAAGTACATCTCGTACTCAACAAGTGTAACATGGGGTTCATGAGGCTCAAAGGCATATCATGGGTTTATCAGCATGTAGCTTTTAATTAGCATAATTTTAGCATATCAATAGCATCAAGATGTCTAAATATAAACAATAAACATATGATCCATGTGAAATGATTGATGAATAGCAAAAACATAACCATTAATAATTATCAACTATTTCATAAGGGTCCAAGGCCACTTATAACCGTGAGCACGGCTGTTATAACAGTTTTACACTCTGCAGAGGTTGTACACTTTCACTGTGAGTCGTGTTACCCATATGCCCGGGTTAATTACTCCCAAAACACTACCAAGGTGAGCAGGCAGGGTAAACACTATGAAGTCTTTCGAAGGTTCGTCTAACAAGTTAGGGCCATTAGATTCACTCGGCAAACAGATGTAGAGCCCCCCTTCCAAATGGCACAATAACCCGCAGCCTATACACATAACGACAGAGGCCGCACTATACCCGATTCGTCAAGCCATTCTTACGCCAAAAAGGTTACCTCTAACAAGCTAGAAAATGTCCTTCTATATGACTAAAGCCAGAGCCATATAGCCCCCACAGTTGTACTGTAAATCCCGGATGTTCGCTTATAGATGAGTCCTTATGGAGAGTAATTAGAGCATCAAAAGTAACCCCCATGCTCTAATCCCCTTTAAACATTAATCAAAATCATCTTTTAATGTTTGTTGCATATTCCTCTAATCAATTTACATGATCATAGTCCATGTTTAAGCACTAGCCATACTACTCAATGCAATATAATAGGTATCAAGGTGTAGAATCAATCACTAAGTCATCCTTAACAAGGAATAGATGCATAATGATATTATTTGCATAATGTGAGTAGGACATCAAGGATAATCCCATGCTACACTTGCCTAGCTCAAACTGGTCCTGAAGATCTTGCTCGTAGAAAGGCTCTTGATCCCCAACGAATTGCTCACCGTCTATACTCGATCAACAACAGCAACAACACACATCCAGAGGCAATCATGCATAAACAAACAAGACTATAATTAGAACAGTACACCATCAGTAAGAAAATAAAATAAAAAGTCTTTAAAACGAATCTACAACTCGCTAGGATCACACAGACGCGAAGATCACGAAAAACAGAGCTAAAACGACGAAGTTATGAATTTACGAAGATTTCCTATAGAAAAATAAATACTTTAATAAAAACTCGAAAATAAATTTACCCAAACCTACTGTACAGTTATATCATCATGTAGAGCTCGCAAATATGAATCTAACGCAATTTGAATGGATCAAATCGGAGTTAAAAAGGAGATTCTACGACTAAAACAAGTTAAGTGGCAAAACTGTAAATATCAGAAAACATATTTTCCATTTACCGAGATGAAATACGCCTTCAACAGATCAAAGCGGATTCGGGACTTTACATTTTGGACCATGGGTTCGATATAATAAAAGCTCAGGGTCTCTTTTACAAAATCATAACCGAACCGGTATCTTATAATTCTAGCCGTCGGATTCAAAATGAACGATCCAGATTGGATCGGGGAGGGAGAGAGAAGTCGCCGGCGGCGCTCCGGCCAATTCCTGGCCCGTCAGTGAGCTCCCGCGGCGGCGCCATGGTCGGGACACGCCAAAACTCAGCTCCGGCCACCAAACGACGAAGGGAAAGCACCGGAAGAACGTGCAGCTCACGGCGAACTTACCCCGCGCGAAAACGAGACCGGAGGATGGCTGGAAGGTGGTGGCTAGCTCGAGATGGCGGCGGTGGAGCTTGCGGTGGCAGTGCTAGACGGCTACGGCAGCCCCAAAGAGTTGGAATGAGGGCGGAAGGGTGCGAGGGCTCTGTTTTATAGCCCGTAGGCATCGCTAAGTAAGGAAGGGAGAGAGATTCGGGAAGGATTTGGATCACCGTATCCGGTGGAGAGAGGAAGGCGGCGGCATCCATTTTTGGAAGGTGCCGGAGGAAGAAGAAGAAAAGGGAGATGCGTTGCTGACCGGTGGGACCGGCACGTCAGCGGCTCGGGGCGGAAGACGGCCGCAGCCGTTGGCCGCGGCTTGGGCTCGGCCCAAAGGAACCGGAGGCGGGCGCGGGGAAAGGGAGAAGGAGAAACGGGCCACCGCAGCAGGCCGGAGAGATGGGCTGCGGGAGAGAAAACGGCCCGAGAAGAAAAGAATTTCCTTTCCTTTTTCTTTTTCTAATTTTTCAAAACCATTTTTCAAAAGATTTTCAAATCCAATTTGAATTTGATTTAAACCACTCATTACAAAATTCCAAATGTAGCAGCATGAATGCTCAATCATGTTTCTATCCTTATATTTGATTTTAAATTTATAAAAATTATTATTATCCTAAATTTGCATGCTCACACAAATATACAAAAATCATATTTTTCCTATTTTTCTTCTTTTCAAAATTTTAGGGTGTTACAATTCTACCCCCTTAAGATGAATCTCGTCCCGAGATTCGACCGATGCTTACTCAAACAGTTACGGGTAGGTTTTCCTCATATCCTCTTCTCGTTCCCAAGTAGCCTCTTCTGCAGTGTACCGATTCTACTGTACCTTACATATTTTGATTGTTCGACTTCTTGTGACTCTGTCAGCAGTCTTCAAAATTTTAATCGGAAACTCTTCATATGTAAGATCCTCCTTAACAGTGAGCTCCTCTAACAGAATCTGTTCCTCTGGTACTCGCAAATATTTCTTCAGTTGAGACACATAGAACACATCATGTACACCTGCCAAACTTTCGGGTAATTCCAACTGATATGCCACTTCACCACGTCTCTCTATGATCTTGAAAGGTCCAATATATCTTGGTGCCAATTTACCTTTCATGTTGAACCTCTTCACACTTCTCATGGGTGACACTTTCAAGTAAACATAATCCCCTACCTCAAAAGTCAATTCTCTTCTACGAGTATCAGCATAACTTTTCTGTCGGGACTGTGCTATTTTTAGATTATCTCTAATCATTCTCACTTTCTTTTCAGCATCCTTAAGTACATCAGGCCCAAACACTTGACTCTCCCCTGTCTGATTCCAGAACAACGGTGTTCTACACTTCCATCCATACAGAGCTTCAAACGGTGCCATCTGAAGACTCTTCTGATAACTATTGTTATAAGAGAACTCTGCATAAGGCAAGCTCTTATCCCAGCTAGTACCATATTGTAAAGCACAAGCTCTCAACATATCTTCTAATATCTGATTAATTCTCTTCGTTTGGCCATTTGTCTGTGGATGGTAAGCTGTACTGAAGTTCAGTTTGGTTCCCAGTGATTCATGTATCTTTTGCCAATAATGAGATGTAAACTGAGTACCTCGATCAGACACAATCTTCTTGGGGACTCCATGTAGACTCACTATTCTTTCCATATACAACTCTGCCAACTTCGCACTGCTATATGTAGTCCTCACTGGCAGAAAATGAGCAACCTTAGTCAGACGATCCACTCTCACCCAAACCGAATCATATCCTCTCTGAGTCCGTGGCAACCCAACTATAAAGTCCATACCAACCTCTTCCCATTTCCACTCGGGTATCTGCATAGGCTGTAACAATCCTGCAGGTCTTTGATGTTCAGCTTTCACCCTTTGACAAGTGTCACACAAAGCAACATACTCAGCAACGTCTCTCTTTAAACCATACCACCAATATTTCTCTTTCAGATCCAAATACATCTTAGTACTCCCCGGATGTATGGAATAAGCTGACTCATGAGCTTCACGCAGAATTGCCCTTCTAATATCCTTATCCTCAGGCACACACAGCCTTTTTTCAAACCATAGCGTACCATTATCATCCTTACGGAATCCTAGAGATTTACCTTTCGCTATGTTTTCAGCTATCTCTCTCAATTTTTCATCTTTCAGCTGACCCTTGCGGATTTCTTGCTCCAAAGTACGCTCTAGTACCAATTCCACTGCACTGGTAGTAAACCCTAAGTTCAGATGCTTACATTCAGCACACAATTCTTTTGGCATAGGCATTACTTGTATTTCATTAGCGTAGCTTTTCCTACTAAGAGCATCAGCGACAACGTTGGCCTTTCCTGGGTGGTAATGCACCTCTAGATCATAGTCCTTTATCAACTCCAACCATCTACGCTGCCTCAAGTTCAGATCTGTTTGAGTGAAGATATACTTTAGACTCTTGTGATCAGTGTATATATCACTCTTGTGTCCAATCAAATAATGTCTCCATATCTTTAATGCATGAACCACTGCAGCTAATTCCAAATCATGAGTAGGGTAATTCAACTCATGCTTCCTCAACTGTCTCGATGCATATGCCA
Organism: Saccharum hybrid cultivar R570; assembly: GCA_038087645.1. Taxonomy (NCBI): domain Eukaryota; kingdom Viridiplantae; phylum Streptophyta; class Magnoliopsida; order Poales; family Poaceae; genus Saccharum; species Saccharum hybrid cultivar. Next base: position 7,634,842 of record JAQSUU010000347.1, on the reverse strand, counting down.
CAATTCTACCCTCTTGCATAAGAACACATCCCAAACCCAATCGAGATGCATCACAGTAGATAGAGAAGGGTTTATTCAGATCTGGCAAAACTAAGACGGGTGCAGTAGTCAATCTTTTCTTTAATTCCTCAAAATTAGCCTGGCACTTCTCATACCACACAAACTTGGCATTCTTCTCCAATAATGCAGTCATTGGTTTTGCAAGCTTGGAAAATCCCTCTATAAATCTCCTATAATAGCCAGCCAATCCCAAGAAACTACGGATCTCACTTACATTGATGGGTGGCTTCCAGTTCAATACATCCTTCACCTTGCCAGGATCTACTGATATTCCTCCATTTGAGATAATATGACCCAGAAAAGAAACTTCCTTCAACCAAAACTCACACTTACTCCTCTTGGCATATAGTTGGTGTTCTCTGAGCTTTTGGAAGACCAACCTCAAATGTTCAGCATGTTCTTCCTCAGTCTTGGAAAATACTAGAATATCATCAATGAATACCACTACAAACTTATCCAGATATTCCATGAACACCTTATTCATTAAGTATATGAAGTATGCAGGGGCATTAGTCAAACCAAAAGACATCACTGTATACTCATATAACCCATACCGTGTGGTAAAAGCTGTCTTTGGTATATCCCTGGCATGAATCTTCAATTGATGATATCCAGAGCGAAGATCAATCTTGGAGAATACACAAGCTCCTCTCAACTGATCAAACAGGTCATCAATTCTAGGCAATGGGAACTTATTCTTGATAGTAACCTCATTGAGAGACCGATAATCTACACACATCCTCTGAGTTCCATCTTTCTTATCCACAAAAATCACTGGTGCTCCCCACGGTGAAGAACTAGGACGAATAAAACCCTTATCCTGCAACTCCTTAATTTGTTTCTTAAGTTCTTCTAATTCATTTACTCCCATTCTATATGGACGCTTAACTATGGGTGCAGTTCCAGGTAATAATTCAATAATAAATTCAATGTCACGGTCTGGTGGCATACCTGGCAACTCCTCAGGAAACACATCGGGAAACTCCTCCACAACTAGATCTTCCTGGTTGGCACCGTCATTGAGCTGGTTCACTGTAGCGGTCTCATGTCTCTGCACTTTTACCTCAACCTTGATTCTATCACCCTTTGGCGTTGTTAGTACAACTGATTTACCCTTGCATTGTATCTCTGCTTGTTGTTGCATCATCCAATCCATTCCCAATATAAGATCAATCCCAGCTGTTCTCAATACTATAGGACTCACTGTAAACTCTACCCCCCTTAAATTGAGACTAATCGGAAGACAGCGATAAGATGTCGGCATGCTTCCACCAGGTGAGTTTACTAATATAGGGTTCTTCATGGCACACAAATGAATTCTATGTATTCTAACAAACGATTGTGATATGAAAGAATGTGATGCTCCAGAATCAAAAAGAACAGTGGCGGGAGTGGAGTGGACATCGAACGTACCAAGCATAACTTCTGGCTCCTCCACTGCGGTCTCCTGAGACAAGTGATTCACCCTTCCAGAGTTAGGTGCTGGCTTCTGGTGGCTGCTGTCTCTGGGGAGTCTGCTGGTTGGGCTTCTCAGGGCAATTGTAGGACAAGTGACCTTCTTTCCCACATCGGAAACACCTGTTGGGAGTATTGGGAGCACTAGTCTTCGTGGGAGTGTTATTGGAAGGACTCTGACGCTGTGCTTGATTCCCATTCTGTTGCGTAGGACGTTGGTTGCTATTCTGCGGCTGGAATGGGGGACGTTGCGGGAACTGACCACGGAAAGGGGCCCAACCACGATTCCACTGTCCAAAAGGAGGCCTCTGTTGATTATTCTGCTGAAAGCCAGTACGTGGACGGGTGTTGCTACCAGAGGCTTGTCCCTGTAACCTTTTCCTCTTAGCATCCATCTCCTTACGCTTGTTATCCACCACGATAGCGCGGTTCACAAGCGTCTAAAAGTTAGGATAGGTATTGGACATCAACTGCAACTGTAGTCCATCATATAATCCCTTCAAGAAGCGACGCTGCTTATCATTGTCATTGGCTACTTCATGTGGAGCATATCGTGACAATTGAGCAAACTTGTCATGGTACTCAGCTACAGACATTGACCCTTGGGTCAGGTTTCTGAATTCCTCCGCCTTCAACTCTATCATCCCTTCAGGTATATGGTAAGCCCTGAAGTTCTCTCTAAACTCCTGCCAGGTGACTGCGGGAGCATTGGCGGGACGACCATACTCATATGACTCCCACCAATCCTGAGCTTCTCCTTGAAGTTGTCCAGAAGCAAACAACACCTTTTGTCGGTCATCACATTGTGCAATATTAAGTTGTTTCTCCACAGCACGAAGCTAATCATCGGCTTCCAAAGGATCAGTAGCATGCGTGAACACTGGAGGACGACCCTTCAAAAATTCACCACGCTTATAACGTGGTTGAGCCCCAGCAACCGGCTGATTTTGCTGATTCTGCATTAGTTGTTGCATCAACTGCGTCTGCACTGCCAACAGTTGCTCAATAGTTGGTGACGGTGGTGGTGGTGGATTTGGGGGAATGTTTCCACGACCCCTGCCTCTTCCTCTTCCGGTCATCTGTCATCCATAAACATGCAAACTTTAAGAATTCATTGTTATCAACCACTTATAAGATAAAGAATGAGATCTGAAAGTTTTCTGGACGAGTAGCAATATTGACAGTTCAGTATTTCAATCATATCTCGAGCTACAGAAGTCCAAAAGAGGCGTGCTTTATATGGTTGGAAAGCTTATGAAATTATCCACAACTTCTATTCAGACCTCAAGATCAGATTCTGTCGTTAACTCTATGAAAAGTAAGGCGTAACAGAAACTATTCCAGATTCCAGACTGTGCAGAAACTTTAACTTGTGAAAATTATATCTCTCGAACCAGATCAGATAAAAAGGTAATTCTAGTGGCATTTGAAAGATGCTTAAGTTTAGTTTCTCTCATAAAAATCTCATAAATATTGCACGAACCGTTTTTGAACTATAGCAGAAATATTGCAGACTGCTATAGAAAACAGCAAGGACAGAAACGTGATAATACCTGACCCAACTATTATTCCCTTGACTATTAAACTAATTATTCTTAAAAATGGAACTTGTAGACATGCCTACAAGCCCCAACACTCATAACAAAGATCCAACTCACACATAAGCATAATAATAAAGCAACTAGCACACCAAAGTTCAAACCACACGATAGACTCGACTGACTCAACTGACGTTGCTAAGAACGTTTTTATTACATAAGGGACTCCTACTTCCTAAGGAAGTGGCTCATGCTCTAATGTCTCATAGATCTTGGCAATGCCTTGGTTTGCTCGGAGTTCATCAATGGTTGCCTGGCACCTCTTGATAGTCTTCCCTTGTGCCTTCACCATCTCCTCTAACTGCAGCTTCCTATCCATCATATCATAGACAAGGTTCACCATCACCCGAGGTAGTGGCTCTAGCTGCACTAGATCCGTCATAGTCCATCCAAGGTCGGGGTGTGCACGAGGGAAGTAGCGATGAATGTCATGCTTCATAAGGTTATAGCGAAGATAGCGGAGACCCATACATGCTTTAAAAGCAGCATCTTCAATGCTATCCTCTATAGTAGCTCGATGACCCACGTGAGAAAACATCCTGTCCAGCTGATACGCCCCCTTGTCTTGTTTATGTGCAAAGATGCTCGCCCTCGCCTTCCAGTACGTATCCTCCAGTGGATGAGTGTACTCCCAGCAGACGTACTCCACAGCTGGGTGCCAATCAGCGAAGTAGGCAGTGAGCATCCCCACAAGGCGAAGATGAGAGATAACATTCCCTCCATTCCTGTGGTAGATCCTCACAGTCAACCCCATTGGAGGAGGTGGCATATCTACAAGAGCTTCATGATGTGGTGGAGACGGGGGTTGTCCTCCTCCATTAGCTTTCTCTTCATCATCTTCAATCTCGATGATCTCTGGATCTTCTTCAGCCTCGGGCTCTTCCTAGGAGGTGCTGGTGCTTGGATTGGTACTTCAGGGGCCTGCTCCTGTTCCTGGGGTTCTGGCTCTTGTGGCTCTTCAGTTGCAAGTAGGGCACGAGGTGGGTAGTATCCTCCAGAGCTGATGCGGGCACTCTTTCGGTCACGGGCCATCTACAGAATTTTTAGATGTAGTTAGAATAGAGGCAAAATTTCGTAATAGAATGAGACATAAGAAGCATAAAAATTTATCAAATAACAAGAGCAAGATAGTGAGCATAAAAATAGTGTAAAGATGATACTAAATCGACCATTTCTAGCTAGGCTTGCGTCCTACGGTTAACAAGAGCTTTGATACCAATTTGTCACACCCATTTAATGACCAAATGGAATGCATACTCTTATGTGTGCCCAGAGATCAATCACACATAAGTTAACAAATTATAACGGAAGTATCATCATAAATGTTATTACATCACGATATTTAACACATAGTCTTAACACAAATTGTAGCGGAAGTAAAAATAATAAACTCTCGTGGTAGCTCCAATCACAGGTACATTGACTGGTTGACTGCAAATCTAGTAATCTTCAGGGAAGTAGGCGTAGTAGTCACTATTACCACCATCTGTTACCCATCCGAGATTTTTATCCAAGTAAGAAAAATAAACAAGTATAAGTACATCTCGTACTCAACAAGTGTAACATAGGGTTCATGAGGCTCAAAGGCATATCATGGGTTTATCAGCATGTAGCTTTTAATTAGCATAATTTTAGCATATCAATAGCATCAATATGTCTAAATATAAACAATAAACATATGATCCATGTGAAATGATTGATGAATAGCAAAAACATAACCATTAATAATTATCAAATATTCCATAAGGGTCCAAGGCCACTCGTGATCGTGAGCACGACTGTTATAACAGTTTTACACTCTGCAGAGGTTGTACACTTTCACTGTGAGTCGTGTTACCCATATGCCCGGGTTAATTACTCCCAAAACACTACCAAGGTGAGCAGGCAGGGTAAACACTATGAAGTCTTTCGAAGGTTCGTCTAACAAGTTAGGGCCATTAGATTCACTCAGCAAACAGATGTAGAGCCCCCCTTCCAAATGGCACAATAACCCACAGCCTATACACATAAGGACAGAGGCCGCACTATACCCGATTCATCAAGCCATTCTTACGCCAAAAAGGTTACCTCTAACAAGCTAGAAAAGGTCCTTCTATATGACTAAAGCCAGAGCCATATAGCCCCCACAGTTGTACTGTAAATCTCGGATGTTCGTCATGAAAACGGTCGGAAACGGTCGAAAACGGACTTACGATATAGAAAAACGAAAACGGTCGGTTCGGGATATTTCTACATTTAGCAATTAAAGAGTACAAAAAATGATTGAAAATTGTTGTGAAACCAATTGAAACTGACAATTTTTCAAGTTAAAAAATGGTTCATAATATAGAAAACGAAAACGGTCAATTCGGAATATTTCTGTTCCGTTTTCATCCCTATTTATAGATGAGTCCTTATGGAGAGTAATTAGAGCATCAAAAGTAACCCCCATGCTCTAATCCCCTTTAAACATTAATCAAAATCATCTTTTAATGTTTGTTGCATATTCCTCTAATCAATTTACATGATCATAGTCCATGTTTAAGCACTAGCCATACTACTCAATGCAATATAATAGGTATCAAGGTGTAGGATCAATCACTAAGTCATCCTTAACAAGGAATAGATGCATAATGATATTATTTGCATAATGTGAGTAGGACATCAAGGATAATCTCATGCTATACTTGCCTTGCTCAAACTGATCCTGAAGATCTTGCTCGTAGAAAGGCGCTTGATCCCCAATAAATTGCTCGCCGTCTATACTCGATCAACAACAGCAACAACACACATCCAGAGGCAATCATGCATAAACAAACAAGACTATAATTAGAACATTACACCATCAGTAAGAAAATAAAATAAAAAGTCTTTAAAACAAATCTACAACTCACTAGGATCACACAGACGCGAAGATCACGAAAAACGGAGCTAAAACGACGAAGTTATGAATTTACGAAGATTTCCTATAGAAAAATAAATACCTTAATAAAAACTCGAAAATAAATTTACCCAAACCTACTGTACAGTTATATCATCATGTAGAGCTCGCAAATATGAATCTAACGCAATTTGAATGGATCAAATCGGAGTTAAAACGGAGATTCTACGACTAAAACAAGTTGAGTGGCAAAACTGTAAATATCAGAAAACGTATTTTTCATTTACCGAGATGAAATACGCCTTCAACAGATCAAAGCGGATTCGGGACTTTACGTTTTGGACCGCGGGTTCGATATAATAAAAGCTCAGGGTCTCTTTTACAAAATCACAACCGAACCGGTATCTTATAATTCTAGCCGTTGGATTCAAAATGAACGACCCATATTGGATCGGGGAGGGAGAGAGAAGTCTCCGGCGGCGCTCCGGCCGATTCCCGGCCCGTCGGTGAGCTCCCGCGGCGGCGCCATGGTCGGGACACGCCAAAACTCAGCTCCGGCCACCAAACGACGAAGGGAAAGCACTGGAAGAACGTGCAGCTCACGGCGAACTTACCCCGCGCGAAAACGAGACCGGAGGACGGCCGGAAGGTGGTGGCTAGCTCGAGATGGCGGCGGTGGAGGCGGTGGAGCTTGCGGTGGCGGTGCTAGACGGCTATGGCAGCCCCAAAGAGTTGGAATGAGGGCGGAAGGGTGCGAGGGCTCCGTTTTACAGCCCGTAGGCATCGCTAAGTAAGGAAGGGAGAGAGATTCGGGAAGGATTTGGATCACCGTATCCGGTGGAACGAGGAAGGCGGCGGCGTCCATTTTTGGAAGGTGCCGTAGGAAGAAGAAGGAAAGGGAGATGCGTCGCTAACCGGTGGGACCGGCACGTCAGCGGCTCGGGGCGGAAGACGGCCGCGCGCGCGCGAAGCTGGGCCGTTGGCCGCGGCTTGGGCTCGGCCCAAAGGAACCGGAGGCGGGCGCGGGGAAAGGGAGAAGGAGAAACGGGCCGCCGCAGCAGGCCGGAGAGATGGGAGAGATGGGCTGCGGGAGAGAAAACGGCCCGAGGAGAAAAAAATTTCCTTTCCTTTTTCTTTTTCTAATTTTTCAAAACCATTTTTCAAAAGATTTTCGAATCCAATTTGAATTTGATTTAAACCACTCATTACAAAATTCCAAATGCAGCAGCATGAATGCTCAATCATGTTTCTATCCTTATATTTGATTTTAAATTTATAAAAATTATTATTATCCTAAATTTGCATGCTCACACAAATATACAAAAATCATATTTTTCCTATTTTTCTTCTTTTCAAAATTTTAGGGTGTTACAATATATATCCTCTAGTTTACTTCTTACGGGGCGATAAGTTTTTTCGTTTGTCATGCTTTTTCCTTCTGAACTTTCAGATAACAGAAATGGGATATGCCTCGTGTCGAAAGAAATGTTTTGTTCACGGTAACAAATTGTTGAAGACTTTAAAAGTTTAAAGAGTAAAACACTCCAACTTTGTGCGATCATAATGGAATCAAATAAGTTTCTGGCAGCAACTACTGAAGTTTGCATCAGTACCAATAACAAACAGCAGATTATCATGAATCATATATAAGTTAGAGCTGCCTACTGCTTTCACTTCACTGACAAGAGTCAGCAATGTGTTCAATTAATATCAAAAATGGATATTTGCTCAGGAGTGATGAGCATGTGCTCCCTGATGTCTGGAATATAACAGTACAGTACCCATTATAAAATAAAACTTGTACAAGCTCAAAGTACCAATATATATGTAGCGTAGTTTCAAGATCCTTAGGTTGTGACAAGCCAAGGCACTTCACATTAGGTGAGAACCTATAGATGAGTTGTGTTGCTACTATGGTAGTAGGCTTTTTCTTGGCCAGGAGATTATAAAGCAATGTGCAGCAATTGCATCTTCTCTATATATTCAGTAGATTTAGGATTGAGAAGCATCAGGAACACATGACGACCAAATTTCTTTTCCGCTTGTATGGCTCGGGGTGGTCAAGGCGCAGTCGCTTCCGTATGCACCGGCTCCATTGCAAAAAGATGCTTCGTGCTATGTGCAGCAAGAATGTGCATTGTTGTAAATGGCACCTCAACTGAGGTTCCAACTTTCAACGACCTAGCCTGCCACGCGCAATGGCCATTGATTCAGATACGCGGATGCCAGGTCAAGTCTTAATTCTCAGTTCTGACGCCTTTTGATTTAATTGGTGATTGCTCACCATCCACAATGAAAACTGCAAGCAGGATCCTGGCTGCTGACTTGGCCAATCCGATCTGGCCCTACTATGTTCACCAGCATGTATGCAAATGGTATAGGCAAAAGGAGTCATATAAATCGGACCAATATAAAAAAATATCAGACTGATGATATTAACATTAAAATTTATTGTTATATTATTGTTACGATTTTTGTCAAAATTAACCACTTCAACCACTCTTAAATTCAATGTAACCTGAAGTTATATGTGTCAATATGCATACCCATATACATTAGCAATAAATATATATTTGTCTAGTTGATTCATCATGGAAAAATATTCTCACTTGACAAACCAAATACCGAGGATACTACCAACTCATTTAAAATTACAAAAAAATTATAATAATCATTCCGGTGACGGTGCATCCTCGAGCGCGTCGGGGCTCGCAGATCTGGCAGATCCAACGTTGGGGCTCACGGATCCGGTGCCGGGAGTCGGCGGGCTCAAAAATGGGCTCGCTGGTGGGCTTCTTCGTTTTTTTATTTTTTAAATCCATTTTTATTGGTGGGCACAGTACAACGCTCGTCTCCGTTAATCGTTTAACCGAGGTGAGCAAATCGCCCGCCTGTGTTGCATTAACGCAGACCTTTCGATGGAGGCGGTTGCTTTGCCTGCCTCGGTAAACCGTTTTCGGCCGCCTCGGATAACTTTTTTTTAGTAGTGTAGGGCAGAGCAGTGGGGGCGATGCCCAGCCCGCTGGCCTGGGCTGATGGAGACAATGGTTTGATGGGGCTGGCATCGGCGGCATCGTGGCATGAGTGATCTCCGGAGGCCCTGTGATTAGGAGAGGGTAGGTCAACGGGGCTGTTGGAGATAATTGTTTGACGGTTACAAACCAAATTTATCAATTAAAAAGAGTCTTGTGAATTTTTTCTTCTATATTGCAAAACAATTATAATGTCTTTATGCTCAATAGGCGAGGCATTATACGGATGCATTCAATAGTTGTCCATGTACGTAGATATGATTTGCTATCAAGACATCATCTCCGTTATTATTCCTTATATAAATACTTTGAAATTAGTTTGTACTAATAGATTAATTAACTGTCATGTAAAGAAGAAATTCTGGCCACCTATTTATATGGGACAAGTTTCAATGACTGAGATCAAATGTTAAAAAGGCTAAGACGTGCTTGTGTACAGAGAGGCATGGAAAGAGTACGGCTGTTATTTATCTTCAGATGTGGTCTAAAAAACAGAAACCTGTCATGCTAACTGGCAATTATTTTTGAGAAGCAAAAAGGAAACGGACATGCATGCCAATGTACAACGCGGAGGTTATCCTAACGTGGAGTATGCGCAATACATTAGTGGCTTCGCTAACAAGAAACATTGCAACAGCATTGCATACGGATGTAGCATCTGATATCAAAGAAGCTGCTACTGAAGCTGCTGCTGGAGGAGAGATAAGCTCTGAACCAATCGCCACAGGCTGCTACTGAAGTTGAATGATGAGATCATGGACGTACACCTTCGAATGCCTCTTGCGGACATTATATTTTATCCAAAGCTTGTAACATAAAGCCAATGCTATTTGGTTCCCCGATACCTCTCATTTCCATCTCAGTGCTCCTTCCGTTCCTCCATTTCACATAATACTCAGTACAGAGCTAAAGTTCGCTATCAGTAACAATTTATATTGCTCACAAGAAAGGGTCCCTTGTATATATTGTCGAGAAAAGAATCATGGCATATTGCTAGTTTTGTTTTTGCAAAAGGATTGTTGCATATTTATTTTTAGTAGCTGAGACATTATATGTATGATTTCCATATTAATCTATGTGAAAGGGAAATCCTACGGTGGAAAAATAAGACATACCAATGTGAAAGTACTCACAAGTACTATAAAAGTAGGTAAGCTACTAAAATTTGTGGGACCAATACTAAAATAAGTCAGGCTCTAGAGCCAGATTTTTATTGTTAATATAATTATATTTGTTAAGGGTAAAATAATCATCTCATCATCTTTCTCAAGGGGTCAAACAGGAGTTTCCCATCCAGCTCATGGCCATTGCTCTTGGAGATAGCTATGGAGTGGTCGTGATCATTGTCTTCGCTGGATGCATGCACAGCGTGATCGCCTTCAGGCGGGTGAAATTGTACAGATCTGTCAGCGACGACGGGAAGCTAGAGGAGGCAACCAAGTTCAACACCACGGCAGACTTACACGGCGATGAGTGCAAGGACACGGTCCTGTTCATAGAGTTACGCCGGCAATGATGCAGTGAAGCATGTCATAGTCTTGCCATGCTCAAGGAGACCAATAACTTTGGCCCGATGAGCATCATCAGTTCCTCCCACGCGTTTTGCAAGCCCCGCAATTGCCGATGTTGCCTGCCATCCAGCTATGTATGCCCAGATGCCGGCCATGAATCCTCCCCTTTTGGGGCATTCGATGTGGCAGAATATGTGTGTACATGTAGGCCTTCTTTCCTCTCAAAGTATCTTCTCCTTAATTAATTGAACGCATCAAAATTGATTCCTAAAAAATTATTTGGATGGTAAAATCAATCAGTCAATTAATGCAACATGAAAATTGAGCTGAACATACATGTGCCGCCACTGATGCGTACTGCTTCTATAGGATACAGCAGAGCTACAATGATAAGCTACAAAAACAAATTAGGGCAGAAACAAATCTACTACTGAAACCATTTACAGAGGCACACCTTTTCTTTCCCTAGAGATGGTTCTATCAAAAACGGTTCTATAGAGATGCCGATAGGGGGGGCGTGGCAACCGGACCGTCTCTAGAAAATAGAATATCAAAGGCCGCTTTAATTTCAACAGCCTCTAAAAATGACCTTCAGGCCACGTTTAAATTGCAAAAAAATTCAACCTAATGAATAATACCAATTTCATCTTATTTGACAAATATTGTTCAATCATGGACCAACTAGGCTCAAAAGATTTATCTCGTGATTTCCAACTTAACTGTATAATTAATTATTTTTTTACCTATATTTAATACTCCATACAAGCGGCTAAAAATTGATGTGATGGAGAGAGTGAAAAAAGTCTAGCTTTTAGGTGCATCTAAACGAGGCCTCATATTCAAAGTTGGTTGGCCATGCGTAGAAGTCAGATTTGAGCTGACTCTTGTTCCTGACCGCCTGTACAAAAATTGCAGCAGTGCTACAGCACGAGGACCAAGGGCTGGTTTGGATGTAAAAAATTTTGCAAAATGGTACTGTAGCTTTTTCGTTGTTATTTAGTAAATATTGTCCAATTATGGTCTAATTAGGCTTAAAAGATTCGTCTCGTCCATTTCGTCTAAACTGTGTAATTAATTTTATTTTTTATCTATATTTAATGCTTCATGCATGTGGTTAAAGATTCGATGTGACGAGGAATCAGAAAAATTTTGCAAAATTTTTTGGGAACTAAACAGGGCCAAAAATATTTCATCTCACATGCTACTGTTTTAAACAAATCTGTGCCAGGCCTTTTCCAAATTGTGGACCAGAGTACCTTCTTTTCATCCTTATCTCTTCTGGTGACGTGGCCTCTGGCTGCCTGATAGAGGCCCAGTCCGGTGGCATGAGGCCTGAGTGCCTGACGGAGTCTGCGTCCGCCATCGAGCGGCACGACAGGTGGCCCTTGCAAACAGCATGGAAGCATGACTCTTGGCAACCAGCGTGTGGGCTGACTCGTCGAATGCGGCTCATGGCAGTTTTTTTTTAATCCAGGCTGTCTCTGTTTTAACCACCTCTAAAAATTAATTCCAATGTGTGGTTGGACAGCCGCCTCTGCATATCCTAAATTCTAAGGTGGCTAGGTAGAGGCGGATGAGACAACTGTGACTAAAATGAGTTTTGACTGCCGCTACAAATCCTTGCCATAGTCGTGCAATGATGGAAACAGTAATGGAGAAAGAAATTCGTAACGTTCTGACAAGAGGTGACATCGAGATAGTGCAGCTAAGGTTGCAGTTGCTGCACAAGCCTAGCTCAATTGATCGATAGTTTAACAATGCAGTTGGACCAAGGCCTTCTAGTTCTTAGTAGTGTGGCATCGATTGCGAATCAGAAGTTCTGACGATGTTGTTTCCAATACACCATATGAATGCTGCAAATCCTAGTCGGTGGGAGCATAAACTGGATAATGGAGGTGACACAGAAATAAGTTATGGAGCTGCCCTACTTTCACTTCAACAACAAGAGGCAGTAGTATGTGTTCAATTTATATCCTAAATGGATGTGGAGTAGTATAACTGATGAGCTTGTGCTCCCAATGTCTGGATTCGTTTAATTATGTTTTGAATTTCTGGTCTGTACGAGTAGGCCAGGACTGACTATAAAATGACTTGTACAAGCTCAAGCACCACTATTAAGTACTACTAGTACACTACGGCAGACAGTGCCTTTGCCTAGCGCCTGGGTCTTTGCCGAGCACTATTTATCGGGCGCTCAGCAAAGGCCACCTTTGCCTAGCGCCGGGCTCTCGACAAAGAATGCGCTCGGTAAAGATTCCTTTGCCGAGCGCCATGCCCTCGGCAAAGAGAAACACTCGGCAAAGAACATCTTTGCCAAGCGCCAGGCGCTCGGCAAAGGATAGCACTCGGCAAAGAGCCACCGCAGAATATACCGGGCGCCTACCATCGGTCTTTGCTGAGCGCCCTCCGTTAGGCGCTCGGCAAAGGTGGCTCTTTGCCGAGTGCCAACCTTGGCGCTCGGCAAAGGCACCTCTTTGCCGAGCGCTGACCTTTGGCACTCAGCAAAGAATTTTCTTTTTTTTTTGTTTTTTTCTTTCAAACATTTTTGTGATGCATTACACATTATTTAAAAGTATATGTTAAGTTTTGGTATTTTTTTAAATCTTTTTACTATATATCGTTAGTTTATTTGATTTAATTGAATTTCTCCGATAAACGCGTGTTTGAACTGTAGATGCATCGAATCTCCGAATTGGACGGTTCGAAAATTGATATTCGCGTTACTTAGCTTATGTTAAGGCCGTATCCAGGAGCACACATGAAATATCGAACATCTCGCGCACGGAACACGGCGACCAAGGTGCGCGTGAAGTGCTATTAAATTATAAAAAATGCAAACAAAGTCCGAAAATCACGAAACTTAGCGAAACGTCTTTGGAGCACATGTGGAGGCTATGGTCAAAATTTGGTAACGTTTCGTGCACGTTGTCACGTAAGTTAGTTAGAAACCTAGACATCTCACATGTGATAACAAATTAAACAAACAAAAAAAACAAATTAAAAAAAACGAAAAGTCTTTGCCGAGCGCCCCCGATCTGGCGCTCGGCAAAGTAGTGTACAGCAATTAAACAAATAAAAAAACAAATTCAAAAAACAAATTAGAAAAAAAAACGAAAAAGTCTTTGCCGATCGCCCCCGATCTGGCGCTCGACAAAGTAGTGTACAGCAATTAAACAAATAAAAAAACAAATTAAAAAAAAACGAAAAAGTCTTTGCCGAGCGCCCCCGATCTGGCGCTCGGCAAAGTAGTGTATAGCAATTAAAAAAATAAAAAAAACAAATTAAAAAAAACAAAAAATTCTTTGCCGAGCGCCCCCGATCTGGCACTCGGCAAAATATTCTTTGCCGAGCGCCAGATCAGGGGCGCTCGGCAAAGGAACCGGTAGAATATAGCGCCGGCTACCCTGTAAAAAAAATCCTTCAACACGCCCGAGCCTCGAGCGCCCGTCCAGCACCCCCGCGCCAGCCGCGCCCCGCCACCCCCCGCGCCGGCCACCGCCCCGGCTCGCGCCGGCCCCGGTCGCGCCCGGCCACCGCGCCCGCCCGGCACCGCCCCGGCCGCGGCCCCGCCCCCGCCCCCGCCCCGCGCCCCCGGCCCCCGCCCCCGCCCCCGCCCCGGCCACGGCCGAGCCGGCCCCGGCCGCGCCCGCTCCGCCCTCGGCCGCGCCCCGGCCGCGGCCCGCCCCCGCCCCCGCCCCGGCCCCGGACGCGCCCGCTCCACCCTCGGCCGCGCCCGCGCCGGCCCCCGCCCCGGAAACGGTCGCGCGCACCCGGACCGCGACCGCCGGCTGCTGCCGCGGCCCGCGCCCGCCTCGGCCGCCGCGCCCCGCGTCGTCCGCCACAGGTACGTCTAGTTTGACGTAGTAGGAGTAGTAGGAGTAGGTGTAGTAGTAGTTGGAGTAGTAGGAGTAGGAGTAGTAGTAGGCGAAGTCGTGGTAGGCAATGTGGTAGTAGTAGGATTAGTAGTAGGTGTAGTAGTAGTTGGAGTAGTAGTAGTAATTGTAGGAGTAGTAGGTAGTAGTAGAAGGGTTAGGACTAGGAGTAGTAGGCGTAGTAGTAGTAGTGGTAGTGTGAGTAGTGGTACTACTAGTAGTGGTTATACTAATAGTGTTAATACTTGCATATATTCTTCTGCATGGATTGGAAATACATATGTGCTAGTCGGCCGTCGTGCCGGCGATGTATTTGTGGTTGTCGGCCATCGTGCCGTCTTTTTTTGCAGGTTTGGTAACCTCCCCGTACAGGGGAGGTGCTGCCGAAATTTTTCGTTCTCACTAATTGGTTTTTTTTCAGGAGGGCTCCCGTTGGAGGATAGCTGAAGGAGCACGACTCGGCACTGCCCCGCTAGCCTGTCTTCACCGGCACCTACGGTATGACCCCTCTTTCCGTCACATGTGGACGTAGGTCACATTACCTAGTTAGGCGTCTCCCGTCCGAAACGGATACGGTTGGAAGTATGTGATCTTTGCATATGTATAACCATATCTGTTTTGGATTGTCCACTTTTTTTGGACAGCCCGCGGATGCATAGACGAGGTTAGTTTCCATGGTCTGCTCTGATCCGAGACAGGGTTTCGGCCTCACCTTCGTGTTGTTCTCCGGATACACACTCTCCTCGCCGGGACGTGTATTTGGAGAACAGCGGGGAGGTGCTGCCGAAATTCTATCTCGGCTCGGAGTAGCCCATGGAAACTAACCTCGTCTATGCATCCGCAGGTGGGATTAGGACCTATCCTTACCTATTAGATGGTAGGAACATGAAGTAGATGCACTTGATGTTTATGTTCATCTTTGATATGCATGTTAGAGGATGGATGACCGTGAGTGGATGTATGCGGGATACACAAGTAAGCATGATTTTAGCATTGAATGGGGGCAGAAGACGGAGGCTTTCTTGGACCGTGCATTCGGCAGTGGTGTGAATAGAGCGCGATTGGCGAAGTGTCCCTGTAGCAAGTGTGCAAATAGGAAATGGCAAAACCAGGAGACCATGGCTAAACATCTTCAGTTGAATGGCTTTGTGCCGGGCTATACTCGGTGGGTACACCATGGTGAAGCACATCGGTTGAGAGAGGAGGTCGTGCGGCCTCGCCTCGAGCATGTCGATGATGGTGGCGGGGTTTTAGACATGTTAGATGACTTCGTGCAAGCACAGATCCCCGATGGACATGCGGAGGAGGCGGAGGCATCCGCAAAGGCGTTCTACGACATGATGGCTTTGGCATAGAAACCCCTTCATGATCGCACGACGGTTTGTCAGCTCGATGCCGTTGGACGCATGATGGCGTTTAAGGCCGAGATCAACATGAGTCGGCAACACTTCAGTGGCATGCTGGCCTTGATTGCTAGCCTACTTCCGGAGGGCCACGTGTTGCCAAAGAGCCTGTACGAGTGCCAGAAACTCCTTGATGGACTCAAGATGCCGAACGAGCAGATACATTATTGTTCGAACGGGTGTGTCCTCTTCAGGAAAGATCTTGAGCAGGAGAAGTATTGTCCGAAGTGCAAAGCCTTCCGGTACCTGGAGGTAGACTCTGGTGGAGGCCACAAGGAGCAGCTTACCGTCCCAATGAAAATCCTATGGTACCTCCCTTTCTTGCCGAGGATCCAATGGCTATACATGAGCGAGGAGCCTGCTAAGCAGATGACATGGCACAAACTGGGGAAACGATACAATCCCGACAAGATGGTGCATCCGTCCGATGGTGAAGCATGGCAACACTTTGATCGCATCCATCATGAGAAAGCGTCAGAGGCTCGTAATGTACGCTTGGCGCTGGCAACAGATGGGTTCAATCCTTATGGTATGATGGCTGCCCCATACACGTGTTGGCCCGTGTTCGTCATCCCACTGAACCTCCCCCCCGGCGTCTCCTTTCAACGTTTGAACGTATTCTTGTCGTTGATTATTCCTGGACACCCGGGGAAGAAGATGGGTGTCTTCATGGAGCCTTTGATTGATGAACTCGTCAGTGCTTGGGAGGATGGGGTGTGGACATACGATCGAGCTACAAAGACCATCTTCAAAATGCACGTTTGGTACCAGTACTCCATGCATGACTTCCTAGCGTATGGGATATTCTGTGGTTGGTGTGTCCATGGGAAGTTCCCATGTCCATTATGCAAGGCTCATCTGAGGTTCATCTGGCTCAAGAAGGGTGGCAAGTATTTGTTGTTCGACAAACATCGTCAATTCCTGCCCCTCGACAACGCATTCAGGCGAGATACCGTGGGCTTTACGAAAGGTGTCGAAGTCACTGAACCTCCACCATAGATGATGACTCCTGCCGAGGTCCATGCTCAGATTGATGCTCTCGTGGAGAATGAACAAGGTGATGGGTTCATGGGATATAGTGAGGAACACATGTGGACTCATAAGTCTGGCTTGACGAGGCTCCCTTATTTTGATGACCTCCTCATGCCACATTACATTGATGTCATGCACACCGAAAAGAATGTCGCGGAGGCACTCTAGGCAACGCTCATGAACACTGAAAAGTCAAAGGACAACCCTAAGGCTCGAGTGGACCTCGCAAAGTTGTGCCATAGACCACATCAAGAGATACGAGCTCCTAGTGGTGGTAGGACATGGAAAAGGCCTAAGGTGGATTTTGTCCTGGCCCCCAGACAAAGGAGGGAAGTACTCAAATGGATGAAGATGTTGATGTTCCCCGATGGGTACGCAGCAAATCTGAGGAGGGGAGTGAACTTAAGTACTCTCCAAGTGAACGGGATGAAGAGTCATGACTACCACATTTGGATTGAGCGTCTTCTCCCGACGATGGTCCGAGGCTTCGTCCCTGAGCCCATATGGACAGTGCTGGCAGAGTTGAGCTACTTCTTCCGCCAGCTCTGTGCCAAGGAGTTATCTCGGTCCATGATTGCAGACTTGGAAAAAGTGGCACCTGTCCTACTTTGCAAGTTGGAGAAAATCTTTCCACCAGGCTTCTTCAATCCCATGCAACATCTGATATTACACCTCCCGTATGAGGCACGAATGGGGGGGCCGTGCAGGCCCGTTGGTGCTATCCGATTGAGAGGTGCCTAAAGACTCTTCGAAAAAAGTGCAAAAACAAGGGTAAAATCGAGGCTTCCATTTCAAGTGCATTCACTTTGGAGGAGACGTCAAACTTCACAACATCGTATTACGACGACACCCCTCCAAGTGTGCATAATCCACCACCTCGCTACAATGCTGATGAAAATGAGTGGACCCTCAGCCTTTTTCGAGGGCAACTTGGAAGAGCCGGTGGGTCAACCACTAAGCCCTTGTCAAATGTGGAGTGGCATAAAATTATGTTGTATGTGCTGACCAACCTAGAAGAGGTGGACCCACCAGAGCCCACTCCAGCGGATGACGCGCCAGAGCCCACTCCAGCGGGGATGAGATGCCGTAGGATGGCGAGGAGGACGGTGAGGAGGCCGATGAGGACGACTCCCGTGGTCCAGCCTGAGCCTCAGCAGGAGGACTACGAGGAGCAGCCGCAGCAGGAGGAGGACGACGAGGAGCAGCAGGTGGTGCAGCAGGACGAGGAGGACGAGGGGGACGACGACGGGGACCTCGGCGGTGGCGGGGCCGAGGGCTCTGCCGGGACGTCGTCTTCCACTGCTGCGGGGAGTGTCTACTTCTGAGGTCCCACGTCTCTCCCTGACAAACCGAGGCGACGCGTTTTGATTGTCCCAGAGGGGCAAGCATAAGACACCTCTACATGTTATCACTCTTACTTTGTATCCTTTGTTCAAAATCTAAATATATACTAATATATTTACTCAATCACTTGTGTAGGACCTGGAGGGTTGTGTCGGAAGAGGATTCGCGCCATGTGAATGGCGTCCTAGGGGCCCTAGTCAGGCACTACTTCCCTGGCATTGTAACGCATGCCGGGAAGGACGAGCCCGCCTACACGTGGGCCCACTACGAGTCCGCCCACCACGCCACCGCAGGCAACGTGGCAGCGCACATCCTTCAGGAGTTTTGGGTAAGTCTTCCTCGCACTACATGCCTCAATGCAACACATTCATTGGATCCTACTTGAAATAACTAATGCATACATCGTGTCTTCATATGCAGACGTACTTCAAGCTCGACGAGAGCTATGAGGGCAATGCGGACGTCGTGGCTAGGAAAGCTTGCAGGAAGCGTGTCACGGACATGTACCACGAGGCGAGAGTCCAGGCCATCAGAGATTACTATGGGAAGCAGTTTGGAGAGAGCGTCAACAAGAAACAAATCCGAGAGCGGAGGCTCTCTCTCACCAAAGAGCAGTTCATGCAGGTAACTGAACAACTTTAAATTAAGTTCCTTTCAACATTAGGTGCTATGAACTTGACTGCCTAACATGTCGATTACTTCATGACGTGTAGGTCATTCCTTGGTGGTGCGAAAAGTCCCCCGAGGCGTGGGGGCAAATCGTGGACCGTTGGCTGAGCGAGGAGTGGCGGCAGCAGCACGTGGCTGCCCGAGCTCACCATTTGGCCATGCCAGGTGTACCTCACCATCAAGGCAACCGCAACGTCGGCGGCTTCGGCCGAGCTTGGGTACGTCATCATGTTTGTAACTGTTGCCATGCTTTAATGTAACTAGGCAAAGACTACTAACAAACTTCTTTTCGTTCTCGCAGTCGGCGGCGCACGGTGGCCAGCCATGCTCCTACTTCGCCGCATATACCATGTCACACAAGGGCAAGGCGACGTCCGACGTCTCCTTCAACCCGGAGGACCCGCCCGAGGCGTACACAAGTGAGAGCGCCTACAAGAAAGTCACCGAGTACCATGAGGCAGCGAGGGCGATGTATGGGCCGGATTTTGATCCAACGACTGACAACATCGATGTGCGCCTCGTCATGTATCTTGGAAAGGGAAAGCAGCATGGGCGCTACTGGATGGCCAATAGCGTGATCGACGGCGCCACTACTCCCACTCTCTCCTAGATCCAAGCACAGACCACGAGTGGCTCCGGACTCCGGCCAATACGCGAGCGGCCGGCCTATGGATAGGCCCTGGTCGAGGCACTACAGGTTAGTTTTGGTTTACTCGTCGTGCATTACACGAGGATTTCCTTGTCGCTTCACTAACATTACCTTTGCAACAATGTATAGGCCCAGGTGGAAACTTCGAACAAGAGGGCCGACGAGCTGGAGGCGGTTGTGGCTTCAGAGCGGGCGGCGCGGCTGGCAAGTGACTAGAGGATGTCGGACGTGCTGGCGTTTCTGCACAGTTCTCTGGGTGTTACTTTGCCACCCAACTTGATGGGTCCACCTCAGCCTCCTCCCGTCGTTCCTCCCTTTGTTGCTCTCAACACTACTCCGGTGAGTAATATATCATACATGCATGTTATTTAGCTATTTAACTTTGTCTCATGCAATCGCTACTCCTGTGTGTAGCCTCAGTCGGCGGGTTCGAACCACGTGCCGAACGAGCATGGGGGACCGTCGCCTCCGTCACATGGGTGGCCCGGGTACCAACCTCCACCGCCGCCTCAGTGAGTAACATCGAAGTTGTTGTCACGTATTCCTTTTCTTGGTGATGAACCTGAACTTGTTGTGTTGAACTTCATGTCATGGACTTGGACTTGTTGTGTTGATCTTCGTGAACATCAAGTTGTTGTAATAGACTTCATCGCCGAATAAGTGATGCTATTATGAGATATATGTGCTATTGTGATATATATGGTGACGGTGGTGATAAAAGCGATGAAATTGTGATATAAATGGTGTTATTTGTGTTCATGGTGATATTCATTTGATGTATATATATGATTTGTTGTATTTGCAGCAATAGAAAGCAAAAAATAAAAAAAAACAAAATCTGGATTTCAGCTTTGCCTAGCGCAGCGCTAGGCAAAGAGCCTTTGCCGAGCGCTTTTTGGCGCTGCGCTCGGCAAAGCTGCTATATTTAGCGCTGCAACACGGCAGCTTACCCAGCTTTGCCGAGTGCCCCAGGCTTGGCCCTCGGCAAAGGCAATCCTTTGCCGAGCGCCAGGCTGGAGGTGCTAGGCAAAGAATTTTTTTTAAAAAAAATTAGTTTGCTCTTTGTCGAGCGCCAGGCTGGAGGCGCTAGGCAAAGAATTTTTTTTAAAAAAATTAGTTTGCTCTTTGCCGAGCGCCAGGCTTGAGGCGCTAGGCAAAGAAATTTTTTTTTAAAAAAAAATTAGTATGCTCTTCGCCGAGCGCCAGGCTGGAGGCGCTAGGCAAAGAATTTTTTTAAAAAAAATTAGTTTGCTCTTTGCCGAGCGCCAGGCTAGAGGCGCTAGGCAAAGAATTTTTTTAAAAAAAAATAGTTTGCTCTTTGCCGAGCGCCTTACTGGAGGCGCTCGGCAAAGAAAACGTCACGTCGTGACCGCCGCCGTGACCGCCGTTTTTCTTTGCCGAGTGCCGCCTAGGCGCTCGGCAAAGGCTTTGTCGAGCATCCGATAAAAGACGCTCGGCAAAGGAGCCTTTGCCGAGCATTTCGTTGCCGGGAGCCCTTTGCCGAGCGTTGCGCTCGGCAAAGCCTTTGCCGAGCACAATTCGGCCTTTGCCGAGCGTCTCAGGCGCTCGGCAAATCTGCAGTCTTCAGTAGTGGTAGCGATCACTACTAGTAGTACTCAAGTACCACTAGTGTAGTTTCACTTCACTGATGATGCAGCAGTCTATTCAATTTATGTCGCAAATGGATGTGCAGTAGCATTAGTGATGAGCATGTGCTCACTGATGTGGTCCCGAGTTTGAGTTTTGATTTAGTTACTATTAGTTTACTCTTTTACTTTTGTAAATGTATAGTACCAATAATAATTGTTTTATATGTCCAGACCAAACGAGCCTATAAATAGAGACTTCGACAAGATTATGGGCCCCAATATATGTAGTGTAGTTTCAGGATCGTTAGGTTGTGACAAGCCAAGGCACAGGACATTCTATATGGTGATGAGATCGAGCCCATAGACGACTTGTGTTGCTACTATTGGTAGGAGCCTTTTTGTTGGCCAGGAAATGATGAAGAAAAATGCAGCAAGAGCATCTTCTCTATAAGTACATTTAGGATTGACAAGCATCAGGAACCCACGCAATACCTGAGCTTCCGTTCCACTTCCGTCATTCAGCTCATCTGTGGGTTGCCATGCTGCTTGCCTACCCATGTTGCTGGATGTTTCCACTGCCAGCCTTCTCCCTCGACGACAATGGGCCCTCCACTAGCTAGTGATCAAGATCATCAGGAGTGAGAGGGAGCTACGTCGGGTCATAATGGGGCAAAGTCTGATCCAATCACTAGCACAGGCATTGGATCTCCATGCAAAAAAAAGGACGAGATATAGAAGATAACGCGACAAAGTGAGGGTACAGGGGGAGGAACGGGGTGAAGATAAGATTGGCCCCCGCAAGAGAAATGCATTGCTTATTGTTTGCATTTTTTTATATACTAGGTAGCATGTCTGTGTGTTGCTACGGAATAGCTAACATTTTCTACTAAAATCACATGGATTGCACGATAAAATAACAATACTGTAAAATTAAATACCGATGTTAAAGTGACATTTAATTCAAAAAACAAAGTTTGTGAAATTACAAGACAGAGAGCGTGGCGTCGCAGGCTCACAGAGATGCGGCTAAGATAATGATTTATATTTATATTGGTAGGAAGAAATCTCCGATATCCATTTCCTTCGTGCGCCAATAAATCCTTCAACAAGTTCCGCCACATCTCCATAATATTCTGTACACAGGTTCGAGTATATATGAAAATTGGCCATGCATAGGTTGCCGTCCGCCCGTGTGCTTAAGATTGATGTCCCCATGCTTTTGCACTCCTCAGCAGTTCCTCGCCAGCAGCCATCGTTGTTGTTAAGGCACTCGTCAGTTTCCATGTCTGAAAAAATTGCAGAGGTCAGCTTAGCGATCGGAGACAAGTACTGACCTGAAGGAAGGAATTGCTCAAGTATATTGTTGTGTCAGGCAGACATGAGGTTCAGTGGAATCCCTGAACCCAGCACAGATCGCTTTGAGAACCACAGTGCTTTCCAATGCCTGGAATGACGAATTCTTCAGAGAAAAGAAACACAGCATGATCTCATCTTGTGATAAAATTGGAGGGCTCATACGTCCATACCTCGATGCTGCACATTGTTGATCACCAGGATCGGCAAGATCATTGTGTCCCCTCAAGCTCCATGACCGACCTACATCGGCAAGCCTGCAATGCCGAAACCAAATCAGTGCTCCAACCCATCGCGGGAGGTAAAAAGAAAAGCTCAGGGCGGGTGTGCACTGAGAGATCGGACGGCGTCCTCATCGCAGGTGCTGCTGTACCTGGTCTCCTTCGTGTTAAATATCTCAAATCATTTAGTTTTGTTTTGTAGAATAGAATGGACTTGCAACACCACCTTAACATTGGGTGAGATATTTAACTATGGAGGAACCGATAAATTGGCACCGATTGCTGAATGGCTCAATCAATTTTTTTCATGTGCAAAATCTAGGCTCCTAGTTGAGCTTCCTTCTGTACACTGGCATCAGGACACCAAGAATAGGTTACATATCGGGGTGAGGGGTATACAAATGGAGAGTTAATGATTTTGGTCCTTAAGTGATTCAGTATCAGAATCCAATATATAGTCCCATCATTTGACACTTGTTAGCACGCCAGTTTAGTAATGATAAGGAGACTTGCTCCGCCATGTAGGAATAGGCACAATCTGCAATTCACAAAACATGAGAATTTTTTTAACAAATGGAGAGTTACAAGAAGTGAGCAACTGAGCATCACAAGATCAAAAAAGGGAAATATGTTAGCATTGGCTTGTCATTCGGTTAATTTCAGTTTATCACCAAACTGAAACATGTAGTTGGATAAGATAGGAACTACAATTGTCAAACAAAATTAAAAAGTAAAGTAACAAATGAACAGGCTTGATCTAAAATGGAAGCAAGTAGGAAACGAACTGAGAATTTGTTTATCTGCTTCATTATCTACGATATCTGAGATGTACTGAGGGACTGAATTTCCCTTGGCATCAGATCCGCATTACCTTGTTCAGTCGAGACACCAAAACACTGACGTTAGTGTTGGGCAGGCAGCAGGCATCTCATCCTTTTCCCTTTATGGTAGTAGCTCACAAATTAATTTAATTCAGAGCAATCCATATAGCAAAAGAAAAATGCAGAAAGGAAACTTGGCTACCTATTCCATTCAGTGGTTGTTGGAATCTCTCAATCTCCTGGCTTAGTTTCTTCTTCACCTCCAAAATTATGCGCTACAGTGTACTTGACGCAACGTGTTTATGTCTAGAAGATGCTCATTCATCCCTTATCCTCTTCCTTCCATCAGTTTTTCTTATTTTCCACCCTGCAGCCAACAAAGGACACATGCTTCATGGCATGAAAATATGAGATGGCATTACTCAAGGTTTCCTGTGTAAATGGTTCTCTCATCTCTGGACATGGAAAGCCCACAATTGAAGATAAGAAAATAGACCTATGAGATACTCAGAACAAACCTTTGGTAATTGACACTTGAATTCACACCATCCTACAAGACAGAGGCACTTAATTAAAAACCCACAGAAAAAAATTGAAAATAAATACATTGCACATTTGTGTCCTAAAAATTCACCACTGATTTGAACATTCTTAGAGATTGTTTCACTTGTAGCATTCTGGTAGAAGAGTGGGCATCCAGTGGTTAATGCCAAATTATAAAGACAGCATCCAATCTGTACTTTAAAAAACAAAGAGATCATCCACTATTTTCGAATTTCATGAACATTCTAGATGATGGTTTCTCAGTGTCAATCACAAGAGCCCATAAAGATGTGAGCATTTTATTTCTTCCTAACCTGAAAGCCTAAAAGTATTGAGAAAGAAAATTTAATACAGCTAAGCCAACATAAAACAAAAACCTTCCTGCCTAAAATCAAATTGAGTTTGAAAATGAAACAGTGCATGATGGAATTACCTAATCACCGGAATCAGTCTAAGTGCTTCGACTGCTAGTCACCTGATGCCACTCCTCGACCTCGCCCATCGCGCTCTCTATCGCGTCGTGGTCACCGGAATCAGTCTGGAGTGCTTCAAAAATCACCGTAACTGCTAGTCACCTGATGCCAAATGTTGTGCATGAGATGCAACATGAGACAAAGAAGAGGAGAACCTGCACAAAACACAGAAATTAAGATCAGAACGCAACTATTTCCACACCGACACAACATAGACAATGAAATAAGGACTCGGAGAATGAATGAAATCATTCAACACACAACGAAATTGGGAGCCTTGAAACTAAATTGAGAAGCAGAGCTCTGGCCAGGTTTTCGAAAAAAATTAGAAGCCCTGAAACTAAAATTAACCAAATCATCAACAGATAGCTGCTAGTTGGCGGCGGCCAGCGGCCTTGTTCCTGCTGTGGCCAAACCATCAAGGATCAGCTTAACTTGACTCTTATTAAGACATTGGTTACACTAATCACATAGTTCATACCTGAACAAACTGTAACAGAACCGCCCAATTATACGAGATTAAGTAAGAAAATCATCCAACGGACGGACAATTTACCAAACTTAAGCCCGTATAACCCGGTAGTCCGTGAAATCTCGACGGATTTCAAACCATTTCACATCACAGCCAAGATCGTAATAAGTTTAGCGATTACCTTCATAAGTTACACAGTAGTTTGCGGCACAAAATACATCGGAGTTTAAACATAGTTATTACAAACCAGTTTCGAATAAAGTAGCGGAAGCATTAGTTCAAAGCGCGCACACACACGCACAACTTTCCAAAATAAAGTGCCAGCTCGCGATCATCTCCCACAAAAGCATCAGGCGAGGAGTAGTGAGTGACCATTGCCCATGGTCCTAGGCTTCGCCCATCGCAGGGTAGAGACAGTTGATACAATAACCATAGTACATCTGTCCATCTGCAACAAGTGGGAACAAAGCCTTGAGTACGAGAAGGTACTCAGCTAGACTTACCCGACAGAACCAAAACAAAATGACTCCAAGGATCATGATAGGCTTTTTGGTGGGGTAGCTGACTCATTTGCAAGAAAAGCATTTTTAGCTTACCAAATCATTTACAAAAGCATGTCATATTTTAATTCTTTATTCCCCTGTCAACTATGTTTGCACTTTATGCTAAAGTAATCATGTAATTAAGCAATCAAGGATTACCATTGATAATTAACCATAATTACCATGTCATTTTCCACATACTATCCAAGTGTTTCATCAATATTACTACGATGAAGTAACTCAAGTCAAGTGTTCACTATCCAGTGAACGATGGCGATTCGAATCGATTATTGACCAGCTGGTAATTTATTCCTCACACAAACCTCACTCACCCGCTAAAGTGAGGTATTGGTCACCGAGTCAACCATTCAGGTAAAGTCGCGAGCTTGCCAGGAACCACATGTACCCGGGGGCCGCCCGACTGCTCTTTGGCCTTATCATCGCGCCCCCGTTTCCTGCCACTACTGCTCCGGTACAGTGCGTTGCGGGCAATCTACTCGGCCCGAATAATCTCCCGGCTTCGCGGTCGAAAGGTACTTTATTCGGCCAGCTAAATGTGAGGCATGCGTTCAACATGACCCGAGGCCCGACATCGGACGGTCCTTAATCGACACAGACGGAAGACACTACAGTCCAGAACCCTGCAAGCTTCCGCCCGGTCTCACATTCATTTCCACACTTAGTTATTCTCACATGACATTTCTTTCACATAAAATCAGGTAATCCCCTATAGCTCGCGGATGACAGGCAATCACCCGACTTCTACCGGTCTAAGCAAGCTAAGCAAGTATTGACCGTGGACACCAGGGTGACAAGGATCGGGTAAAATCAAGGTGAAACAAGGTATAATGCAGCAACATTTGCAAACAACTCCTAAACTTAATGCATCAGATTAAGTAAAAATTAATAAATAATTATTTGCAAACCGGGGGAGAAATGCTCCGGGGCTTGCCTCGCTCGAAGGTACTGGGACGATGGTCAGGGCACTCCGGAAGCTCTTCACCGGACTCCTCTTCTGCTTCTGCTGGCTCCGGCTCCGTCACTTCGAGCTGCTCCTCTGCGTCCTCGGGAACAACTGTCGGAACCACTTCCTGCGATCCTGTATGATGCAGAAGTATGAGTGCAACATGCATAGGTGCATTGCAGAGGTGACATGAGATGATGATGATGCGGAATGCATGCGATGTAATGAATATGTTACGTTATCGGATTATGTGGAACTTATGACTCTTCTACAAGGTAGTCTACGTCATCCAAGAACATGTACTCGGAAACTACCAACACTAGTTTCTACCATGCGAGAGTATTAAACAATTAAGATGCTTCAAAGATACACCAAAGTATATTTTTCTAACTAACTTTGCATTAAGAATAAATAGAAACCCTAATTAGTCCTATGGTTGAACAACAACACATATTTTAGTAGCTCAGAAAAATCTTATAAAATTACAGTGGATTACTAATATCAAGAATAGCTTGACACAAAAAATTTACTGCATTTGGATAATTAGAACTTCCTATACAAAAATAACAAACTAAGGCCTCAAATAGATATTTAAAATACTTTACATTATGAAAAGTATCAAACAACAGATTTAGGAATTTTTCTACTATCTATTACCTAAACAAACACTATAGGAAGATTATCACTTGCATGTTTTATTCAAATTTATTTAAATAACAAAAATAACAAATAATGGTAATAGAAAGCATTTGAACTACACCTACATATTTTGATACAGAACACCCAAGATATAAAATTTTCCTAGAAAGTACATGACACAAAAAGATTAATAAACTTGGAATCATATTTTTCTAACTTTTCTAGGATTTATTAAGTATTTAACAAGAAAATAGCCATTTCACTAGTTAATTATAAACTCTACAGAAAAGTATCTCAAATTTGACATGCAATAATTTTATATCATAGATCTGGTTCCAATGAATCTAGAGAAATTTATTTCACAATTTTTGGAGCTAATATGAGTAAGTTATAGATTTTAGAAGACTTTTTAGCATTTTCTGTAATTCATTTCAAAAACCATTTAAAACAAACGGATGGAAACTGCTACGTGCACCCGGCACCGAGCACGCACGCGCGCGAAAGGAGACCGACAGGCGGGCCCGCGGGATAGCCGGACCCCACAAGTCAGACGCACGGGGGGGAAAGAAAGGCGCTGGCCGGTGGATCTCGCCGCCGGTGAGCTCGCCGGCGGTGAGGTCACCAACACCGGCTTCCTCTCGGAAAGGCGAACCTAACGCACTAGCTTAGGGCACCGGAGGGGTTCCCGAGTGAGCGAGGCGGCGAGCATGGCGGGACGGTGGTGCGGCTCGCCGGCGATACACCGGTCCCGGCCATGGCATGGGCGGATTTGGAGCGCACCAGATCCGCGGAATCAAGGCGAATGCGACGGTACAAAGAATTCGAGGAAGAAGGGGAAAGAAGGGCTCCACCCACGGGAGCACGAGCTCGGCGACCATGGCGCCGCCGCACAAAGGCGAGCTCGTCTAGACCTTACCCTGGGGAAAACAAGGACGAACTCGTGCGCACGGGACGGAGGAGGTCCAGGCGGAGCTGGAGGCGGATGCTATCGGCAAATGGCGCTGCGGTGGCGGAGCTAAACGTCGGCGAACGCGGGCAACGGCGTGCGGTGGCGTGCACTCCGCCCGGCTTGCTCCTGCGGTGGAGGGCGAGCGCGCGGACGCGGAGAGGAGCAGGGGACAGCGGAGATGAAGGGGGAGACAGTGCGCGCCCAGGTGGAGATCAAGGCGAGCCGGAGGCTACACGCGGCCGCTTCGACGGCGCATGAACGCCACGCGGCGGGCACGCTCTGCCGCGACGGACAGCGCGGCGCGGGCGAGCGGGAGGAGGAGGAAGAGGGAGGCCGACTGGGCCTGGGCCGAGGCGGGGCGACGCGGGCGCGCGCGCGCGGGTGATGCGGGCCGGTTCTGGCCATGGGCCGAACCGGAGGCGGCGGCCCGCGAGGGGAAAAATGAATTTTTGATTTTCAATTTTCAAATTTAAATGTATTTCAAACTTCAAACCATATTTTGAACAAGAAGAAAGCATTTTATGGATTTGGCCCAAAAATAAAAGTTGCTCGAAATTAAATTCTCTACAACTTTGATTAAGGGGCCAACTCAAAATTCTTGAT
Organism: Saccharum hybrid cultivar R570; assembly: GCA_038087645.1. NCBI lineage: Eukaryota > Viridiplantae > Streptophyta > Magnoliopsida > Poales > Poaceae > Saccharum > Saccharum hybrid cultivar. The sequence goes on along the minus strand of JAQSUU010000347.1, from coordinate 7,606,188 downwards.
AGATTTTGAAGGGCAGAATAAAAGCTAAAATAGGGGATATTTTTGAATATTTTTCATGAATATTTTTGAACAAGTTTTGACAAAATTTGAATCATTTAGTTGCTCCAAAAATTGAACTAGGGTTCCAAGTGATGTAAGAATTATAGTTGCAAGGCTTTTGATATAATGTGATTATCATATTATTATAGTCCATTAAATATAGCATTTTTAAGCTTTTATTTTAATCGAATTATACCATTATCATACATGATTATAATGATATGAATACTATGCAATATGATTGCCATGCAAAAATGCATTGCGTAACACCGGAGTGTTACAGCCCTCCCCCCTTATAAAAATCTCGTCCCGAGATTTGGGTTATGAACCATTTATTATAAAAATCTTCGTAGGCATTCTTTAAGTATTCACCCGTTTCCCAAGATGCATCCCCTTCATCGTGATGACTCCATTGTATCTTATATGTTTTCACCACACTGTTTCGAGTAGCCCTTTCCTTGGTATCCAATACTCGAATTGGCTGCTCACGATATACCAGATCTGACTTCAGTTTTATGCCTCGAGGTTCAATCCTTTCCTCTGGAACGCGCAAACATTTCTTGAGATGTGATACATGAAAAACTGGGAATATAGCACCCATTGACTCTGGTAACTCCAATTTGTAAGCCACAGGACCCTTTCGTTCCAGGATTTTGTAAGGTCCCACAAATCTGGCGGCCAGCTTTCTGCGCACACCAAACCTTTTCTTTTTCATTGGCGTAACTTTTAGATAAACATAGTCACCAACTTCGAACACAAGCGGTCTCCTTCTCTTATCTGCATAACTTTTCTGTCGTGACTGAGCTGCTCTCATATTCTGCTGGATGATATGAACTTTCCTTTCGGCTTCCTCTACGAAGTCAATGCCATAATACCTTCTTTCGCCTGGCTCAATCCAATTTAACGGTGTTCTACACTTTCGGCCATACAGAGCCTCAAAAGGTGCCATCTTGATACTCTCTTGATAGCTGTTATTGTATGAGAACTCTGCTAATGGTAACCATGACTCCCATGAACCTCTGGAAGACAACACACAAGCTCTTAACATATCCTCTAGAACAGCATTAACTCTCTCAGTTTGACCATCTGTTTGAGGATGATAGGCAGTGCTACGAATCAGACTCGTCCCCAAACCTTTGTGCAAATGCTCCCAAAAGTGAGCAGTGAACTGTGACCCTCTGTCAGACACTATAGTCTTTGGTATGCCATGCAATCTCACAATCTCTGCAATATACTTCTCAGCATATTGAGGTGGTCTATATTCCGTTTTGACAGACAAAAAGTGGGCTGTCTTAGTAAGACGATCCACAATTACCCAAATGGAATCGTGGCCTTTTTGAGTAGTGGGTAGACCCGTGATAAAATCCATACTTATGTCATCCCACTTCCAACTTGGTACTGACAAAGGTTGTAGCATTCCGGCAGGCTTCATGTGAATTGCTTTTACTCTACAACATGTGTCACATCTGGCTACATACGCTGCAATTTCCTTCTTCATCTTGGTCCACCAATAACGAGGCCTTAGTTCTTGATACATTTTACTGCTGCCAGGATGAATAGACAACTTAGAGAGATGAGCTTCATCCATAATATTGTTCTTAAGCTCTCTATCCTTTGGGACAACAAGACGGTTGTCGAACCACAACACATCTCGCTCATCCACCCTGAAGTGTTTTGAGGGTTCTTCTTGAATCTTCTTTTTGATGTGGAATATTCCCTTGTCTGCTTTCTGACCTTCTATAATCTTACTCTCTAAGGAACAACTGACCTGAATACTATGTAGCATGGCAGGGTGCATTAGATCGAAACCATCTTCCAGTAAGGGTTGCACATTCAGACAATGTGACTTTCTGCTTAAAGCATCAGCTACCACATTGGCTTTCCCAGGGTGATACTGTACATTCAAGTTGTAGTCTTTGATCAGCTCTAACCATCTCCGCTGTCTCATGTTCAATTCTGGTTGGGTGAAAATGTACTTGAGACTCTTATGATCGGTGAAAATATTGCACACATTACCCAGTAGATAGTGTCTCCAAATCTTTAAGGCATGCACTACAGCGGCAAGCTCAAGATCATGTGTCGGACAATTGATTTCATGTTTTCTCAACTGCCGGGAGGCATAAGCAATGACTCTTCCTTCTTGCATTAGCACACACCCTAATCCTGTTTTTGATGCGTCACAGAACACATCAAAAGGTTTCTCGATGTCGGGCTGGGCAAGAACTGGAGCAGTGGTCAACAGTTTCCGCAAGGTATGGAAAGCTGTCTCACACTCCTCTGTCCACACAAACTTGTGATCTTTCTGTAACAGACTTGTCATTGGCTTGGCAATCTTCGAGAAGTCTGGGATAAAACGGCGATAGTAACCTGCTAACCCTAGGAAACTCCTGACTTCCGACACTGTGGTTGGAGTCTTCCAATCCATAACCTCTTGCACTTTACCCGGATCCACAGAAACTCCATTCTCAGATAGGATATGACCGAGGAAAGGAACTTTCTTTAACCAAAATTCACATTTGCTGAACTTAGCATATAACTTATGATCTCTCAGCCTGGTCAAGACAATTCTTAGATGCTCTTCATGATCTTTCTCATTTTCAGAGTATACTAGAATGTCATCAATGAAGACAACTACAAACTTGTCCAACTCTGGCATGAAAACCGTATTCATCAGATACATAAAATATGCAGGAGCATTTGTTAGTCCAAATGACATAACAAGATACTCGTACAACCCGTATCTGGTAGAAAAAGGCGGTTTTCGGAACATCTTGAGGTCTAATCTTTATCTGATGATACCCAGACCTTAAGTCTATCTTGGAGAACACTCTAGCTTTAGCTAACTGATCAAACAGAACATCAATATGAGGCAAGGGATATTTATTCTTGATGGTTACAGCATTAAGAGGTCGATAATCCACACACATCCTGAGAGTACCCTCTTTCTTTTTCTTTACGAACAAGGCAGGACATCCCCATTCAGACTTACTTGGGCGAATAAACCCCTTCTTTAATAACTCTTCCAACTGTTTCTTCAACTCAGCTAACTCATCCGGAGGCATCCGATAAGGTCTCCTCGAAATTGGAGCTGTCCCGGGGATCAACTCGATTCCAAACTCAACATCTCTATCTGGAGGAAGGCCAGGCAACTCGTCTGGAAACACATCCGGGAACTCACATACCACTGGGATCTGATGGATAGGAGCAACTTCCATGGCACAGGTCACACTCACAAGATCTGTTCTTTTAGGCAGTGGTACCTGGAAAGTACCCTCTGCCTGGGGATCTTTAAGGGTAAGCATCCTACTGCTTGTATCTATGACTGCTTCCCAGTCTTTCATCCAGTTCATTCCTATTATCACATCCAAAACTAGTCCAGGCATAACTACCAGGTTCACTCGAAACTTCCGACTACCTAACTCAAGGGTTGCCCCTCTAACCATCTTATTGGTTAACACATTAGCTCCTGCTGAACTTATGCGATAACCATAACTCAATTCTGTGCATAGTTGTTCATGCTTCCGTGCAAATGCTTGGCTCATAAAAGAATGCGAAGATCCAGAATCAAAAAGAACAACTGTAGGATGATGGTTCACAAGAAACTTACCAGCAGTTACGGGCTCTCCCTCAGGAACTTCATCAATGGTGGTGTGGTGCACACGAGCATTGTAAGTCTGTTGCTTCTTTTTAGGCGGATAAGGGCAGAACTTTGAAAAATGGCCTGGCTGACCACAGTTGTAGCAGGGCCCCTTCACTGTACCAGCAGACCCTATAGCTCCCTTGGAGTTGCTCTGTTCTGCAGCTGCGTTGGTCTTTGTTGGCGGCACTGCCATCTTGTACGGTTTCTGTGGCCCCTTGTAGTTCTGGGTTTTATGCTGCGGCGGCCTGAACCTCGCACCAGGTGCGGACGGACGATAAGATGAACGATTTGCAGAGACAACTCTGGACTGGGAGGGTCCTGACTCGAACACTCTCTTGCGATTCTTGGATGCGGTGTAAGCGTTATTGTTCTTCTCTTGCTTCAAACAGTCACTGATAAAGTCGTTGAATCTGTTGCGGGTATTGGTACCCACATGCTTCATCATCTTTGGACTTAAACCTCTCTTTAAACTAGCAATTTTCTTTGCATCTGTGTCAACCATGTCTGGAGCATAGCGGCACAAGTTATTAAAGGCATGCAGATACTGTGTCACCGTCTTGGTACCCTGATTCAAGGCTAAGAACTCTCCAAGCTTCATCTCAACCAAGCCTGGGGGAATATAAACTCCCTTAAAAGCTTCAGTGAAATCCCTCCAAGAAATCTGGGCATTAGGAGGAAAAGTGGTGCGGTGATGCTTCCACCACATTCCTGCTGGTCCTTGTAACTGATGTGCAGCATACTCTACTTTCAGAACTTCTGTCAGCCTTAACACACGGAACTTATCTTCCATAGTGTTAATCCATTCTTCGGCATCAAGTGGCTCTGCTGCTTCTTTGAAAATAGGTGGCCTAGTATCCATGAAATCCTTGAAACTGCTGTACTGGTTCACTCCATGGCCACCACCTTGGTTATTTCCTCTTTGAACATTTTCCGCGATAGTACGCAGAAAGTCTTCCATATTCCTCTGTGACTGTTCAGTACTGCGTTGACTTCCAAGAAACTGTGTGAAGAACATTTCTGCGGTGAGCGGCGGAGGAGGGGGCAAATGTGGTTCTGGACGTGGTTCCTGGTGGTTGACATTGTTGGCACCACTTCCACCAGTTCCTGCACCATTGCCACCAGTCTCAGCGGCTTCATACGTAGCACGACGAGTGTTGGCCATCTGCATATTTCAGCAACAAGCACAATTGAGTGAAGTTGTAAAATTGTGTCCGAATGAACAATTATGCCATACTGAATTCATTGGAGAGAACAAGTCATACAAGAAAACAGAGGCGCAATAATTTCATTCCAATTAAACAACAGCACCAATTAAGTTACTTCAAATGCAACATCACGTTCCATACAACCACGTTGCCAGCATACACACACTGGACTTTTATGCGTTCGGGTATCGCATACACAACCAAACTCCAAAGATCGTCAGTCTCAAGGTCGAACAGGATACAACATGATACATGGAAACCAAAAGAAGGCCATCGCGTCAAGCCTAGCTACTAACGCAGGACACTATCCTACTCCTCGGGGCTATCGTCGAGGTCGGAGGCGTCGCCATCGCTACCTTCAGCAGCGGCGTCGTCATCGATGTCCATCTGAGCGGCGTTCGGAGGAGCATACGGGCCCATCCCATTGTAGAGGGCATGGAACTCTTCATGCAAGTTGGCATTGTACTCCTCTAACTCCTCGACCCTCTGCCTCAGAAGGTCCCTCTCGTTCCAGGCTTCATTCCTTTCTTGTACTAGCTGTTCCATCAGGCGATCTGCATTTCTGTTGGCCTGAGTCAACCGCTGTACCTGCTGCATGGAACTCTCGCCTCTCTCAAGAGCTCGGTCCCGCTGCAAGCTCATGTCAGCCAACTGCTCCTGCAAGCTAGCTATGGCACGTGCTTGCTTCTTCTTCTGTTTTCTTGCTTCAAGCCGATCATCACCGCGTAGGCCAGTCAAGGTCCAATAGGTATTCTCCAGACCTTGATATGCTCTGATGGCTGCATACATGGCACTCATGGTGTGGTTGTCGCTAGCCCGTCCTTCACTGGGGCCTCTAACTAGGGCACTTCCTTGCGGCTGTACCCAAATGGCATCGCGAGGATCATCTCTCGGGAAGGTACCGGCCAAAGCTGCTGCTAACTCATTGGAAAATCTGCTCATGATGTCTCGGATGACGCAAAAAGCTGCGCCCTCTGCACCCTCAACTGGAGTGCGTCCTTCGAACTCCAAATGCCAACCATCCCATTCTGGCGCATCACCAAGAGCAGGGACGGTGATCTCTACAACAGCAAGCCCATCTTCAGCTAACTGGCTCTCGCTCCAAGAGTAAACTGGCTCTTGTCCCTCCGGGTACCCCACATCATGAAGCACTCTCCAAAGCAAGGTGGGCATGCCAAACTCGCTTAGAAAAGTGTCCGTGTTGCGGTGCTCCCGCGGGGCTAGCTGACGACGGGGTGCTCTTCCGCCAGTGGACTTGTGGGCAGTCTGCTTCGTGCGGGCCATCTGTAGCACAAGTTTTAATTACCCGGTGAGAACATATTTTAGTTGAGGTCACTTTTATCAAAATGGGATAATCCTTTTATAAGGGGAGGAATGCATGCCATGAATGGAATGCACAACAATATGATGCATGCACGAGTCTTACGTTCTCACAAACTTATGAAATAAAAGCATCTAACGGTGAATTCGGTGGCATACAAACGATCTCTCATATACGTAACTAATTCGGTCTACACGATACGCTGTTATGTACCTGCAGAAAACTCATTTCAGCCCATCCCCCATGAATGCATGAAAGCAGTAAATCTACCTACACGCTTTACACGAATCCCCAGATGCGTGTACAACGGTAGTAACTACCCAAACACATCGTCCTATTGACGGCATCGCCTCAGCGGACGGAACACCCACACATGCGACACTTTTATAAAAACATGTGTAAAACATGTAATTATCCAAGTATCATATAAGCACTCCCCTAGATCGGCGGTGTATCCGATCATGCTCTCACAGCTCACACTTACCGAAGCGTAGAGGTAACTGATCCATACATTACCACTCAATTAAGTGGCACTCATACAATAGCACGCCGTATGAGCAACGAAAAAGAAATATGGTGCAGAACCCCAAGTTAGTACTTAAATAGCCACCTAGAGTCCTTAACTGGGCATACAGGATATGACCACTGGCACACTTTTTAGTTTCAAAATCACACTTTTTTAAACAGGGTTTTGGTTTAAATATACTTATGAACAGTAATTACGCTAAACCATGCTCCGATGCCAGCTGTAACAGAACCGCCCAATTATACGAGATTAAGTAAGAAAATCATCCAACGGACGGACAATTTACCAAACTTAAGCCCGTATAACCCGGTAGTCCGTGAAATCTCGACGGATTTCAAACCATTTCACATCACAGCCAAGATCGTAATAAGTTTAGCGATTACCTTCATAAGTTACACAGTAGTTTGCGGCACAAAATACATCGGAGTTTAAACATAGTTATTACAAACCAGTTTCGAATAAAGTAGCGGAAGCATTAGTTCAAAGCGCACACACACACGCACAACTTTCCAAAATAAAGTGCCAGCTCGCGATCATCTCCCACAAAAGCATCAGGCGAGGAGTAGTGAGTGACCATTGCCCATGGTCCTAGGCTTCGCCCATCGCAGGGTAGAGACAGTTGATACAATAACCATAGTACATCTGTCCATCTGCAACAAGTGGGAACAAAGCCCTGAGTACGAGAAGGTACTCAGCTAGACTTACCCGACAGAACCAAAACAAAATGACTCCAAGGATCATGATAGGCTTTTTGGTGGGGTAGCTGACTCATTTGCAAGAAAAGCATTTTTAGCTTACCAAATCATTTACAAAAGCATGTCATATTTTAATTCTTTATTCCCCTGTCAACTATGTTTGCACTTTATGCTAAAGTAATCATGTAATTAAGCAATCAAGGATTACCATTGATAATTAACCATAATTACCATGTCATTTTCCACATACTATCCAAGTGTTTCATCAATATTACTACGATGAAGTAACTCAAGTCAAGTGTTCACTATCCAGTGAACGATGGCGATTCGAATCGATTATTGACCAGCTGGTAATTTATTCCTCACACAAACCTCACTCACCCGCTAAAGTGAGGTATTGGTCACCGAGTCAACCATTCAGGTAAAGTCGCGAGCTTGCCAGGAACCACATGTACCCGGGGGCCGCCCGACTGCTCTTTGGCCTTATCATCGCGCCCCCGTTTCCTGCCACTACTGCTCCGGTACAGTGCGTTGCGGGCAATCTACTCGGCCCGAATAATCTCCCGGCTTCGCGGTCGAAAGGTACTTTATTCGGCCAGCTAAATGTGAGGCATGCGTTCAACATGACCCGAGGCCCGACATCGGACGGTCCTTAATCGACACAGACGGAAGACACTACAGTCCAGAACCCTGCAAGCTTCCGCCCGGTCTCACATTCATTTCCACACTTAGTTATTCTCACATGACATTTCTTTCACATAAAATCAGGTAATCCCCTATAGCTCGCGGATGACAGGCAATCACCCGACTTCTACCGGTCTAAGCAAGCTAAGCAAGTATTGACCGTGGACACCAGGGTGACAAGGATCGGGTAAAATCAAGGTGAAACAAGGTATAATGCAGCAACATTTGCAAACAACTCCTAAACTTAATGCATCAGATTAAGTAAAAATTAATAAATAATTATTTGCAAACCGGGGGAGAAATGCTCCGGGGCTTGCCTCGCTCGAAGGTACTGGGACGATGGTCAGGGCACTCCGGAAGCTCTTCACCGGACTCCTCTTCTGCTTCTGCTGGCTCCGGCTCCGTCACTTCGAGCTGCTCCTCTGCGTCCTCGGGAACAACTGTCGGAACCACTTCCTGCGATCCTGTATGATGCAGAAGTATGAGTGCAACATGCATAGGTGCATTGCAGAGGTGACATGAGATGATGATGATGCGGAATGCATGCGATGTAATGAATATGTTACGTTATCGGATTATGTGGAACTTATGACTCTTCTACAAGGTAGTCTACGCCATCCAAGAACATGTACTCGGAAACTACCAACACTAGTTTCTACCATGCGAGAGTATTAAACAATTAAGATGCTTCAAAGATACACCAAAGTATATTTTTCTAACTAACTTTGCATTAAGAATAAATAGAAACCCTAATTAGTCCTATGGTTGAACAGCAACACATATTTTAGTAGCTCAGAAAAATCTTATAAAATTACAGTGGATTACTAATATCAAGAATAGCTTGACACAAAAATTTTACTGCATTTGGATAATTAGAACTTCCTATACAAAAATAACAAACTAAGGCCTCAAATAGATATTTAAAATACTTTACATTATGAAAAGTATCAAACAACAGATTTAGGAATTTTTCTACTATCTATTACCTAAACAAACACTATAGGAAGATTATCACTTGCATGTTTTATTCAAATTTATTTAAATAACAAAAATAACAAATAATGGTAATAGAAAGCATTTGAACTACACCTACATATTTTGATACAGAACACCCAAGATATAAAATTTTCCTAGAAAGTACATGACACAAAAAGATTAATAAACTTGGAATCATATTTTTCTGACTTTTCTAGGATTTATTAAGTATTTAACAAGAAAATAGCCATTTCACTAGTTAATTATAAACTCTACAGAAAAGTATCTCAAATTTGACATGCAATAATTTTATATCATAGATCTGGTTCCAATGAATCTAGAGAAATTTATTTCACAATTTTTGGAGCTAATATGAGTAAGTTATAGATTTTAGAAGACTTTTTAGCATTTTCTGTAATTCATTTCAAAAACCATTTAAAACAAACGGATGGAAACTGCTACGTGCACCCGGCACCGAGCACGCACGCGCGTGAAAGGAGACCGATAGGCGGGCCCGCGGGATAGCCGGACCCCACAAGTCAGACGCACGGGGGGGGAAAGAAAGGCGCTGGCCGGTGGATCTCGCCGCCGGTGAGCTCGCCGGCGGTGAGGTCACCAACACCGGCTTCCTCTCGGAAAGGCGAACCTAACGCACTAGCTTAGGGCACCGGAGGGGTTCCCGAGTGAGCGAGGCGGCGAGCATGGCGGGACGGTGGTGCGGCTCGCCGGCGATACGCCGGTCCCGGCCATAGCATGGGCGGATTTGGAGCGCACCAGATCCACGGAATCAAGGCGAATGCGACGGTACAAAGAATTCGAGGAAGAAGGGGAAAGAAGGGCTCCACCCACGGGAGCACGAGCTCGGCGACCATGGCGCCGCCGCACAAAGGCGAGCTCGTCTAGACCTTACCCTGGGGAAAACAAGGACGAACTCGTGCGCACGGGACGGAGGAGGTCCAGGCGGAGCTGGAGGCGGATGCTATCGGCAAATGGCGCTGCGGTGGCGGAGCTAAACGCCGGCGAACGCGGGCAACGGCGTGCGGTGGCGTGCACTCCGCCCGGCTTGCTGCTGCGGTGGAGGGCGAGCGCGCGGACGCGGAGAGGAGCAGGGGACAGCGGAGATGAAGGGGGAGACAGTGCGCGCCTAGGTGGAGATCAAGGCGAGCCGGAGGCTACACGCGGCCGCTTCGACGGCGCATGAACGCCACGCGGCGGGCACGCTCTGCCGCGACGGACAGCGCGGCGCGGGCGAGCGGGAGGAGGAAGAGGGAGGCCGGCTGGGCCTGGGCCGAGGCGGGGCGACGCGGGCGCGCGCGCGCGGGTGATGCGGGCCGGTTCTGGCCATGGGCCGAACCGGAGGCGGCGGCCCGCGAGGGGAAAAATGAATTTTTGATTTTCAATTTTCAAATTTAAATGTATTTCAAACTTCAAACCATATTTTGAACAAGAAGAAAGCATTTTATGGATTTGGCCCAAAAATAAAAGTTGCTCGAAATTAATTCTCTACAACTTTGATTAAGGGGCCAACTCAAAATTCTTGATAGATTTTGAAGGGCAGAATAAAAGCTAAAATAGGGGATATTTTTGAATATTTTTCATGAATATTTTTGAACAAGTTTTGACAAAATTTGAATCATTTAGTTGCTCCAAAAATTGAACTAGGGTTCCAAGTGATGTAAGAATTATAGTTGCAAGGCTTTTGATATAATGTGATTATCATATTATTATAGTCCATTAAATATAGCATTTTTAAGCTTTTATTTTAATCGAATTATACCATTATCATACATGATTATAATGATATGAATACTATGCAATATGATTGCCATGCAAAAATACATTGCGTAACACCGGAGTGTTACACAAACATCGGTATAGACTTGGGGATTGATGGCGCCGGCCATTGCCCGCACACGTTGCAGGTGAAGGCCACCCGCATATGGCTTTGCTTGACGTCGGTGGACCCTCTATCCCTGGTCCCGTTGTCCAGCGACTCCAACCGCTCCCCATGACTCACCACCAGCCCCATGGCCGCTGGATGCGCGAGGGAGGGGAGCCGCCGTGACGCGGCGCCAGTGACCGGCGACCCACACGGCCGTGCCCTTCTGGCCGTCTGCCCTTGTTGGATTGAAGAGCCGAGAGCTGTAGAGCAACACGCCACCCGCCCGTGCGGCGTGTGCCGATGCTTGTGCCCGCTGCCCCTGCTCTATTGCCCTAAGGGCAAATCCGCCAAGGCACAGGAGTGCACGTCGCCCCTCGCTGCCGCCCGTCTTCAAGCTCCGCTCGTTGTTGTGGACGGCAGACTCATGCTCGTGCCTCGCGGTGTCGCACGCTTCGACCCGGTGAGGCTTTGCCGGGTCACGTGGCATCGCAGCGTCCTCCTTCTCTTCCGTCTGTCTCAGGGCGGTGCAGAGGTCGATGGGCGACCATGACACGCAGGGGCGGAGCTACAGGGTATGCTGTATATGCTACAGCATACCCTGCGTTGCTACGATGTACAGGAGTAAATATACGTATTTTGTTAAAAAAAAAAAGAGAAAACAACACCGCGAGTAGCATCTGTCGTTGCGTCAGCGACATCAGGCCGGCCCAGTAGTCATGGCCCAACCCAGCAACGGAAACAGATAGGTCTCGTACAATTCGCGTCGCTTGACTCGCCGGCTCGCCGCCACTCGTGTCGTTCGGTTTTCCCCATCGGCAGACCGCAGACGGCAGTTGCCCAGATCGGAGATCGCCTGATCGTCACCTTCGACTCCGGGATCGCCAGGCATCGAGCAAGTTTGTTCAGGACGCAAAGCACGAAGGCATCGCCAGCCATTCAGGACGCAAGCACCAACAGACGCAAAGCACCAAACAGCCGCAAAGTAAGTATATTTTATTAGATGTGACTTCCAATTTTTTTAGTTGTAATTTGCAATGATGATCCATGCAAATTTTTGATTCAGTTCACTCAAGAAATTATTTGGCGTTGTTGTTCTTTGTAAAATTCATGCAGTTATGAAGAGAGACGGGGACATTGCATCTCTTTATCGGAAGCATGAAGCAAAAAGGAAGGCAGCGGCGGCGGCAGCGGCTGCTACTTCTAATCATTCTCCTAATTCGATTGTACCTGTGGTGGAACAGCAGACTCGTGAGAGAGTAGTTGAGGAAACTGAAAATAATGTGGTACCGCCACCGCCACGACCACAGCCGCCTTCAGCTCAACCGGTTTATGATATCAATCGTCTTCCACATGATCCAGGTGAAAGACGTCCCATTCGTAGTTATCCAGTTAAGGATCAAGATGCAATTCGAAGAGCATATATTACTAAAGGTCCATTTAAACCCTTTGCACATGATTTTCCGAAAACATGGATTTCAGGACAAAATCGCCAATTCAATTTTTGTTGGATGTACAATCATGAATGGCTTGAGTATAGTATTAAGAAGGATGCTGCATTTTGCTTTATATGCTACTTGTTTAAGAAGGGCAGTGGGTCGGAGGCATTTACTGTTGATGGCTGGAATAATTAAGAAGGAGCATTTGAGACCTTTGAGTTTGTTTTCTTTGTACATTTAATGTATATTATTCTTGGATACACGAATGAGTTATCTGAGTGTCTACAAAGAAGGGAGCAAGATATTCTCAATGCAATATCACTTGTTAATGTGGTAAAGAAAAGAATGCAACAATTGAGGTCTGATGGTTGGAATACTTTTCTTGAGAAGGTCACCTCATTTTGTGATAAACATGGTGTTGATGTTCCTGCTATGGATGGTGTTTATGTTCCTTATGGAAAATCAACAAGGAAAGCTCGTGCTCGAAAGCAAACCAATGATGATCACTTCAGAAGAGAAGTATATATTGGTGTCATTGATCAAATAAGTCAAGAACTTAATAATCGGTTTGATGAGATCAATATGGAGTTGTTGTCTTGTATGGTGGCATTCAATCCTTCTAAATCGTTTGAGTCTTTTGATGCGCAGAAGCTACGCAGACTAGCTGAGTTCTACCCAAAGGACTTCTCAAAAAATAATTTGCGCAGACTTGAATTGCAGCTAGATAATTATATTGATGACATCAAGCAGGATGATAGATTCAAAGGTCTAGAAAATATTGTTGATCTCTCAGTTAAGCTTGTTCAAACGAAGAGACATAAAGTGTATGATATGGTTTATGAGCTTCTCAAATTGGTGTTGCTTCTACCTGTGGCAACAGCAAGTGTTGAAAGGGTATTTTCTGCATTGGTTTTAGTGAAAACAAAAACCCGAAACAAGATGGGAGATAGTCTTCTAGATGATTGTCTCGTCACTTTCATTGAGCGAGATATTTTCTTTGAAGTTGATGAAGATGACATAATTGAGACATTTATGTCCCTTCGAACGCGTCGAATAAACTCATCAGCAAGATAACATTGTAAGTCTCTAGTGCTCTATATGAATATATTTGAATTATCAGTTTGGCTTTTGAAACTATTTATATTGTATTTAGTGGATATGATTTCTAATTAATCCATGATTTTAAACCTTATTACAACCTTATTACCGAATTGGAAAGTGGATTTTCTGAATTGCGTATGAAATTTTTTGAGAAGCATACCCTGACCCAAAATTCTAGATTCGCCACTGATGACACGAGAGAGAGAGTGCGATGGGCCAGGTCGAGGACTGTTCCGTACTCCCGTGATCGATGGAAGAAAAGAGATAGTAATCGGAAAGGGGAGGTAAAGGAAATCAACATGATCGATGGAAGGCAAGAGACAATCGCAAAGGGGAGGTATCAGCGGTAATTTAGGATCATGCAAATTTCCGATCCTAGAAAGGAAAATCAGACAGGGGTGTGGGATTAGTGTAGCCGGGATCGTCGCACGGTGATATTTCCCCTTTCCTTCTGTGCGGCAGGGGATCGCATGGGGCACGGGTTATATCGATAGACTGAGGAGACGATCGCACGGGGGAGGGCAGGAAGGTGAGGCGAAGTTTTCGTCACACCAAAATGGTGTCTCCTCTTTAGTCTTTTTAGTTGTGAGAGATTGTGAGAGATAGTGTTTGCATTTCTTTGCAAATTGTTTAGACTTGTGAATATCTTAATAGAGAAATTTTCTTTATTGTTAAATGAACCGGCCAGCGCAATTGATTTTTAAATTGAAGAGAACATAGACTAGGAAAAGATTAGAATTACAATAGAGCAACGGACTCACTATTGGTGAAGCAACAAAAACAACAAAATTAACAACGAAAGTCAACAACAAGACACTACTACAAACTCTTTATAGAGGCGGTTGTTCAGCCGCCCCAAGAAATAATTTGTAGAGGCGGCTAGGAACATGGGCCGCCTATACAAATTGTTTCCAGCAATCATAAATCCGGCCCAAAAATTTAAATTTCAAACTACGAGATATTTATAGAATTTAAATGATTTAAAATGAAAAAGTGGTTAACTAGAAAGTTATAGATCTCTTCGAGTTATGAATTTTGATATAAAATTTGTCTTCATCCGGCACTGTTTGAAGAAGCTATGAATTTTACTGTGATAAACCTATTTTTAGATAACCTCTAAAATCGTTTTACATAGGTGGCTGAAAATGCCAACTGCCACTAAAAATGGATTTCTAGAGGTGGCTCATTTTGAGGATCTCCAAGAGTTTCCAAAACATTCTCCCAATCCAAGATTTTTTTGGTAAGATTAAAAAAAATCATCTCCAACAACTCCTAACCTCACCTCCCAATCTTTTGGCACTTAGGAAAAACCGAGCCCGAGAGCGGAAAGATACGCGCAACTGGAGAACAGCGCGGTAGGGACCGCCAGGTTTGTGGGAATGCCATGTTCTGCGTTGGCGTCCATGCCCATGTAGAAGACGGCGAGGGTGCCGCCAGGGAGGACATCGCGGAGCCTGACCAGCAGCCATTGGCGTCGAAGGGTGACGTTGGGTCTAGCGCCATATCCAGGGTGGCCCAGTTGACGAGGTCGCCAGAGACGGACCCAGAAGACGCTCCCATCGGAGCCGCCGCTAGACTCATACGCGCTCGCCGTTGCCGGTGAGGAACTGCATGATGGGCAACATAGCAGCGGGGTCCTTGAACACCCCGCTGGAGGGCAGCGAGGAATTCTCCATCGCGTCCATCTTCACCGCTGTGGATGGACTCTGGCGGCGAGGCCAGCCGACGCGAGCACGGCGTGCACGTTCTGCATGGCCTGCATGCAGCACCGACGCCGCACTGGTGACCTCGTTCCCATTCAGTGAATTGGCTTTAAGCTAGATGCATGCATGGCTCTTCATCGGAGCTCATGAAGATGAACATACTTGTAGTGGCGGCGGCGAATGCGGCAACGACCATTGCTGCCGCAAGCACGGGAGCGACGCCTCGAGCTGCAGCCATTGCTGCTAGAGATCTGCACGAGCATGGAAGGAGGCGGCGGCGAAGCGTAGATGCGACTGGCTTCGTGATGTCACCCGAAAAAAGCAACTACCGCAGAAAAACAAATCTTGTGGGACCAAATTTGATTCTTTGGAGTCAATTATTAGGTACTCTTGGAGATGACCTAATTTATTCCTCCCAATCCTTTTTTGGGAGTTGGAAAACACCATGTTTTTGGGAACAAAATATAGAATACTCTTGGAGATGATCTTAGAAACAACTTTTAGAGGCAGTTTTAGATAGAGTAGCCTCTACTAAAAAATAGGAGACATCTCTAAAAATCAATTATGTACTAGTGCGGGCTGATTGGAGTAAGGTGCCTGCATGTCCCACACAACATCGCCAAACCACACCACAGCCACAACAAGCAAGAAATAGATCAAGCCACATCAAACCATAGAGGAAACATCAAAATTTAGGTCAAAAGATGTATGTGCCATCGATTCGCACTCCTATGCAACATATCGGAGTTACAAGAACAAGTGAATCCAAGAAACCATGGAGGAAACAACACTGCTACAGAAATGATATTAGAGACGCCTTCTTTTCAGAGAAGGCTCATCAAGAACCGTCTCTAGTGATGCCTCAAGGGCTCTAGGAATTAGATCACAACTGAAAATTGGTTTTCAAAGACTGCCAACCGACTCTAAAGATGCCCTTCATTTTCAGAGACGATTGATAAAAATATATAGCTGCCCATAGAAATCATATTTGTAGAAGTGAGTCTTGTTTCTGTCTCTCTGTAAAAAACATCATCAATGCCACACCTTGAGGACCAAAATATTCCATCATGTGTGCTATGATTCAAACAAATGTGTGCTGAACCTTTCCCAACATATTCCATCATGTATCCGTATGTACTTTGTATCTTTTCCAATGCTTGTCTCGTCTTCCATTTTAGGCATGAAGAATAAGTCCACGGCACACTCCCCTCTTCCTTTTCTCTCCCATCACAGGCTTATCTCTTCACAACCGAGCAGCGGGCGGTGGCCTGACCATGCACATGGTAGTTGGGCAGGTGCAGGCGACATGGCCACCAGCGAGCAAGATGGCAGATGACCCTGGCGAGCAGCACGACAGGCAGCCCTTGTGGGTGTCGTGTGAGCCCGGATGGGCGAGTGTGGCTGGTGATATTTTTTTATTTTTTTCAATCGAGTTCTAGAGTCGGTCGTTTTCAATTGCCTCTGCAAATCCTGATTTTCACTTATCCATTTTCAATCGATTCCAGCTAGTGGTGCTTGGACCAAGTCATTTTATAGTCATGTCTAGCCTACTATAGTACTATAAAGTGTAAACCGTTCATAATTTGAATCATAAACTCCAGGATATCGGGAAGCACATGCTCAGCATTCATGCTACTGGCCTATATAGCACATCAATACCTGGAATTGATGTTTTAGCATCACAAACGGCATAAAGTTCAAGTTATATAGCTGCCCACTCCTTTCACTTCACCCACAAGCAGCAGCGGTGTGTTTCAATTTGTATCCCAGATAAATGTGCAATAGGCCAGTAGCATAAATGCTGGGCATGTGCTCCCCGATATATCCCGGAGTTAATGATTCAAATTATGAATGGTTTGTAGTTTATAGTACTATAGGAGGCTAGACATGACTATAAAATGACTTACAGGTGCAAGCACCACTTGCTGTTGTGTAGTTTAAATATTAGGTTGCAACAAGCAAAGGCAACGTTCTTTTTTTCCATAAGTAAAGCCAAGGCAGTTGTGTAGGAGCACATAGATGGGTTAACCACTCAGGAAGGAGGCTTTATGCTGGCCAGGAAATTATGAAGCAATATAATGCAAAATGCAGCAAGAGCAACTTGTCTGTAAAGACATTTAGTATTGAGAAGCATCAGGAAGCCACGATGCACGCCTGTGTCAGGTCATACGTTGACGCACACTAGCTTGTGTACGCACAATCACCTTTGTCAGATGCTGGCTTCAAGCTGAAGCTGGTGTTGTTGTAAAATGTTTGGCACAATGCACGTATACTCGGGACAGGAGGACGCTGACTCAAGTCAGTACGTTGTCATTGCTCACGCCCTGCGATTCAATCGGAGAGCATGCTCGTCTGGCGGATGGTTTGAGGTTAGATCGTGTTAGATTGTCATGACTTGAACCATACAATTTTAATCAATTTTATGATGTCGCCTTCATTTAATTGTCATGAGTCGCACTACTACACACCTCAATACCTCAAACATGCATGGTTCTCATTTTAATACACTAGCGATTGTCTTAACCCAACCGCCTTCACTTAAGCAAACCACTAGTGTAAACCAATTTACACATGTGGTTCTCTAGAAGATGCCAGTGAAGTTCGCGATTTTCACTGGCATTTGACACTAGTGGAAGCTGCTAGAAACGCCAGTGAAAATAGGTTTAGAACCGCATGTACTAATATTCTGTGTACTAGCGAGTATGTGTTTAGCTTAATGAAAACTTGTCAGATATAGTAACTTTACAAATTCGGAGTCATTGGTCAGATTTGACCTGACCTATAAAGCCAGCTTGTTTTGCTGCAGAGATTGCAGAGCAAAAAGTGTCAAACAGTTAACAGTGAGAAATATATATGTAAGTTTGTCATGTTTTAGCTAGGTATGCTTCAATACTGCAAAGAGCAATAAGAGATCATAAATAAGTCATCATGAAATCGAATGAGTTCAGGCAGTACTGATGTCAGTATCGTAGACTTTCTCAGGGATAAAATACGTCATAATGAAATCAAATAAACTAGTATATGGAACTGCCTAGGTTACTTCATTTGAGCATTTCACTCATGAGGCAAGAAAATGTTCAACTTTTGTTGCAGATATAGATGGGAATACTGCAGGATTTGTGAGTTTTTTTTTTGGAGATCGTACCCTGTGGCACATTTTTAATTAAGCAGAAGTAGAGTGTTACAAGTCACACTGGACTCGCAAGTAATCAAAGGATTACCAGCGCAGTCCGAAAGATACACACAGGCAGCAAGAAAAAAACGGGAGGGAGGACCCTCAGCCTCAAGACCCTAAAAGACTAAGCCTATGATAGAATGACAACAGCGCAATGGTAGCCTACAGTGTGTTCAAACTGGGATGGTGACGAGGAGAGCTTCCAACGATAGTACCAAATGGCTCGGCGGCCAAGCATCCGCCAAGGAAGCCGATACAAAACAGCGGCAAAGCATCCGCTAGAGAGGAACCACCACGGCCAAGTATCCACCAGAAAGATAACACATCAGCGGCAAAGCATCCGCCGGAAAGGCAACACCGGCGGCAAAGCATCCGCCAAGCAAGAGTAACGGGGCGCGGCGGCAAAGCATCCGCCGGAAAGGAACCAGCATCCAAGGCGGCAAAGCATCCACCGGAGAAGAGTAACAGAGCGCGGCGGCAAAGCATCCGCTAGAGAGCGACAAGGAAGCGGTGAAGCATCGACCGGACAAGCGACCACACTATAAGGCAAACACAGGCGTTGAAGGATATGAAGCGCGCACAGGCTCAACCCAAGAAATCCACCACCAAGCAGATGCCGCGGCAACGACCACCACCCGCAGCACTGAGGAGGCAACGCCTCCAAGGATCTTCAGAGGAAACGCCTCCAAGGAGGGCTGTGACGCAGAAAGCGCCGCTGCTGCCTGTCCAGCAGGACCAAGTTTTCACCCGGAAGATCAGCTAGGAGGAAAAGAAGGTGCAACGACAGATGCCTCCAAGGAGGGAAATGGCGCCCAAAGGACGTCGCCATCGTCGGCCAGATGGCAAGGCTTTCGCCTAGCACCTACAACAGCTGCCGCCAGGCCACAACCATCCGAGCAGGTGCAGGTTGCCGCCCAGCCGCACGGATGCCAGGTGCACGCGTAAGGCCCGGCCGAACTCGGCACAGCCAGGCACCAGGCCACGGGAGAGCTGCCGCCAAGCCATAGCCCGCTGAGTAGGCGTAGGCTCCGCCCGCCGCGTGGACACCAGGCGCGCGCAAGGCCCGGTCGAGCACCTGGCCTAGGAAGCCACCGGAGCCGCGGGAGAAGAGCCCGCCACCGCCGCCCCTGCCATAGCTGAGCGTGAGGGCTGGGCAGCGCGCGCGAGCCAGCCGCCGCCCCGGACTGGCCTCCGCCAAAGCTGCAAGTGCTAGAGGGAAACCAGCGGTCTCAGCTCCTCCATAGGCGCAGGAAAGTGTGGGGACTCAGATCCGGCGCCGGGAAGAGTAGATTGAGGCGAATCTTGGCCGGATCTGGCCATTGAAGGCCGGCAGCGACCTCCCCGGCGGTGGAGAAGGTGACCGGGTCGTAGGAGGAGGGGTGGAGAGAGAGGAGCGAGGGGAGGAGAAGCGAGGTGCAGACGGCCACCCCTTTGGGAGCGCCGCCGCGGCGGCCGCCGCCACTCGCCGGAGAGCGGCGGCGGCGGCGGCCAGGGAGCAGCTAGCGGCGGGTAGGGTTTCGGTGGCAGCCGGTCGCCCCCGTGTCGCCTCATGGAGGAGACGACGCGGGGGGTGGGAGATTTTTCCCCTTCCGAATTGTGATTAAGTGATTCGTGAGTTTTGATTTAATAATTGGTAGTTGGCTACTGTCGTCCTTGCATTATTGTAATGTACGATAATGTTCTAGATCGGCTCAACTAGGCATGCTTATAAAAATGCCCTGTATATAGCTCTAGACGGTTGCACCACCGGTGCACACTTAGCTTGGTGATCACACTATAGGGCATCTTTGCTATATGCATATAATGTAGGCTTGAGCGGTATCAGGAACCCATGACACCCAACCCAACGCGGTAGTATACTCCTACTCTGTTGACCAGACTAGCTTTCAGATGTATACCCATTTGTTGAGAAGATTTCGTATGTGCAGTATCCTTGGAGCCTTCCCGTACATACACCCACCAGTCTACTACCACGTGGAGGTGAACAGACTCCAGCGCTCATCCGCTTCTCACCTGTGCTTTAGCTAGCCTCCCACGCAATCAGGCGCTGTGCGCTCGGCTCTGGTCGCCCATGCTCTGTCTGCCACCGCCATCTCCCCCTTCTATTGACTCAATTGGCAGCATGTGCCAGTTGGGCGGCTGCCCTGGACGCTGCAGCAGAGTATGAACCATGTCAACAAAGGATGCACTCTTCGAGAATCGAGAATTGAGATCCAACCATCCAGAGCCTCAAACGATGGAGATGGCTGATTTCGTGTGGCATGTGGCCTGGCTGCGCTGGTGGATAACCTAGCTAGGTCTTTCTTGGTTATCTGCTATCTTTAGGATTAGGGATACTTCGATTTGAGACGTAGGTGGATGTTGCTGATCTAGCCGTCTATGTTAGGCATTATATTTCCCCTAGTTCTTAATCATTTGGACGTTCAAAAGTACGAGGAGAACATTCAATGTTGGTCAAACGTTTGCTCTAAAGTGGGCAAAATAGCTTTTGATTAAATTCTAGGTTTTTGACTTCTTCGTGATTGATAAAGAGAAATTCATGGCATCTCTAAAGTTATTTTCCTTACTGCAATATTTACTTGTATCTTCTCATTTAACCTCAATAACCTGTCATGTTAATCAGAGAAAAACATTATAGCCATCCATTTCCATGGGACCAAATTTCAATGCCTGAGATCAAATAAGGCTAAGTTATGCTTTTTGGTTTTTGCTTGGGTTTGATCCCAACTACACCGTGGGTTTCTTTTTGTATATTTTCTCCAGCAGGGCAGGCGGCCAAGCTGGACCATTGGGCCGCGCTGGGGAAGAAGCAAGCTAGGCCATTGAGGCCAACTGGCGTAGGAAATAATGTAAAAATAGAACTAGATCGGGGAAGATTTCAGCCCAAGAAGCGTGGGTTTGGTTTTTAACCTTTTTTCTTTTGATTTTATTCAGAAACTTCAAAAGAATTTCATACATACCTACTCGAAAATTTACTAAAATTCCTTAGTTCTCTAAGAAACCTTGTCACAAACTTTTACAAATTTAGGTTACAGTAATTTTGCACAACGATTTTATCTACCTAGAAATTGTAAATTTTGATGCCTTTTAAAACATGGAAAAAATGGTGTAACTGTTTTCACATATAGATTCATAGCTTCGCGGTTACAAGAAGTGTCCCTAAACTACAAAGTATGAAAGCACTAACTGTCACAAACACATTCATAGCTAGGTGGTTTCCCCAAAACATTCAATCTTCTAAGTCATGAATTTGAGCGCTTGTGCATCCTTATATTTAATAATTCTGCAGATTTTTTTGTCTATCAGCTCATTATAAAAAAAATCATAACTTTTACATATGAACTTCCATGGAAATAAAATTTACATGAAAGTTGCAAAGAAAAAATTGATCTACAAATTTGTAGTTTTTTATTTTTTTTCATTTGAGGTCGTAACAATACCTAAAAAAATAATGTAATGTTCATTATGTTTATTTGTAGATCTAAACATTATATTGATTGTTGTGGTGCCAAAATGGATTCAAACAAAAAAAATGTGAACTACAAAATTGGGATCCCTTATGTATCTACAATATTTACATAAATATTGCCCTGTACGAGGTTATATGAAGAAATTATGATTTTTCTAAAATATACTGCACTAGCTAGTGGATAAATTGAGGCAATTTATTCACACCCTTGCACAACACAACGTCAAGCAATTATAAATTTTTCATATAGTCACATGTAAAGATAAAATTTATATAAGAATTGTACTTAATGATGAAATTTACCACCTTTTCGTTCACAAGATTTTCGTTCAAAGCCATCTTGGTACCAAAATAATCGATAAAATGTCAAAATCTACAAACATGTATCAACCTTAAATAAAAAATCCCTAATCTACAAAGTTGTAGGTCTCATTTTTCACATATAAATTTTATCTCCATTCAAGTTCATATAAAAGTTATGATTTTTAAAGATGAATTAGCAGAAGAAGGAAATTCCTCCAATTGACCACGTGGTAGTGGGACCTGTCCTAACACTTGAGCCCATAGGCCACATAGACAACAATGTTTAAGAAATCAACCAAATAAGTCATGATGCAAAAATGTTGTCATAGATTAGACTATGTGACACAACAAAGAATGTCATAGATTGGAATTGTACTTCAATCATGATACTTTTTGTGATGCGCATTATTTTTTGTTACTATGTCAAATTGGGTTCAAAACGTCATAAATATGATGATTTAGTGACATCTTGACCTGTTGTCATGCTTTCTATGTAACCAAATGCCACATATGTTGTAGTGTCTTATGGTGATCTTGCTAAAATGGTGGAAGAATTGCAAGAAACTTGCACTAAGTAACAATTAAAAATAAAATAACCTAAACAAAAGTTATCTAGCTCATACAAAAGTTGTGATGAGCTTGCAAGCAAGTTTGATATATTTTTGGATTGTAATGTTGAACTAGCTAACAAAATTTAAAACTTAAAGCAAGGGTACCCCCTAAATTATCACTTTTTGATACAATATTAAAAGAATGCCTCTATCTCTTGTGTTGATTTAATTGAATTAGACTCCCCCATGTCATTGTAGATTCATGCACCAGAAGATGGTCAATAGAGTAAGCACTGGAGTCCTGCATTCAATATTTGGGTGACACTAGACTTGGCATTCGTGTGTCACTGCATGAGGGATGGCTACAAGGAAAGGGGGTTATCAGGGAGAAGTCTATCCGTGTTCATGACTACAATGTCCTCATGCAAGCACATTTACATGTCTTGCAACTAGCATCCATAGTTTTGCCCAATGTCGAGATGCATAAGAAAGAGTTATTTGCATGTAACATTGGTTGGTCCATGGCATGGATCCCGAAGCAACACAGAGATAACTTTGCCCCATTGTTACAGGAAAAATTGATGCAAGTTGCAACTGGTGACCCTGACCTTGATGCGTTGGCCATGGGACCATGCAGTACAATATTGATGTACCAAGGCTGTGACATCACTGCATACACACTTCATCACGGGACGTTCACACTGGGCTTTCGTCACGAAACTATGAGAACCCTGAGGGATGGTAAGTACCTTTAGGAAAAGGTACAATCTCCTTAAACCCTTGTGGGAAAGCTAGCAGAGGTTCAATGTTTTACAAAAAAAGGCAAAGCTTCAAACCTTCGACTATTAAAAAAACTCTACAAAACCGGCAAAGACCCCAAAAAATACCTTGGGGGCTTCTCCACTACACTATGGAAATCTTTTCAATTCAACTTAGCTGCCTTGTTTATCTCCATTTATACCTTATATATAGAAAAACTAGAACTACGAAGCCTTTGCAAACCTTTGGCCAGTTTTGTTAAAGAGGAAAATACCGTTTGCCTGTTTACAAAGCTATAAGGTTTTGCCAAACCATAGTGAAAAAGCAAACTGCTCCCAAACCTTCGGCAGAGCACTTGAGCACAGAACCTCCATGGCTCTTTAAGAGCATCTCAATTTGCTAGCTAGCAACCTTGCAAGGATGTAAGCCCAACATGTGTAGGTCATTTTTTAGTGCTTGATTTGCGAAGGCTAGGTTATCGTACCGAAGCTGCTGGCAGACAACACTGGGCTTATTTCTCATTGAAGGCTTCAACATTATTTTGGGTCTGAAACTGCCGACAAACAACACTGGGATCCCTAGGTTTTTTACCAGCCGTTAGCCTCGAAGGATCTCTGAGTTCTTTTTGCTAGCCGCCAGCAGCTGCCATATACACATCCATATACAGCCAGAAAATGAAGGTTGACACCTACTGCTTTGCAAAACTCTCGGAGGCTTTTTTTTCGGAGCATCAGCTTTCAATCAGCTTCATCAACCTTTGTCAGTGAAGCCCAAAACTAGGTTTTTTCTCGGAGCATCAGCCTTCGATTAGTTTCATCAGCCTTCGTTAGTGAAGCCAAAAATTGGGTTTTTTCTTGTAGCATCAGCCTTCGATTAGTTTCCAAGCCTTCATCGGCGAAGCCAAAAATTGGGTGTTTTCAGAGCATTAGCCTTCGATTAGTTTCATTAACCTTCGTTACGAAGCCAAAAATTCAGTTTTTTTCTCGGAGCATCAACCTTCAATCAGTTTCATCAGCCTTCATTAGTGAAGCCCAAAATTTAGGTTTTGAACCTAGGACCTTCAGACTAGAAATTCAGGTTGGAACTTCCGCTTGAAATTTTTGGACTTCGGATATCTACTGAATATTGGTAGTTTGGAATTGGATTGGACTCCAGATCGCCAATATTCACAATAAGTATCTCTTGTTTCTTCCTTGCTACACTATAATAGTTTGTATCTCAAACATTAACCTTTGATATAGACGTCAAAAGTGCTCTCGAACTTGCCATTTCACTAAGGCAATAATAACACCTCAGCCTAAGGCACTTGCACCTTGCGCATATCTAACGCGTGCCCTGCAATATCCTAATCATGGCTTCTCACAATTATATGACTGACATTGCACATATATATCAATCACTAACTTTAATTTTTACATATGCTAAAAGTGTCCTCGTGTAGGAACCAAACTAGAACAAGTGAGTATTTCTCACCGGTCTATAAATTCTCATCAGCTTATAATAACGCCTAGCAATTTCTCCTCTTGTGATTTATCTCTTCACAATTCTAATTTAACCTTCACCACTAAGGCAAATTTCAAAAATTAACCTTCGCATACAACTCATCACCATTGTGACTAAGAAAGTTGTCGCGACCTTCACCACATCCAAAGCATGGCCTGAGTGGATATACATGCTTGGCCCTAACTGCCAGGTCACCATCACTGTAAGTATCTCTTATCCTCCCAAGCTAACCCTCCCATAGAGTATATTTTCTTGTATGCACGTTTTTTGATAATACAAAATTACATTAGTTTACATTAATTAGTATCCCTCACAATAATCAACCTTTGTCAGTCAGTGGTCTTCATCTATAATTGGTTATCATCAGTCAACAGTCTTCGTCATTCATTGGCCTTTGTTAGTTATAGGCCTTCATCGGTCAGTGGCCTTCATCTACAATAGGTTATCATCAGTTAGTAGCCTTCATCATTCATTGGCCTTTGTTAGTCAGCGGCCATCGTCTGCTATTGGCCTTCGGTAGTCAACGACCTTCATCAGTCAGAGACCTTCAATTATAATTGGTTATCATCAGTCAACAACCTTCGTCATTAATTCGCCTACATCAGTCGCTAGACTTCGTTAGTCAGCTACCTACATCAGTCATTGGCCTTCGTCGGCCTTCATTAGTCAGCAGACTTCATCAACCATCAAACCTCACCAAGAATCAGACTCCATCAATAATCGACCTTCGGCAGACACCCAACCTTTGAACCCTCTAAACGCTAACATTTCTCCCTCTTTTTTTAGGTTGTATTGTTAATTTTTTCTCTTTTTTAGGTTTTTCAAGTATGCATCAACCAAATTTTATTTGAGCTAACCTTCACAGGAAACTAAACACATAGGTTATTAAATGGCAGACTTCGCTAGCCATCTAAAACTATGACCCTCTCTCATTTGAGGGAATCATTCTTTGTGCACAGACCGCTTTTGCTCAAGCATAACTATCATTTTTTGCAAGGTACATGATAAGTTTATTCCCTTTTAACATTTTCTTGCAAATGCATTGCACCGCGGTAACCCAAGAAAGACCTATCCAAAATTAGGCCACCACTTTCAAAAGCTTCACTCGACAAAGACCTATCCGTAATCAGGCATCTTGACCTTTGCTCTCTCGAAAGCATAAAAAACTTCATCATTCGCATATTATATGAAATGGCTAACCATCTTTTGTAGCAAGTAGAAAGCAGTGTCTTTTTGAGTGTCAAAAAACTTTTAGCAAGTTGATATTCGATGAAAAATGGACCCTATGAACTCATGTGCATTTTTACGCGACTTCTTTACCCTTTGCAAAAAGGAACTTCACCAAGACCTTTGTCGTCTACAACAACACAACCTACGCTGACACCTTTGCCATGGGGGCTTCACCAACACCTTCGGCGTCTACACCAACAAAGCCTGCACCGACATCTCCACGAGGGGCTTCGCTAACACCTTCGGCATCTACAACGGCATCACCTTCAGCAAGCTCTTCGGCACTAGGGGCTTTGCCACCATCTTCAGTGACATCACCTCTGCCAATAGGGGTTAGTGTAGTATCTTATGAATTCCATCCCCATGCAAGGGGCTACATGTAAATTGCCACTGCCCATATATAATGCCAAGAGCATTGTAACACCCTGTGTTTTGTATCATAATAAAAACCACTAAAAATTTGAACTTTTTAAAACTTTACAACAAATTAAAACCTTGACTATTTATTTTCTACAAAACCGCTTTAAAAATATATTTCTCAAAACCCTTGCATCAGAATTCACCATATGCATTTAGGTTAGAATGCTTGAGTAATGAAATGCTTGTTTGATTGAAATGCTTGAATGCTTGCTAGTATGTTTATTATTTGAATCATTTGTTTTCCCTAGAATTTATTTGGTATCAAATAACTCTCCTAGGCAAAATTCCCCTTGACATCTTCCACCTAAATGACCTCCTTAACCTCTTTCTTGATTTACCAAGTGTTGATAGTAATTAACTATCACTTTAAACAGTCAACATAAGAGGAATAAATGATAAAAAGGATCACCACAGTAGATTTAGAGGTTTAAACTAACAAATTCCATGAGTTTTGGTGATTCTATATTTTTCAGGGGCTAAGCTGCATAATACAGAACTAATCTCCTTCCAAAGGAAGAAACCGATGCAGTCAGCCTAATCTCCACGTCACGGATGCGGATAGGGATTCTAGAAGACCTAAACCGACTCCACAATGTGACATGAGCCAACCCACCGCCAGGTGGGGCCGACCGGCCCTAGGGCTAGGCCGACCGGCCCTCCCCTACGCCACCTCGGCTCCTTCTCTTGCAAGCTACCTATACCGCCTCTAAGGATGCATCTAAACCCCATGCCAAGGTCGGTTTGATCCAAGGGCTGCAGTTTCACGCCCTGGGCTATATAAACAACCCCCAGGATCTCCTCTCAAGGAATCAGTTGAAGAATTAGATCATCTCTTCCTCATTTGTGAAGGCAAGGCCAGAAGTTAGGGTTTCCAGAGAGAAAGAGAGTTAGAGTTCTAGTTCAAGTTTAGAGTTTAGTCTCGATTGATTCAAGTAGAGGCAAGCAACTGCTTGGGATCAAGATCGTTCGTCGGAGACTTGGTAATTTCGTTGTAATCATCATTCGACTTTATGCTACTTCAATATATTCCTATATTTCAACTTTATTCTGTTCTTGAGATTGTTCTTGTTCTGCATCTTGATATGAATATGCTTAGTAGAGAGTTTATGAATATGTTCGTAGCACTACTAAATTTTGACCCTATTGCACCGGCCAATTTTTGATGTTATAGGTCTAAAATAGATGCAATAGTTCGGTGTCACATCAATTTCTCGTTTGATGCCAGCCGATGCAAGTGGTCTTGATGCAATAGCCTTTCGCATCGGTTACATGTGGTTGATGCAAGAAGTAGCTATTGCATCGTCCATCCATTGTCTCTTGCATCAAAATTGAGAGATGCAATAGCTTATTGCATCCAAATCATGTTGATGCAATACATCTATTGCAACGGCTATCGTTCAATGCAATAGACTATATTGCATCCACATTAGGTTCGATGCTATATAATCTATTGCATCACTATTTTGATTTGATGCAAGAGGTTCTATTGCATCACCATTTTGGTTCGATGCAAGAGGTTCTATTGCACCACCATTTTGGTTCGATGCAATACGAACTATTGCATCGACCTGAGGTTGGATGCAATTCAAACTATTGCATCGACATGAGGTTGGATGCAATTGGAACTATTGCATCGACATGAGGTTGGAAGGACAACCAATTATTGCATCGAATAAATTACACAAAATTCATAAAATTACAAAATTCAATGGCACAAAAAGGCAATCATATTAATAACTTGGATCATAAGCATTCAATAGTTTGTACAATGTAAGGAAGTCAAATGCCTTCCTATTTCCAAATAGGTAATTGCAAAGTTGAACTGCTTTATAAACCACTAACTTATGGTACAAATAGGCAATCATGAACAAAAATACATGTCTTTTAGCACAGATCAATATGACATCTTTCTCGTTGCACAATATTTAATTCATTTCAACTTGTCGAGACTCCCTCAAGGTTGATCTTCCTGAAAAAGTCAAAATGACATGCATTAGTAATATATATAGTTGATCACACAGTTGGAATCAAACATAGACAAGACATGTATAAGTGAACAAAGTTCATGTTAATATTCTGGACAACAACTTAAAATGACACCTGATTGCTCATACCTTTCCTCCTTTCTTTCTGCATTGTCGCTTTTTATTTGCAGTAGTATTCCTCAGTGTTTGTGTTGTAATAAATGTCACTGTCTCATTACTATCTTTATCATTTGAGAAAAGTAATCTGTTGGCGCTGCTTCTGAGAACTCTAGGTAGGATACTATTCTGTTTGCTCAACAATACACTGTCTACTACAGTCTGTAAAAACCAGAAGATTTGAAGGGAGCAATCACCACTTAGCAATTCTAAGAATCTGTTTAACTACAGGTGATAATTTTGAAGTATATTACCTGTTGCACAGGTTCTGATCCTTGGATGGGAGTGGGCACAGCAGCAGGTTCATTATGTGTGGGAAGGACAGATTTTGTACCAGCCTTCATATTTAAAAAAAAGATTCAAACTTTATGTAAGATTAAATGTAGGTATCCATTACATTGCAGTTTGCATTTATCAAAAAATAATACCTTTGCTAAATCTGCACCTTCATTTGCACTAACCATATTTTTCAATACCAGTAGCATTAGTTGTGAGTTCTGAAGGATGAGTGGCTGTTTCTGTAGGCTGATGGGCTATTGTGGTTGGTGCAGCATTCTTGCATTGGAGTCATAAGGAGAAACATTAGTAATCAAGCTTAACTAAAATCAATGATGTTGGTAACAATTAAGTAGTATTATTACCAAAGGCGGTGCTTGATTTTGTTGTTTGATTAGTGAAAAAAGCTCTTGCCTTAGTTCTTCTCTAATCTTGCTACTTGTACTCTCCAGTTGATGTTGCAGTTGCTGAATTTTTTCCTTGTCGCTCTCCCTCTCAGCGGCTTGAATAGTAAGTTGTTCTTTTAACTTCTCTACCTCAGCTTGCATCTCACTATTCTTCTGTTGGGCTGCTGCTGCTAATGCAGATGCACGAGCTTGCTCTTCAATTCGTTCATTCATAAGTTGGCTTCGGGTCGGATACTTTGCCAAGTATCCATGTCCAGGACCTTTCTTGCTCCTGCATCCAGTGGTTTCCTTGTAGGTTTCATGAAGAATGTGCTTTTCTTGTTCTTTTGAAATCATAGAAGCTTCCAACTCAATTCTCTTTTCAATTTTGGAGAAGGCGCTTTCCTATATTTAAGAAAACAATTAGTGTTATCAACTTTAGCGAGTAGCAATAGCAGTTTCAGTTCAAGTATAATAAGAATTAGGTAAAATGGATACTTTGGAAATCAAACTGTATTAGTTAGATTCATGAACTAATTACTTCCTCAAAAAAATCCAAGTCCATATTAATCATGCAAATATGATTCCTAGCAAAGCATGTTGAGAGGTAAAAAGCAATGGACAGTTGAACGCTAGCATTTCAGAGATATGTATGACATTAGAGATAAATGAATAAAACATGTTATGAGAACATACATCACTGGACACTCGTTTACTGAGTAGCCTAGCTCTATTCAAATCACTTAAAGAACATAACTTATAACTACATAAAGCATCTAACATAATCACCTTCCGACATGGAAAACTTCGCTTTCCGACATGGGATGTCATAGGGATTTACTTTTCAAGGGAATTACCTTTATGGCAACAAGAGATTAATCAATACCACTTACTCATAATAAAAATCACAACTAGTACCTCTGTCTTGACAGGCTTACCCTTGTTTCGTCTTTGTTCATATCTTATGCAGGGTAATACAGGTTCGGTTGTGACTTATCAATTTATAATCCAAGAGTCAACCAAATCTAGAGGAAGATCAACACCAGTAGTGAAGCTATGGCTAATAAGACTTTACTTGAATGTTCAGCTCCAAGTGTAAGAAACATTCGTACCGGACCAACACTCCAGACGGACAACCTTGAATTCGAGCTCAAGCCAAGTCTTATCAACCTAGTGCAAGCTACTACATTTGGTGGAAAGGAAGAAGAAGATGCCACTAAACATCTGCAGAATTTTCTGGAGATTGGAAGCACCATCATCATCAAGGACATCGCCCAAGACATCATACTCCTTCATCTCTTTCCATTTTCACTAGAAGGGAGAGCGAAGCAGTGGTTCTACACCAACAAAGAAGACATCAACACATGGGATAGATGTTCGAAGGCCTTTCTGTCAAAGTTTTTCCCTATAGGCAAAACTCATGCCTTAAGAGGAAAGATTTACAATTTTCAGCAGCAAAAAGGAGAAACTATTTCAGAGGCATGGGAACATTTTCAAGAGAACATCTTGGAATGCCCACACCATGGAATGAAGATTGGTTACTCATGCACAGATTCTACTGGAGGTTCATTTATGTCACTCACTCTTGGAAAAGCAGAATATCTGATGGAGAAGATAGCAAAGAACCAGAGTTGGAAACAAGACAACACTCAACGCTGTCGCCAGATTGAAGAAGTTCCAGAAGAAGTGTGTGCACTATCAACAAAGATGGATACACTGTTGAACTGGCTTGACCAAAGAGTCAATTTCAAGAAAGATCATCAAGCAATTCAAGATGCATTCGATGCTCAGACCAGATGTGAAGAGTACCTAGGAATGGAAATTTCGGAGAATCAAGAAGATGCATACATATCAACAACTCTTCCACGCTGCAAAAGCAAAGGTGGAATCAAAAGCCACAGACTACATATCCAGCTAAGTACTCAGGCAATTTTAATAATTTAATTTTGGAACAAGATATAATTAATGATACTATTGTTAAGAAACTTGCTTCTAACGATAAAATTCTAGAGGATATAAATACTAAAATGGATGACTTTTCTTCTGCTATAAAAGACCAACTTGATCATAATAAAAAGGTAGAAACTCAATTATCACGGTTAGCTGCTTCTTTTGCCACTAACAATGAGCAGGTCAAGGGTATAACCACCAGACATGGTAAAACCACTAAAGACCCACCTTATCCAGAAGGGGCACAGAGAAAACCAGTACCAGTGATACCTACAGTGACAGAAGAAAAGGATGATGAAGTAGAAGAAGTTCAACCACAAGTGCAAGATTTCCAAGACACCAATATCTTACCCTTCCCACGCAGAGATCGAAAACTCAAGATGGATGCACAGTTCAGTAAGTTTGTTGAGACTATTCAAAAATTATATATCAATGTCTCTTTGTTAGATGCGTTGCAGGTTCCCACCTATGCAAAGTATGTTCGAGATATCCTCAACAATAAAAGACCACTGCCTACCACTGAAGTGATCAAGCTGACAGAAGAGTGTAGTGCGGCCATCCTCAACACATCAATCAAGAAGAAGGATCTAGGATGCCCCACTATCGACTGTTCAATTGGAGATCAACATTTTGACAATGCGTTGTGTGACCTTGGAGAAAGTGTCAGTGTGATGCCCAAGGCAATCTTCAATAAACTTCCGCATGCAAAGCTCGATCCAACCTCAATGTGCCTGCAGCTAGCGGACCAGTCACTCAGTTACCCTGTGGGAATCACTGAGAATATTCCAGTCAAGATCAGAGAATTCTTCATACCAGTCGACTTTGTGGTTCTAGACTTGCAACTTGACTCAAGAGTGTCACTCATTCTTGGTAGACCCTTTTTGAGTACCGCAAATGCCCACATCGACGTCGGAATTGGAGAAGTAAAATTCAACATTGATGGACGAGAAGAGTGTTTTCCATTCAGACCAAGACCTAAGTTAAGCTCCACTGCGAAGATGATAGATGAAGAAGGAGTCACACAGTCACCACTCACAGGGATGACTATGACCCCCGAAGAATAAATCCAGCTGGAGTAGTCTGATTCGGTGGACTTAAAAATCCCGAACCATCGCTGGGAGGTAACTCGGTATTTATCTGCATTTAATTTTTGCATAGCATATTTACTTATTCATGCATAGGAAAAATAATAATAAAAATCAATCTCATGGCATAATTATTAAAGCCCCATATAATTAATATTTACCGAGTGTGAAAACCTCTGGTAAATAATAATCACTGTGGTGGCAAAAAATATAAAAATACCATCATTAGAATTCTATTTTTTCATAGATACATAAAAGTAATTTTTCTTTGCATACTTGTGTGATTATACGGTGCAAATACGGAAGACATATGGACCCATGGGACCCACCTCAATCACCTCACTTCACATCACTTCACTCCACCACCTTCACTCTCCTCCATTCTTTTTCAACCACCACATCACATGGAGCATCGGCAGGTGAATGCATCTCTTAATAACGAAGCAAGGAAGTTAGAGAAGGAAGGGATGGATGAGTGGGCCCCACATGGGGCCGATCGGCCCCACCACCAGGCCGGCCGGCCTCCCACTCTCACGCCTATAAAAAGACTGCTTCTCCCTCTACTCCACACACCGCAAAACACTCAGAAAACAAACCCCCAACTCGAAATTCCAAAATCCAAGTACGGTTTGAGAATTCTTAGTTTTTGAGTAGATTCTGGAAGTTCTTGAGTGGAGAGAAGTATCCTAAAATTTTTAGAGCCACATTGAGATTAGAATCAGTAAGAGAGAAGTGCTAGAAGTTGTTTAGAAAATCATTTAGTAAGGAGAAGTGTTGTCCGAATAATCTAAGTACTAGGAGAAGTCAAGATATAAAATTTCCAACTTGAATGACTGACTTCTGGACGACTGACTTTGGGATCACTGACTCCTAACTATTTATTTATTCTAACCCCTCATCATTTCCACCAGTTGTGTTTGTTTTTCTGTCTGTGTAACAGGATGAGTGGACTCAAGAAAACACTTCGGAGTGCGGCTAGAGCATTCTCTTTTCGCAAGAGAACCCGCTCCCAGACCGGATCATCATCACGGGCTGGTTCTGACTTAGACATGTCATCCGTGCCCCGGTCCTCGTCCGCCAACCAGCTAGAACACCACGTACTCCTTCAAGAGCGTCATATAAAGCTTCGCACCACCTACAAGAAGGATCTGATGAGATTGTACAAAGATCGTGAGTTCGAGCATACCCCAACCTTTGACCCCTACTTCTTACAAAAAAATAGGTATGGATGCTGAATTCAATCTTATTTTTCGCAATATTGGATGGGATAATAATTGGAGTATTTCGGAGGATGGATGCAAATTACTTACTTTAGAATTCCTCTGCACTCTATCTTTCACCAAGACTTATGTTTCCTTTAGGCTGTTTAACAAACAATATGAATTTACTTGGAAAGAATTCAGCCTCAAACTAGGATTCCCTGATGCTTGCGGAGTAGAAATAGATAAACTTTTGAGCGATTTTCATAGAAGAGCAATTTTGGGAAGATATTTCGGACAAAGACTACTGTTCCGACCCATGCATAAATGACATTCACAATCCCACATTGAGAATTATGCATAAATGGTTAGGGATCACTTTCTTTCCTAGGAGGAAAGGTCGCATAGTTAGGATCGAGGAGATGAAATTAATGTATGCTATGATCAAGAAACGTAAAATATCTCCTGTTAGGCTCATGGTAACATTCTGGGCTATCCTTCATACTTTGCGAGGCCCTATCACCATCACTTCTTGGATTACACGTCTTGCCGAAAACCTGAATTTGTTAGGGAATGCTAGTATTACCTACATCTCCACACCCCGCCGATCTCTTGACATTTACTTTTTCAGTCAACACATCGGTTGAAACAAAAGGGCAATAGAATATTTGTAACATACAAGGGATTTGAAATGAATATGAACTGCCAAACAGACCACTTGGTCTATATGCCGTGGAGACATTTTTGCTTGATTTGCAGAGACCAACCAGGGGAGTTGGAAGAAGTCCGTCCGCCAGAATAACGAGAAATACTATGCTTAGGTACACAGGGGAAGATGGTGCACCCCCTGCACTAGCTTTCACTCACTATCAAGGATTTGACCAACCAGGACCATCTGAACTGAGACACCGGGCATGAGAAGATCAAACTTCCTATGATCCGCCCACGCCAGAAGAAAATTGGGGGCAAGGTAATTTTTTCTAATTATGTTCCGCAGGAATACGAAGATTTGGCGTACATCCAGAGAGGACGCATGTCTTTTTCTGCAAGGGGGGTCCATGATGCAGCACATACACCACCACCGTACTCATACCATGCCTCTCATGGCTACCCCAGGTACCAGCCGGAGCAATATCCGCCTCATTCTCAGCCTCAGCCGTACCACCAGCCAGACTTCCAGAACTTTGATACCCATCTCACTCATCTTGAGACGGGGCAACAAGGTATCATAAACATGTTACATCAGCATACACAGTGGCAAGAGAGCACGAGCAACACGCTTGGGGAGATGTGTGAACAAGGGACACAAACGTATGAAGGCCTCCTCTACTTCTTCGAGCAAATGGGTGTCGATTACCCACCACCAGCACCACCTCAGTGACCGAAGTTGAGCCAGCTTGGGGGAGAACCCCCTCAGATTTTAAGTTTTTCTTACCCGTATTATTATTAGTATTAATATTAGTATTACTACTATATCTAAAAAATGGGGAATATGATAAAAATACAAAAATATATATTAATATGTTTAGATTATTTTTCTTTGCGAGCCTTTTGAAATAAAAATAGAGTGTGTATGAACTTGTTTTTGTGTCAAATAAAAAACTTGAACTATCATAAATAGTTGCTTCATTTGTAATTCTTCTGAAGTATCTAGCTTCATTTAAGAATTATTCCTCTGTTCCAAAAATATTCATTGCCAAATCTTTAAATCTGTGGAGGAATATGCTTGATCCAAAGCTTAGGTAGTTGGGAGATAAGAAGTGAAAGAGTTTCGATCAGCCATTTATCTTGTTCTAAGTTTCAATGAAGTTCTGAAGAGTTCACTTTTGAAAAAATTTAAATGCACATGATGAGTCTTTGTATGACAGAGAGATTAAATTCCTACCACAGCCATACATGCTAGGATAGAAAACCAGCACTTATTTTATTGCTACTTGTATTTACATTGAGTACTGTCAAACTTTGTTGACCTTTAGAGACCTGTCATACTCTTAAAATCAAGATCACATACACTCTACTTAAATTTGTTGCTTCTACACTGGAAGTACGCAACAACATGCCTTTCCATTTAGAACCACCATAAAAATGTTTTACTCCTACACTGGGAGTGAACAACAAAAACATGCCTTGTAGGATTTTTCCACCTATTCATACATTTCATAGCCTCAGTTATTATTGCTCTAAATGTTTATTGTTATTATCTCTCAATTGCTTCATGATAGACAAGAAGTCTGAGCTATGTAAAAATAATAATAAATAAATAAATAATATATAGAGAGTAAAACATGGACAAGTGTCCTACCAAAACAATGGGTGCTAGACACTCGCCTCTCTAAAAAATAATAATATATATATTTATACATAGCCAAGACTTTCTTTGTCTAAGTTCTTAATTTTTAAGAGTGATCAATCTTTCTAAAGGAGCGAGGTAGAATTAGGATTCATTATGACTTCCACCATATATTTAACCTATTCCTTGTAACCACACACATGCACATCTTGATTTGATTGTATGACTAGTTTCTCTAGATCCATTGTTTGACTTTACAATATATGTTTTTGCAAGTATGTATGAGTGATCTCACCCGTAAACTCCATATAAGCTTCTTAGTCATATGGTGAAAAGAGAAGGCACAATGATATTCTGTCTTATTCCAAAATACCTTGAGAGAAGGCAAAACACCATCGTTGCCTTGTAAGGAATTCTAATGTCACATATTGAGAGATTTGTAAGTGTCATACAATACAGACTCTGAGTTTTATTTTGAAAATATAATTAAAAACTTCAGGATGGAAATAGAGATGAAGAGTTTGAGACATAGTGCTTGACTTGATTACTTCTGTTTTCTGATTATCCAAAGCTCAAGTGAAAGTTAAAACCCCATGGCTAAGGAGCTAGAGCAAATTTTCAAAATTTTTTTGAGGATAATTCTTTACTGATGGCTTGTGTATTTTTGAAGGATGATAATTTGAAGTAACTTAGTTATCTCTGGATTTAGTTTTGCTAAGGGACTAGCAAAAGTTTAGCTTGAGGGAGTTGTTGACGGTAATTAACTATCATTTTAAACCGTCAACATAAGAGGAATAAATGATAAAAAGGATCACCAAAGTAGGTTTAGAGGTTTAAACTAACAAATTCTACGAGTTTTGGTGATTCTATGTTTTTCAGGGGCTAAGCTGCATAAGTACTAATCTCCTTCCAAAAGAAGAAACCAATGCAGTCGGCCTAATCTCCATGTCACGGATGCGGATAGGAATTCTAGAAGACCTAAACCGACTCCACGAGGTGACATGAGCCAACCCGTCGCCAGGTGGGGCCGACCGGCCCTAGGGCTAGGCTGACCGGCCCTCCCCTGCACCGCCTTGGCTCCTTCTCTTGCAAGCTATCTATACCCCCTCTAAGGATGCATCTAAACCCCACGCCAAGGTCAGTTTGATCCAAGGGCTGCGGTTCCACGCCCTGGGCTATATAAACAGCCCCCAAGATCTCCTCTCAAGGAATCAGTTGAAGAATTAGATCATCTCTTCCTCATTTGTGAAGGCAAGGCCAGAAGTTAGGGTTTCCAGAGAGAAAGAAAGTTAGAGTTCTAGTTCAAATTTAGAGTTCAGTCTCGATTGATTCAAGTAGAGGCAAGCAACTGCTTGGGATCAGGATCGTTCGTCGGAGACTTGGTAATTTCGTTGTAATCATCATTCGACTTTATGCTACTTCAATATATTTCTATATTTCAACTTTATTCTGTTCTTGAGATTGTTCTTGTTCTGCATCTTGATAT
This sequence comes from Saccharum hybrid cultivar R570, assembly GCA_038087645.1. Classification (NCBI taxonomy): domain Eukaryota; kingdom Viridiplantae; phylum Streptophyta; class Magnoliopsida; order Poales; family Poaceae; genus Saccharum; species Saccharum hybrid cultivar. The sequence goes on along the minus strand of JAQSUU010000347.1, from coordinate 7,568,758 downwards.
GAATATGATTAGTAGAGAGTTTATGAATATGTTCGTAGAAAGCTTGATCCAATTCTGGATAGGATTGTGTGGCTGGCATATTGTAGGCGTGGTGCTTAGATTATGCCTGTCTGCGAATGCACTCTATGCTCCGGGCCATGTGGTAGATCACGGGTGTGACATTCCTATTGAGTCTTTTGTAGTCCACTCCTCGAGTATAGAACTTAGTAGAACGCGGTTACAGGGAAGAGATCATTACTCTGTTCTTGACTTTTCTCTCAGTAATGTTCCTTATTCATAGATGACATGTTGATTATATCATAGATGATTGTGTATAGCTAGATTGATTAATAGACTGATTGAATAAGAAATACTTATGATTTACATCTCTAAATTAATCTCCATGACTACTTGACTTGAATAATGTTAACTCCCTCTTGTCTCTGGAATACCCATGATTATCATTTACCATTTATCTTATTTGTCTTACCCCTTTCATGACAAGTGATTAGTTGTTTTGATATTTATTATTGAGTAAGTGCAAATGATTATCTCTACTACCATTGTAACTATTTATATAGTCCCATTTCGATTTTCCTTTCTCGGTAAAATTATAAATAATGATACTTAGGAAAACCTGGGTGAAATGCTACAATGGGTGTATTTATCTGTGCGCTTGCGGATATATACTATAATATCTTTATTTAGTTAAATGGCATAAGTATAATACAACCACACTCTTGGTGTCATGTTGGGGATGACAACCTAACACGAGTGACGTTAAGAAGTGTCAACACCAAGTCCACCACATTTCAAACATCCTTGAAATTCGAATTCAAATCCATTCAAATGGTGCTTAGTTTATTTTTGGAAAAATAGAATGGGAATTTCATAAAAGGGAAATGGCTCTCAGGCTCAATTCTCCCCTTCCCCTCTCTGGCCCGCGCTGCAGCCCACTCCCTCCCCCCCTTCTTCTACGCATTGGGCCACCGTCGTGCCACTAGCCCGAGCGCTCGAACACTCCCTCCTCTTTTCCTCTCCCGCACAGGCCGGCCTAGCAACTCGCCCAGCACCAGCATGGCCCACACCCCTTCCCTTCTCCCTCGTTGACATGTGGACCCCGGATGTCAGCATTGTTTTCCTCCTAGGAACAACGATGTGAATACCACGTCATCTACTCGCCGCCTCGGCTGTGTTGCCACCGCCTTACTTCAGCGAAGGGGATAAGGATGAGGATACTGGTGGACCCCCACAAAGCTTCACGACTCATGTGCTCCCTCTCTTCCTCTCTCTCGCCATGTGGCATCCCCCGAGCGCTTGACTGTTGCCACTACAATGGAGCTACCTTGGCCGCTGCTCATCCCCGGTCAGGATAGGATAATCATGCCCTGTTGCAAACCGCCTTAATTCGAACGCGTGCGTGGGAAGGAGACTTGGAGCCTACGAAACCAAGGTGCGGCAAGAAAATATCTCGCCGGGGAACCAAACTCCGCCGTCTATAAATAGGCCCGGTCAGAGCTTCCCGCCTCGCCCATCACATCCATGAGCTTTGCCTTGTCTAGGAACATCCCATCTCCCTCCCAGTTTCTCTTCTCCCCTTCTATCGAGCCCTAGCTCGGTTTCCCCAAATCTAGGCGCCATAGCCACCATGGGAGCCAAGCTTCGCTCTAGCTTTCCCTAGTCCACCGCAGGTCGATTAGGCAAATAGGCAAGCTCATGGAGTCCTCCACTGTCTTCCCCACCGATCGCTAGCCCTCCAAGCCCTCTGTGCTCTATCCCCATGGAGTATCATCCTCCGAACTGCCAATGCCATGGTCCATGACCAACTAGGCATGGCCAAGCAAGGTGACCTCCTCCACACGTTCCTGCTACCACTGTGACCATGTTCCACCCCTCTCGTTTGCCATGACGCGTCACATGAGTGGGTACCCATCACCGCGCCGCTGCTACTACTCTGGCAAGCCACCCCCACCACCTGGAACACCTACAGTCACCACCGATTACTCCAGGCGCTGCGGGGTCATCTTAGGAGTGTCGACCACCACATAGCCTTGAGCTCTAGCGACCAACGCCATCGGTGGAGCCAATTGCGACAAGCTCGAGCCGCCAGGTTCTGTTCTCTGCCGAGCGAGGCACCGTCACCGTCGTGCCATCACTCTCCATTCCCCTCTCCACCTCTGACCTATGGACCCAAGCTGCAACGGCGTCTGCGCCCATTAAGGTAGGTGAAAGGTCTTGATGGCTAGAGGGGGGTGAATAGCCTTTTAAAAAATTCTACAAAGACAAGCTAAACAAGTTTATCAATATAACAAATAGTGAGATGCGAGTTTTGCTTAGCCTACGGGGTGTTTGCAAGCCACCTATCCAATTCACAATTCTAGTATATTTGTACTCAACCACACAAGTCAAACCGCACAACTTAGTTTACAACTAAAGCTAACTAGCTACACAAGCTAAGAGTTATACTAACAAGCTAGCAAGGTAACTAAGAAAATAATACAAGAGAGAGTTAGAAGGATATCACCGAGGGGTGAAGTATTGAGCCAACCAAACAATATGATCAAGAGATGAATTCCACAATACATAACCACCGGGATCGATTAATCACAAAAAGAATGATGACACGAAGATTTATCCCGAGGTTCACGTGCTTGCCGACACGCTAGTCCCCGTTGTGTCCCTCTTCACCACGTGGTTCGGTGGCTAATCGGTCTCACACCGAGCCTCTCAAAAAGGCGCCACAAGAACCTACCAAATGGCAAAAGGTTGCAAATGACACAAGCAATCCACTAATGTTGCCTTTGGCGCTTCGCCGAGGTAGGCACAAACCCCTCACAATCACCGGAGGTGGCCAAGAACAATCACCAACTCTTGCCAACGCCTCCAAGCTGCTCCAAGCCGTCTAGGTGGCGGCAACCACCAAAAGAAACAAGAATCCCGCAGCAAATCAACCACTAAGTGCCAACTAGATGCAATTTCACAATGCAAATGCACTTGGATCACTCAATCTCACTTTGAATATGCAAAGAAGCAAGAGAGATGAGTGGGATGGGAGTTGCTTAGCTTAAAGTGCTCACAAGTATGTCAAAGAATGCAAGAGTTAGAGCCTTGAGTCGGCCAATGAGTATTTATAGACGTACCCCTTCGAATAGAGCCGTTAGGCACAAGATTCAGCAGCAGTCGCGCTGACCAGACGTGCTGGTCGCACAGACCGGATGCGCTGGTCCCGTAACTGACCGGACGCACTGGTCAAGTCTGAGCAGCGCTCCAGCGAGGCAGCGACTGAACGCGCTGTTAGACGAACAGGATGCCACAGTGCCAACGTCCGGTTAGAGTCCGTAAGCACCCAGAACGACCGGACGCGTCCGGTCGACCGTGACCGGATGAGCCACCACGTCCGATCAGAAGACCAAGACGCGCGCAAACCCTGAGCACTGACCGGACGCGTCTGGTCAAACAGAGACCATTTCCGGTCTAGCGTTCGGTCACCTCTGTGACCTCCGTTCGCCTCTGTTTGATTCACCCTTTCACATATGAGCTAGACTAAGTATGTGTGTCACTTTAGCACATGTTTTAGCTCATGAAACAACATGTGACAACGCCTCCAAATCTCGACAGTGGCATAAAGGAAAATATGCATTTCAATTCCTCGAAAATGCCTGAATCCTGCCTTGCACGCTCGGCGGGAGGGAGAGAGGACCCCAAACCCTCTCTACCGCTCAAACTTCAACGCCATCGCAAATGTGCTAACACCACCAAGTGATCACGTCATGTGCGAGTGTGTTAGCATTTTTACAATTATTTTTTGAGACGTTATTAGTTCTATCCAAATGCATATGATTATGAAATGCACACCTAGAGGCACTTAGGAGTTCAATAGCCGCGTCATTCCCCTCTTTATAGTACGGCTATCTATCATATAATGTAACCACACCCGCTAGGTGTCTTGGTTACTAAAACACAACCCTTAAGCATATACATTTGCCTTGATCACGTAGGGTTGCGTCCAAATCCAAGTGTGGCCATCATGATCACCATGTCCATCTTGCCACCAACCTTGTAATGTACTAATCCTCATATACTATATACAACTTAGGCATAGGATTAGTACTTAGGCATTGTCACTAATTACCAACACCAAACATAGAGCTTTCAGTAGGTGTAGCCAGGGATGCCCCACGTGGCAGCCACCGTGACTCGCTCTGCTCTCTTCCCTTTCCTTCTGTGGACTCGGTCCACATAGACTCAAAGAGAGAGCGAGCGGTCCCTAGAACAATAAAGGTCCGGTGCACAGCACAATACCAGCAGGCCGAGCCCCATAGCTCTGGCCCACGCGTCAGCCATTCAGCAAGGAGGAAAGCACTATGTACACCTAGAGAGTGTACATGGAGGAGCTAAAACCCATTTTCCTTGCATAGAAAAATTCCTAGAAAATTCCTAAATAAACTAGGTACACCCCAGATCCTACCCAAGCATTTTCATACCATTGTCATTATTCCAATTTCCAAAAATAATTCCAAAGTTATATTCCACGTATACCTTTTCTATTAAACCTTTGATAAATCATATCTTCTCCACCCTAACTCCAAATTACTTGATTCTTGCACCAAAAATCTTCTAAATTCAAGCTCTACATATTCATGCACTTTGTTCTATTATTTAGTGCCCATTTAAATTCTAGTTTCATTGCTCTTCCATTTCTATATTTAAATTAAATACTAACTATAGTAGTAGCCCATCACCGTAGTAGTAGCTAACACCATATATTCGTGTATGTGCATGTACTATGACACATACTCGAATATACCCACACCTAATCACCTAAAATAATAGGATATCTATACATACATGGATACACCCGATACCCAGATATACGCCTATGTATGGCTAACTTTATCTCCAGTCTTTTCCGTCCCAACTAACCGAGGCATATACATATGCATGTGCGTATGTGTCACTAACTCGGTGGACCTATAGAAGCCAGACGAGTCATCTATGATAACTTAACCTAACCCATAGAAGCCACCCCGTATGGATGAAATCCCTTCATCCAAACCTTACTTCGAATTGACATAATAATGATAACCCTAGATAATAACCCATCACCCAATAGGACCAACCCATCTAGGATCATTTCCTGCTTCACTTTGATTGTTTATGCTTGTTTTACATGTCTTGCTTGTTATTTTCCTTGTTTGCGTTTTCTTGCTTGTCGACAATAGACCGTGTAGGATAGAAGACGTGGAGAGAACCCGATGGATAAACTTGATCTCACACCTCATTAGATAGAAGTATAATTTCTACCAGGAGGCCGGTGTTGGTAGCGGGATATTATGAGAAGACACAAATGTTATGTGATCTTCTGTGGTCCGGTTGGTGTGGTTGCAATGTGATCCTCCACATTAAGCCCCTTGAGTTTTGGCCACTTTTGAGCCCATGTTATTGTTTATTTTGGCCACGTTCGAGCCATATTATTGTTTATCTTGATGATTTGGCATCATCGACACTATTATGTTGGAATGATTTGGTATTGTCTGAGATTATATGATGGGATGATGCGGTATCATCCGAGATTATGAGATGGGATGATTTGGTATCCTCCCGAGTTTAGGGTGTTTTCCAACCCCTAAGAAGCTGCGTTAGAGTTATATGGATATCTAAGGTTGCGTACTTTCGGGTACGGGGTCTCGTTAGGCTTGTCGCGCCACTAGCCCTGGTGTCGACTACGCCTATCATGTGGGGAAATTTGTACATCTCTACAGAGTTTATGAAATCTATTCGAATAGCCACGTCCTTGAAATGGGCAGATGCTGGGATGAGATACTATGATTAGACTTCTTCTAAAATGGTGATAACCTGGTAAGACGCATTTTACTAATCCGGTAAATTATAATTAACCTCGGGAACTGGTGAGAATGGTAATACTCTGCCCGGGCCCAATCTATAATTATAATTACTTCACCCTACCACTTTTACCTCCATCTAAACCATTTTAACCACCTCCACATATAGCCTTCCCCTTCCACCACACCTCCACCCAAATTTAGGGCTTGCTTAGTACTTTATGTACTCAACCCCCTCCACTCCGCACGAGATGAAGGGGGTGCTGCAGGCCGCATGGCCACGGCTCCCCTTCTCTTCCCACCCTCCTCCCGCAGTCGCTCCTCCTCTTCCCCACCGCACCAGACACGGCGGCATAGGCGCTCCTCCCCTTACCCTCCGCACGAGATGCGGTGGCGCAGCAGGCTGTGTGGCCACAGCTCCCCTTCTCCAGCGCTCCTCCCCTTCCCCTCCCGCCTGAGATGTGGTGCAGCAAGCCTCTCCCCTCTGTGCGGTTGAGATAGCTCAGTTGGTGAAACAATGAAGATGACAAGTGGGTCCCAATAGTCAGTGCCTATTAAGACAACTTGGGGGCTTTGGTTTAGGGGCTTCTGTTGGAGCAAATGAAAAATAGAGGGTCAACAAAAAATGGAGAAAGCGCCTAAATTGAAAATGGGGGCCCTGATTTGGGGGCTACTACAGGAGTTGCTCTTAGCAATATGATGAGTTCAGAATTGAAAGTCTTTTTTTCAACTTTCATCATCCTCATTCTAGCCGCCACACTTTCCACTAGTACTGCTGGGCTCGTCTTGTCTGGCTGCGCATGCCCCCCAAAAGTGTTTTATCATCTTATTTGTGCACCGATTGTTTTGATTTTTGAAGTCAAATAGCTTGAAGAGATTCTACATGGTTTTCTATACTGATTAAGGTTTTTTATTTCATCCTTTTAAATCTTGGCCGATTTTTTTCTATGACAGATAGATTTTTGTTATTTCCGTTTATCAGTCACCACTGATATTGAATATGGATATTTTCAAAACTAACTAGTGCTTTTTTTTTCTTTCCTCTTGCTTGTTGAAATTGTTAACAATTATTACTCCTCGGCTCTCTGCGCAGTTCAACAGTCGATAGTGCTCAATTTATTTTCCATCGATCTAGGAACTTGAACGCATGATTAATACTCCCTAATTAAAGGCAGCAGTAAATAAATTCGAGGAGCCGAAGCGTCTGCAACAATGACCGAGTAGGCTTTTGAAATCCGGCTGTTCGGTTCCACTCTCACTGGCCCTACTTGACAGACGAGACGACCCTCACCCTCCCCTTCCCTTCAAGTAGCAGCGCACCCTCCACCTCACAGTCTCACACTCTCGCGTCCGCCGAGCTCCACGAGACCACGCCACGAGCGAAGCAAGCAAGCGCCATGCAGCCAGAGCTGTTGGAGGATCTCGACGAGGAGGTGGTCCTCCGCTTCCCACACGAGGATCCCGCGAGCCTCGTCCGCGCCGCCCTCGTCAGCAAGCGATGGTGCCGCCTCATCGCCAGCCGTGGGTTCCGCCGCCGGTTCCGTGAGCTCCACCGCATGCCACCCATGCTGGGATTCATCTGCAACGACGACCCCGGGTCCGGGAGTGAAGATGAAGACCGCCCCTGCATCGCCCGGCTCGTCCCGACCTCCTCGGTTCCTCCTGCCTGCCTCAGCGGCTGGCAAGCGCTCGATTCCCGCCACGGCCGTGTCCTTCTCTACAGTTTGCCTCGTCACTGGTGGTTAGCCCTGCGATTACTCGTCTGGAGCCCCGTCACTGGTGAGCAGTGGGAGTTACCTGCCCTGGTACCAAACGAGCAGTGGGAGTTACCGGCCATGTTTAACGCCACGGTTCTCTGTGCCCGTGACGCCTCTTGCGACCACCTCGACTGCCACCATCACGGACACGGACCCTTCCTCGTCGTCCTTGTGTTCACCTGTGAGGATGGGCATCAGCTATTCACCTCATTTTACACATCGGACACTGGTGCATGGAGTGAGCCTGCTGTCGCTTATCAGGCAGCCGACCTGGTGGATTTGGTGCCTGCTATGCCTGCTGCCCTGTTGGGGAATGCTCTCTACTTTGTGTTTGTGCATGACTTCAACAAAATCCTCAAGTATGATTTGGGCACACGGGAGACTTCGATCGTTGACATGCCTCCCAGATGCTGTGGACGTATTATACTCATGACCTCTCAGCAAGGCAAGCTAGGATTCGCAAGAGCGGATTGCGACTTCAACCTCTACCTATGGTCAATGGAGGTCAGTGAACAAGGAGATGTGGTATGGACACAAGATAGGGTCATTGAGCTCCAGAGCTTGCTTCCTGCTGATGCCCTCTTGACCAAACCTAATGTGGTTGGCTGTGTACATGGTCACGGTGTCATTTTGGTTCGCACCCAGGATTGGTTCTTCACTATTGATCCAAAGCTGAACCAGGCCACAAAGGTAGGAGAAAGCATACCTTCTATGAAGTATGATGATGTCGTTATCAGATTTGGCCGTTACTCCTTCGTTGTTGTTCCTTACACAAGCTTCTTCTTCCCAGGTACATACGACTTCAGCTGTACCTTTATTAAATTTGACATTGTTTAGATTGAGTAAGTAAACTAATAATGCATCACTACTGAAAATACGTATTTGAAGCTGTCTTGATGACATTTGCCTACGGTTCAAATTAATGCATTCATGTATATATGTACGCCACATGACTATTGATGTGGACTAAATTAAATTTAACCATTAAGATATCTACTATGGAAAACTTATTTATATACAAGCATCTAATTTATGTCGTGGAAAGAACAATGTCTTAATCAAAATATGATTTTCTGAATCTTGTGTAAAAACAGGATTACTCCTAGCTATGTATTTCTTCTGTTCTTATTATGGACAACACTTGAGTTATATATACATATATATATATATAGCACGAGAGAAACCTGCAAGATTATATACCTACAAATGAGCTTCTACACTACAAAACCATCATGCCAATCTTTAATGATATATGTTCCTCAATAATCTAAGGTATGCAAATGCCACTTCACCACGTCATACCAACGTAAATGAGAGAAATTCCTAGACCTGGACTAGATTGTGTGATTATCGCACACTGGGAACTGTATATTTACCAACATACCAGTTCTAGATGTTCATTGTTGCTGTCGATTCCTTATATTTTCTGTTTGTGTTTTTTTTCCTGCAGCACTGGGATCTGTCCATTTTGAGCCAGTTTTCACCGAAAATCTGTGATTTTCGTTCCTACCAATGACCTCTGGTAAATATACATACTGGCAATTTCATTTAGGTTTTCCGATGAAAGGCATCTAGCATGGTGGAAACCTTATCAAAGTATGATTTCTGAACAGTGTCTTAATTTTTACCAGGAATGTACAATGTCCTAATCAAAGTATGGTTTCTGAATCTCATGTAAATCGTAACAGTATTGCTCATACCAATATATTTTTCTGATCTTATTATGGACCATACTTTAATTAGCTACGTCTGCATATATGCATATACATATATATAGTAGGAGCCTTACACATATGCTTCTACGGTCCAAAACAAACATGCCACATCATAATAACATCGTGCCAGAAATAAATGAGAGATGGTCCTAGATGTGGACTAGCTTGAGTTTAATTAATTTGTTGTGATAAATTAGCGCTGTTCTGTAAAGCCGTTAATTGGAGGCAATTTGATGGCTCGTGTCAACATGGACTGAATGTTCATTGTTGCCATCGATTCCTCATGTTTTCTATTTCTGTTTTTTTCTGCAGCACTGGGAGCAATCTTTACAGATGAGGGAGCATAGGTGGCGGTGAGCCAAGTGCATAAGAGAAGCTCAAATTGCCAATGCGCGAGGTCCTATAGGACATGCATGTTGTCTGGCCTATGCAGTAGTAGGATAATTCTCTGTTTCTGCTGCTGGTCTTGTTCGGCATGCAGGCCTAAATGCTTTATGGATCGTTGGTATCAGGAATAATTAGTAGTCTCTTTATCTCTGAAGTTAGGCCCTGTTTGGTTTCAAAGGGACTAGGGACTAGAGACTAAATTTTAGTTTCTTGTAGTCCTTAAATTACCAAACACATGGACTAAAAGACGGACTATTAGTCCCTAGTCCACTAGACTCTCTTGAGGGGCTAATTGGAACTAGTGGTCCCTGGATAGTCCCTAGTCTCAGGAACCAAACAGGCCCTTAGTAGCTCCTTGTTTCTTGGGCTCATCTGCCAGATGGTAACTGAATGAGAATGATCCTTTCTCTGTTACTGGGAACTTGAGACTTCATTCAATTATGAGAATGATATTAACGCCTCTTGTATGAAAGTATGACATGAAATTTTGAAGTCTGTTTGGTTGTGGAAATTTTCACTTCTGCATTTACATCGAACCAGGAAAGCAAATTGATTCTGGTATGCTAGACTCATGTTTGATGCATAATAATTCATTTGCTTTCTTTACGTAACGTTCCTTGGAAATTTGTACCTTATTAGAGTTTATAGATCGATGCCAGCGCTAGCGAATTGAGCCCAAAACGGTGGCGCTCAGAGCTGACCACACATGTCGTTTGTACTAGTAAATTGACCCAACATGTTATATGGTACCATGCTTGCTTAGGCTAGTCTTAACCTACTAATTAAGGCCATGCATAACAAAAAAAAAGATGCATTAACAGGCGCTTAAAAAAAGAAGCTAATTTGTTTTTCGACAAGCGTCCAAACCTACAATGGATTAAATTAGTTTTCAGTGCTAATGTAGTTTGTAACCGCTAATTTTCATACCTAATCACGTAGAAGCGCCGGCCGCTTAACTTGGCAGCGGACACAAACTCAAGCGCCCTGTGAACCTCCACCTTGGCCAAAAAATGCAAAAACTGCATGCAAGCTCCGGTGCAGGCGCCTGCAATGTACATGCTCTGGGCATTTTTAGATGGGTTAAAAAAACATCTACTACAACTACTTCATGACTAGTTAAAACTAACAATTAGTCTGTCCGTTTTGATCCTAAGAGACTAAAAATTACATAACTAATTATTAGTTCCATGGATGTAAACAGGGCAGATAACTTTCATAGTGTTGATTACATTGCTGCATAATCATTTTGTTGAGGAGAGAGGACAGAGAAAAAACAGTTTCTCATATGGAAAATGATGTCGTTGCTTGCCATGAGAAATGGGCCACAACGGGCAAAGAAACCACCCAAAAACTGCGTGGGGCCGATTTCTCATTTCCATCGGTGGGGCCTAGCCTGAACGACCACTCTCCATTCCCCGAACCAAACCCTAGCTCCACTCGACTCCAGTGACGACGAGGCGGAATGGCGCCGCCGGCGCTGATGGAGATAGAAGCCCTCGTCGAAGCGTTCCTCCTCCGCCTCCCACCGGACGACCCCGCGAGCCTCGTCCGCGCCTCCCTCGTCTGCAAGCTCTGGCGCCGCATCCTCGCCGACCGCGGCTTCCGCCGCCGGTTCTGCGAGCTCCACCGACGGCCCCCGATGCTGGGTTTTTTTGCCTTTCTAGGCAATGGGGATGAGGATGGGTTCTACTTCATGCGCAATGCCGACCTCCAACTCCAAGGCCTGAATGCTATCGACTCCCGTCATGGCCGCGTCCTCCTCGCCAGGTCGATCTTATTTAACCAATTTTTACACATCGGACACTGGTGCATGGAGTGAGCCTGCTGTCGCTTATCAGGCAGCCGACCTGGTGGATTTGGTGCCTGCTATGCCTGCTGCCCTGTTGGGGAATGCTCTCTACTTTGTGTTTGTGCATGACTTCAACAAAATCCTCAAGTATGATTTGGGCACACGGGAGACTTCGATCGTTGACATGCCTCCCAGATGCTGTGGACGTATTATACTCATGACCTCTCAGCAAGGCAAGCTAGGATTCGCAAGAGCGGATTGCGACTTCAACCTCTACCTATGGTCAATGGAGGTCAGTGAACAAGGAGATGTGGTATGGACACAAGATAGGGTCATTGAGCTCCAGAGCTTGCTTCCTGCTGATGCCCTCTTGACCAAACCGTCTAAATTATAAGAGCACAAGTTCAAAAACAATCGCCGAAGCGATCAAATTCTCAAACTTGAGCCCATATAACTCCGGTAGTCCACGAAATCGCGAGGGATTTCAAACCAAACCGAGAGCAACCAGATCGTAATGATTCAACATAACATAACACTTGTTACAACAGTTCAAAAGTAATCTCATACATCGGAGTACAAATATTTTTATTACAAAACCAAAGTAAAGATTTGCGGAAGCAACATAATTTCTGAAACCATTTGAAGTCAAATACTGCCAGTACATAGTCACATCCTGCAAAAGCATACCAGAAGAGATACTACGGAGACCATGCCCATATGGTCTAGTCTTCACGCCCCACATGGCGAAGACAATACTTGCAGCAGCAAGTACGAATCTGCTACCTACAACAGGTGGGAATAAACCCTGAGTACGAGAAGGTACTCAGCTAGACTTATCCGTAAAAAACCAGAAACAAAGGTGACACCAAGGATTATGCAAGGCTTTATAAAGTGGGCTAGCTTGACTCATTTGCAGAAAAGCTTAATACAGATAAGTAACCAATATATGCTTTAAGTATCAAGTTGATCATCATTAACCTGAAAACTAGATTAGCACCTGTACTAGAGCAATCACTTTATTAAGATCAAACAATATTAACCATAGCAGGTATAATAAGGCTATCATCATCATTATCAACAATTCCGAACCATCATTATAATTAGTGTATCTACGCTGGAGATAACCAGTCAAGTTTCTCACTATCCGGGAGAGACGGCGACTCGAATCGATTCCAACTCAGCTGAGGGGGTATTCCTGACACTCACCCGGCAAACTCCGCTAAAGGCAGCCGTAGATAACCTTTGGTACAACTCAGGGTGGGCCCGAACAGCGCCGCGTTCTCGGGGATACCAGTGGCCAGGATGCTCAGGACTTTTAACTCACCTGCCCTTGGACCCTCTGGCTCCCTTCCGAGGCGACTTTCACTTTTCGGCTTCGCAGCCTGAGTTGAGCTACTAGGCTTCGCGGTCGGCAACCTCAGGCCGGCCAGCTAAATGTCAGGCATGCATTCAAAATGACATAGAAGGCTCCAGGTCTCGGTCCTTAATCGACACAGACGGGGATAGATCCACACCCAAGACCTCCATGCCTCGTTGCTTCACTATCGTCATCCCGCCCGGTCTCATTTCATTTTATTAACACATGGTTCACTTCCACGATAGCAAGTATAGCCAACCGTGACCTGATAAAGCCCTATATCTCGCAGGTGACAGGAAATCACCCGACTTCTACCGGTCTAATTTAGCAGGGCTAAGCATAGATACGATCCTGTCTACATAGGATTCAAGGTTCGAATTGCTGGACAAGGAGTGTTATCAATGCAGCAAGGGTTTCCAACCAACTCCTATCACGTAATGCAACAATACATATAGCATGTATAGATAGATAATTGCTTTGAAAGTAGGAGGCTTATAATGCTCCGGGGCTTGCCTTAACCGAAATAAGAGAGATCAAGGTTCGGCTTCAAGAATGATTCCCACGTCTTCTCCGGCTTCGTCGGACTGGACCTCCGGTTCTCGAACGGACTTCAACTTCGGGTTCCACGCCCAGCGGGACTTCACTCGTAACATGATTCTTGGCACACCTATTGCATGTATATGCATCCAATGAATTTCATGTATGCATCCAAAATGACATGATGATTTATGGACGTGCATGAATGATGTGAAGATGGATGCAATGACATTGCAACGTTGTAAGCACAAAACCAAGTTATGTGGTGCTCTATTCAAATCACTTCAAGCTTAGGCACAAATTTCCTCTCTGGTATTAACACGTTTGAACACCTCTAAGAAACCACTAAGTGCCACAAGGTTAAGACTAAACACACACATAACAAGATTCCAGAAATTTAGTATTTACAACATATTATCAACAGTAGTTAAGAAAACTCACAACTGGAGTTCTACAATTCTAAATGACCTGAAAGAGGACATTCTGGAAAGCTTATGAAATTGTCTACATTTCATTTATAAACATCTAAGCATGATTTCATCATTTACAAAGTCAAAATAGCACATGTACAGAATCTGTTCTAAAGACAGAGCACTTCCAAAACTGAACCCAACTTGAAACAGCTGTCATTTCTAAACTATAAGTCCAAATGCTACCAAAATTTACCAGCAACTAGTTCATGAAATTCTCAACAACTTTGCTATAGATCACCAAGCATGAAAATATCATTATCATAGGTTAATTCTCTTAACTAATAAATCTGTCCAGAAATGGCAGATTCACTAAATTAATGATTACTGATGATTCAAAAGCACAATTGGACCAAACCAAGTTTACCAACTTGTTGTGCATACCAAGGAAACATCAGAAAGTATAATGCCAACTTCTAAATAAATTATTTAATATTATTTTATAATTTATTTAGTTAATTAGGTGATTAAAGAAACATATAGTAAAACTATATATAAAAAATCTAAAAAACTTACAGTAGCCACCTAATGCTTCACATAGGCTACCATAAAAATTTCACTTCATTTTGACAAGCAAATAGGGAGATATCAAAAATAACAGATGGCAGGTCTATTTCTAGCATAAATAGGAAACCCTAATGAAAAGTATCAAACAACAGATTTCATATTTTTCCTAGCATCTTTCTAACATAAGAACAACATTCACCAAGTTTCACCCTTACTGGACATATAGAAAAATTATGAAAATTCGCACAAGATCCATTCAAGCAAACAAGATAATTATATAACTCCACCAAACCACATCCAAATTGCATGAAAATTTAACCATAATCTATTCATGGTATGAGCAGTTCACTATAAAAGTTTCATGTCATTTGGAGCTTCACAAAAAGAGATATCATTTTCTCCTTTTTCTACATGAATAAAAGATATAATTAATAACTATTTATTTCATCACAAAACATGGCACATATTATATTTTTATAATAAACTAGACATTATGTAGAGCACACCAAAATTTATAGCATCTCATTTGGACCTCTAGAACAGGAGATACACATTTTTGTAGTTTGCTCAACAATCAAATAAATAAAAACGAAACAAACACCCTACTCTACTACGGGCCGGCCCAATTTAGCCAGCTCGGCCCAGCACACGGCTCGGCCCGCGACCGGTTTGGCCCGACCAGCAACACAGGGCGGGAAATCCCGTGCTCTGACATGCGGGCCCCGCCCGACAGGGACACGGGACAGGGGAGGGGATGCTCGCCGGCGATTGCTCGCCGCCGGTGACGACTCCGGCGAGCCCGAGGGCACCGGCACGCTCACCTCGACTGTGCACAATGATTGGTATAGCTAATTGACACTACGACCGTGGTTAGGGGGGTGGCGGCGGCAATGGCGGCCACGACTGCGTGCTTGCCGGCTCCGGTGAGCTAGCAGCGGCTTGACCCCAAACGGCCTACCACGCGAGCACCAGCACATCGAGGCGAACATAGAACACCAGAGAGGGGAGGCGGTAAGGGCACCGAGAAGCACGGCCACGCGCGAGCTCAGCTTGGCGGGGACAATGGCGGCCGCGGTGGAGGCGCAAGCTCGGCGAGCTCTACCTGAGGTCAAATGGTTGTGTGGTGTGGTCCACGATGTAGAGGAGCTCACGGTGCGACTGTGGTTATGAGGAATTGGGTGGTGGTGCTCGACTGCGGTGGATTTTTTGGTGGCGGCCGCTGGTGCTCCTCCGGTCGCCGCACACTCGGTGGAGAAGGAAACAGGGAGGCAGAAGGAATGAGCAGCGAGGAAGGGAGGCCGGGGTGCGTGGCGCCTTCACGAGCACGAGCATGGTGCAGCCCCGACGCGTGGAGACCACGCGGCACCGATGTTCTGAAGATGGTCGGCCATGACGCGAACGCGTTCGGATTTCTGACTCTGAAACGATCGACCTCGATGCAGTCCCGTGCATGACCTGACAGCCGGTTTTAAGTGTCCAAAAACTCTCTACCCAGGCTAAGTTAGCAAAAGTTACAGTAGGATTTTATGTAGGTCTTAGTGAGCTCTTCAATCAAGTCTACTGTCACTTGAACTGGATCAGATTGGTTTGCAAGTTACAAGCCTGCAAAGGGGTGCACTTGAAACTGTCTCAATCAATAGGTGACTGACAGTCGATATTGATCGAAGCTTAACTCCTAAACCAGCCCGAGTTAGCGATAGTTGATATTAGAAAACTTGTAGAGCTATGTGAGGGCTTCAACTTTGCCAATACTAACTTGAGCTAGTTTGGCCTGTATTTGAAACTGTAGAGCCCTAAACTAGGGTACACTGAAACTGTAAGTCAGTACACAAGACTTGGAAATTTTGCTAAGTGTTGAAACAACATGGAAACCTGACTTGTGGGCCCTGTTTGAGGATGTTCTAGCCATTTTCATGAGATGCTCATATTACAACTTTTGTTCCTCAAGAAATTTGGCACAAACTTTGTTAAGGTGGTACAGCCATGCAAAAACTCTAGGCTATCCTTTTTGTTAGGTCAAACAAGGAAGGTCCTAATGGTTAACTAGTCAAAGCATGGGTCAAGATGGAATTAGGGCATGGTATAAACATAAACCCTAGGTCATTTTGGGTTAGTAGCATGCTACAACTATTGACAAGGCCCTAATCACAAAGTAGCATCACATAAGCATGAAAGTTTCACAAGTAGGCATTGAAACACTATTAATATAACTAATGAAACATCACTAACAAAATTATTGAGACCTAATGTTGCATCTGTTTCAGGAGCACATTTCACATGTTTTCAAGCATAGATGCACATGAAATGACGATGCTTATGGTAATGTCCTGCCATGATCATGCATTATGAATACATTATGAGGCTAACTAACACCAAGGGTGTTACAGCCCTCCCCCCTTATAAAAATCTCGTCCCGAGATTTGAAAGTCGTACCATTTTTCATAGAAAGCAGAATAGTTGTCCTTTAAATAATTCTCTTTTTCCCAAGTTGCATCACGTTCACCGTGATTACTCCAAACCACCTTGTATAATTTGACTACTCGATTTCGAGTCACCCTTTCTAGAGTATCCAGAACATATACCGGTTTCTCCTCATAAGAAAGATCGGATTTCAACTTGATGCGTCTCACATCTACTCTTTCTTCGGGAAGACGGAGACATTTCTTTAATCGAGAAACATGGAAGACTGGAAAAATAGCTCCCATTTCATGAGGTAGATTGAGCTTATAGGCTACTCTTCCACTTTTCTCAATAATCCGATAAGGTCCAACATATCGAGGCTCAAGCTTTCTTTTGATCCCAAAACGTTTTACTCCTCTCATAGGGGACACCTTCAAATAGACATGGTCACCTACTTCAAACTCAATAGGTTTCCTCCTCTTATCTGCGTAGCTCTTTTGTCTAGTCTGAGCAGCTGCTATATTTTTCTGTATAGCACGAACTTGCTCCTCGGCTTCTTTTACAAAGTCAATGCCATAGAATCTTCTTTCTCCTGGTTCCACCCAGTTCAAAGGAGTTCTACACTTGCGACCATATAAAGCTTCAAAAGGAGCCATTTGGATACTCTCTTGATAGCTGTTGTTGTAAGAGAATTCAGCGAGAGGCAACCATTTCTCCCAGGAGCCATTACAAGAGGTGATGCAAGCTCTAAGCATGTCTTCAAGAATCTAATTCACACGCTCAGTCTGCCCCGACGTCGGTGGATGATAAGCAGAACTACGGACCAAATTAGTTCCAAGATTCTGATGTAAGCGCTCCCAAAAACGAGCAGTAAACTATGGCCCTCTGTCAGAGACAATAGACCCAGGCACTCCATGAAGACGTACGACTTCTTAGAAGTAAATGTCAGCATATTGGTGTGGGTGATAGTTACTCTTCATAGGAATAAAGTGAGCAGACTTTGTCAGACGATCAACTATAACCCAAATAGAGTCAAAACCTTTTTGGGTGGTTGGTAATCCGACAATAAAGTCCATAACAATGTCGTCCCACTTCCAACCTGGAACAGACAAAGGCTGGAGTAAACCAGGCTTCATGTGAATGGCCTTAACTCTACAACAATTATCACACCTAGCGACGTAGGCTGCAATTTCCTTCTTCATCTTGGTCCACCAATAGTACGGCTTGAGGTCCTGATACATCTTACTACTACCAGGATGGATGGACAACTTAGAAGAATGGGTTTCAGATAAGATTTGATTTCTGAGCTCTCTATCTTTTGGCACAACGAGTCTATCTTTGAACCAGAGAATTCCCCTCTCATCGATTCGAAAATGCTTAGTTTCTTGCTCTTTCATTTTTCTCTTAATGTGAAATACACCAGTATCAGTCTTTTGTAACTCCATGATTCTACTTCTCAAAGAACAATCTACAGTGATATGATGGATTACAACAGGATGTAAGAGATGAGACAAATGAAAATCTTCTTCTATCAGAGAGTTGCAATGAGATTTTCTACTCAAGGCATCGGCAACCACATTTGCTTTACCCGGATGGTAATGCACCTGGAGGTTATAATCCTTAATCAACTCTAACCATCTTCTCTGGCGCATATTTAACTCAGGTTGAGTAAATATGTACTTAAGACTCTTATGATCTGTATAAATATTGCATATATTTTCAAGTAAATAGTGTCTCCAAATTTTTAGAGCATGCACTACAGCAGCTAACTCTAAGTCATGAGTCGGATAGTTAACTTCATGTTTTCTTAACTGACGCGAAGCATATGCAATAACTCGGCCTCCCTGCATCAGTACGCCACCTAAACCAGTACCTGATGCATCACAATACACATCAAACGGTTTCTCAATGTCAGGTTGCGCTAATACAGGAGCTGATGTCAACAAAGTCCGTAGAGTGCAGAAAGCTTGTTCACACTCCGGAGTCCAATCAAACTTCCTATCCTTCTCAAGTAGTCGAGTCATAGGCTTAGCTATTTTAGAGAAATCCTGAATAAAACGACGATAGTAGCCAGCCAATCCAAGAAAACTCCGAACTTCATGTACTGTAGTTGGTGCCTTCCAATCCAAAACTTCTTGTATCTTAGTCGGGTCTACTGAAATTCCCTCACCAGACAATACATGACCAAGGAAAGGTACCTTCTTTAACCAGAATTCACATTTACTGAACTTGGCGTAAAGCTTATGTTCACGCAATCTGGATAAAACAATTCTCAGGTGCTCGGCATGTTCTTCTTCATTTTCTGAATAGATGAGAATATCATCAATGAATATCACCACAAACTTATCCAGCTCTTGCATGAATACTGAATTCATCAGGTACATGAAATGTGCAGGAGCATTGGTCAGACCAAAAGACATGACAAGATATTCATATAACCCGTATCTGGTTGAGAAAGCGGTCTTTGGTATGTCTTCCAGATGGATTTTAATTTGGTGATAACCAGATCTCAGATCAATCTTCGAGAATACCTTTGCTTTAGACAACTGATCAAACAAGATATCAATACGAGGCAACGGATACTTGTTCTTGATAGTGACTGCATTGAGTGGTCGATAGTCTACACACATACACAGAGACTGGTCCTTCTTCTTCACAAATATAGCAGGACAACCCCACGGAGAAGAACTAGGACGGATCAACCCTCTCTGTAAAAGGTCACTAAGTTGAGTCTTGAGTTCAGCTAACTCATTCGGCGGCATTCTATACGGTCTTTTGGAAATTGGTGCGGTACCCGGAATTAACTCAATCTTAAACTCTACATCACGATCTGGAGGTAATCCTGGCAATTCATCGGGAAAAACATCTGGAAATTCACACACTACTAGAACTTCTGCAATCTCTTTTGCTTTTGCTATCATAGCGTTAACTGTAGTCAGAGGACTAACGTCTCTAGGAAGTTGCACTAGAAAAGCTTGTTGATCTTTTGGATCCCTCAACATAACCACTCTCGTAGAGGTATCGATCAGAACACCGTTTCCACTCATCCACTTCATAGCTAAGATTACATCTAGGCCCAATCCTGGTAATACCACGAGATCTAGATCATACAGACGTCCTTCTATCTCAATCTTTGCTCCTAAGACCAACTGGTTGGTTGAAATATTATTTCCGGCAGCACTAATATTATAACCACTATTATCTAAGGTAACGACCTTCATACCATGCTTGGCTACAAATGTTGAACTGATAAAAGAGTGGGAAGCACCTGAATCGAACAACACAATTGCAGGATGTTGGTTTACTAAAAATGCACCGGCAGTGATAATCTCACCCGTAGGAATGGATTCCACTGTGGTGTATCGAACATACCCTTTACACATACCTACGTTATTATCACTTGATTTCTTCTGCGGAAGAGGACAATCTTTGGCCCAATGACCTGACATCTTGCAATTCCAACACGGCCAGTTACTTGGCGGTGCCTTAGGCTTTCCTTTCTTAATACTGCTCCTCTTGACTGGATCCTGTTTCTGATATGGGTGATATCTGGTAGATATGCCAGGCGAATAATACTGAGGTGTAATCACCACAAGAGTATTAGTCGTAGGTGCATTAGATTCATGAGATTTCTCGTGGCTCTTAGAAGCAGCATACACAGCATTACAGTTCTCTTGAAGGATCGTATCACTAACAAACTCGTTGAAAGTTGCACACTTGCTATTGCACATGGCCTTCATCAATTTGGGACACAACCCTCTTTTAAAACTTGCGATCTTCTTAACCTCCGTATTAACAAATTCCGGAGCATACCTTGATAAGTTGATGAAAGCATGCAGATATTCTGTTACGCTTTTGTCTCCTTGGGTGAGCTTCATAAACTCGGTGTGCTTGATTGCCATGAGGCCAGCAGGAATGTAATGTCCCCGAAATGCTTCCTTGAACTGATCCCAAACCACTTCCATATTCTCAGGTAGGGTACTCCGATGGTGACACCACCAAACACCTGCAGGTCCTTGCAACTATTGCGAAGCATATTCTGTTTTCATATCATCTGCCACCTTGAGCACACGAAACTTCTGTTCGATAGTGTTCAACCATTCGTCTGCTTGAAGTGGTTCTTCTGCTTCTCGAAAAATAGGAGGCTCAGTATCCAAGAAATCTTTATAGTTGTTGTACTGGGCAGGCTCAGGTTCCTGATGGACATGGTTTCTGACACTCTCGTCCAAGGCACGCTGACTTTCGGCAAGCATTTGCAGCAACTCAGCAGAGGTAGGTTGCAGAGGAGACGATGACGGTCCTGTATTGCCACGACTCCGACTGCTAGAGCGAAGCTGACGAGACATCTGCAAGTAGTTGAAACTAGTAAGCGTTGATGACGTCGGAAGGCTGCTGACGAATTATATAGGCAGGAGGAAGAGATTATATCCAACTATCCAAATTCCAATCTCAGAAGAAGGAAATCTCTTGGTTTGAGGTACTGATCTTCTGAAAAGATAGGGAATGACATCCAAGGGAAAAGGTTCACGAGAAGATAACACATTGGTGTAGCTCCATAATGGATCATGACTAGCAACCCTTGATACCTGCGCGTGCCGAGCAGCACAACCTTGTGTCGTGCGCCACAGGAGGCTCCCGGTTTCGTCGCGGCACCATGGAGTACTAATCGCAACACCATTACCGAACACACACCCATGAGGAATCCTCACGTGTTAAGAATTAGGCGGATAGAAACCGTATTATCCAAAGATGGGTAGCAAACACGGATGGATACAAGGTTAGAAGCAATGGAGAGACAAGTGGTAGATCAAAACGCGTCCCAGCTCGAGTAGATACATCATGAACCTGTGTCTTGCTTTCCTTCACGGCCAGGTATGAATTGGGTTTTAAGGCTGACACTATGACCACTCCACTAGGTTGGTTGACTACCACAATTCTTCATGAAAGAAATGCAACTATTTATGGGACAACTGTTTGGAGGGAAGAAATTTTTTTGAAAGAATGGGATAAGCAATTTATAAGGGAGGAAGTAATGCAGAATGCAATGTATGATGCGAACATGGTGCATGCACGAACCGTACGTCCTCACAAACCTAGAAAGAATTTCAAAATTCTAGCGTATAGTCCGGTGGCATACACACGTTCTCTCAATAACGATAACTAGTCGTTCTACAGGAAACGTTGTTAGTGTACCTGCAGAAAATTGCATTTCAGCCCAACAATTCCCAATATAGCACACAGGAAAGCAGTAAACTAAATACTTTCCATACATACATCCCCCGATGTATATACTTCAGTATCAAAGCTACCCAACATATATACCCACAATTAAGTACCCTCACAGATACATGATTGAACATGTAAGTATGCGAGTAACCAGAACTACTCTCCCCTAGACCGACGGTTGGACGGTCATGCTCTCATAACTCCCACTTACCAGGGCGTAGAGGCATTTTGATCCATACATTACCACCCAAGCGGATGGCATCCATACAATAGCACGCTGTATGGACAACGAAACAGAAAACAAACGAGAACCCCAAGTTAGTACCTTAGTAAGCCACCTAATAGTCCTTATTTGGGCATATAGTATATGACAACTGGCACTCTTTAGATTAGAATTAAGATTTTTCACAAAAGCTTTTGTTTAAATACACAAATGAAGTGTTTACTGTTGAATCTCGCTCCGATACCAGCTGTAACGGAACCGTCCAAATTATAAGAGCACAAGTTCAAAAACAATCGCCGAAGCGATCAAATTCTCAAACTTGAGCCCATATAACTCCGGTAGTCCACGAAATCGCGAGAGATTTCAAACCAAACCGAGAGCAACCAGATCGTAATGATTCAACATAACACAACACTTGTTACAATAGTTCAAAAGTAATCTCATACATCGGAGTACAAATATTTTTATTACAAAACCAAAGTAAAGATTTGCGGAAGCAACATAATTTCCGAAACCATTTGAAGTCAAATACTGCCAGTACATAGTCACATCCTGCAAAAGCATACCAGAAGAGATACTACGAAGACCATGCCCATATGGTCTAGTCTTCACGCCCACATGGCGAAGACAATACTTGCAGCAGCAAGTACGAATCTGCTACCTGCAACAGGTGGGAATAAACCCTGAGTACGAGAAGGTACTCAGCTAGACTTACCCATCAAAAACCAGAAACAAAGGTGACACCAAGGATTATGCAAGGCTTTATAAAGTGGGCTAGCTTGACTCATTTGCAGAAAAGCTTAATACAGATAAGTAACCAATATATGCTTTAAGTATCAAGTTGATCATCATTAACCTGAAAACTAGATTAGCACCTGTACTAGAGCAATCACTTTATTAAGATCAAACAATATTAACCATAGCAGGTATAATAAGGCTATCATCATCATTATCATCAATTCCGAACCATCATTATAATTAGTGTATCTACGCTGGAGATAACCAATCAAGTTTCTCACTATCCGAGAGAGACGGCGACTCGAATCGATTCCAACTCAGCTGAGGGGGTATTCCTGACACTCACCCGGCAAACCCCGCTAAAGGCAGCCGTAGATAACCTTTGGTACAACTCAGGGTGGGCCCGAATAGCGCCGTGTTCTCGGGGATACCAGTGGCCAGGATGCTCAGGACTTTTAACTCACCTGCCCTTGGACCCTCTGGCTCCCTTCCGAGGCGACTTTCACTTTTCGGCTTCGCAGCCTGAGTTGAGCTACTAGGCTTCGCGGTCGGCAACCTCAGGTATGCGTTCAAAATGACATAGAAGGCTCCAGGTCTCGGTCCTTAATCGACACAGACGGGGATAGATCCACACCCAAGACCTCCATGCCTCGTTGCTTCACTATCGTCATCCCGCCCGGTCTCATTTCATTTTATTAACACATGGTTCACTTCCACGATAGCAAGTATAGCCAACCGTGACCTGATAAAGCCCTATATCTCGCAGGTGACAGGAAATCACCTGACTTCTACCGGTCTAATTTAGCAGGGCTAAGCATAGATATGATCCTGTCTACATAGGATTCAAGGTTCGAATTGCTGGACAAGGAGTGTTATCAATGCAGCAAGGGTTTCCAACCAACTCCTATCACGTAATGCAACAATACATATAACATGTATAGATAGATAATTGCTTTGAAAGTAGGAGGCTTATAATGCTCCGGGGCTTGCCTTAACCGAAATAAGAGAGATCAAGGTTCGGCTTCAAGAACGATTCCCACGTCTTCTCCGGCTTCGTCGGACTGGACCTCCGGTTCTCGAACGGACTTCAACTTCGGGTTCCACGCCCATCGGGACTTCACTCGTAACACGATTCTTGGCACACCTATTGCATGTATATGCATCCAATGAATTTCATGTATGCATCCAAAATGACATGATGATTTATGGACGTGCATGAATGATGTGAAGATGGATGCAATGACATTGCAACGTTGTAAGCACAAAACCAAGTTATGTGGTGCTCTATTCAAATCACTTCAAGCTTAGGTGCAAATTTCCTCTCTGGTATTAACACATTTGAACACCTCTAAGAAACCACTAAGTGCCACAAGGTTAAGACTAAACACACACATAACAAGATTCCAGAAATTTAGTATTTACAACATATTATCAACAGTAGCTAAGAAAACTCACAACTGGAGTTCTACAATTCTAAATGACCTGAAAGAGGACATTCTGGAAAGCTTATGAAATTGTCTACATTTTATTTATAAACATCTAAGCATGATTTCATCATTTACCAAGTCAAAATAGCACATGTACAGAATCTGTTCTAAAGACAGAGAGCACTTCCAAAACTCAACCCAACTTGAAACAGCTGTCATTTCTAAACTATAAGTCCAAATGCTACCAAAATTTACCAGCAACTATTTCATGAAATTCTCAACAACTTTGCTATAGATCACCAAGCATGAAAACATCATTATCATAGGTTAATTCTCTTAACTAATAAATCTGTTCAGAAATGGCAGATTCACTAAATTAATGATTACTGATGATTCAAAAGCACAATTGGACCAAACCAAGTTTACCAACTTGTTTTGCATACCAAGGAAACATCAGAAAGTATAATGCCAACTTCTAAATAAATTATTTAATATTCTTTTATAATTTATTTAGTTAATTAGGTGATTAAAGAAACATATAGTAAAACTATATATAAAAAATCTAAAAAAAATTACAGTAGCCACCTAATGCTTCACATAGGCTACCATAAAAATTTCACTTCATTTTGACAAGCAAATAGGGAGATATCAAAAATAACAGATGGCAGGTCTATTTCTAGCATAAATAGGAAACCCTATTGAAAAGTATCAAACAACAGATTTCATATTTTTCCTAGCATCTTTCTAACATAAGAACAACATTCACCAAGTTTCACCCTTACTGGACCTATAGAAAAATTATGAAAATTCGCACAAGATCCATTCAAGCAAACAAGATAATTATATAACTCCACCAAACCACATCTAAATTGCATGAAACTTTAACCATAATCTATTCATGGTATGAGCAGTTCACTATAAAAGTTTCATGTCATTTGGAGCTTCACAGAAAGAGATATCATTTTCTCCTTTTTCTACATGAATAAAAGATCTAATTAATAACTATTTATTTCATCACAAAACATGGCACATATTATATTTTTATAATAAACTAGACATTATGTAGAGCACACCAAAATTTATAGCATCTCATTTGGACCTCTAGAACAGGAGATACACATTTTTGAAGTTTGCTCAACAATCAAATAAATAAAAACGAAACAAACACCCTACTCTACTTCGGGCCGGTCCAATTTAGCCAGCTCGGCCCAGCACACGGCTCGGCCCACGGCCGGTTTGGCCCGACCAGCAACACAGGGGGGAAATCCCGTGCTCTGACATGTGGGCCCCGCCCGGCAGGGACACGGGACAGGGGAGGGGATGCTCGCCGGCGATTGCTCGCCGCCGGTGACGACTCCGGCGAGCCCGAGGGCACCGGCACGCTCACCTCGACTGTGCACAACGATTGGTATAGCTAATTGACACTACGACCGTGGCTAGGGGGGTGGCGGCGGCAATGGCGGCCACGACCGCGTGCTTGCCGGCTCCGGCGAGCTAGCAGCGGCTTGACCCCAAACGGCCTACCCCGCGAGCACCAGCACATCGAGGCGAACATAGAACACCGGAGAGGGGAGGCGGTAAGGGCACCGAGAAGCACGGCCACGCGCGAGCTCAGCTTGGCGGGGACAATGGCGGCCGTGGTGGAGGCGCAAGCTCGGCGAGCTCTACCTGAGGTCAAATGGTTGTGTGGTGTGGTCCACGATGTAGAGGAGCTCACGGTGCGACTGTGGTTATGAGGAATTGGGTGGTGGTGCTCGACTGCGGTGGATTTTTCGGTGGTGGCCGCTAGTGCTCCTCCGGTCGCCGCACGCTCGGTGGAGAAGGAAACAGGGAGGCAGAAGGAATGAGCAGCGAGGAAGGGAGGCCGGGGTGCGTGGCGCCTTCACGAGCACGAGCATGGTGCAGCCCCGACGCGTGGAGACCACGCGGCACCGATGTTCTGAAGACGGTCGGCCATGACGCGAACGCGTTCGGATTTCTGACTCTGAAACGATCGACCTCGATGCAGTCCCGTGCATGACCTGACAGCTGGTTTTAAGTGTCCAAAAACTCTCTACCCAGGCTAAGTTAGCAAAAGTTACAGTAGGATTTTATGTAGGTCTTAGTGAGCTCTTCAATCAAGTCTACTGTCACTTGAACTGGATCGGATTGGTTTGCAAGTTACAAGCCTGCAAAGGGGTGCACTTGAAACTGTCTCAATCAATAGGTGACTGACAGTCGATATTGATCGAAGCTTAACTCCTAAACCAGCCCGAGTTAGCGATAGTTGATATTAGAAAACTTGTAGAGCTATGTGAGGGCTTCAACTTTGGCAATACTAACTTGAGCTAGTTCGGCCTGTATTTGAAACTGTAGAGCCCTAAACTAGGGTACACTGAAACTGTAAGTCAGTACACAAGACTTGGAAATTTTGCTAAGTGTTGAAACAACATGGAAACCTGACTTGTGGGCCCTGTTTGAGGATGTTCTAGCCATTTTCATGAGATGCTCATATTACAACTTTTGTTCCTCAAGAAATTTGGCACAAACTTTGTTAAGGTGGTACAGCCATGCAAAAACTCTAGGCTATCCTTTTTGTTAGGTCAAACAAGGAAGGTCCTAATGGTTAACTAGTCAAAGCATGGGTCAAGATGGAATTAGGGCATGGTATAAACATAAACCCTAGGTCATTTTGGGTTAGTAGCATGCTACAACTATTGACAAGGCCCTAATCACAAAGTAGCATCACATAAGCATGAAAGTTTCACAAGTAGGCATTGAAACACTATTAATATAACTAATGAAACATCACTAACAAAATTATTGAGACCTAATGTTGCATCTGTTTCAGGAGCACATTTCACATGTTTTCAAGCATAGATGCACATGAAATGACGATGCTTATGGTAATGTCCTGCCATGATCATGCATTATGAATACATTATGAGGCTAACTAACACCAGGGGTGTTACATACATGGTCACGGTGTCATTTTGGTTCGCACCCGGGTTGGGTTCTTCACTATTGATCCAAAGCTGAACCAGGCCACAAAGGTAGGAGAAAGCATACCTTCTATGAAGTATGATGATGTCGTTATCAGCTTTGTGTTTTTTTTTCCTGCAGCACTGGGATCTGTCTATTTTGAGCCAGTTTTCACCGAAAATCTGTGATTTTCGTTCCTACCAATGACCTCTGGTACATATACATACTGGCAATTTCATTTAGGTTTTCCGATTTTTAGTTAAAAATTCATGAAGATTTGAAAACTTTGACTGAAATTTGAACCCCGATGAAAGGCATCTAGCATGGTGGAAACCTTATCAAAGTATGATTTCTGAACAGTGTCTTAATTTTTACCAGGAATGTACAATGTCCTAATCAAAGTATGGTTTCTGAATCTCATGTAAATCGTAACAGTATTGCTCATACCAATATATTTTTCTGATCTTATTATGGACCATACTTGAATTAGCTACGTCTGCATATATGCATATACTCCCTCCATGTTGGTAAAAGAAGTCGTTTTGGACAAGGTTTGGGTCAAACATTGGGAATATAAATCATGAATAACTTTTAAGTCGTTGAGTTTGGAAATGTGAAAACAATATGAATAAATTTGTCTTGAAATATACTTTCATAAAAGTATACATATATCACTTTTGAATAAGTATTTTTATAGAAAAATGAAGTCAAAGTTATGCTTTGGAGACCGTGTCGTTGTTTAAAACGACTTCTTTTACCAACATGAAGGGAGTACACATATATATATAGTAGGAGCCTTACACATATGCTTCTACGGTCCAAAACAAACATGCCACATCATAATAACATCGTGCCAGAAATAAATGAGAGATGGTCCTAGATGTGGACTAGCTTGAGTTTAATTAATTTGTTGTGATAATTTAGCGCTGTTCTGTAAAGCCGTTAATTGGAGGCAATTTGATGGCTCATGTCAACATTTTTTTTTAAAACGGGGAGCCTTTTCTCCTCATTACTGTTCACGGTGAACAGTAATACCACGGTCACCGGGATCAAACCCGGGGTGCCCAGGCAGGGCCTCTGGCTCCTTGCACTGACCACCAGCACCGGCCGCTCGGTGGTAGCTCGTGTCAACATGGACTGAATGTTCATTGTTGCCATCGATTCCTCGTGTTTTCTATTTCTGTTTTTTTCTGCAGCACTGGGAGCAACCTTTACAGATGAGGGAGCATAGGTGGCGGTGAGCCAAGTGAGAAGCTCAAATTGCCAATGCGCGAGGTCCTCTAGGACATGCATGTTGTCTGGCCTATGCAGTAGTAGGATAATTCTCTGTTTCTGCTGCTGGTCTTGTTCGGCATGCAGGCCTAAATGCTTTATGGATCGTTGGTATCATGAGTAATTAGTAGTCTCTTTATCTCTGAAGCTAGGCCCTGTTTGGTTTCAAAGGGACTAGGGACTGGAGACTAAATTTTAGTTCCTTGTAGTCCCTAAATTACCAAACATAGGGACTAAAAGAGGGACTATTAGTCCCTAGTCCACTAGACTCTCTTGAGGGGCTAATTGGAACTAGTGGTCTCTGGATAGTCCCCAGTCCCAGGAACCAAACAGGCCCTTTTTAGCTTCCTATTTCTTGGGCTCATCTGCCAGACGGTAATGAGAATGATCCTTTCTCTGTTACTGGGAACTTGAGACTTCATTCAATTATGAGAATGATATTAACGCCTCTTGTATGAAAGTATGACATGAAATTTTGAAGTCTGTTTGGTTGTGGAAATTTTCACTTCTGCATTTACATCGAACCAGAAAAGCAAATTGATTCTGGTATGCTAGACTCATGTTTGATGCATAATAATTCATTTGCTTTCTTTACGTAACGTTCCTTGGAAATTTGTACCTTATTAGAGTTTATAGATCGATGCCAGCGCTAGCGAATTGAGCCCAACACGGTGGCGCTTAGAGCTGACCACACATGTCGTTTGTACTAGTAAATTGACCCAACATGTTATATGGCACCATGCTTGCTTAGGCTAGTCTTAACCTACCAATTAAGGCCATGCATAACAAAAAAAAGATGCATTAACAGGCGCTTAAAAAAAGAAGCTAATTTGTTTTTCTACAAGCGTCCAAACCTACAATGGATTAAATTAGTTTTCAGTGCTAATGTAGTTTGTAACCGCTAATTTTCATACCTAATCACGTAGATGCGCCGGCCGCTTAACTTGGCAGCGGACACAAACTCAAGCGCCCTGTGAACCTCCACCTTGGCCAAAAAATGCAAAAACTGCATGCAAGCTCCGGTGCAGGTGCCTGCAATGTACATGCTCTGGGCATTTTTAGATGGGTTGTACTAACATCTACTACAACTACTTCATGACTAGTTAAAACTAACAATTAGTCTGTCCGTTTTGATCCTAAGAGACTAAAAATTACTTAACTAATTATTAGTTCCATGAATGTAAACAGGGCAGATAACTTTCATAGTGTTGATTACATTGCTGCATAATCATTTTGTTGAGGAGAGAGGAGAGAGAGAAAAACAGTTTCTCATATGGAAAATGATGTCGTTGCTTGCCATGAGAAATGGGCCACAACGAGCAAAGAAACCACCCAAAAACTGCGTGGGGCCGATTTCTCATTTCCATCGGTGGGGCCTAGCCTGAACGACCACTCTCCATTCCCCGAACCAAACCCTAGCTCCACTCGACTCCGGTGGCGATGAGGCGGAATGGCGCCGCCGGCGCTGATGGAGATAGAAGCCCTCGTCGAAGCGTTCCTCCTCCGCCTCCCACCGGACGACCCCGCGAGCCTCGTCCGCGCCTCCCTCGTCTGCAAGCTCTGGCGCCGCATCCTCGCCGACCGCGGCTTCTGCCGCCGGTTCTGCGAGCTCCACCGACGGCCCCCGATGCTGGGTTTTTTTTTTGCCTTTCTAGGAAATGGGGATGAGGATGGGTTCTACTTCATGCCCACTCTTCGTTCCGCCTGCGCAATGCCGACCTCCAACTCCAAGGCCTGAATGCTATCGACTCCCGTCATGGCCGCGTCCTCCTCGCCAGGTCGATCTTATTTAACCAATTTTTACAAAGCAGCCTGGCCGTCTGGGACCCTGTCTCCAACCCGAGAAGCGCCTGTGACAGCATCCACTGCCACCCTGGGCACTTCCTTGTTGTCTTAATATTGGCCTCCAAACATCGGGTGTATGTCTGTCTACTCGTCTCAGGCTGGCACATGGAGTGAAACAACTTCTGCTGCCCAGGACACTCTTGACCTGAAGTGTTTGACTCCTTTGGAGCGCAGTGCGCTAGCTGGGAATGTGCTCTACATCAAGTTTTTCACAAGGCTGAGCAGTGGAATCCTCAAGTACGACTTGGGCATGCAGGAAATCAGCTGGATCAACCTGCCATCTAACTGCACAGCGTATGATATTCTGATCACTACTAGAGAATATGGTGGATTGGGAATTGTCAGAGGGGAGAGTTCAAGGCTCCACTTGTGGTCAGGGGAGGCTGGTCCTCCGGACAATTGGGATGGGCACCAAGTAGAGTCACTGAGCTCAATACAGTGCTCCCTGCTCATGCCCACTCGTTTCATGTGGTTGCCTTTCTGCATGGCCTTGGTGCCTTTTTGTTCAATACAAACAATGGGGTTTTCAGTGTTGATCTGGAGTCTAATAGGGCGAGGAAGGTAAGTGAGGGCCGTTGTGGCATGAATGTTGTTCCCTACATGAGCTTCTGCACTTCAGGTATAAGAACAACTTTGCTAACTTTCTGATTTGTCAATTTTTATGAACTCGTAAGTTTTCAGTTAGATACATTTATAATGGTAATGCTTGCTTTGGTTTGACAATCATTAAGAACTTGCCAATTTTAGAATCTTTCACCTTTCAATTAGTAACATAAAAGACATGAACGATATTATGTTAGTCAACAACGGTGATTTTGTGGAAGTTGAATATCTGTAAAGCTGTGCTGCTCCTAGCTAAATAGTTTTCTTATGGGGTCCTTTCAAGTTGTTGCTCTCTCGAAGCCATACATATTCCAGGGAGATTCTCTATCGATTATGTTAGTTAGGCCATGGATGAATGATGGAGTCTTAACAGTTGATCAAAATTTAGGCCGGATGACAGCTGAGAGCTGACTAGTAGGAGAGAACATACACACTAAGAATTATTACTCTATCCACTAGATATCTGATCCATGCTTATATTTAACTTTGAAGATTTCCTTCCTCTGATCTAATGTCATTTAATGATGCTATAAAAAAGGTCACTTAATGACAATGAAATATGGATGATGATATTAATGCTAAACACTGTGTAGCGTCTTCCTGCTCTTTGAATCCACCTTCTCTTTTAAGATTCTATGTACATCCTTTGCTCTTTTCTCTTCTCGTAATTTTTTTCTATACATCCATAACTCTGATTTGTAAAAGTCACTTAATAACTACATAGAAGATGCCAACATAATGATAAACTAAGTGAGGCGTTTCTCTGATGTTTGAATTCGTCTTAAATAAGTGCTTTTGTCTTTGTGTGGTTGTTCACTGATGGATTTGTGGATAATAATTTGCCGCTGTTTGTTAAGTCATTAGCAGCAGCCTTTTGGTTCCTGTGATTGATTGGTAACCAATTTTTATGAATGCCAGGCTGATTCTTCAATTTTTTTTTTTTTTGAGAAAAGGCTGATTCCTCAATTAATTAATGCAATTTTTATCTTGCAGCACCAGATGTGACCCCTACGAATACAATGGAGGTACCAGGTGCAAGTGTACCAAGTGCATGAAGAGCTCAAGTTTGTTGTCAAAGAATGAAATGTCTGGTCCTAGTCATTTGCGACGTATGTGGGTTTCGGTCTGAGACAACTATTTTGCATGTCATCATTTTGTATGTATGGCGTTTGTGTTTTTCTGGAGCTTTGTGTAAGGGATGGTAAGTAGTCTCCCATAGCACTAAAAATAGCAATTTGCTGTCTGAAGGTGGCTGTCTGTAAGATGATGAGCCAAGTAGCGTCATGTTCTATTTGGTTCAAAACTTGAGGCTGCACTCAAGAGCTTGAATTAATATAAAAACTCTGTCCAAAAGTACTGGTGCTCAGGAAAACCAGCTAGTTATCTTCTATTCCATGCATGCTGATTTCGGGTATTTGGCTCAGCTTCTTGTCACTTGAAATTTGGTTGCATTACTAGTGAGGCTTTTTTTAGAGGGTCTGTGTGGACGAATTATTTACTGAACCTGAGAACATATATAGTCCATATATGTAAAACAGACACAAGAAGAGGCTGGTAAAACAGGAGGGAGGAGTGGAACCAAGAGGCTGGTAAAACGGGAGACCTGTTTATCCTTGGTTTATAGGATGGATTGATGCAGAAACCAAGCACACTACGTTGAGGAGCTGATCTGAATACAATACAAGCCATGTCATCTCTCACGAGTAATGGTGAGCTTTCCCACAAATCAGCCATGCATTAAGATTTAATCACATTATCACACTTTTAGAATCTTTCAAACGACAACAATTTTGATCACGACGCTTGCATTCTAACAGACATATAAGAGACATTAGGAAAATATTATTTCTGGATAGTACCAGAGTTCTGAATCAAGACGTAGCTAGATGTTTACACTTTCAGAATTCCACCAACAGAGAATGCTGGCGTCAGACGTGTCACTATCAGGATACAGTTTAAACGCTTCAGCAATTCAGGCGACATTGAAGCTCCATGGACTAGGACTATTCAATGTGTCTGCCTAGGTTTTCACCGCTACTGAGACCTCGCCAACCATTCACTGAAGGCTTCAACTGCAGAAAATGGGAGCATCTCTCCTCCTCGGTAAGTCATACATCAG
Source organism: Saccharum hybrid cultivar R570 (assembly GCA_038087645.1). Taxonomy (NCBI): domain Eukaryota; kingdom Viridiplantae; phylum Streptophyta; class Magnoliopsida; order Poales; family Poaceae; genus Saccharum; species Saccharum hybrid cultivar. Next base: position 7,535,603 of record JAQSUU010000347.1, on the reverse strand, counting down.
CGTGTCCACATATTACTTACTTCTATTTACATCTAATAATCCTCTCCAGTGGCATTACCCTCCTCCAATCTCGCAGGGGTTGATGACTGAATAGCAAATCAAATAGAGCACATATAAGTTCTAAAATAATTAAACAAAGGGCCATCAAACAAACACAATATGTTAGTTAGTAACAAATTAAGTACATTTAAAATTTTCGAATGTGATCAATTTAGTATCACTCTAGTGCAGAACAAAGCAAAAGGCCCTCAATCTAACTTTCAAATGCAATGCATGTGTTTAACATCATGAGCCTACTTAGATATACCAGAGCACTCCTAGTTTTCACAAAACAATGTCATTGTTATGACGGGCGTCCACTATGAGAGACGAGGCAGGCAGGCTCGTGGCTAGCAAGGGGGCCGGGCGCACAGGAGATGGGTTCAAGGCCCAAATTATCATCTATCCCTAATAATAGTAATAATTCTAATAATAGGAATAGATGATAATTTGGGCCTTGAACCCATCTCCTGTGCCCTTGGGCCCCCTCACATGGGACTTCGACGCCCACACGGTGGCCTTTCAGAGGGGCGCCCGCCGCATCACCTGGCAGTGCGAGGGGGCACCACCGACTCCAGCAGCGCAGCAGCTGCTGGCCGCAACCGCGGACGCCCAGCCACGCCCTCTGCTGGACCGTCTCCTCCAGCAGCATGGGGCCGTATTCGACGCACCGCGTGGCTTGCCGCCAGTGCGGCCCTATGACCATCAGATTCACCTCCTCCCCGGTACGGCGCCCGTGGCGGTCCGCCCGTACCGGTACCCGCAGCTCCAGAAGGATGAGCTGGAGCACCAGTGTGCTGATATGCTGGAACAGGGCATCATTCGGCCCTCGACGTCGCCGTTCTCCGCCCCTGTCCTCCTCGTCAGGAAGGCGGACGGCTCCTGGCGCTTCTGCATCGACTACAGGGCTCTCAACGACAAGACGTCCAAGGACAAATTCCCGATCCCGGTGGTCGACGAGCTCCTCGATGAACTCCACGGCGCCAAGTACTTTACTAAGCTCGACCTCCGCTCGGGCTATCACCAGGTGCGCATGCACCCGGAGGACATCGCCAAGACTGCGTTCCGCACACACCATGGGCACTTCGAGTTCTTAGTCATGCCTTTTGGCCTGTGCAACGCTCCGGCCACCTTTCAAGTGCTGATGAACGACGTCCCCCGACCTTACCTCCGCAGGTTCGTGCTGGTTTTCTTTGATGATATCCTCATCTACAGCACTTCATGGGCGGCGCACCTCCAGCATGTCGGCCTCGTCCTCAGTGCTCTGCGAGCACACGGTCTCTTTCTCAAGAGATCGAAGTGCTCCTTCGGCGCCTCCTCCGTGGCGTACCTGGGGCACGTCATCTCCGCGGACGGTGTCACCATGGACAGCGACAAGGTGGCAGCGGTGGCCGCCTGGCCGGTCCCTCGCTCCCCCCGTGGCGTCCGGGGCTTCTTGGGGCTGGCCGGCTACTACAGGAAATTTATCAAGGACTTCGGCTCCATCGCCGCCCCCCTGACCCGCCTCCTGCGCAAGGAGGCGTTTGTGTGGGATGCAGAGGCGGCCGAGGCGTTCGAACGCCTCAAGCGCGCCCTGTCATCCGCACCGGTCTTGCAGATGCCGGACTTCGAGCGCCAATTCGTCGTCGACTACGATGCGTCGGGCACCGGTTTTGGCGCGGTACTGCACCAGGGGGCCGACCCCCTGGCCTTCTTCAGCCGGCCGTTTGCTGCCCGCCATGGCAAGCTGGCGGCCTACGAGCGGGAGCTCATTGGGTTGGTCCAGGCAGTGCGGCATTGGAGGCCGTACCTCTGGGGCCGCCGCTTCCTCGTCCGCACTGATCACTACAGTTTGAAGTTCCTCCTGGATCAACGCCTTTCTATCGTGCCTCAGCACCAGTGGCTCAGCAAGCTCTTCGGGTTTGACTTCGCTGTCGAATACCGCCCGGGTCGCCTCAACACCGCCGCCGACGTGCTTTCTCGCCGTGACGAGGAGGGTCCAGCGGCGCTGCTCATGTCTGGGCCCTCCTTCCGCCTCTACGATGACATCCGCGCTGCCATGGCGCTGGACCAGGAGGCCGGCGAGCTCCTCCAGCAGCTGGACCGAGGGACACTGGACGGCCCCTGGAGCGTGGCCGAGGGCCTGCTGCTCCATGGCAAGAGGATCTTCGTACCACACCACGATGATCTGCGTCATCAGGTGGTGGCGCTGGCCCACACAGCCGGCCACGAGGGCATCCAGAAGACCCTCGTTCGCCTCCGACAGGACTTCTACCTTCCGGGCGACCACGCGCTTGTGCAGGACTTCGTCCGCTCCTGCGACACTTGCCAGCAGAACAAGACGCCGACCACACATCCGGCGGGGCTGCTGCAGCCCCTCGAGGTTCCCTCGCAGGTGTGGGCGGACATATCTATGGACTTCGTCGACGGCCTCCCAAAGGTGCACGGCAAATCGGTCATCCTCACGGTGGTTGACCGGTTTTCCAAGTATGCACACTTCATCGCCCTCAGCCATCCGTATTCGGCGGCCTCCGTGGCGCGCGCCTTCTTCGACGGCATTGTGCGGCTCCACGGCTTCCCCGCCTCCATCGTCAGCGACCGCGACCCGGTCTTCACCAGCCATTTGTGGCGTGATCTTTTTCAGCTTGCAGGTGTTAAGCAGCGCTTGAGCACGGCCTTCCATCCTCAGACCGATGGCTAGTCCGAGGTGGTTAACCGGATCATTGTGATGTATTTGCGGTGCGTCACCGGCGACCGCCCTCGTGCCTGGGTCGATTGGCTCTCCTGGGCCGAGTACTGCTACAACACATCCTTCCAGACGGCACTGCGGGCGACTCCATTTGAGGTGGTTTACGGCCGCCCTCCACCGCCCCTCCTTCCTCTCCAGCCTGGGGCGGCGTTGACGGAGGCGGCTGAGTCGCTGCTCCGTGACCGCGACGCCTTCTTGGAGGAGGTCCGGGAGCGTCTACTTCAAGCTCAACAGTACGCTAAGAAGTACTACGACATCCATCACTGCGACGTGTCCTTTGAGGTGGGCGATTGGGTGCTCCTGCGGCTTCTCCACCGTCCCATGCAGGCCCTCATCGCCCAGCCCAAGGGCAAGCTCCGTCCTCGCTACGCCGGGCCCTTCCAGGTGTTGGAGCGCATCGGTGCTGTGGCCTACCGTCTTCAGCTCCCGGCCGGCGCGCGTCTTCACGACGTCTTTCATGTGAGCCAGCTCAAGGCCTATGAAGGACCACCGCCGACTGCCCCTGCCCCTCTTCCGCCGGTCCAGGATGGTCGCCTGCTGCCCAGCCCTGAGCGGGTGCTGAAGGCTCAACTCCGCCGTGGCGAGTGGCGTATCCTGGTGCAGTGGCAGGGTCTTCCCGCGGATGATGCCACTTGGGAGCCCCTCGTCAAGTTCAAGGAGCAGTTTCCAGAAGTCCAGCTCGAGGACGAGCTGTTTGAAGAGGCGGGGAGAGATGTTATGATGGGCGTCCACTATGAGAGACGAGGCAGGCAGGCTCGTGGCTAGCAAGGGGCCGGGCGCATAGGAGATGGGTTCAAGGCCCAAATTATCATCTATTCCTATTATTAGAATTATTACTATTATTAGGGAGTTATTTCTATTTTTAGAGAGAAGAGGAGTTATATATATTTTGTAAGACTATTGAGATCAATCAAGCAGAAACAATCTTAATTGTTTCCGGCTTCCTTAGGGAGCCGGGATATTTTGCCCTAGCCGCCACTTGCCCTAGCCGCCACCTGTTCCCTGCTCTCGCGTTCTTCCTCGTGACGGCGTCCCACCGCCGGCAGCGAGGTCGTCAGCCTCTTCCTCCTCCCTCTCATCCATACCGCTTGCGCGAGATCGCTGGTAGGACTAGGAACCCTATCAGTCATTGCAGCAGCGGGTGGAATTTCTCACATGAGTTTCATTCCACAATGTCAAAACTATCCCTGATGCCCTATCAGAAATGTGACCCTTTGCCAACGACCATTCAACATTTTGTCAATATTCAAGGTTTCTATGTTATAATATGAATATGGACATTCTTATCATCGGCACAACCATTTGCTAACAGTGCTCTAGGTTCTCAAAGTAGAAGCCTCTACTCGGTAGAGTTGTTAGATAAAGTTACCTACTGCCAACATGCAACTACTAGTTTTATTCAAGAGAGTATTTACTACTCAATCCATCCCAAATTATAAGACGTTTGACTTTTTTGACATCAAGTTTAACCACTCGTCTTATTCAAAAATTTGTGCAAAATATCACTTCTTTTGTCGTGGCTTGGTTTATTAATAAAAGTTCTTCGAGAATGACTTAAATTTGACTATGTTTGCACAAAATTTTTGAATAAGACGAGTGGTCAAACTTGGGGTGAAAAAGTCAAACGTCTTATAATTTGGGATGGAGGGAGTATATTCAAAATGCATGCTATTTTTTTGAAATAAACAAACATTGACATTTATATACTAGAACTGAAGCATACCACCATTGTCCGTTACAAAAATGTATAAACTAGGTCGAAATTATTGCTTGGGCAACCTTGCTCATGTCAAACAGAAGCTGGACTACAGAGTCTATTTTCAGGAAAGTAAGGCACATATGCAATAGAACACCATTCCCAGAAGACTTTGCTAAGCATTAATTGAATAATAAAAGAAGCCAAAAAAGTAGATCTGAAACATAAGTTCATCATTCATGATAAAGAAGAATTTGAAAACAACCATAATTGACAATAAAAAGTTACTAGATGGACAACAATCATTCTGTTCAGACAGCAGCTACACCATACTGATGGAGATCTGCAGAACAGAGAAACAGAGTGCACATATATTATTATTTCCAAGTGGCTGCGTTAAGCATGATAGCTTAGACAAATCATAGCTTGACTCATATAAGTGAGACTAGTATCTATTAAAATTCTCAACAGAAAACATAAATGATATTTAAGCCAGATATCAGACATTACTGGATTTGTCAGATAATTCTCTTGCTCAGATTCAATTAAGATCAATTGCCAAGCCCCCATGATGCGTCCAGAGTCCAGACATCCACAAAATGGATGATGGATGCACAAATTCTTAGGCATGACTTTATCCATCTCGTAAACATCCAGTCACTACCCTCCTATTCCAAACTCCCAATATAAAATGCAGGCGTTGATGATTGAGTAGCAAATGAGATAGTGCACACATAAGTTTCAGACTAACAAAACATATGGCTATGAAACAAATAAATTTGTGAAAATAGTGTTGAAACTACTACATGGGCAACAATGCTCATGTCAAACAGGAGTTGAAGGCAGTTATATACAATATAATATAAAATTCCCAAAAGACCCTGGTAAGCATCAATTCAACGATAACTCCAATAAGCCATAAGTTCATCATTCATAAGAACAATTTTAAAACAACCATGATTGACCACAAAAACTTACTTGGTCAGCACTTATTTGGTTCAGACAGGAACCACGCCATACTGACGAAGATCTGCACAACAAAGAAACAGAGTGAATACAAATTCAGTTCCAAGTGGCTGTGTTAAGAATGATAGCACAGACAAACAATAGTTTGATTCATATTAGCTACACTATTACTCCTATCCTAAATGCTCAGCAGAAACATAAACAATAGTTGAGTAAGATATCTGATTTTATTGGATTTGTAAGATAATTTCGTAACTGGAGCGGCTTACACTTACATCAATTGCCAGGACCCCATCATCCATCCACAACATGTAGATAGATGAACAAGTTACTAGGCACATCTAGCAAGCTTCAAGGACGCCATAAAAAAAAGTTTAGGTAGAAGTAAAAAAGCACTACAGATACTTCACTTCCATAAACTCACTGTTCATAAGCATATATGCCATTCTCGCCTTCTCGGTGTTTTCATGTTGCTAAATTGACCGTTATAAAGTTCCTGAAATTGGCAAATCATGGACTAAGCAAAGCGCTGTACCTGGAGTGTAGAAGCTTGTGTATGGAACGACACCATAGGTCCAACCTTCGCCGTATTCCTCTTCTCTCACCCGTCCAGACTTTAGATCAATACTGAACCAACCATCCTCTGTCCCAATAAAAAAGACCTCAACGCCATGTGTAAAGGCAACACAATCTTTTATAATGGAGTATGCATCAACTCTGAGCAACGTCTGGAGCTCAATGGACCTGACTGGTACCCAAAATTCATCTCGCTTGGTCTCAGTCTCCATTGAGCCGATCCAAAGCCTGGATTTCTCAACCCTTGCAAAAACCCAACCCACCATCTCCGGAAAAAGTCTAAATACCCCTCTGAACTATTGGGGTTGGAGTACATCACCCCACCAGGTATAAAACCGTTTAAGTAGCACTTTAAAGTATGATGAACGGTCTAATTAGCCCTCTGGGCGGTATTGATGGGCTGTTTTGCCTATCTGGCTCGCCCGCGTGGCAAATCTCGTCCACAGTGGCCATCTTGCGTGGCCCAGCCCGCCTGTCAGGCCAACCAGAGGCTAAAATACGCCTCCCACTCCTCCCTTTTCCGCCTCCCCTCATTCTAAGCCCGTGAACGCTCGTACTCCCTCGCTCTCTCCGCTTCGTCTTCTCAGACTCCGGCGACACGGACGGCGCGCAGATGATCGGGAGGATGCCTCGGTGATTCGAGTTCTGCACGTCAACCAGGTGCGCATTGGGTACCCATATGCCGAATCTCGAGTTTCCAATTGCCCTGTGTCTGGATTGAGCAGCCTAGGTTTGGGGGGATTGGGTTTTCTTGCGGTACTGTTGGTTAGGTTAAGTGTCGTCAATCATGTGGTTTCAGATTAGTGCTTGAGCATCGGGTATGGCTTAGTGATGTTTTTGCCCAGTTGTTGCTGTCGATCGTGTGTTAGGGTTAGAAAAAAAATCAATTCTTGAAGTTCTTGTTTTTCTAAAATTCCTTTTCTGAAAGCTTGAATGTCTTTGGCAGGATGGATGATAAAATTTGTATTAAATTTCATTTTGGTGGTAGTTTTACCAGCGTTGGAGGTGCCCAGTTCTATGTTGGGGGGATATTGCTGAATCATGGATTGAGGTGGACAAGCTTTCCTTTTTTGAGATCAAGGGACATCTATCTGACCATTATAATCCACCTAGTGTGTTGAGGCTGTTCTGGTTGAAGCCTGGGAAGCATGTCAGTAATGGGCTTGTGCTGCTGCAAGATGATTCCTCATGCCAGGCCATGTACTCACTTCACAGTGATGGCAGTTGTGTTCACATGTATGTTGAGGAGGTGGCCATGGAGATCAGTGCAGACATTTGGGCAGCAGATGATGGAGGAGATGTTGTCAACTGTGATGATGAACTAGGAGAGGATGAGGGAGGAGATGATGAGGAAGGAGATGCATCAGCTTTTGATGATATGCCTGCTCATGACCTGGAGATGCAGTACCCAGCACAACCATCAGATAAAGGAAAAGGGGTTGTAGAGGAAGAAGATGGAGATGAGGACTACTGTACTGATTCATCATTTGATGAAGACTACAAGCAGCCAGTTGAGGATGACAGCTCTGCTGATGATGAAGAGGCAAATGAATTAAGGATTTATGCTATGCAGATTAAGAGGAATATCAGAGCAAAAAAGCTAGGTGTTCATGGAGGCCAAGTTGGAAATATTGTTGCACAAGATATTTTTGATGAAGTGCCCAACTTAGATGACCCTGGTAGTCCTTATGTTGATTCAAGTCAAGAGTATTCTTATGATGAAAACAGTGATGGTGAAATTGAAAGGTGGAAGAGCTTGGAGAACAGATTTGATAGCAAAGCAGAGGTCCCTATTTTCTCTCTTGGGATGGCATTCAGGGATAGCAGGCAGTTCAAGAAAGCTCTTGTGAAATATGGGATTAAAGCACACAGGTCACTTAGATTTCCCATAGATGAGAAGAACAAAGTCAGGGCTGAATGTGATTGGCAAGGATGTCAGTGGTTCATTTATGGGTCAATCACTACAAGGTCCAAGTGGTTGAAGGTTGTGACCTTCAATGATGTCCACACTTGCCCACCTACAAGAGAGAACAAGTTGGTGACCTCTGGTTTTATTGCAAAACACTACTTCCAGCAGATCAAGGATAATCCTACTTGGAAACCAATTCTCATCAAGGCTGCTGTGCAAAAGGACTTGTTTGCAGATGTCTCAATCTCTAAGTGCAAGAGAGCAAAGTCCCTAGTGCTTCAGAAAGCTCTTGATGCAATGAAAGGGGAGTACAACAGGATCTATGATTACCAGCTAGAGCTACAGAGGTCCAACCCTGGTAGCACTGTTGTAGTCTGCCTAGACCCAGACATTGAGGACAAACAAGTGTTTGAAAGGTTCTATGTATGCTTTGATGGATTGAGGAGAGGCTTCTTGGCTGGATGTAGGAAGGTCATAGGATTAGATGGTTGCTGGTTTAAGGGGGCAAACAATGGAAACCTGCTCTGTGCCATTGGCAGGGATGCCAACAATCAAATGTATCCAATTGCTTGGGCAGCAGTACCAATTGAGAACTATGACACTTGGTATTGGTTCTTGTCATTGCTGCAGAAAGATCTTTGCATCAGTAATGGAGGAGAGGATTGGGTTCTAATTTCTGACCAGCAAAAGGTAAATACTAGTCAATTTCTGCTATTTACTAGTCACATTTGTTAGCTCTTGTGCTTATTCCTGATATGAATTTTACACAGGGGCTGCTGAAGGCAGTGAAGGAATTAATTCCTAATGCAGAGCATAGAATGTGTGCCAGACACATTTATGCCAACTGGAGAAAGAAGTACACAAGCAAGAAGTTGCAGAAGAAGTGGTGGAGGTGTGCAAAGGCATCTTGCAGGCCAATGTTTAACTTGTACAGAGCATATCTTGCTCAAGAGACACCAGAAGGAGCAAACGACATGATGAACACATCACCAGAGCACTGGAGCAGAGCTTTTTTCAAGATAGGATCCAACTGTGACTCAGTGGACAACAATATGTGTGAGAGCTTCAACAATAGCATAATGGAGGCCAGGTTTTATCCAGTGATCTCAATGTGTGAACACATTAGGAAAAAACTCATGGTGAGGATTCAAGAGAATAGGACAAGAGCTGCTAAGTGGACTGGAAACATTTGCCCCAATGTTTTCAAGAAGTTGAAGATGAACATAGAGCTTTCAGGTAAGTGTTATGTCATGTGGAATGGAGAAGATGGATATGAAGTCCAAGAAAAGGAGGACAGAAAGTACTTGGTTAACTTGGAGAAGAGAGAGTGCACTTGTAGGTATTGGCAGCTGTCAGGCCTTCCATGTTGTCATGCTATAAGCTCTATTTACAAAGGTTGTTTCAAGGTTGAGGACTATATTGCACCCTATTATAGCATAGAAGCTTACAAGAAGACCTACCAACATGTCTTGCATCCAGTTCAGGGACCAGGGAATTGGCCTACTTCAACCATGCCTAAACCAGACCCACCAGCATTTGTCAAAATGCCTGGTAGGCCTAAGACAGAAAGGAGGAGGGAGCAGGGAGAAGAACCTAAAGGAAAAAAGCTAAGCAGGGTTGGGATTAAGATGAGTTGCAGACTCTGTGGGAAATCAGATCACAATGCAAGGAGGTGTCCCAAGAATCCAGAAGCTGGCAATAAGCAATATGCACAAATCACCAGAGAGAAGACCAAGAAGAGAAAGGAAGTAGAGACTTCTGCAACTGCTGTTACCAACAAACCTAAAAAGGTTAGACCTATGCCACCATATTTGACATTGCTACTCATTTCATACATTTGCTCTATTGCCTCATTCATACATCTTTGCCAAAAATTTGTAGACCAAGGGAAGCAACACTGGCACCCAAGGTAGTACTAGTCATGCTCCCAGCCGGCCTACTGTCAGCCAAGGGCTAAGCCAAGCTTCAGGCAGCCAAGGTCCAAGCCAAGCAAGGGCTGGAGTTGCAGGTCCAAGCCAGCAGTCTAGGACAAGGCCACCAAGTACCAGAGCAAGACAACCTACTACAAGGGGAAGAGGAGCTGGTGGAAGTGGAAACATGGGAAGAGGAAGGCAGCCAAGACAAAGGCAAGGTCGACTGGCTCATCTCCTCTTTGGAGACAACATCTGAGAGGACTCCATGTTTTCAGATGTTCTTTTGGATGACTTTTGTTTGTAAAATAGAATGATGTGTAACCTGGTGACTTGTGTCACATGATCTGTGGACTGGGTGACTTTTGTTTTGTGTCAAATACCAGTGATGGGTGACAAAATGCTGGCATTTTGGTTGTAAAATAGCAGTGAAGGGGGAACAATATGGTGAAGTTGTGTAAAATACCCAGGTTCAAAAACTTATGTAATATAAGCAACTATCTAAGAATTGGTCAGTCTCTGTTTTTTGGTCTTGTTTTCAAAGTCATTTTCATAAGATTATGCACAATCATCTCACTGCAATGATCTGACAACAAAGTTTTCAAATTCACATAGATCACCAAGTTTACAATTCACAGTTAGCACACACCCAGGAAACCACACTGAAGCTTACAAATTGCAATGCTGCATCCTTTACAAAAATTCTAACTTTACAAAGAATATACTCAAGTTGAGCCTTTTCCTTCTATGGTCTGTTCGTGCTAATGACTTTGAAGGACTGGATTCGTTGCATACAGGATCATCAGAGTTTGAAAGCCAAGAAGCCTGAAAGCTGAAAGCCTGTAAACAATACACTCAGCACCAGCAGCGCGTGAGGGCGAAGGCTCTGCCACGGCCTGAGACAGATGGACGCCGGCAAGCACTCCTTAGGGGCTGCACCGCGGGCCGGCAACGCCTGGCTCCGGGGCTGGCGAGGACGTGGCCGGCGAGGGTGCGGTCGGAGACGGCGCAGACCGGCGCAGCGCGTCCGGAGAGGGCGGCGCAGCCGGAAGGGCATGGCCGGAGAAGGCGTAGACGGGCGAGGGCGCAGCCGGAGACGGCGCAGGCCGGTGAGGGCGCGGCCGGAGAGGGCGGCGCGGCCGGCGATGGCGTCGAGGCACTGGGACGGACGCGCGATTTGGATGAAGAGCTTTACGGAACGGAGAAGACAGATTTCCCCCTCTTTATGCGACCTGATGAGTGGGCGAGCCACTGTGGACGAGATTTGCCACGCGGGCAAGCCAGATAGGCAAAACAGCCCATCAATACCGCCCAGAGGGCTAATTAGACCGTTCATCATACTTTAAAGTGCTACTTAAACGGTTTTATATCTGGTGGGGTGATGTACTCCAACCCCAATAGTTCAGAGGGGTATTTAGACTTTTTCCCACCATCTCCCATCGTCACGAGCGCCGCGAAGTCCGAAATGAAATTGGGAGGCAAGTGGAGCACAGACACATTCCGTGTGGCCAAATCGTACTTCAGAATGCTGTTGCTCGCATCAATCAGGAAGCAGAGTGCATTACCAACAAGGGCGGTAGGAACCATTTCAATCCCATCTTCTGGGGACGGAGGGCCATAGCTCGGCTCGACACGCATCTTCACCGCCGGCGTCCAGGAAGACGACGAGGAAGGGCCCGCAGCGGCAATCGAGGTGATCACACGCGCCGTAGTCGGCGCAGACCACCGCTGCAATCCAGTTTAAAGGTGAGGCACAGGGCAGCAGCGGCACATCGGGGAGTTCCCGCAGCTCATCCGTGACGGGGCCCCAGACCTCGAGCTCAGGACCCCAGGGCCTGCTGGTGAGGAGGACGCGGCCGTGGCTGGAGTCGAGGGCGCGGCGGTCGCGGTGCTAGGAGCGGCGCGGGAGGAAGGGGGTGGCGGGGACGAAGCGGGCGGCGTAGTCGAAGCGGTCGTCCTCGTCGCCGTCTCTGAGGTTGGCGACGAAGCCGAGCATGGGGTCCGTGCGGTGGCGCTGGCCGAACCTGCGGTGGAAGCCTGGGGCGGAGATGATGCGGCACCAGCACCTGCACACGACCGCGGCGCGGAGGAGGCTCACGGGGTCGCCTGGCGGCAAGCGGAGGAGGATCTCCTCAACGTGCTCCTCCGCCAGCGCCTCCTCCATCCGGCTTGGTTGGCCGGACTCCGGCGAGCAGCGGCGGACGGCGGGCGGCGGGGAATTGCGGGAAGGACACGGGGGAGTCTGGGGGAATTTCCGTTGGACAAGGTTGAGCGGTGGCTCTGTTAAGTGGGGCCCTGGAGGCAGTGGAACTGAGATTAATACTGATCGACTCTTTTCTTTTTCATCAGGGTAGAGTGGCACTCTGGCATGGCAACGCATTTATACTATTATAAAGTAGATAAATTTAAAAGAAGTTTCAATAGATTTTTTTAAAAAAACTCACTCTTTAAATAATAACTGCTCCCTCCATCCCAAATTACAAGACGTTTGACTTTTTTGACCACAAATTTGACCACTCATCTTATTAAAAAAAATTGTGCAAATATAGTCAAATTTAAGTCATTCTTGAAGAATTTTTAGTAATAAACCAAGCCACAACAAAAGAAGTGACATTTTACACAAATTTTTAAATAAAACGAGTGGTCAAATTTGGCGTCAAAAAAGTCAAATGTCTTATAATTTGGTATGAATTGAGTATTATTTAGAAAGTCACTTGAATCACTTGAACATAAAAATTGTCTTCTATATCTTTTCAATCCCCCCCCCAACAACTTTTCTGTAGTAAGTGCACTATAAAGTCTAAACTAACACTGTTTTCTATTCTTGGGTATTGACAAATTTGAAATAGGTGCCCGAACGTCCGGTCACCGATGCCTGCTGCTCCATTTCACACGAACCTACGCCCCTCCACTTCCCACGCCAGCACCGCCCATCCCTCTCGACTGCATCATCTCGAGAGGCCGCGCTTCCATCCCCTTTGACTGCGTCATCTTTGGAGGTCGGGCGCGGGAGCTACTAGTGACCCACGATAGGGCCGTTGCACTGTTTAGAGAGTTAGCAGACAAGGATAAGGTGGTGGCCAACATCCGGCTCCATTGAAACATGTGCACCACCCGATCTATTTTTGAGACATACAAATAAATATTTGTAGCATACGTGTAAAGACAGATGAAACACTTGAAACATGCATCTGAAACACTTGCAAAAACACCTGAAAACACTTGAAAAGTCATTGTAAAACATATGCAACATCCAGATAAAATTACTTGCAACATATGTGCAAAACATACGCAACATCCAGATGAAACGCTTATGAACATACGTCCAAAAATAGATGAAACAATTAGAACATACATTTACAACAAATGTGTATAGCCATTACAACATGTGCAACATCCAGATCTAGTTTTGCAACATCCACATGAAACACTTGCAACATACTTTTAAAAACATATAAAACACTTGAAACATTTGCTTGCAACATGTGCCTTCAGCGCAATGTTACCTTGCTGCATGGACGAATCATTTCAATAGGATTTGTAGAACAAGACCTTGCTAGATGTGCCTTCAGCGCAATGTTACCTTGCTAGATGGCCCAAATTACAAACAAAAATTGAATTAATCCAACAAGAATCATTTCAATAGGATTTGTAGAACAAGACATATTATTAAATTTACAAGCTCACTGCCTTAGATGAAAAAAAATAATTAGCCATATTTTCAAGATGAAACCAAATAATGAGTTTTTCTTAAAGTCATCCGAAAATTGATAAATCTACTTCTCAAAGATTAAACTGTGACAAGGTACTACTCACTACAGAAAGTAGCGAGCGAAAGAATGCTAATCAAGGTTCATTGACATGTTCTTCAGGTTATAAACTAGCAAATAAACACTAAAAGGTGATCATATAATATTGAAATAATTTCAAGGTAGTCACCATAAGATAGATAATGATTTTAGGAAAAAAAAAATAAAAAACTGGTTTCATGTCTTGCCAAACTAAAAGGTTTCATGTCTCTATGAATTCCTCTATAATATTAATTCCAATTTTGAATTTTTTGCATAACTTTTGTGAAAAAATATATTTGAATAATTTTTTTAAAAAATATTTCTATAACTTTATATCGAGAAAGATTATTTGATCCAAGTGGCTATCATGTTTGTTAGTTTGATTTATCTTCCTTACGCAAACCTAACTATCATTATAGTTTTTTCTTTTTTTTTTGACCAACTATCATGATAGTTAGATTTATCTTTCTTACCCTAACTTGGCGTCACTTCAGCAGATCCAAGTTAACACTAAAAATTTAGATTTTTCGTGTTGGAGAAAAACGCACAAAACAGATTGATTTTTTTTCTTCAAGGAAACACAAAAAACATTGACGAAAGTTACCGGATGTCAAATTGATTTTTTTTCAATTGGACTGGCTCGAGCCCGGATGTCCTGTCGGACGTGCGCATCAGGATGGCTGTGCAGCCTACCCTTGTCCGCCTTTGCCCTGCGCCCACAAGTGCACTCCACCCCCGTCACTATGCCCATTGGTCCATCCCCTAACCCCCTCCTCTTTCTGACTCTCCGGACCGGCGACACATGGGTGACTCTCTGACTCCCTCAGCACACCTAGACCCACAACACCCCATTTGTCGGCCCCCAACGGCCCCGTTTGCTGGCCCCTAGTTCGCCCCTGGCCGAACAACGTAAAACACTTGCAACATGAAAAAATATTTGAATGCAACATATGTCTAAAAACATATGAAACATTTAGAACATGCACTTTGCAACATGTGTGTGTGAAACACCCAAATAAAACACTTGCAACTTGCAACACGAAAAACACTTGTTACAACATAGGCATATGTGCCGCCACCGGGGAAGGTCTCCCAGGGAAGAGAAAGGAGAGGGGAATGGATCAGACTGCGGGTTAGTTTTTAAACAAATGGAGAGCTTTTCTGTAAAATTGCCATAGGCATATGTATCGCCACAGAAGGAAGCAACGAGTCCCGAAATTCTCAGGTGCGTGCAAAGTGGAGTAGGTTTTAAACAACCCCGATTCCATGTCTTTCTTTTCCTGAACAAAGAAATCTAAATGGGTTAGGTTTAGTAGAATTTCGAGATTGTTTACTGTGTAATTTCTCAGCATTCCTTAAGTCTAAGACTTCTTGATATAATTTTCTAAATAAATTGAAGATGTTGTTTCAGCACCTTCCCTCTGCTAAGTGTAATATCCCGTTTCCTCTGTGATTCAAGAACCCATTTTCCTCTGCTGTTGCTGTGCTAGCATTCTGAATGGTGCAAGATGTTCCTTTGAGATCTGCACATAGTAACCTATCTTTAGATAGGTCAGAACTAAAAATGTGCATCAGCACCAGGTCAGCAAGATATGGACAACCTTTTCTTTTCCAAATGCAAGCACGTAAAGCAAATGGAGGGTATGGAAAAGCCTGCTCCCAGTGCATACACAATAATCCTTACTATTTTAGAAACCATTCAAATAAATCATTCGTAAAATGGGATTCAAGTTAACTAATTCCCTTATCTGGTTCCACGCTAAAAGTAAAAGAGGAAAATTTTCCACAAACACACACAGTATTGATTCCATGTCATACTTTCACACATGAGCCAATATCATTCTCATAATTTGATCGCAAACTCAAGTTCACAAGCTCAAAGCGACAGTACAATCCTGATTCACTTACCATCTGATAAATGGGCTTCAAACTAAGTAGCAAGCTACAGGTTTTAGAGATAAATGGTACTACTAATTATTCCCAAAATACCAAGGATCTAGAATGCATTTAGGCTTCAGAACAAGGCCAGCACAGCAGCAAAATCATGTAGAGGTATCCCACCAAAAACCATACTTCTGTTCTAGTAAGTTCCTTCTTGATTTAGATGGCCTTGTAATTTGAGCTTCTTATGCACTTGACATGCCAGCTCTTGGCTCCTGATCTGTAGAGACCACAACATCTCCTTGCCCATCATCTGTAGAGACAGCAACATCTCCTGGTACCTCATCTGTAGAGACCGCAACACCAGCTCCAGGTTCATCATCTGTAGAGACCACAACACCAGCTACTGGTCCCTCATCTGTGGAGACTGTTCCTGGGGCTGCATAAGAAACACAAATACAAAATATGAGGAATCGATGGTAACAATGAATATTGGGTCTGCACAAATCACACAAGGTCCATGAAGTTGCCTCTGATGCCCAACAAAACAGAGCTGATTTATTATCCAGTTAATGGTCACAGATCCCACAACATCATTAAGATGAACTCAAACTAGTCCAGATCTAGGAAAGTGTCCTCTTTGTATTTTCTACAATGTTAAGTCAAGTGACATTAGCATACAGGAGATGATGGAGGAACATATATGAGTAATCTGGTTTTTACATGAGGTTAAGATGTCACACTTTGACATTCTCAATGTTCTTCTCCCATATGCAAAAATCGACCATATTTTCATGCTGAACTAATACTTGCTATGCAAATGGGCAAACTAAAAGGCAATCAAATATGTACCTGGGGTGCAGAAGCTCACGTAGGGAACAATGTGACCTAAGCCTGAGCCCCTCTCCCCGACCTTCTTGCTCCTCCCTGAATTCAGATCGATAGTGAAATACCCAACACGTGTCCTCAAGAAAATGACACCAGCTCCAGTATTTGCAAAGCAAGCCACAAAAGGTTTGTCTTCCAAGGCTTGAGGTGGGAGTAGACCATGAAGCTGAATGGCTCTACTTTCTTCCAATCTCCCTTGCTCCCTTAGCAACAGGCATAGTGTTGAATTGATTGTCGTGGCAACTCCTCCTAGCCTGCCATCCTCAGTAGCAATTAGCAGACCGTCCATGCCGTGTTCGACTGCACATTGTAGGTTAATCGTACACATTTGATGTGTCGGCAAGTCGTACTTGATGATGGTCATTTCTCCTGCATAGCTGGTTCCTCTCTTGAAGTAGAGGGTATTCCCAACGAGGACACTCCCCATCTTAGAAAAGCAAAAGCCTCCCCCAGAAACAAAGATGCGATCACTCCAGCTATCAGCCTCAGATGAGTAGAAGCAGGAGAACGTCCGCCCTCCAGATATTCCCACAATGATGACCTTGAAGTGGCAGTCGAGATGGCTGCAGCCGTCGCCCACAGCGCAGACCACGGCCGCATCCCAGTTAGATATGTACGGGCCTGGAGTTGACAGCAGCACGGGCAGTTCCCACTCCTTGTTCATGATGGGATTCCACACCAAGAGGTAGAGGTCGTCCAATTCCCAGTCCCGGGTGGAACGGAGGAGGATGCGGCCCTGGCTTGAGTGGACGGCTTCCACATCGCGGCGGTCAGCATGGGGCGGGCGAGGGCGAAATGATGACGACATAGAAACGAAGCGGGTGGAATCGTGGAGGTTGAGCATGTAGCCCAGCAATGGTGGCGAGCGGTGGAACTCAATGTACCTACGGCGGAAGATGGCGCCGGTGACGACGCGGTGCCATTGCTTGCTGACGAGGGCGGCACGGGCGAGGTCCGCAGGATCCTCCGGTGGGAGCCGGCGGAGGAACTGTTCGACGAGCTCGTCCATCAGAACCGGCGGATCCGGAAACAACGGCGCCGCCATGGCCGTCGGTGGCTAGGGTTTGGCCTTGGTTGGGGAATGGGAATGGAAGCGTTGCGATTACATTACAGGAGTGGAGTGGCGGACAGATGGTGATGGACTGTTGGGGCTGGGATGAGTTGGGCTCAATAGCAAAAATGCAAAAAAAAAAAAAAGAGAGCCCAGACGTCAGGTTCTGCGTGGGTTAAGAATCAAGATAGCTCCACGACGGTAACATCAATACAAAATGGGCCTACATATAAATTAGTTGACGATGACAAAACCCTAGTTCAATCTGTTGTGCTGCATCCCCAGCGCCCAAGGAGAGGCATATGGCGCCGCCGCCACCTGAGCTGATGGAGGAGCTCACGGAAGAGATCCTCCTCCGCTTCCCACCAGACAACCCCGCGAGCTTCGTCCGCGCCGCCCTTGTCTGCAAGCTCTGGCGCCGCCTAGTCTACGGCGCCGCGTTCCGCCGCAGGTTCCTCGAGTTCCATTGCAGCACGGTCCCCTTACTTTGCGTGCTCTACACCGAGGACGGCAAGGTCAGAGACACAGACGACAGTTACAGCTGCGACATAGTACGCATCCTGCAAATGCTGATGGCATACTTCGTCCCCACGACCTCCTTCCACCCGGCACGCGCTGCTGCTGGACACGACCAAGGCAAATTTGACTGGCGCGTCATCGACGCTCGCCACGACCGCGTTCTGCTCTGCCGGAGCGATCCTTCGATTCGCGGGCGGGATGACCTCTTTGTCTGGGACCCGATCACGGACGAGCAGCGATACGTGCCCGCACCGCCGTTTTACTTGGGCCGGTACTCAGTTCGCAATTGGAACGCCGCAGTGGCCTGCGCTTCTGCCGCCGCCGGTGGTCCTGGTGGCAACTGCGACCACCTTGACTGCCACCGGGGACCTTTCCTGGTTGTCCTCATGAACATCACGCCCGTAAACTACTACATGGATGTGTCTGTCTACTCATCTGAGGCTGTTGCGTGGAGCCAGGTCGTAACCGTTCGTGACGGGCCCATCTTCGGCATCTTCAAGCCTGTGTCCAGTGTCCTTGTGCGAAGTGCGTTCTTCTTCTTGGTTCATTTTAATGACGAGATCGTGGGGTATGACATGGCCACATTGGAAGTATCAATGCTCCGCCTACCATATAGAGTCCGTCGTCTGAAACGAAGCATTGTGCTCATGACTGCTGATGATTGTGGGCTAGGATTTGTTGCCAACGTGAAGGACAAACTAGAGTTATGGTCAAGGGTAGCTGGCGCAGATGGAGATGCAGATTTTGTTCTAACCAGAGTCATTGATCTTCGGAAAGTGCTCCCTTCCAGTGCACTCATCAAGAACTCAACTCAGGTGAATGGTTTCGCGGATGGTGGTGCCCGCCGAGTCCTGTTCATCAGGAAGTCCGAAGGCCTATACAGCATAGAGATAAATTCTAGCCAGGTCAGGAAGGTAGACAACTGCTGTGGCGACAATGATGTTGTTCCTTACATAAGCTTCTGCACTCCAACCTCCATGTCCAGGTACACGAGTACAATCTTTGCTTGTTTATGATTTTTCCCTACATTAATTTAGAACATGTAGTATGTTCCATACACTTAATTAATTAGAACATGGGGCATATCTGTGTACGTGCTCCTACCTATTCTATATGAACCATTGTTGAAATTGAAAAGACAGGGTAGCTGACAAGTTATCTAAATCTACCCTCATCAGTTAGGAAGGTGTTGATGAGTAGGATGCCAAGGAACCAAAAGAATTAATAACCCACAGTAGCTTCTACACTCTAGATAATTAATCTCTCCATGCTTATGCATAGCTGATGATCTCATATGCTGAGAATGTCACTTAATAGGAGCATAGAAACAGGAATGAAGATATATGTGCTAAACAGAAATGCTTCTAGCTAGTTTCAATTCTATCTATGGAGGTCTGAATCTGTTGTATATTTGTAGTTTTGCTTATATGTGTGCAGTGAGTTATCTAGGGTTGTTTGGTTAACTGCTGAGTAACAAATGTTGAAACAAATGTTGTTTGGTTAGCTGATTCTCTCTTTTTTTTTTAAAAAAAAAATGTCTATGTTTCTGCAGCACTAGGATGTGCCTCCAGGGACGAGAAAGCTAGGTGTGGTTCTGCAAGGGCTGCGAAGACTCATGTTGGCTTGTGCATTTGACCTTTCCCCTCACGGTCTCTTTCAGTGAATTCTAGCTATAGTTGACATATTGCTGTGCCAGTTAAAATTGAAACAAAATTTTGCATTAGGTTTTGTAAACCGGAATCTATCATTTTAGATTGCAAGTTTCATGGTTTTAATTTGGAGCATTTGTCTTGTTATAAAATCTAAGGTTGCTGCTAGCTAGTGCCACAACTGGTCGAAAGATGCAAGCCATTCGCCAGTCTGCGTTCATGGCGGAGGAAATTAGGCGACTCATTTGCTGTGTTTCATGGCAGTCAACTCATTTGCTGCATCCATGCATGCAAAGACATTCCTAGTCAGATATGGCTATCTGTGAATTGGAAGAGTGTTCAGTGTTCAGTGTTCAGTCGAGTGTTGAGAATTCAGAGCTTGTCGGCCATGTACCTGAAATCCATTGAGAAGATGAACGGTGAATGAATGGATATGGACATTGTTCGTAAATGTGGCACGTACGTACGTAGTACTTGTGTTTTGCATTGTTTGTTGCATGAGAAACCAGAGCAGTAAGTTTGCGGCTCCATAATACGATGCAATAACAGCAAGGGAAAGTCTGAAACATTTGAATTGGTTTCAGAGTATAGTGGTGGTGCCTTGTCACACGCCAGACACAGTTGAGCCCAAGGCCCATGCTCCCAAGGCCTAGGCGCCTAGGGCCGCCGCCGCCGCTGCTGTAGATTAGGATTAGATCAATCTAGATTGCTTGCAGGCTAAGTCCCCAGGACTACAAATTAGGGTTTAACCCTTTATCCCTTCCTCCTTCTCTCTTCCAATTCTCTGTGCGCCGCCGTCTCTCTTCTTCTTCTTCTTCTTCTTCTTCTTCCCAATGCCGTTGCCCTTCTCCTGCGCCCTAACCCTAGCCGCCACCTCTCCTCCTGCGCCGCCGTCACCTCCCTGCCGCGCCGCCGCCCCTACCTCCCGCACCACAGCCCCTCTGCCCTAGCGCCGCCACTGCCTACCACCCTCCACGTCACGCTGTTACAACTGGTATCCAGAGACCAAGCCGATCCTTCGGGCACCCATGGCCTTCAACGCCGCCACCATGAAGGAGTCCTCCACCGGCCTCAACGCCAAACTAAATCTGATCCGGATACGCGACGACATCGCCATCTTGAAAGCACGTCGGCTCGCCCTCGAGAAAGCAGACGGCTACAGCAACGCCGTCATCACCAACACCACCAGCAGCTTGCGGTTACCCACCGTGGATCCCACAATCAACCTCGACGCCGCCAACGACTTCATCAACGGGTGGGCCCAGAAATTCATTGAGCTCATCGATCAGCGCAACACCTCTCCACCGGCAGTAGATCCAATTCAGTCGGAGAATAACGGAGACGCCGTCATCACCGACATCCAAAACATCCCGGTTTTTCAAGCAACCAAAAATGCATACTTTTAAAATTTTTCCTGCAAATGTGTGAAGCATGCAGTTCTAGGTCTAACCCGAGCTTGACCCGCTAACAAATCATTACACTCATGTAGAATTGTTTGTAGGAGTGTGCCGGAGTTCCTTAGTCGGTCTAGGATTTCGTGTTGGAGTGCACAAATCCGTAGCAAGAGCTCCTCCCAATCTCTCTTGAGTTAAATCTCCAATCTCATATGAATCCCTTCTCAAATGTTCCCTCGAGTTTCCTCACAAATCCCCCTTGAACCCTCTTCCGAAATTTTCCCCAAACTCCGTTGGAGATTTCCCCATCTCGGATCCATTTATAGATCTCTCTTAGATCTCCTCTTAAATTCCTTTTGAATCATCCCACATTTTTTCCCTTTCAAATCCCCCTCTCAATTCTCATTAAAATTCCTTCTTGTATCTTTCCCAAAATCCCCTCGCAAAGTATGTGGATCATAAATGAAAATCTCTATCTTTTCCCTTTGGGCATAGACTTCCCTTTTGATTTCCCTCTCAATCTATACCTTGAGCTTAATTCAAATCTCTTTTGAATTCTTCAAATTACTAATTCAGAAAAGAAAGGAAAAATCTTTTTCTTTTCCTTCCCCAACTCAGCCCAGTTGAACTCCTCCATCAGCCGGCCTCCTGGCCCAGCTGCTGAGCAGGCCTCGGCCTCCCTCCAATCACGCGGCCCACCGTGCACACCTGGCCCAGCTAACCCCTCCATTCCCTCGTGAGCCCAGCTAATCCCTCCCTCCACTCCGAGGCCCAGCACCGCGCTTTGCCTCTGGCCCAAGCCGCCAAGGTGGCCCGCACCTTCTCCCACCTTTAGCCCCGTAGGGTCAGCACCACCAGCCCAAGGCCGAGCCACGCCCTTGACCGCTGGAACCCTAGGGAGCGGGTTGCTCCTAGGCACTGCTGCCGCCGCCCGATGGAGAGCCACGCCCTAGCACCTCGGCGTTCGTACCACCTACCAGATTCATCGCCACAAGTCCCATCGTAGGCACAGACGCCTAGAAACAGCCGCGCCCGCCGTGGAACCCTATCCGCGTGCTATTTAAGCCACAGATGATGACGCCCTCTTGCGTTTCCCCTCCAGCCGCTGCCACCTCCACTCCAAGCCCCACCGCCAGAAGCGCCTCCCGCCTGGCCGCGCCACGGATGCAACCCCATCCCACCGTGCCTGCTCTCCGCGTCGAGCACCTCCAGCCACGTGACCTTGTCGCATCCCCACTCCACCGCGACCACGCATTCCACCTCGCCCATAGCCAACCACGCGGTCACCACGACCAGCCTCTGCGCCAAGCCGCACGGCGCCCCACTGTCGAAGCCGCAACACCGCCGTTCACCTCCATCGAATAGCTGAGCGCCGAGCTCTGCCCTTCCCTGCACCGTCGAGCCCGTGGACCTCACGTCGTTAGCGGCATCGCTTGCCTCGCCGTGGTGACCGCAGGGTCCTCCCACCACGAGACGCCAGTGGCCACCTCCGCGGCTCTGCCTCCTCTCGTCGATGAACCCGCCAAGGGTTCCTTCACCGCCATGGACGCCCAGAGCCGCAGCAGCCTGCATTGCCAAGCCACAGCACCACCCCAATGCATCTCCCCTCCCGTTTGTGCCTCAACAGGAGCCGAGGCCACGTCTCCTTGCCATGCCACACCAAGTCAGGGTCAGGGATGCCCTTGCCCTGCCTTGTCTTCCCTCCAAGCCGCCGACAGGCACATCCGCACCACGCCCCTTACTACAACGCTGGTGAGCTCCTGATGTTCAAGCTCCTGCTTTTCCTTTCCTCGATGCTATTCTGGTCTAATGGTCGGCCTTCGTGCCGTGGATGTCCACTGCTGTAGAGAGGCCACTCTGTCTAGCACCGGGAGCAGCGCCACCCTAGCACCACCTCGCTGTTGACCCCATCCTCTACCGCGCCCGGGCACCTTCCCGGACGCCGCACCATCTTCTTGGTCAAGCTACTGCCCCTCGCCGAACAACAGAGCACCACCTCGGCTCTCTACGCCTTGCTGCCAACATCACCAGACCCCTTCGCTGGCGCCGGTGAGCCACCAGCTGCAAAAGTCCCTCCTTTGCCTTCTTTTCCTCGCCATTCCTCTAAGACTGGCCTTCGTGCTGACGTTCTTCTTTGTCACAGAGGACCTGCAGCCCCATTCGCCGTCACTGGAGGGCAGAGGTGTTGCTGCCTACCTCGCTAGAGAACCTCTGTCCGTCCTTCGTGCCGTGATTTTATCCTTGCTGGGAAGCAGCAACGCTGCTGGATTTCAATGACCCGCACCGGCCTTGTCTAGCCAGCCTCTGGCCAGCAGCAGCCCCATCTGTCCAGTCGTAGCAAGCGCCTGGCCAGCTGCAGCCAACCCTAGCCACCTACAGCCAGCCGCTGCTGGCCAGCAACTGGCCTTGGCCGGCCACAGCTAGCTGCAGCGGGCTACAGTAGGCTAGCAGCTGGCCACAGCCCTCTGAAACATGCCGCAGCATCCCTCCACCCTAAAGGTCAAATCTTTGAACTTAGTTGACGCTGTTCTCAATGTCGACGAAGCTCCTTTTTGTTTTCTTGCTCTTCTATGCACTTGTGATACTATGATACATGATCTATATCAAATAACTTCACTTGTTCATGGTCATTTTCATCTCTATCTATCTATGAATTCTTGTGCCGAGCCTTCGCCGGCAGTCTACCTATCTATCTCTTTTGTGCTATGGGATTGTGCCACTCCTATCATTGTTTGTGTTTGTTCTTATGTGTTTGTGTTGCGCTTTTGTGGACCGTGCCTTCGAGCCGATTAGGGAGCGACGTGCTCGTTCGTTGCAATCGAGGGTTCACCTCTCCATGGCCCTAACGCCGAGCATAGTCCCTTCCCTTGTGTTTGGTTGACTTCATCGGATTACGAGCATTAGCTCCTATCTACATCCCTAGGATACGGTCACCGTAGACTCGATGTGTCGCGATCGACACGGTTCTTATCCGCACGTTTTGAGACGTCTATGACCTACTCTAGTGGGATTGGAATTAGGCGACAACCTTCGTAGAACCATCGAAGCTAACTTGGTTAGGTGAAGCTCATGAACGCGAGTTGCCTCACCATGACCATTGGGCTCTACCTCTTTTTCGCTGGTGTTTGTCCTAGCCATCCCGTATGTTGTACCACTTCTACCATGGCATTTCTTCAGATCTAGCGATGACAACCGCATCACTATGAGCCGTAGGAATAGCCTTGTGCCATTCAGTTGCACGGTTGTGGTGCCCTATGAGTGGGTTCGGATTGTGGAATCATGTCTCCATTCTTCCAACCTTTGTCTGCTCCATGACGAGTTGGTCGAAAGAGTGCAGATTCAATTCTTCTCTCCTCTATTGTTCTCAATCCCCGTCGAACCAGTAAGATGTGGGTTGAGCCTTTCGCTTGCTGGTGTTTTTTGCCCTTTTGATTCCATTCCTTCGATTCCCGTCGTTGCTATGGTGAGTGAATCAAAGGAAGGTGAATCCCGTGTCTCCTTCTGTCTTTTGGTTCTTCCATGTTCGGGCACTTGTATGCTTGTACCTTCTGAACTGTAGCATTTCTTTGGTTCTCGCGGTGACAACTGCACCGCTAAGAACCATAGAGATGTCTTAGTGCATTCATTGCACCTAGGTCTTGGTACCCTACAAGTGGTCTATACACTCATGTTCTTTGGCGTGTCTCTTCTTTCGATGCCCCGTCTCTTGCCATGGTGTGTGTATTGGAAGAAGTAGACCGCCTCTCTTCTCTTCTTCCCCGTTGCACCCTCTCTTGGTTCTCATCAATTATAATGGCGTACAGATTGAGAGAGAACATAACTTCTCTTGCTTGTAGTCTTTTCGGTTCACGTCACTCTCTATGATGCTCAGATCGAAGGCCGCGAGCCATAGTGTTACTTAGGATGAGCTAGGGCTTATGCCATTTTACTTTAGCCGTATAGGACGGGACGGTCGACCCAAGAAGTACTGGCTAGGCCGAGGCTTAAGCTTGTGCTTAGCAAATCACCATTTCTATTCTTGTGGCCCAGGGATGAGACATCCGTCGAGAGGGCTAAGTTGTCTTCTCCTTGTGTTCTTTCAGTGTTGCCCCTTTTGAGTCTTGGCCTTTCCAAGAGTATTGATTGTTCTCTAGCCTTGTGTGACGCTCTCGTAGGTAACTTTGATTGGACCGGAACCCGTTGGAGGAAGGGAAAGCAGAGGATAGCAGAGGATAGCCTTTCCAAGGGAAAGCAGAGGATAGCCTTTCCAAGGGAGATCTTGGCGTGCATCTTGGGTGTGTGGTGAGGGTTGAGTCGACCGAGCAAGATCTACGACGAGACTGGGACGAGTCTTGCTGGGGGATGCTACCTGGGCGTTCTCCATGAGAGAGGTACCTGTGGTGGGTACATATGACAGGGAGAGGTCCCGGGGTGGAGTGTCTTCGTGGGACAAAGCCCCGGGGTGGGAGGTGCTATTTTAGCATGGGCACCGGATGTCTCGTCGAGCGAGGCATCGGTTCACCCCTCGTGAAGACGTCCTGTTGGGTCACTCTAAGGACTGATATGTTCTGTGGGCCGGGTCTTAGGAAGCCTTACACTCCCATTCGCTCTAAATGGGTCGAGACGGATGTACGACCTGCTAGCACGGTGCCACGACTACTAGGTTGTTGGTAGATAGTGTAGGGATGTACGGGCATGAGGACCCACACCCTCCTAAGACAGCGTAGTGACCTTTGGGGGCCCGGTACTACGTCTCACAGTCTCAGCACGCCGGTGGTACTCCGGCATGACCCCAGTTCTGAGTGGTAGGGTGACATCGTGTCTAGTTGGAAGACAGCCCAGAATCAGCCTAGACAAGCCGGTTCGTCGATGATGGTGATCTTGTGGGTAGTGTAAACCTCTGCAGAGTTTCTGGTTGATCGATCGATACATATGCTGACTTGTCGGCTATGGACCTTTCCTAAGTACAGGTTCACTTGACTAGAGAGAGGAGTCCCTTCTACCTTCCCTCGGGTTTCTGTTGGTTTCCGGCCTGAGGCCGTTGAGGCAAGGCATGAGCGGGAGTCGTCGTTGCCGCATAGAGAGTGAGAGAGTGTGGTGAGATGTGTGTGATGGGATAACTGAGCATGTGGATGAGATGGGCTAAACTTGATGAACTATTATTACTATATAATTATTAATGAACATGCATTATAGGAAACCCATAGCCAAATTATTAGGATTGCTAGATCCCTTTTCTCTTTTTCACTAAAGCTTATCGGTGCTGACCATGCCCTACACACATCTGGCGGTGTGTAGATTTCCTGATTTGCAGTAATAGCGAAGTTAGAAGGATTAGGTGGTCTCGTTCCTGCGCTCAAGTTTGGTCATGAAGATGGAGTCTACGCTCGCTGACAGGCTATGCCAACTCTGATGATTGCCCGCGAAGGAGGAGCCTTCACCCCGCCGATATGCTACAATGACTCTGATGAAAACGTGAGTGCGTTTCCGCTAGGTTAATCGATGTAATAGGTGTGTTAACCAGTGTTGTAAAGCCTGTAACCTGTAATTCTATGATGTATGACTATGATATCAGCTGAAAATTGATAATGTGATAGATTGCTCTTGTGATCTACTACATTATAAATCGTATCTGTGGATTTTCCATTCGAGGAAAATCGAGATCGTTCCAATTGCTCACGGCTACCGAAGATGGCACCCTGAGATTTGCCATGATCCAGCAGTCTAAACTCTCCCTGTGATCAAAGGGGGCTGGACTTGATAGGGACGCTGGATGGGCACAGAACAGAGTCACTGAGCTCAGCACTGTGCTCCCTGCTAGTGTCTTCTCGTATCCGCCTCAATTGGTTGCCTTCGAGGATGGTATTGGAGTTACTGTGGTATTGGAGATGTCAAGTCCAGCCATGTTAAGGAGATAGGAAAGAGTTAAAACTCCATTCCTACGGTATTGTTCCCTTTGTGAGCTTCTGCACTCCAGGTATGGCTTAAATATTCGCAATGAAAATACCTAATAACAAGAAAATTTGGACAATGTTATATATGTCATCAAGAAATGAGAATAATAACTATAAAAGTAGCCTTGTCTCGCACCGTCCTTGAAATTGGCTACAAAATGCCTAGTAATCTATTCATGTACTTGTTGATTTAGGTTGATTAGAATGAGCTGGGAAGGTGCCCAGCAGGAGACCCTATTCCCCTTAATTAAGGAGCATTGACACGTTCTACCCAATTATTGGAGTTCATTAATTATTCTTAACATTTTTAATTTGCGTTTATTTGGTGGAACTGTTTTTAGTAAGTGTTGCTCCTTCTGGTTGCAGAGAAAAAAATGATATAGGATAAATTTGGTTGATCAGGAAATTGTTTTAATTTCAAAATTCTGTACTTTTCCACCTGTGGGAGCAGCTTCTTCGATTGTGGGACCAAATGGGAGTGCTTCAACTGCATCATAAACTTAAGGCGCTCATGTGAGAGCTTCTCAATCATTGAGAAATTATGCAGGAACAATACTAGCATTTTGAGGCCGTCTTAGATTTCTGGGGTTTTCTTTGATGGGGCTGTTTCTCTTAAGTTTCTGAATTTTGTCATTATTAAAATGTTCAACAGTCTTGTCTATGATGTGGTACGCGGTACTCTATAGGCTTAGATATATCTGGCAGCGAATATGTTCCTCTGTGCAAAAATATCTTCTACGTGGAGACCATTCATGAGCCATGTTACTTGTATGTTAAGATTGGTTAACCTTGAAAGTTCAAATATTGGGGCTTGAAGATGAGAACTGAGGTAAAAAGGAAATACTCATTCCACAGCGTCCAGTAATGAAATTAGTTCTCAATGCTCTAAAGTACCCCTTGATCTTAAGGTAAGAACCAGGCATGAAAATATTTGGGCCTTATTTGCAAATTATGCATATTTACACGTTCAAATTTCGGATATCCTCAGTAGTTCACTTGCATAGGAAGGCGTTGTTGCAAGCATGAGGGAACTGACAGGTCAGTAAGATCGCACTGTCTGTTGAGAAAATATGCGTATATGCCACACTCAGGGTAATTGCACATTCTGTAAGTAGGTCAGAGAACAATCGTGTATGTGTTATTGTTTTTCAGATATTGTTGGATCATGTGCTACCCATGTTGTTCATTTAGTATTTTACTTTGGTAGAACATTTTACTCAGTGATATCAGCTAACACAGTTGGACCATTTGATAGTCTGACACATGAAAGATTTTTGGTGTGACTCTGGCCTAAAGGCAATTGGTGTTCTGAAAACCACGGCTGAGTCCTATTTCTCATGTACACGATGACGCCAGTTACACCGACCATCAAGAACATGAACTCCGTGTTGTGGATCCCCGACGCCGACCACTACTACTGCAGGGGCATCCTCATCCGCGTCATCTACCATCTCCAAACCATGCTCCACAAGATGGCCACAAGTCTGAGGGAAATAGTGTTCCTAAGCACAGCCCACCTGTTGGTGCAGCCGCCGTGCCCGCCATCGTCATTCATCCTGTGGAGCCGGACGTTGAGCCCTTTATTTCTCCCCATCCACATGGAAGCCGTACAGGACAGAGGCCTCCCCTCAGCGGTGGACAAGGTTTCCTGGGTGATCAAGGGATGTTGTCACGGGATGTTTGTCTCCAGCACTGCAGAAGATGTGGTGTCATGTTCGGGCGCACGTACACCAGGCGTCGCCGAGCCCGGGACGTGCGCCGTGCACAGGAGCGCGCCATACAGCAGGCACCAGTCACGCCAGGTGACGGGCCAGGCGCGGGCTCCACTAGTGGCTAGGTTTAGAAGAGATGCGTTTCTATTTTTAGTTTCCTATTTTGTGGAGATTTATTACTTTAAGTTAGTTTCCAAATTAGTTGGGCCAGAGGCCATATGTATCTGTAACCGTACTACGAAGAGAATCAAGCAATTACAAACCAATCTTATTTCCTCTCTACTCTCCTAAGCCGGCAGCCTGGGGGAATAACCCGGTTGACGAAGATCATCGGCGTGGGGGCATAACCCTGCCGAGCTACCACGGATCGAGGCTACGAACTACATAGTCGAGGTCCGCCATGGCAGGCTACGACGTCGTCCTCGGCACTAACTGGATGGCATCCTTGGGCGACATCGTCTGGAACATGGCGGCTGGCACCATGGCCTTCACGCACGCGGGCCAGGAGGTCTGTTGGCGCGGCATTGCTCCTCCATCGACGCCCCATCTTCATGCAGCCAACCCCGTCACCGAGCCCCTCCTCGACGAGCTGTTGGACTCCTTCGGGGACGTCTTCGCGGCGCCAACCGGTCTGCCGCCGGCCCAGGGGCGGGCACACCGCATCACCCTCAAGCCCGGCTCGGGTCCGGTGGCAGTCCGGCCGTACCGCTACCCCGCCGCACACAAGGACGAGCTGGAGCAGCAGTGCGCGTCCATGATGGCGCAGGGCATCGTCCGGCGCAGTGACTCCGCGTTCTCCTCCCCGGTGCTCCTCGTCAAGAAGCCGGATGGATCGTGGCGCTTCTGCGTTGACTACCGCGAGCTGAACGCCATCACAGTGAAGGATGCGTACCCCATCCCAGTCGTCGATGAGCTGCTGGACGAGCTCCATGGTGCCCGTTTCTTCACCAAGCTCGACTTGCGCTCGGGGTACCACCAGGTGCAGATGTGGGCCGATGATGTCCACAAGACGGCGTTCCGCACCCACGACGGCTTATATGAGTTCCTCGTGATGCCGTTCGGGCTGTGCAACGCCCCGGCCACGTTCCAGGCCCTCATGAACGACGTGCTCCGCCCGTTTCTTCGTCGCTTTGTGCTCGTGTTTTTTGACGATATTTTGATCTACAGCAGGTCTTGGGCGGACCACCTTCGCCATCTTCGCGTCATCCTCAGTGAACTCCAGCGACACACCCTCTTCGTCAAGCGCTCCAAGTGCGCGTTCGGGGTCTCCTCCGTCGCCTATCTCAGCCATACGATCTCGGCGGAGGGCGTCGCCATGGACTCGACAAAAGTCCAGGCCATCGTCGACTGGCCGGTGCCACGTTCGCCGCGGGCTGTACGCGGCTTCCTCGGCTTGGCGGGCTACTACCGCAAGTTCATCCACAACTACGGCTCCATCGCAGCGCCGCTCACCGCCCTCCTCAAGCGGGACGGTTTCGCCTGGTTCGACGAGGCCGCGGCGGCCTTCGCAGCACTTAAAACCGCCGTGACCACGGCGCCAGTGCTGGGCATGCCGGACTTCTCCAAGCCGTTCATCGTCGAGTGCGACGCGTCGTCGCATGGGTTCGGGGCTGTTCTCATTCAAGACAGCCACCCGATCGCTTTCTACAGCCGGCCGGTGGCACCACGGCACAGGGCGCTCGCCGCCTACGAGCGTGAGCTCATCGGGTTGGTTCAGGCGGTGCGCCATTGGCGGCCATATTTATGGGGGCGCCGCTTCGTCGTCCGGACCGACCACTACAGCTTAAAGTACTTGCTGGACCAGCGCTTGGCCACCATCCCTCAACATCATTGGGTGGGCAAGCTGCTGGGCTTCGACTTCGCCGTGGAATACAAGCCCGGGGCGGCGAACTCCGTCGCGGACGCGCTCTCTAGGCGGGACACCAAGGAGGGGGAACTGCTGGCCTTGTCAGGACCACGTTTCGACTTCATTGATCGTCTCCGACAGGCCCAGCTGACCGACCCAGCCCTGGTCACGCTACACGCCGAGATCGCCGCAGGAACCCGCCCGGTACCCTGGACGGTCGTCGACGGGATGGTGCTGTTCGGGGGTCGCCTGTACATCCCGCCCACCTCTCCGCTGCTTCCGGAGATCCTGCAGGCTGTCCATGCGGACGGTCACGAGGGCGTACAGCGCACCCTCCACCGACTTCAGCGCGATTTTCATTTTCCTAATATGAAACAGCTTGTGCAGGAACTGGTGCGCTCCTGTGGCGTCTGCCAGCGTTATAAGTCCGAACATCTCCACCCGGCAGGCCTCTTGCTGCCGCTTCCTGTGCCCCAGGGTGTATGGACGGACATTGCGCTGGATTTTGTGGAGGCCCTGCCGCGCGTACGCGGGAAGTCAGTCATCCTCACGGTGGTGGATCGGCTGAGCAAGTATTGCCACTTCGTCCCCTTGGCGCATCCGTACTCCGCCGAGTCTGTCGCCCACGCCTTCTTCACCGAAGTCGTCCACCTCCACGGGGTGCCCCAGTCCATGGTCTCCGACCGGGATACTGTCTTCACTTCTCTGTTTTGGCAGGAGCTCATGCGGTTGATGGGTACCAAGCTTCACATGACGACTGCCTTCCACCCCCAGTCGGACGGCCAGTCTGAGTCGGCCAACCGCGTCATCATCATGTACTTGCGGTGCCTCACTGGAGACCGTCCGCGTCAGTGGCTTCGGTGGCTTCCTTGGGCGGAGTACTTGTTCAACACCGCCTTCCAGTCGTCGCTACGGGACACGCCGTTCCGTGTCATCTACGGACGTGACCCGCCGTCGATCCGTTCCTATGAGCCGGGCGATACTAGGGTGCCGGCCGTCGCCAAGACCATGGAGGAGCGAGCGGAGTTCTTGGCCGACATCCGCTGTCGCTTGGAACAGGCTCAAGCCATCCAGAAGAAGTACTATGACCGTAATCACCGTCCGGTCACATACCAGGTCGGCGACTGGGCTCTTCTTCGCCTTCGACAGCGTACGGCTTCCTCGCTGCCCCAGGCCGCCGGTGGCAAGCTGAAACCCCATTACTGCGGGCCATACAGGGTGATCGAGCTCATCAACGACGTCGCCGTTCGGCTCGCCCTGCCAGCCGGCGCTCGCATCCACGATGTGTTCCACGTGGGGCTGTTGAAGAAGTTCCAGGGAGAACCGCCGACCGAGACGCCCCCGCTGCCACCTCTTCGTCATGGCGCCATCGACCCCGAGCCAGAGCGCGCCGTTCATCACCGTGTCATGGCGGGTGTGCCACAGGCCCTCATCCAGTGGAAGGGTGCCTCCGCTGCGTCTGCCACATGGGAGGACACCGCGACATTCCGTGCCAAGTACCCCGCATTCCAGCTCGAGGACGAGCTGATTCTCTGCGGGGAGGGAGATGTCATGTTCGGGCGCACGTACACCAGGCGTCGCCGAGCCCGGGACGTGCGCCGTGCACAGGAGCGCGCCATACAGCAGGCACCAGTCACGCCAGGTGACGGGCCAGGCGCGGGCTCCACTAGTGGCTAGGTTTAGAAGAGATGCGTTTCTATTTTTAGTTTCCTATTTTGTGAAGATTTATTACTTTAAGTTAGTTTCCAAATTAGTTGGGCCAGAGGCCATATATATCTGTAACCGTACTACGAAGAGAATCAAGCAATTACAAACCAATCTTATTTCCTCTCTACTCTCCTAAGCCGGCAGCCTGGGGGAATAACCCGGTTGACGAAGATCATCGGCGTGGGGGCATAACCCTGCCGAGCTACCACGGATCGAGGCTACGAACTACGTAGTCGAGGTCCGCCGTCCCTGGGCACGAACGCCCTTGACATGTGGCCACAGTACCGCGAATACAAAGGTGAGGACACAGAGCGACAATGTTGCTGAATCTCACACTACTGGTGACAGAGTGGATGTGGATGAAGAGATTTGATGGCAGTGGTTGCGACTACAGTAATCTGAAGCATAGTCACCGCGTTCCTGGGTCGACCGGGTCGAGGAACGGGAACGAGGAACGTGGTACGCCGATTTTCAATACTGTTTGGAACGACGAGTATACAGCTTCAGCACGTCCAAATTAACATGGATCGAGATCCAAGTTAATTTGGGACGACGTTCCCGGAACGACGAGAAGGAACGAGGGACGCAAACCCATGTTGTATGGATCGATCATGTTTTAAACAATACTTCAAATGAAAATTAACCAAATATCTTGGCTGACAGGTCACAACGACATACTCTTAGTTTGTACATAACATAAAAAATTAACTGACTAAATTGTCTGATACTCAAAGCTAGAAAAAAAATAGCAGCATGATCCATAACTGAAGACTGATCACCGATGGACTCCTCACTCCTCAGTGACTTGAACTCCTCCTGATAAACTCCTCCTGATTCCAGCTGACGTCCTGCAAGAACAAGATCACAAGCACATGATTAACATTTCATCAACCGAACTTAAATCTCACTGACATACTGATACAATTAAAGACAAGAGAGTGAATATGCATTCAACTACACACAAATTGAGTTCTATTGTTCTGTATATAGTATATATCTAAAAGGATGGATATTGGATTACTAGGCCATTACCTTTCAGTTCTTAGATAGTTGAATCGCTGGGATCTATGTCCCACTTAGAATGTTGCCCTTTTTTGTAACTCTCAGTGACTCTTGACAGAAGGCGCAAATTAGAGTGAATATAGACAAGCTTATCTGCATTCTTAGCATTCAGTTTGTTCCTCTTTGCACTGTGGACATATTCATAAGTGCTCCAAATCCTTTCTGCTGATGAGCTACTGATGGGTTGAGACAAAACCTTTATTGCGATTGCTGCTAGATCTGGAGTTTCAGAGCCATAAGTTTCCCACCAATCAATTGCATCCATGCTGTATGCATCTTGTTTCACGGAGGGCAGTGCATACATTCCCTTCTTGGAAATGAAATGAGTGAATTGCTCACGGAGGATCTTCTGCTCACTTGCATCATCTCCTATTTTTTTAATAGCTTCTAACACTCCTTTCATGACATCTGGATCTTTATTTGGTGCCTTTCTTACAAAACCCCCAGGAGCTGGCTTTTCAATATACCTCTGATCATAATATTTTGGATTGAGAGCAAATGCTAGACTGTGAAGAGGAATATTCATCTTCTCCCAGCGGTCCATAATTATTTCTTCGACCTTTGGATAGTCCAGCTTGTGAGGATTGTCATCCTGGGTCATGATGTCTTTGATCTCTCCAACCATGTTGTCCAATCTCTCATATATTTCTCCCATTTTTGGACCTTCTCCATCGCTGAACCTCAATACTGAGTATATAGGCTCTGTGATGGCAAGGATGTTGTCAACCTCATTCCAAAAGTTTTCATCATTGATTGTATCAACAACGGCCTTTGCTTGTTGCTGCTTATCACTACTGCAGATTTTGATCCAATCTTTCCATTGTCTGGTTACCACAGTGGTGGAAAGCCCATCTCTCAGCGTACGGAGCCTTTCCAATAAAATGTAATGGCTGGCAAATCGGGTTTTTGCCACATTCAGTAGGTCCAAACGAGAATTATTTCTGAACATGGCTAGACAATGAGAATGAATCTGGAAAAAGTTGACAATAGCTTTACCCGCCTTGTAGGTATCAAGCATCCATGGGAATTTGCTCGCAAAATCCTTGAATATGAGATTCAATGTGTGCACTACACATGGACTCCAAAAGATGTGCTTATGAACCTGAAAAAGATGTTTCAAAACTCTTTGTTATATGGGAAAGTAAGAAACAAACAATTGAAAAATTGAATGACAATTGAAATCAAATTATCTTACTTTCTGAATTTCCCTGCCTGCGGCTTTACAGTTTGATGCATTGTCGGTCACCACTTGAATGACATTTTTGGGTCCAATTTCTTCAATGGCTTTTAGTAAAAAATCAGCAATTGCTTCACCAGTTTTTTCAATTCCAGAGTAATCTTCTGCATATAAGAAGCATGAACCTCTGCTATTTGAGGCAAACACATTTAACAGTGGCTGGCCTTTAATATTAGTCCATCCATCAGACACAACAGAGACTCCTTGTGTTAACCTATTTTTATAAAAAAAAGAAAAGAGATTGATAGTTAGAAAATATATCAGCACCTTGCAAAAGAATTGAAAACTTCAAACTTACCAAGTATCTCTCACTGTTGATAAATCATTTTCTACATTCCTCTTGAGTGCATCTAAGAGAGTGGTTCTGGCCTTCTCACTGCCAGGACCTTTATATCCCTTTGGAGCATTATTTATAGCTGTAACCATCTCAGAATAATAAGGGCTTCTTAAGACATTGAAAGAGATGCCGTTAGCTGAAATGAATTTCAATACTTTCAAATCAACAACATCCCTTTCTGCTACACCAAAAGATTGCGCTAATGAATTGTTCAACAACATCCCTTTCTGCTGCACTGATTTTGAAGATTGTTCAGCTTCTTTAACCTGTTAACACAAAAAAAATGCATCTCTGAAGTCTGAATCTAACAACAGGTACTATCTATTATGTACAGAAAAAGACTATCTACCTTATCCCGCAATTCCCGGGTCTTGGCTGCATCATTTAGAAGAACAGGACAACACTGAATCTGTGGTTTCTTGCCCAGTTGAGCACCAAGAAGATGAACATGAACCCTGGTTAAGCTACTTTTGAATGCCTTTTTGCAATTGTTGCATCTCCAATTCTTTGATCCACCGTCGTTCTTTCCTTTCTTTCCTCCAAGCATAGTAATTTCAGCCATGAGAGGATTTATCTTACCAGCTGCTTGAGCCTGACAGGGTGGTTCTTCCTCTTCATCGTCGAGTGCGATGATCCGTTCCTCATGGCATCTATGTCTTCACCATCGGCGTGTATGTCTTCATCATCCTCGGACCGCCTGCGCT
The DNA here is from genome assembly GCA_038087645.1 of Saccharum hybrid cultivar R570. Taxonomy (NCBI): domain Eukaryota; kingdom Viridiplantae; phylum Streptophyta; class Magnoliopsida; order Poales; family Poaceae; genus Saccharum; species Saccharum hybrid cultivar. The sequence continues at coordinate 7,500,068 of JAQSUU010000347.1, read as the reverse complement.
TCCCGGAGGACCCGGACCCCGATCTGAACGCCATTGCAGTCCAGTCCAAGAAGCACAAATGAGATGGAGAAGTGTAGGGACTGGAGCAGAGAAGAGGGACGAGGGAGAAGTGCATGAACAGATCGACCGTCGACGGACTCACCTAATAAAGCGCAAGCAGCTTGGCCTTCCGCCTTCCCGATGTTGATTAATGGGGGCTGACCGCTTGCGCTTCGCCTCCCTCGTCTTGCCCCGATGCAGACGCGCCACTTGGCCTTCCGTTCCGGGTGCGGTGGCGCGGTCGAGTTCCCGCGGCGGCGCGTCGAGTTCCACAGGCGGTGCGGGCGGGCGGCAGGGTCGAGTTCCGCCGGCGTTCCAGCAGCTGTCCCGGCGCGTTCCCGTTCCACGATTTGGGACGACGTTCCCGGGGACGAGGATCGCCGCATCGACCCACGATCCCGGTGAAGTGGCCTCACATTTGGCGGTTTGCCGCGCCCTGAGCCGCTACTGCCGAGACTGAGAACGAACCTGCAGGCTACAGTGGAACCGCTTTGGATGCTAACAGTTCCCTTGCCACCTACGCTGCTGCTGCTGCTGCCACCACTTGATCCCACCGGCACTACAGAGGCGAATGACGACGTACCCCGGATTGCCCCCCGCCCCCCCCCCCCCCCCCCCAACGGAAACCACACGGATGGAGAGACGACCTGTACACGATGAAAAAAGGCACATGAGCCCAAGTCGAAAGAAGACCTTACTTACATATGCATGTTCCTCTCTACGCGCGACACTTCTTATATGTACACGACGATGCCAGTTACACCGAGCTCCAAGAACAAGAACTCTGAGTTGTCCCCGGCACTGACCACCATTACTGCAGCGGCGTCCTCATCCCCTTCGCCTTCAGTCTCCCAACCCTGCGCCATGAGATGGCCAGATGTCTCGTGCAGGGAAATAGTGTCCATGAGCACGGCCCACCTGTTGGCGCCAGATGATGAGCCTGTTCTCCCCTTCCACGTGGAAGAGGTAGTGGACAGAGTGCTCCCCCGGTAGTGTACAAGGTTGCTTGGGTACTGATCAAGCTCCACACCCTAGGGGAGATTGACGATGAGTCGATGAAAAATCTCTCTGTGGCAAGGTTCAGTCCTAGGATGTACATGTACCCCACTTGGGTCGCCATGTAGATCTTGCCGCAGGTGAGCATAGAGTCAGCAGGATATGGAGCATTGACATAGTAATAAAAACCCAAGGCTATGCAGCAGATGGCCCAGGAGCCAGACTTTAGGATACACACCAGCGCCACGACCTTATTGTCCGACTCCTAGGTGGAGACGTTGATGCGGTAGCACATGGCATCGTCGCTGTGGTTGGCTGGGAGGAGCATGACCTGGGGGTACTTTTAGAAGTAGGACGGCTGCGGCAACTACAGGAGCACCACGGCCTTGTCCATGTTTGGTTGCAGTAGTGGGGAGCATACAGTGAGACAAGCGCGGTGGAAGGTCTCGCCGCCGAACTCGAAGAGGACCAAGCCGTTCCTGCAGTCCCCAAATGTTTGGTGCCACCAAGTCACTGAAACCGAAGTCAGCACTCACCTCCGGGCTAGAGGCATTAGGTACTGGCATGAACTCCGAGCCAGAGATGCCTCCCCTGGAGACGTAGACCCCAAGTAGGCACAGCGAGTGGAGGTGCCATGAGGCCAGCATTTGCTGGTGAGCACAGCACTCAAGAGGCAGCTCTGGCATCCGAGGAGGGGAAAGGGTCTTGTCAAGGAGATCTCCATTCGTGGGGGCATGATGCAACATAGGGAGCCCAGCTGGTTAAAAACATTTCATGTAAAATCTGCACCATATTAAAAGTGTAGCATACATTTTCCTAGGTTTGGTATATTTAAAGTGTAGCATACATTTTCCTAGGTTTGGTATATTTAAAGTGTAGCATAATTTACGTGAATTCCCTGCATATATTTATTATTTTGCTAAATTAGTAACCTCTTTTATGGGGGGGACATTAAATGATTTTCGGGGGCTTTGGATTGTATTAGTGTGCGAGTATATCTCCATTCTAGAAAAAACGTTTATTACGCCTCAAAGAAATCAGAGTTGGCCTTGAAAATGGGAAATTACTAAATAGCACCCTGACATCTTGTGTGTTGCCTACGTAAGCCCCCAATCTACAAAACCGTGTTTTCAACACATTAAACTTTCCCATAGCAGTAATTTTACCCCCAGGCTAGTTATGGTAACCGGGTTTGTGTACGTGGACAGCTGCGGTGGCATTCTACTCTCGTCTTGGGTCACCTCCCTGTGGCACGCGCTGCCCTGACCACCTCACTCACTTCCGCAAGGAAGCCATCCGCCTCGAGGGCATGCACCACCTCGTGGCTGATGTTGATGTCGCGCTCCTCGCGGAACCTTGAAGGCACTCTTATAGTCTGAAGCGAGCAACTCCAACAATTACATATCCCAACTCCCCATCCTAATTTTTTTTGCAAATTGAGAAAAATTAGTCTCCAACAATTACCCATCCCAACTACCCATCTTTGGCAACTTGGGAAAAAGACTCATCAGCTTGGTATATTGGCGAGTGGAGAGGCGTTGCGCATTCTGACTCCCATCGCGCGCCGTCGCCTCTTCCCGCGCGCGTGAAGCCTCGCGCGGTTCTTCCCGCGAGTTCTACCACGCGACGCTGCGCCGGGAGACAAGGTCCGCTCGCAAATCCACGAAGACGACGATGCCAATGATCCAGGAGTACGTTGACGCCAGCGATCCACGAAGACGACCACGCCAGCGATCCAGGGGATTCCGCAACGGTGCTGAACCCTTCCTGCGCTAGGGTACTCATTCAATTCGATAGCTCTGTCCTTGCGCTGCTTGCTGCTCTGATGGCCGAGCTATGGTTTTGTGTTTGCCGAGATAGGGTCCTGTAGATTTTGCATGGCCGCTGCTAGGGTTCAGATTCAGAGTTTGCTACTGCTACTCCATGGGAGACCACGTTGGCTGCTAGGGTCGGCTGCTGCCGGCATGGGAGTAGAAGACTGCTGCTTGCTTTTGCCGGCATGATGCTACTGGCCGGCTGGTCACTGGTATTTGCTAGCTACTAGTACTATTGGTCTGATGCACGGCGCAAAGGAATTAGCGCGACGGACTGGTTTTCCTGGGGAAAAAAACAAGATTGTGGGCCTAATTTTTCTTTTGCCAAGTGAATTATGAGAAACTATTGGAGAATGACCTTTTTTTCATTTGCCATATCATTTAGGGAGTTGCCAAACTCCAAGATTTAGCAAACAAAATTTTCTAAACTGTTGGAGATGCTTGCTCTGTCCCCGAAGCATTCCAAAATGGTGACTGGGCTTAGGTGGTGCAGGATGTTGTCTCCGGCACCGCAAATGATGTGGCCACAGTGTTGGAGTATGTTTAGGCCCATGAGGCTTAGGCCCATGTGGCCCATGTATGGAACTATATATAGCTACCCTTCTAGGGTTAGCCCTAAGCAATAGAGACACATCTTCCAACATGGTATCGGAGCCTATTCTAGTTTTTCTTTCCCCTCCCCCACCCAGCCGCCGCCGCCAGGCTTCTGGCCGCCGCCGCCGGCCAGCCTGCCAAGGCTGGCCGCCCTCCTCCTCCTCCTCCCCTTTACTCTCATTTCCCCCCTCTCTCTACCTCCTATTTCCGGTTATAAGTACTATCTTGTGGTTGTTGATGATTTTTCGCATTATTCGTGGACTTTTCCTCTCCGTGCGAAGTCAGATACGTTTACCACGCTCCTTCACTTCTTCTCTTGGGTGTCTACACAGTTCGGCCTCACCATCAAGGCTGTCCAGTGTGACAATGGTCGCGAGTTTGATAACTCCACCTCCCGAGATTTCTTCCTCTCTCGCGGTGTCCAGCTCCGCATGTCTTGTCCATACACCTCCTCGCAGAATGGCAAGGCTGAGCGGATGATTCGCACCACCAATGACACCGTGCGTACCCTTCTGTTTCAGGCCTCTCTCCCCGCTCGCTTCTGGGCTGAGGGCCTGCACACCGCCACCTACCTCCTTAACCGCCTCCCTTCTGCGGCCTGTCCCGCTCCTACTCCTCACCACGCCCTCTTCGGTAACTCGCCTCGATACGATCACCTCCGCGTGTTTGGGTGTGCGTGTTACCCTAACACCGCTGCCACTTCTTCTCACAAGCTGGACCCTCGCTCCACGCTCTGTGTCTTCCTCGGGTACTCTCCGGATCACAAGGGGTACCGGTGCTTTGACCTTACTTCCCGACGGGTTCTCATCTCTCGCCATGTGGTATTCGATGAGTCCGTCTTTCCCTTTTCCAGCACTACCACCCCTCCGGTACCGGACCCACCCTCCCTGTTTCCCACTGACCCGGTGGTTCAGCCACCTGTTTCGTGGTCTCCTACAGGTACCTCTTCGCCGCGCGATGGACTGCTTCCCGGTCCCGGATTCCCAGCGGGTCCGGGCCCGTCGGCCTCGGACGCGGCCCCGTCCTCTCCGGTTGGTGCAGACCCGGGGCCCTCGTCCCCTGCTTCTGCCCCGGGGGGGTCGTGTCGTTCGCCGACACCAGATCCCGTCCCGGCGCCTGCACCGGCACCTACGTCGAGGTTCGCCGCGCCAGTACGGGTGTACCAGCGCAGGCCGCGGCCGCCGCCGCTCGCACCTCCTTCTCCACCAGGGACACCGACACCACCGCCGCAGTCCCCGCCGGCTCGTGGTGCCCCACCGGTCTACCATCCGCCGCTGCTTCACCGACACCCGTGGCATATTCACCCGATGGTGACCAGACACGCGGCTGGCACACTGCCGCCTCGTGTCCTTGAGGCTTCGACCGGCGATGCGGTGGTCTCTCCGGTACCCTCTTCCGTTCGCGACGCCTTGCTGGACCCTCACTGACGCCGCGCAATGGAAGAGGAGTACGCCGCGCTCCTCGCCAACCAGACATGGGAGTTGGTGCCCCGGCCGCCGGGCGCCAATGTCATCACCGGCAAGTGGATTTGGACTCACAAGCGCCGGGCCGACGGATCTCTCGAGCGCTACAAGGCTCGGTGGGTCCTCCGGGGTTTCACTCAGCGCCCTGGCGTCGACTACGACGAGACCTTCAGCCCGGTGGTTAAGCCGGCCACTGTCCGTACCGTGCTATCACTGGCACTTGCTCGAGCTTGGCCCGTCCATCAGCTGGACGTCAAGAACGCCTTCCTCCACGGCCTCCTCACCGAGACGGTGTACTGCAGTCAGCCGGCGGGGTTCGTCGACACCACCCGTCCTGACATGGTTTGCCGGCTCAACAGGTCCCTCTATGGCCTCAAGCAGGCACCTCGGGCGTGGAACCACCGGTTTGCTGCTTTCTTGCTGACCCTGGGGTTCATGGAGGCCAAGTCAGATACGTCTTTGTTCGTCTACCACCATGGAGCCGACACTGCGTACTTGCTGCTCTATGTTGATGACATTGTCCTCACCGCCTCCAGTGAGCCACTTCTTCGCCGGCTCATCACCGCTCTCCAGCAGGAGTTCGCGATGAAGGATCTGGGGGAGCTCCACCACTTCCTCGGTGTTACTGTTGAGCATCGTCCTACCGGGCTCCTACTTCACCAGCGCCAGTACACTCGGGACATTCTGGAGCGGGCTGGGATGACTGACTGCAACCCCTGCTCCACTCCGGTCGACACTCAGGGCAAGCTGTCTGAGGCTGAGGGACCACCGGTGGCCGATCCCACTGCGTACAGGAGTCTTGCCGGGGCCCTTCAGTACCTCACCTTCACCAGGCCGGACATCACCTATGCAGTTCAGCAGGTCTGCCTCCATATGCATGACCCCCGGGAGCCTCACCTCACGGCTCTCAAGCGCCTCCTCCGCTATCTCCGGGGCACGCTCGACTACGGCCTCCTCCTCCACCGGAACTCCTCCACCGACCTCACCGTTTACACCGACGCTGACTAGGCCGGGTGCCCGGATACTCGCCGCTCCACCTCCGGCTACGCCGTCTTCCTGGGCGGCAACCTGGTGTCTTGGTCGTCCAAGCGCCAGCCGGTGGTCTCCCGGTCCAGCGCCGAGGCGGAGTACCGCGCCGTAGCCAACGGCGTGGCGGAGGCTGCCTGGCTCCGGTAGCTCCTTGCGGAGTTGCACACTCCACCCTCCCGGAGCACACTGATCTACTGCGATAACGTCAGTGCGGTCTACCTCTCCACCAACCCCATCCAGCACCAGAGGACGAAGCATGTGGAGATCGACCTACACTTTGTCCGTGATCGGGTGGCCATGGGCGAAGTGCGGGTTCTTCACGTTCCGACGACTTCCCAGTTCGCGGACATCTTCACCAAAGGCCTCCCATCCTCGACCTTCGCCGAGTTTCGCTCCAGCCTCAACATCACCAGTGGCTAGTTGCGTCTGTGGGGGGTTGTGTGTGTTCTTTCTTGTTTTCAGCCTTGAACACCGCTGCGCCGGTAGTTCAGACTGCGGGGGGGTGTTGGAGTATGTTTAGGCCCATGAGGCTTAGGCCCATGTGGCCCATGTATGGAACTATATATAGCTACCCTTCTAGGGTTAGCCCTAAGCAATAGAGACACATCTTCCAACACACAGTATCACGAATAGGTTGGTGGGGAGACAGTGCCAGAACTTTTCTGAAAGTCACACTACTGGTGACAGAGTGGAGGTGGATGAAGCCGATTCGGTGGCAGCGGTTGTATCTGCTGTAATCTAAAGTGCCCTCACGTTTGGTGGTTTGTCGCACCCTTTAACGCTACTGCCATACCTGCTTGTGATGGCAGCACTGCTTTGGAGGGTGAGAACTCCTGGGCCACCAATGCCACTGGTACTGCCACCACTTGCTCCTGCCGGCACCATGGAGGCACACGATGATGTACTCCGGATTTCCGCCCTGGGGCACCTAGCGGATGGAGAGACGACCAGGGGCTTGCCGCGAGGACATGCACACATAGCGATGTGCCCACAGCGGGCAGTTATTCCGTCCAGGCAAGTACAGAAGCAGCTGCAGTGCATTCTTCCCTTGTCGTCCACCGGGAACACGTGTCACCATGCTGTTCGTGGAGGCAATGCCGGTTGTGGCTGGGTAGCCATAGCTAGGGATGGCGAGCGACATCACCAAAGGCAACGTGGCGGCTTGTGGAAGCCGCACATATGCCCAGTGGAATGTGTTGCTCGTGGTGGTCGTGGTGTCCACAATGTTCCACTACGTAAAAAAACTCAAATAGCTGCCAGCACCCTCTATAGACGTCGAACAAACGCGTGCCTGTGATATCAATTCATAGACGCGCATTCCCAATAAGAATTTGAAGTAATTTGCCGACAAAGGTCACCGGTCCTTAGGTGTTGGAGTTGCCCTAAATAGCCAAGATGGACAGATTCTGGATCATATTCATCTGCCCACACCAGGGACACTATCTGGGTGCAGAAATGTTAGCAACCGGTTTCCTTTGATCATCATCAAGAAGGCTGTATGCCACGCCTAACTTCTTGAGTTTGGCGCAATAATTGTGAGCAGCTGCAAGCTCCTAGTCGAACAGCTGCATTTTTAGGAGAGACTTGGAATGGATGGACAGATTTTCCAGCCCGTGGGATTCGAGGATGCTGAGCTTCTGCAAGCATCGGCACCGTAGTTCGGAGACAGCGTTGCTGATGTTGCACGGGCCATGGAATTGGACATGGCTCAGGGAGAGGTTGGTGAGCATGTTGATGATGCCCTAGGGATGGAAGGCAAGGCCTTGATACAGTAGCTTGAGCTGAATCTTGGTGGCTTTTCTCAAAGCAAGGCAGCTCAACGAGGCCTCCTCCACCTCCTCGTCATCGTCATCGTTGGCGGCGGCAGCATCGCTCTTTGGAACCACGTTGCAGTAGAGAAGGTCACAGGCCAAGCGGCGCTTGGCGGCAGGAAGCTAGGCACGACATCGTGGTTCGGAGAGCATTGCCAACATTGACGATGACGACAACATCCAGGCATGTTCAATCACGGAAAAAAACATTTGTTAGTGCGAGAACTTTGCTTCTTGCTGTCAAAGACATGGGAGAAGCGGTCGAGGACGTGTGCCACCTTGTGGTTGATGACGATGCAGGCCCAAGCAACATGGCCACAACATGTCCATCACAATTTGCAGTGACATGAGCATCGGTTCGTAAAAAAACATTTGTTATAAATATGAATTTTCTATGTATGCACTTGATTTAAAATGTGGGATGCATTTTTCTAGATTTGGTATGTCATCATTTCTTTGAATTCCCTACATATATTAATTTTTTTCCTAACTTACTAACTTCATTTGGTGGGGGGACATGGAATGATTTTTTTAGGGGATTTGGATTGTATTATTGTGGGAGGATACCACAATACAACAAAATCATCCATTCTTGGCCATAATCGTCTTGGGTCGCCAGCCTATGGTCACGTACTAGGTTTTTTCTAAGTGTTGCTATGGACTAAGCACCTGTGTATCACATCCAAAACATTTTTGTTCACCTTGGTTGTCACTCAATTATCAAAACCAAACTTGGTCTTTGACAAGCTCCTACATAATTCTAGTTAGCATGGTAAACAACAAGCGACCACTAGAACTAGGAAGCTACTCAAACAATTGCAAAAACTACTTGTGGAAAACAAGCAAGTGAGCAAAACCACTACATAGGCACGAGATTGCACAAAGTAAAGAGCAAGTGTAGAATACGCAAAGCACAGGAACAATGTAGATACAATATTTTTCTTCCAATGTTCAATGATTTGCCGATCACCTACTCCCCATTGTGGCATGTAAAATGATTACATATCACACCTAGTGGCATAAAATACATCCCACTCTTATAATCAGGTGGATACATGAAAAAACATATTTTACAGAAAATACTTTTTTGTTTCCAAACAAGTCAACAAATACTTGATTTTTGTACAGTAATTCAATTAACACATAGCAGATCGTTCAAATCGCAAGACCTTCCTATCGTCCTTACTCTTCCTACACGGCGGTGGATGTTACTATAGTTCCCTTGCATCCATCCCGCCTCGTCACACCGAACGCACCCACAGGTCACATGTCACTCTGACCATCATATCCCATCCCCACTTTCAAAATCTGCCCACACATCCCCCCACACGGCACCTCACACCAACCGGGGTGGCAGTATAAATGGTGCCTCACCACCGATCCCCAAACCCACCACAGAACCCTAGCCCTCGTGGACCAGGCAGCAGTGGCGCTAGACGTGGAATGAGAACTTGGTGGAGCCATCTAGGTATCGGAGTGGCATTGCTTGATTGCTCACTCACTACCAGGTTCCGATGATCCTGTAGATTAGCGCAACCAGAGGAGGGGCTAAGATTCGAAGAACATGCATTCAAAATTTCAAAAGGTAAACAAATGGATTGATTCAACCTCATTTTGAAAATGTATGATTGATTGTACCTTTAAATACCATTGATTGGTAAAAATAATGGGTACTCAATGAATACTCTTGAAAACCCCTGGGTGATGATGAGCAGCCTTTTGGAGCAGCTATGTGCGCGGCCAGATAAGCAGAGCGCTCAACCGTGGTGCATCATCAGGGCTCGCGGCCACCCAGATCCGGTGATGGCACAAGCACAGGACCGCACCGATGGTGTATCTAGCGAGCATGGGCCTCTAAGGCGATTTCACACACGTGGGCCTCGTGGACGGTAGCGGACGAGTAGATCCAGTGGCACCGTGGTCGATCTGGTGAGCGGCGGCAGATTGTCGATTGTCACAGCGGGCCCTATGTGGATGGGCTTAGTGGGCCAATCGATGAGCTTGCCATTTTTTAATTCATTAATGCAGGTGAGCTTATGTCCGCCTCGGTTAATCCTTATTTACCCACACGATTTGGTGAAGGCGAATGTGTTGCCTGCCTCCGAAAAATGTTTTTGCCCGAATGCCTAAACTACTACTATAGTAATGGATGACGACCTCCAACCATGGGGCGGGGCCAGAAAGGGGAAGAAGCATCGATAGAATGACGCGGTTGCCGAGTGTATTGAGTGCGAGGATGCGGCGACCACGGGAGCACCATGGCCTTGTCCATGTCAGGGTACAGCAGTTCGGGGAGCGCACAGCGAGACCAGCACGGCAGAAGGTCTTGCCACCAAACTCGAAGAGATCCAAGCCGTTCCGGTAGTCCCAAACATTCGGCACCAGCAAGTCCCTGTAACCAAACTCAGCACTCACCACCGGGCTAGAGGCATCAAGTAGCAGGATGAACTCTGAGCCAGAGATCCTGCACTGGATATGTAGACCCCAAGTAGGCATGGCGAGTGGAAGCGCCGCGAGGCAAGCACTTGCTGGTGAGCATGGCACTAACGACTAAGCTCCGGCATCCAAGGCGGAGAAGGATCTTGTCAAGGAGATCTCCGTTGGTGGGGGCGTGGTGCTACGATGGCAGCCCCGCTCGGTAAAAAATATTTCATGTAAATTATGATTTTTTCTCTATAAATGCACATGATTAAAAGTGTGGAATACATTTTTTTAGGTTTGCTATTGCATTATTTTTAGGAATTCCTTGTATATATTTATTTTTTGCTAAATTAGTATCTTCTATTATGGGGACATTAAGTGATTTTAGGGGCTTTGGATTGTATTATTGTGGGAGTATGTCTCAATAAAACAAAAACATTTATTGTTCGAAGAAATCAGATTTCGTTTCCAAAATGGAAAAGTCTAAATAACCCCCTGACGTCTTGTGTGTTTCCTACATAACTCCAAACCAACAAAATCATGTATTTAGCACATTGAGCTTTCCATTACCAGTCATTTGCAACCCCCCCCCCCCCCCACCGAGCAGGTTTTGCATACCATTTCGGTGAGAACCTTAGAGATGCCTTGAACAGTTGAGTTTTGCAGAGCAATAGACCTCAAATCCTGTGGCCTACGAGCAACATCTTTCTTAGGGAGCAGCACAAGGTAGGAGCGATTTAGCCGCTCAAGCTCAATCGTGTGAGAGTGGAAGGAATAAAAAAGGGCATAAATATCAGGAGAGATGGTATTCCATGAGGCTTTGAAGAAGACGGGGGCAAATCCATCGGGGCCGGGACTGGCCGTGGAGTGCATGCACCGGAAGGCTTGATGGATTTCAGCGCGTTCAAAAGCAACATCAAGGTGCCCAAGAGGCAAAGGTCCCTCAGGATAAAGGTCCTCAAGTTGGAAACCCCAGGTAGTAGCGCGGGCACACCCAAGGAGTTCATGACAGAAAGCGTGGAGGACAGCAGCCTTTTGATCATGGTTATGAATTTCGCAGCCATCATGTTCAAGCACCTGAATTTTATTCCGATGGTGACGTTGATTGGCACAGGCATGAAAATAACGAGTGTTTTCATCCCCTTCTAAAGCTGCTCTGACTTTGCTACGTTGCTTCCAGAGGAGCAGCTTGGAATGGGAGACCCCGCTCAGGATAGTGACTGCCGTGTAATTTGGTTAAGCTGAATACTGTACGAGGCATTCTGAATGCTGAGCAGCAGGCAGAGGAACCGCGGAGCTCAACATATATACACGGACTGTGCACGCATGTGGACGTGAGGCGGGAAGCAAGTCGTGCCGTGCGTACCTCCAGTGCGCCTGCTGCAGGTGGGAGAAGCGCGGCACCTGTACCATCCAACTCCGGGAGCTTGCCCTCCTTCTCCACAGTGGTGTGCCGCAGCTGCAGCCGCACGCTTTCCCTCACCTCTCTATCTGGCCGACCACCTCCGTCGCTGTTCTCGTCGCCGGGCCCGAGCCCACCAGGACCACGTGGCGCAGCAGAGTCTGAATCTTTTGTTGGCGATGGGGCTGAGTGTTGAGCTAGCCTGAGCCAGGTCCATTTTCTGCACCTTCTCGGTTTGGCCCAACATGTTGCTGCCATTTTTCATGACATCTATTACCATTCTTATCAAGCCGAGCATTCATCAATATTACAAATGTCGTTCCATAAAAAAAAATCAATATTACAAATGTCACTTCTGCCTTGTATATTCTCAATGTAAACCAGATAAGACATTCGGAATCTTATTGTAAGTTTTTATTAATCTCTTGTTTTTTTAGAACCTCAAGCACTGTTACAACAATTTCCTTACAAATATCTCATTTGAAATTGACAATTATTGCAAGTAGATCAAATAAATGAAAGACAAAGTTTACAAGGCACGATGCGATCATGGATTGCACACAAGTAAATGAAGCAACAACCATGATTATCTAGTATCCTTCCGGAGCCTATTGTACGGTAAAATATAAGTTACACATGATAAATTCAGATTTTCAGGCGCAGTGTGCATGTGGGTGGCACTGCGATCTGACTTTCCTTCCCTCTCTGAATCCAGTCCAGGATCAAGCCTCTCAGCCGGACAGGAGCATGTGCAACCCACGAATTGAGGAAGCAAGCTACCTTGCTATTCCAGCTCCCCAGCACCTGCACCTGATCTTCTTGCACCTGCGGCTTCCTTTTCCTACTACCTCCACTACCAGTTACCCTCCGTGGACATGGTGGCATCTCCTCCACCCTTGGCTTCTCGAACTCAATGTACTCAGTGCCATGTCTAGACTTCCAAAGCATTTGGCAGGCCGTCGCTTCGGGGTTCCGGTAGAAGTAATCTGCTGCCTTTGGCAGCATGATCTCATTCAGCTGGTCCAAGGTAATGTCAGTATGCACATAGTGCTGCTCTTCACCGTAGATGGTCACCACTGCAGAGTTCTTTTCTTCAGGAAGCCTGTGCTTCGTAGAACCATGGGGGGTAAAGAGGAGCCCAGCTCTCATGTATGGAGAGTAGTCCTGCGTAGAACTTTGGCATTGAGATGGTGAGGTTGTGGTCTGCTGCTTGTAATTGTGCTCGGATACCGGGACTTGACACTCCAAGTGCATTACAGTGACTGAATCCAGAGAAACATCTGGAATTCCTACCATATCTGGATGACCCATGCAACGAGGCTCATTATTCTGCAGACCTTGTTGCTTAACATGCTTCTTGCAACACAATGGGTCTGGATGAAACCACTGAGAGCAGAAGCCGTGGAGATCGTCCAAGAGTTTTCGTTGCCATAGATCAACATATGGCACCCATGAGAAGTCCTGCGTGGGCAGCTGAGTAAGCTCTTTCTTGATAGTTTCAATGATAGGTTGGAAACAAGGAGGGAAGAGCTGCAGGGAGTTCACTACGGTCCCAACTATGTCTGTGCTTTCTGTTATCTGCAGCATTGCACCAAGAAAGAAGTTATTTTCCGGTGCGTTATCATCTTTGTGGATGAATTTCAGACTGACTTGTATTCCATGATCTGGAGTGATAGAAGGGACCAGCCATAGAACATAAGAAGGGTACTCATTTCCCCAAACAATCTTGTGCTGTACCTCCATGCCTGCAAGGAGGTTCCTAACGAGAGATTTGAATGGCATGTGGCAGCGTGGCGTGCCACCAACCTCCACATATCCTATAAATTCACTGGCTCCGTCTGCATACCACTCGAACCTTTGAACCATGGATCTGCTCGGCTCATTTTTGCCACTGAAAGCGGAGAAAATGAATGACTTGGCAACATGTGCTATCTGGTTAGGGAGGGAGGAGTTCATCAGTTCTTGCTCCACCCGTTGCTCTTCTCGGATTCTCTGCTTGCAATTGTGCAGCATGTCATCGCACTCCTGAGCAACACGCTTCAGCTTCTTACGCCAGCGCAACAAGGATGCATCAGTGATCTTCCACTTGCCAGATGTCTCAAGAGCAGCCTCCAGCCGGATGTGTGCCATCTCTAACCTCTCCAAGTTTCTGTTTGCATCACTTGATTCCCCATACCTCTGAACGACACCAGATAGGATTTGGCTAACTGTCTCCTGGGCAACCATAGAACTGACCATCTCCGCGGCCATTAGGACTCAAGCATATATATAGCACTCCTCTGCTGAGGAGAAAGCAATATGAAACATTGTTAGAAATATGTATGAACCCTCTATTTGTTTCAGTAAAAGGATATATGAAAATTCCCACATGCAAAAATCTACACAACTGCATGAAATCTGGATGTTAAATGCAACTGTGATCTTAGATCAAAATATATTAAGAAGTCAGCGACGTCCACAAGTTGCACAGGCTATGAACATGGAGGAGACAGGTTAAAAATGATAGAGACGGGTGTGGAGAGATTGCTCTGCATGTCAATTGTGGAGTTGGATAATGCATAGTGCACAGCACAGTAAAATGCATTGACGGTCAAAAACTGTTGTCATAGTTTCTTATCCTCAAATTTTAAAAATGTGGTTTTATGTCCCCCCAACTAACTTATTTTTGGATTTGTTAATCCGTTTGGTCTGATGTGAATCTGACAAGTGCATGGTTTTTGAGGCTGTGCCATCCTATATATTGCGAGCCAATATAACGTAACAAAGACATTGTATAGTCATCCTATGAAATGTACAATATGCCTCAAAAACCATGGACACGTGGGGCCATAGAACCATATGGGCTCAACACATCTTTTGATCTATCCTTCAACACCCATAACCAGCTAAACACGATTTAGAGTCTTCCCATCTTCTGTAGCACCGGCGATATCTTTGTCAAATCCATCCCTATCGGTGTTATAGGAGACCATCATATCTATTTTGTCTCCATCATGGCTATTATCCCATCCATCAGATCAAACACAGCTTGGTTTCCACCACCATCTATTTCCCATTCCCATCTCCAGAATCCCGTTATCCAAACACCACCTACATTTATATACTGTAACAGTACACTTTATTTTGAAAATATTTGAGATTTCTAAAACAAGTAAAGGAGGTATATTTGGTAACTGGTCCTATGCAAAATAGTAATATGATAATCGCCTAAACAGAGCACAATTCAGTCATGCCTACCTAGTAAACCTAGGTCATCAAGGAAATCAAGGTAGAACAATCAGACGGTGGCTATCCAATCATGCTTTAGCTAGTAAAAAAATGCTTTCTACATATGAAGTCTATTTGCATTGTATCGAGAAATGCTTCTATGTTCTGTGTTTAACACTAATGCAAAAAAGCAATACTGTACAAACGTAAACACACTTAAATTTAGTTTGAATTCACATGAGCTTCAAAAATTATGAAACTTGTATTGATGGACCAAGTTTGGATTTATATGAATAACGAATTCAGTAAATGATAGTTTGAACGGAGGATATATGATTTTTGGACCTTGGCTGGACGTACAATTGGAGCCTTGGTGGTTTAATTAGTGCTTTGGGTGTGGGCCCGTTGGCGTTCTAGGCTAGAGAGACAAAACGAAGACAGGGTGGTCGTCAATACAACGGTTGATGTTCTGGGCTAGAGAGTACGAAGCTAGGCTTGCATTGGGGTGGGGGTGGTCACAGTTGCGGGCTGCTTACCGTGGTCGTTTGCAGCTCGCAGGCGGAGCAGATCCGCCGGGTGCCTGCAGTGAGAGGCGAGCAGTGGATGGGAGCTGGTCAGCTCAGCCGGCGCAGTGTTGGCCGGAGAAGATGGTTCGTCGTCGGCGTATATATATACATATGTCAGTAAGGGCCCGTTCCTTTGCAGCTTGGAACGGCTTCGATAATATCTATTGGTCTGCAAGGGACGGGAACGGTTAACCTAACGACGCCTAAGTCAACTCAAGGATGCTCGTAGTGACGACATTTTTTATTATCATATCATCCGGAATCCCGTCACCCGGCGGCTATGGCTGTTGACTGTTGACTTCCCTTTCTTCCAGGAAACGTCTTGACGACAGGAGCAGAGCAGACAGGTTCAGTCCCGTTCGCGTCCATGGATGCCATGCCACCTCGCTCGTCCAAGTCTACTGTCCTGCATATATACAAGAGACCAGAACGATGCATGCGCGCAGATGACGCATCTTGCTTTATTCCATATATAGCCGACAGCTGATGCCCAGCGCACCGTGTTCGTGGGATCGTTGCATTGGTCGGCTACAGTACAGCACAGGAATGCAATAATTTGGACTTCGCCGCCGTCGCACGCTGGCCACATGCAGCTACCGACGACACATTGCAGATGACGAGGGCTGCGTAAGTATATAACTAACCCACCGTCGACAGGGCCTCGCGTATAGTAAGTATACACCTAATGCGAGTTCTTGCCCTCTCGATAGATACCGGTGGTGCCTATGTGCTTGGAGTATCCCGATGAGGAAGAAGAGGAGGGACATGCATCCGGTCCCACCCTGAGCGCTTCAACTGCAACAGGAAGTGCCAAGAGTTACAAAAAGACGGACTTGAAGAGGGGCCAACACGGGAGGCACCAGGTTATGAAGAAGATGCATGCCATACTCAGGATAGGGCCACATGGAGAGTCCTTGGAGCCACAATCAGTCATCGGCACCTTCAGCAACCCATGCTCCTGTATAGTAGGGAGCACTGCTGATCACGTATTTAGATTGGAAGAAAGTCCCGAAGGAACTCAAGGACAAAGTGTGGACTGACATTAAAGAAATATTTCCGGTATCCATCGGACCAAATCAATGAAGACCTATGTAGGGGCATGCACTATTTATTGCAGGCAGAGCGTTTCGCACCCTCCGATCTAGACTGAACAATAACTACGTGAAGAAAGGGAAGACACCTTTCGAAGACTATAACTTCATCAAGCAGCATGTCTGGGATGAGTTCATCGAGAAGATGAGCACTGATGAAGTAAAGGCCAAGAGTGAGAAGTTCTCGGACCTCGCAAAGAAGAACGAGCTCTCACACCACCGAGGCATGACGGGGTACGCCGGTAAGAGGCTGAGGTGGCGGCAGGAAGAAAGGGAGGCAGAAGCGGCTGGGCAGAGTTACCCAGTACAAGGCGTCGACGTGAGGACAAGCGACTACTTATATGCCCGTTGGCTGAAGAAGCTAAAGGAGGGAAGGACCAAGTACAACGAGCCGCAGACCGAGGAGGCAAAGAAGGCTTTGCTCACGATCAAGGCGGCCAAGGAACACGGGGAGTTCATACCTTGCAAGAATCACGACGAGCTGACCGAGGCGCTAGGAAACCCCGAGCACCGCGGCCACATCCAGGGCATATCCTCGAGGCAGAGCTAGAAGAATGTGGATTCATGGCAATCCGACGCCACCTCTTACCACACGAGGCAGAGATACAAGGAAGGCATATTCCAGGCCGGCAAAGAAGCGGCGGTGAAGGAAATGATCATGGGGGTCGATACAAGATGCTTTCACGAGCATCGACCCCAAGATGGAGGAGCTAAGGACACAGATGTTTCGCTAGGCTGACGTGATGACACAGTAGGGTGAAGCCGCCGTACAAGGGCAGATGGTGCCGGGTACTTCACAACTCTAGAGGTACCCGGTCGATGAGATCGTGGAGCCAAGAACTGCCATGCTGCAAGTGCCCTAGGGCAGGATGGGGAAGAAGAAGAAGAAGGATGTGGCGCATGGAACGGTACAGCCGCCCAACCCTAAAGCCAGGTACCACGGTAGGCCCATCCCGCCCGAGTATGCCATGGTGGAAGTGATGTGGACGCACAATCACCACGACGACGATGAACTTGACATTCCCAATGAAGAGGGTGACATGACCCTCGGCCAGGTTCTCGGCACGCGTGTGCTATGGAACAAGGCAGATATTGTCTTGGACATGCCAAAGCCAGCATCAAAGCCCTCGTAGCCGTTGTTGTCTCCCCTAGGTTGCCCAAGTGATGACGATGACGACAACGGCGGCGATGGCAACGGCGATGATGGCGGCCACGACAGCACTCCTCCACGTAGCCCACGTCCGAACACGAGCAGCCCACAAGGAGGTACAGGGGTTGAACCGGGCCACCAAACACCGCCTCCAAGCTTGAGCAAAGGGAAATGTCCACCCACGCCGAAGAAGCCAGAAGAAGAGGGGGACAAACCCGCCCAACTCACCAACGTGGAATGGGCAGTGTGGAACATAGTAGAAGAGTACCGGTACATAAAGGCGTTCGAAAGGTATATATGCTAATGGCAACCAAACATCGTCAATAGATTACATGTGCATATATGATGCTAAAACACTATTCCCTTGTCTCAATAATAGGGATCGA
The DNA here is from genome assembly GCA_038087645.1 of Saccharum hybrid cultivar R570. Taxonomy (NCBI): domain Eukaryota; kingdom Viridiplantae; phylum Streptophyta; class Magnoliopsida; order Poales; family Poaceae; genus Saccharum; species Saccharum hybrid cultivar. The sequence goes on along the minus strand of JAQSUU010000347.1, from coordinate 7,482,099 downwards.
ACCCCGCCGTCAGTTTGGCCCCTGACTCCAGATTGCCCCGATAACTGTGAGAATGGCAGGTTCATGTTGCCGTTGGGCCAGCTCGTCCAGGAGGAGCCGTGGGAGGTTTGGAGGTTCCATCTCTAGTATATGCATGCTTCGAAGTTAGGCATGAAGGAGTTCATTCAGAGGGTCCCCAAGGAGTACTTCCACTTGGATGAGGACTCTTATTTCTCTATTGTCTTCCACGACATGCATAGGCTGCTATGGCGCAAGGACCTCGACGTCGCCCAAGTCACCCTTTTTGCCATGTAAGTTATTGCACCTCTGCATCGCTGTAGGTAATTAAGTTTGTTACGATCAAACTAACAATGCCATGACGACAACTTGTGCTTTGCAGGATGCAATCATATGCATGCAAGGAAATAGGGAAAATATTATCTACCTATCTCCTATCCGTATTACCGAGAGGGCCATCATTGACTATGATATATCGGACACACATCCGAGACTAGCGAACTTGCAAGGGTTGGAGCGAGTGGAAGCCTGAGTTTTGTTGCAAGGCGAGATCAAGTACAGAAAGGAATAGTACATCCTCAAAGCCATGAAGAAGATCTGGGGAAATGGGTGTATCCTTGCCGCCCATGAGTTCAGGTAAGTCAAAATGATACCTGCAAGAGCTATTGGGTTCCTAACCTTCATATTTCAAGATTTGAGATCCATGTTGTTTCAATGGTGTAGCTTGGGCGTCATGGGGCATTGGATTGTATTTATAATCTATCCACAGGATGGAATGGCTTGCTTATTTGACTCCTTGCGCCATACAGACAAGCATGGGTACAAGCAGTTCAAAACATGTCTGCGATAGTATGTGACAACATACATCTTCTTTTAAGCACTCAAATTATGATCGTATTTGTTGTTGACACTAGTGGTTGGCATATAGCGCTTATAGGAAGTACGTGTAAGACCCCGACTGCTACGATCGTAGGTCCGAGAAGAAGAAGCAGCAGTGGGGCACAAAACTGAGGCTGAGGCAAGAATTCCCGGTACTACTACTAATACTTATACTCCTCCTGCCCCTATTTGTACTAGTACTACAACAACTACTACAACTCCTACTGCTACTACTACTATCCTAGTACTACTACAACAACTACTACTACCCTACTACCCTACTAGTACTATCACTTACTCCTACTACTACAATTACTACTACTAGACCCTACTACTACAACTCTTACTACTACTACTACCCAATACTACTACTACTACCCTACTACTACTCGTACTACTACTTACTATTACATTACTACTTCTGCACTACTACCCGTCCTAATGATTTTGTGTTACATATATATATCATGCATGCAGTGTGCCAAGCAACCTGAAGGTTCACTCTTGTGTGGATACTATGCTTGTGAGTACCTCAGGGCTTGCGGGCATTTCAGCCACAGCTAGCGGCAGCTCAAGAAATCCCTAGATTGGTGGCAGAAGAAAAATGTGGACAGGAAGAGCATCACTCGAACAATAGCTAGCATTTGTAAGTTTGTCACGGACGAATGTGGTGAAGTTGGGGGTAAATTCTTCTACATGGGCAGCGAGCTAGCAATAGATCCAAAGTTCTAGAGGCTACACAACTGGAGAACTAGCGGTATAGACATGAATGATTACACATTGCCGGACATCTTCGAGTAGGTGACCTTAGCTTCTCCTGCATGTAAACAATGTGATGTGCTTTTGTGATGTACTTGTTATATGAACTTAGTGTGTGTGTGTGACATGATGGATCGCATGGAACAATCGATGACAAGGACGACATATGAATTCATGTAATATTTGTGTTTATTTGAATTCAAAATCAAATTCAAAAAACATTTTTTTTAATTCTAGAAAATCTTAACCATGGCGGGCAAATAACAAGCAACTGCCACGGTTAATCATTTAAAGGAGGCGGGCGAGTTAAAGCAACCGCCACCGTTAATATGTATTAACCGTGGTGGTTGCCCTAAAACGCCCGCCACGGTTAATATCATTAACTGTGGCGGTTGGCCAACCGCCACGGTTAAGGCCACCATTAACCATGACCTTTGATCCGTGGCAGTTAGAATACCCGCCACGGTAAATCAAAAACTCCCGCCACCATTAAAAATTCTGTAGTAGTGTAAACTACTCTTTTATCATGGAATTCTCCTATGTGTGTGTCATTATGCATAACTCCTATCATTTATCACTTACCTCACTTTAGTCTAGTTGGTGTATTAGTTTAGTAGATATATGATGGTGAATTATTAGTTTCTTTAACCATTGCCTCCCTATGGATAAATACGTTACTCTGGAATACTCTCGAGAAAAAGCTATAACGGTATCCGTGCGCTTGCGGAATTTTATGTGTGCGTTAATAAATACCAACACTAAGCTACCCTGATAATACCATGCACATGCATAGATCATAGCTGAGCACATCTAAGCTTGAATCCTAAGATCACCCATGAACATAGGTTCTATCGCCCAGCCCACGGAGTAGCCACCAGTTTAACGGGATGTCCGAGCAACCCAGTTTAGCCACCAGTAGTCCTGAAATCCTTTCTGAGTGATACGATGGAGTGTCCGACCCTAGTGCGGAGTGTGCATCAGCCTAACAGAGTTGTACGACCAAAGCACTAGAGAGCAACCCAGTCATCACCGAAATAACCGTGATAACCACGGGATGTTTGACTGTGAAAACAGAGTCAACTTATCCTAGAAACCCGGTACAGTGGATCGTCCATCACGCTTACACTATTTGATACTACCCTAGCCTCACATTAAGACTAAAGCATCAACCAATGATGAACAACCCATGCTACTTGTAACACCCTAGAGTCCAAATGGCTTAGATCCATTCTACACGCTGAGCGAACCACACCTACCACCATCCCACTTACACTTTCGTCATCGCTTCGCGTAAAAGGATTAACCGGGGGATGGTAGGATAGAGTCTAGAAGCCTTATATGTTGGTCTATCCCACCATCCAAATTGGGCTGGATGTTACATACACCCCCCTCAAAGGAACCGACGTCCTTGTCAGCCCAACAGACCCACAACCAGGCAAACGATGACCAGAAATGTTCCCTCTTAGCACACGCAACCATGCGTCCAGTGCCAACACATGTGTCATGCTGTGCACCCCGCAGGGCCTGCACACATAATGAACCCCATGTCCGCGCACCTGACCCGCACACGTCCGTGGCTGTGAAGGTCGGCTCTAATACCATTTGTAACGCCCTAGAGTCCAAACAGCTCAGATCCACTCTACACGCTGAGCAAACCACACCTACCACAATCTCACATATGCTTTCGTCCTCGCTTCGTGTAAAAGGATTAACCTAGGGATGATAGGATGGACCTAAAAGCCTTATATGTTGGTATATCCCAACTTTCCAAATTGGGCCGGATGTTACACTACTAAGAGCCCACTTATCATATGAATATAGGCATAACCAAAGCACAACTAGAGCACAAGACTAATACTAATAATAAAAGACTTGAAATAATACTTGCATAGAAAGTAATATACTAAGTAAATAAAGTACTTACAAATGAAGACCGCTCCAGAGCTCCCTCCAAGACTGTCACTACTACTAGAGCTACATCTAGAGAGAGTACAGAGAGCTACATCTCTTCTATGTGTTGGTGTGTGTTACAAGTGAGGGGTGAGGGTCCTATTTATAGCCTAAGGCGGAGTAGGGGCTACTCCATCGCCATGTCATTAATCTGTGTACCTTCCATCCTCCTCTGTTGGATCAAGTCGTCATTGAATCGGGGGTAGACAATATTTGGACATGTGCTTCTTTGCATGGGGCATGCAAATGGCGGCGGAGACCAAGGGGGGCGCCGGCCGGCCATAGGGTAGCACCAGCCAGCCCCTATGATTGGTGGGCCCTCCCCCAAGCTTCTAGAAGGGTGTCCCATATGTCATGACTGGGTGTGGATGGCTAGAAATATTTGTCACGTTGGTTGTATTGCCATGCCACATCAGCAATCCACGTGATGCTCCTTCTTGCCCTTCATCTTGAATTGACTTGAGATCAACGCATGGGAGAGCTTGTGGAGCAGCTCCCAAGGATCGGTGATATGGACAGTGCCAAGGTGGCATATGGGGGGCCGGGCGACACTCTAGTGTTCCGGGCGCCACCAAGTGGGCCCAAGGCCCCCTACCACCTCCACTTGCATCGTTTGTCCATTTTCTTCACCATTTTGTACATATTTTTGCTATAATTCCTGCATACAAATAAATCTCCAAGGACAAATGGAAATAGGTGACTTATAAATATAAATCACTACCTATGTTGTTGTTTAGACCCATTTTTGGTGCAATGTTGATGGTCAAAATAGGCATTTAGTGACCATCAACAATGGCAAACCCAGGCAGGCACCCCACTATGTATTGAAATATATTTTGGGCCTGTTTAGTTGGTGAAAAATTTTGGGTAAGTTCCTGTAGCACTTTTCGTTGTTATTTGACAAAATTTATCTAATTATGGACTAACTAGGCTCAAAAGATTCGTTTCGACATTTACAGACAAACTGTGCAATTAGTTTTTTTTACCTACATTTAATGTTCCATGCATGCGTCCAAAGATTCGATGTGACGGGTACTGCGCAAACTTTTTTGGATTGGGTGGCCAACTAAACAGGCTCTTTGGTTTCCCACATGTTCATTATGTGTGCATTGCATGTAGTGTTTAGCAAGCACCAAATGGTACACTTAGAGTAGCATGTCTATTAGTAGAAGCCTCTCATCTAATGAATGGGGATGGGACGATTAAAGCTATGGTTAGTATGGGTTAATGGTAGAAGTCAATTGTGAGAAGGGAACTCATACTTGCGAGAGTAGGATTGCACTTGGATAATTAATTACTAAAACTTGTGAGGGTACAACTTAACTTGATCATTCTTCTAATCTCTCTAAGGACTTAGAACTATGCACGACACCTATGTTAATCTAATTATCTTGCTCAAGCGAGGGGTAGGTCATTGTGAGATGGGATCTCAGACGACGTAGCTCGTGGAGCATTAAGGACCGTGTATTGGGATACATGAGACCGTGTAGCCACCCATACAGACCACATGTCATGGATGAGGGCGACAAGCCAAGTAACTGGTCTTGACCGGTTTATCCATGATACTGGCAAGAGAGTTGGCGTCGGTCGGGAAATATCGAGGACATTAGCCGGGCAACTACCTGACCCTATCATAGGACATTCGGGCCAAATTTGGGAAAGGTTGGAGACATAAGGCAACCCCTACCTATCACTCAGGTATGGAGGTTCGTCCCATTCTCCGTGTGGATATAGTTGTACACCTCTGCATAGTTTTTGAAAGCCTAGAGTCCCTCGGGATGGAACCCTTTTGGTTATCTTTCTTTCTATACCCATGGTAGTTGAATGATGGAGCTTGGAACAATACTATGCCTATTTGTACTTACTGTTGTTTATGAAGAGCATGGCATTTCATATTTAATTGTGCTTCATATGATTTTACTCACTCATACAAATACCTCTTAATCCTCTTATGCATCCACCAAATGTGTTATGTTGGAATTAAGTCCTGCAATTGAAATGTACTTATGGTGCTGCCGTAAAGTTATTTTGCAGGTGTTGTAGCCCTGGTGGATGTGATAGAGATCTCTAATCCCCGCTGCATAGTAGCCCTTGGATCGGGTGTACCCAAGGAGTCTACAAGTTATCTCTAATACAGGAATGAGTGATTTACCGAAGAGCGAAGCCTAGTTGGGAAGCTAAAGTATAACTTGCTACAGCTACAAGTACTTTGTAAACTGTTGTTTCTATTCGGTGGAGCAATTATGAGAGATTATGCGAGTGTCGGCTTGTCATTCTGGAAAACTTTATGTCACTCAACCTGATCCAGAAGAGGAGTTGCCTCGTGCGTTCCTAGGGATCCTCGATGTTGTTTTGCTTAACCCCGAGTTGGTCAAAAGGATGACATTCAATTAGGCATAGAAACACGTCGGACAGGGGGGTCCCACAACAGCCGGGTCCCACGCTCCAATGAGAGAAGGGGGAGAGAGGAGGAGGCGGGCACGGTGCTAGGCCGGCTTGAAGCAGAGGAAAGGGGGAGGGGGAAGAGGGCTGCTGCGCTGGGCCGAAAGGCAGATGAGGAGAGAAGGAGCCCGTGAAGCTTTTCTCATTTTCCTTTTCTTTCTCTTTTTCCAAGAATTCCTACACTAGGTTTTTGAATGCAAATTTGAAAATGTATGCATGCAGGGTGTACCACCATATGTTCACAGGCAAGCAAACATTCATCCACACAAACACGCATGTCAAGTTTTATACCTAAGTAATCTATTCCTACTAACGAAATTCTTAATTAGGTTAGGTTTGAACATATTTAAGTAAAGTTTTAAAAAGTTCAAATTTTTAGTGGTTTTTCAAAATAGGTAAAAAATTCTGGGTGTTACAGTGTCACAGTGACATGAATAGCCAACTGAAAGTTCATCCTAAAAGTTTGCATTAATACAAATACAACCATAAATAGATTAATAACATGACACATAGCTTAGGCTCTATTTGGCATGGCTCAAAATAAAAGGAGCCGGGGGTGAAGTCGAAAATAATGGTTTCACTGGCTCCAAATTTATTTTGAGAAGAGAGATGAAAATGGCTCGTTGCTACAATACACAGAAGAGCCGGAGCGAAAACAAGCTGGAACTCCGCCAAATGGGGCCTTAGTGTAACTCCAAGAGGCTCTGTGTAAATTTCAGTCTCTATATCTCTAGTTCAATGATTTTTCTCTTTATATATCTCCCATGTCTCCAACAGATTCTCTATGTTTGGTTCTCTATATTATAATAGTTTATTATAATTTTCCTTATGTATAAAAACATGAGAAAACTACCATATATTGCATTTAGAAAGTGATGTAGTCTCTCCAAAATGGAGGGCCAGAAGGGTGGTTTTGGAGAGCGGGAGTGATGGAGAGTGGTTAAACAGTCTATTGGAGCATGTTTTTTTTGTTTGTTTCTCAGTTTTGTAATAAAGAGCAAGAGAGCCTCTTGGAGATCCTCTTAGTGAGATAGATGAAATTAACATTGAAAAATATTACAAGTGCTATCCTATACTTGTAAGCCTCGGCTTACAAATGCATTGCATTATTATTTCATACATAATTTAGTAATAGCCAGAAAATGCTTAGTTTGTGTGAAACAAACACATAACATATACACATAAATTTAAACTAAAAAAAGGTGATGTGCTACAGTTGCATAATTTCCTAACATACAACATAGTGCTTCAGTACTTTTTTTCAGAATAAAGACTATGTTCATGTAACTATGAAACTTTATGCTATGCTAACTCTATCATTGAGGATATCTTTTCTAAAAGATTTTCCTTTTCTTTCTGCAAGCTTAATTTCCCTTTCTTTTTGCATCCAGTCCATGACCGGCCTTTGTAGTTGTATGTGTCTGGCTCCAAAGCTCTTCTTCCTGTGCTTGAAACAACTTCCTTTTTGTAGGATCCCCAATAGTTCTCCGTGTTCGCATGTTTGTTCTCAATGTTCTCATGCTTGGCCTTTCAACCTGAATGCATGCATCCCCATGCATGTTTAGACTTCCAAACCATTTGGTACACTACCGCTTCAGCATTCTGGCAGAAGTAATCAAATGTCTTTGGTAGCATGATCTCTTCTAGTTTGTTGCAAGGTAATGTCTGTATGCAAGAGATGATGTTGATCTCCACCAACTATCTCCCTTGCGTTTATTCTCTGGTATCATGTCTTCAGAAGGTCCATGGGGTGCAAAGGTAATTCCAGGTTTCAGATATGGAGAATCTTGCAGAGACATTATACCTCTAGACAGAGAGGTCTTATGTTTCCTATAAACAGTCCGTGGGACTTGCCACTACAAATTAAATTCAATTAGTGGTTCTAGCGAAGCATCTGATATTCCTGCCATGTCTTGGTTGCTAAAAGGTCGAGCATCATGCCAATCATGCTGCTTGCAACATAACGGGTTTGGGCAAAACCACTAAGTCAAAAGGTTGTGAATGTTAACCCAATGTTGTTTCTGGTATGAATAAACAAAGGGCACCCATGATAGGTCTTGAGTAGGTAGTTGAGTAAGTTCTTTGGTAATATTTTCTTCCATCTTTCTTTATAACTCAACCTGCAGGGGTAAGCCACCCTGGGTATTGCTATAAGAGAGAAGACCTTCTCACACACACCGAGAAAACCCCCAAACCCTTGCCCCACCCTGACATAGAGGCACTGTTGCCGGCCCAGTGAGAACCGGACTGGGCCTTTTGACCTGTGCTTTTGCCGTGGGACTGATGAGGGGATTTTTTTTAACCCCAGCTTGAAATTTGCTCCTACGGGGAGTCGAACTCATGAGCTGAGGAGTGCCGCTAAGGCCACCTAACCAGTTTAGCTAGGCACCCTTTGGCTAGGCATTGTTCCATTCTCTGCAGTTGTGAAGGGAGCCAACCATAGTAGTAATGAAGGATTGTTTCCCCGAACGATTTTATGGTGTAGTTCTTTGCGAACAAAAAGGTTCTTGATAAGGGAGCCAAATGGCATGATGTGATAATGTGGTGCACCACCAAGCTCTATGAATCTCAGGAATTCACTAGCTCCATCTGCATACCACTCACATCATTTAACAACTGATCAGCTCACCTCCTTGTTGTCATGGTTAAAGATAGAGAAAACAAATGACTTGGTAGCATGTGCGAACCGTTTGGGAAAGGAGGATTTCATTACCTCCTGTTCCATCTTTTCTTCTTCCAGGATTCTATGCTTGCAGTTGTAGAGTGTGTCACCACAATCTTGAGCAGCATGCTTCAGCTTCTTACGCCAATGCAACATGGATGCGTCAGTGATCTGCCACTTTTCTGATGTCTCAAGAGCAGCCTCAAGCCTGTTGTGTGCCATATCTAGCTTCTCTATTTGTCTGATTGTACTTGTTTCCTCTTTGTCATATTTTTGAACCAGACCAGACATAATCTGCCACTTTATAACGATGATGGGATCTGGCAATCACTGTTGAGGAACAAATATGTGAGAAACAAAAGTTTAGGCGAAGTGACCAAAAAAGCAACTGACTCACACTTTTGGAAAGGCCTCATGAATGTGAAAGACCAATGTTTAAACTATGGATCCTTCAAAGTAGGGAATGGATCTCAAATTAGATTTGGAAAGGCCCCACTAAAACTTAAGTTCCCTTCTTTGTTTAACATTGTTTGTAGGAAACAAGACACTGTGGCTAATTTTTTTCGGACTACGGCGCTCAATATCTCGTTTAGGAGACATTTGGTGGGTCAAAACTTGAGAGATTGGAACATAATTGTATCTTCCTTAGTGGACTTGAATCTTTAGGATACCTCTGATGTTTTTAGTTGGTCTCTACATTCAACAGGGCAATTTTCAGTTAAATCTATGTATGCTGCACTAGCTAATAATGGTGTGAGACTTTCATAGGAAATTTGGCATGCAAAGATGCCAATGAAGATCAAGATAATTATGTGGTATTTAAAAAGAGGTGTAATTCTAACTAAAGATAATCTAGTTAGACGGAATTGGAATGGGAAAAAAACTTTTTGTTCTGTCATATATATGAATCTATTCAACACCTGTTTTTTGATTGTGCATATGCTAATTTCTTGTGTAGAGCTGTTCATTTATTGTTTGGAATCCCAAGGCCAATATACATACATGACTTTATTTAATATATGGTGTAAATTGGTGGGGGGGACATAATCTACCTTTCTTAACTGCAGCGGCGCAGCGTTGTGGGGGACCGTTTGGCTCACAAGAAATGAAGTGGTGTTTGACAGATGTAGACCAAAAACTTTCTTGCAGGGTACTATTTAGGGGAACACATTGGCTTCGGCAGTGGGCACAGCCACAGTGCCATGATGACCAAGAGATGCTCCTACAGGTTGCTCAGCTACTAGAGGAGGTTGTGTTGTGTTTGTTGCGTTGTGTGGATGGTTATGTACTTGTCAGATTAGACCCCATTAGTGTAACTCTGGTGTCTGTTAAATTTCAGCTTGGACACATTTGTACTTGGGCTATAGGTTCATGTAGTCTCTGATAAGTGGCCTGATTCTACCTTATGTAGACGAAGTTGATTTTTTTATAAATCCTTTATCTATAAAAAATGTATTTCAACAAAATTGGTAGCATGAATCAAGTGGTCAAATAGGGCCCCTTGGGATGTCATAGTTTCAAAAGACACTGATAGCCAGAAAGTGCAGCTTTAGAAACCAGAGGTGCGGAAAACCATGGCTTGGAGAAAAAGGTCAGACTAGGGATGTTAAATCAAACTGCAGGACAGGGATTAATTGATGATAGTGAGGGGTGTGGAAAATTTTTTCCACAAGGGTTTAATGCTTACTCAGTCCTAGTTACTTGATGCTGTGTAATTTGGGTAAATAGATTGTTGTTAGGAAAAAGGACTACAATACATCTGATGTATCAAACTGCAGTCGAGGAATTGAATGTTGGCCACTATATATAGTGGCTAGTATATGTATGTGTATATGGTAGGTTATGTATACGGTAACTTTTTTCCACAAAACATAGGAACTGATATCATGACAGTGTTGCTTTAGAAACTGAAGGTGTAAAAGACTGCGGCTTAGAAAAAACCCCATTATGGAGATTCTAAAATTCCAAAAACATGTTAGTTTTGTAATACCAAAATTTGAAAAAAAAATAATGCTAAGATTTGTTGCATCCAATTGCATCATTGTTTTCCATAACCAAATTATTTTGAAAACTGTTGTATTTTTCCAAAACTAAAAAAAATGTTTCCAAACAGGGCCTAATAAGCTGCGTGAGAAATTACTAGGTCTGCAATACCAGGGCGGCATGCCGCCGCGCTTGACTTTGGCACAGAGATGGATCGCAAAGTCCACCACCTGCCCGGAGCTTGGTCGCATTCTGAACAGTGGGACTGCAGCAGTACGCAGTCACTGTTCCAACCGCATCCATCCACGTCAAAACATCTCGCCACCGCCAAAGGCGACAACATGGAAATCCATAGCCACCTGGCAGTGACATCTCATCATTTGGTTGGTTGATTCCTTTCTTCCTTCCCTAAGTTCAACTCCATTAATGTCGTGTCTTCGTTACGTTTAATTAATTTTGAACGAACTCTCAAGTTTAATTATTACTGATAGAATCAGTAGTACAAGAGTACAAGATGATACAGTAATGGGTAGAAATACTAGTCCAAGAGTACTAGTCACTACAGTACCGATAGAATTGGTACTACAGAGTACTAGATGCTATTCACTGAATAGCAGGGATTTCTTTGGCTTTGTTAGATACAACAATAATTGAAGGGTCCTGGTACGCTTATCTGTCAGTGTTGCATTTCGTTCGTCTGATAATCAGCTGTGGTACCTCTCACGTCCCAATCAAAATCCTCTCCACTGTCCAGAAGGTTAAATATTCAATGGGGGCTGAACTGATATGCTAGCGAAGTCTACTTTTCATTTTGGCATTTTACTGTGGAGCTTGATGACAAACATATAGATTATTAGTAAATCTAACAGAATCATGATCCACTGCTTTCTTTTTCCTTATACGTAAATAAGTTATTTCTCAATAAATCTAAGGAAACAGGGGCCTCTGACACTAATTTTGTCAGTGCAATCTATCACACTTCCGTACTATCCTGATTTTCCATAGAATTGTCAAGCCACGTCTTAATAAAAATCCTTTCCAGGATGTCAACATATTCAAAGGGATCTGAACTGATTGAGCCAATCAGTCAGGCCATTGTTTACTTCTAGTACTTATCATCCACACAGCACTCAGTGCAAGAGAACTAGACGCGACAATAGTTGAAGGGATGGATTTCTTTAACATGGAAACTTATGTGCAAATGCTGCGGCAAGGGCATAGTGTAGTAGCTTTCATGTTTTAATAAAAATACCCCCGATTGTCAAATATTCAAAGGGTGCCGAACTGATTGAGCCCATGTCCTTCTTTACTACTTGTACTTGTTACATGACACACTAGTAAAGTCAACTTTCCATTAGGTGGCAGTGCTTGATGATAAACATATTTTTCTAACATTTTTCTAGGGTGCAAATTAATCTATTTCTTCATAAATCTTAAGAAGCAGGGGCCTCTGCCACTAGTTTTCTTCATAAACTGCAAGCAGCGTGCCCTAGAAGAGGATGAGACAAGGCAGAGGAGATGAGGCAGTCCTCATTTCCCAAACGAATTGCCCATGGTACCAAGTTACTAATATCATCTTTCATTGGAACTAATGATGAGTTCAGCAGCAGCTCTGCTAATGTTCGAAGATTTGAGTGTCAAAATGAGTGAACGAGTTGCCCTGTTAGGGGTCTCGTCTTCGTGTTAAATAGCATGGGAACAGCCCCCATGGTGGCTTGTACAACAAGGTGGATGTTACAACAAATTCAGGATATTAATTAATTAGGTGTACGATGACTTCTTTTCCGAGAGATTAGTGTTAGAGTTACCTGGACTCCAACTCCCAGTCATCATTGGCTCTGTATCATCAAGTGCAGTACATCCAATGCTATTTATATTCACCCTCACATGTTTTTGTATTTACAAAATTTGATTATTATAAATTGTACATAAGGGACATGTCTAAAATATGTTGCTATGCATAATTCCCACACTTCTTGCAGCAACGCGCGGGGTATCATCTAGTTTACAACAAAGGGAGAGCCATGTAAAAAACACACTGAGCGCTTGGAAAAAAAACACGCTTAGGAACTTAGGCATGTGAGCAGAATGGCATTGGATGCTTCATGGAAATATCCATGTGCAGTTCCTTGAGAACAAATCCAAGGCACCGGACAAGCTTCCAAAATTCCCTGCACATGCCTCAGAGTTCGGTGGTCATTCCCTTCGCCTGGGTGGTCAGCAGACACTACAGCAGAGAAGGACATCACTGGCGGTTCAAAACCCCCCTTCACTGGCAGATTTTGAACCGCCATAACCAACTCGGCAGTGATGAGCTGATCACATCACTGCCGGTTATGTCAAACCGGCAGTGATAGCTCATGTATCACTGCCGGTTCGTGTTACAAACCGGCAGTGATACTTGAGCCATCACTGCCGGTTGTTTTAACCAACCGGTTGTGTAGATTATATTATCACTGCCGGTTTTCTTTGAACCGGTAGTGATATACTTTTCACAATTTGCATTTTAATAATTGTTTTATTTTCATTTCGAGGGGAGGTGGTGGGGTGGGAGGTCGGGGAGGTGGAGGTGGTTGCTATCGATCAATTTGATATCGATGTGAAGGTGGTTCACTACAAGAAATTTGGCTTTACGTGACGGTTTCTAGGTGACGTATTTCGAAAACGTCGTGAATCAGTTGTGGGTTCATTTGGACTCCAACAACCGGCCCATTTAGAAGTACCGAGTATATAATAGCAAACTTAGGGTTCTAGATCGAGCTCCCTCCAACACAGTCCGCCGTCTCTTCTCTTCTCCAGATCGGGCTCCCTCCATCAACATCACCGTCCCCTACATCGTCCCTTCGGCGGCCCCCTCTGGGAGCAGCCCGTCCGGTGCCGCTCACCTCCGGCAGCGGCCCCCTCCGGGAGCAGCCCCGTCCGGTGCGGCTCACCTCCGGCGGCGGCCCCGTCCGGCGCGCTCACCTCCGGCGGCGGTCCCCTCCGGCGCGCTCACCTCCTGCGGTGGCCCCCTCCGGCGCGGCTCACCTCCGGCGGCGGCCCGTTCGGCGCGGCTCCCCTCCGACATGGCCCCTCCGGCGCGGCTCCCCTCTAGCGGCAACCCCTTCTGGTGGCAGCCCCTCCGGCGACGGCGCCCCTCCGGTGAGAATCAGGATTTTGGTTCCCTTACAAGGTACAGAGACCTTAGCACCTGGACTGTATATCTATTTCCTGCTGCACGCGACGAGATTACGAACACAAATTGTTATTGGTTTCTGAAGAAACATCATGGGCTGGTTTCAGCTCTGCCTGCCCTTCCTTTTCAGGTTGATATGTAGTAATTGTTTTTAGGTTGATAGTAGAATTTGATATGCAGTAACTGTTTTCAGGTTGATAGCAGAATTTGATATGCAGTAACTGTTTTCAGTTAGCAGCACTTGATTAAACAAGCGCTGGTCGAGGTTGAGCTGTGCGTCCTGTCATCAGATTAAAGGTTGCAGCTTGGGATTGTGAAAGACTGGGACCTCAACTATTTTAGGTGGTATGTTTTTAATTTTAAAATAATTTCATATACTGATTCAGCTAGTACATGTTTAATGCTTTGTAACAGCAAATTCTACAATCAGCCCAAAAATACTAGTGACTACATTCATTTTGCTCTGCCAATTCTAGTATGCAAGTTTACTAATATGTTAACCGTGCACTGGTCCTGTTCAGCATCTGTAAGTGCAATAATCAAATTCAGTTCATGATGGTCTTCTGATCCTCCTTTAGGTTTGACACTGATCTTTTCCATTACATATTATATGTATAGCTGTTTGTTTGCTTCAGTGGGAAGGAATTCAGGGGACACTTATCCTTCTGCAGTTTTGTTTGACTAGAAAATGCTACACATAATTTGTTGTATGAATTTAGCTTTCCTGTTCTCTGCAGCTCACTGAACTAATAAGTTGCTTGAACTTATATATGCAAATCCTTCCAGCTTTTTACTTGCCTACCTTTTTGTTGCACCTGCTTGCTACCTGTTATGGGTTTGAATGACTGAACCAACAAGTGCAATGAACTGCCAATTCACTTTGTGAATCAAAAGAATTTCTGTGCAGTTGTTGTGGGACTAAGATAAACATATAATGTGTTTTCAGTGACCGAATTGTTGATATGTGTTGCTGCAAGCCTCAAACCTACTACTTGTATTTTTTTTAATGTTCTCTGTCTCTATGTGTACATCAGGGACAGCCATCAGGCATGCCTTCACTGGTTTTCATATAGCAGCAGTACCACTTAGACAAGGTAAGTTAGCAGTAATTGTTTGAGATTGTACATGACTTCTGCCTTGTTCCATGCCTATAATTTTTATTTGCCTACATATCAGTGAATATTGCACATGTGTCATTTGCAGGGAGACAAGTACGCAGATCCGGACCATGATGCAATGGATTTTTTGAAGGAGCGCCACTATACAGCAAAAAAAAAATCAAGCCTATGCACTAGCTGTCTAGAATGCTATTCTAATATAATAGTTGTGAAGGTCCACAAGGACCTATTTTTTGTGTTTCCGTATGATTAGAACGTGTTTTGTTAATGTACCAGAGATTGAGTTAAAGTTAATCAAATTATTGAGGTCTATTGTCTATTTGAATTTCATTATATAATCTGTTATGCTCAATTTTGATGTACAAGTGACCATTACATGGCATCTTAGATTTGTGACGAGAAACATCGTATGTGGCAGATGGATATGACGGTCTATTTCGTCACACACTATCGGGCTTGGCTTGGGCTGAATGGGCTTTAAGGAATTCCATGATGAACTCAAATGCCAATCTATGACGGCTTGTATCAATTTAATAAATGTATGACGCGGAATAGATGACGTTTTTCCAATTCGTCATGGTAAGTTAATTGTGACGCGTTTTTGCTTATCTATGATGAAAGTAAACCATCACGTAAAGCCAAATTTCTTGTAGTGGTTGTTGATCAGCGACAATACAAACCCATCAACATTTATATTACAAAAGTTTCAAAAAAAACTTTAAGTATCGAATTAAGAGTCGCATTACAATAGCCTATCAATGTGGTCTCTTCCGTACTGTGCCTTGTACTTCTTAGTCCTCGCAATGGAGAATGATCCTTTCTTGGTCAATATCTTGTCCATCACAAACCTTGCTATCTCCTCTTGAATTCCTCTCATCTCAAAATCTAGCAACTGGTTGTAATTGTTTGCTTTACGCTGTAATTGAAGCAAGATGATATTGAGATGCACAAACGTAAGACAAAACAATAGAAATGGGATGCCTACGTACCATGTCATCTCCCTTATTTGTTTTTGCGCCAAAGTATTTTAGCATTGCCCACATCACATAGAACCCGCATTCGTTGTTCCCCATCGGTTGATCTAGGGTCTTGAGATCCTCCATATACTTTACACTGAATGGGGCACTCCATTGCTTTTGCATCTTGCTATCGAGATTTTTCTAATTAGGTAATGCCTTCATTCTATGTGACATTGTAAATGAAGTGTGAAGACCGAGGACATTACAATATCCTATGTGATTAGAAAGTGTTGTGATATTGGGTTCACTTACTTATTCAGCACTTTGACTAGGGGGTCGATAAGAGAAAGTGGCTTTTTCTTTGAGTCCCACACCTCGATATGTGAATCTTGAAGATAGATATCTACGAGGATGAAATGGTTGCTGCAATCACAAAGTCCATGTTATTGAATGACATATCAAGAAAAGAAACACTAAAATAAGGGTCGAGAACACATACTCGCAGTTGTAGGGTAGGAGTACGTTTGTTTTGTTGTTTCTGAACATCCTTTCAAACTCAATCTTCAAACTTGTTGGTACATAGTCATCTTCACCAGAGGCGGTGCATGTTGTCTCATTTACAAATATGGGATCCAAGAAGTCTATATTGCTCAATTGCTTCTTTAGGCACCATTTTGCCATACACCTGCATAATAAACATATGATATATTCAAATGCAAATCACATAGTTTATTATAACGTTGTGAGGGTAGGGTACTTACATAGACCATAACATCAAAATTTGTGTATCGAGCGAGCGCCGTTGGAAGAGCTGAAAGAGGTGTTCATAATAAATAATATGCACTATTTCTTCAGGATGATTAAAAACCAGTCCGGGAGGGATGCAAACTTCAAAACCGACACAGTCTCGTTTGGCAGTATCCAGGGAGTAATAATCATGCAACTGTCGCATGTATGTTGGCAAATCTCTATACTCTTGTTCGGTGGCGACCAAAGGATTGCCTCTTGAATACTTGTATGCGACCGTGGCTTTTTCAAAATCTCTCGTTTCGTAATACAACTCCGTGGCCCTCTCCATGGATATGCCCATGTTGTTGGCCAAGTTCTGTATCTCTAGCAATTCTTTGGTGTGTATTTCTCTAGCTCTGATTTGATTACTCTCTTTGTTGTGTTGCCTTTCAAATTCGGTCTGTTGTCTCCACTTAGGTAGACTGGCTATTCGATTAAAGAAGGCAACGACGGCTTTCTTGCTTGGAGGCTCCACAGTCGGGTCCTTCATCTTACTCGTAATGCTAGCATCCACCTTATTTTTACTTGTCTGGGGAGCATTACCAACCGAAACTGATGACCTCTTGTGTTGCGAGGTCGAACCTGATCGCACTTTGGATTTTGGCGGAGGAGGAGGAGGTGTCTTCTCCTTTGGCTGTGGAGGAGGTGGAGGAGGTAGAGGAGGTGTTTTCTCCTTTGGCGGTGGAGGAGGTAGAGGAGGTGTTTTCTCCTTTGGCGGTGGAGGAGGTGTCTTCTCTTTCGAGGCAGGAGAGGGAGAATGAGGATCTTGCAGAGGAGAGAAACCTCTTGGCGGCGGCGATGCCGATGATTCACTGTCATCCTCATCATCCGAAGATGGCTGCTCATCTAGCTTGATGAAGCGTTTGCGCCAAGCCACATGAGTGCCCAAGTTGTGAACAAGACGCGGCCTATCTTCCTCCACTGGGAAATCAATGTGTATCTTATTGTACTTCTTATCCAAGATCTTATCAATGCTGACCCTGGCATACCCGAGTGGCATTGGCTTGCCATGAATGATGCCGCCTCCTCTTGGAAATGCTTGTCCGACCGCCACCTTGTCTTTTGTCCACTGCTGATGGATGTACAACCTGACATTAATAGGTCCAGTGATGTTGTCCACCGGATGAGGAGCATTGACCTCTTCTTCGTCAAGCATAGGGGTTGAGCCACAGCTACTGCGACCCTTGGGTACTGGGCTATTCAAAGTCGGGATAGGCTGCGGTTGTATCGAACACATGGATTGCATAGCTGACATAACTCGTGCATCAACTTGAGCAGCTATCCGTGCTTCCATGCTATCTTCGATTTCCTTTCGAAACCTTTGGAGCTCTTCTTCTCTTTGTGTTCTAGCCCTCGTCCGGCTCCTATAGGATGAAGATTCACCTTCGAATGCTTTCACCCAAGCAACATTCCCGGCTCCTCTAGTGCGACTGGGATGCTCCTTGTTTCCAAGTGCTTGTGTGAGCACGTCATTTTCTCTATCAGACTTGCGGTTACCTCTATTCACTTCCTTAGTTAAGGTTGAAATCCTCTGGAGGAGATTGCTGACGGGTTCACTACTGGCATTAAGGCTCTCATCACTATTGTATTGTGCCCCCCTTGTGAGTAGGTAGTTTACTGATCTGGGCTGCCAATCGCTTGTCTGAGGCCTAACGCCGCGCTGCTCTAGTTTCTGGACTTCCATTTCCCATTCTGGAATCTTCCTTACATAGCCACACGATCCTAGGCGATGAGGATCCTTTGCCTTAAGCGAGTTTGCTCTATTTCTTTCGCTTGATGCCTTGGCCTCTTCGGATAGCTTGTAAGCCTTGAACTCCTCCCAGAAGTTTCTCTGCTTGTTGTATTGACCTCTCTCAAAATTTGGTTCTCTGTCCTCCTTGATTAACTTGTACAAGGTTCCCTTGAAAGTCTTGAATGAGCGACCCATGATTTCCTTGGCCTTCTTCTTGACTGTCGCCTCGTCATAGTCATTAGGAAAAGTGAAATACCCTTTCAACTTGTTCCAAACTAGCTCCTTCTCACTGCCGAAATTAGGACAACCGGCAGTGATGATCCTTCACTGCCGGTTCTATGCTCTGACAACCAAAAATAATTGAGGGGTGCGAGAACTGGCAGTGATGACAACTATCACTGCCGGTTTGTGCCTCCCACCGGCAGTGATGACAACTCCACTTATCACTGCCGGTTCAAGCCAAGAACCGACAATGATTTGATTCTATCACTGTCGGTTCTAGGATAGAACCGACAGTGATGAGCCTGACAGCACAAAAAGGTTGTAGCCGTCATCTTCTTCCTCCACTCTTTTATCCCGAGAACAGAGGCGCGCGTTTGGGCCACTCCCTCCAATGTTGCGGTCGCCCAAATCCGTGAAGCTACCACTTGGATTTGGAAGAATGGCTTGATCTTTTTGCTTTAAGGTTAGTAACAAGCCTCCATTCCTTCGATTTTGTTGCTTAATTAGCTTTGTTTTGATGGCTATAATGCTTGATTCTCATTCTTATTTCTCCATTCTTCTACAGAGCACTTTTCTAATTGATGGCTATAATGCATTGTTAGTATGTGATGTTATAATTGGTTCTTAGGAGTAGAGTAGATTCTTTTACAATGTTGATGAGCAAATTAACCCATGTGTCACCAAACAATGCATTGTTTGGAGCTACATTGTTGTTCATGATCATGTCTCCAATTTTAGTATTTTTTTAAATTAATGTCTCTATTTTTATGTGGCATGGAGTAGAATAATTGTTCTACAATATTGTGCAATAATTATTTTTTATGGGGCTGCGATTTTTAATTTATATGGGCATTGTTTGGAGCTACATTGTTGTTCATGATCATGTCTCCAAATTTAGTCTTTTTTTAAATTAGTGTCTCCATTTTTATGTTGCATGGAGTAGAATAATTGTTCTTCAATATTGTGCAATAATTGTTTCTTATTAAAACTTTCCTATGTTTCCTCTGCCCGGCCCATTTTACCTGTGCAGACATGGATTGAGGGTGGATGTACGATCTGTCATGTACAGACCAACGGTACTTGACGGGCATCGACGATTTCATCAAGCTCGCTAGAGCCAATGCTGGGGACTCACAGCCTGTATTCAATCCATGCAAAGATTGCAAGAATACGAGAAAATGGGGCGACGTGGAGCATATACGATTGCACTTGATTACCAAGGGTTCATGAGAGACTACACGATTTGGACTTTGCATGGGGAGGTTGGTCAAAATGTTGCACAAGAAAACAATGATGATGTGCCCATGCCTAGCGTATCCCTAAACGCATTTCTGCCTATTGATGATTACCAATGCTACACAGTACCTGTGCCTACCAACGATAATGTGTTTAGGAATACATTAGTTGACGACACAGAGGAAAATGATGGCATTTCACAGTTTCTACATGATGTGCATGGCGGATTCCTTAGTGCTACACAGTTGAAAAACTGGAGATCATGAGAAAGGATGCAAAAACACCATTGTATCCGACCTGCCCAATAAGCAAACTGGAAGCCAACATCATGCTATTAGAGTTCAAATCAACGAATGGATTGAGTGATAAAGGCTTCGATAGCTTGTTAGGTATACTACATAAACTGCTCCCGAAGGGTAGCGAGTTACCAGAAAATACTTACCTGGCCAAGCAAATGATTTGCCCAATCGGCCTCGAGGTTGAGAAAATACACGCGTGTTCCAACGATTGCATATTGTACCGTGGAGAAAAATACAAAGACTTGGATGCGTGTCCCAAGTGTAAAGCTCCCCGATACAAGCAAGGGCCGTCAAATCAGGGAAGCAAGACCAGAGGAGGGCCCATAAAGGTCGTATGGTATTTTCCTATAGCTCCACGAGTGCATAGGTTGTTTGCAAATGCAAAGTCAGCCAAACTGTTACGTTGGCACGGCGAAGAGCATAAGAAAGATACAATGTTGAGGCACCCCGCCGACGGGTCGGACTGGAGGACTATCAACACTATGTTCTATAAGAACATCGGTGGAGAGGTAAGGCATCTTTGGATAGGTTTGAGCACAGATGGGATGAATCCGTTTGACCAGGTTAGAAGCAATCATAGCACTTGGCCAGTGACGCTATGTATATACAACCTTCCACTCTGGCTTTGTATGAAACGGTCATACATCCAGATGCCACTACTAATCCAAGGGCCAAAACAACCTGGTAATGATATCGATGTGCTTCTACAACCAGTGATCGATGAACTACTACAAATGTGGGAGACGGGTGTGAAGGATGTTTGGGATGAGTACAAAAAAGAACATGTCATGATAAAGGCTATACTTATCGCTACAATCACTGACCTGCCAGGGCGAGGTTGCTTGTCTGGAGAGAAGACAAAAGGATACACTGGGTGTGTCGAGTGCTTGGACGAGACTGATGCTATACATCTACCAGAAAACAAGAAGATGGTCTATATGGGACACCATAGGTTCCTACGAAGGGATCACCCTTACCGTAGGAATAGAAAAGATTTTAATGGGACTACTGAGAAACGTGGACCTCCAAAGTATCGAGACGGGAAACAGATACTTAAACAAGTAAGCAAACTCACAGATGTTGTCCTTGGGAAGGGGGAAGGGGCAGTACCAGTGCCAGCCGGTAGTATCTGGAAGAAAAAATCAATCTTTTGGGAACTACCTTATTGGCCACTTTTGAGTGTACGTCACTGTCTTGATCCAATGCACATAACTAAAAACGTGTGCGGTAACACACTTAACACGTTGATGAACACCGGGGGAACAACAAAGGATTCTCTCGCGACACGCTTGGACATGCAACACCTGGGCCTCAGGAAGGAGTTGCACCCAATAACTCTTGAGGATGGCCACTTGAAACTTCCGGTGGCATCATGGACACTGAAAAAGGAAGAAAAGGACATGCTTATTTCTTTCTTCAATGATCTCAAAGTGCCAACTGGCTACTGTGCGAACCCGAAGAGGCTAGTTAACATGAGAGAACTTAAGTTTAACTATGGTTGTATGAAGGCCCATGACTGTCATGTCATTATGACTCAGCTGCTCCCAGTTGCCCTGCAAGGTATCCTCCCTGACAAGGTCCGTGCCCCAATCATAAAGTTGTGTTCGTTCTTCAACGCGATCTCTGAAAAGGTCATTGAAGGGGCCAAGCTAGACCAGCTGAAGCAGGAGATAGCCGAGATTCTATGCAGGCTTGAGATGCATTTCCCACCGACTTACTTCGACATATTAGTGCATCTACTTGTTCATCTTGTGGACCAAATTAAAGCCCTTGGCCCAATGTACCTACACCAGATGTTTCCTTTCGAGAGGTTGATGAAAGTTTTCAGGCGGTATGTTAGGAATAGATTCAGACCAGAAGGGAGCATGGTAGAAGGATGGACAACGGAGGAGGCCATTGAGTTCTGCACATATTATATGGACATCAATCGGGTCAGAGTTCCAGTATCTCATCACGATGGAAGACTAGGGGGCAAAGGAACGATAGGTGAGAAAGCTGTCAAAATAGTCGAAGTGGTTTCCTTCAGACAGGCACACTTCGCTGTTCTCCAGTAGGCCGACGGTGTGATGGCATACATTAATGAGCACAAGCAGTTACTGCATAGTAAGCACATCGGTAGGTCATAGGCTTGGCTTGAGAAAAAACATAAGGAGGAATTCGGTGACTGGTTTCGACGCCGCAGGCTAGGAATGGTGACGGGATGTCAGCTAGATCTCTTAGCTCCCGGACCTTCGACTACGGTGATGATGTACCAAGGTTATGATATAAATGGTTTTACATTTTACACAAAAAAACAGGATGGAAAGAGCACCAACCAAAATAGTGCTGTTTGTTTCGACGCCCACGATGAATACGGCACGGTGGAGGCAACATACTATGGTTTCATAGATGAGATATGGGAGCTAGACTATGGACGACAGTTGAAGGTCGCTCTTTTCTGTTGCCAGTGGGTCCGGCTAGATGAAATCAACACCGACAATGATGGGTTCACTACCGTTGATCTATCCAAGACCGCATACAGAGATGACCCCTTCGTCCTTGCAAAGGATGTTTTGCAAATCTTCTATGCAAGGGATAACAATACAAAGGGAAGACTACAAGTAGTCATGCAAGGCAAAAGGAAGAATGTCGGTGTTGAAGGAGTGACGGACGAAGAAGAGTACAAAGGTTATCAAGAAATGGCTCCTTTTGGGGCAGACATTACCCTACCTATCCTTGAAGAGGGTGACGAACCTGCTTACCTCCGGAGTGATCACGATGAGGCCATCATAGTTTTTGCACCGTGAATAGTTAGAATATCATAAACTATGTAATCCTTAATGAAATGTTGTTTTAGTAATTTGCATCGAATTTGAGATCATATGGAGTTGTAGAGATTGATGAGTTCTACCCTATTATTTTGGAACTTTGTTGATATAATGGATGCCATGTTTCCAACAAAGTGACATAACTTTGTGTGAGACAGAGCACTTTATGAGACATGCCTAATAAAACTTTCTCAAATTGAGAAATGACTAAAAATAAAAGTTGTAGACATTCATGAGTTCCACAACTTTGTTGTTTACAACTTTTCCATTTGAGATCAATTGGGGACCCAAAATGTTTAAAAATAATCAATATCACTACCGGTTCTAATAAGCACCCGGCAGTGATGTCCCATATCACTGCCGGGTGGTTATTAGAACCGGCAGTGATGTTCCATATCACTACCGGTTCTAATAACCACCGGGCAGTGATATGGGACATCACTGCCGGGTGGTTATTAGAACCGGCAGTGATGTTCCATATCACTACCAGTTCTAATAACCACCGGGCAGTGATATGGGACATCACTGCCGGGTGGTTATCAGAACCGGCAGTGATATGGGACATCACTGCCGGGTGGTTATTAGAACCGGCAATGATATGGGACATCATTGTCGGTTTGTAGTTCTACCCGGCAGTGATGCGGGGTTATATAAGGCGCTAGCGCGCTCCAAGGCCAGTGCACGACACTTGCGTGCTCGACGTTGTCCGCCAGTGCACGCCGCCGCCGCCCGACGCGCATTGCACGATGCCGCAGCCCGACGCCGTCCCCTACCGCTTCCTCAACGCCGCCGTCCCCTACAGCTACGCCGACGCCGCCAGGAGCTCCTCCACGTCGCTGTTGAGCGCGCCACCCCTTACTCGGTGAGTGCCCATAAGGTGTTCGATAGAATGCCCATAAGGGGCTGGGAGCGGCGGCGATTGGGGCGTCTGCTGCTGCTCTTCAGATTTGTTGCTCACTTTGATCTCGAGGAGACGCTCGACAGGCTGCCTACAGATGGGGCACCGAGTGGTTTGGTACCTCAGGACCTTGGCGCATTCACTGCACATGCACTGCAGTAAAGACGAAATGAAATGTCAGGGTTTAGCACATATGCTAATGCAACATTAAATCAGTTCTGAGAAAATGGAAGTTGCTTAGACATCAGTATGGTACTGCCCACTTTTCTAGACCAATATTCCGAATATGGAATACTGTAGATCATATAGTTGGGAATCTGGGAAGCACATATTATCAAAAGATAACTCTGTGTTTAATCTGGAATACCGTCAAATAATGAAAACTTATACCATGTTACTTCAATAATAGACTGCTAGTTTCTAACAAAAAATGTAGTCCTTGAATAGATTGCCAGCAGACTTACCATATGCCTACATGGAAGGACAGTAGTATCCCTCGACTCTGAGAGGCAAATAACACATTCTTTGCCTGGATCATTTGCATCAGCATCACCTTCCATGGAGTTCCCTATGCCATATATTTCTTGCAGTTCATACCTAGTTCCATTGACCCAAAGGATGTGGCAAACAACTCTTACTTGATAATCCCCATTTTCTTTCTTTTCAAACACGGCCTGGGTGATCTGTGAGTTAGGAGTTTTCATCTTTTGGTCATCCCCTTCTGGTGGGTGATCAACAGACATTGCTGTTTCAGCTTTAACTACAAGTAGGTATACATCCATGTCCCCCTGCTTTAATAAATCCGATTCTTCAAACACTGAAAAGTCAATTCCTGTTCCTGAAGGTTGCCTGAATTTTTGACCAAGACCCTCTTTGAAGCTAACAGTAACGGGCTTAATTAGGTCTTCTTTCACTGCTGTTAGATTGCAGTTGAGCTCTTCCTTTGCGAAGAAGTAAACAATCATGCTATTCAAGGAAGCAAAAAAAAGGTCACCTTACATAATAGCAAGAATAGAACTTCTTTTGTTAGTAATAAGAAATTCAAGCTGCAAGGTTTGTCTCATGCTGTAAAACGAATTTCCTATATAGTAAATAACTGTGCACCTTATGCCCATAAGGTTTCTATTTTTTTAATTGCCTGTCGAAATGCATGTCCAGAAACATGACTCGTCATCGCCAATTCACCACCCGTCGCCGAACTACTGATACCCCACAAGCAGAGAGCACTGCGACAGGAGCGCCGCAGGATCCAACTAATGGTGGTGGTAACAATCAGGACGATTGGAGCCCTAGCCATTATCTGCAGCTAGACCAAGGAGACGAGGTAATAACTTAGGTCATACCTAATAACGTGATAGTAAGAAATCACGCTAGATAAGTTTGATGGGGACTTATTTATGAATTTTGAAGCAGGTTCTACCGCAAGAGCCAAGTGGTGAGGGTACCAGCAGGACTAAGCGTGGTGCAACAAAGCTTCCTCAAACAAGTAAACATTGGCACATCTCTGAGTTCGACCAAGTAGGGGAGCCGGTGGAGCCTCTTAAAGCATTAGGCCCATACAAGAGTGTCATCGGGGCACTTGTAAGAGACTTTATCCCGATCAAATACAGGAAATGGACTGGTCGTGAGGATGACCCATGGAGGGTTCCAGAAAGTGAGAAGGAGCTAGTTTGGAACAAGTTGAAAGGGTATTTCACTTTTCCTAATGACTATGACGAGGCGACAGTCAAGAAGAAGGCCAAGGAAATCATGGGTCGCTCGTTCAAGACTTTCAAGGGAACCTTGTACAAGTTAATCAAGGAGGACAGAGAACCGAATTTTGAGAGAGGTCAATACAACAAGCAGAGAGACTTCTGGGAGGAGTTCAAGGCTTACAAGCTATCCGAAGAGGCCAAGGCATCAAGCGAAAGAAATAGAGCAAACTCACTTAAGGCAAAGGATCCTCATCGCCTAGGATCGCGTGGCTATGTAAGGAAGATTCCGGAATAGGAAATGGAAGTCCAGAAACTAGAGCAGCGCGGCGTTAGGCCTCAGACAAGCGATTGGCAGCCCAGATCAGTAAACTACCTACTCGCAAGGGGGGCACAATACAATAGTGATGGGAGCCTTAATGCCAGTAGTGAACCCGTCAGCAATCTCCTCCAGAGGATTTCAACCTTAACTGAGGAAGTGAATAGAGGTAACCGCAAGTCTGATAGAGAAAATGACGTGCTCACACAAGCACTTGGAAACAAGGAGCACCCCGGTCGCACTAGAGGAGCCGGGAATGTTCCTTGGGTGAAAGCATTCGAAGGTGAATCTTCATCCTATAGGAGCCGGGCGAGGGCTAGAACGCAAAGAGAAGAAGAGCTCCAAAGGTTTCGAAAGGAAATCGAAGATAGCATGGAAGCACGGATAGCTGCTCAAGTTGATGCACGAGTTATGTCAGCTATGCAATCCATGTGTTCGACACAATCGCAGCCTATCCCGACTTTGAATAGCCTAGTGCCCAAGGGTCGCAGTAGCTGCGGCTCAACCCCTCTTCTTGACGAAGAAGAGGTCAATGCTCCTCATCCGGTGGACAACATCACTGGACCTATTAATGTCAGGTTGTACATCCGTCAGCAGTGGACAAAAGACAAGGTGGCGATCAGACAAGCATTTCCAAGAGGAGGCGGCATCATTCATGGCAAGCCAATGCCACTCGGGTATGCCAGGGTCAGCATTAATAAGATCTTGGATAAGAAGTACAATAAGATACACATTGATTTCCCAGTGGAGGAAGATAGGCCGTGTCTTGTTCACAACTTGGGCACTCATGTGGCTTGGCACAAACGCTTCATCAAGCTGGATGAGTAGCCATCTTCGGATGATGAGGATGACAGTGAATCATCGGCATCGCCGCCGCCAAGAGGTTTCTCTCCTCTGCAAGATCCTCATTCTCCCTCTCCTGCCTCGAAAGAGAAGACACCTCCTCCACCACCAAAGGAGAAAACACCTCCTCTACCTCCACCGCCAAAGGAGAAAACACCTCCTCTACCTCCTCCACCTCCTCCACAGCCAAAGGAGAAGACACCTCCTCCTCCTCCGCCAAAATCCAAAGTGCGATCAGGTTCGACCTCGCAACACAAGAGGTCATCAGTTTCAGTTGGTAATGCTCCCCAGACAAGTAAAAAGAAGGTGGATGCTAGCATTACGAGTAAGATGAAGGACCTGACTGTGGAGCCTCCAAGCAAGAAAGCTGTCGTTGCCTTCTTTAATCGAATAGCCAGTCTACCTAAGTGGAGACAACAGACCGAATTTGAAAGGCAACACAACAAAGAGAGTAATCAAATCAGAGCTAGAGAAATACACACCAAAGAATTGCTAGAGATACAGAACTTGGCCAACAACATGGGCATATCCATGGAGAGGGCCACGGAGTTGTATTACGGAACGAGAGATTTTGAAAAAGCCACGGTCGCATACAAGTATTCAAGAGGCAATCCTTTGGTCGCCACCGAACAAGAGTATAGAGATTTGCCAACATACATGCGACAGTTGCATGATTATTACTCCCTGGATACTGCCAAAGGAGACTGTGTCGGTTTTGAAGTTTGCATCCCTCCCGGACTGGTTTTTAATCATCCTGAAGAAACGGTGCATATTATTTATTATGAACACCTCTTTCAGCTCTTCCAACGGCGCTCGCTCGATACACAGATTTTGATGTTATGGTCTATGTAAGTACCCTACCCTCACAAGATTATAATAAACTACGTGATTTGCATTTGAATATATCATATGTTTATTATGCAGGTGTATGGCAAAATGGTGCCTAAAGAAGCAATTGAGCAATATAGACTTCTTGGATCCCATATTTGTAAATGAGACAACATGCACCGCCTCTGGTGAAGATGACTATGTACCAACAAGTTTGAAGATTGAGTTTGAAAGGATGTTCAGAAACAACAAAATAAACGTACTCCTACCCTACAACTGCGAGTATGTGTTCTCGACCCTTATTTTAGTGTTTCTTTTCTTGATATGTCATTCAATAACATGGACTTTGTGATTGCAGCAACCATTTCATCCTTGTAGATATCTATCTTCAAGATTCACATATCGAGGTGTGGGACTCAAAGAAAAAGTCACTTTCTCTTATCGACCCCCTAGTCAAAGTGCTGAATAAGTAAGTGAACCCAATATCACAACACTTTCTAATCACATAGGATATTGTAATGTCCTCGGTCTTCACACTTCATTTACAATGTCACATAGAATGAAGGCATTACCTATTTAGAAAAATCTCGATAGCAAGATGCAAAAGCAATGGAGTGCCCCATTCAGTGTAAAGTATACGGAGGATCTCAAGACCCTAGATCAACCGATGGGGAACAACGAATGCGGGTTCTATGTGATGTGGGCAATGCTAAAATACTTTGGCGCAAAAACAAATAAGGGAGATGACATGGTACGTAGGCATCCCATTTCTATTGTTTTGTCTTACGTTTGTGCATCTCAATATCATCTTGCTTCAATTACAGCGTAAAGCAAACAATTACAACCAGTTGCTAGATTTTGAGATGAGAGGAATTCAAGAGGAGATAGCAAGGTTTGTGATGGACGAGATATTGACCAAGAAAGGATCATTCTCCATTGCGAGGACTAAGAAGTACAAGGCACAGTACGGAAGAGACCACATTGATAGGCTATTGTAATGCGACTCTTAATTCGATACTTAAAGTTTTTTTTGAAACTTTTGTAATATAAATGTTGATGGGTTTGTATTGTCGCTGATCAACAACCACCTTCACATCGATATCAAATTGATCGATAGCAACCACCTCCACCTCCCCGACCTCCCACCCCACCACCTCCCCTCGAAATGAAAATAAAACAATTATTAAAATGCAAATTGTGAAAAGTATATCACTACCGGTTCAAAGAAAACCGGCAGTGATAATATAATCTACACAACCGGTTGGTTAAAACAACCAGCAGTGATGGCTCAAGTATCAATGCCGGTTTGTAACACAAACCGGCAGTGATACATGAGCTATCACTGCCGGTTTGACATAACCGGCGGTGATGTGATCAGCTCATCACTGCCGAGTTGGTTATGGCGGTTCAAAATCCGCCAGTGAAGGGAGGTTTTGAACCGCCAGTGATGTCCTTCTCTGCTGTAGTGACATTGCTTGCCATCGAGCTCTATCCCTTTCCCTCTTGCGTTCTTTAGCATCAGCTGTAAATTGAATTAATAAAAGCCAACAGCCACATAGTACATACTATGCAATATTTGAAACGATGTTGCATTATGTTACCTTGTTTGGCGGTGTTAGTCTTGTCTTCCAATGGTGCACGAGAATTATTTTCCATTGTATGAATCTATGATAGAAATAGGCAACGGTTAAAATAAATTGCAACCATAGCACTTAAACCACATAGTGAAATCTCCACTGGCTACTGCAGCTGTAGGAACATGCATACAAGCCATACACATTCTCATGTTCCCATCGTCAAGATGTCACTATACCACAAGTGGTAGAGAGGCAAGAGTAACATGTGCATACTGAGTTACTGACCCAATTTGGATTTTCTGATAGAATAGACCCTCTCGCCCACCATTTTTACAGAAATAACTTGCAAAAAAATCTGACTATCAGTTTTTAGTTTCAGATACACGGGTGCATTCCTATAGCCGGTGTCATTATTTTCTTTGAAAAGTTTACTCCGATGAATAGTCTGTCTAATCACAAAAGTTTTGAGATTCTGCTCTATAGTATGGCGAACAAAGATCACATTTCCATAGTACCATCATCCTTCTCCCTATGTTAATTATCATGTGATTGTTTTTTTTTGAAAACCTATTATCACGTGATTGTAAGAGATATTAATACTAAATCAAATACCATTCATACAGATGAGTGCAACTTCTAGTAACAGATTGCAAATATATACATTAGCATTTGTATTCAAGAGTTTTGAATCTTCATCGAAGTAAGAAGGCTTCAAAATGTAATATGCATCGTTAATGAAACCCAGCCCCATATTAAGTGAAGGAATTACATATCTAACCTACAGGATACAACAAAATTTACTGTGAACCCATATATATGCTAAAATTACAGGCTGTTGTACCATACAGGATGCAACAAATATTATGGTGGTGTGGAGATCATCACTGATGCATGCTGTATATTTTATTATTTTATCACGTCGCTTATTCTCTAATTCTCATATCCATACAATAATTTGGAGCAAGAGCCAAGGAAGAAAAAGACCTCACTACATTCCGATGCTTTATCGCTTTGAATATGAACATGTGCAATATATGTGTAAATAATAGCAACTTTGCATAAGAGAATATTACTTGGGCGATGCACAAGTTGTGCTATGGAGAAATTTTCATATCCATTCAACCATTCTTTCAAGGCCTCATCAAGGCACTCTGAAGATGACAACAATCAGCTCAACCAGTTGACCCACAGGCAACTTGGTCTGCACCAAAAAAGAATAAAAATGTAATGATATAGAGGTACTAACCAAAGCTTTAGCTCAGCTTGATAACCCAACTTAAAGAACTGAATCAGAAAAACCTTGATAGAAATAAAAATGATATGAGAAACAAACGGATGTTGGTGGATGTACATTATGGTGATGGCAAAATAAAAATTGTTTGACTTTTAAAATTGAAACAGGTGGACATAGAACCTATTGGAAATTCTTTAAGATCACTGAAATATATTAATACCATCAAAATGGAAGTTTCAAACTGTGTGTATCACCATTACCAAAAAAAAAAGCAGCTGGACTAATAGAGCTGAGTAATGCATAATGCAGAATTTAAATACATGTATATTAGTGAGCTGGAAAACTATAATAATCATCTGAAAAAGGCCACTACCTGCTGCACGGGTTGTCAGGGCCAGTAAGTCCAACACAAAACCATCTCTTGGTCGATGATGATATGGATGTGGATATAACCTATACTTTGCGATGCACCCAACAGAACCTTGCTAAACAGTGCAGGTTGCACCTCCTACTGATCCTAATGGTCCTCTACGGGATATGCTGAAGAAGACCACATCACCACCAGATTATGGCACCAGTCATTAGATTGGACGATTGATGCAGTACCAGCCATACAGAACAAAAGTCAAAAAGAACAAAACGGAAAAGCACACTTCGTCAGGAACAATGGACCTAGACGACCTTACCAGAGGCGACTGTGAAGTGGAGGCGCCCGAGAGGCGGGCGCCGAGGCGTCGTCGCTCCTCGCGTCTGCAGTGACGGCAGAGCAAAACAGAACGACGCTGGAGCACGCGAGGAGCAGGCGCGACCATGGCGGCGGTGGCGAACGGAAGCGCGAGGAAGCAGGCGAGGAGGATGCTGCTGTGGCCGTCCTAGATGCGGTGTTCGGGGCGGGGCTGGGGCTGGCTGCCGCCGCGCCGTGGACGGGGCGCCGGGGCCGGGGCCGGGGGGTGCCGGCTCGCGCCGCCGCCGCCGCCGGGGCTGAGGCTTTGCCGGCTCAAGGACTGCGCGTCACGCCGCCGCCAGCGGGTTTGGGCGCTCGCGAGCAGGGGGGGCAAGCCGGGAGCGGCCGAGCAGCGAGCCGGGAACTGCACCTCGGCGTCAGGGATGATGTCCGGCGGCAGATGCGAACAGATCGAGGAGCAGGCTGCCGTGGCTGCTACCCGTGACCGGCCCCTTCGGTGTTCGTCTACACCGCCCAGAGCGCGGGCACACGCGCGCGTGGACCGCGGACCCTTCCCAGTCCTGCGGCGTCCGTGCCTGCCGGCGCGGCACCACCCCACGGCACCGCTGGAGGAGAAACGGGCTGGAGGCGGATGGCTCGACGCACTTCGGCGCGCTTGAGCGAGAGGAGACGGTGGCGTGGGCGACAGCGGGGGGCGAGGGCCTGAGCGAGAGGGAGCGCGATTAAATGTCGCGAAGGCAGGGGGCGTTGGGCCACGGGTAGAGGAGCGTGCGTGCGTGCGTTTGGCGAAGCGAGGGAGCAGACAGTGTCAGGGTCCACTACGCGGGAGACCGTGCGCGTCTCGTCTTGTCTCTGCGACTACGGCTGTGTTCAGTTCTAAAAAAAGTACTATGCAAAAAAAATTCTCCGTCACATCAAACTTGCGATACATGTATGGAGTACTAAATGTAGATAAAATCAAAAACTAATTGTACAGCTTGGTTGTACTTTGCGAGACGAACGTTTTGAACCTAATTAGTCAACGGTTGGATACTATTTGCCAAATAAAACCAAAACGTGCAACAGTACTTTTTTACCTCTTTTCAGGTAACTGAACACCGCCTACGGCCTTGTTCAGTTCCCGAATTGGAAACCCGAATTCGCTACCGTGCGCATTAAATGTACACTGTAGCAATTCGTTTGTATTTGGTAAAAATTGTCCAAATTTTGATTAATTAGGCTCAAAATGTTCGTCTCGTAAAGTACAATAAAACTGTGTAATTAGTTTTTAATTTTATCTACATTTAGTAGTTCATACATGTGCCGACATTTCAATGTGATAGGGAATCTTTTTTTTTTTTGCATAGTGGAATTTGGGGAGAAGTCGGAACTAAACAAGGCTACGATTAGTCCACACAAATGATCCAAGCAGCAGCAGCCAAGTGCATCGGACAAAAGCGGGGTGCCATCTGGTTTTCTTCTCTTTTCTGGCTTGTCTGTCCATCCATCTGTCAGTTCCGTCAGCGTGAGGTCGAAGCGAACACGTAGCTACGGCAGAGGCTACGGCCACGCGGATCCCCTACCACAAGCCGTTAAAACCAACGACAAGCCGAGACGGGGCAGGCCGGGCCGGCCAGACAGACAGCCAGAGGACAGTGTTTCAGATGCCAGGGTCCACGGGAGACCATGCGCGCGTAACAACTTCCGTAGCGAGCGAATTTTTAGACCATGCGGGCGGTCTTTCACGCGGAGGCGGGGTGAAAACCGGTTGACGATTTACTGTGGTTCTTTTTAGGAGTAGAGATAGACTAGCTTTGTTTCAGGTTTGAAATATCCATTTATTTGTATGGAAAGACTTGTCCCTGACTTTTTTTCATGATTTTGTGTTTTTTTTCTGATTTTTTGAGACATACAGTACTTTGCTTCAATTGTGCGGTCATTTTTTCCAAACGAATTCTTGGATTGTTATATTCTATATACTATATAAAACAGCAGTTGGGAAACTCATATAAAATAGCAGTTAGCAGTAGGGAAACTCTCCTGACAGCAGTCTGCCAAACAACAGCAGGGAAATTCTCCCATACGTGGATATCTCCCCCAGAGTGGAGGCGGGAATGAGAAATCCAAAAAAATCCACGTCGGGGGCAAACTTCCCTGGGCTAATTTGCCGCTGCTGCCAAAGTAGCCCTTAGGGATCCACTCATCATCCTCAAGGTCGTGGATGGCCTTGGTGGTGCGCAGCGGCGGAGTCGTGTGAAGTACCGGGTCCTGCAGTGGCCTTTTGAATCGGTTGATGAACCTGTCAGTTGTGATATCAGGTTCAGGGTCGTCCACGAAGTAGGCAGGATCGTAAACATCGTCAGCGGCCAGGGGAGGCTCTCCGTGCAGTTGGGTGCCCGGGGAAGCCGTCGCGGTGCGGCAGATGTCCATGCAACCAAAGTCAGCCAGGCCACGGTTCTGGCCCAGCTCAACGTCCATAGGAGCGCTTGGCTCCTCAAGGTCCTCCTGGACGGCGGTCGCGTTGGGCGTCGGGGTATTATCTCCGGACGAGGCGGCATGATAGCCATCGTCATCAGATGGCCCGGTGTTGGAGCTCATGAACTCCAGCTCCATCACGTCGAAGCCCAGAACAGATGAAAAAGGCTGGGTGGAAATAGGCTGGGTGGCTACCGGATTCAGTGGCCCGGCCTGTGAAGCCCGCACCCCAGGGCTGCTATCAACATCGACTCGGGCAGGACCCAGGTCGGGAGAGCGCAAGCCCAGCAATTATTGGGACATGGCCAGCTGCGAGTCACGAGGCAACCTGGCCTCAATCTCCATTGGATCAGCCCTGTACTGGGAGGGGGGCGAGGTGTCGACATCGGGAGAGCGCAAGCCCAGTACTTCTAATTGTCAGACATGCAGAACAAAAGACTGTTGATGTAAGTTTGCGATCTGCATGCTATGGCTTTGCTCCTCGTGCCTCTGTACGTGGAGCATTCATGTTTTATGCATTTTTTGCTCAGCTATGAATAGTGACTCCAAATATTTGATTTGTTCCCTTGAACATCCTATTTCCAGTCTTGTGTTCCTCATCCCTTATCCATGCATGTTACATGATTTAGAATTTCTGATGTAGCTGCAGAGCTGTTAACTGTTCTTCCGTTTCTTTCTGAATCCAGTCCACATTCCACAATCGTGCCTTGCAGCTGGACAGGCGCGTGTGCAACCCACAGGTTGAGGAATTGAAAGATGGTACTTGTTTGTCTCCCTATCTCCTGATCATGCCAATGCAACATCTTTCCTTTGCTAGGTCCCTGAAAAGTTCTGATGCTTGTTCTTTGTGTGCTCATGCTTGCCTTCTCAACCTGAATATATGCAGCACCATGTTTTACTTTCCAAAGCATTTGGTAGACTGCCGCTTCATCATTCTTGCAGAAGTAATCTAGTGCCTTTGGCAGCATGGTCTCTTCCAGTTGTCCCAAGGTGAAGTCTGTATGCAAGAAATGCTGCTCCTCGCTGTAGATTGCCGGTATTGCGGGAGTTCTATCCACAAGTAGGATGTCGTCTAAACATCCATGGGGGGTAAATAGAAGTCCAACTTTCAGATATGGAGAATGCTGTAGAGAATTTTTGGTTTCAGACATTAAGGACCTATGTTGGTCGCAGTCCAAGACTGAGACATGGCACTGAAGATATACTTCAATAACTCGTTCCAGAAAAACATCTGGTGATCTTGAGTTCTTTGACTTTCTACTACCATGACAGAGCTTGTGCTGATCATGCTGCTTGCAACATAGTGGGTTTGGGCGAAACCAATCAGCGCTAAACTTGTGAAGAATATCCCAGTGTTCTTTGTGATGTGTATCAATATCTGGCACCCATCAGAAGACTTGAAACCAATCAGAAGTTTATTCCTAACCATTTCAACTGCAGACTTGAAATTGAAAAGAGGAGCATACAGCTGCAGGCACTAAATTGCCATCCCAACTATGTCGGTACTCTCTGAAAGTTGTAGCATAAAAGAAAAGAAGAAGTCATCCTCCAAGCCCCTATTCCATAGCCTGTATTAATATAGGGACAGAACTGTAGAAACAAAGGACGCTTGTTTGCCTGAATGATTCTGTGCTGTAGTTTCTTGCCATTCAGAAGATGCCTAACAAGAGGGTCAAAGGGCATGAGGTAGCATGGCCTGCCACCGAGCTCTAGTAATCTGAGAAACTCGCTAGCACCATCCACAAACCACTCAAATCTTCGAACAGCAGAACTGCTCGATTCGTCTTTGTTGGGGCTAAAGATGGCAGAAACAAACGACTTGGTAGTATGTGCTTGCATTTATGCAGTGTGTGATGACACTCTTGTGCAACACGTTTCAGCTTCCTACGCCAACGCAACAAGGACGTATCGGTGATCTGCCACTTCTCTGATGTCTCAAGAACAGCCTCCAGCGCCTGATATGTACCATCTCTAGCCTCTCAAGGTTTCGGGACGCATTTGACTTGTCTTTCTCTTCATATTTCTGAAGCAGACCAGATACAATTTGGCTTACTGACTCCTGAACAACCGTAGAACTGACAATCTCCGCCATTAGGATTCAAGCATCTACAATATCCCTCCCCTGTTCAAGATATTGAACGGATAACAGTAACGACGGGAGATTAGATACATGAACTTTGAATCACAGGAAATGATTTAGCTTAATTAATGGGAGGAAGAAGCTACCTTTAGCTGAATTGCATGGACGTGAATGGTGGACAGATATCCTGCGTATAGACGTATGTGTTGATGGCAAAATCCCATGGTGTGGTAAGATGGGAACTTAAAGAGAAGACTGTGATGTAAAAGGCTTAGAGGGGGGAAAGTGGTAGACAAGCCTGATAGAGAGGGCTGAGGTGTCCTGTTGATGATGGTCTCTGGCTCTCTGCAAGGGAAACTTATGTCAAGAAGTCTTCGCCAAAGATGAGAACCTCTCTAGCTAATTAGTTCCATGTTTGAACACAGGACAGGCACAATATTTCTCCCAACTCGTAACCCTTTCTGGCGAGCCTCTAGTACCACTGCCGCCTCCTCCTCTCGCATTCATGTCATGCCGTGCCTCTCGGCTGTTCAATACCAGCGCCACCGCCTCCTCCTCCTCCTCTTGTTCACGTCACACCGTGCCTCTCGGCTGTTCCGTACCAGGGTGGCATGCCGCCGCGCTTGACCTCGCTGCAGGGATGCATAGCAAAGTCTACCGCCCGTCGGTTGCAGTCTGAACAGAGGAACTGCGGCAAGCACGCAGTCGCTGATTCGCTGCTCCAGTCATATCCATCAACATCGAAACATCTTGCCGCCGCCAAAGGCGACAGCATGGAAATCCATAGCCAGCGGTCAGCAACATGTCTGCATTTGGTTGGTTGATTCCTTTCTTCCTTCCCTACAGTTCAACTCCATTAATGTCAGCATGGAAACATCCTACCTTTAATTAGATAGAATTAGTAGTGCAAGTGTACAAGACAATACAGTCCCGGTAGAAATAGTAGTGCAAGAGTACTAGGCGCTACAGTAACTGATAGAATTAGCATCACAAGAATACTGGATGCTACAGGACCGATAGAATTGGTACTGCAGGAGCACTCGATGCTACAGTGGCTGAATAGAAGGGACTTCTTTGGCTTTGGTAGATGCCACAATAATTGAAGGATGGTATGCCTATCTGTCAGCGTTGCATTTCGTTCATCTGATAGTCAGCTGCGTTAGCTCTCATGTCCCAACGAAAATTCTCTCCACTCTCCAGAATGTCAAATATTCAAAGGGAGCTGAACTGATTGTGCCAATAAGTCTAGTCCTTGTATATTACTACGTATTTCTTGCTGCACATGACGTGCTAGTGAACAGTGAAGTCAACTTTCCATTTTGTGGTGGAGCTTGATGATAAACATATAGATTAGTAAATCTAACAGAAATCATGCTCTGCTGATTTTTTTCTTATGTGTAAATACTAAATAATCTATTTTCTCAATAAATCTGAAGAAGCAGGGGCCTCTCTGCCACTAATTTTGTCAATGCAATCTATCACACTGCCATGCTATCCTCATTTTCCATTGAATTGTCAAGCCTCGTCTTAATGACTTACCATCTTACACTCCATGTCTCAATAAAAATCATCTCCAGGATGTCAAAATAGTCAAAGGGAGCTGAACTGACTGAGCCAATCAGTCAGGCCCCTGTTTACTTCTGCACGCAATCAGTACAAGAGAATTTGATGCGGCAATAGTTGAAGGGATGGATTTCTTTGACATGGAAACTTAAGTGCAAATGCTGTTGCCTTGATGATATCTGTTAGGGTTGCACTTTAATCATCTAATAGCATAGTGTAGTAGCTTTTATGTCTTAATAAAAATACTCCCGAATGTCAATATTCAAAGGGCAATGATCTGATTGAGCTTGTTTACACTGTACTTGTTAGATGACACACCAATAAAGTCAACTTTCCATTACGTGTCAGTGCTTGATGATAAACATATATTAGTAATGCTAAGAAAAACTATACTCTTTCTAACATTTTGGGGTGTGTAAAATAAGCCATTTCTTCAGAAATCTAAAGAAGAAGGGGCCTCTACCACTAATTTTGTCAATGAAATCTATCAGACTTCCGTGCTATCCTCACTTCCATTGAATTGTCAAGGCTCATCTTAATTGCAAGATATCTCTATAATGCAGGCTATATATATTTGCTAATTAGAATCATCCTGCACTCCAACTGAGCCTTCACCTGCCTCTTGTTTTACAGCAACACCAAGAAACTAGTATGTACTTCAATATTCTTTATATACATGAATCACTCTTTCCCTTTTATTTCATACATGTTAATATATGTCATGTTCCCTGTGCAGATTTCTGTAGGTTAAAGTATTGATCAATCATGGCAGAGATGGTGAGTTCATCTGCCATTGTCGGAGAGATAGTGAATAGAATCATGTCAAGCATTACTGGCAAGGTTGAAGAGAAGTCCAAGTAAAAATAGAACGTAGAAAGATTGGAGATGGCACACATCAAGATGGAGGCTGTGCTCCAACTATCCGACAGATGGCAGATCACTTAGGTGCCACTGCTATGGTGGCAGAGCAAACTTAAGCGGTCGTACTAATTTCCTTGGTGGTCTAGAGTGTTTCCTTGGAGGTTGTTTTCTCTCAAGAAAACAAATTTCCTTGGAGGTTGTTGGCGCTCAAGAAAACTACTTTCCTTGGCGGTCGCAGCATTTCCTTGGTGCTTTGGCAAATTAAGTCAGGTTATAGTTTCCTTGGCGGCAAACCTTTAAGGAAATCATCCTTGAGTGCCAGAACCGCCAAGGAAACTAATTTCCCTTAGCTTCTATCCTTGAGTGCGTTTGCTTGACGGTATGTAGTCAGGGATCATTTCGTTGGTGGTTTTACCCTTTCCTTGGCGGTTTTTGGCACTCAAGGTAATTCAGGATTCTAGAAGTGATAAGAACCCCGAACACTTACTTACCCAAGATCCCATAAGGAGCCAAGTAGGTATTCGTCGAGGTACAAGGCGGGGAGACACCGACAAGTCCGGCTATTCCCCAAACTCTTCCCTCACATCTCACTTTCTCACTCTAGCTAGCTACTAGGGCATAGCCCTTTGGAGTGTTGCTCAATTGTGGTGCTCATCCCTTGATGTGTTGTTATCAAATGAGGAGGAGGTGCCCTCCTTTTATAGGTGGAGAGGGGGTCAAGTGAAAATACTCTATCCCCACTTGGAAAGTGCCAAACCGACCTCAAAACGCATCTTAAGTACATTGAATCTGGTGATCGTAGGTTGAACCGTCATGGGCAAGGCGGTAAGTGATCACCGACCGAAGATGGGGCCGAGAGGAGCCGGTTGGGGTGCGGCCGCACTGCCAGTTCGCACCCATTTTTGGTGAACATGCTCCATTGGGTTCCGGGCTGTGGCTGCGATTCGCGAAGTTGGGTTGTTTTGGGTTGCTTTTGGTGCATTTCCACTTGTTCTGGGCTCTATTTTGCTAGGTTTGTGGGCCTCCTCCTTTGGGCTTGTGCACAATAGTGTTTAACTTTGTTATTTTGCACATTTCTAACAATCTTATGTGTATTTCCGTAAATACCCTCCTGCAAAATGGTAAATCACCAAAACTTGTGGAAAGATGTTAGATATAAACCCTATTACTAAGTTTGGTGATCACATTGGTTCATTTCATGTGATAGTTGGCGGTTAAAAGTATGAGTTAATGACTACCAACAACTCCCCCACACATAGCCCTTTGCTCATCCTCGAGCAATGCTTAGAGATATAAGTGTTCATGAATATAACATCAAAGATATATAGCTATACACGAAAGTTTTTCCAACACATTCTTTATGCAAGTGGGATACGTGGCACTAGTTAACATGTTTCCTTGGGTTGTTGAAAAGTGGAATAGTTCTCGAAAGTCATCTTCCCAAATTCACATCTTAGCAACTTTGAGGTTTGAAAGTTTTCTTAAACAGAAGTATAGTTCACTTTATACTCCTCAAATGGCACTCTCAAAACACTCAATGGTGTATATTCCCTCACCAAGGCATAGCAAATTTTTCCTTCTTTTGTTTTCTCCAACTTCTGAAAAAGGTTTATGTGCAGCTTTAGGTAGGGATAAACAAAGTAGCATACTTGCATTGCATATATTGTAAAGTCAAATCGAGAATCCAAGGAGAGAAATGTCATACTCTTTGATCAAGATGTGCATGTGTGTGGATAAAATATTTCTAAATCTAAACTATACTCCTTTTTCAATGAGTCGTCTCTTTCTAGATTTTTATTTTGAGACATGGCTATCATCATTATTTTTCCTATGAGCTTTCATGTGCACATCATTTTTTTCTTAATGCCTTGGGACCTTCATGTGTCCCTTTTTTTCATTTCTTTTTTTTTCTTTTTTTCTTCTTGGACCTGCATGTGTCCAAATTTTTTTCATATTTTTGTATAGCTCATGTCTCTTCCTCTAAACACGTATTTAGAGAGAGAGATCACTACCTTTTAAAACATGGAGTATTTTCCTAACAAATATTTTACTATACTCTTAGTGTAGAAGCAGGATTTTTGGTGGATGGAAGCATGTTTTTGTGTACTCCCAGTGTAGGAGCCGCATGTGTATGTGGGTGTACGTGATCATGATCTTGGGAGCATGATAAATCTCTCAACAGGGGTCAACAAGACTTGACCAAACTCAACACAATAACAAGCAGTATACGTGGAAGGTTTGGAACTTGCTAGATGTTATATTTGGCTTTGGTAGGAATTTGCTCACCAAAAGAGGAGTACATGATACTATGGTTTTATATCATTTTTATCAAAACAAATTCTCCAACTGCTTTGAATAGAAATGGTAGGATTTCTAAATCAGAACTATATCACACCACACAACTTAGTCAACATAATTGTCTTATTAGAATATTTTCCCACAAGAATAATTACATGCCACTTTCCGAATTTTGAACAAAATGTGGTTTTATAAATTTGCATGGAGGTGGAGCAACATTTATTTGTATTTTTAAATTTTCAAAATTTGGGAGAGTTGAGGATCGAGTTGCACAAATCACCGTTGAAGACGAAGGAGCTGTGGAAAGCCAGAGGCAGTTTAGCTAAAAACCAGAGGTTTAGCCAATCCTCTTCTATAGTCATCTTTTCATCCTTCTGTAAGTTAAGTCATTTGGTGTTGTGCAACGCGTTAGGGAGATCTCGAATGTGTGGTTGTTATGCTCGAGAAATCTCCCCCACACTTATTGTTGTACTTGCTTATTAAAAAGAAACAAAATAGAAACAAAGAGGGCTCTGGGGGTTTGAACATAGGGAGCCTATTTTTATTATTTGTTGTTTCTTATTATTGTTATTTATTTATTTAGTTTTTATTAACTTTACTCATTTGTTTACATATTGTTATATTATGTCTATTTTATTTTATATATTTTTTATTTGTTGTTTTTTTATTTGTTCACCTTTACTTTGTATACTCAAACAAGGCTAATGTAAAGTTTGCAAATTAATCCTAGCCATGATTCATCTCCATTAAATATTACTTCCATTTTTATGAGAATCAATACTCAAAGTTCATTAATCAAATTTAAACACCATGTCAAATTTTGATTAAAGAAGGTCTTTTTTTAACCTAAAGTACCATGCTTAATTTCAAAAGACTTATGGATGTACCAGCTGGATGCATCCAAACCCGAACATATGACATAAACATGGAAAGCATAAACTAGCATGGCAACATCAAATGGAGACAAACTTGAGTAAAGAAGTTTGGTGAACATTTTAACTTTGCATAGCTGAGTGTTCTTACCAGCAGCATCTGTAGATGTAGATACAAATGAAGTTGCTGTGACAGTGTATATGGTTCATGTCAGGACATCACCAAGGCCAGCAGCATCTGTAGCTGTAGATAGAAATGAAGTTGCTGTGACAGTGTATATGGTTCATGTCAGGACATCACCAAGGCTAGACCGCATACACAGCTAGTTTGTATGGACCATGGGCCTTAGTGATATTAGCAAAGGTTTAGAGGAGGAACACCGGTTGTGGCTCCATCTCTCTCTCTCTCTCTCTCTCTCTCTCTCTTTATCTATATCTTTTTTAGCAAGACAGAGCTATCATCATTTTGTTCTTTGTTAACCAAGGTGATCTTTGGTGTGGATGGAATCTGGTAATGAGACTCCCTCCCCCACACTTGGACTTTTGTGTAAAATGTCAAGTGTGTAGTGTCAGAGTCTTCTTTCAAACATGGTCCATACCATAGGGCATCATGGATTTTAGTTGATGTGCTCTCATGTCATTGTATTCTTCGATCTCAACCTGAAATTGTTAGTGATACAAATACCCGAAGGTGCATACAACATGACATTGCTTTTATTGGAAAAGAAAGTTTATTTTATTTTATTTTATTTTATTTTTTCTAGAATATATATTTCTT
Organism: Saccharum hybrid cultivar R570; assembly: GCA_038087645.1. Taxonomy (NCBI): domain Eukaryota; kingdom Viridiplantae; phylum Streptophyta; class Magnoliopsida; order Poales; family Poaceae; genus Saccharum; species Saccharum hybrid cultivar. The sequence goes on along the minus strand of JAQSUU010000347.1, from coordinate 7,440,109 downwards.
TTCATATTATGTTTTTCTATATGGTAATATTTATTTATATTTATTACTATTACCATTTATGATAATAATTATTATTAATAGTAATAGTTTTTATTTATAATAAAATCTTTATTTATTTATTTATTTATTTTTCAAGATAATCTGAGGTATCTCCCGGCAATGCTTAAGTTATGGTCTTAAGCTCGACCGGGGGGGACTTCATTTTGCAGCTATCAATGGTGATATAGTTCCCAGCTTTACCACCGAACATTTATCAATTATGTTCAAGATGCAAGATTAGTACCATAGTGCTTTCTCTAGATTTGCAATATTTATGGTAAACAAAAGCATCTACAACCATCCTTTTGAAAAGTTTGTAAACAGAGATATGGTTGTGGTTCTCGTAAAAACACAAGGTCCTAAGCAACACGAACTCTAGAGACCCCAAAACTGAGCATGAGTTAGACGGAGGTTCGAGAGTGAAGCTTTCATGCTCATGTGGGGAATCCTTCTTGGGCTCTAGAGTCGGTGCTTTGGGCGAGTCCATCGCGCAAAAGTTATCGCTTGAACTGCCAGAGGGACAGCTTATGTTTGAGCGAGGGAGATGAAGGACATTCTATTTCACAACGAAATCTATGCAAAACGAATGGGGATAAAAACTTCGCCTCATTGAACTGGTCATGATTGGGATGCTACTTTGCCATCGGACTTTCGGGACCAGGGATAGCAGTGGCAGAAGCAGTTGTACCCAACTTTCCATCAAGGCCCCCATGGGAGGGGTTTTCTTGAACAAGATTTTCAAGAGGGTGGCCTATGAGGAGATCAAACTCAAGAATGGCAAAGACATGTAAGTCCACGAAAACCTCGATTTTGTTTATGATGATTGGCACGGCCCTAACGATCCCACAACACTAAAAAATAGTCCCAAGGGACTTTTAAATAGTCTAATGGTTGAGACTAGTGGCATGTTACCCAAAAGGTTTTTCGCTAGTAATTCTGACATGATACTAGTCCTGACTGTGGGGTTGTGTAGGGTGTCTACATTTGTTTCCCTTAACAAACAAGGCATGGTAGTGGAAGGTGAAAGAATCTGAATTGCTTCAGAAAAACGTTTCACTTCCATTAACCATTCCTTTGATGCTTCAGTTCTAGAGATAACTGTGCATTGTTCGTGCCATGGTATTTTTGAGGTATTCCCTTAATCCTCAAATTCGATAGGAAACTCCAAAGGATGAAGCATTGTTTCCTTCGGTGTTCGTGGTTTGGGTGGGGCTCATGAATCGAACCTAGGGATGGTATGTGTTCGGATTTGACTAATAAGGACTCCCCCACACTTGACATGACTGTTGTTTGGAGGGCTTTGGGTCTTATGACAGAAAAAGCATGTTTGGTAATGAAGTGCTCAAGGAATTCTACTTGTTCCATCATGGTTTTATGTGTAAAACGACCTCCGGCAGTCACATCTAGGCATAGGTTAGCATTTATGTCAAGACCTATGCAAAAGAGGCGCAAAATTATGCCATTAGGTGATGACACATCTGGGCTGGCACATAATAGCGTTGAAAACCGGGCCCAGGATTCACCTATTGACTCCTTGTCGCACTGCTCAAAATCAAGGATCGCCCTTCATAGAGAGCCGATACGAGGCATGGGGAAAAATGCACGACGAAACTTGTCTTTAAGTTCATCCCAATCCCCATTCGTTCTCTCTACGGTGTCTGTGTACCATTGCTTCGCCTTCTCCATGAGAGAGAAAGGAAACAATTTCCACCTTAAAGTTTCTTATGTCATGCCTGAAATACTCAGGTACAAACACATTTCCTCGAAATCTAGCAGGGGTTTTCATTTTCATGCCCTGAGAAGGGTAGAGCCTAAACCATAGCTTTTAAGCTAGGGTGGTGTCCACAACCAGATGAAAACTTAGGTTTTGGTGGTGGCTTAGGGAACTCCCCCTTTGTAGCGGAAGGGTAAAGGATAGGAGTTGGATTCATGATGTAAATGATAAAAAGATTTTTTTTGATTTTATAAAAAGTAAGGGGATACAGATACGAGGACGAACTAGGTTCAAAGAAGATAGCAACCGTTCCCCAGCAACAGCGTCAGAAAGCTTGTTGGTATTTCTTAACGTCTCCCTATGTTAATCCGCAAGCATACAGAATTACCGTTGTAGCTTTCACGCAGAAGTATTTTGGGTATCATATTCCATAGGAAACGGAGGTATTTCTTCTATCTAGTTCATCCAAGGACAACACAAAGGTAGAGATAGAAAGGGTTAGAGACAGACTCATATAGCTTCTAGGTCTTTAGGATAGCGAAACTCTACTTCTACCTACTCACTTCGGGCACTGGATCACACTTGGTCTGCTAGGTGAGTTCAGCCTCAAGGTCTACACCATATCCGGATGTGGGGGAGTGCTAGGGACGGACAGGGCTGTTACCACCTGCCCGCCTACCCCTCAACCATGGGATTACTATAGAAGAGCGCAAACATAGTATAGTCTACTACGTAATTATGTTGCCCAGCTCAGGCCTATAAATGGAAGGTGGACTACAGAGGACTCAACAGGCCTGTCACACCCACGATCTACCACCGATCCGGAATATGGGGTACATCATACAAGCAATCAAATCTAAGCACCACGCTTACACTATGACGGCTACTCTACTCCCAAGCAACGAGGAATAAAGTACTCAAAAGAGAGTTGCAGACCAGAAGAATAATATAAACATAATCTTACTTGAATCAGAAGTCAATCACGAAAGACATCTTAGGAACAAGCCCATGTAGAACTTGATCCTGCCGAAGTACAAGCCGTAGAGGAAGAACCGACAGACCGGCACCTCCTCCAAACTCCTCCCTCGCACTCCATCTCTCTATTATCTAGAATCTAGATCCTATGAAGAACTAGACTTGAAAGCTAAACCTAGAGAGGTAGATCCTTGCATGGGACCCCTCGTAGCTAATCCCAATCTGGAGATATGAATTATGAATTGGGATGCCTCCGGGAGGGGGTCTGCCCCTTTATTTATAGTATGGTGGGATGAATCGCAGCCCTCGGATCAAACCGACTTGGATCGACGGTGGATCTATGGAGTAGAGTCATGTTGTAACGCGTTGCGTGAAGGAGAACATGATCCGTGTCTATGACAGGCCGGCCGGCCGGCCCCCCACTGTGGCCTTTCGGGCCCATCTTCGTTCTGGTGTCTTCTAGAACCTTCTACGTCCTTCTAGTGCCGAGGTCACGTCCGTTTGCGCAACGAATCATGTCGTGATGGGATTCTCCTCGTTCTAGATCCTGTTTTAATCCCTGAAATATAATAATTCACAAAGCTAGGGAATCTTGTCAGCTTAGTCCTTAAACTTATGGTGGATGATGGTTCTAGGGTGTTCTAGAGACTTCCCAAGTCGTATCCAACGAGGACTCTCTCTTCGGAACTGCAAATATAGCAAATGATATATCCGTTTCGATCGTCTCGACGAGCTCTCCGCAATGGTGTACTCTGATTCATCACTTGAGATACTTTTATATGGCGAAATATTGAATATCATGCAAAACAAGTGGGAACACCAAAACTCGTGGAACTCCTTAGAATCAAACCCTACAACTATGCTTTATAAGTTATTTTATATCAAATCTAGCAATAGTTGATGGTCTATAATTGACATTAAGGACCGTCAACACTAGTTGGGGTGCGGCCGCACTGCTAGTGAGCCTGTTCGCGCCCATTTTTGGTGAACATGCTCCACTGGCTTCCTAGACATGGGCAATGGTTGCGATTCATGAAGTTGGGTTGTTTTGGGTTGCTTTTGGTCCTATTCCACTTGTTATGGGCTCTGATTTGCTGGGTTTGTGGGCCTCCTCCTTTGGGCTTCTGCACAGTAGTGTTTAACTTTGTTATTTTGCACAATTCTAACACTCTTATGTGTATTTCCATAGATACCCTCATGCAAAATGGTAAATTACCAAAACTTGTGGAAAGATGTTAGATATAAACCCTATTGCTAAGTTTGGTGATCATATTTGGTTCACTTCATGTGACAGTTGGTGGTTAAAAGTGTGAGTTAATGACTGCCAACACTGCTATGTCATCATAGTTATGGATGAAACGACAGTAGTAGCCCATGAGGCTAAGGAAGCCTCGCAGTGCATGAAGGGTCCGCGGTGTGGGCCGATTCGGCACGGCTTCAAACTTGGCCACGTCCATGGCCACCCCTGCCTAAGAGATGAGGTGCCCAAGGTACTCCAACTGGTGTTCTACGAAGAAGCACTTGGAGTGCGTTAGGAAGAGGCTATGGGCATGATAGGTGATGAAGACTACACGGATGTGTTGCAGGTGCTTGGCAAAGGAGTTGTTGTATATCAGAATATCGTCAAAGAACACGAGTACAAAGCGACAAAGAAAAGGGTGAACCTTCATCAAGAGGGACTAGAACGTCGCCGGGGCATTGGTCAAGCGAAAAGCCATGACCACGAACTCAAAATTCCTGTGACGAGTTCGGAACGCCATTTTGTGGATATCATTGGTGTGCATGAGGGCTTGGTGATAGCCACTGCGAAGATTGAGCTTGCTGAAGTAGGTGTGGCGCTATGTAGCTTGTCCAGTAGCTCATCGACGATGGGGATGGGGAAGACATCGCGCACTATCTAGGCATTGAGCGTGCGGTAGTCAATGCAGAACCGCCATGGATCGTCCTTCTTGTGCACGAGGACGGGTCACAACAATGCAAAGGTGCTCAGGCGAAAGAGGCCCCTGCTGGAGCATGTTGGCGCACCGCCTCTCTTACTCGTCTTTGAGCAGCTGGGGTAGCGGCAGGGTCATACAGCAAAGGGGGCCGTGTCTAGGAGCAAGTGAGTCCGATGATCGCAGTGATGACGATGTGTGTCGTAGTTGCAGGAGGTCTAGGCTTTCGGCGTCATGGAGGGCCGAGGCCCTAGTGGCCACGACACCGGTCCATTGAATGTGGCGATCCTGGTGCCAGAATGCCACGATCTAGCGGTTGAGGTCCCAAAGGATGGGGCCTAGGTACCGAAGCTAGTGGCAGCCTAGCACGAGCTCATAGTTAGGAGGGGGCAAGATGAAGAGATCGATGAGGAACTCCTTGGTGCCGATGGTGAAGGGAAAGCCGGCGCAGACCTCAGCGGATTGGACGTGCTTCTCGTAGGGTGGACCCCAATTCCACAAGCGCGTGGATAGAAAGATCTACTACCACCTAAAACAGAACAAAAGGTATCGTCTGCCTACCCGCCCGTTAACCCGCTCCTGCGTTGTCCGGCTCCAAGTCAGAGTAGAAGGTGTGTGAAATGCAAAGGAAGAAAGACAGGGTTTTGAGGTGAGAAAAGCGTAAGAGAGTGATTTGGTAGGACTTAAACGGGTATAGAAAATTCATGGTTCCTGATGCAAAACATCATAAATATATGACTGGTTCGCCAAAAAAAGTGCCGCACAGTTTTTTTTAAGATGGCAATCTTTACTTCACCTTATACATTTTAGAATAAAAAATATTGGGTAATCTTGGAGATAGCTCCAACTCAAGCTCATCGGAGTATGTATGCACTTGCATCATTGAAAGGAATAATCTATTCTATACCCCTCTATACCCTTAAATAAAAAACCTCTAAAGTAATCATCTACTGGTGATACCAAATCATATCCATCTCCACTTTGGCTCCATAGCTCCCCTCTCGCGTCGTTGTGCGTCAAAACAACGGGTAAGTGCAAGCTCGCAAACACCACATACTCCGGGTCGTACACGCCAGCTCGCAAGCACGGATAGGACCAAGCAGCGGGAGTAAGCACGTACAAGACCAAGCAACCGACACGTATGAGCTCACAAACACCACGGACTCCGGGTCGGACATGGCAGCTCGCAAGCACATACAGGCAAGCACGTACAGGAACAGTTGAATTTCGAAGTAGGAGTCCATGTCGAATGCACGTACAGGCTCAAGAAAAAACATACGAGCTCATAAAGGCTACTTTTTAAAACAGGCTAAGTACCAAAATCATAAAGGCTACTTTTTAAAACAGGCTACTTTTTAAACGAGCTCATAAATGAATTTTCAGCGACAGTCAAGGAGCTAGAGTGCTCCTCGGTGTCGTTAGAGGCGGTGTCATGGTTTAGCCGGCTCTGATAGAAAATGGAGGCATTCCTAAAGATCTTTCCGGTACTAGTGTTGCCCGATTTGAAGTAAATATGGAAAGTAAAATCTATTACATATACAACCTAAAAAATTACTAAAGTTGTTGTCAGATTAACTCTAATCACTCTCCTCTGCACAGCTTAATCCGGGTCACACATCGCCCCTGCCCGTGTCGGACCCACATAACCCAGACAGAGTCCACCTTCGTGTTGAATCCACCCTGCCTAGCTAAATCCGGCTCACATGTCACCCCCGCTGCGTGGGATCCCAAGCTCTGCCCAATGCCCTGCCCTACGTGAACCGATACGACTCCCTCGTCACCACGTAATGCAGACACAATCCACGAGCTCCCAGCCGCGTCCACACCAGCTCGCACGTGACCGTCCTCTGCCACCGCCTGCGGAAGGTCACAATCGCCCGGCGGAGCTCGCAGTCGTGTCCGCCCGGCTCTCACGCAGCTATCTGGCGTCGCCGCTTGTAGAGCTCGCGGCCGATCGGCACAGCTCGCATGGAACTAGCCCGACGCAACCGTGCCCATGAGTGAGATGCACACCTTGATGCCCTCCACCACGTCACCATGATGCGATGTTTGCTTCCTATATGTTTGGCTCCATCGACAACCTTGCCGCGGTCACATTGCGCAGCTCACCATTATCGCCAGTGGCCTAGGCGGAGGAAACACGACATGCTAGCCGCCGCCAAGGGAGGGGATATGGATGGATCCAATGGATGTGTGGATATCCACAAAAATGCTTTTTTTCTAACATGTTCATACTGCTTTTTCAAAAAAAAAAAAACACGATCATACTTCTATATCATGGTATGTTTCCATGCAACACAGCGGCATTTATCTAGTAGATATAGATATATTCATTTCAACAAATATATTTTGAAGGAAAATATATCTAATGGACCAATCTCGAGAAGTTTTCTAAAAAGAATAATATACTTGTATTGTATATGCTAACTGAATACAATTATAGAAAGTAATGTCATACAACCAAAAAACTTCCATCCCACATCTCTATATAGATGGCTCGTGGCTGGTGTTATTTAAGGAAGAGTAAAATGCACCAGAGGTCCATTAACTTTCAAAGGGTGTCATCTAGATTTATCTGTTAAAGAATTAGGCAATTTCCAGATTAAAAGCATGATTAAATCTAGAACATAAATCATGGCAAATATATGAACTAGATTAAACATGTATGGCATACTAGTATAGCAGATCAGCATATTTCACAGCATCAACATGACAAGCATTGATAGTCCAACAGATAGATTAGATTGTACGAACGTCAAGATTAGATCAAAAGAATTATACCTTTCGGTTGTAGTAGTAGTAGATGGTGTTGAAGATGTGGCTGGCGGTGGTGATGGAGCGAGATCGTCGTCGTCGAAGTCGTTGATGAGAGGTGGAGGAGTATTCTTGATGACGATCCCGCGAGCTCTAGCACGACGAAGCCGACGCGCCGATGGACCCTTTGGAAGACGAGCCGTTGTGGAAGCTTTGGGAGCAGTCGCGCGAAGAACGCTTCCCAAAAACCTTATTCGCCTTCTCTCGGTGCAGGATCGCAAAGACGAGGGTTCCGGAGACCTGCTCACCCGGTCGCCGGTGCACGCAAGCGATCAGACTGGAGTAGCTACAGCGGCGGCGCAATAGTGAGAAGAGGTAAAAACCCTCTCGTGTCGCGATCACGATCTAAATTGATTTAGTACTATTAATTTGTAACCGATTATGACTCATGCAACTTGAAGGCCAAGAAATCAAAAACGAAAATAGCAAAAGGAGATCGTGCTCCCGCAAGGCGAGGAGCCGGATTTCGGCGGACCATTCACGCAGGTGCCGCGCACCCGCGCCCTTCGCCCCGCCTGGCCCGGTGAGCGAGCGCGTGCGTGTGGGCTTCTCTTACTCCTCCTCACACTAGACTTGAGGAAGCGGAGAGGACTTCCATATTTAAGTATGACTACCTCCACTTCAACCAGCAAGGTGGTACTAAAGAGTTCCCACATCCTCTCTTGCTCACATGAATGGGCTTTTGAGATTTATTAGGAATTTCACAATTAGTTATTGGGCCAAGCCCATATAAATTCCAACATTATCCACACCTAAAATGCATTTTAGATCTCTAAACTTTTTAAGTGCTTCACCATACATACCCCTTAGTTTAGCCATCTAACATGGCTTGTTTACGTGTGCATCGAGCAAGTCATGAATGCGGGAGGAGACAGCCATGCGGGGCGCCTTGGCGGCCTGATCACGCGTACAGAATGTGGATCGACTCGCCTGCTCGTTTGAACAGCGGCACGACGACTCAACGTGGACGCGGCGGCGCTCAGTGGACGGCCGCATGACTGCACGAGCATGAGTACTCAATGTGGTGACAGTGTGCAAGTGCAACAATGGCACCAAAGAAGAAGAGCAGATATGTGATGAAAGATATTTTTTATTTTAGAAATTAGCATTGTAGATTGATACTGATGAACATTATACACGGATGATGGATGTAGGCATGAGGCATGTCGCATGTAGCCTATAGGTTTAATAGTTCAATTATTAATTTATTTTTTGCCTTTTTTGTCTTATGATTTTTTTTTGGACAGAATTGCTAAGCTTACTCATATCTATGATGCAGATTTCTCCCCTGATGATCTTGTAAGCCTAGCTAAAAAGATGTTCGAACTTGAAAGAAATATTATGTTTCCTCGAGTTTATCGTATTATTGAGTTGGGGTTGCTACTGCCAATGGTGACAGCATCAGTTGAGAGGGTCTTCTCAGTTATCAAGATTATTAACACCAAGTTACGCAATAAGATGGCTGATGCTTGGCTCAATGACTTGATGGTGTGCTACATTGAGAGAGGCTTATTCAAGGGGCTTGGTCTTGCTGAAATTAAGAAAGAATTTCAAAAGAAGAATAGAAGAATGCCATTGCCAAGGTCTGTACCCAAATAAAGCTTTATTATGGGTATGTATTTTGTTCCAACAATCTTCATTTAGTGAGGTATTTTCAGTACCAATGCTTTACTTTTCGATATCTGTGATCACAACGTAATGTACATATTTAGATAATGTTTTTGTGCTTTCTTGCATAGTTAATAGTTACATTATACATGTTTGACCTTTACAAACAAGCCACACCTAAAAAAATATTCCTGCCTCCGCCACTAAAAATAGGTTGAGATCCACATGTACTAATATTATGTGTATTAGCGAGTATGCGTTTAGCTTAACGAAAATTTGTCAGATATAGTAACTTTACGAATTTGGAGTCATTGGTCAGATTTGACCTGACAGGTAAAGCCAGCTTGTTTTGCAAAGAAAAATGTGATCTACATGTAGAATCTGGATTTGGTGAGGCAATCAGAGTAATGCAATAGAGGTTCACGGCTCGATGGCTGGTCTTCAGGACTCACTAACGAAGCAGGTTATTATGTTATTGGAGAGTCCCGTTTTCGACCCTACAAACAAGAATCGGTGCTATATAACATAGTCAAATACAAGATTCATGTTCTTGCCTATGGATTCTCAGCTCTATTTTCATGCGCTAGGTACCTTTTGTGGACTGATATGGTTTTTGGGCTCCTTTGCATGTGACATAAGATCCTTCCATTCAACCTCTTGTTAGCTCTCCATCTTTTTTCATAGATGTTTCGTCTGCAAATATTTTATCTTTCTATTCTACAATGAAAAAACTCATTTTTCTTTGTCACTTGGTGGTTGTCAATGAAGCCATGTGAATGCTTATCTAATTCCACATGATCATTTGTCTTCTATGCCATTAGGTTTCCTTCTAGAAGTCTCATTTCAATCTGTAAGTTAGTTGAATTGGATACAAAACTTATAAATACTTGCGATTAGTGGCGGAGTAGTCATCACTAAGCGGAATAAATTTTATAGTATCCACTAAATAAGTACAAAATAGTGATGATGAATAACAAGCACCAACAATATATTACTTATCAAATTGGAAAATTTCAAACTTATTTTCTTTGCCCTGTGAACAAAGGATATGATATGTTTTAGTACTATGAACAAAGGATATGATATGTAAGTAAAATTTCATAAAGTGTAAGAAAACTATATACGACAATTAAGCATTTATGAATGGAAAGACGTCATACGCTTATCAACTACTAGTTTGACTAGACTTTGAATTAGTTTGATGGTAGTTGTTTTTCATCATTTGAGGAGTCGTCGATTAGCAGTCATTAATATAGGTAAGCAGCAGAGTACCTAGACTTGCATGTAGATGCTCTTTGGAAACACACGAATTAAATGAGTAGAGTTAATATTGTATCATTCAAAAGATATAGGTGATTCAATCGGTTGATTGCGCACCGTCCGTTCTTCACTATAAATAGCGACCTTCTATTCTCATTCAGTCAAACACACATTCCATACAAGTCTACTACTTGCAATGGATTGTTCGAACTCCCATGCTTTGTATACCAATCAGCCTTCAGGACAACCACTGAACCTCCTTTCCGTTGTATCGCTGAATGAGGCTCCAGGTAGCAATATAGATGGCCAACGGCAAATAAACTGGTCACAATTCAGGACTTCCCTTGATCAGCACAAGCTTCAGGTGGACCAGGTTCTTCAAGCCCATGTAAGGTTTTTTGAAGTACTTCAATTACGAAGTTTAAGCTGAATTTCTCTAAATCTAATTCTCTGTTATTTCCTTTTTCACTTAACAGAATGAAAAGGTACAGGTTGCACTGCAACAACAAATATCTTTACAAAAGGAAACTCTGTTGAACCTTGCAGAATCTATGGCGAGGGATGTGCTGATGAAAAAGAATGAAGAGATTGCCCATATCCACATGGAACTAGAGAACACTCAGCAGGTTCTGCAAGCTGCATTGCAGGACAGAGATGAGTGGAGGTACCTTGCTGAGGGGACATATGAAATGAATCAGTTGCTTATTTCCCTGGTGCCTTCTATGCAGGGAACAAATCCATATGCTCTTCCTTCATCCAATGAATTAGGCTCTACAAGTTCTTGTAATCAAGCGATGAACATTGGGGAAACAGCTTTAGAGAATGCAGATCCTATTCCTATCTGCAAGGTTTGTTGTGCTAATGATGCTTGCATTCTAATCCTGCCATGCCTACACCTATGTGCATGTAAGTCATGTGTAGGAAATCTAAACATATGCCCTATTTGCAATTCAGCAAAGGCCAACGTGATTGAGGCTCGATTTGGCTGAGAAGTAAGGAAGAGACAACAATCAGATGTGACTAAGAAAGGAGGCTTGTATTTCTTATATGTGAGAATCAAGTGTTTTATATTTATTTATGTTATTCTAATCTTTGTACTGATGTAGTACTTTCCATGAGACCATGATCCCGACATATTTCAGTATTACCTTAATCTATATTTGAACACCACGAAAGGGCTCTTACCACAATGGCGCCTCAGACTTTTAGTAGGAGTGGATTTATGTGGCCTGGGTAAAAAAATCCCCTCGTCTAACTCCATGCCAAAGCACAGCTTAAGGCCTGGCCCACGCTCACATGGGCAACAGAGCCGCCATGTAAGGGTGGGGGAAAGGAGGTTCTGGGGTTTTCTTGATCTGCATGAGAGCCCTTCACTGCCCAATTGTGATTTCAGAATTAGACTAATTCTTAGGACACCTAAACCTACCAAACCGATCTTCTGGAAGCTATGAGAGGTTTGGAAGCTCGGCTCCCTATTCTAGGAGGCCAGGACACTTCTGATCTGCATTTACATCGAGTTCTTTCGAGAGAGAGAGTCCTAACTCTCAGGTTGGTGAATATCAGCACATCTACATCAACCCCACTATGTTAGCGGAACTCAGATGACATCATACTGAGTAAGAAAAATATATACGACAATTAAGCATTTATTAATGGAAAACGACGTCATGTGCTTATCAACAACTAGTTGACCAAACTTTGAATTAGTTTGATGGTATCCGTTTTCATCATGTGAGGAGTCACCGATTACCAGTGATTAATAATATTATAGGTAAGCAGCAGAGTACTTAGACTGGTACGTAGATGCTCTTCAGAAATGCCACAATAAAAGAGTAAAGTTAATATTGTATCTTTCAAATGATATAGGTGACTCACTCAATAGACTGCATCGTCAGTTGTTTGCTATAAATAGCGACCTTATATTCTGATTCAGTCATAACAAATATTCCATAAAGGTCTGGTACTTGCAATGGATTGATTCGAATCCCCATCCTTTGTGTGGCAATCAACCTTTAGAACAACCACGGAACCTGCCTTCTGTTGTATCTCCAAATGAGGGTCTAGGTAGCAATATAGCTGGCCAACAGTACTGGTCACCATTCAGGACTGCCCTTAAGCAGCACAGGGTTCAAGTAGACCAGGTTCTTCAAGCCAATGTAAGGTTTTTTGAAGTACATTAATTGTGAAGTATATGCTAAATTTCTTTAAGTCTACTTGTCTATTATTTCCTTTCTCACTTAACAGAACAAAAGGTACATTTTGCACTGCAACAACAAATATCTCTACAAAAGGAAACTCTGTCAAACCTCGCAGTATCTACGGCGAGGGATGTGCTGATCAAAAAGAATGAACACATTGCCCATTTACACATGGAACTACAGAACACTCAGCAGGTTCTGCAAACTGCGGGCATTGCAGGACAGAGATGAGTGGATGTACCTCGCTGAGGGGACATATGAAATGAATCAGTTGTTTAATTCCATGGTGCCTCCTACACAGGCAACAAATGCATATGCTCTTGCTTCATCCAATGAATTAGGCTTCTAGAAGTTCTTGTAATCAAGCAATGAACATGGAGGAAACAACTTTAGAGAACGCACATCCAACTCCTATCTGCAAGCTTTGTTGTGATAGTGATGCTTGTATGCAAATCCTGCCATGCCAACACCTATGTGCATGTAAGTCTTGTGTAGCAAATCTAAACATGTGCCCTATGTGCGATTTGGCAAAGCCAACGTGATTGAGGCTCGATTTGGCTGAGAAGTAAAGAAGAGACAACAATTTAAAATCTAGTCTATCAGATGTGACTAACAAATCCGGCTTATATTTCTTATATGTGATGTAACCTTGTAGTCCAGTGATTTATATTTATTTATGTTATTTTATTTTCATACCGTTGTAGTTGTTTCCATGATACCATGATCCCAACATATTACAATATTACCATAATCTATATTCGAACACCATTGTAGGCCTTCACTACTACACAATGTTCATTATCGCTGATTTGTGAACCCCCCCCCCCCCCCTTCATTGCTGGTTTTCGCCGTGGTCAGTGAAAGTGGGCTTAGATAACCAAGGTTATCACAACTGGTTCAAAAAATAGCACTGATAAAATTAATAACCTCCGGCTCAGTAGATGATTCGGCTCACCATGAAAACTCAAATTTTTAAAATCGCTCATACTCACAATTATTTTCAAAAGTTGTTTCAAAAACCAGACATCATTTGATGCCATCATGATGTAAAGACTCAACTACTCTGATGCCATTATGATGTAAAGACTCTACCTACTTGGCAACCTCCCTTCCCCTTCTCCTTCTCCATGCACGAGAAGCAACACAACCAACATGGTACACACCCGTAGCACGTGCAGCACACACAGAAACAACAGAAGCAACACGGCAAACAAGCACGCAGAAAGGCAGCAGCACAAGGCTGAACTCACACCCAAGGTCGCTCTGCATTGCCATCCACCCAGAACTTGTCGCTGTCCTCTCTATTATGCTCTTTCCATCCCATCCCATCACATCTTTACTTCGTCAGCATGCCTCGTCGTCTCCATGCCACCGTCATCCGGCCAAAGGGCCACCAAGGCGAATAGGCGAGCCAGTGGCACAGCCCCTGCCCATCCTCCTATAAAACACGATGCCGAGCTATGTCCAACCAAAGACTACCTTAATGAGACTTTAAGGCTATGTCCAACAAAGTTGTGTTCACATTCAGAGAAAAAGAGAGCAATGGATGTCGTGAGTCAAGGCAATCGAACCAGTGGGCACCTATTAAGGAAACATCCATGTGTTGGATGGGGTGATGTGATAATTGATTTCAATTTCTATATGGATTTTTATCCAATCATCAAATTCACTAAATCTAGCGGCCACATGGAGATTCCAACACTCATCAACTAAAGTGGCCGAATTCAGTGATCCTATAATGTGCGAAATGGGCCCACAAAATTTGCTAACTTTATATTATTTATATTATAATTTTCCCTATGAGCTAGGTGTCCGAACACATGCAGTGTGTGCCCCCACCTGGCAGACTCGTAGTGTCTCCACGCCTCTCATGGGCTTCATGACGGATTAGAATGGATCAAGCAGACTCCACTACGGCTGGCACCACTGTCAAGATGATTAACTAGATGGGGGTGAATAGTCCTTTCTAAAATTGATTGCACCGCCTAACCAAAACAAATGTGAAATTAAAACATCAATCTAACCAATACTACACCCATCTATATAAATTCACAAGCACCTTACAAAGATCCTAATATGAGCAACTAAGGTGCCGGGCTAGGTAGAGCTCACCTAAAAAAATCTAGTTTGCAAGATCTCACAAACCTATGCAACTAGTAATCAAACAACTAGGGAGCTCCTACACATGCTAGTATGCAAAGCCCACAAAACCTAAGCTCGCTAGCAATGCTCAATAGCAAGGCTACTCAAGAGAGCTCAACAATTACTTAGCTACACAAACTAAGCAATGTAACTAGTAAGGCTACTCAAGCCAACTAGTTATGCAAGGGAGAAACTAATAAGCACTAAAGCAAACTAGCTACACAAGAGCACAACACATGCACAATATATGAATGAAAAAAATACAAGCTTGTGTATGGAGATTGCAAACCAACGGGAAGAAGATGACACGATGATTTTTATCCCGAGATTTGGTGGTTTGCCAACCACTTAATCCCTATTGAGGCAAGCTCAAGGTTGCCACCAATCCTCTTACTAGTGGTGACCCTCAAGTCATACTCTCCTATGTGGAGTGCTCACCATGAGCTCTAGCACTTGACACGGCCAGACCACTTGACGCTCTTCACATCTCGTTCAACTAGAGTTGCTCTTTGGTCTCCTGCAGGGCCAGCACAACACCAATCACAAAGCACTTCTTTGCAGCACCAGACAAGCTTCTTGCGGGCTTCATGACAGAGACACCAAGCCATCTAGGAGATGGCAACCTCCAAGAGTAACAAACACCATCATCTTGCAACTTGAACACCGTCAACACTTGCAATCTATTGGGGTTATGTAAATGGGATAACCCAAAGCACGGTCTTAAGTATTGGCTTAAGACGACTCAGCAGCCTCGCCCCAGCTGAACACGGCCCTCACCGACCTCTCGCCTCTAGACTATATGAGGATCGCCTCGACCTCTCTCGCCTCTCGCATTGCGCGGTGGCACAACCACCCCTTTCCTTAGCTGCTAAGGAAAGGACGAGAGGAGGGAGAGCGCATTCAGTGCTCCTGCCAAGAAAGGACACACGTGCACTCGGCTGAGTACAAGAAGTACGACAGCCTCTCAGATCATCCGGCACTGGGGCAGAGCATCGCCTTGGACAACCCCCCGCTAAAAGGCTAGACTAGAACAGGGCACACAAACATCACACTGCGTGGCTCTGCACTGCCCAAATGTCATCCAGCTGGATGGACGGGCGTACGATCGAACCCACCACAACATAGTGACCACGATGGGGAGTCAACTCTCCATCCTGATCGGCTCCCATGCCCCTGACCCGACCCAGGAGGTCATGACAAGGGGATCTTGACCACAGGAGCAGGCAGCCGGTGATGGGACAAGCCAATCCCCGCATACAGTGACATCACAACTTCTCCCTGAAGAAATGGGGCGCTAGGACAAAGCCCACGACGATAGCAAGACATACCAGGTAGGGGAGTTGGTAAGTAGCCACCACTCCCGTCGCACCGCCATGGCTAGCACTACTAATGTACAATGCTCTGTGGCGTAAGGAGCAAGCTCACGACGACCATATCAGTGATAGGACTAGATAGACTTCTTAGGAAGAACGCTAGCTTCCCCATCCCTCGGGCTCCTGGCCACTTGGGCTAGGAGAACCCTACTCTGCATGTAACCTGGCCCCCGCAACTATACAAGGGGAGCCAAGCCCTCTTCCTATAGGGAGGATCGAATGCATTCAGATCATCTTCGATCAATCTCCTACAAACATTTCCCCTTCCTCGAATTCTTACTCCTTGTAGGACTGTAGCTTGCATTCCCCATATTGTAAGCCTATTTGGAGCACTTTGGCATTGAGGAACACGTACTCATAGGTCTCTGGCAACTAGACGTAGGGCTCAGTCCAAAACTAGTATAAATCCTCTGTGTTCTGAGTGCTAGCCATCGATTCTCTTGAGCAATGCGGTGATAAATTTACTAGTCTATTCTCAAAACAAGGACACAATCTCTCATGCACCGCAGTACAATCCCTCTCTCACTTAGTGAATATGATTAGCACTAATTACAAGTGAGTTGGAGGGCTCCTAAGCACTCTCAAACAAGGACACTAAGTCCCCAAGGTGCCAAGCACCCCAGATGGCTAGCCACCCCCTCAATTTATAGAGGGAGGCCTCAAACTAGCCATTTGGGCACGTGCTGGAATTTGTACAATGGACAGTCCGCCCTTATTCTGAAACTAGCCATTAGGAGATGCAATGGTCACCCCAGACAGTCCACCCTCTGGATAGTCCGCCATTCACATGAAACTAGCCATTGGAGTTCAAACGGCTACCTCAGACAGTCTGCCCCCTGGGCCCAAACTTGACGACTTGATCAGAACCTTATAGGGCCGAACAGACAGTCTGCCCTTATAGGGACGAACACTCAGTCGTTCAAATGTCCGCCCATGAACAGTGTGAGCGTCGCGTCCGATGCACCCCAATGGCATTGTCTGAGGCCAGCAGACCGTCCGCCACTAAAAGGGCAGATAGCTTGTCATGATGCTACTGCCACCGCTGCTAGGCCTGGTCTGTGTGGGCTGCCATGATGTTGCCACAATCGTTGGGAGTTCAAGGTTTCCCCATCCAGCAACTATGCTGCAAAAGCTCGAGGCTGTGGTGGTGTTCACATGCTCAACATGGAGAGGCAAGCCAGACTTTCGTGCCGTGGCTACCAGAATGACCACCGCTTCAACAACACTGTTGCTAATGCCACATTGCCATGTCAAAGCCTTCCCTCGCTCATCTCAAGCCCCCTCTTGCATCTACAACTACCTCCGTGTCATGGTGCCAGCTCCAATTGTTGGGTAGGATAGACCTTGGCATCCCCTACATTTGAGGGTGAGGGGTGTTAGTTTTGAGTAATTACATACAAAATTTTGAGTGCCACTGATCCAGCAGTGGTGTCATGGAGTCATGAGTGCCACTGTCTGGTGATTCTATGACCTGGCAGTGTTGCTCCTATCATCACTACTGGGTTACCAACCTGGCAGTGATATGCCACCCCTATCATTTAGATTATCCTCTGTCAGCATAGATTCTGGTAGTGATGTGACAGTGATTATCAATTCTGGCGTAGTGGCAGTTAATAAGTAATAATATAATATCCACTAACTATGTGTAGAATGTGGATAAGTAATGACTAATGAGTGCAAGAAAATTTTAAGAAACTTGTTTTCTTAGCTTTATGAACAAAGCATCCCATGTAATTATTGTCTCTTATCTGATTCTATAGAATGGTGGAAGACTGAATCCTTCGATCTGTCTTTGAGGGCTACCACACAATCCTACACATTAATATAGGTAAAAATTTATTATACATGATACAGATACACGCGCATTTACGACAAAAGACGTCATGTGCTTCTCAACTACTAGTTTGACCAGACTTTGAATTATTAGGTGCAGCCCACACCGTTTTAGCAATGAATTATGTTAGGTAAGAATCAGAGTGCCTCGATTTTGTGTGCAGATGTGTTATTCATGAACATGAGTCATAAAAATAAATGTGCTGAGTTATTGTATCTTGCCAAAGATATCATTCTATAGATTGCCCACCCTTGGTCCTTCGCTATAAAAGGCATCCATCTGTTCAGGAACCTGCTGTGGACTGTCCAAGGCAAGACAATCAGTCTAGGGAACAACAAGGTTTAGGTATAGCCATATGGACAGTGATCAACAAATAGCCCGATTACCATTCCTGACTGCTCTTGATCAGCACAAGCAACAAGTAGACCGAATTCTTCAAGCACATGTAGGTTTTCACTTTAACTATTTGTTCTGAAGTTTTTGGTGACATTTTCTAACTCTTCATATCCATTTCATCTCACTTCTATAACAGAATGAACAGGTACGAGTAGAACTGCATCAACAGATATCTTCACAAAATGAAACTCTATCAAACTTTGCTGAATCAATGGCAAGAGATGTGTTGGTGCGAAAGAATGAGGAAATTTCCCATTTACGCATGGAACTGCACAACACTCAAGAGTTTGTCCAAACTGTATTACAGGAAAGGGATGAATTCCAGTACTTTGCTACAGGGTTTTATGAAATGAATAAGTCACTTATTTCCCAGCTGCCTCCTATGCAAGCAACAAATGTCCATGCACATGGTTTATTGACGGAATTAGAGTCTACTGGCTCTTGTAGTCAAGCACCGAACATGGAGGGAGCTTCTATGGGGAGGACACATACTAGTCTTCTCTGTAAGATTTGTTGTGCCTGTGATGCTTGTATGCTAATCCTGCCATGCCAACACCTATGCGCATGCAAGTTATGCGGAATCAATCTTACAGTTTGTCCTGTCTGCTATTCTGCAAAGGACAGCATGATTGAGGCTCGATTTGGCTGGTAAGGAAAGAGGCAGGGTAACAGTCTGAAATATGGGGCATGCAATGTGTCTAGTAATAAAAGTAGATGTGTGTTTGTTTTTCATTGGGTATGTTGTACTTGTGTGTCTTGTGTCTATAGAAGAAGTCATGTTTTCTTCTTCATAAGGTGATGTAACCTTGTATGAGTTTATGTTGTTTGTATTTATCTTACTCTCTTCAAACTGGTGGCACTGTACCAAACTCATTTCATTTTAGCTGGTAACATATCTATACTAGGATACCATCAAAAATACCTACGCCTGGGCCAGTGACTCCTAACTTGTTACCCGCACCATATGTCTTGTTCGTAAAAAGGTTGAAAAACAGCTCGATTATCCTTCAAATTGTTCTTCCAACTGCCCTAAGAGGGTGCAACACAACAAGCAACTGCTTGGCAGAATTGTTGTCCCGCTAGCTGTACATTGCCAATTGATGAAAATAAATGGCTACTCTAGCAATTGTGAATGATTGTACTCAATTAAGTCCATGGAAGCCATTACTTATATATAGCTGGCAGTACTGCCAGCTTCATCCTGGATGTGATGTCTCACCAAGCAAGGTTGCTTTTGTTGGAAACTTTAGGTATTTGCAGGATTATATTCGAATATAAATCCTGAGAGGTAATATATGCATGATGTCATTACTAATTTATTAGAGCATGTTATTTCCATACACTAGCATACACGCAAAATTAGTACTAAAAGAAAAAATAAACCATAATAGAATGTTTCGGAAATTACATCCTTGAATTGAACCGGTGCCGGAGGCACCAGCAGAGCTATTATTGGGTATATAACCGAGCCACATTGATATAGTCGAACGGTAACACCCCGCACCTGAAACCTGCTTGTATCGCCTAGCACCTCTCTTACACTTTCATCCTCACTTCTTGTAGAAGCGTTAACCCAAAGGTGCTACCTATGGAGCAACAAGGATTTTACGTTCACACTCACCCACCTAAACTTTCAAAGTGGTATTAAACTCATCAACTCCAACTCCACATGCCACATGGGCCAACAACACAACTACTATAGGTTCCTAATGCGTTGGGGTGTTACATTCACCCCTTAAGGGTTGACGCCCACAGCAACTCACTACATATGCAGCAGATGCACAGAACCATCCCTTGGTACACCCCTCCATGGACACATGCCTCAAGGGTTGATGTTCCAAATACCATTGATCTAAGGATGGAAATCATTATGTTTGTAACATGCTAGTTGGTTGTAAAGTCTACTATGTTTTCATAAATATCTGTGGTTTGTTGGTTGTGTTTGAAGATGTCATTTCTAATGTCATCATAGAAGACTTAATTTAGTGTTCAATCTAGATGATCGTTGATGTTTCACGTTCTTTGATGATGTGTTCTTGTTATAGTGTAGTGTGGTAATACTCCAGAAAGTTTTTTTTGTTGTATTTTCTTCTAGTGTGTTACACATACTCCACTAATGCAATGTAGTAATACGACATAGCAACAATATGTATATTGATGATCGAGCTTGTTGTATGGATTGCTTAGAAGAGCTCTTTATGCGAGGCTATTACCTCTTGGGTAGACTCCTTTTCTATTTCTGTCCAATTTGCCGAGATGGAGGGGCGCAATTGGTGGCTTGTTGGTATTTATGGTCCCCATGAGGATGATGAGAAGTTGAATTTTCTCCAAGAGCACTCCCTGATTTGAGGGCCCTCTGTAATGGACTAGTTCTCATTGCCTGGGACTTTAACTTGATTTATCAAGCAATGAACAAAAAGAATGCAAATCTGAATAGGGCATTGATGGGGATTTTGGCCATTACCTGGATGATGTTGAGGTCAAGGAAATCCCTTTGCTAGGTAGAAAATAAACTTGGTTCAGTGAGTGATATTCACCTACTCTGGTAAGGATTGATTGGGCTTTCTGTGGTTCGGATTTGGAAGAAATTTTGCCTGATTCGCTACTGCAAAGTGTTGCATCTAGAGTTTCTGATCATTGTCCATTCAAATTGGAGTGCACATGTTGCAACCACCTGTTCAGTTGAGTGGATCTTTATAAAGCTGCAGGGGCTTAGCAAAGGCTTCCCCACAAAGAATCGGAAAATCCAAGATGCAACTGGAGATGGCTAAGAAACTTCTTCATAGGCTTGAAATTGCTAGAGACCACAGGTGAAGATTGGCTTCGTCGGAAAATCAAACTGCATTGCCTTGAGATGGCATATCTCGAGCGCATGGTGGCACAGCTATGCTCTTGGGTCCTCATTCCCCGGAAGGGGTTGCCAAAACATCCCTTTTTTCATCAATAGTCCAGATACCGCAAGAAAAATTTTATAGCCAAGTTTCAAGTGCAAAATCATATTGTCACCTCACATGAAAAGAAGCTTCAAGCGGCCTTTGAATTCTATACTGAGCTTCTAGGAATAGCCATAGATAGGAATTTTTCCCTTGATCTTGTGGAGCTTCGACTTCTGCATCATGATCTATCATCTTTGGAGGCGCCTTTCAGTGAAGAGGAAGTATCGTGAACAATTTTTTATTTTCCACCTGATAATGCACCTGGACCAGATGGTTTTACAGGTCACTTCAATCGTGCCAGCTGGGAAACATTAAGGAAGACATGTCGTTGGCCCTTGATGCAGTACATTGTTCTCAGGTCTTTAAGTTTAAACTTTTAAACACAATTATCATCATGCTCCTGCTAAACAAAGTTGATGACTTGCAGGTGAAGGATTATAAGCCCATTAGTCTAATTCATAGTTTTGCCAGACTAGTATAAAAATTCATGTCCATCCGACTTGCCCCCTTTTCTGAAGCAATTGTTCTCAATAAATCACAGTGTGTTTGTGCAAGCAAGGTGCATCCAAAATAATTTTTGATATTGTACAAAAGATGGCAAAGTGCCTCCACATGAAAAAGGTGCCACACTTTCTCCTAAAACTTGATATCTCAAAAGCTTTTGATTAAGTCTCATGGCGCTTTCTAGTAGAGATTCTACAAAGACTTGGTTTTGGACAGAAATGGTGCAATCTCATTTGCTTGTTGTTGTCCACTTCATCCACTAGGGTCCAGGTCAATGGGGGCTAGGAGTGAGTTTGCTACATCAACATGGTATTCGGCAAGGAGACCCTTTTGTCCTGTACTATTTATCCTAGTGATGGAAGTGTTGAACTCTTTAATTGGCTATATGCAACTCGCGAAAGCTCCTTGCAATGCATCGATCTACAACAAGTTAAGAATAGGAACCCTTTCTTTGCCAACGATGTGGCAGAATTTCTAAAACCAGAAAGATCTAACCTTGAAAGTATTATTCCAACCTAGAGTTATTTTGCCATGCCTCAGGACTCAGAACTAATATGAACACAAATTCAGTCTTGCACTTACCGTGTGGAGATCTTGAGCTGAGAACAATTTTAGAAACACTCCTATGAGAGTTAAGGACTTTCCATGTAGTTCTTATAGACAATGTGGTTGATAATCTTCCTGGATGGAAAACATCTCTTATGAATAAGGCTGGCCATTTGATCATTGTACGGGTGGTGCTCAGTGCTATCCCAATTTATCTTATGATTGTAATGGATTTGCCAAAATGGGTGTTATTAAAAGCCATTGATAAGAAAAAACGTGGTTTTTTGTGCAAGGGCCATGAAAATGCTAATGCGGTAACCATCTTATGTCATGGGAAAAGGTTCAACGCCCTATTCAATTTGGGAGCCTTGGCATTCATAACCTTGAAACCATGCGATGGTCACTCCGTATGCAATGGTTGTGGGTACAAAAGACAGATGATGAGGAGAGCGTCTTTGCTAAGGTTCGGTTGTGCATGTTCCATATAACTCTCAGGTGTTCTTTGACATTGCCGTCCAGACCATAGTTGGTAATGGAATTTCAACTAAGTTCCTGCTAAATTGCTAGCTTCATGGTAAAGCAATTGCAGAGCATGCCCCCAACCTAATTCAAGTCATTCCCAAGAGATCCTTGAAACAACGTATGGTGGCACAAGCTTTACAAAACATAAGTTGGGTGGCTGACATAAAGGGGGCTTTGACAATTGATGTCTCCTTGGAATAATTGCAAACTTTGGGACATGGTTAATAATATGACCCTTCAACAAGACACTCTTGATCAAACCAATAAAGACTCACACAATCTGGCTCTTACTTTCTAGCAAATAAGCCGATATGGTATTTTTCACAGGGACCATCTTTTGCTCCTTGGAGGCATACTAGAAGTCCTGGCCCCCCTCTATTGCAAATTCTTCATCTGGCTAGCGATCAAGAACCATTCCTAGACAACTGACAGACTTGCAAGATAGCAGCTTTCCCACCCTATAGTTTATCCCTTGTGATCAGGCTAATGAAGTGACACAACATAACATGATTGCTTGTGTGTTTGCAAGGAAAATTTGGAAAACTTTTTTTTTGTGATAGGGTTGCTTCCTCTTGCACCACAACTAGAGGACTCTCGTTTCAGTAGCTGGTGAAGCAAGACAATCAACGCTGGTCCTGAGACAAAGAAAGGGCTTAATTCGCTAAGAATCATAGTTGCTTGGGGGATTTGGAAAGATAGGAACCAATTTGTCTCTGAGGGTGGTATTCCTTGCTTTCAAAAGGTTCTGCTTGTAGTTCATGAGAGTAATTTGTGGTGCTAGGCATTTGTAGGTTGTTTCCATCGACTGCTTAGGCTCTAGATGGTTTTTTTGTCGTGTATTCTTTCTAGATGTGGCGCTGTTAGCCTTGTACTAGGTGGCCCAGTGGAGTTGACTTTGCTTCTCATTTGGTTCTTTATTCTCAATTTAATGAAATGACACCTAAGTCTCTTACGTTGCTCGAGAGAAGAAAACATGACGAGTTGATTGTCTATAGATGACATCATCATGGCTAGTCGATGAGCGATGTTGATGAGGACGATATTTGGGAGGGCCTGATCGAAGTAGTTGGTAATGAAGAAAAAGGTACATGGCACTGCTTGAATTGAACATGATGCAGCCCATTGTGAAGAACGTGGGCAGTCAAGCGCTTCCCAAAAATCATATTTGCTATCTCCCAGTGCAAGGTCACAAGAGCGAGATTTTTTGCATACCTATTGTTGACATTTGTACCACTAGCAAGTAAAATTTTGTGTCATGCACGGTGTTTTGATGGGGTAGAATATACTAAAAGCTAGAATTCCCTAGTTGGTATGGCCTCCACAGACAGAAAAATTATGTATTATCCTGTTGGGTGGGCGATATCGATAGAAACTTAATTATTATCCTTTCATTGTTACATTACGACAGAGCAATTATATTTCCTTTTTAGTTTTGCACTGACAAGGGAATTGAGCATCAAGTAGTGTTGGTTTAGGCGATCGATCCCGTCTACTGTGTAAAGAAGTATTTATTGTTGTGCCCGAGTGCTTGGAGTTTGAGTAGATGTGTGCTACAAAAGATCGTTAGTAACTTCTGTTTGCTCCCCATCAGTATATAGTTGAGGGGATGGGCTTTACAATTACAAGAAGTTGGTGGTCATGTCATTGCACATGCATGATCCAGCGGCCAACATGGGGAGGCTGTCGGGGCTACAACCCTGGTCATGGGTTGAATTAGAAGGGGACAGGTCTTCAGAGCCCAGCCCAAATCTAGCAGAACCCTAGCGTCAGCCCCTGTCCAGAGCCAAACGCTGCACCAGTCCTCGTTTTCCCCCCTCGCAAGTCGCTCCCGACGTGGTGATGCAACGCTCCACGGCTCCACCCTCTGCCCGGCTGCCCTGCCATGGCGCCTTAGCCTCTGGCCCTCCCCCTCCGGCCTCCAACCTTGGGCGGTGCCCAGCAACCATAGCCAGTCGCAGAGCCGCCCAGTCAAACAGGCTGTGACAGGTATTGAGGTAAATGTTGTTTCCCTATTATTTAGTCCCCCGTTGCTCCGTTTATGGATCCACCACTACTGCATGGTATGATCTGCTGCTCTATACACCACTTGTTTCGACTAGTCTTTTGGGCGTTGCTCTTCTAGATGAGCAGTACCCTTAGGGGGCAATTATCCTCAGTTAGCTTGTATGGGGGTGGTTGACTCTTTATGACTTGGACGGATGCAAAGGGATGGAGATGACGTCCACCACCCCTTCACACACTACACCACAACCTAAAAATAGCGTCTTAGGTGGGTCGCTAAAAGTATCAAAATATCAATGGACGATCGGTTGCTAAAAATTTGTAACAGATGGTGGGTCGCTATTTCTCATTTCTCCAACCGAACTTTGGTTGCTATTTTTATTTTGATTTATTGTTGGACGATTGGTCGCAAAAGACTGATATTTAGACCGAACTATCCCTCGCTATATATATATTGGGCTTGTGCGCGGTCAGCTGGCCCATTTCGCGCCTAAAAGGCCACCAGTCAGATGAAACCCATTTTTTTATCTTGTTTAATTGGGTCCGATGGATTGTCAGTTGCTAAAAGTTCTTATTGCGATGAACTGTCGGCTGCTAAAAGCTCTATAACATGTTGTCGATTGCTAAAAGTTAGACCGTCGAACTGTCCATTGCTAAAGATGGTGCCGTCGCTATATAGATATAACGACAGCTTCAATAGCAACTGTAAGGGTCCGTCGCTATAACCTTTAGCAACTGACTATCCATTGCTATACACCCCTTTCAGTAACTCCAAGTCCATCGTTGTTTAAGGGTTATGGTGTAGTGACACCAAATAGATGGCCGTAGTACTTTTCCCATACCAGTTAGGTGGCTTGGAGTCAGGACTCGTGCAGGCAATACGGCAAACTACTCCATACTAGGTCAAGCAGAGAAGGGTGTTGTAATTGCAACCTGTTTGAGGAGTCGTCAGCTTTCGTTTTGTACTTTGGACCCGTGGCTGGACTTGGGGAGCACCTGAGCTGGTGGCCGATCCTAAATAAAAAGATCCAGAATTTTTATTAGGGGTATGCTCCAACAATTTTCTTATATACAATTCAAATTATCCATATATAATTTTCATATAATCCATACATAATCACTAGTACAGAAATGATTTTTACATGCACCTCCTATTTCTTTTAAGGGTACTTTACTTAGCAAACGACGCCTGAAAAAACCTAGCTTTGCGAGCAAAATATCAAATAAACCATCCCTAGAAATACATTTTTAGTGGCGGTTCTGTTAAGTAAACCATCATTGAAAATATATCTATTTTAGTGAAGCCTATTTATGTCAGCTGAC
Organism: Saccharum hybrid cultivar R570; assembly: GCA_038087645.1. Taxonomy (NCBI): domain Eukaryota; kingdom Viridiplantae; phylum Streptophyta; class Magnoliopsida; order Poales; family Poaceae; genus Saccharum; species Saccharum hybrid cultivar. The sequence continues at coordinate 7,413,990 of JAQSUU010000347.1, read as the reverse complement.
GTTGAAAATAGGTTGACTTAAGTCAACAACACCTAGAAATCAATTTTTAAACCATCCTTAAACATAGCTACAGTACAAATAAATTCATAATTTTTTCAAATAAAGGTCGAATGAAGACAAAATTTATATAACTATAGAGATCGACAAGATTTAAAACTTTGTAGTTGATGAGATTTTTATTCGAGATCACTTAGGGGTCTAGATATATATTAATTTATCGGGTCAAATTTTAAAGTTTTGAATTTTTCAAGACCTTGGGCGAAGACATGTTCAATATCAAAGTTGTGGTCGACGACCTAAAACTTTATAGTTGAAAATTTTTTCCTTTAAGATTGTTTTTTTAGGCAAATTCCTTCCTTTAAGATTGTTTACAAATCAAAATATTGATTGCATGGTTCGTGCATATTAGTACAAATGGTCAGCGTCATACACATAATCAATAGTGACTTTTGGTGTGGCTACACTCGTTTAGAACTAGCGAAAATTAAATATTCCAAGTGGTGGTCGGTCCTTCGGGCTTTGACTTCTAAATGATTTTAAAAATATGAAAATATTTTTTAGAGATGGCTGTGTTAAGCCAACCAATTTTTAAGAGTGGTTGTCTTAAGAAAACTGTACATGGAAATCAATTTGTAGGGATGGTTTTAAAATCGTCTGTGAAAATAACTTAGTTTTATAACTGGTGGCATAGATTTTGTTAACCGGCTCTTAAAATTGTTTTGACCATAGAAAAACATTTTTGTTAGTGAATTAGGCAAAAAAATTTGAAATTTTGCTTAGAAGTCATGTATACTAGGTTAAATATATCATTGGAAGTCTTAAATTCAACAATCAAGTGCACAAGATGCATATAAATTATAATACAAACTAGCAGGTAACCCCGCGCGAAGCGGGCAGCAAGATGACAGCATAAACGATGTATAACAGATTTACATGCACTAGCAAAGACCCTATATGGGAGCCAATTATGCTCGCGATATAATATTTAGTTATCTTTCAGGAACCAGATAAATTCATTAATGTTAGTTGGTAAAGAAATATCCAAAAAAAAACTAATATGAATTATATAAAGGTACATATCAGGGAATCAAAGTATCAGTTTTATTTACCTTACAATATGAACTCGAGAGTACTCAATGAACAATTTAGGGAATTCATAAGTAATGAAAATCATCAAATGGTGAAACTAATCTCTATTTCAAACAGGAATGCAATGTTTTTTGGGTTTTTTGGTAAGCACACTGTGAACACAGACCTAATAAACAATGTGTTTGTAAACATGAGCTAGCTGCAGTTCATGAACTGATTACACACCTCTTTGTTTGATTTTTCTCTGGGCTAGCAGAGCTGCCAAACCTAATTCATGGGTGGTTGGAAAAACACGTTGTGAAAAAACACTATGAAAGTGGTAGTATTCCAGGTCTTATGGAATGGAACGCAAAGAAGAGAAGACTCTTTGAATCCTCAATTCTATTTAATTGTCTGCTGAAGAAGCTTGGTTCTGATGAAAGAGTCCATGGTGGTGGAGCTGTTGATCCCTGGGACATTTTGGAGATGGCTCCGGTGAATCGCCATCATTGTGATCCAAGTTATTTATTGTAGTATTTGTTCGTGCTGGATGCCCCTCGGTAGCGCCGAGCCTAATCTATATCTATATCTTCTATAAACACAAATCCCACTAGTATATTTCTCTTGCTTCTCCTTGCACTACATCATTAGAATGATGTCATCCGCCCACTAAGTAACGTCATCCGTCCACTAAGCCTCATTCATTAATGTTGGTTAGGTACCCACTATTCCATCCTCACACTTTCTTCGGTTTCCCTCAACGCATGCATGGCACGTATGTACTACGATTGAATTGAAGACCAAACGAATAGACACTTGCCCCTAAAATCATTTTAGAAATTTTCATTCAGTACTACTTTACTACCATATATGCCAATGGATATAATCTCCACAGTTATGCTAATACATCTATACTTATACATCTTCTGATTCTTAGTAATTAACATTCTAACCTATTTATATTCCTACTCCATACCCGTGGCAACGCATGGGGAATCCTCCTAGTTTGCTGGAAAATAGAAGCCCAAATTAGATCACGGAAAAAGCTGGATAACTTACAAAATGCATAGAAAAATATCTTCCCTAAAGTTTTGATTCCTTTAGTTCGTGTTGCCTAAAGTTCCGATTCATTTATCTTCACTTTGCAGTTAATCTTTGCTGCCACGTCTTGAAGCAGTGAAAACCAAATATCAGATGTATGATATCTTTCAAGAAACGTGTGTGTGGATACTCACCTGGGTAATCAAGGACTCTGCAATCTCGATGTGAATGGACTGCTCTAAACGGACTGCAACAATGAAAGAGAGCATAGATGAGCAATCAGAGTGGCCGTGTGTGGACCCTGACCTGGGTCAGCGTCGGTGCTGCGGCCGCCATGCAGGTTGCTGGCCGAGGTGAGGCTGGGTAAACAGAACCACCACACAGCAAGGGTGGCGCCCTTATCGGGCTGGTCCGTGGTGGTGCCGCCACACTGGGGTCGCCCGCTCACAGGTTGGCACGCCAAGTGGCCGCATCGTTGCGCCGCGACGAGGCCGCACGTGCTGGTTCCCGCTGCCACAGGATAGCGCGGGAGGCAGCGGACCTCCCTTAGGCACGGGGCAGCGTGGGAGGTGGGCATCCATGGCGGAGCGGCAAACGGAAGTACACGGCGCAGATTGCAGAGCGGCGGCACGATAAGGATGTGCAGACCGGAGGGAGCGTGGGAACGGGAGGTCGTAGAGAGGTTGACGCGTCGAGGACTTTCTGGTGGCTTCGATGGGAGATGGTGAGAGGATAAGATTTGAGGGGAGGAAGCAGGAGTTGACGTGGCAGGCATCCATTGTGTGCAGTCGGACCGGACGGCCAGGAACAGAACACTGTGGATGAACAGTAAAGTGAGTCTATGAATAATAGCGCAGGAGGCAACGGACCTCCCTTAGGTGCAGGGCAGCGCGGGAGGGGGGCGTCCATGGTGGAGCGGCAGACGGAAGTACGCAGCGCAGATTGCAAAGCGGCGGCACGATGAGGACGTGCAGACCGGAGGGAGCATGGGAACAGGAGGTCGCAGAGAGGTGGACGCGTGGAGGACTTTCTGGTGGCTTCGATGGGTGATGGGGAGAGGATAAGTTTTGAGGGGAGGAAGCAGGAGTTGACGTGGCGGGCATCCGTTGTGTGCAACCGGACCGGACGGCTAGGAACAAAATACTGTGGATGAACAGTGAAATGAGTCTATGAATAATAGCGTGGGAGGCAGCGGACCTCCCTTAGGCGCGGGGCAGCACGGGAGGCGGGTGTCCATGGCAGAGCGGCAGATGAAAGTACGCGGCGCAGATTGCAAAGCGGCGGCATGATGAGGACGTACAGACCGGAGGGAGCATGGGAATGGGAGGTCGCAGAGAGGTGGACGCGTGGAGGACTTTCTAGTGGCTTCGATGGGAGATGGGGAGAGGATAAGTTTTGAGGGTAGGAAGCAGGAGTTGACGTGGCGGGCATCCGTTGTGTGCAGCCGGACCGGACGGCCAGGAACAGAATATTGTGGATGAACAGTGAAATGAGTCTACGAATCGGAGGGTACAGTGCCTTCACCAAAAACAAAGATCTATACTATAGATATAGATAGTTTAAACGTATTATTGACTCTTAAATATAAGAAAATAAGCTTACTGCTTGTTTGGCCCACATTTTCAGCGGCGAAAAGGAGATCCAATGTCCCCTTTAATTTCCTCTGCATAATTCACCATCAGTTCTGCTAACAAAATAGGTGGTGCATTAAAAAGTGACTCTATTTTGTTGTTAATCTGCAAATCAATCTGATTCAGATGAAATAGCACTCACAAGACTAGAGGGAATGAGGAACCCACTGGCACTGTCGAGCTGCAGTGAACCGAAGTAATGAGGAACCCCTGCTGCTTCCAAACTGATGAGCAGGAGAACATACACTGCAAAAAAGGAATTATCAATGCCCTTACTAAATCCACTTATTAAACCAAGCACAAACATCAAACAACACTGTAACAATTGGTATTTGAGAGGGGGAACTGTTTTAGATCTTGTGAGATTAAGATGAAAGGTAAATTAAACGAGGGAAAGAGGAATGCATGTATACCTCACCAGATGATTGGAACCACGAGCTTCTCAAAGAAGAAAAAACTGCTGCAGCTGGCCGATCAGGCGAACCGTCGCGAAGTCATGCAAAGGCGCTGCGCGGCGGTGGCTAAGGTACGGGAGTTGCCAGAAATATTTTTCCTTTCCTATTTATATAAATGGGCTGTATGGGCCACATAAATGGGATGTATTGGGCCATCCATAATAAGGTATGTCGTGGTCCAACTATCCTTTTCCACTCACAAAAAAAAAAAAACTGGCATACGTGTTTGGTTGGTAGGACAGAGGATACAGGATGGAGCGATCCAATTTTTTTAAGGAAAATGTTGTGGTTAGGATGATAGATCGTCCTGTTCATGGGCTGCGACACCAGCCCGAGTCAGCCCAACAGTCATATCCTCTCGTCCACTCCTCTAACCATAGCATGTTGTCTCCATTCTCCAAAAAGGCTCTCTACCGCATCGCCGCAACGTTGCTCCACCGCGACCACGCTCCGCCATGCCACGTTGGTGCTCTCCACATTGTCCTTGGGCCCGTCGGCCGGCATATCCAACGCGCATCAGCGTGGCCAGTCACCTTCATCAATCTCCATCGTGCCTCCTACCCGCCGTAGCCTTCTCTAGCGCACGGACCGCCTTCTTTCACCGGAACAGTGATAGCTCGCGCTAGATTCGCTGCGGGCTTCTCCACCGGTGGCCTTCTACATCAGACCTATTGCGGCCTTCTCCACTAGAGCTATGAGCTCTGTGCCACCAGCAATGTCTACACCGGTGAACTCTACACGCTGACATGCCTCCATTCTCCCAAGCGGCAAGGAGATGTTTCGTTGAAAGCGCATGTTGCAAACTTATGATTCAAGTGTTTTAGTGATAAGTTGCAAGTGTTACATATGGATGATGAAAAAGTAGATCGGGGTGTTGCGCATCTTGCAATGGCTATACACGTATGTTGCAAGAGTTTGTTTAAAAAATTTTATCTGTTTCAGACATATGTTCCAAGCATGTTGCAAAAGTAGATCTTGACATTACATATACATATATGTTGCAAGCGTATGTTTCAAGTATTTCATATGTATATTGTAAGTGTTTCATTTGGATGTTGCATATGTTTGAAATGGCACACATTTCTCAAGTTTTTTCTGGTGTTTTGAAAGTGTTTCAGATACATGTTGCAAGTGTTTCGAATGTCTTGGTCATATGTTGCAAGTGTTTTTATCTGGATGTTATAAAAATAGATATGATATTACACATGTTGGAATGGAACCCACCCGTCGCAGCTGTTGGCCTCAGCTACTGGGCATCGCCAAGCGTCACTGGGCCGGTGCCTGGGGCAGGTAAACACATCCATAGGCGAGGTGACTAGGACCCACGTGGCGTTCCCACGTGCGCGGGTAAGTAGCAGTCTGGTGGAGCAGACTGAGCATAGGGCGGGAAGCAACGTGGGGATCCACATGGTAGGGCGCGCGAAAATAGGCAGCGTGGGCTCCAGTCCTTACTCGCGTGGCACCGTTGGATGCTAGCACTCTGAAACAGACGTTCGGACGCTAGTAAGACTGATTTTTTAACAGTGTTTTGTTGAGGGATAAATTTTTTTTCATAATTATACAATTAATATTTATTTACCTTACACGTGGGTCCCATCAGTCCAACTAGTCATGGCAGTCCAACAAGCACATTACATCACTTTTGTCATGAGCTATTGTCATAAAGATTGGGATAGGCACAGGGTGACAATTGTTTATGACTAAATCACATTTTAGTCACAAACAGTCATCCATTGAAAAATTGTCATAAATGCATTGATTCTATGACTATAAAGTGCTTTGTCATATGAAAATTGTCATAGAAGGTCCAATCTCTTGTAGTGGAATTAGGACAGGAATCATTCCCTACGAGAATATCCGAGAAAATATAGAAAACTTATAAGCACTCCTTTCAAGAAAACAAAACTGATAATTGATGAATTCACGTAATAGTACAAGAACTATTAAACTCCAACTCTATTTTAGCCTCTTTTATTTATTTTTTTCATAACTTTTTCAATATAGCGCCAAAGGGCCTCTAGCCTAGCCTAGTGGTTAGGGCACGTGAGTAGCATTGAGCAAGCTGGGTTCAACTCCTCATGGGAGTGAATTAAAAAGGTCTAAAAAACAAAAAAAAAATAGGCAAGGGTTTCCCCTACTGATTTGGTCAAAAAAAACTTTTTCAATATAGCATGAAATTAAAATCGTGTTGCTCACAAACCACCATCCGTTGTGCCCATTTTTTATCAAAAATACTAAGGGTGTGTTTAGATCCCCATAGAATACAAAATGCAAAATCCCTTACTTTGAAATGATGAAATGTAAAATGCCAAAATTTTCATAGGTGTGTTTAGTTTCATCTAAAAAGCTTATGGGGTAGTGAACAAGCCGCTATTTTGGGCTTTTTTTGGTCTCTTGAGGCTAAAATCTAGAATGCAAAATGGCAACCATTTTGCCAAAAATTTTGGATGGCCAAAAATTTTGCCAAAAGCTTCTGCAGAATGGTGGTCCAAAACCCATAATTTTTTTGCCCAAATGAGGAACTAAACAGGCCCTAAATAAACCTCACGGATGTGGGGAGATTACCGAAAATGAATAGATACGGATACGGACGCCATTTTCAGTAAAGGTTAAGTGGATTTATATATTATTATTATTATTATTATTATTATTATTATTATTATTCAATATGATTTTTTCTGGGTTTCTTTCTAGTAACTAGTTAACACGCACGTGCGGCACGCACGTGCCTAGAAAACATTTGTCGTTTGTATTTGACATTTTCTAGAAAACATGCTATCAGATTAATTCAGAATTGTTAAGTGATACATAGATGTTTTGCATGTAATATAATAATGAAAGTACTATGATGATATTCACGTTTCTTAGCTCGAACTTTGTCCTTCTCGTCGCTAGGCAATGCAACTTTGTCCTTTACATTCCTACTATTAAGTCTATACAATTTTTTTTATTTTTTGCCAACATAAGGAAACTAAATCACATAAATTATTATAGTAAATAAATGAAGAAATCTTTGTTAGAGTAACATATGAAAACATATTTTTAACAGGCAAAGGATAAAGTTATGAATTTAGCAAAATTAATTTGGCATTACCCGTTCCACCATTTTGAAACCATGATCAACCATGGCGTATTATCTGTAGATAAAAGGGGTAGCAGATGTGTAAAGCTGCGCGCACTATGCTGCGGTCTCACCGTCTCAGTCCATGAACCGTGGACTAGATGTGGTGTGCTGCGGTTTAGCGTAAATCATGTCCACGAGTGAAGGGCTATGGCCTTTTAATCCTGGCCGTAGGTCAAGGCATGCACGGCTGGTGTGTGCATGTATACATGTATATAGGTGGTATTTCTGGTTTTGTTTTTCTATAAGAAAATAGCCATAATTAGCATGCATGACATCGTGGTGATGTCATCAAGCTAATAAGGACCAAAGGCACACACGGCCGGCTGCTCTGCTCTGCATGCTCGTGTGGCATGATCGCCGGTGAGGTGAGGCACCGGGAGGAAGAGGGTGTTACCATGAACTCGATGAGACTCATCTCGACGTCGTGGGGTTTACCAAGACCGCTCCACGAGCAGCAAAGAAACTTGAGAGATAAATCGGGAGTGTTACTCAAAGAAAAGCGAGGAGAAGAGCACCCAAATAAAAATTTCTACCCTACCCTAACAAAACAATTGCCTTCTTGTTTTTCAACTGGTTTTCAGCGTATGCTTTACCACCTGGTTCACACCGTAATTAACATCACACCTACACCATAAAACTTAGCTTAAATTATAGCAATCTAAACTTATATCCCGTATAGAGTAGAAACCTAGCACACATGAAGATCCATCTATGTGCATGAGCAATTTTAATGATCAAGCACAGACATGTACTGCGCCATGCTACCCACCAAGCCCAGAACGATCTCAAGCTCGACTTTCGCATGTGAATAAAAAGCCCGCAGGAACCTTAGGCAAGCAATCGAGAGTACCACCGGAGCCATCACGCGTCGGCCACCTCAGATTTGCAGGTTCGACAGAAACAAAAGCACTCGATACCCACGGCAGGAGCACCAGGAAAGGTCATACGCACAAGCAAGTATTCGCCGTCCCTCCGGTCGGCATCGTGGTCTTGGAACTCGCCTTCCACATCCACCTCCACGTCCATCTCACCGTCCGACACCCATCCGTCGTGGTCATCCACGACTCGCTCCGCCGCATCCGCGCGCTCGACGCCATCTCGCTGCCACGTCGAACCGCACCCCTGTCCGCACCGCACGAACCAAACATTCAGATCACACAGGCGACACGCGGGCATAAGAGAGGCGATCAGAAGGCAAGGGCGGGTATAGGCGTGGCCCACGTACAATGCACGTATCCATATATGTATAGAAGCGGGTCAAATTCTTGGTGAACAAAAAAATATTATAGGACATGGAATTGAACTGAAAAACGCAAACAAATCTTACATCTTACGGGGTGGCCCACTTGTTAAGATCTTAAGTTATATCTAACGGTTAAAACATAGGGTGAGTAGGAATTTTAAGGTAACGTGTATTTATCAATTCCTTCGCTCTTTTATAGTACTAGGGAATATGCACGTGCGGCACGCACGTGTCTATTAAACATATTGTTTTAGAAATCAATAGGAATAGATGGATTATATGGGATTTGCTAAATTTTAGGTGCATGAATTTTAGTTTACTTTTATGCGATAGTTATTACATATATTTTTTATATTAAAATTACAGTTTTAGTTCGTTGCAAAGTTGATATGGTATAACACAAAGACAAATAATAAATCACCAAAGTAACAATTTACTTTAGTAATTGATAGTACATGCATGTTACCTGAAATCATCTTAAAATTCAGACACCTGAAATATAGGAGAAGTGGGATTATACATAATATGAGGCGTTTGTTAATTCTAATCTAGGATACAGAGAAGGACATGCCATGCAAAAAAAGGAAAAGAAAAAGACACAATCTAAATGCAAACGCCTCTAAAGAATCTTACCGTAAGTGTGTGCGGCTCTGATTGAGACATAGCTGCCGGTGTCGTCTTACTCAATAGCGTTGGGTTTCACGAGCTTGCCATCTACGATGTCGAAGAGTTTGATGGCGACGCTGTGTAGCTGTTTTCCTAAACGTGTCAGTTGTCCTAGACAGTGTCAGCGGTGCGGTGCGTGATCTAGCCTAGAGGTCTGCATGTGTGCAAAGCAGCATTATTGGCATGGATTCAGCAGGTCACCCTGTCTCCAAAACGCTCTTTTCACAAAAAGAAAAAGGTCCTCGGCTCGGCTCGAAGACAGTCGCCCCGTTGCCTCGCGAGACGACGGCAAGGACCCGTGCCCCGAGGCATAATCGACGAGAGCAGGAGCGTTGTATGTCTTCGTCTCTGCGACTCGCCCCATGTTCGGATCCCGTGCGGGCGCTCGTGTACTACAGCGCACAGTGGCGGATCTCCCGGCCCCCCTAATGACTTGATTTATCACTAAATTACTGTAGCAAAAACCTCAAATCACTATTAAACCTTCATGCAAATCAACATCTCCATTGTTTTAGCCTCCCTTGATTCCCATCCTGCATCCGCTACTGACAGTGCACAGGGGCTTCCTGTGCGCACCAAATCCAGCGCCTCCGACGGTGCTGGAGCTGTTAGTCGGTGGCGCTGCCGCTGCTGCCGGAGATGCCGAGTCCAACGATCCGGAGGCTGGACGTGGCCTCGCCGGTGCCAGCGGACTTCGACATCGCCAACGCGCTCCCAGTCAACTACCACCGTCGTGCTATGTGAGGCTCTCGGCGTCTTCCTTGATGAAAAGGCAAGATGCTAATTGCTAATTTTGCTTGACCCAGAATCTGTGCTTCTTTTTGAAGATGATTCTCTATCTAGCAGTTTAAACACGTACGTCCGCATAGGCCTTGCAAACGAGTGTCATTGTATTACGTAAGAAGCAAATATAGATATGATGTCCCTCTCGTCTCGGCCTCGGCATCCTTTTTCTTTATTTTTTTGTCTTAACAAACAAAACCAGTAGGATTAATTAATATATGCACACGAAGCAATTTACCCCTAGCTTGTTAGAAATAATCCACGACACGTAGTGTCCATGGCGTGCGCGTCTGTGTCGCGTCGTGTTAGTGTCGTGTCTCGTGTGCATGGCTACATGCAGGCGAGCTGGCTCAGGCCGGTGCTAGTTTGGTAAGAGTCCAGGCTGATTGGTGCTAGTTAGGAAAGAGTTCAGGCCGATGAAACTCTTTACGTAGAAGCAGTCCTGTTATGGGAGGCCATGCATCGTTGCTTGCGTGACCAACGAGGACTCAAACAAATCCGAATCTTTTCTTTATGTGTATCATGCTCGGAGTTTTACATGTAAGATGTAAGATCATATATGACGAAGGGCTTATATAGCATGAAATCCAGATCTAACGTTTATTACGCAGGGAGATCCCCTCAAAAAAAACTCGCTCTTTTATAGTAGGATAGATATAGATATGCAATTTTCTCTATGTTTTCTTATTCAGTATGCCATTTCTAAAATGCCTATGCTCAATGTAGCTTTCGTATCTATCCATCTGTTTTAAAACTGACCCTATATGCATCTATTTTTATTTAGTTAGAGTAGTGTCTTTGTTTAAAGGACTAAGAGTAAGAGCTACAAAGGGTGGATGGTAGGAAAAAATCCTATGCAAACTGTATGTATGGTGCCTCCATATAAACATGTCATAGATAGTTGCCACGTGTCAGTCAACGTGATCCAACCACACGCCTAGAATATTTCCTCGCACGCCTGTATGCAGCTTCGGTTGTCTCACGCGCCCACTGCTTTTCCGCTCTGGATCGTGTTGATTGGATATGTGGCAACCATCCATGGCATATATGTAGGGAAGCACGGTGGATACAGTTTGCATCCATTTTTTCCGGATGGTATGCTTTGCAGGAGAGCAAGGAATATTGGCAAAGTTATGTATAAAAAATAAAAGAGGTTAAAATAGAGGTGGAGTGTTATTCTGTAAATGTATTTAGACCCTATTTGGATCTATAGAATTAACAACTAGTTGACTAATTATTAGTCGCTAAACATCCAAACAAGTAGACTAATTGTTAGTCCACCGGTCACGGACTAGTTGTTGGTCTATTAGTCCACTTATAGGAGCTAATAGAACAATTGTTAGACTATCTCCAACAACTGCACCCAAAATACAAGATCCATTTGACATTTGGGTAGCACTACTGGCAAAGAGTTCATGACCTATTTTTGGTTTTCACCAACAATAAGACCCAAAAAGAACCCTTTCTGCAAAAGGTCTCTAGGAGAGAGGATGACCATATTTGTGTTGTGCCTCTGTTGTCACCCAAAATGGGTCTCCTATATAGATACTCTATTTTGGGCCGATGCAATATCATCGATGACCCACTTTAGGTTTGGCTGTCCTTATGGGTCATCCGTCAGAGACAGTCTTAGTCTTAGAGCATCTCCTACAACCTCTCTATTTTCTCCCGAATAGCCTGTATGTAGATTTTGATGAAAAATCTGCTTCCAACAGAGTCTCTATTCCTTCCTCCAAAAATAGCTTGACAGTACTATTCCTGGAAGCTCACTCACTAGAGGAGGCGAGCAGCACTCGCTCGCTATCTGGACTCGCAGCCTCTCCCCCGTGCTCTCGCTCGCTATCCAAACTCACAACCTCTCTCGCACGCTCCTCCCCCTCCTGCAGACGCTATTTCTGGGCATGCATGTTCGCAGCCTCATCTGATAAGAAGAAAGAACAACAAAATATGAAGAGTCTGCTATAGTGCTCTAGTTATTTGGAGAGCCAATTTTTTAGAGAGCCTCTAAATCCTAGTATTGGAAGATTCATTTTACATTATCTCTTTAACGCAAACAGAAAAGATCCGCAAACGTACGGATACCGCTGTAGCTTTCACCCGGGGGTTTTAAATATCGTATCCACAGGGAAACGTGTGAGATTAACTACGGTCTAACTTAACCCGGAGCAGTCTTCGCGTTCTAATCTCGATAAACTATGTCTTCTACTATTCTATCTGGAACATTTACTTAAGAAAAGACACCAACAGAGGAGGCTTTCCCTAGCAAAAAGGGCCCTACAGGTCCTACTATCGAGAGGTGGACTACGAAGGACTCAACGGGATAATAGTCACTCCCGCGATCTACCACCGATCTGGAAAGTAGGTTGTATCTATAAGCAACCCGAAGTCTAAGCACCACCCTTACACTACGAATTATACTCTAACCTAATGGCCATAGATTAAAGCACTCAAAAGAAACTTGTAGACCAGGAGAATAATATAAACAATGTTGCTTACAGAAAAAGAAGTTGATTACCATAGAAATCGCAGATGTAGGTTACCTTCCGCCAAGATACAAGGCGTAGAGGGAGCATCGTCAGGCCGACACCTCCTCCAAACTCTTCCCTTTTCTATCTCTCTATTTCTAAAGACTAGATCCTAATGAGGACTAATCTCTCTTGAATGCTAGCTCTAGAGGTAGATCCTTTCATGGGACCCCTCTCTTGATCCTATCTGGAAATAATGAATTAGGGTTTCTGGGGATGATCTGACCCAGGGGGCACTGGGCCGTGGCCCTCGGATCAAACCGACTTGCGACAATGGCGTAGATTGAACCTCTATGGCGGTGGGGAACCGACATTTGAAGCGAAGGCTGACCAGAGGGGGGCCACAGGTCGACCGACCTAGCTCTAGGTCGCCCGACTTGCCCCTATGGCAAGTGGGCCCCACCTTTGGTGACAAGCCTTCTCGTGTCTTCTAGAGTCTTCTCAACTTGGTGTCGATGTGGAATTGATATCTCTTGATTCTGGACTCCAAATATAGCAAAGGATAGGTCCATTTCGATCGCCTCGACGAGCTCTTCGCAATGGTCTCCAATTCATTATTTGAGATACTTTTTCTTGATGAAAAATTACATGTCCTGCAAAATAAGTGAGAGCACCAAAACTCATGGAACTCGTTAGTTTAAACTCATACACCTATGTTGGAGATTGATTTATGCTCTTATTCATGTTTAGTTGACGGTTTATAATTGTAGTTAACGGCCATCAACAAGCTCTCCCAAGCTTAACCTTTGCTTGTCCCTTAGCAAAGCTAAACAATGGATCAGCAGTTGCTACAATGTTTTCGCGCCTCAAAAGTACACATGCGTTCAAACAAGAATTCTCCTCCGAATTATAATGAATTATTCTGACTTTCAAACTTACCCATATTACCTTCACCCATGGGGCTTTTAGCCTTCACTTGGGTCTTGAACAATTGAAAGACAGAACGGTCAAGTCAAGCGCTATGTCTCAAGTCTTTGTTCAGCCATTGTTCCGGAGTTTTTATATATTTTTCAAAATAAAACTCAGAGATTCTAAAGTATGACACTCTCAAGTCTCTCAATATGTGGTATTTGTGGATCCTCACCGAGGCAATAATAATATTATGCCTTTTTCTGTTCCTACTACTAAAGCTTATGTGGAGTTTATAGGTAGGGAGAAAGCTAGAGCCTACTTGCAGTGCATATATTGTAAAATCAAACAATGGATCCAAAGAGAGTTAAGTCATACAATCAAATCAAGATGTGCATGTGTGTGGATGTATGGTGGATATATATGGTGGCTAATCCTAATTCTACCTTGCTCCTTAAAAACATATCTCTCTTTTGAAACTTAGAAACATTTGCTAGAGAATAGGGGCTATCTTATTCATTTTTTTCACTTTTTCTGAGGCGGGCATCTAAGTACCCATTATTTTAGATATCTCAGACACTTGTCCATTTTTTTCAACTCTCTTTTTTCTTTTTTTCTTTTTCATGAATAACTTTTGCATAGTCCCATGTCTTTTTGCAACAAAACTTTGAGAGAGATATCAACAAGAACTTAGAGCATTTATTTAGTGGATATCCTATGGGAAATATTTTTGGTGTTCACTCCAAGTGTGGGAGTGAAATATTTTGGGTGGATCTAGATGGAAGGCATGTTTTTGCGCCTATCCCCAGTGTAGGAGTAGTGCATATGTGTAACATCCCGGGTTTTTGACCAACCAAAAATATGAACTTTTAAAAATTTTTCCTGCAATTGTGTGAAGCACGTAGTTCCAGGTCTAACCTGAGACTAACTCACTAACAAAACGTTGCACACATGTAGAATTGTTTGTAGGAGTGTATCAGAGTTCTTTAGTCAGTTTAGGGTTTTGTGTCGGAGTACGCAAATTCATAGCACAATCCTCTCTGATCCTTTCTAAAATTCATCTCCAATCTCATAAGAATTCCCCTCTCGAATCTCCTTTGATAGTCATCTCAAATCCCTCTTGGATTTCTCCTCCCAAATTCCCTCTTCGAATCCATCTTGGACCTCTTTTGTTTTCCCTCTTTAATTCCTTTTGAATCTTCTCCAAGTATCTATTCAAGCCCCTCCTCAAATTTCCTTGTGAGTTTCCCCCCAAATACCCCCTGTGAATTATTTATGGCCCTCCTTCGGATCCCCCTCGAACCCTTTCAAATTTGTCCTGAATTCCTCTTTGAAATTCCATCCAAAATCCTGAAATGGAAATCGGAAAACCTTCTATTTCCTTCCTGGGTCGAGCTCCTCTTTTCTTCCGGTCGTGGCCCAGCACCTCTTTTTTTTCCTTCCTGTGCAAGCCGAACAGGCCTTGGCCTCTCCCACCTGCGCAGCCCAGCTCCCTCCCCCAACAACCATAGGCCGAGCCCAGCTCTCCTTCCTCCACCCATTGACGAGCAGGCCGCCCAGCTAGCCTCCCGCGCATGCAAGGCCCAGCCCCAGCCGCTCGGCCCTTGTAGGCCCGCATCGGCCCCCGCAGGCCCGCCAGCGCAGCAGCGGCGCCCGTAGGCCCATCCTGCGCTCGAGCCTGATTGCCCAGCTGCCGTCTCTCCAGGCCAAGTAACCCTAGGAGCGCCCCGCTCCTCTGGTGACGTGCACGCGCGTGACCCGCATCCTGCCGCCACCACAGTCTGTCAAATCCCCACCTCGGCGTCTGTACCAGCGCTACATGATGGATGCCGTGTGTTCCGGAGCTCGCACGGATGCTGGAGATGGTTGTCTCGCCTTGGAACCCTAGGCACCGCGCTATAAGTAGTAGCCACAGCCGCCGCTCCCTATTCTCCCCTGCCTCCTCTTGCTCGTGCAGCGCCGCGACCGGGCCTGAGCCTGCAACGCCGGCGGCACCTCGCCCCTGCCATCTTTCTCGCTGCCCAGCATCGCCTGGACGAAGCTCCGTGCCATCGCCGGTGAGCCCTCGTTGATGAGCCCCAAGGCCCAAGCTTTGGCCATTTACCTTTCTGTTGCCTTTCATGCCTGAGCCTGGCCATCGTGCCATGATTTCTCACTGTCATAGGGGAGCCGGCCACCCTATTCATCACGGCATCACCCCAGGAGCCGGACGGAGCCGCCACTTTGCCGGAGGACAGCAGCACCTCTCCGCTGCTGTTTGCCTTTTGTGTCCGGCCTTCGAGCCGTGAAACCTTGCTGTGCAGGGAAGCCTTCGTTGGAGCTGGACACTGTTGTCGAACCTCGTTGACTGGCCCTGGCCACATCCAGCAAGCCACAGCTAGCAGCAGCAGGGTACAGTAGGCCAGTAGCGAGCCGCAGCCTGCTGGAGTAAGCTGTAGCAGCCCTACGCCTTCCTCCACCCCAAAGGTCGACCCTCTTGCACCTAATCGACGCCTTCTCGACGTTGAGCAAGCCTTTGTCTTTCTTTTTCATCTTTCATACACTTATGCCTACATCACTTATCATCTGTGTTTGACTCATACATGATCTATCTATTATCTACACCTGTTACATGATCCTACTCTATCTATAAATGCCTATGTCGTGCCTTAGTGTCGGCCTATCTATCTACCTTTTGTGTCACTATGAGAACATGCTACTCCATCCGTTGTGGTCATGTCTTGGTTCTTGTGTCATGTTGTTGGTTCTAACGCTTGAGTTGGTTGTTGCCTGTGGACCGTGCCTTCAAGCCGGTCGAGGGGTTGTACCTCGTTCAAACGTTTTGGTCGTGGGTTCGTCCCGCCGTGGCCGTGATGCCGAGTGTAACTCGGTCCCTCGCTTTTAGTTGACTTTGTTGTACCGTGATCGTTGCCCCCTCCAACAGCTTTAGGACGTGGCCATCTTGGACCCAATATCAGTGTGCTTCCCACCCGCATGTGATGAGCCCATCATGGCCTCTTCTATGGAAGACGAATTAGGGGACAATCATCATGGAACATACGAAAGCCAACTCGTGTGGTGGAGCTCATGGCCACAAGTTGCCTCGCCGTGGCCATCGGGCTTTATCTCTTTTGTCCGCTTGTTTATGCTAACCACCTCGTATGCTTGTATCACTTTGACCATAGCGTTCCTTCGGATCTAGCGGTGATAACCGCATCGCTAAGAACCTTGGGAATTGCAAAGTACTGTTCTAGTTGCACATAGGTCGTGGTGCCCTACGAGTGGGTTTGGATCCTAGAGCCATGACTCCTTTCTTCCAACCTTCGTCCGTTCCATGACGTGTTGGTCGAAGGAGTGCGGATTCCATTCTTTCTTCCTCTCTTGTTCTCAATCCCCGTCGATCTAGTAAAATGTGGGTTGAGCCCTTCGCTTGTTGGGTGTTTATTGCTTTCTTGATTCCATTCCTTCGATTCCCGTCGTTGCTATGGCGAGTGGATCAAAGGGAGGTGAATCTTGTATCATTTTCTGTCTTCTGGCTCTTTCGTGCTCGAGCCCTTGAATGCTTGTACCTGTTTAGACCGTAGCATTTCTTCAGTTCTTGCGGTGACAACCGCACCACTAAGAACCCTAGGGGTGTCTTAGTGCATTTTGTCCACCTAGGTCATGGTACCCTACAAGTAGCTTGAGCACTCATGTTCTTTTGCATGTCGCTCCTCTCTGATGCCTCGCCTTTTGCCATGGCGAGTGTGTTGGAAGAAGTAGACCGCCTCTCTTCTCCCTTTTCTTCTTCTTTTCCGTTCCACCCTCTCTTAGTTCTCACCAATTGCAATGGTGTGCAGATTAAGAGAGATCAGAGCTGTAGTGGCCACTCCTTCTAGTTCCCATTATTTCCCTGTGCCGTTTGGATCGGAAGCCGCAAGCCGTGGTGTTTGCTTAGGATGAGCTAGGGCCTACACCATTTTAATTAAGTCGTACAAGTCGACACAATCGACCCAGGAAGTATTGTCTAGCCTAAGGCTTAAGCTTGTGCTTAGCAAACGACCACTCCTGTTCTTTTGGCCCAGGGATCGGACATCCACCGAGAGGGCTAAGTCGACTTCTCCTTGTGTTCTTTCAGTGTTGTCCCTTTTGAGCCTTGGCCTTTTCGAGTTATTGATTGTTCTCGTGCCTTGTGTGACGCTCTCGCAAGGTAACGTTGATCGAACTGGAACCCATTGGAGGAAGAAAAGGCAGGGGATAACAGAACTCGTGGAGTGGAGTTGGCCTGGAAGGCGGAGAGACCCGTGCTGATTGACTACACCAGCTGACAAAGACTAGTACCTCTACTACCTCGACATCGCAGGTGTCATGGCAGCACCTTACCTTAGAGAATCCTATTAGACATGCAATAATATAGATGCTAGTGCTTTACTTTTATGCAAATGAACTATGATAGGGTGCATGGTAGATTGCTTGTGAGCCATTACCTTGTCGCAACCATTTCCCCTGCACACCCGCTGTTAGGCTAGATGCTCGCTCGCTGCTTACTGCTTACTGCCTTACTCTTACTCGAATTATATCTGTGATGTGATGCTGGTGAGTGAGAGGGGTAATGAGATAAGGCACGAGGTGCCAATAACATGATAATAACCTGATAATGAACATGGGGAGATCTTGGCGTGCGTTTTGGGTGTGTGGTGAGGGTCGAGTCGACCGAGCAGGATCTACGATGAGTCGTGAGGACAAGTCTTGCCGGGAAATGCTACCTGGGCGTTTCCCGTGAGAGAGGTACCTATGGTGGGTATATGTGACAGGAAGAGGTCCCAGGGTGGAGTGTCTTTGTGGGATGAAGCCTCGGGACGGGAGGTGCTATTTTAGCATGGGGCGCCGACTGTTCCATCGAGCGAGTCATCGATTCGCCCCTTTGAGAAGGTATCGTGCTTAGTCACCCTAAGGACTGATATGTTATGTGGACCGGGTCTTAGGAAGCCTTACACTCCCACTCACTTTATATGGGTATGAGACGAACGTACGACCTGCTGGTGCGGTGCCACTACTATTGGGAGGATAGCGGATAGTGTAGGGAGGTATGGGCACGAGGACCCACACCCTCCTAAGACAGCATAGTACCCCAGGGCCTAGTACTACGCCTCATAGTCTTAGCGTGTCGGTGGTACTCCGACACGGCCCCAGTTCTGAGTGATAGGGTGGTACTATATCTGGTTGGAAGGCAGCCCGGAATCAGCCTAGATGAGCCGGTTCATCGATGATGGTGATCTTGTGGGTAGTGTAAACCTCTGTAGAGTTTCTGGTTGATCGATCGATACATATGCCATCTTTTTGGCTATGGACCTTTCCTAAGTACAGCTTCACTTGACTAGTGAGAGAAGTCCTTCTACCTTCCCTGGGTTTTAGTGTGTGATCCGGCCTTGGTCGTTGAGACATAGATGAGAGGGAGTCGTCCATGCCGATGAGAGAGTGAGATGAGATGAGATGTGATGTGGTGATGAGATATGTGTAGGGATGGGAGAACATGTGTATGAGAGGGGTTAAAACTTGATGAACTAATGTCATATACTTATTAATGAATCATGCATTATAGGAAACCCATAGCCAAATGTTTAGGATCGCCAGATCCCTTTTTTCTCTTTTTCACTAAAGCTCATTGGTGCTGACCATGGCCTGCACACATCTAGCGGTGGCCTGCACACATCTGGCGGTGTGTAGATTTCTTGACTTGCAGTAATAACTAAGTTATAAAGATTAGGTGGTCTCGTTCCTACGCTCAAGTTTGGTTTGAAGATGGAGTCTACGCCGTTGACTTTCTATGCCGACTCTGACATTTACCCGTGGAGGAGGAGCCTCCACCTGCTGATGCGCAACGATGACTCTGATGAAGACGCATGTGTTTCCGCTAGAATATGATGTAATAGGGGTGTTAACCAGTGTTGTAAAGCTTGTAACTTGTAATTCTATGATGTATGACTGTGATATCATCTGATAATTGATAATGTGATGGATTGCTCTCGTGGGCTATCACATTATAATTCGTATCTGTGGATTTTCCCTTCGAGAAAAATCGAGATCGTTTCAATATGTGAGTGGTGTGTACGTGATCTTGATTTTAAGAGCATGATAAACCTCTCATAAGGCATCAACAAAGCTTAACAAAACTCAATGCAAAAGCAAACAGCATAAATGTGAAAGTTTTCCTAGCCTAAATAACATGTATGGCTCTGGTGGGAATTCAAGCTTTGTCATATAGGAACTCATAATGTAGCATTATTATGTTTTCAAAAAGTAAATCTCCATAACTCTAGTGTCACTTGGAATAAGATAAATAGTAGCTCAGACCTTCTCTTATCATATCTGTCAATTACCTGGACTTAGATCAAGCATACGCTACCCACGAGTTTCAAGTTTAGAGTAAATTCTTCTATCAAAACGGTCTTATCCAAAACTTGGGAGAATTCAAGGCTGAAAACTAGGTACTTGAAAGGAATTACGATAGAGCAACTATTTATCATTTCCATTTAAGAGATTAATCTACGTCCTCTTATTTATTCAACTTCCTAAAAACAAACAAGACACACCTTTTTATTTTATTTTTGATTTTACTAGATCACACCTTACTAATAGTATATAACTAATACAAATTTTTATTTTGTTTTGTTTTTTATGCATCTTTTTATTTTTTAGCAAATATATAGCAAACTCTAAAATAGAAAAACTAAAAGGGGAAAAGAATATTTAGCTGGATACACGGGGGATGCTCCTCCCCCAAGCTGGATGTTGACGTAGTAGTTCAATCATGCGGAGTAGCAGACTGGCAGCGAAAATGTGCTTCCTCCATCGGAGCATTGATTGATGTTGATGACTGTTGAGATAGTGCTCCAACAGTAGATTGAATAGCCACTTGCTTGTCAGCTCTTCATGGTCCTTCAAATCATGTGAAACTCAAATAGACAATAAAACTTGTGGAATAGATTAAGCGTTAGTGGTTGGCCACTTAAGCCTCAGTTGTCTAGAGCCTTTGAGATTGTTTCTGATTTTTCTTCTAAGCAGAGTTTCAGTAGGATCTCCTTCTCAAAATTTTATATTTTGTATTTTCTATGATGCAAGAAAAATGTAACAAAATGAATGCATATTTATTTTTATTTTTATGTCACCATGGTGAATATTCTTGCGGGTTTTTACATGCCACAAAATTATTCACATGGAGCTTAAAATTTATGATGCAGTGCAACAAATAAATATTTATTTTCTTTTCTAATGTAGTGCTTAATGCAGAAAAGTAAACATGCTAAAGTGAAAATAATTCATGCAATGTAAAAGTAAATATGGATAACTACGGATGTTACCTTTCGGCGACGGTTCATATTTTTAAGTCCTCCATACAGGACTTACCATGTGTCATTCCTCGGGTGCATCATCTGATCCCAAAAGCAGAGACCTTGAGAACTGCACCTCTTGAAGTGGTGATTCTAAGGATGGTGTCACCCATGTCTTTTGCTTGTCAAGCTAGTTGAAGTGAAGCATTAGTAGTGGAAGCTGGCAGCATCTTGCTCAGTGTGCATGTTCACGGGTTCAAAACTTTCACTTATAGAATCACACTTTGCTCGAAGTATGTCCTTTGTCATTGGAGTGTGAAGACACCATATGAAAAGGTTAGATGATGTCTGATGGTCCTTCCCTTTTACTTGAAGTTTTCCTTGTTTGTTTAGGCTCACAACTTGAGTTGTCCATGAACTTCTTGTTTCCTAGATTGCACCCTTTCTCTCTCATCTTTTTATCATGCCATCTTTCTGCTCTTTGATCTTTTGACACCTTGTTAGATCTTTTAACTCACTCACTTATGCCTGCAATGAATTAGTGAACAACACATACCCGAGGAAATATACAATTTTTAAACATAGGTTGTTTGTCCAGAATTTTATTGTTTCATTCTATGCTAATTAAAAGATGGTGTTGAAATTATTTTAGCATAGATTTAGTTATCATGTTTTATAAGCGTGGATCAAGGCAGAAAGTAATTTGCAGAAGACTGAGTGAATGAACATTGATACTTACAATTCTTCCATCCATATTGAATGAGGTATGTGGTTTTTACATCTATGATGAATGAGTTGTGTCTTCTTGTGCAAAATTGTTGAAGTTCATCATGTGCCTTCCTTCATCTCTTATTTGAATTTATCTCAGAACTTACCCAAATTTATTTGAGTTTTCTTGCAGGGGTTAGTCCAACAAAAATAACCAGTGCCTACTTTCTAGTTCAATAATCAAACAAGACTCCATGTCTAATTGGATTAAGGAAGGTTGTTTTTAGCCTAAGCACCACGCTTACATTAAAACGCCTTTAAAAGTATGTTGAGTACTTCTAAACCAAAATTTACTATAGCAAACAAATGTAGCATGAAAACACTATAGAGATTTATTCAAATAGAGATGAAAGAGCAAGATTGTAGTTTAGCAAATTGAGCATGATTTAAAGGTAGAGACAACTAAGATAATGTAGCAACATGACATAATATTTTTCAGAGAAGACCATCCCCCAAGCTTGAATTTTGCAAAGAAGAATTAAACTTGGATGGATATAATTCAATGTTGTATAATGATTGGTTGGACATACCTAGTGTTGTCATCCTTCGTCCTTTTTGCTCCAAACCTAGAATGGTAAGTGACAAAAATACCCGAAGGAATATTTTTGCAACTATATTTCTATGCTCACTTCACAAGGGCAAAAGCTGAAAGCTCATGCTTGCCTTAGGACAAAAGCTCATCTTAGGGAAACCTTCAAATTACACTCAAGCTAGTGAAGTGGTTTCCCCTCCAACACCTATCTTAAGATTCTCACAACAAGATCTACAATATTTATGATAAATATACGCATCTACAACCACCCTTTCAAAATCTTTATGAACAAGGAGAATGAGGGGCTTGAAGATCTCTTGTGTGGTATAGTTAGAGGGACCAATTGAATTAGGAGTTTTCTCTCGTGAGCATGGATTCAATGGGGTGCTCATGAAATAACATCCATGCTCATTTATGTCATCTTCCTCTTCAAACTCCAAGGGTGTTTCTTTATGGATGTCTATAGGCAACAAGTTTGTCTCCATCATTCCATGCCTACGATATTCATTGGACATTTTATTGTCCAAGATTTCCCATGGTTTGGTTTCTCTAGGGTTGGTCTCACATAAGTCTTCGTTCTCGTCCATCCATTCTTTGACAATGGCATAAATACTCTTCGTATATTCTAGGCATTCCTGCCATAGTCGTTGCTCTACTTGGTAGTCTTCATGACTCCTATGGTTTGATTGTCTTAGTGGATTTCTAGGGTCATCATGAGACTTAGGAGAGAGAGCATAAGAGGGATCATCATGGTCAAGGATTGGTTGAAAGATGGGTTCAGATGAGACATCTAGTGTAGGTATAGAAGGAGAGAAGGTAGGAGTGGTTTCTTCTAAATAACTTGGCTCTCCTTCTATGGCATCACTAAATATGTCATTCTTAAATTCTTCCTGATGTCTTATGTGGGAATAAGGACGCATCCTAAGAGATCCATTCTTAGAAAGACATGAAATATATTTATTCACAAACATTTTGCAAAACTGGAAGTTAAAATCATCATCAGACGAATCATCCTCACAAGAATTTTCAAAAGGTTGACTTTCTTCTTCCCTAGGAGTATTTTGGGGTCTTGATGGTTTGGGATTGATGGCTAAACTTTGGGATTGGAGTGGTTGTGATTTAGCCTCTTTTTGTTCGGGGGATGATTCCTTCTCTTCCTCGAGGAGCTCAGAATGCATGCTAGTGCAAGGAGTCATTTCACTAATCTTTTTAAGCATAGACCTTGCTTCACTAACAGACAAGGAAAGGAAAGATCCTCTCGAAGCTGCATAAAGGGATTCCCTGGAATCCTTACTATGTCCTAAGTAAAAATGTTGAAGAAGAATTGAATCTGGAATAGCAGTGTCTGGGCCAGTGATGATGAGGTCATTAAAACAATCCTAGGATGTGCCAAGAGGCTCTTCCTCATGTTGTTTAAAAGTTAAAACTTCTATTCGAAGGCTGACTACTCTAGAGATGGGAAAGAATCTTAAGCAAAATTTAGAGCATAACTTTTTCCAATCTCCTTCCACATTCCCTACGGTCAGATTGTACCACTGTTTAGCTTTTTCTGTTAAAGAAAACGGAATGAGCTTCCATCTTAAGGTCTCGTCAGACATGCTAGCGAAATGCAAGCATGCACAGGTCTGCTCAAACTCCCGTAGGTGAGAGTATGGGTTTGCA
This sequence comes from Saccharum hybrid cultivar R570, assembly GCA_038087645.1. Taxonomy (NCBI): domain Eukaryota; kingdom Viridiplantae; phylum Streptophyta; class Magnoliopsida; order Poales; family Poaceae; genus Saccharum; species Saccharum hybrid cultivar. The sequence goes on along the minus strand of JAQSUU010000347.1, from coordinate 7,390,354 downwards.
TCGCCTTCTCTCGAGAAGGATTGTTCCCGAATCATGTTTATCAAACACGGACATAGCTCATAGCCAGGTGTTAGGATAGGCTTTGAAGACTATGGTGGCTTGGAGCTTGCGCTCGTGGGTTGAGAAAATTGATATATAGTTGTGGAATTCATAATGGAAAATAAAAGTAAAGAATGAAAAGTAAAAAGATAAAAGAGTATGATACAAGGATAAGCTAGGTTCGTAGCTAATTCAGCAACCGTTTCCCCGGCAACGGCGCCAGAAAACTTGTTGGTATTTATTAACGCAAACAGAAAAGATTTGCAAGCACACAGATACCACTGTAGCTTTCACCCGGGGGGTTTTAAATATCATATCCATAGGGAAATGTGTGAGGTTAACTACGGTCTAACTTAATCCGGAGCATTAGCAAGACTTAAGAAGGTCGGGAGTGTAAAGGAAATCACTAAGGACTTCGCGTTCTAATCTCGGTAAACTATGTCTTCTACTATTCTATCTCGGACATTTACTTAAGAAAAGACACCAACAGAGGATGCTTTCCCTAGCAAAAAGGGCCCTACAGGTCCTACTATCAAGAGGTGGACTACGAAGGACTCAATGGGATAATAGTCACTTCCGTGATCTACCACTGATCTGGAAAGTAGGTTGTATCTACAAGCAACTCGAAGTCTAAGCGCCACACTTACACTACAAATTATACTCTAACCTAATGGCCATAGATTAAAGCCCTCAAAAGAAACTCGTAGACCAGGAGAATAATATAAACAATGTTGCTTACAGAAAAAAGATGTTAATTACCATAGAAATCGCAGAGGTAGGTTAACTTCTGCCAAGGTACAAGGCATAGAGGGAGCACCGACAGGCTGGCACCTCCAAACTTTTCCCTTCTCTATCTCTCTATTTCTAAAGACTAGATCCTAATGAGGACTAATCTCTCTTGAATGCTAGCTCTAGAGGTAGATCCTTTCATAGGACCCCTCTCTTGATCCTCTCTGGAAAGAATGAATTAGAGTTTCTAGGGATGAGCTGACCCAGGGGGCACCGGGGCTCCTTTTATAGGACGGTGGGATGAACTGTGGCCCTCGGATCAAACCGACTTGCGACAACGGCGTAGATTGAACCTCTATGGCGGCGGGGAACCAACATTTGAAGCAGAGGCTGATCGGAGGGGGGCCACAGGTCGGCCGACCTAGCTCCAGGTTGCCCACCCTGCCCCTATGGCAAGGGAGCCCCACCTTTGGTGGCATGCCTTCTCGTGTCTTCTAGAGTCTTCTTAACTTGGTCTTGATGTGGAATTGATATCTCTTGATTCTAGACTCCAAATATAGTAAATGATATGTCTGTTTTGATCGTCTCGATGAGCTCTTCGCAATGGTGCACTCTAATTCATCATTTGAGATACTTTTTCTTGGTGAAAAATTACATGTCCTATAAAACAATTAAGAGCACCAAAACTCATGGAACTCATTAGTTTAAACTCATATACCTATGTTGGAGATTGATTTATGCCCTTATTCATGTTTAGTTGACAGTTTATAATTATAGTTAATGACCATCAACATCCATCCAAATAGGCTCTTAGTGGCTGTTTGGTTGGCAGCTGTTGACATTTCTTAACGTCGTTACTAAGAATAGATATAAAACCTATCCCCGGCAACGGCGCTGAAAATGCCTGTTGGCGTTTCTTAACGTCATCACTAGAATTGGTGTATCCTAGCAACATCGTCTAGAAACATCGGGTGGTATTCTGCAATGTTTACAGTTGAAGTCCACAAGCGCACGAAAATACCGTTGTAGCATTTCACCCAGTGGCATTCAGGGTATCGTATTTTCCCAAGGACGGCTTTCATAGGTAGTCTCTAATTCTAGTTTAACCCTATGAACAAGAGAAGGATAACTTGGGTAGTGAGGATATCTTAGGTAGCTTTCTTAAGGTTAGATACCGCCATCGTTATACTTCACTTCGGGCACCGGATATAACCTAGTCTGCCAAGCTATGCCAGCTTCCAGCTCTATGCCGTATCCAAACATGGGGGAATGCAAGGGACGAACAAGGCTGTCACCAAATGCCTGCCTAACCCTCGACTGTGGAGCACGAGGCAAATGAAGGTAGCCTCTAGCCTAGACACCACGTCTATGCTATCGACTACTGCTCTAGTGTCGTACAGGGTTATCCCGTCTTTATCAGGGGCCCTCAACCAGACCATCCGCCACGAGGACGGACAATGAACCCGCAAAGTATAACGATAAACGATAAATCACTTAAGGAAATAATACCAAAAGAGTATCATGACTTTCTTACCCAAAGTGGTAATCTGGCCATTGAGGTACAAGTGTAGCGGGTGCCGATATGCCCGGCACTCCGTCTACTCGGCAGACTCCGGGAGGCGCACACTAGGAGGAGGGGTGGACAATTCCACCCTTCTCCTCCTCTTGCCCTAACTCACTCCCTATACTACATCAAGCTAGAAGCTAGGACTTGAGGCTCCTCCCCTCTCTTGCTCAAGTGTGTATGCTTGAGTGTGTTGTTGTGTGTGTGAGTAAGGGGGTCAGGGCCTCCTTATATAGGGAAAAGAGGTGGAGAACAGGCATCCAAGTGCACCGAACCGGCCAGCGCACTCCCGCACCATCCTCCCCTCTTCATGACCAAACCACCACAATGAGACCGGCCCGCCTGGCAGCCAGGGTGGCACGGGCGCGGCCACGCCCTGGTCACCACCGCTCGCACGCTGCTCTAGCGTGTGGGTCCCATGCCACGTGTCCAAGGTGGTTCCAGGGTGGGCTCAGCCTGGTTGCGTGGTTGGATTGGTCTTGGGCCTTGTTTTGCTTGTGGGCTTCATCATTTCATGTGTGTTTTCTTCTCATTTTGGCCCATTCTTGTTATATTTCTATTTATACCTGCAAAACAAGAGTATCAACCAAAACTATGGAATTTGCTAGTGATAAACCCTATCTACTTTAGTTTTGGTGGATTTTATGCAAATGTTGGCGGTGTAAAATTCGTGTTAAGAACCGCCAACAAGCTCCCCCACACTTAGCTCTTTGCTCATCCTCGACTAAAGCAATAGAGACTAAGGTGGTAGCTACTCCAAATGTTTTGACATCTTGCATATAGATTACTCAAGTTTTTACATGCATTTATGAGTATTTTCAAATATTCCCCAAGTTATCATAAGTACTTGGTAGATGAAATATTCGGGATTCAAATCAACTTTATTCTACTCATGCTCTAGGACTTGGGTTTTTGCATTTTTCATAAAAGTGTAGCAATGCTCCTCTAATGATCTTCTCAAAGTCACTCATTTATATTTTCATTTCTCACCAAGATATTGCTTCTTGCTCATCCTACATCTAAGTTTGTTTATGTTTGTTTTAGGTATGGATGGTGGAATGGTGCACTTACCATGTGTGAGTCAAGCCAAACCTTGAAGATCATGGAGGGAAGCATCATACTCAAAGATTGGAATGATTATTTTTGTTTTTGAACTCTTTTTGGGTTATGATCATCTCTCTTATTTTCAGTAATTCTTCAGAGAGTATGGGCTTATTCTCTCATTTTTTGTATTTTGTATCATGTTCTTTGGCATGCATTCTTTTCTGGCTCATGCTTCTTTGGCATGGCATCTTTTATTTTTCCCATACTCTTTCTGGCACTTTGTTTTTGCAAAGAGAGAATCATAACCTTTCTAGAGTAATTTTGTTTAAGTTTGAATTCCAATCTTGTGAGCATGAAACTTCTCTCAACATAGATATCAAAGTTTGAACAAGAATCAATACAAGTATAAATGGCTATGTGTAAGTTCAAGATGCAAGGCTTGGTGGAATTTCATTTTATCATTGAGGAGCATGCTTTTTGCAAGTTTGATTTTGAACATAAATCCCAAGTCTAGTGCAAGAGAACAAGTTTCATTTTATCCACTATGTTTCATATACCAAATTACTTAGATAAATTGGGTATGCATGTATTTTGCTCACAAGTTCAGGTTCAAGTTAGAGATAAGATATATGCAAGAATTTATCATGTGATCAATTTGAAGTAGAGCATTTGCATATTTTAATTCAGCCCAAGTTTTATTTAGGAGTGAGGAGTAAGAAGATGCACAAACTGAATTTTTACCGTGGTTGTGTTGTGCATCTGGTGCGCGCTCCCCACACTTGTTTTTGTACCTATCTTTTGATTGATATGTTGCACAAGGACAAAAACAAGTGGAGACATATATCCGAATAATATTTATTGAATTAAAAACTAGATACAAATAGGCACTTGATGGAATTAGAATGCTGAAAAGTAAATGTGTGCCTATGGTTATTTAGCGGGAGAAAGCAAGTGCGTCTGCTACTCCTGCTGCCTTAGCTACTCCTTCTAGATTCTCATAAAAGCTAGTGTGGAGTGAGCTAATCTCCTCTCCCAAGTGCAACTCTGCCGTGTACCCCTCAGCCAAACGCCCGTCAAGGAACCTAAGATGACTTAGACAAATTGATAACACGTTTGTTTATCTTGATCATCGGTGGTTCCTCCGGCTTGGGTTCTTCTTCCTCTCCGAAGAATCCCTTGGGTTGCCCCACAAACTTCGGATTTCCGAAGAAACTCGGGGGGGTGCCCTTTCTTGGCCATAAGGTCCTTCCCATGCCCTCCATTAGGCAAGTCTTTCCCCACAACTGTGTAGGGAAAACTTGGCTCGTCTGACCAAAAGGACGAGTGGGAAGGTGAGCCAGAAGACAGGGCATGTTTCTTTGGACCGGAAGTGGTCCGTTTGGTTCTGCTTTCCGCCATCTTTGCTGGTCATGCCTTGTTGGCTAACCTCATGATAGGTTTGTTAGGTGGTGGCATGAGAGGAAGAGGGGTTGTGGAGAGTTGGTGGGCTTCTTCCTTCTCAAGATACTCCTTAGCAAAGGCCAAGGCTTTCTCTCTATTGTAGAGAGTGAGAGCCATAGCTCTAGTGGTTAGGAAGAGGGAGCACTTGGCTGCTGAGTGAATAGGGAGAGAAGGAATAGAGAAGAGAAAACCAAGAATGTTTGGCTTGAGAGAATTAGAGGGCCATGGGGTGCTTATATAGGACTTAGGGGCCTCCCTGGTCACTCACCTCGCGTCCAAACGCCATAATGCACATTACTGCAAAATTATGCACTAAATCCTTCAGTTACTGGCGAAAGATGGGGGTCAGAGGGGCCAGCAGGGGCGCGGCCGCGCTGGTGGCGCGTGCGCGCCAGCCTTGGCTCCCCCTTTTGCCACCCTTTCGTCCAGATACTGAAGTAAGTGCATAGTTTTGAAATATAACGTGCACTATTTGATTCTATTTGTTTTGATGACCAGATCCTTTGTGTTTGGATAAAATCTCATGGGATCAAGCTTGTTTAAACTCAAAATGTATAGCGAGTTTGTGTGAGAGGTTGCATAAACCATCGTTGAAGATGAAGGGGCTAAGATGAATCAGAGTTGGTTCGGCTGAATGAAAAGTTCAACTGACCCTCTCTGGAGTCTTCTGTCCGGCCTTTCTTCAAGTCTGATCCGTTGATGTTTGTGTAACGTGTTGGTGAGAGATCTTGAATGCGTGTTCTTTATGTATGAGAGATCTCCCCCACACTTATTCTTGTACCTGTTTTTATTCAAACAAAAAGAAAACAAAGGTGGAAACAAATATGGGCTCTGCCGATTTGACATCGGGGAGCCTAAATCATTTTTATTAAAACTTCATTATTTGTTATTATTTGTTTTTTTTATTTTTTATGTAATACTTTTGTTTTGTTTTGTTTTATTTGCTCATCCAACTTTTTAAAACAATGCTTGAGCAAGGCTAAAAAAATTCAATGGAAGCATAGCCTTGATTTATCTCCATTATAGATTACTCCTATTATTTATGACAACAACTTAATGCTCATTAATCAAATTTCAACACCATATCAAATTTTGATTAAGGAAGGTCTTTTCTAACCTAAGCATCATGTTTAATTTAGAAAGACCTATGGATGTACTCATGAATACATCCAAATAAGAGGATATATCTTAAACAAAGGAAGCATGATTTATATTTTCATGGAGACAAATGTGAGTAAAGAAGTTGATGAACATTTTATTTATTCTTATTATTGTTCATTATGATTTTTTTATTTTCTATGCATAGTAAAGTTAATATGCAAAAGAAAAACAAATGCAATAAAGTAAATATGCAATGCAACATACCTGTGTGGGGCCCTCCCCAAGCTAGCATGAAGCCAGTAGTCCGAGGTTGCTTGATGAAGACTCCAAGGCAGGTATATTTTTTTTGGGATTTTTTTATTATATTTTTTATCCTTTTTTATCTTTATTTTATACTAGCAGTTTTGGGACAATGACCAAATTAAGCAAGTTTTTTAATTTGATCAAAGTAGACTAGTCAACCTAAGCACTATGCTCAATTTGAAAAGTCTTATGAAAACATGATTGCACCAACCATATTTTCAAAACCAAGCATGCTAGTATAGACAGGAGTTTATTTCAAAAGGTAAATGTTTTTATTTTGGTTTATCATTCAGAGTTCATGTTTGGTAAGTTTTAGAACAATGATTAAATGTAGCATTTAATCAAGGTAGGCAAATTAACCATAGCACCATGCTAGTTTAAAAAGCCTATGAAGACATGATTGTGCACACACCATGCTTCAAACTTAAACATGCTTCATATCAACTATGAAAGATTAACCAATATTTTTACCAAATTATGAAATATTTTTATTTTCCACTTCATATACAAACAATGTTTAGCTCAATGACCAGACTAAGAATCTTAATATGATCATAACAGGCCAGATAACCCAAGCACCATACTTGCATTATAAAGCCTATGGGGTAATGATGGATTCCGTACCATTCCCCCAAGCTAAGATAATTTATATTAGAAGTGAAGTTTTGAGTTTTGAAAATAAAATATTTTTTTGTTTTTATCATTACTTATATTAGCTCTCTGAAAGGATAACTACCGATTACCTTTCGGCGAGAGCTCACCTTTTAAAGTCTGTTGAGCAAGACTTCCAATATATTTTTTTTCTTTTTTTAACATCTTTCTTTTCTTTTCTTTTTTTTCTTTTTTCAGCAAGGTAGAGCTAACATCATCATTTTTTTTCAACCAAGATGGCCTCGTGGTGAGATTCTCACCGTCCTCCCCCCACACTTGAACTTTTGTGTGAATGTCAAGTGTGTAGAGTCCAGATTGATCTACTCACCAAAGGCATCATGATATTTATTTGATGCAGCTCTTATGTCCTCCGGCATAGTATGTCCTTTGCTCTTCTTAATCTCCACCTAAAATGGTTAGCGACCAAGAATATCCGAAGGTGCATTGAAACTTAAAAATATATTCTTATTTTTATTAATAAGAAAAATGTGTTTGTTTTTTTAAGACAGCTCGGGGTATCTCCCAGTAGTGCTTACTTTATAGTCATAAGCTTGACCTCCAAAGGTCGGATAGAGCTCGTAGCCGGAAGCTATGATTGGCTTCAATGGCTGTGGCAATGGGTACCCGAAACTCAAAACCCGCTTCCAGGTTTGTACCACAGCCATCTCGAGCAGTGCCCTTGAGAACTTGTCCTTTTTTCTTTTTTTAAGGGATTTTATGGGAAAAATGAATAGACTTATTATTTTTGAATATTTTCTAGAAAGTTTTATTCAGGGAATATATATTTTAGATATGTAAGTAGTTTTCTTAAAATGGAAAAGAGGTTTTTATTATTCAGAAAATGTATTCTATTACTTTTTAGGGATTTTCTAGGAAAAAGTTGAAAATGTTAATTTTTAATTATTATCAAGGTTTTGTTTTTAGATAAGAGTTTCAATAACTAAAAAGTGGATATTTTGAATTTTTGAAAGTTTTTGGTGCATGTGCAAAACTTTGAACATGCAATTTAAAATATATCTGATTTACTTTTTTTTGGATGGAAGGTTTCATGAATAGATGATAAGTAATTAAAAAAGTAAAATATTTTTTCTTTTTGAGGATAAAACTCAAAGATACACGGGCAAACTAGGCTCAGAGAAAACTACGACAACTGTCCCTGACAACGGCGCTAGAAATGCTTGTTGACATTTCTTAACGTCGTTACTAAGAATAGATATAAAACCTATCTCCGGCAACAACGCCAGAAATGCTTGTTGGCGTTTCTTAACGTTATCACTAGAATTGGTGTATCCTAACAACGCCGTCCAGAAATGTCGGGTGGTATTCTGCAACGTTTACAGAACAAGTCCACAAGCGCACGAAAATACCGTTGTAGTATTTCACCCGGTGGTATTCAGGATATCGTATATTTCCCAAGGACGGCTTTCGTAGGTAGTCTCTAATTCTAGTTTAACCCTATGAACAAGAGAATGATAACTTGGGTAGTGAGGATATCTTAGGTAGCTTTCTTAAGATTAGATACCGCCATCGTTATACTTCACTTCGGGCACCGGATATAACCTGGTCTGCCAAGCTATGCCGGCTTCTAGCTCTACGCCGTACCCGAACGTGGGGGAATGCAAGGGACGAACAGGGCTGTCACCACCTGCCCGCCTACCCCTCGACCATGGAGCATGAGGCAAACGAAGGTAGCCTCTAGCCTAGACACCACGTCTACGCTATCGACTACTGCTCTAGTGTCGTACAGGGTTATCCTGTCTTTATCAGGGGCCCTCTACCAGAGCATCCGCCACGAGGACGGACGACGAACCCGCAAAGTATAACAGTAAACGATAAACCACTTAAGGAAGTAATACTAAAGGAGTATCACGACTTTCTTACCCAAAGTGGTAATTTGGCCGTCGAGGTACAAGTGTAGCGGGTGCCGACATGCCCGGCACTCCGTCTACTCGGCAGACTCCGGGAGTCACGCACTAGGAGGAGGGGTGGACAATTCCGCCCTTCTCCTCCTCTTGCCCTCACTCACTCCCTATACTACATCTAGCTAGAAGCTAGGACTTGAGGCTCCTCCTCTCTCTTGCTCAAGTGTGTATGCTTGAGTGTGTTGTTGTGTGTGTGAGTGAGGGGGTGAGGGCCTCCTTGTATAGGGAAAGGAGGTGGAGAACAGGCGTCCAAGTGCACCGAACCGGCCAGCGTACCCCTGCACCGTCCTCCCCTCATCATGACCAAATCGCCACAACGAGACGGGTCTGCCTGGCAGCCAGGGTGGCATGGGCGCGCCAGGGGCGCGGCCGCGCCCTGGTCACCGTCGCTCGCGCGCTGCTCTGGCGTGTGGGTCCCATGCCACGTGTCCAAGGCGGTTCGGGGGTGGGCTCGGCCTGGTTGCGTGGTTGGATTGGTCTTGGGCCTTGTTTTGCTTGTGGGCTTCATCATTTCTTGTGTGTTTTCTTCTCATTTTGGCCCATTCTTGTTATATTTCTATTTATACCTGCAAAACAAGAGTATCCATCAAAACTATGGAATTTGTTAGTGATAAACCCTATCTACTTTAGTTTTGGTGGATTTTATGCAAGTGTTGGCGGTGTAAGATTCGTGTTAAGAACCACCAACTGCAGCCACTGCCAGCCATCCCTCAACTGTGGTGATGTGTGGCGATGCCACGGTTGTGCGTGGCGCCCAAAAGTGATGCCATAGTTTGTGGCCGCCTACATTGAATAACGAACTAACAGCTATAAAATATTTGGTGGCGTGCCACAACTAAAGCGTGGCTTTTGGTGGCTAGGAACTAAACACTCCCTTAGTGTCCCTGATGTTGCTCTGCAAATTGAATAATTATTAGTGTTGATTTTGGCCACAGCTCTAAATGAATGTTGTTTTGTGAATTCTCGAGAACCCACGAAATATTTTTTAAGAGGATGCTTTAATCCCTAAAAACCAAGGGGACGCTGAGGGGCAAGCCTTCTTCATGTTGCTGTCGACAAGAATGGCGGATGGAGGGTGAGCCGCCGCGGCGGTGCAGGCTGAGCATGCAAGGGGCGTGGCTTCGAGCCAGTGAGCTCGAGTGTTTCTCCAAATCTGGCTCCTAAATATATAAGACAACTTTGCATTAGGAATTCTAGAATATTTATAAATTATACCAACCGCTTTTATATTTTTTGTCTCTTATATATTTATATTGAAAAATCCTGTGGTACTCTTATTCTTCCCTACAGCATTTCACCTCTAGATTGGCCGACAATACACACGTGTACATTTCCTCGCAATTAGATCATTTTCTCAATTACAGAAAGGTTATGAGTTGAGATAGTTGGAGAGCGATTTTTTATATTATCAAAAGGTCAAGACTGGGAGTAGGTTTTAGAAACTTTTGAAGATACTATAAGTGTGCATAGCCCATCGATGAATAGGGAGGTGAAAAAATGTGAGGAAGGATAAGGTCTCTAATACAAATTTACAAGTGAAAAAGTAAATATAAAAATAATTAGGGTGATTTGAAAATATTTGATGACTCGTGATGCAATATCCAACCAGTCAATATAAAGGTCAAAGGTCGTGGAAGAATAAAGAGAAAAAAATATGTTTCTAGTACACATATAAAAAATATAAAGTGGTTGAAAATTTTTTAAAATCGTGCAGGATGTCTCATGTAAAGTTATTTTCAACCATTTCAATGCTGTGCTGGTGTTTGGGTACTGCTCCATAAACTTCGTCGCGGAGAAAAACATGGAGTTAGATTAAAAAAAGAAAAACTTGGAGTTCGTGGAGTCAACAAATATATATTTCCCGTTTTCTAGCGACTTGAAAAACTCATTTATCAAATTTCTTTTATTCCAGACGAGGCCCGCGCCCACCGCCGCCGCCGACGGAGGCGCCGCACCCTCATCTTCCCGGCGCGCTCGGGACCCGAACAGCGCGCACGCCGTCAACCGCTGACCGCTCGTTCGTCAGCCTAGCACTGGGGCGCATGAGCGCCCTGGCTATGCTACTCCACCGGCGCCCCTGGCCCTGCCGCCTTCGCCGCTCGTTGCCCCGTGCACTCCGCGCGCCACGGGAATGGCCATCCGGGACATTAATCGGTTTGCCCAGCCTCTCCTCTCCTCTTCCCTCCTCTTCTCTTTTTCTTCCCTCTTTCCGCTCTCCCTCTCTCCCTTTCTCTCTCCGGCTTCCAATTGGGGATTGTTTATTGGCATCTGGTTTTAATCAGTTACTATATTTGCATGTTCAGGTATGTTATTCAACTAGAACTGCTAGATGCATTAGCGCTCAGTGATAATTCTGCATTTATCATTGAAATATTACAGCGTATCTATGCTTTTAGGAGAGTAAAACTCGATTACCTTACATTGTGTGTTACATATAAATTAATATAGCTGCGGAATTCTAGCACGATACGTTATCCAACAATCATAATGTTCTTTTTGGCCTTTGCTCGCATAATCAGATATTCAGATGACCTCCACTTTAGCTTAAGATGCTAGATATGTTGATTTGACCGCTTTGCTTCTTATGCTCGTGGAATCAGATTCTTTGCTACAGCCGGTTGGTGATACAATCATACAATAGATTGTGAAAACTTGATTTCATAGGACTGATTCTAGGGTGAGTCTATTGAATTGGAGTGTGGTGTTATTAGACAGATGTATGGAATTATGAATTTGAGATGTTTACACAAACCAAATACAAGTGGCACCGATACAATCATGTGAAATTTGTGGGTTGTCTTCTTTCTCCTTTGATCCAATGCCTATGTTCCCAACCAGTAAATAGGAATTAGGATGTTATTCAGGGAATCCAAAAACTCCTGGGACTTTTGTCAGAAACAAATTACTGAAACTGAATGCCACTGCATAACCAAGGGATTCAGGCTTTCGTGTCCATGGGGTAAACATTGCAAAATATGTGCTATCTTCACTTTTCTGATGTTTATTATGAATGCGTCCTCTGAAAATTGAGTTCACTCTGCAGGTTCCTTCTGTATTTGGATAACCTATGAAGGTCTCAGCGCCCTTCAGTATGATTTGATTGGCAAAGGATGTTTTCTCCAGGATAATGACAGTTTGGCTTCTGGTTCACCTTATTGTTTGGTTGATCTTTTTTATACCGTGATAAAATGGGGAAGCACTCAGCTGAATCTGGGGTTAGTATGCTGTTGCATGGAGACTTGGATATACAAATAATTGAAGCAAAATGTCTCCCCAATATGGATCTCATGACAGAAAGGATGCGAAAATGCTTTACTGGGTATGGAGCTTGCAGCACTGATTGTGGGAAGTCGGAGAACACCCACCCAGACATGAGGAAGATCATTACTAGTGATCCGTATGTTTCAGTTTGTCTCTCAGGAGCAACGGTGGCACAAACTCGAGTCATTCCCAACTCAGAGAACCCTAAATGGGATGAACACTTCTATGTTCAAGTTGCTCATTCAGTTAGCCGAATTGAGTTTCTTGTAAAGGACAACGATGTTTTTGGGGCAGAGCTTATCGGTGTGGCTTCAATACCAGTTGAGCACATCACACCAGGTGATATGGTCGGTGGCTGGTTTCCAGTTTCTGGTCAGTACAGTAATCCTATGAAGCCATCTCCTGAGCTGCATTTAAATATCCAGTATAAGCCAATCGACATGAACCCACTATACAAGGATGGAGTTGGTGCTGATGGCCCCCAGAGTGTTGGTGTCCCAAATGCTTATTTCCCTCTTAGGAAGGGTGGTAAGGTCACACTATATCAAGATGCTCATGTCCCTGACAATTTTCAACCTCAGATTGAGATGGATGGTGGGAGGACATATGAACAAAACAAATGCTGGGAAGATATTTGTCATGCAATCATTGAGGCTCATCACCTTATCTACATAGTCGGCTGGTCCTTATATCACCCTGTGAAGCTTGTAAGGGAGTCAACAAAACCTGTTCCCAATGGAAACCCTGTCACCATTGGGGAAATTTTGAAGCGCAAAGTTCAAGAAGGAGTCCGTGTTATAGTGTTGCTTTGGGATGACAAAACATCACATGACAAATTTCTCTTAAAAACAGTAGAGTTCTTTCCTCCCATATAACCTCTTCATTTCCTACTTTGTTGAAATGGATATATATCAGAATTGCTTCACTATTTTTCTTAAATGGTTGTCAAGAGGTAGACAGATAGCAAACAAGGACTAGATAGTACTCGTGTCTAATTACTAGATGATAATGATGAAAGGAAGAATATAATAACTGAAAAGGTAGAGGTATTTTGATGATGTGTAATTCCCTATGGTCAATGTCCCTGGTGTCTCTCCTAAATTTTTGTCAAGATAAACACACAAAGAACTAAGCTAATAAGGTCAATTGTTAAACTATTTAAACCTGCATATGTTGTATCTTTTTTTTCTTCTTTGTTATTTTTGTTGTATTTTCGGTTTATTCTGTAATTATTTATATTTTTTCTATCTTAATATAATGATAATCAGTCATCTGTGTTTCTCTTGAAAAAAAATTATGAACAAGATAAGCCTAAAGAAGTATAGAATGCAAACTGCAAGTTTCAGTTGCTGCTCTTATTGTTTTGACTATTAGTGCATGTTTGCTGCTTCCTTTAAAGAAGAATAGTCTGATAGAAATGATGTAGGTGGAATGCAGGATGGTCTCATGCATACACATGATGAAGAAGCTCGAAAATATTTCAAGCATTCAGGTGTCCATTGTGTGCTGTCTCCTCGCTATGCTAGCAACAAACTTAGCATTTTCAAGCAGCAGGTTTGGATATTGTTTCTCCCTTGTTGGTTTCACATGTACACTGAATTGCTACATTGCTGGTTTCATCATATCAAGCACTCATTCTTATTGTCTCTGTTAGTCCTTTGTCCTTTCATGTACATTGTGACCCACTCTCCACATCCTGTGCATTGTCCTCCAAAACGTAAACTTACATTTTGAGCTGATAGAATGTTGAACATGTAAAGAAGATGCCCACTTGCATTTTATTAAAGCTGTATGTACTTTTTGGTTCGGATAAAAAGTTGCGAGTTAGTGATAAAGTTGGCAGTTTGATATATATGCTCCTGAAAAACAAAGGCTCAAATTCGCATTGTGTATGTCATAGCATTCTTGTGGATTAACCTTGGGTAGAAAAAAGTGATGAATTGTTGGCTAGGTATATGAGCATGCTGCTTACATAATGCTCTTGGTGAGTCTTCTTAACTGAATTTGAATACAGATGTATTCATAATGAAGTTCTGGCCTTCTGGGTTTGGAGTTAGAATCTGTAGTTCATAGGTCCTACTTATTTTACAGCACTTACACCCTTACCTCTGAGTTCTGTAACACTTACTACTAGTATATCTTAAAAAAATAAGTTATCTTCTCCAGGTTGTAGGAACTTTATTTACACACCATCAGAAATGTGTCATTGTAGACACCCAAGCCACAGGAAACAATCGAAAAATAACTGCTTTTATTGGTGGTCTAGACTTGTGTGATGGCAGATATGATACACCTGAACACAGGCTTTTCAAGGATTTAGATACTATTTTCAAGGACGATTTCCACAACCCCACATTCCCTGTAAGTTCTCTACCATCTATTTTTTCCTCTCCAACTATTTTGCTGACTCTCTTACAGAATTTTCTATGCTAGTATTGATAAAGTCAGCATCATGTCAGGTTAATAAGCATGGACCCAGACAGCCATGGCATGATTTACATTGTAAAATCGAGGGTCCTGCTGCATATGATATACTTACAAACTTTGAACAGAGATGGAGAAAATCTGCAAAATGGAAAGTCAGTGTCAGAAGAGCTGTGAGTTGGCATCATGATACATTGGTAAAAATTGATAGGATGTCATGGATTGTTTCCCCCTCTGCAGATGAATTAAATGCACATGTTGTTGAAGAAAAGGATCCTGAAAACTGGCATGTACAGGTACAATGAGCTATTCATATTGGGATCAATGTGACAACTCTATTCTATTATTACTCTACTAGGTTGTAGATTTGTTTACCTTCTCATATTTGGTTAGGTTTTCCGATCAATTGATTCTGGATCTGTAAAAGGATTCCCAAAGCTTGTTCAAGAGGCTGAATCCCAGGTATGATCCATTTCAGTGAATAGCCATGGAATGTGAATTTGTTTTAATGGAGACCTGGCATAATTAATTTTAAAAACATTAAAATGCAAGCTTTCTATCAGTAAGATGCTGTTGTACCCTTCTGTTGTGCAGAATCTTGTCTGTGCAAAGAATCTGCAGATAGACAAAAGCATACACAATGCATATGTTAAAGCGATCAGATCTGCGCAGCACTTTGTCTATATTGAAAATCAGTACTTTATTGGGTCTTCATACTACTGGTCTGCACACCGAAGTGCAGGTAACAAGTTGACTGTTGGCTACATGAATTACTTTTGTTTTGTTCTAGCTTGTTCTTAATCCTCCCACTTGTACCACCATTCCCTCTACATCAGGACTTGCTTTTGGATCTTGTAATATTTGTTGCTTCAGTTTCCACTGCTAGACATATAACCTGGTTTAGTTCTAGATCTGTCATTACAAGCAAATAACGATCTTATTTTAGCACTCCTAAGTATTGACTGAGGAATAATTGAACCTTTTACCACTTGTCCAAGGTAAAAAGAAAGACCATAAATATGACTGGTTTGATTGCATAAGGTGATGGAAGAAACTTGTAATATGTAATGCATATGCCATTTGATGCATTTTTCTATATCAAGATCACTAAGGCGAATCCAACTTATGATTTGAATACTCTTTTGGCAACAGGTGCTGAGAACCTAATACCAATTGAATTGGCCATAAAGATTGCAAGGAAGATTAAGGCAAAGGAAAGGTTTGCAGCATACATTGTTATACCGATGTGGCCTGAAGGCAATCCGACAACTGCTGCTATGCAGGAGATACTCTATTGGCAGGTTGGCTCCTCGTCATGGTCGTATTTTCATTGAAAATATTTGATGCACTGTTTTTTCCCTTATGTTTTTTTTTTTCATTGCTTCCATTTTATCTCTTCAAGGGGCATACCATGTCCATGATGTACAAGATCGTCGCAGATGCTCTACGAAAGGAGGGTCTACATGAAAGCCATCCACAGGAGTACCTGAACTTCTATTGCCTTGGCACGCGCGAAGTCTTGAATGAAGTTTCGTCGACAAACAATTCTAATGAGAACTCTGCACTGGTACACTGCGTTCTTGAATAAGTTGCTCAAATGTGCTATTTAACTAGATCTGTTTTACAAGAATAGACTGACTTCCTTTTTTTTGTTCCAGCGTTTGGCCCAGAAGTTCAGGAGGTTCATGATCTATGTGCACTCAAAAGGGATGATTGTCGACGACGAGTACGTGCTCATCGGATCAGCTAACATAAACCAGAGATCCATGGACGGCTCACGGGACACAGAGATCGCCATGGGTGCATACCAGCCTCACTACAGCTGGGCTGGAAGTGGCAGCCCTCCAAGAGGACAGGCATGTCTCTCCTCTGTATGGAATTCTTAGCACCACAGATAGCGCTAAAGCAAATAAGCCATAACACATGTGCCTGCTGCATTGCTGTTCATCTGCAGGTGTATGGGTACAGGATGTCTCTTTGGGCAGAGCACCTGGGCACAGTGGAGGAGTGCTTCCGCCGGCCAGAGTCCGAGGAGTGTGTGCAGCGGGTGAACCAGATGGCAGATGACAACTGGGCATGCTATGTCTCGCCGCAGATGGTGGATATGAAGGGCCACCTCATGAAGTACCCCATGAGGGTTGAACAGGATGGGAGGGTGGGACCGCTGCCTGGGCAGGAAAGCTTCCCTGAGGTTGGCGGTAAGGTAATGGGCACGCACTCGTCGCTCCCCAATGCATTGACGACGTGAGTTGGATGGAGCTTGAAGAAGCTCGAAGGTGGCACATGGAGAGCTGAAGCTCTGCTCGTCGGAGTCATTGGACATGGTGCAACAAGTGGCTGATACTTGGGGAAGTTGTTGGTCCAATTTCTAGCTTTAAGGCTGTTTGTATGTATATGTTTGATGAAAGAGTGTATGTATATATATTATGATGAAAAGAGACATGCATGGTACGGTTTTGCATAATACATTATTCTTTGGGGATTGCAGTTTTGTTGGGGCTCGATGCCATCTTTGTTTGATATATGTTGATTTTTCATGGTTGTAATAACCTCTGTGTTAAGCTAGGAACTGCTTGAAGGATATAGACATATTGGTTCCTATGGAGACTGGCAACGACGAATCCTGTAACGAAAATGAGATCTCCAAGATGAATAAGAGACTATTCAGAAAAAGTTTGCTTAAATTAGCTTCTGGTAACAGCTGATTATACTGAGGACAAAAACCTTAAATAAAGATCCTTTTCTCAATTAAAAAACAGGGATTTGGATTGCTGGATAGAGTTCTGGTTAAGATGTTGGAACACAAGATATCTGGCACTTCAGTTACCAGCCTTCATGCTGTATGTTTGAATCATATGATTTCAGGGAAAGATGTTTGCAACGTCTAAGGACAGGTTAGTACTGAAATTTAGACTAAACTGAATATGTGCAAAGGAGCAGTTCCAACGACTAATGCATGAAGGTTCCATAGCAATATTTACGTGGGCAATTCTGTTGCTTTGGCATTGGTGATGTCATTGCGTCGCTACTGAATTGTGGTTAACTGACAGCACACTGTTTGTGATTTGAAAAAGATATACATTTCTGAAATAACGCATGGTTTCGTGGTGTAGTTGGTTATCACGTCAGTCTAACACACTGAAGGTCTCCGGTTCGAACCCGGGCGAAGCCATTTTTTTTTATCCCAGAACGCACTCTTTCCTTTTTTTTGAATCTTAAGAAATTGCACCTCTGGCCCACGCTTTGACCCTCTTGTGAACCTCTCCTCTTCTCTTTTTTCTTTTCTTTTTTTTTTAATTAGAACTCAAGATTTGCACCTCTGCGGCTCTGCCCCCTTGATTCCACCAGGCTTTTTTTTTTTTTTAGAATTTTAGGGACAAGCCCCCGTCTATTAACCAAAGTCAACAGACAAGTGATCAGTTTACAGCCCAACAGGTGGTGATGCCACCAGAAACAGTTTAGAACGACAGAAACCCAAACCAAACTCCAGAACCGAAAACTCCAACCCAAGACCACAAAGCTAAAACTGAAAACACAGAACAGTCTTCGCCTGAGACCTCCAGCCACTAAAACCACCAGCTTTAGTCTTTTTCAAAACGCCATTTGGACGGCCAAAGTCTTCTTCTCACCAGTGAAGAGGAGCTGTCACTTCCAGCAGATCCAGTGCACCTGGGAAGCCTTCTTCTTGATTTGCTCCACCGTCTTCAACAACACCTCCTTCTGCCCTTCCGGCAACAGAATTGCCCAGTTCTGCAACATCATAGCCATGTTGTAGAAGAGTATTGCCATACTCTTCCACGATTTTCTCTGAAAACAAAGATCATTTCTAAGTTTCCATAAACTCCAAAAGGCTGCCGAAGAACACATGTTAAGAATCCCATTACGTTTACTACTTAACCAATACATTCCTATATTATCCAGAGAGCTACCAAGATGAACTCCCACAATTTCAGAGAGACCACACCAGAGCTGATTAGCCACCACACACTCAAAAAATAAATGATTAACAGTTTCATGCTCATTACAAAAAAGACAAGTTGGATCATCCACCTTTCTTCTCTTACCTAGGTTATCTCTAGTAAGCAATCTATTCTTACTAAGCAACCACAAAAAGTATTGAACTCTCGGTGGAATTTTAATATCCCAGATAGAAGAAACTAAAACAGGCTGAATGCCTCTAAAATTGATGATTCTATATAAGGATTGAACATTATAAATGCTATTAGAAGAGAACTGCCAAATCATAGAATCTTCCTCTTCACTAAAAGCAATAGTTGCTGCAATTTGACAGACCTCCTCCCACAAATCTAGCATGTGAGAATCACCTGATCTACTGAAAGTGCACTTAAGAACAGTACCATCCCAAAGACTAGCAACAGACTTATTCTTCTCATTCACAAATCTGTAAAGTTTCCAGTATTGAATAGCAAGACTAGAGTTGCCTAACCAAAGATCTTCCCAAAACCTAACTCTTCTACCATTCCCAATCTTCCATTTAAACCCCATTCTTGCAGCCTGAGCAGCCCACAAAAAACCCTTGAAGAAAGGGGAGATTCCACCAGGCTTAGACCATCTTGTGCTATCACTTGGACAAAGATATATCGTAAGGTAATAATATTAATATCACTGCCTTTTGGTGTAACCACGTGAAACATCTTGTGCTAATTTAGAAGTAAAGCACTTCTGATTTGTAAACAATTCTTTACACGGGCCATTTGCTGGTTGCTGCGCTAGCGCTAAAGCAAATAAGCCATAACACATGTTGCCCCTGTTGCACAAGAAAAGTTTCCCAGGTTTCTCCCGAACTCTGTTCCCAAAAGGCAGTCAACACTGACTTGAAATTCAGCCCCCTGTGCGCCTGTGCTGGATCAAATGCCGAACAAATTTCAAGTACATCGCCCACATGATGTAAATCCCAAAATACGAACATGGAACACGACCCACCTCAATCAGGTGTTCCATCTTTCTACCGAGAAGTGAAGCATAAGCATCTGTATATTTCTCACCACAGCCCGACGCTATGACCACCTCATGGGTGCCATTTGATGCTGCAGCCGACACTACAGGGAACCAAACACAAATGTTAGAAAGCAGAAATGAAATGTAAGGTGCGACGACAGCTAATCAAATTCTGAGGTAGGCAAAGTCACTTCGGCTTTTGTACAAAGGGCAGTTCCTGGCCACTGAGCGCACAGTCAATTGCACGGCTTAGATCCCTTCAAAATTGGAAAGAGAACTTGAGCTTAGGGGAAGACTGCAAAGTTGCATGTGCACTAAATGCGACGTCAACAAAATTTACCTTCCAGTTACTGGCACGTTGTTACTGGGTCTTGAATCGTCGAACTGTCCATGGTAGAAAAGTTCAAAAGGCCGTCGCCCATCCTGCTCTCCGATCGATGAAGAGAATCAGTTATTATTTGGATATTGCACAATCGGTGAACACTGGAATCAGTGGTCTTACTTTTTTGAATAAGTAAAACTCAGGTGTGCAGACCGCTCCAAAAGCCTTAGCTACTTCTTGAGACTGTAAGTCGCAGTAGTAACAGTTACAAACAAAAAAATAAATAAAACTAGTCAAACAGAAGAACTCCGATGCGGAAAGCATAGCACTCGAACTAAACATCTTCGTGGGCACTGAAAATCTTTGAATTGAAGGGATAGTGTGGCCAGACCTCGTCATAAAGATATGGGAAAGGATATTTGAACAACTTCGCTTCTTCAGCCATACGTTCTGGGCCATCCTGCAGTAGTCATAAATTCAATCTTTGGTTCAACCAGAAAACCTGAACAACTGCATGAATAATAGAAAACATATGTCCTGACAAAGGAGCTTGAGAACAGAAAAGCAGAACCGAGGACTCAACTAGTAACTTGTTTGCAATGTAGCCTGTGCTGCCACTAAGCAAAAGTTATTGTGTAATATATGCTGTTAAAGTTTCGAAAATTTGAGTACTGATAAATGTAAGAGCACAGAGAAAGAGAGCTTTACAGTCTAGTTTTGTTTTACCAGAGTAGCCATAGTCAAAGACATGCATTCCAGATCTTAAGAATTAAAAAGCAAGCTACAATAAATTTTTGGGGATCCTTATGTTGTGTCCAAAAGAAACTCCTGGTGCTATTTCAGGAAAAAAAAAAGCAGAAAAACTAAGTGAGAAGTAAGTCAATCAGTGGTTGAACTCCTAACCTGGGGATGCGTTCTAACTGAGTTGGACGATATGGCAACAGCACCAAGTCCTTTCTGCATATTGTATCTCCAGAAGTCATCTCAAATGTAAACAGAAGAGAGGAAGCTCTGCCAACTATTCCCAGTCGGTACCATACCTCCACATAGAAAGAGGTGAGCTTGGCAATGTCCTTCTTCAGATGTTTTACAAATGGACAGTGATTGCATATGAACATAACCTGCAGAGAAAACAAGTCAGACGGGGTTCAGAATGTAAACTGTAACTCTGTAAAAGCTAACAACCATCAGCAATAGAACTGAGCATGTATCTAGATTCGGGTAATGATGAACAGAGATATTTCTTCAGTCAAGTTACAGGCAGAAATCAGACTCATTTGCTCAGGAAATGAAAATTCACTGACAAGCAGCGCAGAGTTGCCCTCGAAGTCGTCCAACGTCCAGAGCTTCCCGGTCAGTGGCTCAGGGAGCTGCACACCCACGGCCCACCACAAAGACAAGCACACCAAACATCATCAGGCTCAAAATCAAATCCAGATCAAGACTTTAGCAAGCAGTCTGTGCCAAACTGACAGAGTGACAGACCTCGAACTCCGGCGCGCGGAAGCCGATGCCGACGCCGGTGGACTCCGTCCGGGCCATGCGCACCCGGAGCCGCCGCCTGCTGCCGGCGGCCGGCGGCGAGGCGAGGGCGCCGTGCGAGCGGCGGTGGTGGAGAGGAAGCGCGAGGAGACGTGGGCAGGATGAAGAGGCGGCGAACGAAGAGGGGAGGAGGGAAGTCCTCCGCGCGCCGGCGACGGACAGGGACATGGCGCGAGCTGCTCTGCTAAACGGCTACACTCCCTTGTGTGTGTGTGTGGCTGCGGGCTCGCTGGGAAGGAAATGTCTGTAGCGACCCAAGCTCGTCCACATTGTCATACAGGGTCCACCGGTCAGGCGTTCCTACTTTTTTTTTAATGAAACGTCCCTGTTTTACCTTTTTTAATGAAACGTCCTTTATTCATTTGTTTGACTATGAAAATAATTTAATTATATTTTTTGACAATTGCTAAACGTTGCCCGGTTAGTTTGTGTCATCCCAGTAACCGTTGTTCGGTTTCAGTGAAATGTGGGGCCAAGTTGTTTTCTGTTGTTTTGATTACTAGGAGTAGATGGATTTGGTTGTAAACCATTGAGAAATATAAATAGATTTGGATGTAAACCACTGAAAATTAGAAATGTATATGTGTATGATGTTGGTAATCCAGGTACACTCATGAACTTGTGATGTAAGTAAATCACACGTCAACTATAGGAATTTAGAATCACAAAACTATGGTTTAACTATATCAACATACATCACTCGGCAAGAAAATACGACTTATATATATGCTTTTGGGAGAAACTTAATTTGTAGATGCAACAACTGAATAGAAGAGTCTTGCAAAATAATCGGATTCAAAAAGCAAGGAAAAATGCTAACAGGGGCAGTGGGATAGTGGCACATCACAGAATAGCATACATGATCGGCGACTGCGAGGAATGAAGGATAACCTGCATACACTTATGAAAATAATCGTGATCCAATTGCATGATCAGCCAGTGGCACCTAACAGGCCGACAGGCAGGAGGGAAACGAGACGGCCCCCGCGTCGCCTCCCCACGAGGGCGACTCGGGCGGCTCCGAAAACCTAGCGCCGCCCCCTCTCTCTCCTCACCCTCTTCCCGCACCGCCGCCGGAGCAGGCCGCCGGCAAGGCCGTGCGCCCGCCGGGATGGCGGCGCGGGGCCATCTCCTCGCGAATCCGCTCGATGGCGGGTCTTCGGCAAGCTGGCGGGGCGGAGCTTCTCTGAGCGACGTGGCGCTCGGCGGGCCTGCTTGGTCATGGCTGTTGCACGTCGGCCGGAGCCTGGGCTGGCGTTCCGTGGTGGCGGCGGCGGGAGACTCTTCTTCTCTCCCTCCATCGCCCACCTCCTCCTTCAAGCAGCGCCGGCGGTGTCGACATGGGCCGCTCCAGGGCCTGGGCCTTCGGATCCGGTGCCCTGGTGACCGGATCCGGTTGCCCCCAGGTGGGGGGTGGCGCCGGGTGGAGGCGGCGGCGCGGCGACGGGAGCCTCTCCTTCTCTCCCTCCGTCGCCTACTTCCTCCTTCACTCCGGCGGTGTCGGCATGGGCCGCTCCAGGGCCTGGGCCCTCTGATCCGGTGCCCTGGTGACTGGACCCGGTCACCCCCAGGCGGGGGGTGGCGCTGGTGGTGGTGGCCAAGGTGGAGGCGGCGGCGCTAACTCGGGGCAAGGGTCTCGCCCTTGCGGCCGGATCCGACGCCCCTTGGGCTGGGGGCGGCGCCTAGTGGTGGGGTACTCATGCTCGGCTGCGGTTGGCATTTGTCGATTGTGTCGGCCGTGGGTGCCAGTGCCGGCGACGACGGCTGGCGACAGCATCGGCATGCGGCAGGGGGACGCGCATGATTGCGTGCGGCTGGGCTTCAGCACGGTGTCTGGTCAGCCAAGGTGGTCGATGCAGTTGTGCGGCTACTGCAGGCAGCTGGCGCTTCGACGCCCATCTGGCGGGGCTTCTGCGGGATGTCCAGCCATGACGACGGTGGCGATAGACTAGGGTCCAGCATCTAACTGATATCTGTGATGGGGGCCTTGGGCGAAGGCCTAGCGATGGCGACGCCTGTGGGCGCAGCTTCCCTGCTGAGGGCGTCATGCCCCTAGCACCGTCTTCTACGGTTAAAAACCCGGTCCTTTTCTGGACATGCGACGGCGGCACACTCGACGTCGTTCCCTTCCTAAAGGCGTCACGGTGGATTCGAATTGGTTGTGATGTTCTCCTATGGGCGGGGTGAGAGGTCGTGGGTGGGAATCTGAGCTGCTCTTCCTTCCTTGAGCTCGGCAACGATAACCGTCTTAGCCTCCTGCTTCAGGTTGTCAGTCTCATTTGAGTTGGGTCATCAGTGTACTATGTCGTGTCTGCGTGGGTAGGCTTCGCCTTTTGTGATTCTTGTCGTCAAATTTGGCTGCCTTGTACATATAAATTGCTCTCTACTTATCAATGAAAGCCAGTAAAATGGATCTTTCAAAAAAAAAGGCCGACAGGCACGAGGACCATCCAGTGGACATGTACTGTGTGGCAGTTTGTCATGTCACGATTGTAAGATTAGAACAGATTAGGGAAAATGTGCTTGGAAGAGGAGACTGACGGTGAGCGTCAGAGCTATTGTTGGTGAGCTGACCGCCCAAAAGTCATGGTCTGGATCGAGTATAGAGCTGAGCTCAAACGTATGGGCAAGGTTACATTAATAAGAGGGCAACAAACGGTTCATCTGCTCCATTGCTCCGGCTGACTGGCTCTTCATTAGTACTTTGGAAGTGGAGTAGAACATTTACTTAGGAAGGACGTGAGAGTTTAATGGTGGATGGAGTCGCAACAAAGAAGGTGCCAGGTGAAAGGTGAAAGTTTTGCTGTGGCTTTTGGAGGTAGAGTATTAAATTGATGCGTTAAAGGAACCAAGTAGAGAAGAATATAGTGCCTCTTCGTTACTTGACTTGAGATCAGAACTTACTGACTTGATGAGACCCAATAAATACAATTTAGTGTTTGAACGTGCTTATTTGGTGGGGTCCTCATGATGACGAGGCTTCACAAAATCGCAGAAAAATACGATAGTGGGGTTTACTTTTATAAGATATATAGATTTTGGGAGTGGTGCCCGATTTTGTTGCGTCCGTTCCCCCTTTCCCCATTTCGTTTCTTCTCCCTCCAGCGAGTCGAGGCAACTCGCCGCCCGCCGGCGCGGCGACCGGCTATTTCTGGGTTTTGGCGCGCTAAGACCACCCTGCCTCTCTCTTTTTGTTTTGTTTTGTTTGCATCCATGCTAGAGGATCCGAATGAGGTGGTGGTGTTGTTTGGTCGCGCGATAGTCGCCGAGTCGCGAGCGGCGAGACGGGGCAGGGGCAGGGGCTGGGGCTGGGGCTGGGGCTGGCATCGCCGGACAGTTCACTCGAGAACAACACAAAATGTCGCCCCAAAAATCACTGCAAGCGGCGAGCCTGTGTTCTTCTAGGCATTGTTTCTGTCCCGTTTATTGGTTGCTAGGTTTTTCGTAGGTGGCCGAATCTGTGGATCCAGTGGATTTAAGTTGGTGTATCTTTGGCTGCCTAATTATGTCGTCGTCGCTTTGTTTCTGCTGTGTAATGGTGAGATCGGTGATAATGCCATGAGTACCGCTGAAACTTTTCTTCAATTTCTTTTGTCTGGTTTCTACTGATTGCGTGATGGTTTCTATTGATTTGTGTGGTGCGTTGATTGTTCGCTTCATGTTGACCAGTCATTTCAGTTTACCCATCCCGTCAGGCTGTATTTTCTGTTGTTTTCTTTGGTCGAACAACCCCCTATGGATGGGAATGCGTGAAATTGTCCACTGGGGGACTGATTGATCCAATGAATTTGTTAGCTATGTATGATCTCTGAACTCCAATGTGGTTTTGAGAAGTATCAGCTATTTGTCTGTCCATTTTTTTCAAGATTTCCTTCGTGTCATGAGCCTGTCATTCTTCTCTAGAGCTTATTGAGAACATAGGCTAGTCTCATCTAATGTGAGCAACTCAAGGCGTGCAACGTGCCTTTTCTATTTGTAAGTGTTTAACTATATGGAACTATAGGTCTTTCAATTGATAAGGCTTTTTTGTTTAGAGTGTTTATGCTGATTATATTGAGGCCAAAAACCTTAAATAAAGATCCTTTTCTCAACTAAAAAACAGGGTTTTGGATTGCTGGATAGAGTTCTGGTTAAGATGTTGGAATACAAGATATCCATTTGGCACTTCAATTCCCTGGTGTTTATGCTGTATGTTTGAATCATATGATTTCAGGGAAGGATGTTTGCAACTTCCAAGGACAGGTTAGTACTGAAATTCAGACTAAACTGAACATGTGCAAAGGAGCACAGTTCCAACGGCTAATGCATGGGCGTTCATAGCAGTATCTTTCTGGGCAATTCTTTTGTTTTGGCATTAAGAGGGCAGAGGCGGGATTACCCTCCGGCTTCATTAAAGTAAGTTTAATAGGGGATCAGATTAATCTGGCCGGTGTTGTCACTCACTTCCCGCGAGCGCGCCACCCAGGGTTCGAACCCGGGACCTCTGTTTCCAGAGTTTGGTCACTTGACCATCCCGACCGAACACCCCTCCCCATTCTTTTGTTTTGGCATTGGTGGTGTCATTGCGCCGCTACGGAATTGTGGTTAGCTGAAAGCAGACCATTGCCTTGAAGGAAATGCACATTTTGAAATCACGCATGGTTTCGTGGTGTAGTTGATTATCACGTCAGTCTAACACGCTGAAGGTCTCCGGTTCGAACCCAGGCGATGCCAAAATTTTTCACCGCAGAACAGACTCTTTTTTTTGAAACTTAAGGAATTGCACTTCTGCCCCTCGCTTCCACCACGCAGTCCACGCTTTGACCATCTTGTGAACCTCTCCTCTTTTTTTTCTTTTTTTTATTTAACTGGCCCCCTTGATTCCACCAGGCTTTGACCATCTTGTGCTATCACTTAGACAAAGATATATCGTAAGGTAATAATATCACTGCCTTTTGGTGTTACCACGTGAAACATCTTCTGCTAATTTAGAAGTAAAGCACTTCTGTTTTGTAAACAATTCTTTTACACGGGCCTTTTGCTAGTTGCTACGTTGTTTCTATACGATAGGATGCCGCACCAAGAAACTATTCCTCACAATGCAAGATTTCTTACCAAGATCCACACAAAAAATTGACCAATCATTCACCGTGTTCCTCTCTCACGTCTCCAGATCCTCTGTGCTTTTGGCTCTCCTTCCTTTTCACTCCAGTCCTCAATCCCCTGTGTCCGGCCGCCGGTCTTGCTGGCTTCTCTCAACATCTTCTCAAATCTTGCTTGCTTCTCTTCGACGTGTTTCTGAACTTACCTTGCAACCTGTGAGTGCATCTGTGCTGTTGCTGCTGCTTCAAGCCTCGCACGGCCCTCGAGCGCGCACGACCTTCCGGCGTCCAACCAGGGTTTTTTTTTACCGACCGGACGGCTCAAACCGCCGGCCTCCGGTTCCGGTTTGCCGGTAACCGGTCGGTAACCGGTCGAATTTGAATTTGAATTCAAACTCGCCTTCGGTTCGGTTTGCGACCGGTTTACCGGGCGGTTTGAGCGGTTTACCGCTCGGTTTGAGAGGTAACCGCTGCAAACCGTTTGGAATTTTCTTTTTTCTTTGCCCGTGGCGGTTTGTGGCGGTTTGTAGCGGTTTGTGCCCGGCTTACCGAGCGGTTTGTAGCGGTTACCGCGTTTTGTGCCCGTGGCGGCCTAATGGGCCTCATGGGCCTTAACGGGCCGGGACCGGGATTTTTCTTTTTCTTTTTTTTAAACTTCTATACGTATAAATAAATACTAAACGAACTCGAATTTGAAAAAATTTTACACCATTGGCTTCTATAAATCATGAACTATTTTTAAGAATTTTTTCAGTATTTTTTTTAAAATTTTAAATTTGAATTTGGGGAATACCTAACCGGACCGGACCGGAACCGGTCCGGCCCGGTAAGTCCGGTAACCGCGGTAAACCACGGCTTACCGCCCGGTAGAAAAAACCGTGCGTCCAACCGGTCCCAGGGCGTGCAGCCTGGCACGGCGCCGGCATGCAGGCAGCGGTAGTAGTCCCCGCCGAGGCTGTCCTGGTTCCAGCGGTGGTCCACGTACGCTGTGTAGCCCGTGCGGCGCATGTACTCCTCGATCTGCGCCGATCAGCGTCGTGTAGCGTCGATCTGCCGGTCCCTGGGTGTGCAGCCCCGCACGGCGCTGGCGTGCAGGCCGCGGTAGTAGTCCCTGCCGACGCCGAGGCCGTGTTCCACCGGTTGCCCACGGACGCTGTGTAGCCCGCGCGGTGCATGTACTCGATCTGCACCGATTTGCGCCGTGTAGCGCCGATCTTTAGCGATGTACTCCACGGTCGTCCCCTCCCCGGGAGCAGGGTGCGGCGAGGGCCGTGATGTTGTCGGTGAGCACGACGTCGGAGTCCAGGTACACGACGCGGCGCACGCAGGGGAGTAGCGTGGACGCACCGGATCCGGAGAAGGGCCATGGAAACCGGTAGTTTCTCCCCAACGCATTTTCCGTCATTTCTTCGTGCTTTGATTCGCGTGAGGACATTGTTCCTTGACGAGGAAACAGTTTCTCCTTTCTATACTCTCTCTACGTTAACTTCTTTGCCACATCAGCAAATTGTTGAGCTATTAATGTAATTAAGAGAGATAGAAACTACCATAAATGTCCCATGAGGACTGCCCTTAGCGCTACACTGTTGCCGATGATAGTACACAAGAAAAGTTTCCCAGGTTTCTCCCGCAAACTCTGTTCCCAAGGCAGTCAACACTGAGGCCTCGTTTAGTTTGTAAATTTTTTGGACCCGATGAATAGTACAATTTTCGTCTTATTTGACAAATATTGTCCAATCATGGACCAACTAGCTCAAAAGATTCATCTCGTGATTTTCAACTAAACCGTTTAATTAATTAATTTTTTTATCTACATTTAATACTCCATGCAAGCGGCTAAAAATTGATGTGATGGAGAGAGAGTGAAAAAATTCTAACTTTTGGGTGCATCTAAACAAGGCCAAATTCAGGCCCCTGTGAGCCTGCTCTGAATCAAATGCCGCACAAAGTTTAATGCCCTCATCCACATGATGTAAATCCGAAAATACGAACATGGAGCACGACCCACCTCAATAAGGTGTTCCATCTTTGTACCGAGAAGTGAAACATCCCTATATTTCTCGCCATATCTTTGTACACTGTGAGCACCTCATGGGTGCCATTTGATGTTGCAGCCGACACTACAGGGAGCCGAACAACAAATGTCAGAAAGCAGAATGAAATAGGTGCGACAACAGCTAATCAAATTCTGAGTAGCTAAAGTGACCTTGGCTTTTGTACAAAGGGCAATTCTTGGCCACTGAGCGCACAGTCAATTGCACGGCTTAGGCTGTCCGCACCAGTGCTCTGTAAAAGGAACTGGACGCCAAATTTAGCGCTAGAACGCATGCACCGCAACACTGTATTTGAACCCCTACCGCTCAGTTCTCTACAGGAAAACGCTAAATCTGGCGCTCGCGCAGAGGAACGCCATGCACTTCACTGGGCCCCGCCATGCTCAGAAAGGGTAGCTGCGCAGAGGAACACCATCCACTTTACCGGGCCCCACCATGCTAGCTGCGCTCGTTTACAGATGAACATGGAGTGTTCGCGACGGCAGCTTGTGAGCGGTAAAAAAAAGTTGTGATCTATACTGTAGTTGTTTACATATGCCTTTACCGGATGCCCAGTGTGGACAGCCTTAGATCCCTGCAAAATTGGAAAAAGAACTTTGAGCACAGGGGAGACTGCAGAGTTGCATGTGCGCTAACACGATGTCACAAAATTTACCTTCCAGTTACTGGCACGTTGTTACTCGGTCTTGAATCGTCGAACTGTCCATGGTAGAAAAGGGCCGGTTTAGTTAAAAAAAATTTAGCAAAATGCCACTGTAGCACTTTTCGTTGTTATTTGGTAAATAGTGTCCAATTATGGTCTAATTAGGCTTAAAAGATTCATTTCGTCTATTTCATCTAAACTGTGTAATTAATTTTATTTTTTATCTATATTTAATATTTCATGCATGCGTCCAAAGATTCGATGTGACAGAAAATCTTGTTAAAGTTTAACTCCCATCACATCAATGTTCCCTCAAATATATGGAGTACTAAATGTAGACTAATTGCATGCGTGTCGGCACAGATTAGGAGTAATTTACGAGACGAATCTATTAAGCCTAATTAGTCCAAAATTGGAAACTTTTTGTCAAATAAGACGAAAGTACTGCAGTGTTTGTTAAACTTTAACTCCTCAAATCAAACACCCCTTAAGTTGCAATGGTGACAGTGACAAACAAAAAATAAATAAATTAGTGAAAAGGCAGAACTTCAGTGCTGAAAGGATAGGATAGCACTCGAACTAAACATCTTCATGGGCACTGAAAATGTTTGAATTCAAGGCACACAGTGTGTCTAGACCTCATCATAAAGATATGGGGAAGGATATTTGAACAACCTTGCTTCTTCTGCCATACGTTCTGGGCCATCCTGCAGTAATCAAAATGTCAATTTTGTTCGACCAGAAAACCTGAACAACTGCATGAACAATAGAAAACATATGTCCTGACACAGGAGCAAGAGAACAGAAAAGCAGAACTAATGACTCAACTAGTAACTTGTTTGTAAAGCAACCCCCACTGTCACTAAGCAAAAGTGAGAGCACATAGAAAGAGCGCTTTACAGTCTGTCTGTATTCTCTTTTTCTTTTACCAGAGTAGTCATAGTCAAAGACTTGCATTCCAGATCTTAGGAATTTAAAAGCACGCTACAGAATGTTGTGTGCAAAAGAAACTCCTGGTGCTGTTTCAGAAAAAAAAAAAACAAGCAGAAAAACTAGGTGAGAAGTAAGGCAATCATGGGTTGCAACTCCTAACCTGGGGAGGTCCACGCGCCGGCGACGGACAGGGACATGGCGCGCGCTGCTCTGCTACACGGCGACACCACTGTGTGTGTGGCTGTGGGCTCGCTGGGAAGGAAATGTTTTTCTTTTTTCTTTTTATCGTGGGAAGGAAATGTTTGTTGCTA
Source organism: Saccharum hybrid cultivar R570 (assembly GCA_038087645.1). Lineage (NCBI taxonomy): Eukaryota > Viridiplantae > Streptophyta > Magnoliopsida > Poales > Poaceae > Saccharum > Saccharum hybrid cultivar. The sequence continues at coordinate 7,360,031 of JAQSUU010000347.1, read as the reverse complement.
CCGAAGCGGCAGCCCTGGTGGCGGCGATGCCGCCGCAGTTTTTTTAAAAAACATGATGCCGCCGCAGTTGTTTTCACTGAGAAAAATGGCTTTAGATTTTCTTATTACTCACTCCATTCCAAATTATAGATGTTTAGTAACCAAAGTGACTTAAAATTTCTTATAATTTAAAACGGAAGGATTAGAAAACAGGAAAGAGTATATGATAAACCGGCAACTCCAACCTACCCAGGCTCCTAAACATAAATTTAAGTTTAAGGGCTCAAACCAAAATTATAGCTCTAGCAGAATCTCTACTCAAGAGTCAAGTCTCCATTGTAGAAAGACCCTTAAATCACAAGCCTTTATTTCCCAGAAATGCTATGCTGAGAGCGTCCGTTTAGGCAATCATTCGGACACTCCTGTTCACGGGCCATGACACACGAGCCCAACTGCCCAACAGTCGTATCCTTTCGAATACTCACACACTTCCATTCTTCAAAAGGCTTCCAACACTCGGATGCTTCCATTCCGCAGCACTGTGACCGCACTCCACCATGCTACCTCGGCATTCTCCATGACATCCGAGTGCCCACCGACCCGCATCTCCACTGTGCCCGAGCGCGGCCGCCCACCTTCCTCCATCTCCATCCAGTCTCTATCCCGCCGCAGCCACCCGCCTTCCTCCATCTATGCCGCGCCTCCCGTTTGCCGCGGCCTTCTCCAGCGCGTAGACGACATTCTCCACCGAAGTGATGACTGCTCATGCTAGATCTGTCGCGGCCTTCTCCACCGGACTTGTTGCGGCCTTCTCCACTAGAGCGGCGAGCTCCGCTCTTAGTGGCGAAGCTACAGCTTGTCATCAGGGTCCACCAACCCTGATAGATTTTTGAAATTCTAATGGAACATTACTGTATACATTGCTAATTAGTTCCTAATGGCTACACCATTTTCAGAGAAGACCCCGATGGTCTTCTAGTCTAGATTCACTCCTGTCAACGCCACCGGCGAGCTCTAAACTAGTGAACTCCGCACGTTGACGAGTCTCCATTCCCAAGTAGCAAGGAGATGTTGCGCTGAAAGCGTATGTAGCAAGCATATATATGTTTCAGGTGTTTCAGAGGTATGTTGCAAGTGTTTCGTATCGGTGTTGCAAAAGTAGATCGGGATGTTGCACATGTTGCAATGGCCAAATATTTCATATGTATCATACATATGTTGCAAGTGTTTTCATCTAGATTTTACAAAAGTAGATATGGATGTTTCATATATATGAATGTTGCAAGCGTATGTTTCAAGGTTTTAGGTGTTTCATACGTCTATTGTAAGTATTTTATGTGGATGCTGCATAGTTTGTAATGGTTTTAAAGTGTTTTTCAGGTGTTTTTGTAAGTGTTTCAGAAACATGTTTCAAGTGTTTCATCTTTCTTTGTATGTTGCAACTGTTGCATCTGCATGTATCAAAAGTATATCGGGGTGTTGCACATGGGATGCACATGGGAAGTGGCTAGTGGCACGTGCGACGTCCGAGGCAGCGTGGGCCCGTTGTTGGGGCGCTTGCTCTCTAGCCCACTAGGGTGCACGATGACTGGGTACCGTTCGACGCTAGTGCTCTGAATTGGACGTTTGGGTGCTAGCAAGTCTATGTATTTCCATGTGTTTTGTCCCAGGCCCTTACTCGCCCATTATGATCCTTTTGTCCCATCAAGCTGCTAGATCAATGCACACAGAGGGCATGCTGCGTCCCAGTGAGATTTGCTGGCCATAGAAGAGGTCGACATTCTCCTCGTTGCTAAGATCAGTGTGCGTGGAGGGCGACATCCTCAATGTTCATCATCACGCCGACAACCAGATCGGCAGGTGCCATTAGGTCCATGCCTTGCCTCTTTTGCTCGTCCTCATCCTTTGCCTCCCCTCCAAACCCTCCTAGTCGCCAAACCTCGCAAACATCAAATCCACGAGCCCCATGATCCATTACTTGCCGCTCAACGGGAGGTTGGATCTAACCGTGTGCTCTTCTTCACTCTGTGAATAGATGTGGGAGGATTGGAGTACAAGAACTCTGACCTTTTATGATGGTTTTCTAGTGACAAAGGAGTTTTTTGTTCACTAAATTATTTATTTATGATGTTTTGGATGAGATGGTATAGTTTAATGATAAAAATGTGGCAATCGTCGTACCCAAAATCATCATAACCTACTCCAATGTCATATTTATATAATTTTATGACAATGTTTGTCCAGCATAATTGTTTAATGGTTTTTCTAAAAATAAATGCGTTGTGTATCATCATCCATGCTAGCAAGCGCCACTCACCTATAATAGTGGGTCCCACTGCCCCATTGACATTGACATACAAGGTCCACCGGTCAGGCGTCCCTACTAGCTATTGTATCCCTTGTGACATGGTGGGTCCCATAATTATATTGGACAAAAATGTGGAGAAAATAGGCCACTTATGACTTATATCTGTATTTATACTAAAAAAGAGTGAAGGAATTATAAAATACATGTTACCTGGAAATTTCTACCCACCCTATGTTTTAACCATTAGATGTGATTTGAAATCTTGATCAAGGGATACTAAACGTCGTTACCTCCTAACAAGTGGGCCACATCTTACAAAACGTAAGAATCTTACGTTCCTGCCGTTCAATTCCCTTGCCACTCCTCTTATGCGATGTTTTTTTTCACCGAAGCAAAAGCCTACCCACCCCGCCTGTACCCATTGGCGATCTCCTCCCGCAACTCCGCCGCCCTTGTACGCACAGGCCAACCACATCCGTGGCATCCCAAAACCGCCATCTCATATTCCTTCTCACGCACACCCACCTGCGGCCGCCATCCCCTCCTCGCCGTCTCCTAGCACTCCGCGCGACTACCTCCGACCCCAGTCTCGCTCGTGTCCACTAGCATGGCCTCACCGGCGAAGCAGAAGACCGGCCTCCATCTCTTTCTCATCAGCGCTGCTCCTCCACTCGGCGTGGGCACCGGCCAAGCAAAAGGCTGGAGGACGTGCTCCAGTCGTTTGGTGTAGATGGAAAGAAACGGCCCCGGGTGGAGATCCATCCTAACTTGGCGGTAAGTGTTGTCCCCATCTACTTTGGGTCGTTTAAGATCAAATTCAAGACTAATTCTAATCTTTTTTTTCTTCTGTACATACAGTTTCCAATCCAGATAGTCCCGGCTGGATTTGTTTTGCTACTCTTGCATAAAACCAATCCGACCCATCTATGTTTCGTGAAAGGTACATTAATCCTCTGAGCTGTGATCTTTCTATTTTCGTTAGCTCTAAGGACTTGCCGCCATGCCCTCAGTCTTTGCTGAGTAATTCACGATTCCTTTTGCTATGGAGCAATATATGTGAAAAATCATTATTCGCAAAGAATCCCTATTGTCTGTTCACTACATTGGTATAACCCCGTGACTTAAACTTTAGGGCCTTAGTTGGAATATCATACATATAAAATAAATTTTATCTCATGTTGATAGTGTAATGTGCTAAATACTATCTATGACTTTCATGATATTGAAAATACAGTATTGCTATCAGTATGTAAAAAAAAAAGCACATCATAGACGTGCGCTCAGGCACATCGCAGACTGCGCGCATCTACCATAACGCGTCTATAATGGCCCTGTTCACCCGGCTTATAATCCGTCTTTTTCAGCTTGTTTTTTCAGCCGGAACAGTTTTTCTCTCACAGCAAATCAGCCAACGGTGTTTTTCAGCCGACTTATCAGCCCAGCCGAACGGGGCCAATAAGGCTTATTACAGACGCGTAAAAAGCGCATCTGTAATAAGCGCACACTACAGATGGGTGTTACCAACACGCAACTGCGATAAAGATTGCATCTGCGATAAGTCCTTAACAGAGACTGGTGAGTATCTACACGCGTCTACAATATTCTCTTACTAGAGACGCGTGTGGCGAACACGCGTCCTCCAGAAGATTAAGACACGATTGTGTGAAGAACCATAAGTCAGACGCGCCTGCAGGACAATCATATGTAGTAAGGATACTACTACAGATGTCACCTGTAAGCACGTCTGTAGTCATTATACTACTACAGACGATGTTTGTAAAACGCGTCTGAAGTAGGTAGCATACTCTACACGTGTCTATAGAATTGTCCTTACCATAGACGTGTCTAGGCTACAAACGCGTCTACTACAGACGTGTTTATAGCCTACGCATGTCTGTAGCCTAGAGAACAACCCACACAGCACAGATATACACAAACGATCACAGATATATATACACTGATCTCATAGAAATAACATATATATACAAGATCACAGCTGTTCATCTCAAAATTGAATTTGTTCATCATACAGTACACACATTGTTCATCACATACAATTCTTAGATTGTATCTCATCTCCAATTGTATCTCACATACAGTTCATCACCAGGTTATTCGCATGTATCTCACAACTCCAATTGTTTCTCAGCTCCAAACACACAGTTCGCAGATTGGGCGCACCAACAGCTAGCTATAGGACAGATTGAATGAACATATATACCTGGCACTTGATCATGGTTGTGTATCGGCATGAAACTCGCCATTTTCGTCGATGATCCGTGACATAATAAACGAGGCGAGGTTCTCTCTAATGGCCGCAAAGTTGATTGAAGTGGACTGCGCATCAAAATCTTGTAATTGCCAAAGAGCACAAAAACACAATGCGTATGGATAAAGGCCAATGCCTGAGGCAGATGGGATACTACTGATAGCGTGTATACGCAAAAAACATCATCAGTGAAAAAAAAGCATCATCAGTGCATCACATCACTTGCTAAATTGCTAACACAAAGCTAGTATGTATAGCAGCTAGGTAAAGCTCCAACAAGTGGCATTGCCATTCCATGACCCAGTACAAGCACTCAATTCCATTAATTACAGCAGCAGTATATACGACAACAAGTAGATCACAACAGCTGAGCGCTAATAAATACATATATATGTGCAGTTGTACCTTAGGATCAGTCAGGTTGGCCTGTGCCATCGCCATCATCAAGTAGTGGCCCGCAAAGAACCCACAGTCCAGACCTTGCTGCTCACACTGTGAACATAGGAACACACATGATTAATAATTGAATTGACAAAACGACTTCACAACTGGAGGTGAAGCATTACTTACTGGAATTTTGAATGCATGGGTCAATGTCAATTTTTTCTGCCATTTCTTCAGCTTGTTGGGTTGGCATTTGGCAAAAGCCCTACACATACATGAGTTGTTATAATTTTTTTTGAATTTCACTAACATAATTAAGAAAGAAATACATGGGTCAATAGTAGGCTAGACAATACTCACTCATCCATCACAGATTGGATATGAGTCAAATCTGACTTCCTGCCTCTATTGGAGTCGAGATACATCACCTTTCCCCACTCTCGGACGATGATGACAACAATCCAGTGCGCACCACAGTTATGTGCAAACATCACAAACTTTTTGTTGGCATATTTTCTTAGGCAAATTGCTAGATACGTCACACTAAATTTTCTATCCCTATTCATAGTCTTTATTGACAATGGATCTGGATCAAGTATGCCAACAGGCACATCATGGGCTCTAGCTTCTGTAACTAGGTATCTACGAATAAAGAAGCATACAAGAGCAATTTAGCAAGCAAATATATAAAGAGAATCCTTAGCTAAAAATGAACAAGCCCAAAAAATAGATGAAATTATACTTACAGTGACAACACGCGAAGAACGCCCATATCCAATCCGTCAAGTTTGAAGAGGTCAAACAAGTCTTCTAATCCACAGCGAAAAACTCACTCTCTATGATGAATTTGAATGGTTCAAACAGAGTCACATGAAAAGTTTCCAAAATAAAAGTCGTATATCTTGTTGAGATCTACTACTTTTATGTTCATGACTTTTTCACTTGAAATCATTTAGTGTTTGAAAATCTTGTTCGAAGTAACCATTTTTTCAAATTCAAATTGTGAATTGTCCAAACAAAGTCACATGAAAATTTTTCCAAAATAAAAGTTGTAGATCCTTATGAGTTCTACAACTTTTATGCTTACAACATTTCCATTTTAGATCATTTACTGCACTAAAATTGTATTCGAAGATTTGAAATTCAGACTTTTCAATTTAACACGCGTCTGTAGTATTTGTTACTTCCGACGCATGTAGTCAACACGCGTTGGGCCTCATGCGTCCCTTGAGTTCCAGATCTGAATTGGCGCGCCATCCCTCCATTAGTAACTATTGCCACCCCGTGTCCCTTCACTTCACACTTCACCTCGCTCACTTCGCCACCCACTACATGCTTAGTTCGCCTCCCTCACCACTAAAAACCCTCCACCCCTCCGCCTCTCTCTGCTGCCACAGCCGTCGTTCAAGATGACGAAGCCCGCGAGGCGCCACAAGCAAAGGGACCCGGGGACTGGGCGTTTCGCCCGTTCCCCCACGACCGTGTCCTCATCATCAAGGACCGTCTCGATGTATATGCTCGACATGAAGGAGGAGGTGGAGGACGTCCTCTTCATCGCCTGCTGCCCGACGGGGTTCAAGCCGAAGGCTACGCCCGCTTCAGCGGTGGCGGCGAAGAAGAAGGGCACGCACCCTTCCTCGGTGGCGGGGCCCTCTTCTTCCTCGTTGGCAGTGAGGCCGATGGCGGCGTAGCTACAGGAGACGAGGAGGAGGAGGGCGGTGAAGGAGCCGGCACTGGTCGTGCAAGAGGAGGAGGAGAAGGCCATGGTGGGGAAGTGCAGGCACTGCTTCAACGCCACTGGAAAGACGTGCATTCGTTGGATGCACACCGGCTTGAAGTGCAGCTCCAAGCCTGGCGAGGTAAGCTCCAACCACGGCCTGCTTATTTAGGGTTTCGATCTCCATTTTGGCTAGGCGCATGCCTATGTTTTGGTCTATCATGATGATATGCTCGGCTGTGAACATGCATGTCACTGCCTCTGGTGGATTTGATCGAGGATGCTATGCTTGTGTGCACTCTATTGTGTTTGCTCTGCTGCTTGTGATCTAGCTTATATATGTTGTGCTATATAAATTACAATTTCAATAAATTACTCCTATGGCCCTCTTAAAACTCATCTCTACTTTCTTGGCCCTGAAAATTTTAAACTTACCTATTTGGCCTCCAGTCTAAATTTTCATTCCTTATCTAGCCTTCCCGTCACTTTGACCCTGTAACGGTGTTAGATGGAAGGTAAAAAGACGATTTTACCCCTAAGCGCGAAAGCATCGTTTTTCATAGTTTAGATTTGGTTTTTTTATATTTTGTAATTCAAATTGTGTATTGTATGGTTTACAGGTGCTTATAAATTGGGTATGTTCCATTTTTAGCATTATTTTCACTTGGCATATAATTTTAGAGCATATTATAATTGCACAGCATAAGCACACATCTTTTTTTGGATATGGAGCCAATTGGCACATTTCTGACATCTCAAATAAATCCAGTTCGTACATACTGGACATTCTAAAAAATTCAGTTCACACATACTGGGCATTTAAATTAGTTGTCACATACACAAACTAGTGGTACACACACGAGAGATCATAGGCTGAGCCTTCTTTTACTTCTTGTACTCATCGCCGGGCTAGCAGGCTGAGAAGTTTTGCTTCGTGTGCCTATTGCGGGGCTGTCAAGTATCATCTCTGGCTTCTTTACCTTCTCTTTGCCAAGCTCTTTCTTTTTTGTTTTGAATGTAACTCTCTTTTTAGCCTTGACCTTCCCAGGTTGATCTTTGTGGGCAGGAAAATCAATGGAAAGTGCCTCTGGTTGATTGGAGCCACTCCTTGACCTACAGATGTGAATATAGGGCAGCAATGATTATTAGCAAATAAAATATGAACAGTGAAAATCAGAGTTGGAAATAGTTTCTTTATCCGGAAAGGTGATGACGTCTGGATCTAGACATGAACATGTGCAAGACAACATTTTGCAAGCAAGCAACACAGCAGAAGAGCATAAAGAAAAAGCCTCACATGTGCCGCAACCTGAACATCAGGCTGTTTAGGCATTGATATTACCAATTTGATCAAAACGAACTGTAAAAGGAGCATAAATCACAGGCACACATTATCAGTTTAGCACACACATCACTAGCACCAGCATCATTGGATTCCCATTAAATGGCTTTATTTTGAAGTACAAGAGAAGCGCTCTATATTCGGAACCACCAAACACAGAGCAGCACGCAGCTAGACACAAATTAATTGGGAGACTGGTGCATACAACACTAAAAAATTGATAGAGACTTCAGTAGCACTAGCACTAGCTACAACCAGTAGTGTAAACAACATGATCATGACTGTATACTTGTACAGAACTGGATACACTTCATAGGAACTCACGAAAAGAGCATAACTAGGTCCAAAGATTGATGAATGCACAATGCAGTCATGCAGACAACACGATGATGAGTTGATGACTGCAGGCTTGTACCAAAGAAGAGACTACAATGATAAATAGTACCTTTTTGATGCGCCTGAGTTGGAGCTACCATATTTTCCCTTTTTGTTACTTGATACCTCCAAGGATTGGCTGTGGCGAGAGACAAGTGATCTATTTAGTATCTAAGACAAATACTCATTCATGGTTGCATAAATTCATATTTTCAGCAGTAGTGACAAGTACCTTTTAGATGTTGCAAGGGTACAATCATCAGATTTTCTCTTTTTCTTAGCAGTAGTTTCCGAGCTTTGACTGTGGTCAGATAGTAGGAACTTAGAATCAATCACAGGTTTGAAGTGAAAATGGGAGTAAGTACGACATTGCAACGGATATGAAATTGGAAACCTTGGTGGAAAAGACATGGATGCAAATGGTGCTTCCTCCAAAGGCATAATAGAACTTTCAGTAGATTTGTTGTTTTTTGCCCTTTTCTTTGTTCTCCTCTACAATGCCAAAAATAATAAAGTCAGTAATATGTCATTTTTAAAAAGCAAAGAAAGAATAGACAAATTATTACTTGATAGCTTTCATAGCAGCAATGTCTTCTGGTCTTCCCCGCTTGCAATTATGCCAATGATGTCCGTAGTCTAGGCAGATAGGGCATTTGTGCTGTCCTTTACTCTTTTTCTTATCAGAAGTACCTTTGTGCCTCTCCATTTTAGGCCTACCAGCTACAGGCTTCAGTAGAGGTGGGTACATGAAAAAACCATGAGTGGATTTCGGCCACTGAGTCTTGTCAGGCATGGCAGGATAAGTTGACTATATCATAATATTGAACATGGGCAACTTCCATATGACCTGGTGGATACTTATTTACCACTGATCCAACAAGATCATCATAATTGGTTAAATCTGAATCCACAGTCATCTCAAGACTAAAACATTTCATATCCTTTCTACGTCTCTTTGGGTTCCCCAACAATTTAATTTTTAGCAAGAAACTTGTATCCGGATCGAACCTATTAGTCGAAACAATCGAACATAAGTACTGCAAACTTGATTTTTGCATATATCTGCTACCGCAAATGACAAAAATTTAGACTCACCTTTCGAGCCAATCAGTACCAGCTACATGCCGTTCTTCTTCATCCACAACGTGGGTACCAGAAACGGCAACCTCGGCACACAGAGCAGGCCTCGCAAGCCCGACGCACGCAGCAGCTCCTGCTTCCTCATCCGCTGGGCCAGCTCCCGCATCTGATTCCGCCTGGCTGCTTGGGAGGTCGGCCACCGCTGCCAGGACGCGCGGGGTGACCGCTGCCAGGACGCGCGGGGTGACCGCCGCCGGGACACGCGGGATCGGTCCCGTCCTGGCCGCCGTCGGGGAACGCCGCACGGAGCAGGCCTGGGCGAGTGCCGGCCCAACTGCCGCCGAGGAGCGCGATGCCGCTCCTACCTCCGCCTGGGCGAGCGCCAGCCCAGCTGCCGCCGGGGAGCGCCGACCCTGCGCTGGCCCAGCTGCCGCCACCGGGGGACGAGACCCCGCTCGCACGGTCCGCAGGGGCGAGCGCGGCCCGGTCCGCAGGGGTGCAGGAGCACGCGGGATGGCCTTCGATGGAGAGCGCTGACGCCGCACCTGACCCGCCGCCGAGGACCCCCGCCCCCGCGCCTGACCCGCCGCCGGGGAGCGCAGAGGCGCTCGAGCGACCGTCCTGCCCGTCCGCAGGGGCGACCGGGACGGCCGGGTCCGCAGGGGAGAGTCGGACGGCCTGGTCCGCAGAGGGGTAGAGCCGCGCGGGATGGCCTCCACCGCCGCTTGTCAAGCCGCTGGAGGCTCCTCCGCCGGTGCCGACTCCCCCTCCATCGGTCTTTCTTCTGAGAAACTCGACTCCGATCTGTTCGTGGGTTACCGGATGGAGGAAGGAGATAGACATAAGGGTAATTTTGTCATTTTGCATTAGTACTTCACGGTGCCCCGAAGGAGATAGACATAAGGGTAATTTTGTCATTTTGCATTAGTACTTCACGGTGCCCTCAAACAGAAGTGACGAGAAGGGCAGATAAGGAATGAAAATTTAGACTGGAGGCCAAATAGGTAAATTTAAAATTTTCAGGGCCAAGAAAGTAGAGACGAGTTTTAAGAGGGCCATAGGAGTAATTTTCTTGTTCCAGTGCTATTTAAATATGAGAATAGGAAAACTATATGAATATTGTAGGATTGCAGATGCAAAACAAAGAATTGAAAACTGTAGGAATTTTGATAGAATGGCCATTTGGATAGGTCACTGGAATGTTGATGCAAAACAAAGGATCTTTAGCAATAATAATGAAGTTGTTTTATTTTCAATTGCTAATGGAAATTAGTGTTCTTCTGCTAATTTTAGTATAATCTATCAGTGGTTCCTTTAAGTTGTTTTGTTGATTGTAAATCAGTACTCTGTCCAAAAAAGACTGCAATTCTCATTTTCTAAGAAGTCAATCAATTTCAAGTTTGACATTTTTTTTTGATTTGTTCAAACTTGAAATTGATTCACTTCTTGGGAAGTGATAATTGCTCTATAGTGCAATTCTCATTTTCCGTTCAAACTTGAAATTGATTCACTTCTAGGAAGTGACAATTGCTCTATTTTTTCTGCAAATTATCTATTTACTCCCTTTGTCCAAAGAAAAAGAGTGCAATTCTCATTTTCTAAGAAGTCAATCGATTTCAAGTTTGACAAATTTTTTATTTGTTCAAACTTGAAATTGATTCACTTTTTGGAAAGTGACAATTGCTCTGCTTTCTGACTGAGTGATTAGTAGATGTGTGGGCTTTTGTTATCTAAATGTTAGTTAGTTGTAATTTAGTGTAAGTTTCAGTTTCATTTTCAGACTTTCACTTTCATTTCAGTTTCAGCGTATGGCTACCTGTTTGATAACTGTTTCTGTGCATATATGTAGGCTCCTAATTCTAGGGTCCCTCCAGGTGTTATGCATGAGGCTCTGCTGGCAGGTGGTGATGAAACCACTAGAGCAGAAGATGCAGGCTATTCACTGGATGCTTGACGACGTCAAGCAGTTGCTGAACAATCAAGCTTTAGAGATAGAACAGTTGAAGAAGATGCATGCTGAGAAGGGACCTAGTAAGGAGATGGTGGACACCATGGGAGGCCAGCTGGCGGCCGTGACTCTGAAGTTGGATGGCCTAACCAAGGTAGGGTGAGTTTTCTGTACTCCCGGGAGTAGTTACTCTCAACCTTAGAGTATGCACACGGTTTAGGTTCCGGCCAATTAGGAGAGAGCTAACGGGTTGAAAAAAAAATCAGGAGATGCATGCTGATTCCATAAAAAGCGGATCAGGTTCTTTAATTCTTTGCTTTTGACGTAGGTCAGGTTGGCCGTTTGGGTATATTTTTTAAAAAAAAGTGCCTAGTGGGAATATATCTGGTCATTTGCACGGCTTTTACTTTGTATCCAGTATATAGATATACTAGCTAGTTTAAAGAGTATGTACACATACTCTTGGGTATAAATACATACTAGTATATTACTGATACATTTGATTAATATAAGTGGGTATATTTATTAGGGTATGTTCACATACATGCCATTATAAAGTATGTATTCATACTTTAATTTCATAATATAAGGAGTACATATTCATACTTTTTTTAAAAGGAGTATACCTACATACTTTTTTCATGAAAGGAGTACATATTCATACTTTTTTTTAAAAGGATGAGTACATACATGGCGGCGTTGATACATGTGAAGTATGTGTGTATTGAAAAAGTATGAGTAGATACATGTTCAGGGATAGTATGAATACATACTTGTCTGGATACGGGAGTATATATACATGCTAGATGAGTTTGAAGTATGAACACATACACTTCATGGAACGTAAGAATCAAGGTATATTAAAAGTCTACATAATTGGACTGTTTTGTGAATCATCTATAGAAACATTATGGTGTGCTCAGCAATCAAGATTAGGCGGATGTTGCGCAACACTATTTGCTACATCCATCTTCTGGCTGATGACCGGAGCTCCAAGAATGCCGGGCGAACTGCTAGCAAGATCTAATAATGCACATACCCGGGCGATGATATGACAATAATGCAGATACATTATCAATAAATCTCATGTGACACAACATGTACCCTCTACTGGCTGCCGCTGAAGAAAATTTTATGTATCTGTATCTCTCGTGTTCCATCATATCTGAATCAGGCAACTCAGTCCATAATAACGAATACTCCATATAGATTAATCTGCCGAATTTAACAAAAAATCTATGGAACGAATGCAACAAGCAGGGGCCCGAGCTGCAATATTATTAGAAATTAAACTCCTAAACTTATCTGAGAATACACGGAGCGATCGACGTACTGCACCACTGCCGACCGCCGCTATGATCTTGCTTCTTGCTCCGTTCATCCATGATGCCAAAATGAAAATACACGGAGCCACGCCGCCGCTGCCCACCGAGCGCGCTGGCCTGGCCGTGCCTCCGTGGAATGGAGCGAGCTCGCCGATGCAGATCGAGGGGCAAGCGAGGGAGGGTCGCCGCCGCCGGTGACGGAAGAGGAGCTTGTGGGGTGGAGGCTCGAGGGCACACGGGGAGTGTCGCCGCCGCCACCTGCCGAATCGTTTGCTGATGGCGTACGATAATTGTGGACCGAGGAAAGTGGATCTCGGGACTGGGACGGGAATTTATTAGGGAAGGCTATATCGGGTCCACTGCCCCGCCCACCCGCTCGATAAGTATCGCTGACCTCCGATGCACCCGATTAGGAGAAGATCACGTGCATTTTAACCAGTTTAACCAGGGAGTAACTACTATAGGGAGTAGAAAAAATTTACCATATATATATATATATATATATATATATATATATATATATATATATATATATATATATATATATATATATATAGTATTACTATATGGTACCTAGGTACCAAATAACTATTCAGCATCCAGCGTCCTGTTTGACAGGCAAACAAGCCCACCCCGCCCCCACGCCCGCGTTTGGGTCTGAGGCTCACAGGTCAGGCCCACCCACCGACGAGCTCGAGCAGGCATAGCAGCTCTCAAGCTCCCCTCCCACCCACGATTTCTCTGCGGTTTCAATTTCCTCGGGAAAAAGTCTAGATCACCCCCAACTATGGGGTGGTCTACTTAACCCCTCAAACTTTGAAACGGTCTAATTTACCGCCTGAACTTTTCAAAACCGTCTACTATACCCCCTAGGGCAGTTTTAGACGGCGGTTTGCTACCGTAACCATGGTTTTGCTACAGTAACCGAATCTTTAAAAAATCATAGTAAATCACAGAAAAATCGTAAAATGGAAAATCCAATTTTGTTGGACTCCACATGAGTAGATCTACACAATGAACATATAATATGGTATGCTTTAGTATAAAATTTTTGCTATAGCTTTAAATTTATTAGGATTTTCTAATAAATTTAAAGCTACAGAAAAAACTTTGTACTAAAGCACACTATATTATATGTTCATTGTGTAGATCTACTCACGTGGAGTCCAACAAAATTAGATTTTCCATTTTACGATTTTTCTGTGATTTACTATGATTTTTTAAAGATTCGGTTACTGTAGCAAAACCGTGGTTACTGTAGCAAACCGCCGTCCAAAACTGTCCCAGGGAGTAAAGTAGATGGTTTTGAAAAGTTCAGGGGGTAAATTATACCGTTTTATAGTTTGGGGTTAAGTAGACCACCCCAATAGTTGGGGGTGATCTAGACTTTTTCCATTTCCTCACCCCGTTCGCCTCCTTCCCTCCCTCCGCCGGCACCGCCCGTCCGCCTCCTCTTCCTACCACCGCTGCAACGCCGCTGGCCACCGCTCCGCCGTGCGTCCCGTCGCGCCGCCCCACAGTGCTGTGCGGCCGCAGACGTAGCGCAGCACCCGTCCGGGCGTTCTCGGCGGGCGTGCCCCAGCGTCCCGCCCCGCCACGGCGCCCCTAGCGCTGTGCGGGCGCAGACGCATCGTGCTGCCCGTCCTGGCCTTCTCGGCCGGCGTGCCCCAGCGTCCCGCCCCGCCGCGCCGCCCCTTAGACCCCATCCGTTTGCCTGCTCCGGACGAACCCCCGCCAGCGCTGCAACTCAATCCACCCCCGCCGAACCCTATCCGCTCGCCTGCTCCAGTGCTCCGGACCAACCCCCGCCGAAGCTGCTCCTCAATCCACCTCCGCCGGACCCCGTCCGCTTGCCTGCTCCTTACCACCCCCGCCGGCGCCGCCCCTCAGCCCACCAGCGCTGCACTGCTTCGCATCCTTGAGGGGACGGAGACAAGACGCCGCCAGTCGCGCCTTGCGGCCATCCGACGTGGTCTGCTGCAGCTGCTTGAGGGTGTTGGAGAATCATACTTGCACGGCGACGGTGGGGTCCGGCAGCCGCAGCGCGCTGGACGTCCACGTCTTGGCCAGCAGACGTTCAACGCCGAGCAAAGCTGCCGCGTCCCATCCAGGTACCGGGACTTCACCATGGTGTTGTGGTTCATATTTATGATTCTTGCACTTTAATATCTGATTTTTCTTCTACCTGTGGGATTTTGTTTTTCCATATTAATTTCTGATTTTTCTTCCACCTGTGAGAGGTTCTTCACCTGGAACGATGGCCACCAAGCATCCACCTCCATCTGCAGCAGCTCGCAGTTCCTCAACTCAATAGTTGGATTTCTTCGAATTAGTTTTCTGTGAGCTCCTCTCACACTTAAGGTGCCTCTCCACCCTCATGTTCTTTCGATTATTATGATGTTGCTCCGTTGGTAGCGCAAGTGGTGATTGGATTTAGGTTTTTGTCCTAATTTGTTGTGTCTGATTCCTCTTCTTTCTTTCCAGGAGCTTAATCTGCATTTATGATTCATTTTTTTACAAATTTGATGCAGTTTGTGCAGGCATCTTAAATACTAGAAACTTGAATATGGCTGTAATACTTGGATCCTGATGTTTATTTGTAATTTTAAGGTGTTTGTGCTCTGCATTGTGTGTATTATAACAGACTAACAGTAATAGGAGGGAGGGTTTGGCTCTTGTAGCCAAGGATGATTATTCATAGCTCTGAATTTCGTAGTATTTGATAATTTTTCGTATTTAGTAACCCCTGAACATCCAATTTTTCTGATCATTCTACGGCAGTCTAGTATGTGCACATCAATGTATTTTAAGATTTTATACAGACGAATGCTGTGGAAATATCAATTCTGTAGTAGATATTTAATGCATGCAAGTGTTCCTACAACTCAGTCATGCATAAATCGCAGACAAATTTGGTCTATATAAATTACTAGTATTTACAACTGCATGTCCCATATCGTCCACTGCTGACTTCCAGCATCGACTCAGTTGTGAATCCTGCCTTCTGCTAGTTCTCCCCACATGCACAGCTTGGCTGGTGCTCTTCACATGGATTATGCTAGCTCCTAAACTCCAGAACTCAAAATCCAGATCCTGCGCCTTACTCTACTGAGTGCATGTGATTTCTCTCCCCACCGTTTGTAGGAGTCCAGGATAATGAAAAGCATCCATCCCTGCCCAAAATTATGTCAGCCTTAGTGTGTCAAAAAATTTTAGACCCATTATCTTACCTTAATGACAAAATGGATGCCTGACCACCAAGTTCTAGTTGTGCAACCCTCTTTTTTCTGAAAATTTATTTTGCAGTTTATTGTGTTGAAATTGAATCTATGCTTCTGCTAAACTGCACCTCGGCGAAGATACCAACAAATAGTATGGTAGTGAAAAGTTAACCTATGAAGTTCCATTTGTTCTGCTGATTCTCTCGGAGTTTCCAATAATGCACACCTCCATGGCTCCATCCTTGCATTTTGTGGCTAATTTTTTTCTTAAAGAAATCACTTATGGTTGCTATCTAATTGGTGCTTCTTCTTTGTTATTTCAAGCACTATTATTGTATAAGGTAAAGAAGAATCTTTACAGAATGTGTAGAAATGGTATAAATATTTTCAAGAAAGGGAAAACAGACTACCAGCAAAAGATCATGGAAGAAGAATAATTATGAACTTTTGTGAGTAGAATAGGAAATGTTAGAAATCAATCTGAACATACCCTTTATGATGCAAATAAAATAGTTAGCCTTCAATAATTCAGCGCTGCTTTTCCTTTCAGCCCTATCTAATATTGATTCAGTTTGTTCTTTCTAGCTTCATGGTTCGGACTACAGCCCCTTCTTTCTCTATGCAATGCTGAATATTCAGAAGCTATTTCTAGGACTGTGCAGGGCTGTGGAGTTAGGGCCTCCAGTGGTGGACTGAGGGCTGTTGGGTACTGCAAGCTTTTAGAGCATTTGTTGGTAATCTATACGTGCTCTGTTTTCTTGTTGTATGGAAGATTTTTTCTTTAATATGTAGGGGTTAAATTGAATGGATGATCTATTACTATTGTTCACTTGAATCTATCTTTAATTTTCAATTTCCGAGCCACTGTGAACTTGTGTTCTAAATGATTATTTTAGTTCAAATTTAAAATTATTACATAATTATGTGTGATTTTTTTCTGATCTTGTCAATATTAGTATGGCGTTATGTTTTTGCCCAGGCTCTACAAAAATCCTGGCTCCGCCACTACTTGTTACTTTATATCATATATTCTTATGTGCAGTCTAGCTAAGCAATGTGAGCAGATATGCAAATTCCCTGCACATTATGTGCTATAATCTAAAGAGTATATTCTGGTCTCTTGTCTAGTGATAGAAAAGTTTAGTATTGTTAATATTAGATCCCTTTGTGCATTGTCAACATGATTTCGTATATGGAATGACAACAGCTCGATTGACATGGCTTATGGAATCTTAGAATAAATTAAAAGGTGATCTACGGCAAAATGTTAAATACAGACAGTGGTAATTTGATTGATTGGAGAAATCAGCAGAGTTGTTTGTTTTCCTTGGGTGCAGATTTTTTGGTAATCTTTTTGAGTCTTAATATATAGATGAGCTTAGTTTTGGTACTTTAGAACCCCCATTCTTTCAGTGTTATTGTTAACTTGATTATAGGTGTCAGTAAAATTCTATTTACTTGATTTGTGTGGATTCCTTCGTTTGAAAGTTAGCCAATGTTCTATTGGATTTTGGACGTGTACCGGAGTGCAATTTTCTTCTGCTGGTTCTAAACATTGTCCTGCAAATGTATAAAAGGCTTTCATGGGATTATCATGACTGCCCAGTGTCAATCTAAACAATCAAATTATCTTGGAGAGAGTCAAGGAGAGGTGATAAGGGGAAAGATAGAAATGTGTATATGTTGTAGATCTAAAATGAGCATGATTCATTTGCTTTTGCATTCAACAAAAATTTCAGCATGAGTTCAGTCAAGCTGCAGTTCAATTTTTTTCCTCGAACACACATGTCATTGTCTTAAACGAAAGAAGTAGTCCTAAATCATGCCGAATTCATGGCTGGGTTAGTCTTTTAATACATTTGGCTGCAGTTCAAATTCAAATTATGCAGTAACATCTGGTTTAGAGAATCATTGTGTCCATTCCATGGGCTATTGGTGGCGCGTCCCAGTTTTAATTGCTTCTCTTTTCTAGATTTCATACTTCCTTTTTCCCATTCAAAAACATTGATTCATTGATGTTTATCCAGTTATTTAAGAAATCACAAATCAGTACCTGAGTTTGTAGGAAAATGTCTCTTTTATTGTCCACTTTGGACTACTGCAGAACTGGATGTTAAGTCTAGAGAGCAACTTTTCTTGCTTACTCGGTTTGGTTATCTCCATCTAGCATTCTAATTTTCCTTTCAAGTCAATTTTGTGTTTTTCTTTTTTACAGGCAAGAACCCTTCTTATGTGGATGGATGCTTTCAATTGATTACCACACATAGGTCTCCCCATGGCCTACCTCTAATAAACTATTGGAATCCTAGTATCCTCCATTACATGTGGTATAATAGATTGATTTAGAATTATTTATGGATCCTCTACTCATAATCATGGTTTCAAAGGTGACTAGGCGTCAAGAGCTGCCTCATGTATTTGTCATGCAATGTCTCATGTTTAGGCAATGAATGAGATTGTGTTTTTGTTACCATGTTGGGACTTGGGAGAATATCCGATAGCTTTGCACTAATGAATGTGGGCAGGAAAGGACCAACATGATTATTTTGTTATAGCATAAATCTAATATTTTCCTTTTGGTGCCTTGAACATATTGATGTAGGTCTAGTAAACAAAATATTGTTAGTTCTTGAATTAATTGAAATTCTTGGTTGCGCTGTCTTTGGTCATGTTCAGGGACATATCCTTCCGTTCATATGAAACATTCTGCATGGTGATAATTAAAGGGTCTATGTACAATCCTATTTGATAACTGAAGGGCTCATTGTACAACTTTTTTTTTTGCATATTGGCCGTTAAGCTCTACAATGAAGCTATCTAGCAAAGGAGGTGATCAAGCAAAAAGATGATAAGAGCAAGGCAAACATAATTGTAAAGAATGTGTGCGTTGCACACGACCTGAGGGCTGATGCACAAGCTCACAACAAGAACCTGGCATGGACAGTGGTGTTCTGCCTACTAGCTACTATAATTCTATATAGATGGTTTACATTTGATTGTTACGTTGCACAACATTGGGCGATCATGAGACTATGTATATGCTCTGCGCGGGCTCTTTTTTTTTTGCAAAATGTTCTACAAGTACATTTTCCCAACACCTGGTTCAGAAGTAAGGAAATTCACTCATTCCTCGAGGAAAAAAGCCTCCTCTAACGTGTGCAAATGTGGTATATATTTTCCATATGATCCTGTGAAACAATATTTTTTGATGTATTAGTAAACAGGCCGGTTTTGATTCTTACCAAACTAACAATCAAATACCAGTACAAAGTTACGTGACCATTTATTGGGAGTTGGAAACCATCAAAGCAAGGACAAAAAACTTAATTATTGGAATTATAAAAAAGTTCTCAATTATTGAAACCACACATGCGATGTGACTACCAAAAAAAACCAGGTCAGGCAACTGCTTCGGGTCAAAATAACCACGGACCAAAAATACCGGGTGTAGGGAATCGTGCGGAAAAAAAATCATGGACCAAAAATACCAGGTGCAGGGAATCGTGCGGGAGCTCTAGCAGGCCGCGTGCGTGAGAAGGGGCCGGGTACTGAATAATAATCAGTACCCTGGGTATATATATATATATATATATATATATATATATATATATATATATATATATATATATATATATATATATATATAGACACACACGAGTACGCAAAACCAAGCAAATTTCCCGTGCCTCTTTGCTTATACCAAGATGCAAATCGACGTCCACACTCCACCAAACGTTGCCCGCTACCCTGAGCTTGCATGTGTATTTAGAAACAATTTCAAAGTTTTATAAATATTTTAAAGAGAATTTCAAATTTTAATTGGTTCAAAAAGCAATTGATTTTGATTTTCAAATGAATTTACAAAAGAAAAAGGAAATAAAAAAGAAAAGCTCCCTCCCCTCTCTCTGGCCCAGTCCGTATGTGTGAAGTTAATAACATCTTCATGATTTCTTTATTTCAACTAAATTAGTTTGAATTATGTGTTTTAATGTTAGTTATTTGTGATGATATGAGATTCTATATATAGTTTGTCATGAGATGTTTACCCGTAGCAACGCACGGGCACTCAACTAGTAAAGAAATGAAAAACACAAAATGGCTGGGCCGAGAAACAAATGGGCCTTATGGAGTACATTTCATTTTTCCTTGCATTTCTTACGTGAACCTGAATACAAGCAGGAATAATTCAATTTGTGACGGGGTGCGGTAATTTTAAATTATGTATCCATATCATTTTTTAACACGCTTGCTGAGCAAAACAAATAAATTTCAATTTACATCATTTTTCTATTATTTGGTACGTAGAGCTCAATTTCCTTATTCTTCTAACGGAACTTCCAACCCTGCTATTGACCAGTAACTCCATAGCTACCACGTCAGCAAGACTCATAGAAACTGTACAATTTCTAGATATGGGCTCAGACTACCCGCACTCATCGTACTCTATATGCAATCTCTATAAGGAATATTCCATCTTAGTCATCGCTTTATATCCAGTTTCTCCGCACCAATCCATACTCTATATGGACCTCTATCCCAACAACCCATGTACAGGTCCCACATGTCAGCCTCATCTTCTCCTTTTTTTTATTTTTTTCCCTTTTTTCCTTTCCCTTTTCTTTTTCCCCTCTCCTCCTTATCCATTCGGCTTCGAGAGCAACACCGCCCGACGGCCTCCACCTCTCCGCCTCCGCCGGCCACCTCCTTGGGCCAACTCCTCCACGGGCGGGTGCAAGCTCCGGGGACGAGGACGGCCATGGGGAAGAAGATGGTGAGCGCGCGCGGAGCACAGCCATGGGGCGCAGCTCGCCGGGACGCCCGCCTCCCCGTCGTCGGCGCGAGTGGGCAGCCTGCTCCTCCCTCTCCGGCGGGCGCGGCGTGGCCGCGGTGGGCGCGCGGCGCGGCCATGGCGGGCGGGCAGGCGTGCAGTCGGCCATGGCGGGCTGGCGGGCGGCCGGATTCGCGAGTGGGCGGCCTCCTCTTCGTCCCCTGCGCACAAGGGCGGCCTGCTCCTCGTCGTCTCCGGCGGCACGGCGGCTCTCTCCTCCTCCCTCTCCGGCGGCACGGCGACCCTCTCGTCCTCCCTCTCCATGTCGGTGCCGGAGCCGGAGCCGGGGCCGGTGGCCGAGCGCGGGCCTTCTCTCTCTCTCTCTCTCTCTCCCTGCTCCCTGCTCTGCCGCTGGACCCACGCCACGTCCGCAGGTAGCGGGCGGCCGCTACCCCGCTACGAATGGCGGACGGGCGAGCTTCTAGGTTCACTTACAGGTCCCCGCTGCAGTGGATTTGGACCGATTTGGACCGCTATCCAGTCCTACCTAGCTTTACCGGTTGACTTTACAGTCACCGGTGCGGGTAGTCTAACAAAGTCTTCAATCCTCAATCCGTTCTCTATCGTCCACACCATGGTGGGCTGGCCGAGCATGGTGGGCCTCTGCCCGAGCCTCTCCTCCTGTTTCAGCCTTCCCATCATCTTCCTGCGTAGATCACGGGAGATGAGACAGTTCTCATGGCGTGGTGGTGTTTGTTTCGTCGAATGTTCGACACGTGCACGAAGTATTAAATATAGACTATTTACAAAACTAAAAACATAGATTGAGACGATTTTTAAGCCTAATTAGTCTATAATTAATGATAGATTAATCCCTAATTGTTACCGTAAAAATATGCTAATGATGCTTAATTAGGGTTAATAAATTTATCTCGTGGTTTATTGATGAAATCTGTAATTTATTTTTTTATTAGTATCCGAGCAACCCATGGGCCACCCCCATGTAAGACACGGACTAAACTTTACAACCAAACCTCATCTTCCAATCATTTACCTCATGGTGGATGTGGCAATGGTAGGTTTCTTGCCCCTTTGTGCCAAGAAAAAATGGTTTCCCTTTTTTAACTCTCTGCCAAGTCAATAAAATGCTTAAATTGCAGTCTATTAATGCTATGGAAACTATCCTAGAAGGGTTAGGTCTGCACACATGTCACATCCAGCTACGAGTTGTTGGTAAGAAAGGTTAGTTCAAAATGCCTCAGCTTTTCTTAACAAAAAAAAATGCCTCAGCTTTTGTTTGGATGCTAGAGGTGGCCGGGTGGGGAAACAGGGAAGATGGCCCCCAACCCAACGGGAATGAATGCCCCAGACTAGGTTGAATATCCGCAGTCCCCTGTTTGGGAAACCAAGGGGGTCAAAATCCCAAGGAAGTCACGGAAATTCAGAAATAGTAATAAATAGTACAGACAGAAACACAATGCAAGATCAATAAAAGGAAATCTAAGAATATGCATCAACATTACGAAGCATCCATCCGTAAATTGAAATTACGGTTCACTCTATGAACTTGAAAGCTAATGAATGGGCAGTATTATAGCACACCATTGCAGAGAAACAGAAAAAAGGAATAAAAAGTATGTCTGGTGGCACATTATTTGGTCACATTTTTCAACAAATACATCTCGATGGCTGAAAGGCAAACAAATCAAACACCAATGCCACTGCTAACCAGTCATCGACTTGGCATACATAACTTCAGACCCAAGACTCCTACCAGGCCCTCATGCCCTGGATGACGCATGAAAACAGATGTCCCTACTATATTGTGTACTATATTGTGATCAGTTGGAGAAGCACTGACTCAACACACCACCATTGTGATAAACTCCAAGCGAACCATTGCAAAACTGAGATAGAACATAAGTTACTCGAAACAAACTGAAAATTGCTTCCCATTATTCCAGTCGTAATAAGTCAGATTCATCGAAAATTGCTAGTTCTGCAACCAAGTTAGCTACTATCCTGAAAAATAATATGTATAGACAGATGGCATTGGCATTCATCTACAGATCGATTAGTTCATGAGCAAATGTTCAGTAAGGTTTCAGAATGGATTATCAGGTCCAGGATTGACACACCGACGCTGTAACACTATGTGTCTCCAACACTTAGTTTCAGCCCTTTAAAACAAATCAAGTAAAGAAATAAACCAAATCTATTATCAAGGTCATGCATGTTGTTCCTAGTGCTAAATTGAAAACAAGGCAGTGAAGATCTAAATATACATATAAGGGTTCCTACACATTTCTTCCCTCTCAGAAACCAAGACAGGGACAATATGACGCTCATCGATCATATAATTACCAATTATCACAGTGCATAAGGTTTTGGGCATAGTTGAAGTCAAAATCTAGCAATTAAGTTCATAGTTTTCAAATGCATATGCTTCGCCCTGAAAATGATTTTTTTGGGAGTAGAATTATGCAATATGATAATGAAATCCTTCAAAATGAGAGAGTGCACAGTACCTGACCAGCTTCAATGCCTGTTTCAAATTTCCTTGCATAAACAACAGGAGTTGTAAATATAGAAGCATGGTAGTTAGGAGGTTAGCCTAACTTTTGATGCTTAAAAATACAGGAAACTATTTTGGCATACCTTCATCAAAATTTCTAACTTTACCAAACTACTGACTGATAGACAAACTGACTACCTGAAGAATAGCTGAAAAAAGTGACAGACTGACTTGGTCCTAACTAGGCTAACAACTGACTGATAGACTAAACACACACTATTACACTAACAATATGGATTGACATTGTGCTCAATAACAATATATGCAAAGTAGATGTTCTATGCCCCTTTGATGGGTAGTGAGCAATATTGCCTCCAGACATAATCAGGGATTATGTTACTTGCATCAACATTATGTCTTACCACAAGGCCAAAAAGGGATAAGTCTAGTATGGTACTGTTATGACCGGCATCAAGTATGCCAGGAGGAGGCCCACTAGTGGCTAGGTGGCGCAGGGGCTAGGGGGCTAAAAGCCCATATTTATCTTTAATTGTTTAATTTCCATAATTATTAGAACAATTAGTCATATATAGGAGTTGTAATACCCGTTGACAGAATTAAGCAAGAGTATCATATTACTCGGCTTCCCTCAGGGAGCCGGGAGTCCTCAAACCCTAGCCGCCACCTTCTTCTCTCTCTCGTGCGACCACGGCGCCTCGCCGCCGCACGACGTTCAAGCCCCAACCACCGATCTCTCACAGCTACAATCTCCGTTCGACAAGGCACAGGGCGCAGTTGCCTATCAACCTGGTATCGGCGATCTCGGGTTCGATGTCGCTTCCGTTGCCCACCTCCTCCACACCACCGCTTGTGCCCTCCACCTCCATTTCGCTGCCGTCCACCTCCTCGCCGCTGCCATCTACCACCAGCGCCATGATTCCATCGTCCCCGATGCCGCTCGGATCCGCCGGAACATCCGCTTCCAACGGCGGGCCAGCTGTCCTCACGCCCGCGGAGGTCACACAGGCCATCCTCGAGCTGAGCCGCGCGGTGGGCAATCTGAGCAGTTCGGTGGGTGAGATCCGCACCTTCCTGGGCGGATCCAATCACGTGCAGCCGCCTCCCCATCCGCAACTCCCACCACGACCGCCGCAGCAACTACCGCCGCCGCCGCCGCCGCCGCCGTCCCCCGCGATCGCGACGTCCGGGGTGGCGTCCCACTACGGCCTGCCGTCTGACGTGCACGTCTCGTCTTCACGGCCGTCCGTGCCGATCCCGTCGGGCGGGGTGCCGATCCAACAAATTCAGTTTCCGCACTCCCCGTCCCCGCTGCCGCCCGGGCTGTTCGCGGCACCGCCGGCCTATTCATCCTCCACGACGCAGCCATGGCTCCCACCACCGCCATCCACCGGCGTCGGGTCCTCCTACGGGGGTGCTCCGATCCCGGGGGTCATCTATGGTGGCACCGACGGGCCGCTGTTCCACGGCAGCAGCATGTCGTCACCCTACACTTCAGCGGCGTTCGTCCCGGACGGACGGGGGCCTGCCTACGGGGGCGTCCCAGATTATACTGGCGGCACATCATATTATGGCAGCCAGCCGCCATTCGGCACCTCCACCTATGGCAACCAGGGTGGCCAGCCGCCGTTCGGTTATGATCCGCAGGCCAAGTTCTACAAGCTTGAGTTTCCGACATACGACGGCACCGTCGATCCGCTGAATTGGTTGAACCAGTGCGACCAGTTCTTTCGCGGCCAGCGCACGCCGGCGGCCAACCGTACCTGGCTTGCGTCCTACCATCTCCGCGGGGGCGCGCAGACCTGGTACTACGCCTTGGAGCACGACGAAGGCATGCCGTCGTGGGAGCGTTTCCGCGACTTATGTCGCCTTCGCTTTGGGCCGCCGCTTCATGGCAGTCGGTTGGCTGAGCTCGGGCGGCTGCCGTTCGCCACGACCGTCCAGGAGTTCGCTGACCGCTTCCAAGCGCTCGCCTGTCACGCACCGGACGTCTCTACGCGCCAGCGGGCCGAGCTCTTTGTCGGCGGCTTACCGGAACACATCCGGGTGGATGTCGAGATCCACCGCCCGCAGGACCTGCAGACGGCGATGTACTACGCCCGCGCATTTGAGCGGCGGGCGGCTGCGACTCCTCCGGCGCTTCCTGCACGCGCCGCCCGACCGGTCCAGCGGGCGGGCCTTCCAGCGCCGCGCGCACCAGGAGCTGGGCCGGCTGCACCTCCTCCAGCAGCGGGAGCGGGAGCCCCGGGCGGCCGCGCTTTCCGGCGACTCACGCCTGCCGAGCAGCAAGAACGGCGCCGCCAGGGACTCTGCTACAATTGCGACGAGCTCTACACCCCGGGCCACGTGTGCCAGCGCCTCCTCTACTTGGCCGCCGACGACATCATCGAGGAAGCCGCGCCGCCATTAGAGGATGTGGGCGCCCCAGCTCTGCAGGAGGACGATGCCGCCCCCGTGGCCGATGTCGCTAATGTCCTTGCGGTCTCCCTCCATGCTTTTGCAGGCATTCGGACGTCAAATACCATGCTGCTCCCGGTGATGATCAAGGGGGAACGCCTGCTAGCATTGCTCGACACCGGCTCCACCCACAATTTTCTCAGTGGGGCGACGATGCGGCGCCTTGGGTTGGCTCCGGATGGCGGGGAACACCTCCGCGTCACGGTGGCCAATGGGGACAAACTTCGCTGTGCTGGGATCGCCCGGAACGTCCCCATCACCATCGAGGGGGAGACCTTCACCATCACGTGCGCCGGCATCGACCTGGGCTGCTTCGACTTCATCCTCGGCTACGATTACCTGCGCACGCTCGGCCCCATCACTTGGGATTTGGAGGCCAAGACCATAGCGTTCTGGCGAGGTGGCCGCCGGATCCAGTGGCAGGGCGTGGGCGGCCCTGAACAACCCGAGCCCTCCCAGCAGGCTGCGGCGGCTGCGGCCACCGGCCAGCAGCCCCTGCTGGATCACCTCCTCGAGCAGCACGCGGCCGTCTTCGCCGAGCCGCGCGGTCTTCCCCCGGCAAGGCCGTACGACCACCGCATCCACCTGCTGCCCGACACGGCCCCGGTTGCCGTCCGGCCGTACCGCTACCCCCAGCTGCAGAAGGACGAGCTGGAACGCCAGTGCGAGGCCATGCTCGCCCAGGGAATCATCCGGCCAAGCACCTCGCCGTTCTCCGCACCGGTGTTGCTGGTCCGCAAGGCGGACGCGTCTTGGCGTTTCTGCATCGACTACCGCGCTCTCAACGCCAAGACATCCAAGGACAAGTTCCCGATCCCGGTGGTGGCCGAGCTCCTCGACAAGCTCCATGGGGCTCGCTTCTTCACTAAGCTCGACTTGCGGTCGGGCTACCACCAGGTGCGGATGCATCCCGACGACGTCGCCAAGACGGCCTTCCGCACACACCATGGCCACTACGAGTTCCTGGTCATGCCATTCGGGCTTTCCAATGCGCCGGCGACATTCCAGGCGCTGATGAACGATGTGCTTCGCCCCTACCTGCGGAGGTTTGTGCTGGTTTTCTTCGATGATATTCTCATCTACAGCTCGTCGTGGGCGGAGCATCTGCAGCACATCGCAATCGTCCTCAACGAGCTTCGGGCGCACCACCTCCACCTCAAGCGCTCGAAGTGCTCGTTTAGGGCCATGTCCGTGGCCTACTTGGGTCACGTCATCTCCGCTGACGGCGTCGCCATGGACGCCGACAAGGTGGCCGCCGTCGCGGCATGGCCACCTCCTCGCTCGGCCCAGGGACTACGAGGCTTCCTGGGCTTGGCGGGCTACTACTGGAAGTTCATCCGGGAGTTTGGCCTCATCGCGGCTCCCCTGACGCGTCTCTTGCGACGAGACGCGTTCGACTGGGACGCGGAGGCTGGGTAGGCCTTCCAGGCGCTGAAGCGCGCCCTCACCACCGGGCCCGTGCTCCAGATGCCCGACTTCGACAAGCTGTTCATGGTGGACTGTGACGCTTCGGGTGTGGGGTTCGGCGCTGTCCTTCACCAGGGCGCGGGACCTCTCGCTTTCTTCAGTCGTCCGTTCGCGGCTCGATATCTTAAGCTTGCATCTTACGAGCGTGAGCTCATTGGGTTGGTGCAGGCCGTGCGCCACTGGCGGCCATACCTTTGGGGACGACACTTTCTTATTCGCACTGACCACTACAGTTTAAAATTTCTCTTGGATCAGCGCTTGTCCACCGTGCCTCAGCATCAGTGGATCAGCAAACTCTTCGGCTTCGACTTCACGGTGGAGTATCGTCCCGGCCGCCTCAACACCGTGGCAGACGCCTTGTCTCGCCGCGACTCCGAGCGGGAGGCTGAGGGCACGGAGGGTGCAGCGGCGTGTGCTCTCTCGGGCCCCTCTTTCGCCTTCCTCGACGACGTGCGTCGCGCCACCAGGGAGGCCGAGGACGCCCAGCACCTGCTCCAGCAGCTGGCCGATGGGGCGCTGGCTGCTCCTTGGCGCATGGATGGGGGTCTGCTGCTACATGGCGGCCGGATCTTCGTCCCCGACCACGGCGACCTACGCCACCAGGCGCTGCTGCTGGCTCACTCGGCCGGCCATGAGGGCGTCCAAAAGACGCTCCACCGCCTGCGCACTGACTTCTACATCCCGGGCGATCGTGCGCTGGTTCAGGACTGGGTACGCCATTGCAGTACCTGTCAGCGCAACAAGACGGAGACGCTGCAGCCCGCCGGCCTGTTGCAGCCGCTGGAGGTACCCTCCCAGGTGTGGGCGGACATCTCCATGGACTTCATCGAGGGGCTGCCCAAGGTGGGCGGCAAATCCGTCATCCTCACGGTGGTCGACCGCTTCTCCAAGTACGCGCACTTCATCGCGCTCGGCCACCCCTACACCGCCGCGTCCGTCGCTCGTGCCTTCTTCGACGGCATCGTCCGGTTGCATGGGTTCCCCTCCTCCATCGTCAGCGACAGGGACCCGGTGTTCACCGGGAATGTTTGGCGCGACCTCTTCCGATGCGCCGGCGTCAAGCTGCGCATGAGCACGGCTTTCCACCCCAGACTGACGGCCAGTCCGAGGTGGTTAACAAGGTTATTGCCATGTATCTTCGCTGTGTCACAGGTGATCGTCCGCGCGCATGGGTGGATTGGCTATCTTGGGCCGAATACTGCTACAACACTTCGTTCCACACGGCCCTGCACGCCACGCCATTTGAGGTGGTCTACGGTCGTCCGTCGCCGCCCATCCTGCCATACCAGCCGGGGTCGGCCCGTTCCGAGGCTGCCGCGACGATTCTCCGAGACAGGGACATGATCTTGGCTGAGGTGCGTCAGCGCCTTCTCCAGGCCCAGGAGCTGTCCAAGAAGTACTACAACGCCAGGCACCGCGACGTGGAGTTTGCGGTCGGGGACTGGGTCTATCTGCGCCTGCTCCACCGGACAGCTCAGTCCCTTGACCCTCGGGCGAAGCGCAAGCTCGGCCCAAAGTTTGCCGGTCCGTTCCGTGTTGTGGAACGCATCGGTTCCGTCGCCTACCGCCTGCAGCTTCCGGAGGGCGCACGGCTTCACGACGTCTTCCACGTGGGGTTGCTCAAGCCCCACCGCGGTGACCCTCCTGCAGCAGCCGACGAGCTGCCCCCGGTCCTCGACGGCCGGCATCTCCCTGCTCCCGAGCGCATCCTGCAGGCTGAGCAGCGTCGCGATGAGTGGCGCCTGCTGGTCAAGTGGCAAGGCCTTCCCGATGACGACGCCACTTGGGAGTCTCTTCCAGAGTTCCGCGAGCAGTTTCCCGACTTCCAGCTCGAGGACGAGCTGTTTGTGCAGGCGGGGAGAGATGTTATGACCGGCATCAAGTATGCCAGGAGGAGGCCCACTAGTGGCTAGGTGGCGCAGGAGCTAGGGGGCTAAAAGCCCATATTTATCTTTAATTGTTTAATTTCCATAATTATTAGAACAATTAGTCATATATAGGAGTTGTAATACCCGTTGACAGAATTAAGCAAGAGTATCATATTACTCGGCTTCCCTCATGGAGCCGGGAGTCCTCAAACCCTAGCCGCCACCTTCTTCTCTCTCTCGTGCGACCACGGCGCCTCGCCGCCGCACGACGTTCAAGCCCCAACCACCGATCTCTCACAGCTACAATCTCCGTTCGACAAGGCACAGGACGCAGTTGCCTATCAGGTACCATTATTTCCCAACAAAGGAGCAGCAGAAACATGAACTGTGGCACCAAGAAAAAGCCATATGTTCAAATATTTATGGACAAGCATGCCTCATTTTATAATAACAAAAGATGCTGGCGAAATGGGGACATCGAGTACTAGCATGGATTTACAATAAACCGATCCATGATCTTCAATATCTATACAAAGTTCAGTTCCAGAAACTAGGAGAATGATTCCTATGAAGTATATTAGACATGATCTAATTTGAGTCTCAACCTACAAAGTCAACCTCTACTCAAGAGATTTCCGGTGTACACACTGACTGAATCAAGACGTCCCATATCCACTCTTGTAAAATTATCTGTTCCTGGGTCTTGAATGAACAGCTGCCCTCTTGTTGCTACATAAACGACCAACCTCCCATCATCTAGCAGCAACAATGGTTTGAAGGACTCATCTACCAGTACCGGCCGTGAGATTGCCGGCCCAGTCAGGATGTGGTACTCTTTCACCCAGTGCCCACTCCCAGAGTCCACTAGAAACCAAAGGTCCAGGGTAAAAGGCTGGTGACGGCGATCTGCAAGAACTAGAGAGCCTTTTAGCTCAGCCAAAGTAAGGTGATGCCTCATGTAACTTGACGCAGATCCAACCCTGCTACTTATGGGGCCTCGAAGATCTCTCCTCCACTCCTCGCTCCCAAGGTCGAACGAAACAATATAGTCTGGACGAATCCCATAACGGGCACCATCATATGTTCTGCTCGTCAAGAAATACACCACCCCATCAACTACAACGCCACTGCACTCATCAACAAAGAGGCCAGGGCTCTGCTGCCCTCTCCACCGTGCATGTGCGGCACCACCATTGATGGTAAATACCTCAAAGAGCTGGTGACCACCTTTGGCAAAGCCAAGCCTGTTGAACATCCTAAGCACCTTGTAGTCTCCCGTGGAGGAGACCCGCCCAAGGGCAAAGAAGGTGTAAGGGTCACGCAAGTTGACCCGATTCACATGCTCCACCGCCGGGCTCTCAGGCAGGGCCTGGACAGCTCCGGTAGCCGGATTGAGCACATGGCATCTGTTCCAGTCAGTAGTCAGACAGGCAAGGTCCAGGCGCGTGCATTGCAGCCGGTGGTAAGGGCCACCAGCAGCGCCGGCGATCCGTTTCACCACGTTACCTGACAGATCTACTATGTAGACGCTGTGCGTCTTGTCATCTCGGAATTGGGCGAGGAAGAGGGGGCCCGGATGGCGCGCCGCGTGCGCCGTGATGAAGACTGGATCGGAGGTGAGGGAGCGCCATGAGCGACAGACGGCGCGGAGACGGCAGAGTTCCCTGGCCGGGAAGCGCAGCAGGACGTTAAACAGCACGTCCGTGGGGAGCCTGTCGGAGCTGGCGGCCTCTCGCGCACGCCTGCCCCGGGTGATGGGCGGGGAGTACGGCCTCGGCGACGCCATCGCCGAGGCACATCTGCAGATCTGCTTAACAAGCATACGGCTCAATGAGTAGGAAATCAAGATCGACGCTAGCAGGGTGAGCAAGGCGAGAAGCTTACTCAGATCAGTCGATTGGAGCAGTGGGTGTACCGGGTGTACCGGTGGAGAGATGCAAGGCAGCGCCGGGCGCAGGGCAACGAGCGGCGGGCGGCGGGCGACGGGCGGCGGAGGGGAACGGGATTCAGCTGGTGGAGAAATTCTGGCAGGGTGAAAGGATTTTTTTCCTTTCCTCTCCTAAATATTTTTTTAATAATATAAAGTCACGCAAATGATATATATCTCTATATCAGGGCTGAGCCGGCAAAAATCAAGGCCCTGTACCAAACTTTAAAATGAGGCCTACCTCCAAAAAAAAATTAAGACTATAAATAAAATATATGATATATATCACTGTAAGATATATGAAAATCCGTACCTATTTAACTCTTGCTTTCATAATCTTTACATAAAGTGCATCATTCTTTTAGTGTTTATTGAAATGAAATCTTCAATGATATATTTATAATCAATCTTCTCCAGCACTTCACTCTCAAGTGTTATTGTGGCCAAATCATTAAGTCTTTGTTGTGTCATTGTCGAACGCAAATATGACTTCAATAGTTTCAGTTTTGAAAAGCTTCGCTCCGCCGATGCAACGGTCACAGGAATGGTCAACAGAACTCTATATGCAATACTTGCATTGGGAAAACAGTCATGCCGCTTTAGGAATTTTAGAATTTCAAGAGGACCCATATTTTCCTTAGGAATGAAATCTTGAAGGAACTTCAACTCCACATACAAATCATTGGCATCGACATCAGATTTTCCGTCTTTTGTAAGGACAGTCCCAAGATTATCACAAGAAGATTTCAAACTCATGTCATCCAATGACTGTAATGTTTCGGAGGTAAATAAGAAACCAAATTTTTTTTGGTAACTCTGGTATTGCTCAAATCTTCGTCTAAGTACAATTGCTTGATCAACAACAGGTACAAAATAGCTTCTTCTAAATAGGTCCTCTAGAGACTGTGTAGCAGTATCTGTGTCATCTGGGTTCTCATCAAAATGTCTCTTTCTTTTAATTTCTCTTTTTTTACGAAATGTTGTACCAATATCCATCTCAAGTGCAATTCCTTTGGCAATCTCTAATGCTTCTAAGAAACCAGTTTCCCTATAACCCTCGAAGAAAGAAATCAGCCCTTGCACTTTCTCAATAGCAACATCAATAAGCATATCCTTCGCTTGCAAGTGTTTGCTTACTAAATTAACGGCAAATAATACCTCATACCAAATGACTACTGCCACTATGAATTCATACTCTCCAAGTTCATTATTTGCCAAGCCCTTTGTAACACTCCTGAGTGTTAAGCATGCATTAGCATCCAAAGCATAAAGCATTAGCATCACATACATGGTTATCATTGCATGCAATATAAGCCCTTTAAATTTAAAGTTGAAAAACAATTACTCAAAACCCAAATTGTGCATTTAAGTGCTAAAGAGTGGTGAAATTTTGTGTAGCTACAATTTTAGATAATCTAGAATAAATAAACATGATTTTTGGAGCCACTCTTAAATTCAAAATTTCCTCAAATTTTGCTTACAAAAATATTCTAAGAAAAGTAAATTTTTACTCAAAATTTAGCTTTAAATCCTAAATTCAAAATCTACTTAGAATTTTGAAAAGTGCCCTACATGAAAGTTGTAGAGAATTAAATTTTAAACAACTTTTATTTTGGGCAAAAGTTCTGAAAACCTCTTTTTCATCTTCAAATTCAAATTTGAATCAAAATAGAAAATCTGCAAATTATATAGAAAAAGAAAAAGCTTTTCCTTCCTTAGCAGGCCACGGCCACCCTTCCGGCCCACCCGCACTGGCAGCCCGGCCCACGCCCGCGTCGGCTTCCTCCCGCCCGCGCGCGCCCGCGCGCGACGCCGTGGCGCCGCAGCAGGACTTGGCCGCCGCGTGGCCGAGCGACGGCGACGCCGCGCGACACGCGCCCCCGGTGGCCCCCGCGTCCCCCGCGCCCGCTTACCCCCTCCACGCGCTCGCCCACCTCGGCTGCTCCCTCCATTCCCTCCTCTCGCTCCGCAGCAGCGCGCTAGCAGCAGCCGCGCCTCGTCGCGCCATTGCCGGCTCCCGAAGCTCCGCCACCGCCGTACGCGCCCATGGCCGCTTCTCCGACCAATTCCTTCCGGCCTCAGCTCTGCCCCGCTTCCCTCCATCTCGTGCTCGCTCCCGTTCCACCGCTCGAGCTTAGGTGAGGGCCAATTGGCCGCTCCCCTCCTCCACTGCCGCCATGGCCGCCGTTGGTCGGCGCGCATGGCCGGAGCTCCCTACCCCTTCCCGCCTCCTCCGGTCTTGAGCATCAGTTTCCCCTTCGCCTCGCGGTGCTCGCGCTCGCCTTCTCGGTCGCTCCCGTGGCCTGCATTGGCCGGCCGACGAGCTCCAGCGCCGCCGTGCCGCCATCTCCGCCGGCGAGCCTCCTCCGGAGCTCCCGCGCCGCTCGGAGTTGGTGCGCTGGATGCGCCTCAGTGCGGGGAGCACGTTGGTGCCCTCCCCGTCACCGGAGACCTCACCGGCGGCGAGTAAGCCACCGGTCAGCGCCGCCCCGCGCTGCTCCGGCTGGCAAGCGGGCCCCGTTGACCCGAGGGTCCCGCGTGTCAGCAAGTGTGGGTGCACTGCACCGGGTGCATTCAACGATTTCCCGGCGGATTTTTAAAAGAGTTTGGAAAAATGATTTTCAGAATTTATGAAATTGCTTTGAAAAATCATATCTCCAGATTTATAGCTCCAAAAATTATGAAACAAATTTTGTAGTGTTTCTCTTGAGTAGATCTACAGTTTAAAAATATTTCATGTTAATTTTGTGACACTTTTCTGTGTAGATTTATTTAATTACTATAAATGCTGATATCTTAGAAAATGTGTAGTAAATAAAATAATAATGGAAAAAATGTGATTCTTATTGCATTAATCTTTCTTAGTGATGTACTTTCTAGGAAAAATACTTGTGAAGTATGTTCTGTGAAAAATTATTGAGGTGTAGTTCAAATGCCTTTAATTGATAATTTTTGTTATTTTTAGTAGAGAGCTAAATTTGTATAAAACATACATGTGATAATTTTTGTAATATGCTAGTTTACTGTAAGTAACATAAGAAAAATGTGAAATCTGTTGTTTGATACTTTTTCCAGTACAAAATAATTTCATGATCATTATTATGCTATAACTTGTTTATTTTGTATAGATAGTTTTACTTATTCAATTCTCATGAAATTTTTGTAGTAGGTTATTTAGAGTAAGGGTAAGCTACTGTAATTTTTGTAGATTTTTATCTGCAACAGAAATAGGTGTTGATGGGTAACCCTAGTTAAATAGGAAATAAAAGGTTATTCCTTATGAGAAATTAAAAGTAATAAAATATGTTTGGTGTATCTTTGAAGCATCAACATGTCTTGCTGATGTTGTTTGATGGGTTAGGTTAGTAAGATTTGACAACTTATGATCACTTGTATGTGTAAATTATGTGCTAACTAGTAGAATAATAAGGTGTATGTTTTAGGGTACATGTTCTTGGATGACGTGGACTACCTTGTAGAAGATGTTGTTATAATCTCAACTGTCCATTCAATGTGCTCATCTGCATATCATGTCATCAAAGCATTCCACCGTATTCGATGCATCATTCGCATGTTTGCTTATGCACTTGCATCATACAGGATCGCAGGAGGAGTCGCAGGTAGCAGTACCGGAGGAGCAAGTTTGGACCGATCAGCAGGAGCCCCAGACACAGGAGGTGCCTGAGGAAGAAGAGCCAGGCGAGGAGCTGCCCGAGTGCGTAGACCACCAACCTAGCTCGTTCGAAAGAGGCAAGCCCCGGAGTATTTTAAGTCTCCTACTTTATAAAAGCAATTCCTTATTACATGAGTTATAGTTATATATATATGGTTGCATTAAGTCTAGGAGTTGCGTGAAACCGTTGTTGCATTATTATCCTTGTTCACCTGATTACCTTTACCCTGTTAGGTCAGGATCGAGTAAATTGCTTAGCTATGATTAGATCGGTAGAAGTCGGATGATTTCCTGTCACCTGCGAGTATAGGTGGATACCTGGTTATGGTTAGCTGTAATTGTGATCATGGAAAGTAACCAAGTGTTGGTAGATAAAGAAAGATCGGGCGGAGTCTTATAGGGTTCTGGACTATAGTGATTCCATCTGTGTCGATTAAGGACCGATCGTTGCTCGTCCCTCTTGTCATGTTGAACGCATGCCTCACATTTAGCTGGCCGAATAAAGTACCTTTCGACCGCGAAGCTAGTGACACTATTTCGAGCCGGGATAAACTCAGATTGGCAGACTGGTGTTGAAGGGGGTATGACGGGGACGCGAAGAGTGAGCCCAAGGTGCGTCCTGGCAGTCGGGCGGTCCCTGGGTAGTGCGATCCATGATTGTTATCCCACGGCTTCTTGGAAAGTGTCATTGGTGATCTAAGCGACCCTGACGGGAAAGCGTGGTTTGTGTGAGGAATAAATCACCAGCTGGTTAGGAATCGATTCGAATCGCCATCGCTCCTGGATAGTGAGCACTTGACTCGAGCTACGGCATCGTAGTAACAATGATGGAACACTGATGATTAAGTGAATGATGTTGAAAATGCTAAACCTGATATGGAAATTTTAGATGTTAATATTGTATCAAGTAATTGCTTTAGCAATAGGTGCTTACCTAGCTTGAATAGGTTATAATAAAAATGATGCAAAAAGTACTTAATTTAGTTATTCATAATAACTTATGCTTTTCGCAAATGAGTCAAGTCAGTCCACTGTATAAAAGCATTGCATGTTCCTTGGTGTCCTTTATTTTTGGTTTTGACGGGTAAGTCTAGCTGAGTACATTCTCGTACTCAGGGCGTTGTTCCCATTATTGTTGCAGATGGTCAGATGTACTATGGGTACTGCTCCAACTGTCTGTATCTGGCGATGGGCGACAACTAGGACCTTGGGCAATGGTCACTCCGTTCGTCTTATCTAATGCTTTTGTGGACCGTGACTATCTTCTGGCACTGTATTTGAATTAAGTGTGCGTGGTTTAAAACTACTTGCTTCCGCTATGTTATTTTGAATTATGTTGTAATAACTTTTATTCCGAACTCCGATGTATTCAACTCTTGTTGCGAACTCTATGTAGCATGTGAATTGTGGCTGCTAAATCAGTACGATCTTAGTTGTATGTTGGTTGGTTTGAAATCCCTCGTGATTTCATGGAATCTCGGGTTATACGGGTTTAAGTTTGGTAAATTATCTGCCTCGGTGAAAGATTTTCTTACTTAATCTCGTATAATCATGTTGATCCGTTACACCCTTAGCCTCACTGCTTGTTTTTGGATCATTATCAACATCAGATACCTGAAATTGAAAGGAAGAAAATATCTGTTATAGTTCGAGATAGCCAAAATAAGGACATCATTATCAAATATCAATACAACAATATTGGGTACCTGAAGTAGAGCCTCTCTAATGTCTGTGCACTGAAATCTAATAGCTTTAACACTTTCAACACGACTCTCCCAACGTGTAGCTGATACTGACTTGAGAGTCAATCCTGATATGTTATCTTTCAAAATCTGCCATTTCTTAGTAGAATTAGCAAAAGTTGTATAGATGCGCTGGATGATTCCAAAGAAGTCTTTAGCTTTACCACAAGTCCTAGCCATATCACAAAGTGTTAAATTAAGGCTATGGCAACCACAAGCAGAATAGAAAGCTCGAGGATTTACATCCAAAAGTTTCTTTTGTACCCCTTGATGTTTTCCCTTCATATTTGACCCATTGTCATAACCTTGTCCTCTCACATCATCTATATCAAGACCAAGGAGCTTTAGTTCATTCTCTAGAACATCAAAAAGTCCTTGCCCAGTTGTATCGTTGACATCCAAAAATCCTAGAAAGGATTCTTCTATGCGAACATCACTTGAAGATGAGTCAACATATCTTATAATTAATGACATTTGTTCTTGATGGCTTGCATCAGGAGTACAATCAAGTATGACAGAGAAGTACTTTGCACTCTTTATTTCCTTAATAATTTCAGACTTAATAGTAGAAGCAAGCAAGTGTATCAACTCATTCTGAATCTTAAAATCAAGATAATGAGCATGGGTTTCCTCACTTGTAATACGACGAACATGTTCTTGAATAATTGGGTCAAACTCAGCCAACATCTCTACCAATCCCAAGAAATTTCCATTGCTATCTTCATACAGTTTGCTATTAGTCCCACGAAAAGCTAGATTATGCTTGGCAAGAAATTTAACAATGCAAACAATTCTAAACAAAACTTTTCTCCAATGGTCCTTTTCTTTCTCGAGTTGTCGTTGAGCGGCTTTATCAATAGTTTGATCCTTTTGCAATCTACTACGCAGCTCATACCAAGTTGTCACACTCAAAACATGATCTGCACTTGTCTCATGCTCTTTAAGTCTATTACCAAGATGTATCCAATCATTAAACCCCTCATTTGCCAACTGACCTTTTCGATGGCCTTTTGTAAATAATTTACAACCAAAGCAAAAGACCCTATCGAGTTCCTTGGAATAGACAAGCCAATCCCTATCACAATGCTCTCCATTTGATAAAATTCTTGTATAGAATAGCGCTGAAAACCTTCTAGAATATCTATCCTTAGGACCTTTTCGAATTGATAAATCTCTTCTAGGTCCCTTCTGTGCTAAAATATCAATTTGTTTCTGATCAAGGGAATCCCAATATCTAGGATCAAATATATCAGGCTGAAAGGAATCATCAACATCTGCAATTGGTGAAGTGTTCAAGTTAACACCAGTACTAGTGGCCCCAATGTTATCAGCATTGTTATCCATTTCAATGTTTGTGTTATCCTCAAGTGCAGTTCCCTGTCCCTGATCAAATGACTGATCATCCGTGGACACCTGTGACTCTCTGGTTATAAATTTATCCTTGGCCCCCTTTTGAGATTGAGTTAAAACCTCTGTTCTCTGTTTTTTCTTACGCTTTTGATAACCAGATTCATATTTTCTAGGCCGGTTTGTAGAAGACATGACTAGAATATTGGAACACTAGATAATCCAGAAGAAAGATAACTGAACACCTAGATGGATCAATATTATATTAATCATCACCCATCAACACAGATTAAAATATTGAATTAAAAATTAAGTGAACTGGATCAGTGACCTGGAGGCTGGAGGCAGGCGGGAGACTTGACGTATGCTTGCCTAATGCCCGAGTCCTGCCGCTCTGCAGTCCTGCTGGCTGCGGACCTGGCGATCGAGTGGCGATCTGCTGACCTGCAGCAACTCCGCACTGATCACTCCGACGGCCGCCGTGGCGCCGTGCCGCCGCGATCTTGCCCTTGTCGAGTCGGTGACGACCAGAAAGACGGAAGAGCCGAGATGACGCACGAACAGAATAGAAGTCTAGGCTAAAAGGTAGTGGGCTTTCTAAGGCTAAGTCTGGAAAATTATGTGCCATTAGAAATTGGGGGCCCTGTTCCATCGAACAGGCCGCACTCCCTTGGGCTCGGGCCTGCTCTATATCTTGGCCTACTACAAATTATAAATGTTTTTAGCTTTTCTAGCTACAATAAATGGTCTTTTGACACTAAAACTATTTATAAATGGTCATTTTGACACTAAAACTATATATATTTTAGAAATGAAAAAGGAATATCTCTTCTAAAACTATTTTCATTACAAATTATATCTCAACATACAAGACATGCGCATTATCTTCCACTAACTATCTACGTCATCTTCCACTAACTATATAGATTACCTTACAATGTTATCCAATACCTACTGAAAAAAGCATCGTTTGGAAGAACATCTAAGGAACATAGACTTACAATCATCCACCACTACAACAAAAAGTGTTGGAGAAACTAAATCTTGTAGAATAAACTAAGGTATCCTTTGGATTATAGGAAAATTTTTCGTTTCATGTGAAAATAAATTTATTCATGTGAAATCATATGTTCCAAAGGGGCCTAAAAGAAGAGATCAAAATCGCCGTATTAAAAGTCAACTAGATGCTTCCTTAATAGACGCACCAATTGCCAAGATCTGTAGAGAGCTAACAGATATGATAGAATATACTCTCACTCGCCCTTCACTGGTGCTAGATCAGACGTTGTCAAGATAGGAAGTGGCTAGAAAAACCAAGATGAAATAACAAAAAAAACCCCTAAATCTACGAAGAGAACGAGTCCCTACTCCTTTGGCCACCCACGAGGTCATCGGTAGAGTTGTAGAGACTAGAGAGAGAGGAGGGGACCTTGGAGATAGCAGTGAGAGGGCCTAAGCTGCAATGACTGAATGAGCAAGTTTATTTTGAGGAATCTTACTTAAAAAGGTTATATTAATTGTATCCCTCAATCCTCACACTATCCTTCCATTCAGTTGAATGCATAAAGAGGCAGACCCTGCAAGCTTGTCCATTTGAGCTTGCAGCGCAGGACTCGACCGCTCTCTCCCACTTCCTCTCTCCTCGCAGGCTCGCTCGGGCTCCCCCACTTGCTCCATGCCCAACCTCGATCCACTCACCCCCGTGACACACACACACACACAATATTCGCTCCCCACGAACAAACCTATATTACCACCTCCCCTGGCCAAGGCTCTTGCGCCTGCCACTGCCTCCCCTGCTCTAGCATCAAATACGTCTCCTATTTTCTTTACCACTGCCTCTCACCAATCTACCCCCTTCTCTTCTTCCACCATTATATGCGATTTGTTCCCTACCTTTATTTGTAGTTCATATCATTGTTTCAATACCTTTGGCAAGGTATCAACTTCAACGGTCAGTACTGTTGTTATCAATGGATCTCAATGATGATATTACTATGCTTTGATAGTACGACTATGTACACTTAATCATCATGAGATCTAGAAATGGTTATAAGCATCATTGACTTCAGTGAGAGTTTAAAAGGATTGAATCGCTGAAAGCCCAAGTTTGGTTTTGGTAATTAATGACACCAAGTTGCTAATGCCATGTGTTAAGTGTTTTAAGTTAGGCATAAGCAACACATGTGATGAAGGTGTACGTGGCAAGGAGTGGTGGCCACAAGATCACAAAGAGATGGTGCATGGACATGAAATGACGATCATGGTGAAGATGCACATAATACGTTGGATATGATGATCAAGTGAAGAGAAGGATCTAAGAGCGCAAGGCAAAGGTATAACCATAGGGTTTTCCTTTTGCCGGTCTAAGTTGAGTAGAGAAGTGATTGACCGGGTTTAGGATACATAGCCGACTATCAAGAGGGGCAATCACGGTTAGCTCGGGAATCAAGTGCCACTAGATCAATGTCTTGAGCATATGCATTTAGCATAACGCCTTGGAAAATGTTTGTGAAAATGCTAACACACATGCACATGGTGGTGTACACTTGGTGGTGTTAGCACATTTGCGAAGGCGGTGGAGTTTAAGCGGTAGAGAGGGGTTTGGGTTCCTCTCTCCCTCCCGCCGAGCTTGCGAGGCGGGATTCGGCGCTTTTTGGAGAAGTGAAACGCCTATTTTCTATTGCGCCGGAAGTCGGAAAAGAAACGGAGGCGAACGGAGGTCACTGCGTGCACCGGACGCTGCACCGGACGCGGGGCGCGTCCGGTCAGTTCATCGCGGCGCGGGTGCTGCTAGGGTTTGTGACCGGACGCGGGTCTGGCCCGACCAGCGCGTCCGGTCAGTTCAACCGGGCGAAATCGTTTAGCGCGCGACCGGCGCGTCCGGTGCCCCACGGGACCGGAGCGTCCGGTCATGCGTCCAGAGAGACCGGGCGCTGCGCAGCACGATCGGACGCGGCTGGCGCGTCCGGTCACGTACCACCGGACGCGTCCGGTCGCGTCGGGTGCTTACTGGAACGCGACCGGACGCTGGCACTGTCGCGTCCGGTCGATCGAAGGAGCGCGTCCGGTCAACGGTAACGGCTAGTTCGGACGAGCACTGTTCACGTCTGTCGCGTAGTGACCGGACGCGTCCGGTCACCCTGACCGGAGCGTCCGGTCAGCGCGATTTCTGCTGCGTCGTTTCTAACGGCTAGTTGCGTACCCCTTCGCCATAAATAGATGGTGGCCGGGGTTTGAGGGTAACTCTTGCACATTTTGAGACCTAGAGACATACTTTGAGCTAGAGAACAACCCCTCCACTCATCTCTTTGATTGTTTGCACATCTTGAGTGAGATTGAGTGAGATTCAAGTGCATTGCTTGAGAGTTGCATTCTAGAGGCACTTGATCTTCGAGTTGCTGCGGATTTCTTGTTACTCTTCCGTGTTTCCCGACACGGTAGACGGCTTGGAGCAGCGGAGGTGATTGAGCTCGCAATTGGAGATTGTTGGAGCCTTCACCAAGTGTTGTAAGGGGTTCTTGATCCTTCCCCGCGGGAGTTCGCAAATTAGATACTCTAGTGGAGCTCGTGGCTTGGAGGATCCCTATCTTGTGTGCGGTTGTGCGGCGCCCGCCGAGGGCTCGACTCTCGATAGTCGATTAGCTCGCGAACCGACAAGTGGGTGTATCGCCACAACGGGGAGTAGCTTGCCGGGAAGCAAGTGAACCTCGGGATAAATTCTTGTGTCATTCTCTTCCCGAGGATTTCTCTTGTGTGATTGGTTGATGGGTACTTCTCATCTCTACACGGCGGTATAATCACTCGAAGCTCTTCTCTCGTATTACTTCTTGTATCTAGCTTGTTGTTGTGTTTAGTGGAT
Organism: Saccharum hybrid cultivar R570; assembly: GCA_038087645.1. Lineage (NCBI taxonomy): Eukaryota > Viridiplantae > Streptophyta > Magnoliopsida > Poales > Poaceae > Saccharum > Saccharum hybrid cultivar. The sequence goes on along the minus strand of JAQSUU010000347.1, from coordinate 7,318,439 downwards.
AGCCTTGTACTAGACTTGTGTAGGTGGCTTGCTTAATTAGTTAGAGCTAGTGCATTTTGCTCCGCCACCTTTTGTACTAACTTGTGGTTAAGTAATTTTTGTAGAAGTTTTAATTAGGCTATTCACCCCCCCCCCTGTAGCCTATTTGGACCTTACAAGTGGTATCGGAGCCGAGGCACCGTTTATTTGAGGCTTAACAACCTACGGTGATAAAGAAATGGCTCAATTAAGTTTGCACATCAACAACACCAAGAAGGCACCTCACTTTGATGGCACAAATTATGCATATTGGAAGGTTAAGATGACCGCACACCTCAAGTCAATCAATAGAGAAGTGTGGAAGGTCACCGAAACAAAATTTGAGGTTGCTAATCCGGAAGCACCTACACCGGTGGAAGAGAAGAAGCTCCAATGCAATGACATTGCCATTAGTGCTCTTCATGAGGCATTAGATGACAAGACATTTGAGCAAGTGAAGAATATAGAAGTTGCACATGATGCATGGGCCAAGCTAGAAGAAACATTTGAAGGCACCGAAGGCACAAAGACCGCTAAAGCATATATCTTGCAAGAAAAATTTTCAAGCTTCAAGATGCAAGATGATGAGAGTGTACCGGAGATGTTTCATAGGTTGCAAGTCATTGTCAATGAGCTCAAGGCACTTGGTGAGGAAGTCAAGGACAACCAATTCTCTATGAAGTTCTTGAGAAGCTTGCCCAAGAGGTTTGATACATTGATCACCGTGCTAGTGAGGACAACATTGAAGGATTCAACTCCTCAACAAATATTTCAAGAAGTGATGACCGATGATTCATATAGAGAAGATGATGAGAAGGATGAGTTGGTCAAGAAGAAGAAGAAGGAAAATGAGAAGAAGGATGATGAGAAGAAGAAGAGTGTGGCATTCAAAGCCACCACATCCAAGGGCAAATCCAAGATTGAATCATCAAGTGATGAAGACTCAAGCTCTTGTGATAGTGATGACATTGATGAGAAGATGGCTCTCTTTGTCAAGCAATTTGGCAAATTCATGAAGAAGAAGGGCTATCGTGCAAGGAGGAGGAAGAACTCATCCAAGAAGAATGAGCATAACATGAGATGTTTTAGATGTCATAGCAAAGACCATCTCATTGCAAAGTGTCCATATGATAGTGATGATGAAGATGCTATCAAGAAGGAGAGGAAGAAGCAAAAGAAGAAGCAAGAAAAGAAGGAGAGTTCTTATAAGAAGAAGAATGATTCTCATGTTGCTACATGGGATAGTGATGACTCCTCAAGTGATGATGAGGATGACAACAAGAGCAAGAAGAAGGGACATGCTAGCATTGCTATTCAAGAGAAGGTCTCCCTCTTCGACACTCCATCGTGCTTCATGGCTAAGGCCGCTAAGGTATCATCCGATGATGAGAGTGATCATGATAATGCTAGTGATAGTGATAGTGATAGTGATGAAGAAGAATTCACTAAAAATGAACTAATCACTATGCTAGAAGATTGCACTCAACATTATAAAGAATCTAGAAAGGAGTGCAAGGGCTTGCTTAAGGAAAAGAAAAACCTTATGCAAGAACTTGATGAGCTTAGAGCATCTTATGAGAGTCTAAAGGTAGACCATAAGAAGCTTCAAAAGTCTCACACTAAGCTTGAAGAAGCTCATTCCTCTCTAGTTGAAAAATGTGAAAACATGCCAACTAATGTTGAGAAAGCTAAAACTTGCAACATAGGCATATCTTGTGATATAATTGATGAATCTTGTCATAAGCCTATTGTTGTTGCTCCCACTAACCCTTCTTATAGCGCATCTACATCATCCTCATCTAGTAGTGATGGTTTCACTTGTGACTCCACACTCATAGTTGAGAATGAAAATCTCAAGAAGGAGATAAAAGAGCTCAATCACACCTTAGCTAAGGCTTATGGTGGTGAGGACCGCTTGCTTATGTGCTTGGGTAGCCAAAGAGCTTCTCTCTACAAAGAGGGATTGGGCTATAACCCCAAGAAAGGCAAGGCCGCTTTTGCTCCTCACAAGACTCGTTTTGTGAAGAACAATGGTAGCTATTGCAAAAGTTGCAAGCAAGTTGGTCACATAGAGCGACATTGCATGAACAAGAAATCCAATGCTAATGTATCCTCAATTAAGTTTGATTCTTTCTATATACTTACCAAGGGTACAAATGGTGTTCATGCTAAGTTCATTGGTACACCATGGGTGGGCTCAAAGAAGAAAGCCATTTGGGTACCAAAGAGCTTGGTCACTAACCTTGGAGGACCCAAACAAGTTTGGGTACCTAAAAGGAATTGATCTTATCTTGTAGGTCAATTACAAAGCCGGAGGAAGGCATTGGGTGCTTGATAGTGGGTGCACTCAACATATGACCGGGGATTCTTGTATGTTCAAATCAATTGATACAAGTCAAAATGGTGGTTTTGATGCTATCACTTTCGGCAACAACAAGAAAGGCAAGGTCAAGGGGCTTGGTAAAATTGCTATCTCAAATGACATGAGCATATCTAATGTGTTGCTAGTTGAGAGCTTGGATTTCAATCTTTTGTCGGTGGCACAACTTTGTGATCTTGGCTTCAAGTGCATATTTGGTAGTGATGATGTTGAAGTCATAAGTGTGGATGGATCAAACTTGATATTCAAAGGATTTAGACATGGTAGCTTATACTTGGTTGATTTCAATGATAGTGAGACACTATTGACATCATGCTTGCTTAGCAAATCTAGTATGGGTTGGTTGTGGCATAGAAGGCTTGGTCATGTTGGAATGAAACAATTGAACAAACTTTTGAGGCATGACTTAGTTAGAGGCTTGAAGGATGTCACCTTTGAGAAGGATAAACCTTGTAGTGCTTGTCAAGCCGGCAAACAAGTTGGAAATAAACATCCTAGTAAGAGTGAAATGAGTACATCAAAGGCATTTGAGCTATTGCACATGGACTTGTTTGGGCCAACAACATATACTAGCATTGGTGGCAACAAGTATGGTTTTGTGATTGTTGATGACTACACTAGATACACTTGGGTGTTCTTTCTTTATGACAAGAGTGATGTACATGATCTATTCAAATCTTTTGTCAAGAGAGTGCAAAATGAGTTTGAGACTACCATCAAGAAGATTAGAAGTGACAATGGTAGTGAGTTCAAGAACACAAGAATTGAGGAATTGTGTGATGATCTTGGTATTGGACATCAATTCTCTCCAACATACACTCCTCAATCCAATGGTGTAGTTGAAAGGAAGAATAGAACTTTGATTGACATGGCTAGATCAATGCTTAGTGAGTACAATGTGAGTCATTCATTTTGGAGTGAAGCTATCAACACGGCTTGCTATTGTAGCAACCGTCTCTATTGCCATGGGAAGCTTGGAAAGACACCTTATGAGCTATTGAATGGAAGAAAGCCCAACATTGCATACTTTAGAGTGTTTGGTTGCAAATGCTATATTCTCAAGAAAGGCACTAGATTGAGCAAGTTTGAAAAGAAATGTGATGAAGGGTTCTTACTTGGTTATTCTACCACAAGCAAAGCATATAGAGTTTGGAATCTCACAAATGGCACCTTGGAAGAAGTTCATGATGTTGAGTTTGATGAAACCCAAGGGTCTCAAAATGAAGCTCAAAACCTCGATGATGTGAGAGGAGATCAATTGTCAAATGCAATGAAGAATATGGACATTGGTGACATAAGGCCGAGGCAAGTTGATGATGATGATACTCATGTGATCAACCAAAATGTGCAAATTGATACAAATCAAGCAAGCTCTAGTGGTTCTCATGATGAAGTGCAAGATCAAGGTCAAGCTAGTGGAAGCAATCAACTCCCAATACTCCAACCTACTAGTATTGCAAGAGATCATCCATTGGATCAAATCATTGGTGGAATTCAAAGTGGTGTTCAAACTAGATCAAGATTAGCATCCTTTTGTGAGCACTACTCATTTGTCTCATTAGAAGAACCAAAGAAGATAGAAGATGCATTGAAAGATTCCGATTGGATAAATGCCATGCATGAAGAGCTAAACAACTTCACTAGAAATCAAGTTTGGGAACTTGTTGAGAGGCCAAAGAACTACAATGTGATTGGTACTAAGTGGGTCTTTAGAAACAAGCAAGATCAAGATGGTGTAGTTGTGAGAAACAAAGCAAGATTGGTAGCACAAGGTTACACACAAGTTGAAGGTCTTGACTTTGGAGAAACATATGCACCGGTTGCAAGATTGGAGGCAATTAGAATCTTATTAGCATATGCTTGTGCACACAACATCAAGCTCTATCAAATGGATGTCAAAAGTGCATTTCTCAATGGCTACATCAATGAAGAAGTTTATGTTGAACAACCTCCCGGTTTTGAAGATGACAAGAAGCCCTACCATGTTTACAAGCTCAAGAAGGCATTGTATGGTTTGAAGCAAGCACCTAGAGCATGGTATGAGAGATTGAGGGACTTTCTTCTCTCTAAAGGGTTCAAGATGGGAAAGGTTGACACCACTCTCTTCACCAAGAAGCTTGGAAATGACTTGTTTGTGTTGCAAATCTATGTGGATGACATTATTTTTGGATCAACCAATCAAGACTTTTGTGAAGAGTTTGGAAATATGATGGCTAATGAGTTTGAGATGTCTATGATTGGAGAGCTTAGTTACTTTCTTGGACTTCAAATCAAGCAAATGAAGAATGGCACTTTTGTAAGTCAAGGCAAGTACATCAAGGACATGATCAAGAAGTTTGGATTACAAGATGCTAAGCCAATGAGTACACCAATGGGCACAAATGATCAATTGGGTATTGATGCAAGTGGCAACATGGTAGATCAAAAGCAATACCGGTCTATGATTGGAAGTTTGCTATATGTCACCGCTTCTAGGCCGGATGTGATGTTTAGTGTGTGCAAGTGTGCAAGATATCAAGCTTCACCTAGAGAAAGTCACTTGAAAGCAACCAAGAGAATATTGAGATATCTTAAGGGCACTCATGATGTTGGATTATGGTTTCCAAAGGGGTCTAATTTTGAGTTGATTGGATATTCGGACTCCGACTATGGTGGATGCAAGATTGATAGAATGAGCACAAGTGGCACTTGTCAATTGCTTGGAAGGTCTCTTGTTTCATGGTCATCAAAGAAACAAAATAGTGTTGCACTATCTACCGCCGAGGCCGAATACATTAGTGCCGGTAGTTGTTGTGCACAATTGCTTTGGATGAAGGCCACCTTGAATGATTTTGGAATAAAATTCAAGAATGTTCCGTTGTTTTGTGACAATGAAAGTGCAATCAAGATGACACAAAATCCGGTTCAACATTCAAGAACAAAGCACATTGACATAAGGCATCACTTCATAAGAGACCATCAACAAAAGGGTGATATTAGCATTGAGAGCATTGGCACCGAAGATCAACTAGCCGACATATTCACAAAGCCACTTGATGAGAGAAGATTTTACAAGTTGAAGAATGAATTGAACATACTTGACTTCTCCAACTTGAAATGAGTGCATCCCCACATTCTTATATGACATGCCTCTCCTCTGACATAGCAAGGTAAAGTTGTTTGGCATATCATCCATACTTTGCTAAGGACATGTTTAGAACATATAGACATATTTGCATGACAAATAGGCTCATTCATGAAAATCAAATGATTTTGATGTATATATGGTACCACTATTGCTTCTATGTTTGATTGATCTAGTGGTAGCATATGACATGTTTGTGGGCTTGCAAACCTAGTGTTGAATCTAGAAAATGAGCTCATGATGTGTAATTCAACATGGTCAAGATAACCCTTATACTTTATGAGGTGTGAAGAAGCTTGTCCTTGGATCAAACCGAATTACATATTCTAGGCAAGTGATCTAGATTGAACCATAATTTGGACTCCCTCATAATTGATTGACTTAACTCTCACTAAAATTGGCACCTTTTTGGTGATTGTTGACAAAGGGGGAGAGAAAAGTCACAAAGATAGAAAAGTCTCAAAGATAAAGTTAAGGGGGAGAGAAAGTTAAGGGGGAGAGAAAAGATACTAAGGGGAAGAGAAAGCATAAGATAAGACATTACACAAGTAGGGGGAGCAAGCTCATGAATTATTTGTTGCATTTGTATGTGCATTAACATGATGAATTGTTGCATTGCAAAGCTTAAATTCATATTCATGTTTGTTTGGTGATTGCTAGAACTAGAACTTGAATGATGTTTTGTTAAGAGTAGCGTTATAAGTGGTATCTAGACACCTTTGCTTATAATGTTGATCTCACGGGGTACTTTAGTGTTTGTGATCTTTACAAGTGATGAATTACAAGTGGTGTCTAGCTACATCGATGCTAAGGATGGTATATAAAGGCAACTCCGATTGGTATCACGCTTCAAAGGTCCATTCTATATACCTTAGCATCAATTTGATAGTAGTAACTCTCCCAAAATTCAAATCCATACATATGTGCAAAATTGAACCAAACTCATGGAAGCACATATGTAGGGGGAGCTAATACTATCAAAATTGAAAATTGTTTTCATTTCATATCTTTGTGATGGTTGTCATCAATTACCAAAAAAGGGGAGATTGAAAGCCCAAGTTTGGTTTTGGTAATTAATGACACCAAGTTGCTAATGCCATGTGTTAAGTGTTTTAAGTTAGGCATAAGCAACACATGTGATGAAGGTGTACGTGGCAAGGAGTGGTGGCCACAAGATCACAAAGAGATGGTGCATGGACATGAAATGACGATCATGGTGAAGATGCACATAATACGTTGGATATGATGATCAAGTGAAGAGAAGGATCTAAGAGCGCAAGGCAAAGGTATAACCATAGGGTTTTCCTTTTGCCGGTCTAAGTTGAGTAGAGAAGTGATTGACCGGGTTTAGGATACATAGCCGACTATCAAGAGGGGCAATCACGGTTAGCTCGGGAATCAAGTGCCACTAGATCAATGTCTTGAGCATATGCATTTAGCATAACGCCTTGGAAAATGTTTGTGAAAATGCTAACACACATGCACATGGTGGTGTACACTTGGTGGTGTTAGCACATTTGCGAAGGCGGTGGAGTTTAAGCGGTAGAGAGGGGTTTGGGTTCCTCTCTCCCTCCCGCCGAGCTTGCGAGGCGGGATTCGGCGCTTTTTGGAGAAGTGAAACGCCTATTTTCTATTGCGCCGGAAGTCGGAAAAGAAACGGAGGCGAACGGAGGTCACTGCGTGCACCGGACGCTGCACCGGACGCGGGGCGCGTCCGGTCAGTTCATCGCGGCGCGGGTGCTGCTAGGGTTTGTGACCGGACGCGGGTCTGGCCCGACCAGCGCGTCCGGTCAGTTCAACCGGGCGAAATCGTTTAGCGCGCGACCGGCGCGTCCGGTGCCCCACGGGACCGGAGCGTCCGGTCATGCGTCCAGAGAGACCGGGCGCTGCGCAGCACGATCGGACGCGGCTGGCGCGTCCGGTCACGTACCACCGGACGCGTCCGGTCGCGTCGGGTGCTTACTGGAACGCGACCGGACGCTGGCACTGTCGCGTCCGGTCGATCGAAGGAGCGCGTCCGGTCAACGGTAACGGCTAGTTCGGACGAGCACTGTTCACGTCTGTCGTGTAGTGACCGGACGCGTCCGGTCACCCTGACCGGAGCGTCCGGTCAGCGCGATTTCTGCTGCGTCGTTTCTAACGGCTAGTTGCGTACCCCTTCGCCATAAATAGATGGTGGCCGGGGTTTGAGGGTAACTCTTGCACATTTTGAGACCTAGAGACATACTTTGAGCTAGAGAACAACCCCTCCACTCATCTCTTTGATTGTTTGCACATCTTGAGTGAGATTGAGTGAGATTCAAGTGCATTGCTTGAGAGTTGCATTCTAGAGGCACTTGATCTTCGAGTTGCTGCGGATTTCTTGTTACTCTTCCGTGTTTCCCGACACGGTAGACGGCTTGGAGCAGCGGAGGTGATTGAGCTCGCAATTGGAGATTGTTGGAGCCTTCACCAAGTGTTGTAAGGGGTTTTTGATCCTTCCCCGCGGGAGTTCGTAAATTAGATACTCTAGTGGAGCTCGTGGCTTGGAGGATCCCTATCTTGTGTGCGGTTGTGCGGCGCCCGCCGAGGGCTCGACTCTCGATAGTCGATTAGCTCGCGAACCGACAAGTGGGTGTATCGCCACAACGGGGAGTAGCTTGCCGGGAAGCAAGTGAACCTCGGGATAAATTCTTGTGTCATTCTCTTCCCGAGGATTTCTCTTGTGTGATTGGTTGATGGGTACTTCTCATCTCTACACGGCGGTATAATCACTCGAAGCTCTTCTCTCGTATTACTTCTTGTATCTAGCTTGTTGTTGTTGTGTTTAGTGGATAGCCTTGTACTAGACTTGTGTAGGTGGCTTGCTTAATTAGTTAGAGCTAGTGCATTTTGCTCCGCCACCTTTTGTACTAACTTGTGGTTAAGTAATTTTTGTAGAAGTTTTAATTAGGCTATTCACCCCCCCTCTAGCCTATTTGGACCTTACAATCGCTCAAGAGGAGGGTTAAATTAGGTTTAAAAAATTACAGCAACAAAAACTTTAGCATATGCAAATCTATTTCACATGCTTGCACCGAGGCAGCTAATACTAAAAATATCACACTAGGAAGTCCTAGGTCCGTAGCATCCATTGCGGAGATGGCGAATGAGAAAAGCCTTTGGGTTGGACTTGGCTTAGCAATAGAGTTTCAAGGACGGCTGTTGTGATGAGCTGCGATGCGAAGCCCTTTACCAAGGCACGAAATGAGTGTCTGTCACTATGTCTGTCCATCAGGCATAGATGAGGATAAGAGCAAGAGAAAGTCGACCAGTAGCTAGCTGGAGGTGTCAGTTCAGGTCCTTATTTGTGAAGAAAAATGTTTAAATGGAAAATAAAAGCCTCAAAAGGAGTTCCAACGCGTGAGTGATGTTTTTTATAAAAACATCAAAACTTAACTGTGAATGGCATTTCAACAAAATCCAAGTTTTATAGTGGTAGATTCCCAAATTTCTCTCCACTTCCTAGGTGATAAAATATGTTGAGCCTAATTCTCTTGACAGTTTTAGAGCATCTCCAAGAGTTTTCAAAACCCACTCTCAAACTTGATTTGGCAAGATTAAAAAGCATCTCCAAGATTTTTCAAAACTCACTCTCAATTTTGTTTTTTTAGCAGTCGCAATTTTTTTTTGGCTTTTTAGCAATATCAAAAAAACATTTCTTATCTCAACTTACAATCTTTTCACAGTTGGAACAATTGATCCAATTGCACACATGTATACTTGCGCGTATCCATCAGCCAATCCGAAGTGGGGAAGAAAAGACATGGTTTTCAATACAAGTGTAGAGAAAGTATAAAAGTGGCTACAGTAATTTAGGAATAATTCAAGATTCCAGATACAAAATTGCCATCTAAGTGAGATATTGAAAATAGTTGGAGAAAGACAAAAAAACATGTTCCCTACTTTTTTAGCCTTAATAATGCTTTTAATGCTTGTTTAGAATTATTTAGCCCCAATAAAAATTTTTATAAACCGATGGTGTTAACATAAATTAATTAATATACTGATGAAAAACGTTGGGAATGTTCAGTTTAATGGCGCCATATTTTTTTCGGTTAAAATTTTTAAATAAGGCTGTGTTTAGATGGTGGTGTAAAATTTTTGGAAGCACAGTAACTCTTTCGTTTTTATTTGGCAATTAGTGTCCAATCATGGGCTAATTAGGTTCAAAAGATTCGTCTCGTGATTTACAACCAAACTGTGTAATTAGTTATTTTTTTACCTATATTTAATACTCCATGCATATGTCCAAAGATTCGATGTGATAGGAAATCTTGTAAAATTTTTGGAACTTTGAAGCATCTAAACACTGCCTAAGAAAAGGTAAAAAAATAGGGTAATGACTTCTTTTCATCCGTGCATCCTTTAGTTCACCTGCACGCACGCTTCCTCCGCACAGAGCACGCCGCCTTATTGCTCCAAATCCGCCGCTGCACCCGCTGTCTTCCTCCTCCCACTCTCTCCCTCTCTCTCGTCCTCGGCGCATGACGAGCTCCTTCTTGTCGCGCTCTCTCCTCGACGGCGACCTCCTCCGGCAAGCCTCGGCACCCACCGCCTCCCCGTGCCTACTTCCCACCGCCTCTCCAAGCCGGCCATGGCGGATCCGGCGTACCAACCCCAACCATGGGCGGATCCGGCGGATCCAACCCTAGCCATGGCAGATCGGGCCCCAACCATGGTGGATCCGACAGATCTGGCCCCGGCCTTGGACAAGAGGAGCTGAGGACGGAGTAAAGCGCAGCCTGACCGCCTTCCCCTCCCACTCCCGTCCACACACACCGCTCCCCATGGCGCTCGCGCTGCGCTGCCCTGCCGCCACCACCTCCTCCCAGAGCCTATTCCTGCCGTCACCCTCCCCATCCTCGGCGGGGAGGCTCCCGAGGAGGTAGCCCGCAAGCCAGAGATGCCGGCTACTACGGCGATGGCGGATTCCTCAGGAGCTACGAGCACATCCCCAAGCAGTTCCGCGAGGGGAGAACCGCAAGGATGGACGTGAGTGCTCTCTCCTCTCCCATACGTAATTGATACTGCCTTCCTCCTCCATAGTTGCTAGTAGAGCCTCTTCATGATAGGCAGTATGCGGGTTTGCCTATTGTTCATTCTGACACTCTGATTAGGGAGAGAAACTGCTTGCTGAGAGTGCTACACAAGATGTTTGCTTGAGGGAGCTACTGTATATATATGTTCTTCACCACTGTACCTATCGCAATATATTTAGGCCAGCCACCACTGGTATTTGATCAGCAGAATATGCATTCAAGGATAACAATATTACTGTTTTCAGCCTATAGTTTACCATTACATGTTAGCTCGAGGCTGATGATACAAATGAGCCGAGTTGTATACAGCCAACAAGATCACCAACGCTACCCAACTATATACACCTTGCGTGCTACTGTCTCAAAGATTTGCTGCTTTCAACTATGGGCATCTAGTTCAGCAAAATAGTAGTATCTACATTCATTTATCCACTGCAAAGTGTTAGACCTAATGTTGGCTTTGATTTGATTGTTCTCGTGGCCATGGGCTAGATCCATTGGCCATGGTGGTGTCTATGACGACTCGCTCCTTCGATCTCCCTCTCTACCTCTCACCTGCAGTCACACAGCCACAATCCCTCTCGCATCTGCTCGCTCCCGCTGCCACGCCATGAAGATAGAAAACATTATCAGTGGCAACATTTTTCTCAGATGTAAGCCTAACTGTGATTGTAATCTTTATTGTGTTCTCTGTATTGTTGACTATTCAGATTGCCATCAAATTCTAATTACTGGCCTTGGCCATGTCATCATATACGCTAATTATTGGCCTCAGCTAAATTCATCCTTTTTCCCAAATTCACAGAGAGGAACAAATAAATATTGTGATACCTGCCGTGCCTACTGCTAATTGACCACAGAGACCATTTCCTATCAAGGAGAGCATAACTAATGCGTGTTCTATTTTTACATGTTTCTGATCTGGTCAAAATTGCTTTCAAGATATTGTCAGGTTGTGCTCTGCTCATTGCCTGATATTCACACCCAGCTTGCTTTTCTTCATGTTTCGTTTGTTCTCACTGAACCTATGACAATGCTGGTGTACAATATGCATGTCCACACACCTGAGAAAACCAAGTGAGTTTGGAGCACCGCCTGTCTTTCGTCTGTTTCTATTTATAGAATAGAATATAAATAACTACTAACAAATTACATGGTTTTTTTATTTTGGCCTATGTAATCTAATTAGGTTCATTGTAAAAGAATTATTCATGTGTTTATCTATACGTAATTAGTATGCTTAGCTACCATGTACTCTCTGGCTACACAGTATCGGTCAGATTAATGTGTATAGATTTTAGTTTGATTCTCTATTACAGTCCCTTATGTTTCATAGAATGGTTCTTAACCTTGTGAGTTGAATCATAATAGTATCCAGGTGTCTATAGTTTACAGTTCGTACATGCCGAATCCAGTCAGCCCTTAATTAGTGTTTATTTGTTTATCAATGATTTGGCATAACTATCTAGGATAATTTTGTATAGTTAGTAGTTACATGTCCGTCCGGCTTACATATACTGCGACTTCTGTCCATTAATCCTAAGGCATTGCATGTCTGAACTTTTTGACTAATAATTTGCTGGTGCGGCACACTATAATTGCTTTTTTAAATACATAAATTGCTTATTTAAGAAGACATTGTTACCTAACGAATGAAACTTAAATTGCTTGTTTTAACCACCTGGCCAATGTTAATTGTTTAGCTGCCACCATGAGGTACCTGGTGTGTTGCAACTTTAAGCCAGAGCAATTTATCCTCAGTACTTCATATGGCACATATTGAGAATATTTCACCACCGATCAACACTATCCTTATATGTCCTCGGTTTTATCTAATTGAATGGATACTTGGAAAGTGACTAAACAACCTGAAAACAATTCGGCAAAATTGATTGTAAGCTGCTTTCTACTTCAGATTAATTGCAGATTTTGGGCTACCTAATTATTGGACTGCTACATTGCTACCTGATGATGAACAAGAAAATGGTTTGGGTTTGACCCCGTTTTCATGCTTTTACTTTGCAGGTTGCTTCGTGTAAATGGTTCTTTTGATTTCAACCAGCGATAGGTAAGTCGTTCCCCTTCTCTCTTTTTCGGATTTCAATGTTGAAATGCTATGGACAAGACACGGCCCTCTATCGGATTCATATTTGCATTTCGACGATTCCTGTGTTTTCCGATCAAGGTGTGGAAGTGTCTCGGGGATTTAGCTATAGTATGGCTAACGAAGATGTTCAACAATATCTATCGGTCGAACAAGATGCCTGACAAATATGTTGCCACACCTGCACCTTAGCAACGATCCACTTTATGGTTAATTAATTGATCCTTCTATTGTTTTGTATGTCTGTACATTCTCTCTCATTCTGTGTGCAAATTGTAGCATATGAATGACTCCATGAATTACTCGGCTCACCTAGTCTTAGCTTTAGTAAGTCAATTTGTTCATTGCATTTCTAATTTCTAAAGTAAGATAATCAGATAACACGAGCATATCTATGGTTTAAAATTGAGTATACTCGGGGAATACCTTTAGTACACTTTTTCTGAATGGACTAGTGCAATTAAAAACATAATTAACTTGCCTGACTAAAGATATTAAATTGCTTAACAAGTGATATTAAATTGTTTAACTAGTAATATTAAATTGGTTAACTAGTGATATTAAATTGCTTAACTAAGACCCTATTAAGGTATGCTCCCTTTTTTCTCGTGCATTCTGTTATTTCTATTGAAGCAAGTGCCCACTACCATGCTGCATTTTGTTCAGTTAGATTTGTGCATGCAGAGTGTGAAGTTTACACTCACTGCTTCACAAGTTCCTGTTGTATCCAAACTTGATCACGACACCTTGCACTTAGTCTGGACAGAAGAGAAGTTGCAAGGACACCTTGATGTGCTTGATCGACGAAGGGAAATGCAAGTATTTTTGCAATTTGGTGTTTGCAGTTTAAATGTAGCTGTCATTTATTTCGACTTTCAAAAGGACAACCTTGCGCATATTAGTTGCCTTTTATATAGAATGCAAACTCTTGAAGAACTCTAGCAGATGACACTTCTTAGGCCAGTTTTGTACATAAAAGTGCACGCGATATTTAATATTGCCGTATGTGAGCATCTTCACATTTTCTTAGGCAATTTTAGTGTTATTTGTTAGGCAAAAATGTGCTCCTAAATAAGCAATTTAGCCTTCTATTATATCCTTATTAGTTAGTATGAGATCACCTATGCAGTATGGACTTCAATACTATTTAATTGCTTATGCAAAATAACTGAATTGGTTATGCAAAAGAACTGAATTTCTTACATTGAGGATCAAATCTGCTTATGCATCAAATGGCTGTGTTTGTGGTTTCCTTGTGCCTTCTGTGGTCAAATGACATTCTATTGGTGACTGACCGGCCTACCATTTTATGGTGGCATGCTCAGGTCCCTCTCCTTCCTCCGGTATTGTTTATCTTGAGCACTAAGTAATACATGATGAGCTCCACATTAGTGTTGTTACCTTTGATAGAGATGGCATGAGTGAAGGGCAGTTCTACCAAGTTCTACTGCATGAAACTGGACGCAAGGTAAAGTTCATGTGTAGCTCTTAACGTGTGTCTTAGGCGTGTGCATCGTTGGAAGCAAATTACCCATTGCAGGTAACTTTCATTTAATCTCTGAACCACGCATGCTTGTAATTTTCAGTGTAGTTGTGCTACAATTATGTCATTTAGAATGCATTAGTGGCTGCACAACTAATGGTAAAGCCAATGATCACTACAGAGTTGGGAAATGTGTGAATATCTGGCTATTTTACCTGATAGAATAGGTCTTAGACAATTTAAGTGTCATTAGCTTTCCTTTCATGAATCTCGTGTCAACTATTTTCTAGCACAGCCCCATGTAAGCATCTTCGCATTTTCTTAGGCAATTTAGTGTCATTTGTTGGGTAACAGTGTGCTCCTAAATAGGCAATTTATCCTTTTAAGCGCATAGCTCTGTTTTCTTCAGGTGCTTCTCTAATTTGCCCCACTTCTGTTTGTGCAATTCGAAGACATGTGATGTAGTGATGTGATGTTCTTTGTGTAGACTTGCCTCATGATTAATATACTAAATGATATCTAATATGTTGTTTTGATCCATAGGTTTTCGCGACAAAATGTAATTTTTTGCTGAGGGATAAAGAATGGGAGATGATGTTGTAGCCAGATATATTTGCACAATAGAATTAAAAATTTGTAGTAGGCAGTAGAAACATGTATGAATCATATATGCTTATACAGTCAACAGCAGGAACTGCATTACTATTTTTTGTGATTTGATTTGCTTAAGCAAAACAACTAAATTGCTTATGGAAAAGAACTAAATTGCTTTATCATTTTGGTCAGATCTGATTCTAGTAACAAATTTGATATCAGGTGATCCAAAACAACTAAATTGTTTCCTAAGGACAGATCTAGGTTTGGGTTTGGTTATTTTTTTGTTGTGATGATTTGTGTAATGCTAGTGCCTGAGAAGAAGATAATTTGTGTAATTCTTTTATCCCTACTAGTTGAGTGCCCGTGCGTTGCTACAGGTAAAACATCTCATGACATACAACCACACATGTAAAATATCTGTAGAATCCCATGTCACCACAAATAATTAACATTAAAACATATAATTCAAACTAATTTATTTGAAATAAAGAAACCAGTACAATGTTATTAACTTCACCCAAACAGAGAAAAATAAGCAACAATTCTTTGTTTTTTGTTTGTGAGACTAATATAGCGTTGAAGATAATCTCGTACACCTTCAGGTATGTTGGCTGCATTTTGATTCCCCGTCTATGTGAGTAGGTGTAGTAAAATGTGCTTCCTCACTTCGTAGTTATCCTGCCAGATTTTTATACACATATATAGTTAAAATGTATGTAGGTCAAAAAAAAAGGAAAATTATATACAAAGGATAATACTCACATTATTGCAAATGGATGTTTCTATCCTTTTGCCATTCCACGCACACATGGCAACTAGAACATTATAACCAGATAAGTCCCTGAGGAAGCATTAAATTGTTACTATTGTATGTATATAGTAGAATATAAAAGGAGGAGTTTTCATTGTAAAAGTAGTTACCCATTTAACTTAAATTGGCCGACTTCTACAACTCTATGGTCAAATAAGATTAAATCATCTTGCCACCAAGGGCATGATACTTTCATGACTTCATTTAGGACAGTGGAAACCCGTTGAATTTTGGTTGTATATTTTTTTAGTGGTTGGCTCTTGTAAAGATCACCTTTAGGAGTTTGGTCTACTATGTAGAGAGTTCTTCTAGAAATGCCTAGAACAAACAGATTATAAATACCGCCTGCTGTAACCGTTTGAAGTGGCATAAGAATCTGGAATTGAAAAGGGGCATTTTAGTAATATGGTATTTAAGAATCTGGAATTGAAAAGGGGTATCTTAGTAATATGGTATTTAGACAAAAAATGTAACAGAAGAAGAGAAACAACATTACCCATGTGCACTCTTTCACATTGTATTTTCTCCAAGGCCATTCAAGATTATGTGGTTGTGGACTCATATGCACGTAAGTTGATTTGGACATAATTAAATTTTGGTATTACCAACAACACAATTAATATGCGTCGATTTATATCACAGTTTGTCTTACAACGACCGCACAGAGTCCCATGACTTTTGTGGGCCCAAGGGATTATTGCCCTATTTTTGCATCTCTAGGAGGTAACTTTCTCGATCCTAAGTATAAAATTAAACATCGTCCTTGAAAATAATTTTATAATTATAAACATCATGTTAGAGACATCTAACATTTTATCTTGCAGATGTCAGAGACGAAATACGGAATGTGGCTTGTTAAAATGATCAAATTAAAGATGCACTCACTGCTCAAGCTAATGAGCTCAAGAGGCTTGAATGCGAAGAATATGCAGCAATGGCAAACAACCAAGGTGTCATTAGTTACGTTAATGGTTGTAACATTGAAGAAGTAGATGAAGAAGTATTTGTAATTAAACATTAGTCTGTTGCTGTACTTAGATTTTTTAGATCAATATGTTTGATAAATGAATGTACCAAAGAGTGCTAAGTTCATATGGAATAATAAGTTCTTTTTCAATTAAATGCATAAATAAATATGGGCACCCATGGTATATCAATTACTTTTTTTACACTACAATACATCTCTTGTAACGATTAAGATTTTCTTTTTATTTCCTTTTTCTTCTGCAAATTCATATGAAAACCAAAATCAATTGCTTTTTGAACCAAATAAAATTTGAAATTCACTTTAAAATATTTTAAAAACTTTGAAATTGTTTCTAGATACACATGCAAGCTCAGGGTAGCAGGCGGCTTTTGGTGGAGTGTGGACGCCAATTCACATCTTGGTATAAGCAAAGAAGCACAAAGAATTTGCTGAGTTTGCGTACTCATGCAATATATATATATATATATATATATATATATATATATATATATATATATATATATATATATATATATATATATATATAATTTTGACGGCAACCAATGTCATTCGCTCATTCAGTAACATTTTTTTACGTAAAAAGATAAATATTAATATGAGAGAAAAGAATATTAGAAATACTATAATCAACAGGTTCCAATTATATATAATTTGTCATATCCCAAACTGTGTACCCAACAGGCTTTATATTTAGAACTGCCAGTTATTTTCAGACACTCATGCTGGCATCAAAACAGACACAGGTATAAAGGATAGACAGATCAATCGTACAATCACATAGATATGCAACTTGAGGAGTGCAGATGGGACCAGCTCCTCCTCTTGCAAGGTGTGTGCCTGCTCTCCCGGGTTTGGAAAATGGGGCACCACACGTGGCTTAGGTATGGCTGGAGAGATAAGTTCGAATTCCAAACCTGGTTGCTTTAGAGCAGATGTGACGAACTGCAACAAGGAAAGACAACATGTTAGTCGGCAGCTACAAAACCAGAAACTGTCATTCATAGATTATACTGCAAGAAAATTGGTATAAACATCAAAGGAAACAATTTTCAGTGGCACAGGTCACAGAATAACAATAATCAAACAGCTGCAAGACTCGGTACAGATACAAGTCTGCAGTTGCAGACTGTCCATGCTAGAAAGCCATGCCATGAATAAGATACAAGTTCAAATATTAACAGACATTTTTGAGCAAAAATAATGCATGAACAAGATATAAGTTAGAAGGACAATTTCAAGTAGAAAACAAGGTAACAGCATAAAATGATGTACAAGAAACAGCTACATTACTTATTGACAAATATAAGCTAGCGTTGATGACATGTCAGATTCACAAAGCACATTAGCAAATAGATCATGTTGATATAGCAAGGGTGCTGTAATCGAGCTTTCCATACAGCACTTTATAACTTCTGCTTATTAGGGGTGATAGATGAATATCTAGTGTCACTGAAACACCAGCACCAGCTGATATAGTCAACCACTGTACCCACAAAGACCAAACAATACATAATATGCGCTGCCATGAAGACCACTGCGTTACAGGCTACAAAGCCCAGACAAATAGGTTCTGCTGATGGATCCCTGTGTCAGCAACCAAGGTTGTTAATTTTTCTGACTGAAAATGGTTCAAGAATCCAACTCCAAACCAATCCTACTTACTCCCTCCGTTCCAAATTATAGTTCACTTTGGTTTTGTCATAAATCAAACTTATCCAACTTTGAAATATGCACTAACATCCAAACATTAAATTAGTTTTATTAAATTATTATCCATGACATATGTTCTCTCTCTCAAATACGCAGGAGAGCCATGGAATAAGTTTTGATAATGTATTTATTTGGACTTATAGATGTTAACATATTTTCCAAAATCTTGGTCAAAATTAAAGTAGTTTGACTTGGGACAAACCCCAAATACAATTTGGAACGGAGGGAGTATTAACTGGATGAATTTGATAAGTTGGTCCACCAATATTTTCAACTCCCACAACCATATTGATAGAAAAACAAAGAATGTGGTCATCCACCAATGTTATAGGATGATGCCATGTTGGACCAATCTAGCCTAGGATCAAGCAATCCCTCAACCAAACACCCCAGTTATCATCTGGATCATCATTCAGCAAATAAGTGTCCTTAGAGTTCACAGTTTCCAAGATACAACTTTGAACACTAATGTTAAAAAAAGGAAGCAAAAACATCAAATGTCCAGAGAGGCAATCAACCATGCATTTCAAGTCAAATCACGGTGAGCTAGTGTCAACCATGTACTTACCAGAAAAATAGCCTAAAAAATAGAAAATGTAACTAATGACTTGCAGAACTATTTCCAACGTAGGCTACTGGTTCATGTATTCTTGCATACCAGAAAATGGCTCCTATTCTCTTTATGTTACCCATGCTGCAATACATTTTTACAATTGAAAAGATGAGTGTGCATAGAAAAGACAGATGACATTTTTCAGGTGCAGGTAAATAACAAGTACTTGGAGGAAGCTACCTAATCGAATGGATCTAACATGTGCAAATAAAAGCAAATACATAAACTCTACAGGAAGGCACAACTATTAAAACTGCAACTGTAAAGAAAAAAATTACCTTACCTGCTACCTTGTGAACTGAATAATCTCGCAAAATGACTTGAGAGAAAAATGGCCCAGCTGTAAAAATCAATCAAGTAGAGGACACAACTGATGAGAATTGTAGTGGATCAGGGGGAAGTCACTATTGAATCCAACACAATTGTAGGCCACAACTAATGAACTACTGTTAGCCGGTCCTAACATCAGTTCAGTTAATTAAAGTCTGTCAGAACTGAACTGTTGGGGAAAATGACAATAGAGCGTACCGTGATCAGCATTCTATTGACTAAATAGAGGACTGAAAGTATCAATGTATCTATCTGAACACCATATATATCTTGCCCATCGTCTTGTTAATCAATTTCTGGTAGCCCAACAATATTGCTCTGAGAGCCATGAGCAGGTAAATCATGAACTACCTAGTTTAAGTTTGCATTATTCTTGTACAGATCATATCCCACACCAACGTGCATAACCTAATTGAAACAATATGGAACCACCATTCACTTTGGCTTAAGACATTTGGGGAGGATTGACAGCTCACCGTGGGCCACGACGCAAGTACAGGGCGCTTGATGCAGGGCAGCGGCCCGTATGACGACAGCGACGGTGGTTTGTTGAGGTCATCCGATCCGGCGGCTTCGCGGTCGCGTCCGGCAGCGACAGCGGCAGGAGTCACGTCTCGTCCACGGGGCGGGCGGCGCTGGCGTGCAGGCCCGGGGCTGGCGGCGTCATCGGAGCGAGGGAGGCAGGACCGGGGCTGGCGGCGGCGTCGGAGCTGCGGAGCTGGTGGCGGTCTCGATGTCCGAGCGCTTGATGTAGGGCAGCGCCCCGTACGATGACGGCGACGGCGGTTTGTCGAGGTTGTCCGATCCGGCGGCTTCGCGTTCGCGTCCGGCAGCAGCAGGAGTCACGTCTCGTCGACGGGGTTGGCGGCGTTGGATGGCCCGGGGCTGGCGGCGTCGTCGGAGCGAGGGAGGCAGACCGGGGCTGGCGGCGGCGGCGGAGCTGGGGTCGTGGGCGCGTGCGACGTAATTAGGGGCGGGGGCGGTTTTGCGGGGAGGGAGGTTTTGCAGAGAGGGATTAGCGTGGAGGGGGATTAGCGCGGGATGGATCATTAGCGGTCCCATCAGACGATAACATTTGAGTTTTTTTATTGTAGAGAATAGACATTTGGGCCTGCGCCACGCAAGCCAACAAACCAGCTTGAAAACGGCTGGAAATCTTTCTTGCGCACCAACAAGCTGTAGTTAGCAACTTAGCATTCTTGCCGAAAATAGAAATATAATAATAGCACTTTTATCTAAAATGACTGTGCGTGCTATAAGGCTAAGCGTGCGTTAGCCGCTTAAAAAAAAATAGAGAATGGACGAATGGTGAAGCGAAAAGACGGAACCAGAAAGCGGCGGCAATCAGAAAGCCCTTCTGCCTCCACCACGCCTATGGAGCAGGAGCTGCTGCAGATCCTTCGCGGCCTCAAGTCCCCGCGCCACCTGCTGCAGACCCACGCCCAGCTCCTCGCCCGCGGCCTCTCCGCGAGCCCGCGCCTCCTCCCGGCCCTCGTCTCCACCGCGTTCTCCATCTCCTCCTCGTCCCCGCGCCAGGCCGCCGCCGCGGCGATCCTTCGCGCTGCCGGCGCCGGCGCCTCCACAGTAGCACACAACACGCTCATCGAGCGCCTCGCCGGAAGCGGCGGCGGCCGGGACTGCTCCGCGGCGGACGCGTTCGCGGCCTACGCCGCGATGCGTGCGGCAGGGGTGTCCCCCAACGGCTTCACCTTTACCTTTCTGCTCCGTGCGTGCGAATCACTGAGGCGGCTGCCGCTGTGCCGGTGCGTCCATGGACAGATCGTCAGGTGTGGGTTCGCGTCCGATGCGGTCGTGCAGAACGCTCTCCTGAACGTGTACTACAAGTGCAGCGACCCAGGTGACGTTGGGGTCGCTCGCAAGGTGTTCGATGAAATGGCGGATAGGGACGTGGTTTCATGGAACTCCATAGTCGGTGTGTACATGTCGAGCGGAGACGCGGCAGGGGCCATGGAGTTATTCGAGGCGATGCCGGAGAGGAATGTCGTCTCCTGGAACACTGTTGTCGCAGCATTCACGAGGGCGGGGGACATGGTGTCAGCACGTGCTGTGTTTGATAGGATGCTGATCAGGGATGCCATTTCTTGGAATCTCATGATCTCAGGGTATGCAGCAAGTGGCAATGTTGAGCCTGCACGGTCACTTTTTGATCTAATGGATCGGAAGGATGTGGTTTCATGGACAGCTATGGTCTCTGCTTATGCAAAGATTGGGGATCTAGATTCAGCTAGAGTGCTGTTTGATCAGATGCCTGATAAGAACTTGGTTTCGTGGAATGCAATGATAACAGGGTACAACCACAACTCGAGGTATGATGAGGCACTGCGCACGTTTCAGCAGATGATGCTTGAGGGAAGATTCATGCCTGATGAAGCAACATTAGTAAGTGTCGTCTCAGCCTGTGCTCAGCTGGGCAGTGTTGAATACTGCAACTGGATCAGTTCTTACATTAGTAAAAGCAACACTCATATAACTGTTGCATTAGGAAATGCTCTCATAGACATGTTTGCAAAATGCGGAGATGTAGGAAGAGCACGGTTAGTTTTTAATAAAATGAAGACAAGATGTATCATTACATGGACAGCAATGATATCTGGTTTTGCTTATAATGGACAGTTTAGAGAAGCTCTGTTGATCTACAATGATATGTGCAGAGAAGGAGTCACACTGGATGATACAGTCTTTGTTGCTGCACTTGCTGCTTGTGCTC
Organism: Saccharum hybrid cultivar R570; assembly: GCA_038087645.1. Lineage (NCBI taxonomy): Eukaryota > Viridiplantae > Streptophyta > Magnoliopsida > Poales > Poaceae > Saccharum > Saccharum hybrid cultivar. The sequence continues at coordinate 7,296,493 of JAQSUU010000347.1, read as the reverse complement.
ATGGGGGTTTGTTGCAAGAAGGTTGGAGCATCTTTGAGCAAATGGTTGAGCACTATGGGATTGTGCCAAGAATGGAGCATTATGGATGCATTGTGGATCTACTTGGTCGAGCTGGTAAGTTACAGGAGGCAGTTCGATTTATTGAAAGCATGCCTCTTAAGCCTGCGGTTGTCATTTGGGTAACTTTGCTTAGTTCTTGCATTACACATGGTGATGCAGAGTTGACAGAGTATGTCAGTGCAAGGGTACTTGAAATAGAACCTTTTAATTCTAGTTATCAAGTGTTGGTTTCCAATTGTAGTGCCCTAGAGGGAAGGTGGAGCAGTGTGATGGATGCTCGCAGAACAATGCGTGATTGGGGAGTTGAGAAAACACCTGGTAGTAGCTTGATTCAGGTAGGAAATGAGGTACATGAGTTTTTGGCTAAAGACACGAGGCACCAAATGAGGAAAGAGGTATATGAAACTTTGGACGGTTTAATAGCCCTCATCAGACATACAGAACACATCCCTTGGATAAGTTATTGCAGCACACTTGAGTAACAGAGAATTTTTTGAGTAGTTGCAACCTTACTAAGTGAACAATAGGTTCCAGACTGATTCCTGTGGGAGGCCTTTTGTCTAATAGGCAATCAAGGGCTGATGAGCTTTGTAGCCAAGATTGTGATTAGATCAACAATTTATGATTTAATGGCATCCATGGCCAGTAGGGGACAACTCTAGGATAGGTTGAGTTATTCACTATCTTGCCAGGTTGGCTGTGCGCTGTGCATTTGGCACGTGAATGAAAGTTGATTCAGCTGTCGCCTATGATCTAGAATGTCATGGAACTGGGGGGCATCAAATGAATTGCAGTTGCAGTATGTTGGCCAGTCATTTCCATTTTGAATAGAAAATGAACTGTGTTTAATGATGAGGCCACCATTGACACCCGCTGAGCATGTGCCAATCTTAAAGAGGAAGAACCTACTTTGCATCTCAGATGTTTCATTGAAGTAAGTTACTAGCGTAAAATAGTCTTCTTTATTATAAATTCATGTATCTAGAAACCCACTTTCAAGCTTTTCTAGTTACCAACAAAAAAATTGTTGTGGATTATTTTCCACTAATGATCTACCTGGCTCATTGCATCTTGTTGATTCGTATTCTCGTTCCATCAAATTGATGAAATGTCTTAGTTTCAACATCTTAATACATTTTAAAACAAGAACAAAAAAATGCTAAAACATAACCATTCAAAGAATTTACTGATGATGGAATTTTAGTTTATTTAGTGCTAACACAAGTTACCATCTTCACATTCAAATGGAGTTCTACCCTGTTGCTTCTACACACATTACTATGTAGAGTAAAACTATCTTATCATGTTAGGTATATTCACATGGTTTTCATCTCAGGGTTTACAACGAATTTGCATATTGTTGTCAGTATTGCTCCAGTTTTGTATTAGTTTCACATTGTATGTGCTGTTTCTAGTTCTGCGCCTTAAGGGCAGCTGTCGGTGGTTGGGCCTTGATAATTTGCTCTTCTTTTACTCCCAATTCTTTTTTATTTGATGTCCTAGAACTAGAATCCTTGCTGTCAAACTTTATAAGGTTTGACCATTGATAGGTCTGAAAATATCAATATTGATTATACGAGAATGATATGGCTTATGGTTAGGTTTGTCTTCAGGAATGCTTTCAAAAGTTTATATTTATTAGAATATATAGTGACATAGTGATCAAAAGAAACTAGTCATAGTGATGTCTCAAAAAACAATAAAAAACCACAATATAGCGATAAAGGTCAAATAAGAAACCAGAAAGTAGTTTGTGAACTTGAATTTCTCCCTCTAGTGAAAATGCATTTTAAGAGTAAAAGGTTAGTCTAGTGTTGAATCTTCATTTTGGATGTAGGCTTCCCTGTCCTTTCTATTTTCTTTTGTTGCCAAACTTTGATACGTCAACCTGAACTCATCGTTTTTGTTATGCTGCAGAGTGCTTTGGTATCACAGTTTTTTTTTTCTTTAGAGGAAAGGAAACCATCCATACTGATCATCCTGTTTCCTCATTCGCTTTCTGACTCTCCAGCCTTTTTCATTTTGCTCCTCTGTCGCCTCAAATTTTTATATTGTATCCGACTCCAGTACAACTGGTTATACTTGAATTTGTTCCACAATATTACCATATTATATTTACATGTACTTGAGTACTTCTTTTGAGCAAGGCATCCATTGGATCCTCCTTTTTGTGCAGGCTGGGGAATTGCATTGGTCTCTCAGGACTCATGTTTGCAATTTGATATATTTAACATACTTCCCTCACAAAATTGCAGCAACTTTGATAGAATTGAGTCTCTTATGCTGCAGCTGTTGAGCATATCTTATTTTGGTGAAGTTGAACGAGTTTGTTTGCAATGTGCTTTGATCTTTCAATTCTGTAGAATTGTCCGGAACAAACTTATAAATCCTCCATGTGCCCAGTTCTTCAGTTGACATGCTAGATTTCTGAATGCAGTTGCTATCTTCTGGTCCCATAAATAATGGTACTCTCGTCACATATATGCTGGAACCTGCAAACATCACATCATGTCCAACCACCCAAGAGTACTACAGTGCTGGGTGCTCCTCAACTAATTGCAGTGGTACTTCTGCTATTTCTCATGTGCACCTACGGCCATGCATGGACAGACTTTAGAGCTAATGGCGGTGACCACAAGAGGTAATCTAATCTTATATTGTCCTTAGCTGCAGAAATGATTAATCAGAAACTGTTTCGTTTACTCTGAGTGATCTGCAGGCAGTTTTACAAGATAGAACTGCCTCCATGCATAGTTGATGGCTCGAAGCCCTAAATGGGAGGAAAGTGTGGTTGATGTCTCCAAATTTTATTACGACAAGCTTCGCCTCTTGTTGGCATGGTTGAGTTGCCTACCTGCCTGGACCAGAGGCTTCAACGAGTGTGTCAACTGTCAACTCTGCCATGTGAATTCCTCTGTTTCCTGACCAGTCCTTGGACCCAGAAGCACATTGGCTCTTCAATTATCTTAATGAATTATGATTGCATTTTGGTTCGTTGCAATTATCCCTTTGTTTCACAAAGCTGGAGCAGCGCACTGAAGCCATGAATGTGGGTTGTTGTCTAGCGAAGGCAATGGTTGATTGAATTTCATCTCAGGTATATTCACATGTTAGGTAAATTCACATGGTTTTCATCTCAGGGTTTACTAGGAATTTGCATTTTGTTGTCAGTATTGCTCCAGTTTTGTATTGGTTTCACATTGTATATGCTGTTTCTAGTTCTGTGCCTTAAGGGCAGCTGCCGGTTGTTGGGCCTTGATAATTTGCTGTTTTTTTACTCTCAGTTCGTTATTTGATGTCCTAGAATCCTTGGTGTCAAACTTTGTCATGGTCGGGCGGACGTATACACGTAGACACCGAGCCCGTGATATTCGGTGCGACGCGGAACGCGCCGAACGCGCACAGCGCGCACGCGAGGAGCAGCGGGGCGCGGTCACCGGTCATTGTGGCTAGAAGGCAGGAGATCAGTGCTTACTATTCTAGGCGTAGACCGGTCATCGTGGCTAGGAGGCAGGAGATCGGTGCTACTATTCTAGGCATAGCTTTCTGTTTTGATTTGCATTGGCTGTACTTGATTTAGGAGCGTGTGCTCCGGTTGGTTAAGCCCGAGAGGCTATAAACATTCTGTAATCGGCACTGTTATGGTCAGGCAGATTATTATTCCCTAATCCTCTCCATCCCTCAACAAGCCTACGGTAGAGGGGTATAACCTCACCGGAGAAGACGGCCGACGGCTACGAGCTCCGTAGCCGCGGTCTAGCCAGTCAGGGGTTCGACGCCCTTGACAAACTTTATAAAGTTTGACCATTGATAGGTCTGAAAATATCAATACTGATTATATGAGAATAATATGGCTTATGGTTAGTGTTAGAATACCGCATTATGGGCTGCTATGCAGGGTTATTAGTCTGCCTAATGGGCTGTCTCGCCCCTGGGCTTAGGCTGAGCGTGCCAGGAGGCGCCCTCTTGGGTTATATGGTAGTTGATCTTGGTTTAGGCAAGGATCTCCGTCCATTGGGTGTTTCTATAAACCCTAGACAATCCTTGCCTATATATTGTACTCATCTCGGTACCTCCTCAATGAATCTACTGATTTTCCCGAGCCTATCTTCTTTCATGCTCTAGGACACAAACATCACCAGCAGCAACCTTCTCCCGTCACGTCATCTTCGATGAGTCGGCTTTTCCTTATGCTGAGCATACAACTCCACCATCCCCGGCTGCCTTCGATTTTTTGGACATCATTGACCATGTGCCGGCTCCCATCGGACCAGCACCTAAGTTTCTTACCGCAGGTACTGCTCCTCCGCCGCCTGCACAGCCATGTGCGGCTGCAGCTGATGATGATGACGTCCTGGCTGGTCCAGCAGCGCTTGACACGCTCCCAGCCGGTGCCTCCATCGCGCCTGCACAGCCACGTGCGGCCCCTGCACCGATTTCGCCCGCACAGCCACGTGCGGCCACGCCTTCTCCGGCTTCGTCGTCCGCACCGCCACGTGCGGCCACGTCCTCTCCGGCATCGTCGTCCGCACGGCCACGTGCGGCTACGTCTTCCCCGACTTCGTCGTCCCCGGCAGCGTTGGTTCAGCCTCGCGGTCCTCTGCCCGGCTTTCCACCGTTGCCGACCTACCCGGCACCTGCAGTTCGTTACGTCTACACGCGTCGGGAGCACTCAACTGCTGGCCAGCCAGCCGCTGCTCCTGATCGGCGGGCTGCGGCTCCCATGGCGCCGCTCATGGGTGCCCCTGCTGCTCCTACAGCGGCCAGTCAGCACCCCGCTGCCCCTGCGCCTCTGCCTAAGGGTGATGTTGCTGTCCCCTAGTGACAAACCAGCACCCTATGGCCACGTGAGCAAAGGCCGACTTCAGGATACCAGCTCTCTGTCATGCTGCGCCTCTGTCTCCAGTGCCCAAGACCTTCCGTAGCGCCCTCGCCGATCCAAATTGGCGTGCTGCTATGGTGGAAGAACATGCTGCTCTTCTCCAGAACCACACGTGGAATCTTGTTCCTCGTCCTCCTCGGGCTAATGTGGTCTCCGGAAAGTGGATCTTCAAGCACAAGTTCAATGCTGACGGGTCACTTGAGCGGTACAAGGCTCGCTGGGTCCTTCGCGGTTTCACTCAGCGGCCTAGCGTCGACTTCTCAGAGACATTCAGTCCGGTTGTGAAGCCTGCCACAGTTCGCACTGTCCTTTCTCTGGCCCTCTCCCAGCAGTGGCCTATACACCAACTTGACGTGAAGAATGCTTTCCTCCATGGCGCCCTATCCGAGATAGTCTATTGTGCTCAGCCGTCTGGTTTCGAGGATCCCACTCATCCGGACTTTGTCTGTCAGCTTAACAAGTCTCTGTATGGGTTAAAGCAGGCTCCTCGCGCTTGGTACAGTCGGTTTGCCACTTTTCTGTTGACTCTTGGGTTTGTCGAGGCCAAATCAGACACCTCGCTCTTCGTCTACCACCGTGGTTCTGAAATTGCATATCTCCTACTATATGTGGATGACATCGTCCTCACAGCATCCTCACCGAGTCTCCTCCGACGTATCATCTCTGCTCTCCAGCAGGAGTTCTCCATGAAGGATCTTGGCAAGTTGTACTACTTTCTTGGTATGCAAGTTCAGCCCTGTGCCGATGGTCTCTTCCTCTCACAGCGTCAGTACATGATGGATATCTTAGCCCGAGCTGGGATGGCTGAGTGCAAGCCTTGTTCTACCCCAGTCGACACGAATCCTAAGATTGCAGCCACTGATGGTCCTCCTGTGGTGGATGCAACCGATTATCGAAGCCTTGCTGGTGCTCTTCAGTATCTGACCTTCACACGGCCTGACATTGTTGATGTCGTCCAGCAAGTCTGCCTTCATATGCATGATCCACGGGAACCACACTTGGCAGCACTTAAGCGCATTCTTCGGTATGTTCGAGGCACTCTTCACTTGGCCTACAGCTGCGTCCATCTCTTGTCACTGATCTCGTGGTCTACACCGATGCTGATTGGGCTGGTTGCCCGGATACACACAAGTCCACCTCAGGCTATGTAGTATTCCTCGGTGACAATCTTGTCTCCTGGTCTTCCAAGCGTCAGAACACAGTCTCCAGATCAAGTGCTGAAGCTGAGTATCGTGCAGTAGCCAACGGTGTAGCAGAGGCTTCCTGGCTTCGTCAGCTCCTGCTAGAGCTCCATGCCCCTCTTCGCGCACTACTTTGGTCTATTGTAACAATGTTAGTGCTGTCTACATGTCTTCGAACCCGGTTCAGCATCAACGTACCAAGCACATCGAGATTGACCTTCATTTTGTTAGGGAGAAGGTTGCTGCTGGTGATGTTCGTGTCCTGCATGTGCCTACCTCGTCTCAATATGCGGACATCTTCACCAAAGATCTTCCATCTTCGGTCTTCACGGAGTTCAGGTCCAGCCTGAACGTGCGCGGTGGCGACGATCAGACTGCGGGGGTGTGTTAGAATACCGCATTATGGGCTGCTATGCAGGGTTATTAGTCTGCCTAATGGGCTGTCTCGCCCCTGGGCTTAGGCTGAGCGCGCCAGGAGGCGCCCTCTTGGGTTATATGGTAGTTGATCTTGGTTTAGGCAATGATCTCCGTCTATTGGGTGTTTCTATAAACCCTAGACAATCCTTGCCTATATATTGTACTCATCTCGGTACCTCCTTAATGAATCTACTGATTTTCCCGAGCCTATCTTCTCTCAGTTAGGTTTGTCTTCAAGAATGCTTTCAAAAGCTTAGATTTATTAGCATATATAATAATATAGTGATCAAAAGGAAGTAGTCAAAGTGATGTCACAAAAAACAATAAAAAACCACAAGATGGCGATGAAGGTCAGATAAGAAACTAGAAATATTTTGTGAACTTGATTTTCTCCCTCTAGTGAGATGCATTTTAAGCGTAAAAGGTTGGTCTAGTGTTGAATCTTCATTTTGGCGTAGGCTCTCCTGTCTTTTCTAGTTTTTGTTACCAGAGTTTGATACATCAACCTCAACTCATCGTCTGTATGCTGTATCACAGTTTTTTTCTTTTTTCTTTTATCTTTAGAGGAAAGGAAACCATCCATACTGGATCATCCTGTTTCGTCACTTTCTGACTCTCCGGACCTTTCCATTTTGCTCCTCTGTTGCCTCAAATTTTTATATTGTATACTCCAGTACAACTGTTATACTTGAATTTATTCCACAATAGTACCATATTACATTTACATGTACTTGAGTAGATCTTTTGAGCAAGGCATTCATTGGATCCTCCTTTTTGTGCAGGCTGGTGAATTGCATTGGTTTCTCAGGATTTGTGTTTGCAATTTGATATATTTAACATACTTCCCTCACAAAATTGTAGCAACTTCGGTAGAATTGAGTCTCTTATGCTGCAGCTGTTGAGCATATCTTATTTTGGTGAAGTTGAACGAGTTTGTTTGCAATGTGCTTTGACCTTTCAAGTCTGTAAAATTTTCCAGAACTAACTTATGGCCTCGTTCGGCTGGCTGGTGGCTGGTGGCTGGTGCTGATTTGTTGTGAGAGAAAAATGCTGCTGGCTGGCTGGTGACTGGTGCTGAAATGATGTGAGAGAAAAGCACTGCTGGCTGGCTGCCAGCCAGCCAAACAAACAAACAAGGCCTATATTATAGATGCTCCATGTGCCCAGTTGTTCAGTTGACATGTTAGGCTCTCCGCACTAGGTGCGCTACGTGCATACTGGAGGAGCAGGTAGCGGATGAGGCAGCTGCACATGATACACTATACACTACGCTACGCTACAGTCATCCGAAATTTAGCGCTGAGAAGTGGGATAGTGGACGTACGGAGGCTAGAGGGAGACCGCATGCACGCGCCCGTGCGAGCTCGTCCAGATGCGTCGCTGCCGAGAAAAGTGGAGAGAGAGCACATGCGCAGTGGGCCCCACTTATTCAACTAACTAAAAAATATTATAACTTCCAAACCAAAAAAATCAAATTAAATTTCGATTGTACCATTAAATTTGTTTTAATAAATACTTCAAAACAAGATGTCACATGGATATATTTAGATAAAGTGACAGGTGAGCCCCACAGTGGATAAAGGATGATATAGAGGATGGATGGATGCGGAAAAACTGTATATTTTATGGTGACTAGGATGAAATATTCCTTTTAGAGGATGAATATAGAGGTCCATCAGTGCGGATAGTCTTAGATTTCTAGATGTAGTTGCTATCTTCTGGTTCCATAAATAATGGTACTCACATCACACATGCTGGAACCCGGAAGCATCACATCATGTCCAACCACCCAAGAGTACTACAGTGCTGGGTGCTGCTCAACTAATTGCGGTGGTACTTCTTGTGTTTCTCATGTGCACCAAGCTAGGACCATGCATGGACAGCCTTTAGAGCTAATGGCAGTGACTACAAGAGGTAATCTAATCTTATACTGTCCATCTCTGCAGAAATGGTTAATCGGAAACTGTTTCGTTTACTTTGAGTGATCTGCAGGCATTTTCACAAGAGAGAACTGCCTCCGTGCGTGGTTGATGGCTCGCGCCCGCCCTATATGGGAGGAAAGTATGGTTGAAGTCTCCAAACTTCGGTAAGGCAAGCTTGGCCTCTTGTTGGCATGGTACTTCTGCTATTTCTCATGTGCACCTACGGCCATGCATGGACAGACTTTAGAGCTAATGGCGGTGACCACAAGAGGTAATCTAATCTTATATTGTCCTTAGCTGCAGAAATGATTAATCAGAAACTGTTTCGTTTACTCTGAATGATCTGCAGGCAGTTTTACAAGATAGAACTGCCTCCATGCATAGTTGATGGCTCGAAGCCCTAAAGAGAAGCATCCGACTAGCCAAGAAGAGCGCGCACAGGGAGCCGAAACCTGAAGCTCAGGCCAGGAAGGTAATGCTGAAGCGGATCGGTCTCGAGGTGGAGACGGCGCGCCCCGACGAGGCTACGTTCGACGAGTTCCAGACGGTGTTCGCCATCCCGCTGACGGAGTCCACACGAGAGGCGATGGATGTGCTGTTCCCCGGCAGGAAGCAGCGGGCCATGCGTGCCGCTCGCGCCACACAGGCGTAGCTTTTGTCGTTCACATCACCTGGTCATGTCTGAACACAACATGTTCATCTGGAATGTGCGAAGCCTCAACTCGCACGCACGTCATGACGTCGTTCGTGAATTCCCCTGCATTCTCTGTGATCGGGCGCCGGAGACCGGAGGACATATGTTTCTGGGTTGCACGTACGCCAGAGAGCTTTGGTTCAGGCTATTAGACCTAGTCGGCCTGGCAACGCTGGTGCCGGGGCAGGAGGACAGCCTGGGAGAGTGGTGGTTGCGGCAGCGACGACGCCTGGACCGCACAGCAAGGCCGTCCTTTGACACTCTAATGCTGCTGGTCGCATGGTCGCTGTGGAAGGAACGCAATGATCGTACAATCCAACGGAGGTCGAGGAGTCACCTGCATATTTTCAACAACGTCGTTGCTGAAGCGGAGGACTGGGTGGCGGCAGGATTACTCTAGAGCTTGCCTGCACCTTTTGGTCGTCAAGAATTGTTCTTATGTAATAGGTTCTTTCTGAGATCCAGTAGATAGGATCCTCCTCGATCTACCTCGGTGGTGTCTCGCCATGTTTGTATTTCGATCGTGTATGGGCTAAACTTCTTCTTAATGAAAAACGGGTGAACCACCCGATCGAGAAAAAAAAAATGGGAGGAAAGTGTGGTTGATGTCTCCAAATTTTATTACGACAAGCTTCGCCTCTTGTTGGCATGGTTGAGTTGCCTACCTGCCTGGACCAGAGGCTTCAACGAGTGTGTCAACTGTCAACTCTGCCATGTGAATTCCTCTGTTACCTGACCAGTCCTTGGATCCAGAAGGACACTGGCTCTTCAATTATGTTAATGGATTGCATTTCGGTTCGTTGCAATTATCCCTTTGGCCTGGTTTAGTTTCTCAAATTCACCCTAAATTCTACTATGCAAAAAGAAGATTCCCCATCACATCAAAATACCGGCACATATATGGAGTACTAAATGTAGATGAAATCAAAAACTAATTGCACAATTTTGTTGTACTTTGCGAGACGAACATTTTGAGCCTAATTAATCAATGTTTGAACAATTTTACCAAATAAAAACAAAAATCACTACAGTGCTAAACAGTAATTCGACAGTCCCCGATTTGGAAATCTAAACACGGCCTTTTGTTTCACAAAGCTGGAGCAGCGCACTGAAGCCGTGAATGTGGGTTGTTGTCTAGCGAAGGCAATGGCTGGCTGAATTCCTGTAGCGTTGGACCGTTCAATCATCATGATGCCAGTGAGTCATTGCTAAGTTCTATAACTGGATTCAACAACAAATTACTGGATTCAACAACAAATTAGAATGGATGTGCATGTGCATGGCTTTTGCTCATATTCCAGAAATCAATGTCAGAATGTCAGATGAGAGCAAATACTAGGCAGCTACGACACTGTCAACCAAATACTGTAGTCAACCAAATACTATAATCCCAGTGTTGACAAGATGACTAATGTGTGAGGGATATTCATACGATTAATTCTCATGTGATGGTACTTGAATTAATAATACAGACTGTGTGTGTCAGTGTGTGACCTACATCCGGACCAGATTAGGTCTCCTACGTTGGTCACATGCTTTGCCAGCTTTTGTTAGCTGTCTCCTCTGTTGGAACTCAGGGGTGTTTAGATGCAAAATATTTTTTTTTGGAATTTGCCTACCGTAGCACTTTCGTTTGTATTTGGCAATTAGTATCCAAGCATAGACTAATTAGGCTCAAAAGATTCGTCTCATGATTTACAACCAAACTGTGCAATTAGTTATTTTTTATCTATATTTAATGCTCCATGCATGTGTCCAAAAATTCGATTTGATGGAGAGAGTGTAAAATTTTGAAATTTAGAAGGTATCTAAACAAGACACTTTATCTTACGGAGAGAAGGAGCGTCGTGCACTTTACCTACATTAGTCACATGTTTCTTCCCTTCTTGTAAATTGATGAACACTGTTTTGCAAATAAAATAGAGTTAATCCGCTATTAAAATTACAAGGTCTCCAACTAAAAATGTTTCCCATAGTCTTGCAATGGAATGGAACAACAGAAAACTCCCAAGATTCAAAGGTTGATGGAGTTGCGGCATCTTGATCCACTGTGTTGGACCAAGTGCCATCTAGCTTAGCTTTTTTTTTGCCTTTGATTTGATGAAACAACACGAGAGGCCAATACTATTTTTTTTATTATATATATAAAATACGTACAGAGAGTTTAGACGGACCGTAAGCCCAAGTAAAGATCATAGAACTGCAAACATCAAAGAAAGTTGCATATATAACTACTGTTGTAACACCTCTTCCTAGGAAGGGTTTATGCAAAATGAGAGCAAATTCTCAATTGAAGAAGCTTCCATTCCATCTATCTAGCTAGACACCGCATCAAAAAATGATGACGAGGTTCAGTGAGTAGCTTAGCCCTTAACACGTGCAATCGGATCATTACACGTCCGAGGAGTGCTCGCGAAATATATTTATTTAGTATATGATAAGTATAAATATTTTTACATATCCCCTATTCTACGAGCATCTAAAATTGCGATTGATTACAACATTATTCTCCTTGTGCCGCTGACTAGTTCGGGTCTGCTCTCCTCTGCAGCCTTAGAAAGGGGCTCGGAGGAGATAGACTGGCCAGATGAAGGAGGCAAGTGTAGGGGCGGCGGGGTCGCATCGGCCAGGACGATGGAGGACAGTGGTTGGCTAGAGAAGGGTGGGGGAGGCATAGGGTATGGCCTAGCGATGCCAGGTTAGTGTGGCGGGGGCAGCGAGGCTAGACACGGTGCCCGGGAGATCGGCATTGCCATGAATGGGGCAGGCTGGTGGGAGGTTGGGGCCGAGCTACACAGTCAAATGCATTGGAAGAGGATGACTGAAGGCTGAAGATGATTTTGGCTGTGTTTAGTTCCTAAATTTGGAGTGCCAAAATTCACTGTAGCGACACTGTAGTATGGGCCTGTTCATCTAGCTTATAATCCGTCTTATTCAGCTTGTTTTTTCAGCCGGAATAGTATTTTTCTCTCACAAAAAATCAACCAACAGTGTTTTTCAGCCGGCTTATAATTCCAGCCGAACGGGGCCTATTTTGTTTGTATTTGGTAATAATTATCCAACCGTTGACTAATTAGGCTCAAAACGTTCGTCTCGCAAAGTACAACCAAACTATACAATTAGTTTTTGATTTTATCCACATTTAGTACTCCTCGCAAGTTTGATGTGACGGGAAATCTTTTTTTGCATAGTGTATTTTTCAATGAAACTACACACAACCTTTGAAGCTGTGCGATTAATCACTTGATAGAAGGCAAAAAATCAAACGGCCGTTGTATAGTGTTTCCCATATTTTTATATGAATTTATTCAATCCTAATTAAGATATATATAGTTTATTAATTGCTCACCGTCCGGAAATTACCCCAGCCTATCCATAGCACTCCCGTCCTGTTGCTTGTTCTCAACTTTCCGCTCCGGCTCCGCAGAAGATCCCAACCGTCGTCTCTCCCCCGCGCGCGCGTCACGGGGTATCCGAGGCAGGCTCATCGGTCGCCGCGCCACAGGACCGCGGTGGACCCCAGCTGCAGTCCGTCCCTTGTCCATGGACCGTGTCCACGGAGCACCAGCACGGACCGACCGCGGCGCCAGACTGGCAGAACTGCCAGTGCAGCAGTCCACAGTGCTTTCACTGGACTGCAAAGCTACTGCCGCTACTCCTCGAACCCCTCGCCCTTGTGCCGCGTCCCTCCTCTCCTCCCAATGGCCGCCGCCGCCTCCTCCGGCCCATCCGAACCCTAGCGCCGCGGCCCACCACCACCAGCTCACTCAGCTCCAGATCCCACGTCACACCACATGGCGGCGGCGCAGCAGGGCGCGCGCGGCCACCGGAGGCGCGGCGGGGCCGGGGCCGGGGCCGCCACGCGCGTGCGCCCGCGCGCCTGGTGCTGCTCCTTCGGCGGCGCGCCCGACAGCCCCGACCTGCGCCCGCTGCCCTCCTCGGCCGCGTCCCCTGCGGCGGCGGGGCCGGGGAGGAAGCTGCCGCCCAAGTCCCCCTCGTCGGCGGCGGCGTCCTTCTACGGCTCGCCGACCTCGTCCAGGCTCGCGGGCCTCGGCGGCCTCATCGACCCGCGCCGCATCCTCTCGCCCGGCCGCGTCTCCCCCATCGACCCCGACGCCGGCGCCGTCCCGCCGCCGCCCCTCCCGCTCCCGCTCCCTCCTCCTCCGCCTGCCGCCGTTGAGGATGCGGCAGCTGTGGACCCCGCGGAGCAGCCGGCGGCGGTGCTGCTGGCGTCGGCATTACCATCGGCCACGGTGGCGCCGCCGCCGGTGGTGGCCGTGCGGGAGGAAGCGGACGCGGCTGGGGTCCTGGATCTGAGGCTATTTCTGCGGGGGAGGGACGGGAGGTGCGTCCTCATGGAGCTCGACTCCACGGTGCTGTGCGGCTGCAGCGACTTCTTCGCCGCCATGGCTCCGCGCGAGGACGCTGCTGGTGCCGGCGCTGGTGGGAAGAGGATTGAGGTGGACGGGGTGGAGAATTTGGATGCTTTCAGGGCCGCGGTGGAGCTCATGTACGACCCTCATCCAATGCGGTGTCTTGCGGCTGCCGGTGTGTCGAGGGCCATGGATGTGCTTGTGGTGAGCAAGGCGAATTGCAGGCCTCTAGTATTTGTTCGTTACATTCTCAATGCTTCTTATTGATATGGCACCAGTGAGGCAGCCTCTGATACTCTGATCAGTTACTGACCACTCAAATTTCACTGTCTATCAGAGTGGCAATTAAGCGGTGTTGCCAGCAAAATGTCTGTCCCTTCATGGTATTTATATTAGATGTGGTTTTCTTAATGGCACATTGCCTGGTATTAAGAATGGTGTGCGGTAATATTATTATATGTCCCCTGGCTCATAGTCGCTCTGTCAACAGTTGCAAGTGTTGCTACCTTGTTGGTATAAATGAAGTAATTAGATTAGATGCATTAAGTATTCTAGGACAACATATCTAACACAGGCTGTAGGCATCATATTTGGTGTTTATCTAGTAATGCTTTCATCAAAATCAGTGACTCCATGCTTTTCTATTCAATTTAAGCTAGTTGCCACATTACATGCTTTTAGCTTCTCAAATTTCCACTTTATTTTGACATGTACATCATGCAGTGTGAATTGCTCCCTCGATCGAATTTTTTTTAGTTTAAGTCTGTGCAGTCAAACCACTAATGTACATGAAAGTATCAGATTTATCTCATGAAAATGTTACGAATAGATTTGTGATGAAAAACACTGTCAAATTACTATTTTCAATGGCTTTCCTGAAGACAAACGTTTAGGCTCAAGCCATTTATTTGATAGCGTTTCCTTTTCCAAAGAACAGAGGCAGCAGTTATTCACTACAGATTTAATCTCTTTTCCAACATTACTACTATGTAATGTGGATAAGGTAGAACTAGTATCACAAGCACTTGAGAATCTAGGCACAAGTGTCATGCTCCAGAACAACAACAACAACAACAACAACATATATGTTCTGGGGGCTCAGCATGAGCCTCTCTAAGGAGCCGTTATTGTTTCCAATATCCGTGTAACAACTTTCCAAGGTTAATAGCTTCTAAGTAGCCGTTGTTGTTGCATTGCTATTTCTCTACTATGTAGAACCACCATAATTTCACTCCGAAATCAGTGTTTTGTGCTCTGTCAATGTTATCTGGTTGTCTGATTAATCGTGATTAGTCAGGCTAATCGGTCCTAAAACTTTGGCTAGGCACTGCAACTCGATTAGAGCAACAAGAAATCTAGACCTATGATTAGTTGATGGACGAATAGTTGGACATTGTAAGCTGGGCTGCAGGCTGGTCACCGGGTCACTTGGATTTCTTTATTTCGGCCCAATAGGATTTCCCTTACATGCACAACTTCACAGCAGAGTGGAGGCTGCTCCCTTCCGATATCCCTCGCACAGCCGCCAGCCGCAAGGAAGCTTGTGTGTATGGGAAAAACAGAACTGCAGCACTTTCGGCTGCCACCGCACTGTTCTCTGCCTGCCATGACCTCCTCCAAGCTGCTGCTGCCTCTCTCCCTTGCATCCAGTGGTCAGTAGACCTTGTGGCGCACAGGAGTAGCCACCGGCTCCCCTGGCCACCTCAGGTGGGTCAAGAACTGTCCAGGCGCAGAAGCTGCCGCCGCCGCTGGGTCACTGCTCCAACAGTCCAGCTCCAAAGGATTACAAAGATTAGCTTCTCATCATTTTTTCACAAGAATCTGCTGCACTAGTGCTTTTATACCCCTGCTTCTTGATTTATAGTATACACTTCATAGTATTGCCATAGAATATACTGGACAACTATATGGTTGACTAGGCTCAACTAGTCGGGCTGGTCTTGACTGATTGCAATTAGTCTCGCGGTCAGTCCCCTGGCGACTAGGATTGACTAGATAACCAGATAACATTATCTCTGTATTATTAGATATATTTCTTAGTTGGATGAGTTACATCGTCCACTGTTGCTAATATGTACCAAATATCTAACTCAAGTATTCTGAACTTCGATTCCAGGAATAGAATGAACTAATTTCATACATGTCTTTCTGATAAATTAACACTTAATCTGATACAATCGATAAATATTTAACAATTAATCTGATACAATCGATAAATATTGTTATGAACCTTAGTTCATTTGGGGATGGGGATAACCATTGCCAGGAGGATGGCCAGTGAAGGGGGTGAGATTGAGAGAGGAAGGAGATTAGGAAATTGGTTTGTTATTGCTTGATTCATCCAAGGCTGATTACACGATATAAATAGGCCACTAACCACCTGGAGATAACAATTCTCCTAATTTGTAGCCCCTGATTGCTAGCCTGGCCACTAATGCCCCTGATTGCTAGCCTAGCCACATGACAAATATATTTACTTTTTGCAAAATGTGTAGAGTGAGTTTTGTGGACATGCTACATGGTAGTATGATGGCAATGCTTATTTCATAAGTAATATGTTCTTTTTGTTTCCCAAGCTAATTCGTATATCGACGTGGTGAATTTGATTGGACTGTAGGGTATTTTGAATGACAATAATCAATATCCAACGCTAGTTTTCCAAATTTACAACTGGTGTTGCTTAGGTGTGAAGTTTTGCAAATAAGATCTAAGTTATATACTTGAATTGGATTTGTGTCGAACCATGGAACTATAATTGTAAGGGCACTATCTTTCCTTTTCTATTAACTTCTTTAATCTGGCTACTTAAATGTTGATTATGCTTAACTTTACTAAAGATGCTCTGTTTTGAAATGTAGGTATGTTCCTCTATCATGTTCAGCAAGGGAATCAAATCATGTTTGACATACATAGAAGCTGTTCCCTGGACTGAAAATGAGGAGGAGAAGCTGAAGAATCTCTTTGCAAGATTCACTTTTGACGAAGCAATATCCCAGGATATACTGGCAAGATTGCGGCCACACAACTGGAAAAGCTCAGATGACCTCACTGTACAGCTTATTCAATCTGTCACTAGCAGCACCAGCACTGTGGCCAGAAAAGACATGCAATCTTTGGTAAATGGTCTTCTAAGCAAAAGTTCAGTCTATCAAAAGGAATCGTCAGGGCTAAACAAGGAGAGCCTGTACCAGATCTGTTATTCATGTCTGGAGTCACTGGTTGATCTCTTTGAAGAGGCCAGAGAACCAACAGATTATACAGGTCAGGCTGTGGCAGTTAGAGGGAGTAAACCACTGATTGAGCGAGTCTCTAGGCAAGCAGAGAACCTCAATTGGCTCTTGGAGATTCTAGTAAACAATGATATTGCAGAAGAATTTGTAGAACTGTGGGCGAAGCAAGACAGACTCATTAGGATGCACGAGCAAGCATCAGCGATGGTCAGGTATGAGCTAAGCCGAATATCAGCTGGTGTGTTCATTGCACTTGGTAAAGGAAAAGTGCAGTGTCGTGGTGACGTACGAAGCCTCCTCTTTCATGGATGGTTCAGCACAATGTTGTTGGATTTTGGCTGGCTTCAGCGCTGCCCCAAAGGCCTAGACCTAAGATCACTGGAGGAGAATTTAGGGCGAGGCCTTTTAACCCTCCCTCTCAGGCAGCAGCAATGTTTGTTCGAGGAATGGTTCCAGTTCTATGCGACCAAAGGAGTTGAGTGTCCGAACCTTATTAGAGCATTCCAGGTATGGTGGAGAAGGTCTTTCATTAGATCATTGGTAGAACCCCAAGCTAAGGTTTTTTCTTGATGTACTAGTATGTGTTGTGTGTATGATTTGTAAAATTGGAACTCTTGTGATGACCCGTAGAGTTAAATGTTTTTCTTTTGTAGTTGAGCTCTTCCCACTGTATATGAATAGCTGGGTGAATTTGTTTGAGGATAGCAGCTGTGATGTGTGGTTTCTCGGAGATGGCATGGTTCTTAAATTAATATGACTCCATCCGGTCTTATGTCGAACTTTTGAACTAACTTTTTGTAGCATGACAGTCAGTAGTGCCCGGGGATTTAGCCTAGGGCTTTCATGGATGAATGAAAGCAAGGGTAAGAGCCTACCCATAACTGCTTTTATTATTTTATTAGGTCCATAGTTTTTCTGTTGTAAGTCTCGAATGGTAACTGTCCACCGCAAACCTGACAACTTCCCCGCGAGCCTCTCCGTGTAGCACTGCCAATCATCACTCCTACATATATGAGTCGTTGAAAACTGAAGCTGTAGATCCGGTTCCGGTCGACCTTCACCTCACAAGCCCATCGTCATCCCCGGAGGAGATGACGAGGTGGACCGGGTCCAGGAGGATCTTATTCCACATAAGCCGCGCCGCCTCCACCAGGCAAACGCCACCGGGATACAAACTCCAAAAAAAACACAATCTACACCGCCAGACAAGGAGACGTAGACCCCCCACACATCTGAGGTCAGGAGGACGCCGTAGGGAGCGGGGATCGACGTTCCTGCCCAGTGGGAGCACGGGAAGTTACAGTCACTCTGTTTCGCGTCACGTGGGAGAGGTTTCAAGAGAAACTGCTCATTGGGTCTGGTTCTACGGGCCTGCTTGGTTCGCTACAAAAAAAATTGCCATGCCAAAGAATTGGCAAGAAAAACTTGCCAAAACTAGGGTAAAAATATTTGCCATAGATTTGGCATCCTAAATGTGAGATGTTGGTAAATTTTTAGTAGCAAACCAAATAGCTGCCAAAACTTTGGCAAGCAAATTTTGATTTTCATCTAATCAGGCCCTACAAATCAGTATACCTACCCTTTAAAAAAATCACTATACCTTGAGCAACTGTCTTCATTTCTCGAATGATATGGCCGTAGGAACCCATTCTATCCTCCTTGAGGGCTCCAACAACGTTCACACAGGTCAAAACGTGTTGCATTGAGGTTGGAACCGAGGGAGTAGAAAAGAAGCCCGTGACTTAGGCCTCAGAAAGCCTCGTTTGTCAAATCAAGCTGGGCCTTGTGCGCCCCCTCAATCTTGTGTGGAGCCAAAACGGCCCAGCCCAACGACAGCCTGCTCTTGTGGTCTCAGTGTGCCGCATCCCAATTCCCATTCCCATCTCAAAAAAGAAAAACAAAAATCTCAGTCGGCGGCGTGTAGGCCGGCGAGGAGTAGGACCGGCGCCAGGTGGCGGCAGGGCTCACCACGGACCGGCTCCTTTGAGGTACGATCCGTTCGCTCCCCACATCCCATCTCACCTAGGAGTCGAGCCCGCCGGGAGGGACCTATTCCTTCCGCGTTGTCCGCTGCGTCGACGTTTTTTGGAACTAGACTAGAAGGAGATCTTGTGGGATTGAGATTGATCTTCCGATCCATTATTTGGTCCGATGCGAGTCTCCGTAGATATATATCATTGTGTTTGTAATCTATTATACACGAGATGTATACATCTTTTTCCTACTGCCAAACAATTAATTCCTCGTCTCTAGTTTGTAGCCTCAGAAAGAAAGAAACAAACTAAGGGGGTGTTTAGTTTCTGGGTGAAATTTTTTTTGGATATCATATCAGATGTTTTATGGAATATCGGAAGGGGTATTCGGATACTAATAAAAAAAACTAATTACATAACTCGCTTGGAAATCGTGAGACGAATTTATTAAGCCTAATTAATCCATCATTAGCATATGTTTACTATAGCATGATGTTGTCAAATCATGGATTAATTAGGCTCAAAAAATTCGTCTCACAAATTTATCGCAATATGTGTAATTAGTTATTTTTTCGTCTACATTTAATACTTCATATATGTGTCAAACATCCGATGTGATGGGGTAAAAAATTTTGGGGAGAAACTAAATACCCCCTAAATATAAGACCTTGAAGCAAATTTCACAATTTCAAGCAACGAGGAGTCCAGAAACATAGAAAACATGTTACGGTAATGATACCTGTATGTCGTCTGACCGCATCGGACGCTTATCCACCGTTCACCACTCCACCTTTTCTCTTTCTTCTCTCGCCTCGCGCTCCCTGCCGCTCCTTTTGCTGTCCGCGCCATGCGCTCGCACGGCGTTGCTTCCGCGCGCCGTCCCCGTGCGCCTCCCTCCCCTGCGCGCCCTCCACGCCGTGCCACCCCTCCCTCCCCCGCTGCAATCCACTACGCCCTCCATGCCACCGGAGTGGGGGGGGGGGGAGGGGGGCTTCCGGTGAGCCCGCGCACCTCCCTCTCTGCTCTCTCTTCCTCGTGCGCGCGCGACCTCCATGTATCCGGAGACGAGGACGACGGTGCGGCTCCGACGAGGTAGGTGGGAAGGGATCTGGATCTGAGGCCTCCCTCCCTCTTCCTCTGAATCTGGATCTGAGCCCTCCTCCTCTTCTTCTCCACCTCCTCCTCCTCCCCCATCTGGATGTAATGGTTTGGTGGTGGCTAGGGTTCCGGCGAGCCCTCGAGGGGTCAGATCTCGTCGTTATTGCAATGATTCTTTTTCAATGTTGCAACAGATGATTTGGGATGTTGCAATGGTACTTTTTTTTGTTGTTGCAACATGCGTTTTTTCTGATATTGCAGGAGTAGTTCTTGAGATGTTGCAATAGCTTTTTTTCCGTTTGTTGCAGCAGTTTTCCCCCGATGTTGTAGTGGATTTTGTTTGCAATAGGCGTTTTTCTGAAATGTTGCATTAGTGGTGCTTGAGATGTTGCAATATCTTTTTCTCGTTGTTGCAGTGGATGTTTTTGAATGTTGCAGTAGACATCTTTTTTGATGTTGCAGTTCATATTTTTGTTTGTTGCATTAGATGTTCTTTCGATGTTGCAATAATTTTTTCCGTTTGTTGCAGCAGTTTTTTTTTCGTTTGTCACATTAGAAGTTCTTTCGATGTTGCAATATCTGTTTTCCATTGTTGCAGCTCGTGGGCGGGAGCTATGGGGGGGGAGTTGGTGGCGAGCGGAGGTGTTGGGGGTCGGCGAGGTTGGGGGGTGGGGGATCTCGTGCGCGTGGGAGGGGGGGGTGCCTTTCTTCTCCATACAGGGGCGGGGCGGGGGTCGCATTTCTTCTCCATGCAGGGCGGGGCGGGGGTCACGTTTTCGGTGCGGGGAAAGACTTTCTTGTTTTCCGTGGGGGGCGGGCTGGGGCTGCTCGGCGCGGCGTCCACACGTGGGCGCTAGCAGGACCGAACGTGTTAGGCCGTGTCACTTTCATGTGGCAAGAAATTCTTTAGAAAGACTCATATATATGCTTCGTCCCGTAGCAATAATTACCAAAAAAAAATTGGCGCTTTCATGTGGAAGAAGACAGAGACCTTTCTGACTTCTGAATTCCTTCTGCACACTTCTGCCTGATGAAGACAATCTTCAAGTTGTAGCACGTCACTTTGCTCTCCAGTCATTGGCAGTGACGACACCATCTCCGTGTGATTGCTCATGGAAAATGACTTCTACTTTTCTTCCATCGATTCTGGTTCGCTAATAAGTAGTATATTCGGACACAAAACTAAGTCGATTATCAGTACTTGTGGAGAATGGAGAGCAGTTCTTCCACACCCCTCATACCAGACACATCCATGTTAATTTCTAACTTCTTGGACATACTGTTATGTGTTGCTTTTGCTTAGCATGAAAGGGGTGCTATATATGTTTGAATGCTGATAGAGACTATACTCAGTTATGCACCTTGGAGACAGTTAGCCAAATCCTATCTTGAATGGTTCAAAAACATATATGAGGAGAAAGGGGAATCAATGGGAAGCTAGAGATACCACATGTCGGGCTGGAGGAGACATCTCATAAGTGGCATGCCACTGATTCATCCTTGTTGCGTTGGCATAACAAGCTCAAGCGTGCTGGTCAAGAATGTGATGGCGAGCTGCACACATGCAAGCAGTGAATCATAGAAGGCATGCAGATGGATTATGGAATAGGATGTGAGGAATTCCTCCTTTCCTAGATGCAGGCAAGGAGGCTTCACCAAGACAGCGATGGTCAGTGTGTTTGCTAGAGTTCATTAGGCCAGTCTCAATGGAGTTTCATCAGAGTTTCATGGGCATTAATTATGCTGATGTGGCACCATATTAATGAAGAGAGAGGTGATAAGAGTTTAATAGGAGTAGAGAGAATTTCATGGGGATGAAACTCTTCTGTACTATTTTTAAAATCTGAATGTGTTGGAAACAGTAACACGAAATCGGACTTATTGTGCTTGACTAGAACTGTGTCATTGTGCCAGACTGTTAGAGATTCCCATTGGAGGGGCAATTCCTCCCTCCACACACCTCACTGTCAAACCCCCTGCTGATGACTTGACTAGTACTCCTCTTTCCTCATCTCTTCACTGTGCATATCCACAGCGGCACAACTGTATGGATGGCAAAAGCAAGGTGTGAACAAATGAATTCCCCCTTGACCACCATTTCTTGAGCAGTTCCCAACTAGGATGCTCACGACAGATACGAGTACTCCAGTAAGGTGCCAGCAAGGTATGAGATTTTCTCTAACACCCACATGTTTCAGTTCCACCATTAACCACTTTTCCTTATAAGTGCTACTGTGTCTACTTCCTGTACAGAACAGGTGAACTCCTAAGTGTGAGTCTGCATAAGCAACCACTCATGGCGAACATGGTGGCTTCAGCCTTTGTTCAGGAGACTGTGAGCAGAGTCACCTCCTACCTCTTTAGCAAGCTTGATGGCAGCAAGGAGATGGCATCCAGAGGACATTATGTTGAGAGACTTGAGATGGCACACACCGAACTGGAGCTCGCACTCGAGAGATCTGCAAGGATGCCCATCACAGATGTGTCCCTGCTACGGCGCAGGAAGCTGCTGGAACGAGCCTTCTAGGACTGCGAATATCTGCTACACAGGTGCAACAAGAAGCAAACAATTTTCCTGAAAAACAACAACCGGCAAACAACGGACATTTTAGAGATGGAGCAACAGGCAACAAACTCCTTCACTAAATGGATTGCACAGGTGACTCAATCATCCATATCCTCCTATTTTGCTGGGTTTTGCAAAGACAGCACTGGCTGCTCCGATGTTCGAAGATTTGAGTGGTTGGCAGAATGCGCCAACCGTTTTCTCAAAGATGTGGAGTCTGGATGCTCACCTCAGCGGTGCATGTTCTCCAACCCTCTTGTCCGGAAACTTCTTCAGGGCAAAACTCTGCAGTATAACAAGGTGCAAGAAAGCATACTCCGTCGTCTTCACATATGGCCCATGTGTGTGGAAGGGCGTGGTGTGGAGGCAGCGCTTGAATTTCTCTACGAAGATTGCAAGATGCCGACGAGAAGTTTTGCTCTCGCACTGATGCTACGTTTGTCAGAGAGCACGGACATTGTTGGGACTGCGATAACATGCTTGCAGTCATTCACATCTTCGATGAAGCATATGGCTGAAGCTATAATGGGAGAACTCACTCGACTTCCTCTGCAAGATATTTCTCATTCAACCACTTTTGCTCCATGTTTCAGCATGCAAGATTTGTGCCACAGGGACACCAAGTTTTGGCGGCAGGATGCATTATGCTGCAAACCAAACGGTTGTGCTGGATACAACACACCATCAGAACTGTCATGCAGATTTCCAGAGCAGGTTATCCTGGTACACGTTGAATGCTATGTTTTGGCCTCTGAGTGCACCAACTTGAATAGCACATCAGCAGAAGGAGCTGGCAGAAACGCGGTGGGCGACTGGCCGCCTCTGAAGCTGGGAGTGGGCTTCGCGCCTCACTTCTGCAATGAATGCATGCAAGGGAAGACTGGGGTTGAGGTCATTGACGGGAAAGCAGATCCGATAAGTGAGAGCTTGCACCAAAGGGATGAGATGGTGCGATTAAAGGCGATTGACTGCTACATTTGCCAGCCTGATTTGTCAGATTATAGAATGCGTTTGTATGCAGGACATGGTGTTGCGTACTTCATCGTGCGAAAACCAAGCCCTGGAACAGCAAGTGCACCCAAATACAATGGTAAGTCAAATATCCTGAGTGTTGTGAAGAGAAGACCGTTCAAGCGATAGTCATCAAAGAGGAACTAATGCTTAGCCAATGGAGTATATGCCATTGCTGTTCGGTTCAACCAAGAGCCTAGCATTTGCCACTTTGGTAAGGTCATGATCATGAGTGGCGACAACTTGTACAAAAGTGCTTGATAAGTAGCTAGGGTGTTCTTTTCTATGTGGCAGTGACACTGTGCCGAGCTTTTGGTCATGTAATATGTTGTCCAACAATATAATACTAGTTTATATTTCCCTCTACAAACAAGCTGCATGTATATATATTCTTGCGATTTTGCATATTTTGTTCCTTGTTTGCATTGCCTTTTTTTAACTGCTTTGCATGACTTGACTGTGCATAATAAAATATCCTGCCGTGCCATTTATCTGTATGCAGCTATATTGTGAACTTTGGTGAAGAACTTTCAGTTGGCTGTCTACGTCCCTGTGGGTATAGTAGTTATTGAACTATTTAAATATATTTGGGACCAAGGACATTTAAACTTGATGCATTTTGTATGGAAGCTTAGGCTCGTGACACGTTTTCACCTCTTTTAATTTCTATCCATGACATGTTGCCTGAACAGAGTTATACATAGTGACTGATGACTTCAACAAATTCATATCCTATTATTTGAAAATTTCATATCCATCATCCAAGATGATAGTGAACTCGCTCATACTTTTGTCAGGATATCTCAGCTCATCAATACTTTCCTCAATTTTCATTTTTGCATTTGTACATTTGCTTTCCACTGATGGAAGTCCTATCCTAAAAATTGCTTGGCAGTTTTCACACTTGCCATGTCATATAGATGCTACATAAATAAATAACTTATATTCCAAATAGATGATTTCTTCAAAATAAATTCCTATGCATTCCCCTTTTATTCCCATTCATTGGGCTTAGGAGAAGTTAGTTACTTGCATGAGAAAATATTCTTCTCTGTTAACTCTAATGCCATATCACTGTTCTGCTTACTTGGCATCTTAATTAATACTATCAAAACCAGTCTAAGCATCTCATTGGGAGTTAGTACTGCCATGAGACCCCCAAAACACCATATGTTATAATGAGATGGTCCAGTCCTTATTGGTTGGCCCCTGTAACTTCTCTCTGATATTCTCCTAGCCTTGGCCTAGGCCAGAGCCACATACACTGACACCACTTGCTAAGAAGCTGTGCGGCAAGCTTTGGACTCCACATCGTTGTGCTGCCCCAGTAGGCTGCATAACACTACTACCATAGAATCTATTACTCTCTCCATTTTAAATTACAAGACATTTTGGCTTTTTAAAATACAATAGCTTTTGTGATGCACTTAGATATACACTATGTCTAGATATAGTAAAAGAAATATATCTAGAAAAGCCAAAATGTATTATAATTTAAAACGGAGGGTAAAAAATGATTTTAAAAGGACCAGTGCACTACCGGAAACGGCACCTTTGCCGAGTGCCCGCTTGGTTGCCGAGTGTATTCTGTCGGGCACTTGGCAAAGAACTCTTTGCCGAGTGCCAGAAAGAAAACTGTCGGCGAAGAGTGGGCACTCGGCAAAGGTCCTCTTTGGCGAGTGCCTAAATTCAACCACTCGGCAAAGAGCTTCTTTGTCGAGTGTCTAGAGAACCCACTCGGCAAACCGCTGGCTTTGTCGAGTGTCGGACGGTGACACTCGGCAAAGTGCCGCAGCCGCCAACAGCCGGCAGCCGCCGTTACCTCTTTGCCGAGTGTCAGACTTTGATACTCTCCAAACCTGGTCTTTGCTGAGTGTCTGTGTCTGACACTCGGCAAACCCTTGTATTTGCCAAGTGTTTTTGTTTGACACTCGGTGTCGACGAAACGTGGTCGACAGTCTACCTAGGGGTATGCCCAAGGTAGTAGATTGTCGACAGATAGGTGCGCAAGCTACGAACTAGATAGTGACGCAAGACAAACACAAGGATTTATCCAGGTTCGGCCGCCGTGAGGGCATAATACCTACGTCCTGCGTCAGATTGTATTACTCTATATAATGAGATGTAATGAGATGTGTCTTGAAGGGGTCCCCTGCCCACCTTATATAGTCCGGGAGGCAGGGTTACAAATTTGGAAACTAATCCTGCCCGGTTACAATTGCCATGGCTGGCCGGATAAGGATCCCTATTCTAACCGACCAGGATCTTGCTTGATCTCCAAGTTTGCTTTCCTTCCTTGCGTGGGATGCCGAGCAGATCGACTCGGCCACGCGTCGTCTTCTGGTGGGCCGGGCCCACTGGTCTGAGCCAGCCTAAGTCTAGCCGTAGGGGTATAGGGATTAATACCCCCAAAGCTAGTCCCCGAGCACTATGCATTGTGATGCGACACACCGTCTTGACCTTCTCCGAACAGTGAGGCTTGAGTTCTTGACGTCTCCGACCAGTCCAAACGTCATCCGAGCAGTTGTTGCAGGCGTCCGACCAGCTTCAAATACAGCCGACCACCGTTGTCGCCGGAGAAGTAGGTTGTCCGAAGAATGTATGGTGCTCTTGAGAAAAAGAAAAAGATATCTTTTCTGGTGAAGTGTGCCCACTTGTATTTCTGAAAAGAAATGTAAGCAGGAAAACAAAGCGTAGGGGCCAAAAAATAAGCATATTCACAGGAAGGTGAAGTGTGCCCACTTAGTCCCGAGCCTGATAATAGGTGACGTAGGCACGTGGTGCCAGGGTCTAAAATGAACCTTCTTAGAAACTTGATACCGAGATGCACCGACAGGTGCATCGTACCGATGTAGTCCCCGAGCTTGCTGGAAGACGAAGTATAAGCCTTGTAGCAAGGTCTAAAAAAGCGCTGATCTCTCAACTGTATGCGAGTTAAATTTCGCATGTAGCCGAGGAAACCAGACCTCAAGCTGTGGTCGAGGAGTGGTTGAAATAGTCCCCGAGCACAGCGTAAGTCGTGGTCGACGAGTCCCCGAGCATAGTCGGAGAGTGATCGACAAGTCCCCGTGCGTGATTGGGGAGTTTATTATGCTCGGTGATCTGAGATGGACTGTAGTCACCAGACCAGTCCCCGAGCGTCGTGTATCTCCAACACCTTTTTCTCTGTCATATTTTGTCTCACTTTCTCTCTCTTTTTTTTTTCAAAAATCTCCCTGATGTGACATGGCAGTCATGCTTTTATCTTGTCAATCACACTGTGGGCCGGCGTCTGTCAAGGCACGTCAGCGTGGGCCCTCCCGCGTTGTAACCGAGGGAGCACATTTACTGGCGCGGGTGCCGGTAAAAAGTGGAAACTATAAGGCATGTGCCACGTTTCACATGCACGATCCTCGAAAATCTCGGGGAGGTGGAACGACGTGGTTAATGGGATAAATAGCCGCTGTGCGGCCATTCCCCATTTACGCCCAATAGTCGCCTTTGCAAACCAATCGCCTTCCTCTTCCAGCCCGCATTCTTCATTCCAACTCCGCGGCCGCCATTAGCACACCTCGCCGCCGTTAGAAGCGACACACTCTCTGTCCACCAGCTGAGCCAAAACAAAGAGGCAAGAGAGGTAGAGGATGACCAAGACGGAGCCGCTGAAAAGGGCCGAGGTAATGACGAAGGAGTGGTGGAAGTCGAAGTCCACAGAATCGTCCATCAACGATCTCATCGGCCTATGGTGCTCCATGACAAGGAGCTCGAAGGCTGGAGAGCGTCGGACTCGGAAAGCTTCCCCGATCCCCAACCCGGTGAGATCGTTGTATTCGAGGATTTCTTCAAGAGGGGATTTGGGGTTCCTATTCATCCTTTCCTCCAAGGTCTTTGCCTTTACTATGAGATTGGGATTTGCAATCTGCATCCCAACTCAATCCTTCTCGTCTCCACCTTCATTCATCTCTGCGAAGCTTTTGGTGGATTTCTGCCACATTTCAATCTCTTTCGTTACATGTTCTGTCTTTGAAAGAAGGGGTCTAAGGGGGATCTCAGATCGCCGCTGGAGTGTACCTGACACTTCAGGACGAAATGAAGTCTGAGTACCTCAGCTGCCCCTGGAATACCTCCCTTGGTGATTGGTACAAGAAATGGTTCTATATTCGAGAAGAGCCCAACACCGCCACCCTTTGTGATGTTGGCTACATTCCGGAGAAAAGAGTCAGCTGGAACGAGAAACCTGAGTACGCCAAGCAGGTGAGGGAGCTCATGGAACTGCTCTCGTGGAATCGTCTGGACGGACCAGCCGTAGCCGGGAGCTTCATCAGTCGACGAGTGCAGCCTTGCCAGAAAAGGGTGCACGCCGGCTACGAGTACCAGGGCTCAGCAGATCAGACCAGAATGTGTCCGAACCGGCTGCACGAGGACGAGATCAAGCAGAGGATTGCGGAGCTGTTCAACCTGGCAGATCTGTCGTACCATCCTTTGAGTGTCATCATGCATGCGTACAAGCTCATCCAACCAGCTTCAAAGGTTTCTCTAGCATCTGTCTTTTGTGTCGATCGCATAGTTGATAAAAAACATATGTTATAAATCCTGTGGTCCTTGTGGTGTTAGGTGCACGGTGTTCAAAGGCACTTGCTATACATGTCCTTAGCACCCTGGATGGACCGCCCGAGGAGCGTGGAGCCCCCATCGCGGAACGTGCAGCAATGCTACGCTCACGTTGATGACAACGAGGAGGGAGATGGAGCACCAAGCACCAGGACAAACACCAGGAGCAGGATGGCTGATAAGCACCTAGTCGCCCCCAAACACTCGAAGAAGAGGCCTAGGAGCTCAGAAACCATGGGGGTGCCGGAGAATCCGACTAGCAAGTGTCATCGAATGATACAAAGCTGGTCGGATGAAGACGAAGAAGAAAACCCAGCCGCTGATCTGCTCACCCCTCGTCAAAGGAAGGGCGTAGAGCAGACAAGCCAAGAGGGGTCATCAAAACCAGCAATGACACCACCGCTGGGAATGCCGACGGCGTTCACTGCAGCTGCATCATCGGTGCCGCCACCAAGTGAGGGTGGCCAGAGCTCGTCTGGCCAGCAAGGGAGCCGGGGGCGATCGTGTCAGTGCGCATTCTCAGCCGCACATCGCCAGGCGGACATGTAAGTATCTGCACACTTCAGTAAGCATTAGTAGTAAAGGCAGATAGTAATAGGCATCATCAATTGTGCTTTTATCAAATTGTAACTTGGCGTCGATAGAGATCCCCGAGCAGCTCGCCGTCGGTGGAAGGCCATCATTCGGCCACCACAATGGCAACCAGCGAGCAGGCAACGCCAAGCGCCGACCCGATAGAGCAGACGACGGTGGAGACAGCCGCCGAGCAGAGGATATCCAAACAGGTGCCTCCTAAGGCACCGATCGTGGAAAACGTAGCAACAGAGGAGAGGCGAGTCCCTGAGCCCGGACAAGAAGCACCAGAGCAGTCTATGGCCACCCCGAGCACACAGGAGGGTGTTATACCCGATGTCACGGCTCGGGGGAAAACTCCGATGGTGTTGTCAGAGCCCGAGAGCAGCCTAGGGTATGCTGATGCCAAGGCTAGCCAATGACAGGAGGAGGCCAAAGCTGGCTAGCAGCAAGAATAGCCCAGGACTACCGATGCAGCGGAGTCTGATGACGATGACATCCTTGAAGAGATTTAGGGGCATCCCCAGGACGGTCGCCAACATGTGTATGTATGTCATCAACGTGGGGATCACTACATCTGCCATGAGGAAATCCCCACAGTTGACGAGACAAGAAAATTTGAGTTGGCTGCAAAGCGGCTTATAGCCAAAGTATAGGTAAGCTATTGTCTTATTCATTCTTAGACCAGTATCATGATGCATTTGCTTGAACGATACTGTGTTCGCCGTGCAGGATATCATGAAGACAGTGAAGTACCGTAAGCGGTGCTTTGACCAAATTGAACCAACGTTCAATGAGAACAAGGAGCTAGCAGCCGAGGTGGATCGGTTGCGCGAAAAGCTCGAGGCCGCTGAGAAGGGGAAGGCGGAGCTAGAGGCATCTCGATTCAATGCCGTCATCTAGCTCAGGCAGAAAGAGCATGAGAGGATAGGCAAGTTGTCTAGCAGTGTCTCCCCAAGCACTGAAAAGTGCTATTAATACATATTCTTGTACTGACTAGCCTGTCTGTAGGCCTGGCGAATGAGGTGGCTTGTCTTCGAGAAGACAACTCACGCGTGGTCAGAGAGTGCAACCGACCGATAGTAGTAAACAACCAGCTGGCACAAGACCACGCGCAGCTCTTGGAGCACTCCAGAAAGATGACCGAGGAGCTGAAGACGAAGAACCTAGAGCTAAACAGTAAGTGTTGGTTGTCTTGGTCTTACTGTGTCAGTTTAGTATGTTTCCATATGATACTTCCCTGAATGGAGTGCTGCTCTGCAGAATTAAAGTTGAACGCGAAAAAGCACCTCGAGGAGGTTATCAATGATCACGATGCCTGTTTAGCGAAGACTCTCGAGCTCGGGAAGGACTGGGATGTTTGGAAGGGTCGGTGCAACCAAATGGTGGGTGGTATCATGCCAGTGTTGGACTTGATCGACCCAGAGCTCTCGGCAACCGAGACCAGAGCACCGCTGCTTGGAGTAATCGACAAGTGCTAGCGTGCCTTGGGATGGCTCGATCAGTTCGTGAAGGAGGCCGGGGAATATGCGGGCACCCATGTGCTCAGCATAGTGTGTGCGCACTACCCGCTGATCGACTTCAAGCGCTTCGAGCTAGGGTATCCCAAGGAGATTGGCCCGAAGCAAGCAGATGAACTAAGGATCCAGTTGCTTGACTTGTTGGCTTCAATAATAGGCTACATCAAGGGATGTCGTCACCACCGGCGTAGGAGCCATCATCTTTGAATCAGCTACCGGGAGCTGCGGTCTCGACCAGCCAGTCCCCGGTGCCAGAATCTTCGTCTGCGGAGCTACCGGAGGCTGTGGTCTCGACCAGCCAGACCCTGGGGGCGCCAGCTTCCTCAGCCAAGGCGGCATCGCCACTGTCGAACGGTGAGACGACGAAGAGCAGTGTCCAGCCCGAGCCTCGAGCGCCGACCAGCCAGTAGCCTTTAGCTGTAGAAGGAAGAACAATTTTAGTTTATTGAAGACTTGTGCCTCATCAGGCAAGCCTGTAATAATGCACTGTTAAGACAATGTAAGCTTATTATGTTTTTGTATGAAAAACGTTTGAAGCTTGTATATTGTGTGGATGATAACTAAGTTAGAACGTATAATTGTTCTATTTTAGTTGTAGCAGTTAGGAGAGACGTCATCCTATTGAATCCGTATGGCCCTAGCCGGATCTTGGTCCGAGAGCACACAGGTCACACGTAAGAGCACACAGGTCAGACCAGGGAGCGCCCACCGACCACCGAGAGCATAGAGAGCGGGTCCCGTGCACGCGTGGGGAGAAGTCGGAGACGGGGCTGGCTTCGAGAACTCGAGAAAGAATAGTGGTCTGTCAACTGGTCTGTTATAAAACATTGATAAAAAGTAGTCTCCGGACAAACACATTAAGTGATCGAAAGAAAACATAGATGCTTTATTAAAATAATCAAAGTACAAAAGGGGTACATATCTTTCTCTTTCAGCGCTTCATGGGTAGAAATGCCTTAGCTTATCAATATGCCAGGAGTTGGGCAGCTCGGTGCCGTCTAGATAAGCCAGCCTGTAGGAAGTAGGCCGTGTAAGTTCTGTGACCTCAAATGGTCCCTCTCACGGTGATGAAAGCTTGTGCATGCCATCTTGATTCGTCTTCCACTTTAAGACTAGGTCACCGACCATGAAGAACCTCTCTTTGACATTCTTGTTGTAACACTTGCGTAGTACAACGAGGTACTTGGCAGTACGCACACATGAATCAAGCCGCCACTCCTCGAAGCAGTGTACCTCAAGTTCTCGTGACTCATCAGACCTATCCTTGTCAAAGTTCTCGACCCTTGGTGATCGAAAAGCGATGTCAGCAGGGAGCACCGCTTCTGCACCATAGACCATGAAGTAGGGAGAGGCGCCCGTATTGCGACTGGGCTGAGTTCGGAGACCCTAGACCACAACCGGTAGTTCCTTGAGCCATCTACCAGGCGCTTTCTTGTTTTCTCTATAGAGTCTTTTCTTCAATGCATCAAGGATCATACCGTTTGCCCTTTCTCTAGAATGCGCCACTGACACATACTTTACAACATGCTCCTTTCATCGCAAAAGTACCAGAATGTACTGCCAGTGAACTGAGTCCCCAGGTCTATGATGATGCTGTTGGGAAGGCCGAAACGGTGTATGATCTGGTCGAGGAATTCGACCACTTTTTCTGAGGACGCCTTGGTCAAGGGCATGTACTCAATCCACTTGGAGAACTTGTCGATCATCACGAACACGCATTTGAAATTTCTAGGGGCCGGCTTAAAGGGCCCAATCATATCCAGTCCCTAGCACGCAAAGGGCCAGGAGGCTAGTATGGTCTAGATCTCATGTGCCGGTACATGTATGCATTTCACGAAAAACTAACACCCGTCATAGTGGCGTACCAGCTTCTCTGCATCGGCCACTACGGATAGCCAGTAGAATCCTGCTCGAAAAGCTTTATCGACCAGGGTTCGAGAGGCGGCGTGATTGCCACAGGTGCCACTGTGAATTTCTTCGAGCAGTTCAACGCTTGCCTCCTGAGTGATGCACTTCATCAAGAGTTCTTCCTTCGCATTCTTGCTCATGAGGATGCCATCGACCAGTATATATTGTTTGCTATGGTGCATAAGGCGCTCATTCTCTATTCGGTCAGTATAACCGGTTCCATCCTATAGATACTTGATAAAGGGTACCCTCCAGTCACTATTATCAGTGGTCGAAGGCAAAGTATGAGTGGTCGGAGAGGGTTCCGTAGTGATCGGAGGAGGAACCGTGGCCACCAGTTGCTGGTCTGGGGGCTTTTCGACCACGTGATCTTCTTCTTCCTTGATTGACGGGTTCATAAGATCTTCGACGAACACGCCATGTGGGAATTTGGCTTAGGATGACCCTAACTTAGACAACTCATCGGCTGCTTTGTTTTTATCCCGAACCACATGCGTGTATTCGATGCCGTAGAACTTGCCTTCCAACTTTCTGATTTCCTTGCAGTAAGCATCCATCTTCTCGCTAGTCATGTCCCAGTCTTTATTAAGCTGGTTTATGACTAGGGCCGAGTTGCCATAGACATACAGGCGCTTGACACCAAGCTCGACCACAATCTGCATGCCATGGAGACAGGCCTCGTATTCTGCAGTATTATTAGATGCGGGGAAATGAAGCCTGAGGACGTACCAGAGTTTGTCTTTATTTGGTGAAATGAAGAGCACGCCTGCTCCTGCGCCATCAATTTTGAGGGAACCATCAAAATACATCTTCTAGTATTCGATTAGTCCCTGATCGAGAGGTGCGCTTAGGTCTGTCCATTCAACTATAAAATCGACTAGGGCCTGGGACTTAATAGTCATACGACTCTGGAACTCTAGGGAGTTGGGGCATAATTCCATTGCCTACTTGACAATGCATCCATTAGCGTCCTTGTTCTGGATGATGTCCCCAAGCGGAAAATTGGTCTTGACCACCACCCGATATCCGTCGAAGTAATGTTTCAACTTTCGGGATGTAAGCAGGATGGCGTAGATCAGCTTCTGAATTTGAGGGTACCTAGATTTGGACTCATTGAGTACTTCACTGATGAAGTAAATAGGGCGCTAGACTTTATAAATGTGGACGGGTTCCTCACGCTCAACTACGATGACTGTAGAGACCACGCGATCAGTGGCCGCAACATAGAGGAAAAGGACATCGTCTTTCTGAGGAGTAGTAAGGACTGGAGGAGAGGTAAGGAACTCTTTTAGCTGTGTGAAGGCAGTGTCTACCTTCTCCATCTAGACAAACTTCTCTGATGCCTTAAGCAATTTGAAGAAAGGCAGGCCCTTCTCGCTGAGTCGTGAGATGAAGCAGCTGAGGGTGGCTATACATCCAGTGAGTTTCTGGATATCCTTAACGTTTTTTGGGGGCTGCATATCCAGAATAGCCTTAACCTTAGTTGGATTGGGGTGTATGCCATCGTGACTGATGATGTTACCTAGCAATATACCAGACAGGACTCCGAAGATACACTTCTTAGGATTAAGCTTCCATTGGTACTCGTTAAGAGCCGTGAAAATCCGCTGGAGATTGTCGACCAAGGTATGGGCCTCCCTTGTTTTTACAACCACATCATCGACGTAGGCTTCGATAAGGTCATCCTTTATCTCATTTTGGAGACAATTCTAGATGGCGCACTGGTATGTGGCCCCCATGTTCTTGAGCCCGAATGACATTGTTGTGTAGTAGTAGGCGCCGAAAGGCATGATGAAGGATGTTTTGATCTGGTTGTCCTTGTTGAGAGCGATCTGGTGATAACTAGAGTAGCAATCGAGAAAGGACAGTAGCTCGTAGCCGGCTGTTGAGTCAACGACCTCATCTATGCGAGGTAAGCCAAAGGGGTCTTTAGAGCAGTGTTTGTTGAGATCAGTATAATCGACACACATTCTCCATTCATTATTCTTTTTGCATACAAGCACTGGGTTGGCTAACAACTCTAGGTGATACACTTCTTTGATAAATCCAGCTGCTAAAAGCTGTGTAACTTTTTCCCTAATAGCCTCCTTTTTGTCATGAGCGAATCGTCATAGCTTCTGCTTGATGGGTTTGGCGGTCTTCGAGACATTCAAGGAGTGCTCGATCAGGTGCCGAGGTACACCGAGCATGTCTGCGGGTTTCCACGCGAACACGCTTACATTGTCCCTAAGAAACCTGAGGAGCGCGTCTTCCTATTTGGGATCCAGATTGGCCCCGATAAGGGCCGTCTTGCTAGAATCGCCGTCGACCAGCTGGATCTCCTTATGGTCCTTGGACTTAATGCTCTTGCGCGGGGCTTGCAGCTTTGGGATCTCCCGGTGGTCGCCAGGAATCTTGGTGGCATCGACCAAGGTCTGCTCCATGCGGATCGAGAGGTCGGTGGCTTCAGCCACTTTGAAACTTTCCTCTTCACAAGTATAGGCAGTGTATACATTGCCTCTGAGAGTGAGGACACCGTGCTCGGTAGGCATTTTGAGCACCAGATATGAGTAGTGTGGCATGGCCATGAATTTGGTGAGCGTCGGTCGACCAACGATGGCGTGGTAGGTGCCATCAAAGTCCGCGACCATGAAGTTGACGTAGTCAGTGCGGAAGTGTTCTACAGTCCCAAACTGCATAGGAAGCGTGATCTTCCCGAGAGGCATAGAGCTCTATCCGGGGAGAACACCGCAAAACTATGCCCCGTAGGGTTTGAGATCAGCCTGGCTCAGTTTTAGAGCGTGCATGCTATTGCAAAATAGAATGTCGATGGAACTGCCACCGTCTATGAGGACCCTCTTGAACCGGACGTTGTTGATGCAGGGATCGAGGACGAGGGGAAATCGACCAGGTTTAGGAATTACGGCCCACCGGTCTTCACGGTTAAAGGAGATTTCTCGGTGAGACCAGGCTAGAAACCTGGGATCGGTGATGAGGTCGTCGGCGTTGGTGATGCTCATGCAAGCCCGTTTGAGCAGTTTGCGCTCGCGTTTGGACTCCGGAGATACCTTTTCGCCGAAGATGGAGTGGACGGTTTTGGTGGGAGCGACGTATTGATGGTGAGGATCTCTGTCCTGTTCGTCATTGTCGCTATTACCATCTCGTCGTTGTGCGTCGACGTCGGCCCTTGCAGCGTCGTCGGTAGCTAGCTGCTTGGAGTAGATGTTCTTGAGGAAGCGACAATTCTCCATGGTGTGATTGGATTTGGGATGAAGCTGGCAGGGACCCTTCAGGGCCTTGTTGTAGTCGTCCTAGTAGTCACAGTGACCACTTGGCTTCTTAACCGCGTTGACTTCATGATCGTCCTCGTGGGGACGCTTGCCTCTGTAGGCATCGTGGCGGTCACGCCGCCGATCACGGTTGTCTCGGTGGTCGCGGTTGTCGTTGCGCCGATCATGATGGTTGCGGTTGTCGTTCCGACCATAGTCATCACGGTTGTCGTCACGGCGCGGTGGGTGTTCGAGGCATGATGGCCCTCCCACATCTTCCTTGATTATCTTTTCAGCGTCATCTGCGTCCGCGTAGTTTTTGGCAGTGGCGAGCAACTCGGAGACCGTGGTCGGCCGTTTTTGGAGCAGCTTGCTTCTGAGGGCGTCGTGGTGATGGAGGCCCTTGATGAAGGCCGAGACTGCCTCGTCATGAGAGATCTTGGGGATCTTGAGGCGCATATCCGAGAAGCGTTGGATGTAGTCGCGTAGCGGCTCGTCCTTGCAGTCATGTATGCTCTCGAGGTCGTACTTATTGCCTGGCTGGTCACATGTGGCGATGAAGTTGTCGATGAAGGCCTGCTTGAGTTGTGCCTAGCTATCGAACTGGTTCTCCGGCAGGCTCAAGAGCCATTGATGACCTGCTTGATCAAGAACAACTGGAAGATAATTAGCCATTACGTGTTCATCGCCCGAAGCTGATCGGATGATGATCTCATAAAGTGTGATCCAGTTCTCGGGGTTCTCCTTGCCGTCGTGCTTCCTGAGCTTTTTGAGCTTAAAGTTCTTCGGCCATACGACTTGTCGGAGATAAGAAGTGAACTGTTTTAGGCCGGGAGGACCGTGCTTAGTGTCGTATTCGATGCGACAGACGTTTTCATAAGCTTAACGGTCATTAGCGCGGCTGAGGATGCGACTGCGGGCGTCACGCGGAGGGAGTTGCTGGTGGAGATCGTAGTTGGGGTCTTGATTCACTTCCTGATCTCGATTACTGCGGCGATTGCGGTTGTTATCCCAACGACCACGACCACCTCCGTGAGCACCGTCACCGTTGCCACCGCTATGACCACCGCCGCTGCCGCTGCCATCGCCACCGTCTCGAGGGTTGACTAGGGGTGGACCATTGCACGGATTAGATGGTTGTTGGCGACTTGGGTGTTCTGAAACGCGATGACTCTGGCTAGATGCAATTGATGTGCTCGAGGTAATCTGAACTCGTTTGGCTAGCTCAATGGTTTGGCCCATAGTAGCGATCAGATGTGCACGAATGTCTTCACAGACCTGCTAGATTTCTGGTTAGTTAGGTAAGCGGTCCAAGTTGGCCATGGTGACAGCTATGTTGGCACTTGGAGTCCTGAAAACTTGCCGCTCGCCAACCCTATCAAAGGCGTTGGTTAGATCTCTAGGTCAAGGTCCCCTTCGACGCTCTTCTTCTTTAGTCTCCTGGTGACGGCATTCGGTGTGGCCGGCGTTGCGCAGTTCGCGAAGCTGCCGTTGCTCGTCAGTTTCTCCCTCGATTGCGTGCTCGTCATTACTAACGTTGAGCACCATGTCGCCACGTCTCGGTGGGAACCTTGGGAACTGAGAGAAACCCGGAGGGTACGGTAATAGATCCAGATCGTATCCGTCGTCTTCGAGGTGTTCAACCTCGGTATGGACAGAGTGTGTAGATCCAGTACTGGAGTCGCCATCCTCAAGAAGTGTATGAACCAAACCTTCATGATTCTCTCGGATACTGACCATGTTGATGGCGTTGCCTAGTGACGATCGAGGTATATCTAGGAAGTACAAATCTAAAACATGGTCTCGCTCCATGGGACCCATGAATAGATGAGGTGTACGATACACGTACTCGGAAGCAACATTTCTCAGGCCATATGGGAGGGCCTGGCAATCCTCCGTCAGGGCTTGGTACTCAGAGAGCCTGAGGCCGGGTGTAGGAACCGGGTGAAGGCGTACCATATGTCCTTTGGGAGTAGCAGTGACCACTAGATCTATATCTAGCCGTGTTGGACGGTGAACCCGAACTGGTTGGGTAGATCTGTTGTGGTGAAGAAGTACCTGCTTGGTAGATTGATTTTGGATCGAATCTACCAAAGTCAGGGTTTGCGAGAGCTTGTGGCCGACTTGGTCGATAGCTTCGATCAGGTCGGTGTTGTCGATCATCCTCCCTTTGTAGCGGGGAAGTGGTCGATGAGTTGTCAGCGTGGTCGGAGCCGTAGCCAGCATGATCGAAGTTGTAGCCGATGAAGATGTGGTCAACGCAGATTGGATCTACGCCTCCTCCGTGGTAGTGGCGGTGAAGCTGTTGACGCCGGTGGTCTAGGTGATCTGGCCAACGGTGAACGAGAGACCGTCTACCACAGCCGCGAAGTCGGGGATGATGACCATCTTGCTCACCTAGGAAGCTATACGCACACCCCCTACCTGGCACGCCACTGTCGATGAAATGTGGTCGGCAGTCTACCTAGGTCTATGCCCAAGATAGTAGATTGTTGGTAGACAGGTGCGCAAGCTACGAACTAGATGATGACACAAGACAAACACAAGGATTTATCCAGGTTCGGCCGCCGTGAGGGCGTAATACCTAAGTCCTGCGTCAGATTGTATTGCTCTGTATAATGAGATGTGTCTTGAAGGGGGTATCCTGCCCACCTTATATAGTCTGGGAGGCAGGTTTACAAATCTGGAAACTAATCCTGCCCGGTTACAATTGCCATAGCTGGCCAGATAAGGATTCCTATTCTAACCGACTAGGATCTTGCTTGATCTCCAAGTTTGCTTTCCTTCCTTGCGTGGGACGCCGAGCAGATCAACTGGGCCAAGTGTCGTCTTCTGGTGAGCCGGGCCCACTGGTCTGAGCCAGCCCAAATCTAGCCATAGGGGTATAGGGGGTTAATACCCCACACTCGGCAAAATATTTTTTTCACTTTTGCCCTCCAAACTTTTTTTGTTGTCCTCATACAGGACCTAGAACTACATGTTCAAATTTGGCACATTTATTGATCTGTTTGATATATTTAGTTATTTTATTTCATTTAATTGAATTTTTAGGATAAGTCAAATTTGAATTTCAAGTGATTTGAATAATGAAAAAAATGAATGAAAAATGATATTCATGTTACTAAGGTTAGAATAATGTTAAATCCGGGGAATGAAAGGAAATTTTGAACATCTTGTTCATGAAACATGACCACAAACTTGTGGGTGAATTGTTTTAAAATTCAATAAAAAACAAACAAAGTCAGAAAATCATGAAATTTGTCAAGATGTCATGATATCATATGTGGAGGCTGTGGTAAAAAATTGAGAAGGTTTCGCATAAGTCTTCACGGCAGTTGCTTTCAAAACGAAGCATCTTCGAAGAAGATTCATAGAGTTGAGAAGGATCCGGTAAGATTTGAGCACATGCGAAGTCATGGCGTCGCTACGGGTCTACCTCCGCCACCTGGGCTATTCGCTCCACCTCCATCTCCTCATGCAACTACTCCTGTGAGTATGAATGTTTTAGTTTGTATGTTCATGCTTAGGGTCAAACCACAACATTACTTGGAACCTAGTGAAGTATGAATGTTTTAGTCATGTATGGTATATATTTATCTTGTTTCACACATGCAATCTCTTCCCATTTGTGTAGAATCAATCGGCGGCATCGAATGATGTGTCTCGTCACCTCGGAGAGTCGTCGGGATCGAATCTTGGGCCTCGTCAGTCGCCACGATTGCACTTGTGATATATTTGTGGTTCACTTGGTGATGCACTCGGATTACTTGTGGTGATGATACTTGTGCTTGTGATGCTCCTGTGATGTGATATACTTGTGGTTTGGGATGATTATTTGTGACTTGTGATATGTGAACTACCTGTGATGGTTATTGTGGTTGTTGTGTACATGTGATGCTTATTTGATATATGTAATGTTTGCATGGTTGGAACACAATAAAAAAATAAAATATGCTGTTTTTGGTCACTTTGCTGAGTGCCAAGGCCAAGGCACTCGGCAAAGGGACCAATTCTGGGCACCTAGGAACCTCATTTGTCGAGTGTCATGGCTTTGCCGAGTGTTATGACCATGACACTCGGCAAAGCTCATGCATTTGTCGAGTGTCGTTGACTTCGGCACTCGGCAAAATCGCCGTCACCATCGCCCTCGCCGTCATGGCAACTTTTCTTTGCCGAGGATCGGTACGGCACTCGGCAAAGAAGGCTTTGCCATCAATTTTTTTAGCGACTGTCATATGCCGAGTGTGGCACTCGGCAAAGCCTTTGCCGAGTGCATTTGGGGCCAGGCACTCGGCAAAGCAACTGATTCCAGTAGTGGTGGCTACCGGCCTCTATGTTGTGGTCTTACACAATAGAAGTGGTCATTCATGTTTGCCTCTGTAAATTGCGGGAAAACAAGAAAAAGGGCATGCGAGCAGTGAACCTCTGGTTGTTGAGAACATCGATCTACTTTTGTGGTGGTGGTGCTTGTGGTCGTCGATGAGCTGCCCTCCACCTCTTGCCAACACGACACAGTTAGCCAACTTAGCGCATTAGAGAGGTCATGCTCCCGAGAATCCTAGCCCCCGTGTCCCACCTTAGGTTATTGGACGAGACCACCATGGGACCCCTGTTAGAACCGTGGATCCCATTAAGCAGCTCGCTCACGCGCGCGCTCGCAAATCGTAGCCATTGCCCACTTGCATGGCAGCCAAGGTAAGAGGAGGTCTCTGTGCGTCGGCTTTTGCAGCAGTGGATTGTGGCCAGTAGCCCACATAGCACGCTCATGATTCTAGCCCCCTCACATGTCACTTGACGTCAAGGAGGCCTCTCATGCTCCACCACCACAAGCATGCCACCCTCGACCGTGCCCTTGTCGTGCATGTGCGTAGTGCTACCGCCTTGGATTGTTCACAGCATCCAAGCATGCTGTGTGTCGCTATCTCCGGTCATGCCCCGCCACCACCCTCGATCGTGTTACTGGATTTGTGTCCCTCAGCCAATGTAGGGAGAGGAGGGGGCACCGGTGCCAAACTGTATGAGTGAGCGAGGGGGATATCAAGTATGTGAGAGTGGAAGGGAAGGAAAGAGTAGAGAGTGAGAATGGGGGGTGGTTAGGCAGGAGATAAGTGACTAGGGTTTGCTACGACGGCCTAACAAGGTGGACTAGGTGATGTATAGTGGGCTTTGAGGTTATATTTAGAGACAA
This sequence comes from Saccharum hybrid cultivar R570, assembly GCA_038087645.1. Classification (NCBI taxonomy): domain Eukaryota; kingdom Viridiplantae; phylum Streptophyta; class Magnoliopsida; order Poales; family Poaceae; genus Saccharum; species Saccharum hybrid cultivar. The sequence goes on along the minus strand of JAQSUU010000347.1, from coordinate 7,256,059 downwards.
ATCTTTTAAGAGACTCGTCTATGTAGATTGCCCTTTTTATTTATAATTTATTTCCCCAAATGGTGGTTGTACAAAGTGTCTTTGTAATTGGCTGACCGCTTCTGAAAATCAAAGGAGCTGTCAACTAAAATCATTTTGGAGAGCAAATTTAGGGGAACTTTCGGAGATCCTCTCTTATGGTCTTATCAGTACTCTCCTCCGTTCCAAATTATAAGTCGCTTTGACTTTTTTAGTACTCCCTACGTCCAGGAAAGAATGCAACTGTAGGTTGCGTGGCAATAAAAGTAGTTCACATTTAACTAAATTTCTAGTGAATAATATTCATATTTATGGCTCTAAATCAATTTATTATAAAATACATTTCATAATTAATCTAATGATATTTATTTGATATCATTAATATTGATACCTTTTTTTATCTATAATTGGTCAAATTCAAGATACTAAAACGTGACAATGTGCTAAAATTGCATTCTTTCTTGGACGGAGGGATTATCTAGACATACGTTATATTTATATGCATATAGCAAAAAAATGTACTAAAAAAATCAAAGCGACTTATAATTTGGAATGGAGGGATTAGTACAGTTTGTGTGCTCCTCCATTCCAAAACACTAATACTCTGGTGCTGCCGTCCGTACGAGCATGTTCGTCCGGATGACCCATTCCTATTCCCGAGCTAGCACAACGACCGGGCCCAACAGCTGACAGAAATCCTCAATGCCTTGCTTCGCTCGTCGCCGCTTACGCGTCATTCACCCACCCCAAGCCGCCACATGGCGGCGCTCACATCCCGTGTCGAGCCGCGCCACATTTGCTGCCATGTCATGGTCTATATCCCTGCTACACTCGCTCCACCTCATCGCACCGTGCCCAGTCCCCACCCCTGTGCACGGTGCCCCATCCCTCGCATGGTCTAGGTGCTGCTGATGCCGTCGTTCCCCACCAGGAAGTCGTGCCCGCTGTCGACGCCGGGTGCCACCGTGACGCTTGACCTCAGCTCACGACATCACGAGATTTGGAGTGGCTAGACCCAGAGCGGGCTTCTCTTGCGGCACCTTGCGCTCGCTTCCTTCCTCGGATGTTGCAAGCGTATGTTTTAAGTATTTTAGATGTTTTAGAGGTAAGTTGCAAGTGTTCTGTATGGATGTTGCAAAGTAGATCGGAATATTGCATATGTTGGAATTGGTGTACATGTATGTTGCAAATGTCTATTTCCAATGTTTCATCTGTTTTTTCAGACGCATGCTGAAAATGTGTTTATCTGGATGTTACATATGTTTCACATATATGTTGCAAGTGTTTTATTTGGATGTTGCGTATGTTTTGCAATGGTTTTCAAGTGTTTTTCAGGTATTTTGTGAGTGTTTCATACGCACATTTCAAATGTTTCGTCTGCCTTTAGACATATGTTTCAAATGCTATATCTAGATATTTTAAAAGTAGATCGGGGTGTTTTGCACATGTTGCAGCTGCCAGGGGCACGAGGTGTCATGCGGGACGCAGACACCACGTGTGGCCGGGCGGGGGCACAGACGCCGCGTCGGGGTCGGGTGGGATGCAGACGCCACGTGGGGTTAGGCCATACGTGAAGTGTAGGTGTGGCAGACCAGGCAGTCAAGGGTGTATGGACGGGTTAGCGTCCGAACGTCCAGACGCTAGCCATGCCCATTCCACAAAGTCCAAAAGTCCAAACAACCGGGAGTGCACGTCGCCTATCGGTCTATGTGGTCCCCAAAAGCCTCATTTATCAGTTCAAACTGGGCCTTGTTTGCTTCATAGTTATTAGGACCGGACCGAACTGGCGGTCCGACTGGTAAAAGACCAAACCAGAGAGTGTAGCGGTGCAGTTTGATTTAAAGACTGTCCACGCAATCGAATCGGTAAAAATTGGTTGAACCGACCCATTTTTGTGGAACTAGTGAACCAGCCGGTTCCATATTGGACCCGACGACTCTTGCATGCGTTCACATATTCTGGCTCGCTGGTGGCGCCCGTGCATGTGGTCTGTGCACCGGCAGAGCCAGGGGGCTGGCAGGGGCCATGGCCCCCCCAACATCACAGCAAACCATTTATATGTAATATATAATTTGATAATCTATATTAGAAAGATATAATAAAAGTTTTATCATATATTTTTTGATGACTTCTGGACAACAAAATCACATAAATTTGTATTTTATCTTTGGATGAGGCCATCCAGGATGTAAAAATTCAAATAAATAAGCTACACTTAGTTATTTTATGGTTGAAACTCTTCGATTGCCCCCCCTTTCGATGATTTCTGGCTCCGCCACTGGGTCTGATGTGAACTAGGGTTCCCGATCTTCCGAAAGGTTCTGATAACTCTCGATTTGGTGGAGTCACTCTTGACGGTGACTTGTTTCGACGATTCCCGTTGATTTCGAGCAGCTTTTGACGTAGGACCACTTGGGTTGGCTTCCATATCAAATAAGCTTTTCATACATATATGGATCATCAAAAACGGAGTCCAGACGCGTCCTGGGTGACCAGTTCAAGGCAGACTAGTCCTGAACTGCGAGGCAGACTCGAACTCAACTTGGTTTGGTCCTCCATCTTTATCCGGGCGCCCTCGCTGGTCCTCCACGCCTCCAAGCCCTCCTCCATGTGTCTCCTGGACCTCTCCTTCATTCCTAAGCATAATATAATCATTAGGTAGCAATCTATTCTCAAAATCATATAAAGAGTTACTTAGGAACGAGCTCACCTCTAAATTTAATTGACGCGCGCGAGCTCTAGTGATTGGACCTTGAATGTCCAGCAGTGGATCATTGTGTGTATGTGAAGTTGTGATGTCCTCATCATCCTCCCCCTCTTGAATTGGATTCGTCCTCGACACCAACTCATCTTTGTCTCCCAAATATGGCTTCAAATCTGAAATGTTAAAGGTGGGACTAACCCCAAATTCGGGGGGTAACTCAAGCTTATATGCATTATCATTAATCTTCTCAACAATTTTAAATGGACCATCAGCTCTAGGCATCAACTTAGACTTTCTCAAATCTGGAAATCTATCCTTTCTCAAGTGCAACCAAACCAAATCACCCGGTTCAAGCTTAACTTCTTGTCTACCTTTACTGCCAGCAATTCTATACTTTTCAGTCATTTTTTCAATGTTGTGCTTAGTTGTTTCATGCATTTGCAAAATAAAATCAGCACGTTCCTTAGCATCAACATGAATTCTCTCACTAGTAGGCAGAGGCAAAATATCAATTGGAGCACAGGGATTGAATCCATACACTACCTGAAAAGGACTTACCTTGGTGGTAGAATGTGTTGCCCGATTGTAAGCAAACTCCACATGAGGCAAACATTCTTCCCACATCTTCAAATTTTTCTTCAGAATAGCTCTCAACATGGCACCCAAAGTGCGGTTAACTACCTCTGTTTGCCCATCGGTTTGTGGGTGACAAGTTATAGAAAACAACAGTTTTGTACCCAACTTATTCCATAGAGTGCGCCAAAAGTGACTCAGAAATTTAGCGTCGCGATCTGAAACAATAGTAGAAGGCATACCATGCAAACGAACAATCTCTTTGAAAAAGAGGTCAGCAATATGAATAGCATCATCACTTTTATGACATGGTATAAAGTGTGCCATCTTAGAAAATCGATTCACCACAACAAAAATGATATCCCTCCCCCTCTTAGTCTTAGGCAATCTCAAAACAAAATCCATAGAAATATCTGCCCAAGGAATAGAAGGAACAGGAAGAGGCATATACAAACCATGTGGATTCAAGCGAGGCTTAGCTTTTTGACATGTGGTACAGTGTGCCATGAATTGCTCAACATCTCTCTTCATCTTTGGCCAAAAGAAGTGTGTGGCCAAAACATCCTCCATCTTCTTAGCACCAAAATGTCCCATCAACCCTCCTCCATGCGCTTCCCGCATCAACAAAAGACGAACAGATCCTACTGGAATGCATAGGCGGTTAGCTCTAAACACAAATCCATCATTGACCACAAACTTATTCCATGAACGTCCCCCTTTGCAATTCAGCAACACATCTTTAAAATCAGGATCAAGCGCATATTATTCTTTTACTGTTTCAAGTCCAAAAATTCTACATTCAAGTTGGGACAGCAAAGTGTATCGCCTAGACAAAGCATCTGCAATCACATTATCCTTCCCTTTCTTGTGTTTGAAAACATAAGGAAAAGATTCAATAAATTCAACCCACTTAGCATGTCTACGATTCAGATTATGTTGTGAATGAAGATACTTAAGCGATTCATGATCCGAATGAATAACAAATTCTTTAGGCCACAAATAATGATGCCACGTCTCTAAAGAACGTACAAGAGCATACAATTCCTTATCATATGTGGAGTAATTCAAAATAGGGCTATGCAATTTTTCGCTAAAGTATGCAATGGGCTTACCATCTTGCATCAAAACACCTCCAATGCCAACTCCACTAGCATCACATTCTAGCTCAAAAGTCTTACCAAAATTTGGAAGTTGTAGCAATGGTGCATGTGTAAGCTTGCCCTTCAAAGTGTCTAAGGATGCCTCTTGTGCCCTTCCCCAATGAAACACCACACCCTTCTTTGTCAACTCGTGTAAAGGGGCAGCAATGGTGCTGAAATCCTTGACGAAGCGGCGGTAAAATCCTGTAAGACCAAGAAAACTCCTCACCTGTGTGATGGATTGGGGAACCAGCCAGCTCTTAATGGCTTCAATCTTTGCCTCATCCACCTCAATTCCTGTGGAGTAACAACATAGCCAAGAAAAGAGACTCAATCCGTGCAAAAGATGCACTTCTCAAGGTTACCAAATAAACGTGCCTCGCGTAAGGCATTAAAAACAGCACGTAAGTGATCCATATGTTCATCCAAAGACTTGCTATAAATTAAGATATCATCAAAGTAAACTACCACAAATCGACCAATGAAAGCTCTTAAAACCTCATTCATTAGGCGCATGAATGTACTAGTGCATTAGTCAACCCAAAAGGCATTACTAACCATTCATACAATCTGAATTTAGTTTTGAAAGCTGTTTTCCATTCATCTCCAAGTTTCATTCTAATTTGGTGGTAGCCACTACGCAAATCAATCTTTGTGAAAATTATAGAGCCACATAATTCATCAAGCATGTCATCAAGCCTAGGAATAGGGTGACGATATCGAATGGTAATATTATTAATGGCTCTACAATCAACACACATACGTCAAGAACCATCTTTCTTAGGAACCAAAATTACAGGAACGGCACAAGGGCTAAGGCTTTCACATACATACCCACGGTCCAAAAGCTCTTGGACTTGCCGCTGAATTTCCTTAGTCTCCTCGGGGTTGGTTCAATAAGTAGCGCGGTTTGGCAATGATGCTCCCGGAATCAAATCAATTTGATGCTCTATCCCTCTCATAGGTGGAAGCCCCGGGGGTATCTCAGCTGGAAAAATGTCCTCATACTCCTACAAAAGGTTAGTGACAGCAGGCGGTACCGAGCTAACATCATCATCTAGAGAAAACAAGGCTCGTTTGCAAACCAAAGTATAGCATACATCGTCATCAGAAATTTCAGCAAGGTCACTTTTTCTTGCAAGCATAACAACACCCTTCAATTTAATTCCCTGAGCCTGAACATTAGGTGCTAACTTCTCCTGTTTAGGTGGGTAAATATAATTTACTACTTGCTGATTTTTAGATTTAACCTCATGCAAACTAGCAGTTCGTGCTTTATCATGTTGTACAATTTCAGCTGGGGTCAAGGGAACCAAAGTAACTTTCTTTCTTTTATGCACAAAAGTGTATGTATTACTTCTACCATGGTGTGTAGCATCTTTATCAAATTCCCAAGGACGACCCAATAAAAGTGAACAAGCTTCCATAGGTACTACATCACAATCAACAGAATCAACATAGGTACCAATGGAAAAAGAGACTCTGCAAGTTTGTGTTACCTTAGCTTTACCTGAATCATTCAACCACTGAATATGGTACGGATGGGGGTATGGTCGTGTGGTCAAGCCAAGCTTCTTGACCAAATCTGTACTCACCAAGTTATTACAGCTACCTCCATCAATGATGACACGTGCTCGTCGATTGTTGATAACGAAGAAAATCTGGAATAAATTGTGTCGTTGCAGCTTCTCAGGTTGTTGTACCTGTGCGCTAAGCACTCACTGCACAATGATGTTCATGTAGGCAGCCGTGTCTTCGCTCCCAAAGACTTCGCCGTCCTCCTAAATAGCTTGTTCTTGATCCTCATCATCTTCAATGTCAGAGGTGCTGATGTACCCATAGTCTATAGCAATGTATGCTCGCTGACTAGGGCACTCCCGCTGCATATGCCCAAATCCATGGCAGCGGTGGCACTGAATGCCAGGAGTGCGTCCCGTTGAGGCGATGGAGGATGCACTCTTCGAAGGTTCCTGCACATAATTTTTACCTGAACCGGAAGGTCGTGGAGAAGACGATTTGACTCCAGACTTATCCTTGCTCGCTGGTGGGTGCATCCGATAGGAAGATGCCTTAGGAAGCCCCGAAGATCGCAGTGTGTATGTGGTGCCAACCATGTTCTTGCCCTGCAAATCACGCCCCTGCAACTCCTTCTCTGCAAGCGTAGCAAACTGAAACAACTAGTTGACAGTGTTAAATTCCTTATAATCAACTATGTCCTGAATTTCATGCCTCAAACCCGAATAAAAACGAACAATAGAATCCTCGGGCCCCTCCACTATGCCACAACGCATCAATCCTTTCTGAAGGTCACCATAGTAATCCTGCACAGCTTTATTTCCCTGTTCTAAGCGCATCAATTTCTTACGGAGGTCTCTATGATATGATGGTGGCACAAATCTATCACGCATAGCAACCTTATGCTCTTCCCAGGTACTAGGTGTCGCATTCTCTGCAGCTAAACCAGTCCACCAAATGATAGCAAAATCTGTAAACTCACTAGTGGCTTGTCTAACCCTATGTTCCTCAGGCACTAGGTGGGAACTAAATTTCTGCTCGACTATCATCTCTCAATCAAGGTATCCCTCAGCATCATAATGGCCCGAAAAGGAGGGTATTTTAAATTTAACCTTAGCATAAGGATCATCGGGAGCACGATTATGATTACCTTGGTGGCGGTTGAAGTGTTGAGCGCCACCCATACCTGTGGCGTTTGTGCGTAGACGATGGCGTAATCTGTTTTGTCTTGTTGCGGCTTGATCAACATTACCATCGGCGTCATATACTGCATCCTCGAGTCCTCCGATGTTGCTGCCATCATGGACTTCTTGGTCGGGTGGCGGCTGCACTTCCAAGGCAGCTACCCTGTCGGTTACTGCGGACAAACATTTGTCCAATCTCTCAAGGGTGTTGCCGAGCTTGAGGTCAATGAGCGCGTCGGTGACAGCCTTGGCTATTGCCTCAGTCATCTCCCTCTGAGCATTATCTACAATAGATTGTAGTTGGTCTTAGCTGACGCACTCCGACCAGTCTTTGGGCGCCATATCCTCACCGTCACCTGGCATTGTAGACACAAAACAGGAACAAACAGTGAAAGTTATCCCTAATAATCTACTACGTAGGTGAAGTAGTGCCTCTCAAGATTGCAGCAAAAGGAGACCCCTTCTCAAGCTCTTACAAGGTTCTTACCAGCAAGGTTAAGGATACCTGGAAGGCGTAGCACTGCGATTACAGGGGTCAAAACTTATACTGCCTCAAAGAAGTATGTGGAGTTAAGGCAAGCAGGCCAAATATATGAGTGGAACACAATTCAAAAACAGAAAGTAATGCTGAATTATAGTTCTAAATACTTGCTCTCGTTGCTGGTCTAACGTGTTCCAAATATCAGATGTGTGATAACAAAATAGAGAAACAAGTATGATGGATAGCAAGAGTAATAGGAAACAAACACAAGATAGTACATGCCCACAATATAACAAATTGTCTCCTCTATGTGCTCCTCTAAATATTGTTCCTCTTTTGCCCCTCTCAATTTTTCTATTTTTTGGGCTGTCGTTGTTTTTTTGGGAACTTTCAACTTTTTTTAAAATTTTTTTTGATATTTTTTCTTGACTTAGGAGCACACAAGAAGTAACCACAAAAAATTTGAGCTGAAACCAGTAAAAGGCGTGGCCTATGGAAATTTCAGAAGATGGGTCCAAAATTGAGGAAAAGCTTGTGACCAGAAAAAGAGGATCTTGTGACCAGTTTTTGGTCAAAATAAAATTTTTGAACCCCGACAAAACGGGAGATGGACGGATCCAAAAATTTTTCTGATCGATTTTGATATCTGGAACGTCAAAATCCGAGTTCGTACGCGAAAACTGGAACAGTTTCAAGTTTGGACTCCAAATTAGAGGACAAAACTGGAACAATGCGCACAAAAGTGGTCACGGTGGCTAGGGTTGATGGAAACGATGGGGAAAACACACGAACTGGACTCTAACACAACCTAACCAGCAACAAGCCCTTAATCAGGATATAAACTCAACACGACGGAATCTGAAAAGAATTATGCAAAAGGCTAAACGCTGTTTCTGGGATAGGGGAAAAACCTAACACTAATTTTTTTGGCTTTTCTGTGGACTCTAGGACGAAGGCGAAATCAAACTAAACTAGAGTAAAATTGAACCTGACGGTATACCTGAAGCTCTGATTACCAATTGATGTGAACTAGGGTTCCCGATCTTCCGAAAGGTTCTGATAACTCTCGATTTGGTGGAGTCACGACACAATTCGATCCGGCTTCCGAACAACTCGGCTCTAAACCCCGCAATCGCAGCACCACGACCCCTCTGGTTATCGATCGGCGTTGCACGGTCGACCTCGCCAAGAAGGCTAAGTCCTTGCCTGTGAATCGAGAACATACGCAAGAACACAAAGGAATGCAACCAAATTACAGATGAATGATTAATCTCACAAAGTTGGGGTCTCACAAACTGACGGCGGCGGCGAAACTGTTGTCAACAGAATAATCTAAGCAAAACCCAACCCTAATGTAGGCGGCGACTACTGATTATATAGCCTAAGGGACGTCAAGGACCCCCTATTCGCATCCCTGGGGAGCGCCGACACGTTACAAGGCCTAAACGGCGCAAAAGACGGCGACACAGCGTCCTGACAGATTCTGGATTGTGACTTGTTTCGACGATTCCCGTTGATTCCGAACAGCTTTTGACGTAGGACCATTTGGGTTGGCTTCCTTATCAAATAAGCTTTCCATACATATATGGATCATCGAAAATGGAGTCCAAACGCGTCCTGGGTGACCAGTTCAAGGCAGACTGGTCCTGAACTGCGAGGCAGACTCGAACTCAACTTGGTTTGGTCCTCCATCTTTATCCGGGCGCCCTCGCAGGTCCTCCACGTCTCCGAGCCCTCCTCCATGTGTCTGCTGGATCTCTCCTTCATTCCTAAGCACAATATAATCATTAGGTAGCAATCTATTCTCAAAATCATATAAAAAGTTACTTAGGAACGAGCTCACCTCTAAATTTAATTGACACGCGCGAGCTCTAGTGATTGGACCTTAAATGTCCAGCGGTGGATCATTGTGTGTATATGAAGTTGTGATGTCCTCATCAGGGTCTGTGCACACTTGCCGCTTGTGGGCCCCATCGTGCTGGCGGCGCCCATTCATGTAGTCACGCTTGGACGTGCGTGTGCCTGGCTGTTGACTTTTGGTTGCCTTTCTTAATTTTAAAATTTTATATTACCTTGATACGTGCTCCAAATTAGTTAAACAGTATATCTATTTTTATTATCTCAAATAACTATTTGCAATAGCGCACTCCATTTTATCATTTGAGATTGTTTTGCAATGGTAAATATTTGAATTACTATTTAAGTCATTTTTGCACCAATTCGTAAGTGTTGTATATTATTTTTAATGTGTATTTTTGATATATCTTGTAAAACAACTCTAGAGCACCAAAATATGAAACCTTATCATTTTATAATCTTTTGGCGATCGAATAATTTGCTATTTATCATCTTATTTGTATATGTGATCAAATTGAGTGTTATAATGTCACACCATAAAATTTCTGATTTTAGGTTGTGCATAGAAAACACTAACTAAAATAAATATTTTAATATTTGGATAGAACTTGTCAACATTAGTTTAGATTTCCATATATTTTTATTAAAAAAATGGTGCTTTTCGATTATTTTGGAATTAACTTTTTGGGCTTTGGTTAATGTGATTCTTGCTTGGTGTTTATGAGTGCAAACGGTTTACGAGTACGATAGAGCGACGTTTCTTTCTCTTTGTAAAATTTTTCTAATCCTTTTTGAATTAATATTCCATCTTCCGTGAAATCAATCTTATTCCTTGATCTTTTCACCGATCTTTCTATGAGCTCAAACCCATTTAGTTCAGTTCCTTATCCTTTTCAATGTCTCCAGAATTTTTTTTGGTGATTTTTCTGAGCTCCGAGCTATTTTTCGCGGCCAAAAAGGTGATTCTAGATTTTCTAGAATTATTTTATTCGTGGAATTAAAATAATCCCGAAATTAAGAATTTACGAGAAGTTTCCAAATGGTACCCAGGTACTATAGAGTTATTTGGTACCCAGCCTCCTACAGCCCCGCACGTGCATCCCCGTCGGACCGAGCGTGCGCCTGACAATTGCTCACGATTTTTTTTCCAACTACGGATACATGACTTGTGTTTTGTGCCGGTTTCTATTCTGAGGCTAATACGAAACAGACTACACTGATTTTAAATAACAAAATTGAATTAAAGATCGAATCAGGAACTGTTTCATGTTTTGGAAATGTTGTGCTTATATTGAAAGCAAATGTGAGTTTAAACCTTGTGTTAGGGATGCCAGCTTACAAGCCAAAACTCCAGTGACGCAACATTGCAGCCTCACAAACTATCAAAACAGAGATAATTGTGCTGCATTATCACAAAGGTATCTGTCCCCAATTTCAGGCCATGGCATGTCAAATGGAAAATTCAGAATAGCCCTAAATCATGATAGCATACTAACTTAGATAGGATTCTGGAACAAATGTGTTCTAAAATGCCAATCATTATAAACCTAACAAGAATATCTGAGATAAGACCAACATCCTATAACATTAAATAGGAACTAGTAGAGGTATAATCTATAATTATAATAAGATAGATAGCAGCCCACAGAAGATGAATCTGGAATTATTCAGATACATAAAAAAAATCCACAATTGAACAAAAATAATGGTAAACACTTCTACAGATATGCACTAACCTGTTTATCTGTGGTTCAGGCCTTCAGGGATGGACACACCCACTGCACATTCAAGATGGACATGCCAGTGACTGGAGAAGTTATAGTCTATGAAATAGATTCATATGCTTAGCATAGGCACCAGCTGCAATTTTACTACTGCAGGGTTTTGATTACAGTTGCGGAATGCGAAATAGTTGGCCGACATGATGAATAGTTATTCAACAAGCTGGGAGTTAATAATAAATTATATTTGTAGCAAATAAAACGCCATCTGCTACAATTAGTCCAGCAAGTAGCTCAATCATGAAAACATTTGGAGTAAAATCAACATTGACTTGTCTAGTTCTCCTAAAACTATGCTTGTAGCAAATAAACATCATCTGCTATGACTATGAGAAACTTAAATGTCAGGATTAAAATCAATTTTCCTGTAAAACCCCATCAATTGGATAAATTCTGTCAACTAAGAGGATATAATCAAGTACATGCAAGACTGAGCACAAACACTTTTAAAACAATAGCTGAAGCACACAACATTAGTGGCTCATCGAAGCAAAAATCTTCCATACGACAAGAAAACGTGGCACGATAGATTACCAAGAAATGCTCCAGAAGCTTGCACTGGCCAACAGGCACCAGTCCACTACTGAAGGCCCTAACACCACAGCCCTACACAGTCATTGGCTTCTAGATATTCAGCATTGCATAAAGGACAAGGGGCTATAGTCCGAACCCTGAAGCTAAACAGAATGAAGTAAAATCGAAATTAGAATAGAGCTGAAAGGAAAAGCAGTGCTGAATAATTGAAGGCTAATTATTTTATTTGCATCACAAAGGGTATGTTCACATTAATTTATAACATTTCCTATTCTACTCACAATTTTTACAAGCCTGACAAAGCAAGAATTCCATTTTCACATCAGATGCATGGAGCAAAAATGCAAAATTACAGAACTATAAGGCTACATGCCAATCTAATATACTACTAGAATAAGAATGACGAGCTTTACGGAAAAACTAAGTTAGAATGATTGTTCTATAAGTTACCTAGAACAACAAGATTATTCTTTTGGCCATTTGTTGTCGCATCAGCAAGTGTTGATAGCCAAATCATATCTCGATGGGATTACTGACTTACTATACTAGCATTGCAGATTACTAGATTGTGAAACAGATATCCCTTCGTTATTTTTTAAACAATAATTTAGGTTAGTATACAAGTTTCCCAACACTTAATTGCTTCAGAAAATATGGTTCAGATAAATTTTAATTGCATCAGTCTGAATAGTAAATATGTTTAGTAACAAGTTTGATGGTTAATCTTTTCTTAGTTACCATTTTAGGTCTTGTTGCTGGTAAGAAGAGAGATCCAGCGAACTATATATATAGAACAACTGAATATATCTGAATAGTATATCAGCATCCCTCTTCTAGAATATTATGCGGGGAACAGCACGCACGCACGCCTATATATATATATATCGTCGCGTTGATTCTAGAAGTACGGCCCGTTTCGTGAGCCGCCACCCGTAGCTCCTCGGATGCCGAAGTTCGAAAAAGCTAGGTTTCCGGCAAACTTCTGGCGAGCTTTTCCGGCCGAACCGTTGCGTTCCGACGCCAGCCACCACCACGAGGAGGTAGCCCTAGTCGTTCTCTACACCGTGGTATAGTTGTTTTCTCAAATCCATGCTTGTTTCATTGATTCACCATCCTTTCTTCCTCCTCCATGGACGACACCTTCGTCTTCATTTCCAGCCACTGTGACCGCATGCGCCATCACTGCAGCCCCACTCGTGCGGGACCCAGGCCCCGGCCCTGTGCCGTCCTTGGCACGCCGCTGCGGCAGGAGGCCGCTGCCACCCTGTCACGCATAGGCGTGCGTGCGTGCTGTTCCCCGCTGGCCGTGTGTCCCGGTCGTGGACCCCAGGCCCGATGCCGCGCCGCTGCGGGCCAGCGCCCCTCCAGCGGCCGAGCCCCTGCCCTCCTTCCCCCTGCGCGCGAGCAGCAGGCCATCTCATGGTCACGACGTCCGTACAGGCACCAGGCAGCCCAAGGTACAAGATGAAGTATTTATAGTTTTGCCACTTGATCATATATTCCCCACCGTTTATTTGTTTTCCGTCCGATTCGAGTGATTCAAGTCGCGTTGAATTCGTGTCGTCGCGCTCTACGCAGTAGTGCTAACGTTTGTCATATTTCATAATTATGAATCTTAATGATTTAAATGCATTTTGATTAATATTTATTTAATAGTCTTTAATTAGAAAACAACTTAGGGTTGCGATTCTGTGCGTGTCGAGTTGTGATTGTGCCGGTGATTGTGCTGATGTAAACTACGCATTAGTAATGATGTTTATCATGCCACGTTAGGTGTTTAAGAATTTTATCATATTAATCTTATTAGTGTTTGTGCTATTAATTTGATTCATGATTATTCAATTGTCCTTTCTAAATAAAAGCAACTTAGGTTATGTTTCGGTGTTTTGTAATAAATGTTAATGTGATTAACACCAACCTTAATGTGTCTTTGTTAGTTATAATTAGTTTAGTAAACATAAAATATATAGTTGATTAGATTAATGCCTATTTAATGTCTTTTTGAAGACTCAGGTTTATATCACGACCTTTTGTAAATAAAATCTAATTTGATAAATAACAACTTAAATGTTTCGTTGTTAATTATAATTTGTTTAATTTAATCACGAAACATGATAATTGATTAGTTGCTGTCTCATGTTCGGTGCTTTCTAAATTATAAATGTTTAAGTGACTTAAATACTATAATATATATATATAAATAAAATATAACTAAGATTTAACTTTGGCTTTATAATTTGACTAATTCAACTTTAGAATAATTCTCTGAAATGTCTAACGACTTAATTCATTAACTAAAATAAATCAAACGTATATTTTGTCTTTTCCGATTTGTTGCAAACTTCTCGATAGTCGTGTGTACTCTTTGATGGTAGCTCCGTTATCCGTCGTTCTTGCGTTTTGACGATCGTAGCAACGTACCATATTGTTTAGTGCGTTCTCTTTTAAAGTGTCTCATTTGTATGATGTTTGTTCTTAGGTGTGTTTGTTGTCTGTTTGCTATGCTTGGTTGCTACGAGTAGAAGTTGTGATTCACGAGCGCTGAAGACTAGGAGCTGAGGACCGACAAGTACAGTAGAAGCTGAAGATCAGAGATAGAGGTTGAAGATTTCTGAGTAGCTAACTCTAGGAGAAAGACAAGTATAACATGGGACTATCCTTGTTGTCCTATTCACTAAAATTATTCATATGCATGTGTCCTCCTTGACAACCATAGAGATTATAACCTAGTGATTGATATTCTGTTTCCTTGTCACCTATGGGATACGTATTTGGGTAGTTTGGCTAGTGCGCAAGTTATGAACAATGATCTTGTAATTTGACTAATGAATTATGCAACCAACCACTTAAAGATGATCTTATTACTATTGAAAGGGAGCTAGAGCATGTGGTTATTTTGTTGCTCTGGTTTCTCTCCATAAGGACTTATATGTACGTGATTTATTCGGGACATACAATACAACTGTGAGGGCTATATGGCTCTGGCTTTAGTTGTTTAAGAGACCTTTTCTAGCTTGTTAGTGGTTACCTTAATTGGCGTAAGAATGACTTGCCACTTTGGGTGTAGGGCGAGCCCCTGTCCTTTATGTGTATAGGCTGCGAGTTGTGTGCCACTGGGAAGGGGGTTCTACATCTGCCTGCCAAGTGAATCTAATGACCTTAACTTGTTAGACGAACTTTTGAATTGCTTTATATGGTTTCTTGTGTCTGGGGATTCATGACCCCCTAGCATATGGGAATCATGACTCACAGTGAAAGTGTATACTTCTACGCAGAGTTAAAAACTGGTATACCAGCCGTGCCCACGGATACGGGTGGCCTTAGAACATTTACAGATAGATGACCACCATTGTTATATCATGTTTTAATTATTATTGATATTATTATGTCATGATAATGTTATTTCAATATTCTTATTACAATTGATCATTGATTCATTAAGGTGCTGCTCAGAAGAATGATAAAGGTGTAGTGGAGTTTCTAGAAGTCTGTTAGAAGTGCTTGACATATGGAGCCCCCGGTCAGTCGTCCTTGAGAAGAATGGAGCCCGAACAGAAGTTTAGCTGCTGTTCTACGATACTCTGATAGTTGTAAGTGTTAATATAGTATGTATTCTATTGTATATAAACATTGTTTTGATATTTCTATTATGTTGTTGTATGTGTGGACTTTCTGGGCACACATATAACGAGTGCTTGGTCTTCTTGGAAAACCAGACGTGACATATAACTGAGCACATATGCCTTTTTCCGAAACATGTCATTCTATATCTGCATATGTAAGAACCTTATGGTTGTACAATTAAATTGTCTTATTTATGAGATTGTTCCATATGTCAATTATTAATTATAACATATATATATATATACATCGGTTGAATTTATCTGGTCGAAACAATTGAACCAGTGGTTCAATCGGTTCTAAATAGTTGGACCAGTGAACCCATGAATCCATGATCTCGCTGGTTCGATCTCCGGTCCGGTCCTACTGCCTATGCTTTGCTCCTCTATGGAACTGACACGGCCCGGCCCAACCAACCCCATCCCAACTCCACACGTGCTCTGCCGCTGATTGCCTAGGCAGGACGCCGCAGAGCCAGCCTCGGCGACCATCTTTTTTATTTTTTAGCCCTTTTTGTGAAAGATTCTTTCAAATATACCCCTGGCTGAAAATTTTTAGAAAATGGACCCAGGGCTTGGCGCCATCCACGCTGGCGCCAAGGTAACACAGCTTGACGCCATTGGCGTTGACGTCAAGCCCCCATACCACTTGGCCGATGACGCCGAGCTAGCGGTGATGTGGCGGCCACCTTGGCGCCAAGCGTGGCGCCATCGTCATTGGCGCCATGCCTGGCGCCATGGATCTTGGCGTCGAGCTGTTGGAATTTCTTAAGTCTGGAATTTTACCATGAGATGAACATATGAAAATTTGTTAAATTTACCATGAGATGGGACATGTCGGAATTTATTAAGTCTGAAATTTTACCATGACATTGACAAATTTGATGCTATCCCATGATAATTGGTATTCTAACATATCCAGGCCGCAAAAAATCCTAACTACCTAATTTTACCATGAGATGGACATACAAAGCTCTAAATTAATATGACTTGGACGCTAATTTTACCATGTGATGAGCAACCTAGAAATTGACTAAGTCTGGATTTTTGCTATGATTTGAACATTGACAAATTTAAAATTTTACCATGACTTGGATATTGAAAAAGGGCTTCATGTTTTGGACTTGCATATTTAAAATTTTACCATAACTTGGACCCTAATTTTTCTATAAGATGGAATTTTAAGTCATGTAAAAAGGGCTTCATGTTAAGTCATGAAACTAGGGTCCAAGTCATGGTAAAATTTTATAGTAAAATTAACATGAAGCCCTAATTCCATGACTTAACATGAAGACCTTTTTACCGTGACTTAAAATTTCATCTTATAATAAAATTAGGGTTCAAGTCATGATAAAATTTTAAATATCTAAGTCCAAAACATGAAGCCCATTTTCAATATCCAAGTCATGGTAAAATTTTAAATTTGTCAATGTCCAAATCACAGTAAAAATCCAGACTTAGCCATATTTCCATCCCCATCCCATAGTAAATTTAAAGACTTAGCCAAATAAATCTGGATTTTTACTACAGCTGGGATATGTTAGAATACCAACTACCATATGGTAGACATATAGAAAAATAACTTTTTTTACCATGACTTGGACATTTACAAATTTAAAATTTTACCATGACTTGGATATTGAGAAATGTGACTAACTCTAGAGTTTTTACGGCAGCTTTCTGTTTGATCACTTAGAACAACCTAGAAATACTTAAGATAAAAAATGATATACATGGTAACAGGTCTGTGGCGTCAGGTTGGCGCCAATGACGATGGCGCCAAGCTTGGCGCCATTGGTGATGGCGCCAAGGTGTTGCCACGTCAGCGCTAGCTCAGCGTCGTCGGCCAAGTGACATGGGGGCTTGACGCCAACGTTAACGGCGCCAGGCTGTGTTACCTTGGCGCCAGCGTGGATGGCGCCAAAGCCCTGGGTCTATTTCCTGAAATCTTTCCGTCAGGGGCATATTTGAGAAAATCTTTCGAAAAAATGGCTAAAAAACAAAAAAAAAGACGGCATCGGCGACGAGGGTGCGGCGGCGTGGAGGGCGAGGAGGACGACCACCCGGAGATGAGGACCGAGACGGCAGCACCGAGCACATGCAGGCGCAGTTGAGGTACGCTCGGTTCAATCCCCACCATCTCACCCAGGACACAAGAACTATCCCTTCCGTTCCGCAGTGTTCTCTGCTGCGTTGACATTAACTGCAACTAGAGTAGAACTGTAGAGGAGGAGCCTTTCATTTGGCTCCCGTTGGTAAGGGATTACAGAAGTAATCTCTATGCTCGAGCTAGTCTAGGAGATAATCTCTCTTCTGCCACAGATGTGGTATGCATTCATGTGGGATCAAATCCTCCATTTGGTTTGGTGTCAATCTCTGAATTATATTTGTAGTTGTCATCCTCCATTTGGTTCGATGTCAATCTCTGTGAATTATAGTTGTAGTCGTCTTTTCAGAGGTAGCGCTGAAGTAGTCACACGGATGAATTGGATGTGTGTGTAAAAGTAAAACTCCTGTAGAGACTGGAATAAAAATTTTCTTTTCTAAAACTACAATTACAAGATAGATACAATTTCTTTTTCTTTTTGGTTCCCAACGATTAATCCCCTGTTTGCAGTTTGACACATCAGGCATAGCGTACCTTTTCCTAAACAACAATCCGATGAACCAAATTTCACAACAACAGGCAATGAGGGCTTAGAAACACAGAAACGCCGACTGGCACGTGGCAAGAAATTATTTGGAAGGACTCGTATATTTGCTTCATCCATCCCCTGGCAGTTACCAGGGACAAAGCAGCCCTTTTCAAGGCATGCATCTTTCATGTGGAGAAGGCTGAGACTTTTTTCCGACTTCTGAGCACCTTATACACCACTGCCTGATGAAAAATCTTCAAGTTGTTGTATTCACTTTGCTTCTAGTCGTTGATAGTTACAACACCACCTTCCGTGTGATTGCTCATGTAAATCAACCTCTTCAACTTTTCTTCCATCGGTTCAGGTTGGCTAATCATATCGGGCTTTGCTGTGGTACCCCAAATAACCATGAGCCGTTCATTTTCTTAGATTGAACGGTTACAATCACCTATTACCTCACAGGAGGTAATATGTGAAATATATTTTTATTTAATTTTTTATTTTATAAAGTATGACAAACAAGGAAACTTTGAGATATACAAAATATTTTTTCTAGATTTGATTGATACATGTGTGATCTGGCAGATATGGTTTACACTCAATGTGATTTTGTACGTGATTATGCGTTGCTATGTTGCCATACGTAATTACATGGTACACGGACGTGCTTATATGTACCGTTTTGCCGTATTGCCACAGGTGATTTTGGACGTGCTTACATGTTACCGTGCTGCTATACAAAACGTGTTATAGAAAATTGCTCTCTAAGATAGACTATGGAATACAAATATGCGTGAAATCGAACTCGGAAAACATTATTTATATCCTTATTATAGTTCGACTTCAAATACAGATATGGACATATCATATATGAATACAAATTGGCTAGTTTGAGTTCAGATTTTCATTCAGATATCAACTTGAGATCAGCATGTTGAGATTTAAAATATAAACATGTATCAATAAATATTTCCTTAATTTCTTATCTTCACAGAAAAGGAAGGAGGCAAGCAGCCTCTGTCTCCTTGATGAGGTCAGCATGACTTGGGGATTTGACAAGATTTTTTTCATTTTCCAGTGTCAATTAATTAATCAATTAGTCTAAAAAACATAAAAAATCAAGGGCTCAGATTTGTTCAAGGCATTACCTCCTAGCAAGTAAAGGATGTACCGTAGCATTGCCCAATCATATCCTGACAACAGAACGGAATTAAGTCAAATAATGCTTCTCTAATCAACATTTTGTCTTTGTGGCCTTTTCAGGGACGAATTCTTCCACACCCTCACTATGGGACACCTCCATATTATTGGACATGTCTCCACTTTTTGCTCCTAAGTCTTGGACTGTGTTGTTGTCTTTTTAAGTTCTCATCTCCAAGTTCAGTTGTAGCATCCAGACCATCTCTCTGTACACAGGATTACTGTCAACCGTTTTAGTGCTATTCTGTCAAGGTAGATTCGGACTTCTACTAAGAAAGATTTTATTACTTGTGGTTCAAGTTCATATATCTAAGTTCTTATGCATACTGTTATATGTTGCTTTTGTTGATCTGGAAAGGGGTGTTACATGTGCTTGAATTCTCATGGCGGAGATGGTTATTTCCGCAGTTATCCAGGAAACTGTTAGCCAGATCCTATCTGGGCTGGTTCAAAAATATGAGGAGAAAGAGGAATCAAATGTGAACAGAAACTTGGAAAGGCTAGCGCACATCCGGCTGGAGGCTGCTCTCAATATATCTGATAAGTGGCAGGTCACTGATGCATCCTTGTTGCGTTGGCATAAAAAGCTGAAGCGTGCTGCTCAAGAATGTGATGACACGCTGCACAAATGCAAGCAGAGAATTGTAGAGGGTGAACAGATGGAATAACAGGTGAGGAAGTCCTCCTTTCCTACACGAGTAGCACATGCCACCAAGTCATTTATCTCTAGTGCCTTTAGCGGTACGAATGAGCTGAGTGGATCCATTGTTCAAAGATTTGAGTGGTATGCAGAAGGTGCTAGCAATTTCTTGAGATTCACGGAGCTTGGTGGCACTCCACGCCATATCATGCCCTTCAACCCTCTTATCAGAAACCTTTTTACAGGCAAGAACCTACAACATAAAATCAGTCTGGGAAATGAGTGCACCTTTTTTCTACTATGGATACCCTTCAGTGTTACAGAGCATGGAATAGAAGCTAGCCTATTCTTTCTCCAGAAAGATGGCAATGCACCTGAGAATAATTTTTACTTTGGTGTCATGCTACAACTTTCAGAGAGTACAGATATAGTCGGAATTGCAGTCAACTGCTTGCAGTTGTTTACCCCTCTTTTCAAGTCTACAGTTGAAATTATTAGGAATAGGCTTGTGCAGCTGCCTACACAAGACTTCAGATGGGCACCATATGTTGATTCACAGCAGAAAGAACATTGGGACAATCATCCCAGATTTTGCACTCAATGGTTTCGCCCAGACCCATTATGTTGCAAGCAACTTGATCAGCATGAGCTTTGCTGCAGTAGCAAAACAGACATGTCAAAATTACCAGATATTTCCCTACAGCCAGTCATAGAAGTGAATTTGTAGTGCTATGTCTCACTGCCCATCAGCAAAATTCCTTCACTAGGTACAAGACACCTGATAGCTGGACTCCTCTTTATGTCCCATGGCTCTTCAAAAGATCAGCTGCTTGCAGATAAAAGCTCTGCAATAGCAGTGACTGAAAGCAAGGGGCAGCAGTGCTTGCATTCAGACGTTACCTTGGAACAGCTGGAAAAAGTCATGCTGCAACAGGCAATATATCACTTCCAGCGGAATGCCAAAGCAACAGTCTACCAGATGCTTTGGAAGTATGAACATAATACTGCATATCACTACTGGACAGACAGGCTTTGCCGAGTGCCAAAAGCACTCGGCAAAGACCTGTTTACTCTCGGCAAAGGCTTTGCCGAGAGCCCCTCTCGGCAAAGGGCTGCCGGCAAAGCGGCATCCGGCAAAGGGGCCTTTGCCGAGAGCCTTCTTTCGGACACTCGGCAAAGCCTTTGCCGAGGGCCACGGCGGCTCTCGGCAAACAAAAGTAGCCGTTAGGAGCTTTCCGCCGTTACCGGCCCTTTGCCGAGTGCCCGGCTCTCGGCAAAGAATTTTTCAAATTTTTTTACTTAATTTCTTTGCCGAGAGCCTAGATGCCCGGCTCTCGGCAAAGATTTTTTTTTCTTTTTTTACTTAATTTCTTTGCCGAGAGCCCAGGTGCTTGGCTCTCGGCAAAGATTTTTTCTTTTTTTTTTTACTTAATTTCTTTGCCGAGAGCCCAGGTGCCCGGCTCTCGGCAAAGATTTTTTTCTTTTTTTTAATAATTTCTTTGCCGAGAGCTCCGGTGCAGGCTCTCGGCAAAGATTTTTTTTTTCTTTTTTTGAATAATTTCTTTGCCAAGAGCTCCGGCGCCTGACCCTCGGCAAAGATTTTTGTTTTTCTTTTTTTTTAATTTCTTTGTCGAGAGTTCTCTGGGCCGGCTCTCGGCAAAGAGCTGGTCTTTGCCGAGAGCCGGCCAAGAGGGCTCTCGGCAAAGCTGCCATTTCGTTGTCCACTGTCCACTTTGCCGAGAGCTTTCCTTAAAAGGTTCTCGGCAAAGAGCCTTTGCCGAGGGTCACCTTTGGCAAAGTGACCAATTTTTTTTGTTTTTTTATTTTTTGTTTTCAATCCCTGCAAACACGACAAATGTATATATATGTCTGGGAAAGGCTCTGTGTTCCCGTAGTGTATATTCAGCTTGAGAAGGCCAGCTCGAAGATGCAAAGCACAGGAAAATTGATTTGGTGTTCTGGGAAAGGAAAGATCTCATGTGGACAGGTTCAGACATATGTGATCCCTCACTTCGTCAACATGTGGGTTGCACAGGCACCCCTCTGGCTGCAAGGCTTGATTGGAAACTGGGTTCTCAAAGAAGCGCCTGAAATCGTAAATCATGGTGCAGTATGGATCCATAATAGGAGGGAGCAATTGAAGAATGGAAATGGAGTTTTCTTGCGCTACTCGTGTGGCCTGTATTGTTAACTCTATTATTTCTTCTTATTGAAAATATATGCAGCTCCCCTGCATATTCTCGAAAAGGAAATGGCATTTTCTGGGGAGTAAACTGAATCTGAGTATTTCTGACTGAGTAGAGGATCCGTTAATTTGGCTCGTTAGATCAAGGGAATAAGGGATCACAGAAGGAGCCTCCATGTTTGAGTTAGTTTAGGAGAGAACGGATCTTCTACTATAAATGTGGTCATGTAGGAGGAATCCTCCATTTGGTTTGATGTCAGCCTCTGAAGTATCATTGCATTTGTAGTCTACCATATACAGATACATATTGTTCCCCGTTTTTTTGGTCCCCAATAATTAATTCCTCGTCTGCAAGAAATTCTTTATAAAGGCTGATATATATGTCTCATCCACTAGCATGTACCAACAACAGTGCAGCGCTTTCAAGGTATTTTACATGTGTAGAATATGGAGACTTTTCTGACTTCTGAACACCCTATAGACCACTGTCTAATGAAAAATCATCAAGTTGTAGTATGTCACTTTGCTCGCTGGTCGTTGACAGTTACAACACCACCTTCGATGTGATTTCTTATGCACACATAATTATGTGGCAGGAGATGGCACACATCAGGCTGGAGGCTGCTCGCGTGCTCTTGAGATGTCTAATAAGTGGCAGGTCACTGATGCATCCTTGTTGCGATGCTGTAAAATGCTGAAGGGTGCTGCACAAGAATGCGATGACAGGCTGCACAAATGCATGCAGAGAATCCTAGAAGTCAACTGATGGAATAGGAGGTGAGAAATTCCATTGCAGTGACTCTTCTGTCCCCGCCCTTGACTGCCAAACCCCTACCGATGAGTTGACTAGTACTCCTCTTTCCTCACTCTATCACTGTCCATATGCCAGCTGTATGGACAGCAAAAGCAAGGTGTGAACAAATGAATTCTCCCTTGATCACCATCTCTTGACCAGTAGTAGGAAGCTCGCAACAGGTAGAAATACTCCAGTAAGGTGCCAACAAGGTATGAGATTTTCTCTAACACCCAAATGTTTTAGTTGCACCAATAACAAATTGCTTCTCCTTATAGTGCTACTCTGTCTACTTCCTGTACAGAACAGGTAAACCCTTGAGAGGAGTCTGCATAAGCGATCCTCGTGGCGAGGATGGTGGCTTCAGCCTTTGTTCAGGAGACCGTGAGCAGAGTCGCCTCCTACCTATTCAGCAAGCTTGACGATAAGGTGGAGGCATCCAGAGGACATTATGCTGAGAGACTTGAGATGGCGCACACCGAACTGGAGCTCGCACTTGAGAGATCTGCAAGGATGCCCATCACAGATGTGTCCCTGCTACGGCGCAGGAAGCTGCTGGAACGTGCCTTCAAGGACTGCGAATATCTGCTACACAGGTGCAGTAAGCAGCAAGCAACAGACATTTCAGAGATGGAGCAACCGGCAACAAACTCCTTCACTAAACGGATTGCACAGGTGACTCAATCATCCATATCCTCCTATTTAGCTGGGTTCTGCAAAGACAGCACTGGCTGCTCCGATGTTCGAAGATTTGAGTGGTTGGCAGAATGCGCCAACCGTTTTCTCAAAGATGTGGAGTCTGGATGCTCACCTCAGCGGTGCATGTTCTCCAACCCTCTTGTCAGGAAACTTCTTCAGGGCAAAACTCTGCAGTATAACAAGGTGCAAGAAAGCATACTCCGTCGTCTTCACATATGGCCCATGTGTGTGGAAGGGCGTGGTGTGGAGGCAGCGCTTGAATTTCTCTACGAAGATTGCAAGATGCCGACGAGAAGTTTTGCTCTCGCACTGATGCTACGATTGTCAGAGAGCACGGACATTGTTGGGACTGCGATAACATGCTTGCAGTCATTCACATCTTCGATGAAGCATATGGCTGAAGCTATAATGGGAGAACTCACTCGACTTCCTCTGCAAGATATTTCTCATTCAACCACTTTTGCACCATGTTTCAGCATGCAAGATTTGTGCCACAGGGACACCAAGTTTTGGCGGCAGGATGCATTATGCTGCAAACCAAACGGTTGTGCTGGATACAACACACCATCAGAACTGTCATGCAGATTTCCAGAGCAGGTTATCCTGGTACACGTTGAATGCAATGTTTTGGCCTCTGAGTGCACCAACTTGAATAGCACATCAGCAGAAGGAGCTGGCAGAAACGCGGTGGGTGACTGGCCACCTCTGAAGCTGGGAGTGGGCTTTGCGCCTCACTTCTGCAATGAATGCATGCAAGGGAAGACTGGAGTTGAGGTCATTGGAGGGAAAGCAGAGCCCATAAGTGAGAGCTTGCACCAAATGGATGAGATGGTGCGATTAAAGGCGATTGACTGCTACATTTGCCAGCCTGATTTATCAGATTATAGAATGCGTTTGTATGCAGGACATGGTGTTGCGTACTTCATCGTGCGAAAACCAAGCCCTGGAACAGCAAGTGCGCCCAAATACAATGGTAAGTCAAATATCCTGAGTGTTGTGAAGAGAAGACCGTTCAAGCGAGAGTCATCAAAGAGGAACTAATGCTTAGCCAATGGAGCCCCTTCAAGCGTCGTCATCATGACGGAGCCGTCGCCCGCTGTTCTTCCGGAGGTCGCGGGTTCCCAGGGGACGCGTGATGTTGCTGAGGGTTCCCAAGGCGTGGAGCCCCTCGGTCCTGCGACCGTCACTTTGGCAGCGCCTGCCAACGGCTTGGAGGGCTCTTTTGACGACAGCCCATCAATGGTCTCTCCTACACTCGTGCGATTCGAAGTTCTTGAGGATCTGAAAGTACCCTCGAACGGCTGCGTTGCTGCTGGGCCGGACTTTGTTGGGCCTATGAACTCTCAGGGCTACAGACCTGCCAAAGGCTGAAACTTCTGTTGGGCTTCTGAAGAACGCTGGGCTTCAAGGCATTGACTGGGAAACTAGGGAACCTGGTGAGGCGACGGAGTGCTTGCCGGCCTCACCGCGTTTGCCCCTGTGTTTCCCCTCCGATGAGGCGACGGATTTGCCGGCCTTGGCACGGACTCCTCCACCTCCCCCGCTGCATTCTCAAGCTCAAATGAAGCCGCTTTTGGTTTATTCGAGACGCTCTTTCCATTCGTCCAAGTTTTCAGCGGCTGGAGATGTGGCTGCGGATCCTGCCGCCCCACCCCTGGCCTTCTCTTCGGTGCCCACAGCGGATGCATCTGCTTGTCCACCTCCTTCCTCTACTCCGGTTGGTTCGGTGGCGGGCGAGGACGTCTATATGGACGCCCCTGCTCCGTCTCCGTTCCCTACTTCGGTGCCTGAGGTGGAGACAGCTGCTGGTCCTCCGACCTCCACTCTAGCTGACCCGGCGGCGGCCGCAACGGTTCTACTCCCGGCGGCTGGGGGTGAGCCCTCCCCTATGGTGGCGGGGGTGGGTGTCATTCTGGAGCCTCCTGCTCCGCCTCCGGCATCCTCTTCGGTTAACCCGGCGGCTTCTCGTGCTATCTTCATCAACAAGCTTGCTCAGCGTGCGGGAGGCGTTCTCCCTATCCCGGCCATCAACAAGCGCCGACACAAGACCCTGCCTCCAGGTGACACTCCCCGACGGAGCCGTCGTCTTGCTGGGGTGGAGACTGAATTTGGACTCAATGACCTAGAGAGGAGAACGAAGAAGAGGGCTATGAGGACTCTGGAACTTATTGAGGAGCATGAAGGTATAGATCAGCAGGCCCTGGATGATTATGCGAAGTTATTTGCGGCAGCCCCTACCTGATTCTCACCTTCTGGCTCTAGCAGCTCTTTTCCATTGGTCCCTCCCTGAAATTCTGGGGGAGGATGGGGGGGGGGGGGGGGGTGGGCTGTTGAGTCTAGCCACCAGATGTCGTTTCTTGGTCGTTTGACAATTTTGTGATTTATGGATCCTTCCAAAATTCTGATTTGGAATCTTAGGGGTTTAAATTCTTCTTCTAGACAAGACTCTCTGCGCACTCTTGTGGATTCTTTGCGTCGGATATTGTTTGTGTCCAGGAAACGAAAATTGCAGGCATATCTCGCAGGATTATCCTCTCATCTCTTGGGTCTGATTTCTCAGATTATGCTGTTGTCCCCCTCTATCGGTGCTAGTGGAGGCATTCTGGTTGCCTGGAGAAGTCATATTGGTGTTTCAGGAGTCCGGAGGGTTGATAATAACAGTGTAACAATCCAGTTTGCTGTTGAGAATGGGCAAGCGTGGTGGCTAACTTGTGTCTATGGGCCACAAGGCAATGAAGATAAAATCCTATTTCTGCAGGAACTACGGATATCCGTGCAGCTTGCCCTGGACCATGGATGATTGCTGGGGATTTCAATCTAATTTATAAGGACGAGGACAAGAATAATGCTAATTTCAATAGGGCCATGATGGGGTCGTTTCAGAAGGTTTATTAATGATCTTGCTCTCAAGGAGATTCCATTGCACGGCCGCAAATTTACATGGTCAAATCAGCAGGTCTCCCCTACTCTGGTGAAATTGGACAGAGTTCTATGCACTGTGGACGAGGAGGACAGATTCCCTAATTGTTTGCTACAGAGTTTGGCTTCGGATGATTCGGATCACTGCCCCCCTCTTGCTTGGCCTATGGGATAACGCTCCGGGCCGTCGCAGATTTCACTTTGAATCCTTCTGGCCCAAACTTGATGGTTTCCAGGAAATGGTCTCCTCAGCCTGGACCTCGGTTCCTGCTGGCCCCTGTCCTTTCATTACCTTGGCAAAAAAAATTCAAGGCTACCAGCAGAGGTCTGCAGAGTTGGAGCGATCAGGTGGTCGGTCGGGTAAATTTCCAGCTCGCTTTGTCAAGGGAAATTTTACACCAGTTTGAGATTGCCCAAGACAGTCGCCAGCTATCCTCGGGGGAATTGTGGCTCAAAAATAATCTGAAAAAGCACAGCTTAGCTCTAGCGTCCCTTCAGCGCACCATTGCTCGCCTGCGTTCAAGGATTGGCTGGCTTCGGGACGGAGACGCAAATACAAAGCGCTTCCATCTTCATGCCTGTCACCGGAAGAGAAGAACTTCATTGGAAGAATTGTCGCTGGTGAGCGAATCTGCAGTAGTCATGATGATAAGGCTGCAGTTATTGATGATTTCTATGAAAATCTGCTAGGTAGCTGTACTGATAGGGAGCACACCATCAACTTAACTGAGTTAGATATCGATGCACATGACCTAGCTGATCTCGAGCTCCCATTTAGTGAGGAAGAAGTGTGGGATACAATTAAAATCTTACCTTCAGACAAAGCTCCCGGGCCTGATGGCTTCATGGGATGGTTCTATAAAGTTTGTTGGCCCATCATAAAGGAAGATATTATGTCAGCGGTCTCAGCAGTTTGGAACAGGAAGTTTATGAATTTGGGTATCCTCAACTCAGCCTACATCACTCTCCTTCCTAAAAAAGATGGTGCTGATCAGCCTAAAGATTTTCGACCCATAAGTCTGGTTCATAGCTTTGCCAAGTTAATCACAAAAATCATGGCTAATCGCCTTGCTGGTCGTCTACAGCAAATGGTCTCTCCGATCCAAAGTGCCTTCATAAAAGGGCGATTCATACAGGATAACTTCATGCTGGTTCAACAAACAGCAAAGTTCCTTCATCAACAAAGGCAGCATCGGATTCTTCTCAAATTAGATATATCAAAGGCCTTTGATTCTGTGTCATGGCCTTTCCTTTTGGAGGTACTGCAGCAGCTTGGTTTCGGACAAATTTGGAGAGATATCATCAGTGGGCTGCTCTCCTCGTCATCAACCCAGTTCTCTTAAATGGGGTGCCTGGGGATCATATTCTTCATCGCGAGGATTGCGGCAAGGTGATTCCCTCTCTCCATGCTCTTTATCTTGGTGATGGATGTGTTGAGGCATATGATTACTAAAGCCTCCAGTGAAGGTTTGCTACTGCCCCTGTCATCTCGTGCCTTACAGCACCACATCTCTATTTATGCTGATGATGTGGCTCTCTTTCTCCGCCCGGAATCTGGAGATATCTCTATTACCATGGATATTCTTAATTTGTTCGGTGAAGCTTCAGGGCTCAAGACTAATTTGCAGAAAAGTAATGTGCTTCCGATTAGGTGTGCTGATTTGAAGATTGCAACCATACAAAACCTGCTGCCCTGCCCTCTTTCAGAATTCCCGTGCAAATATTTAGGTGTGCCCCTCTCCCTAAGAAAACTTACTAAAGAACAAGTGCAGCCCATTATTGATCGCATTGCTGATCAGCTTCCTAGCTGGAAGGCAGATTTATTGACAAGGGCTGGAAGAAGGGTTCTAGTACAATCTATTCTGACTGGGATGCTCATTTATTTGACTATGGCCTTTGATTTTCCTCCATGGGCTATCAAAGCGGTGGATAAAATTTGGCGTGGTTTTCTTTGGAGAGGCCGTAAGGATGCGAAAGGGGGACATTGCCTTGTGGCTTGGGTCAAAGTTTGTCGACCACCGGAGCTTGGAGGTCTGGGAATTTATCTCAAGTCTCTTGGCTGGGCTTTGCGCATGAGATGGGCTTGGCTGC
The DNA here is from genome assembly GCA_038087645.1 of Saccharum hybrid cultivar R570. Classification (NCBI taxonomy): domain Eukaryota; kingdom Viridiplantae; phylum Streptophyta; class Magnoliopsida; order Poales; family Poaceae; genus Saccharum; species Saccharum hybrid cultivar. Next base: position 7,227,490 of record JAQSUU010000347.1, on the reverse strand, counting down.
AAAAAATAGAGCCTCATCGCCCTTGGGCTGCTCTCCCATTGCATATGCCGGAGCAAGTGACAGCCATCTTCTCTGTAGCAGTTTGTTCTATTGTTGGTGATGGTGCAAACACTCTTTTCTGGACAAATCGGTGGCTACATGGGAAATGCATTGCAGACCTTGCCCCTCGCCTGTTCGCAGCTATTCCCAAAAGGAGGGTTAAACGGCGAACTGTCCGAGACGCCCTCACTAACCAGGCTTGGATTTCAGACATTCAGGGAGCTCGTACAGTTGGTGTGATGGTAGAGTATCTCCAATTATGGGATCTATTGATGAATTTTCAGCTGCAGCCAGAGGTTGAGGATAGACATGTATGGAGGCTCTCCTCCAATGGACAATACTCGGCTAAATCGGCATATGATGGATTCTTTTTGGGCTCTACTATTTTTGGACCATGGGAAAGAATCTGGAAATCTTGGGCGCCACCCAAGTGTCGCTTCTTTATGTGGCTGGTCGCGCACAACAAGTGTTGGACGACTGATCGCCTGGCACATCGTGGGTTGCCTCATCTAGAATCCTGTCCTCTTTGTGACCAAGAAGACGAGACTATTGACCATCTCCTTGTCCATTGTGTATTTGCAAGAGAATTTTGGTTCATTTTGTTCAGACAAGTCGGTCTTCATACCATGTCCCCTCAGCCTTCTGAGTTGTCCTTCCTTGGGAGAAAGCTAGCAGCAGCATTAATGATGGGTTGATGAGGCAAGGAATTGATTCGCTTATTATTCTCGGAGGTTGGACTATATGGAACCATCGCAATGGATGTGTCTTTGATGGAGCAACTTCAAACTTAGCTGGTGCTCTGGTCTTAGCCGGCGAGGAACACCACTGATGGTCTATGGCAGGGGCTCGAGGGCTGTCCTCCTTGACTGCCCTCCTCCCTGGTAGTTAGTGTTTAGCTCGTAGTGGTCGCCTGTGTGTGGTTGTCACCGGTGCGAATGTATTCCTTGAGACTGTTAGGGGTGTGAGTGTGTGTGTGGTGTGTTGTGTTGTGATGTTTGGGCTCTTGCTCTTTATTTTCTTCTTATATAATGAAGCGCAGCTCTCCTGCGTTTTCGAGAAAAAAAAGTATATGCCATTGCTGTTCGGTTCAACCAAGAGCCTAGCATTTGCCACTTTGGTAAGGTCATGATCATGAGTGGCGACAACTTGTACAAAAGTGCTTGATAAGTAGCTAGGGTGTTCTTTTCTATGTAGCAGTGACACTGTGCTGAGCTTTTGGTCATGTAATATGTTGTCCAACAATATAATACTAGTTTATATTTCCCTCTACAAACAAGCTGCATGTATATATATTCTTGCGATTTTGCATATTTTGTTCCTTGTTTGCATGGCCTTTTTTTAACTGCTTTGCATGACTTGACTATGCATAATAAAATATCCTGCCGTGCCTTTTATCTGTACTAGAACATTAGGCGCCCGAAGGGCGCCCTATCTTGACTGATCTTATAACTACTTGGCTAGCTATTTGACTAAGTTACAACAACGATATTCTTGCTTCATAAAACGACAAAACCAAATAAAATCTTCTTTTTACGTGAAACAGCAAGACTTCTTGCACAATCTAAAACAAATTAAAGTCAGATAACATTAACTTCACCATACATCTTTGAAGACTTTTGCATCAGACAACACTTTGATTCAAGGTGGAATATAGTTGCAGAAGACAGGAAACCACAAAAAAGAAGTTATACATGAAGTTAGTACAATATAATCAACTAAGTCATTGTAATTAATATGTTGGGGACTATTTGGGGGCGCACATACTTTATGCCATCCCCTCACATATTTGGTGATCAACCGGCTTGCTCCATTTGTCCAAGAAGGAACCTAAGCAGCAAATCGTGGAAATTAGAGTCGGCCAATAATATCAACAGACTATAAATACAAAATATAATCATCATGAAGGCACACATGAACTGTAATTAGAAACATGTAACATGTGTCCATAAGTGAACGACCCGATGCCTCGATGCAAATAATAGTGGCGCTTAACCGATCCAATCTGTAATGACAGCCCATAACAAAACCCTACACATATACCTATCGAAACTCATTTCCTAAAAAAGAAAAAAACTATCTAATCTCATTTATTCCTCCGGCGGCTTGAATATATGTAAGACATTGATATGCCGCTTCAAGACTTGAATATTTTAATGCCTAGCCAAGATATTTAATGCCTGGCCAAGAATTTCACAAAAGCATAAAAGGTATCCAATCTAAATTCCTAGAGGATATGGTTATCACAAGAATTCATGAGTTGTGGATATCAGGAGCACATGCATATAAGAAGGCTCCCAAGAAACCAGGCAAATCAATCCAGGCCATATCACCAAGAACTACAAATTATGTAAGCAACCGAATATCCTAACATTGAAACAAATAAAAGATTTTTTTAAAGTTGAACACTAAAAGATTCAGAGGCCTCTAGAGCAAATACTAAGCAGTGAAATATGAACTTACCATTAAACCACGAAAGGAGCTTTGTCAAAAAATCAAACACACACATGTCGAATCCTAATGCTTCGATCTTAGCACGCAACCCCTCACTGACTCAACCTATATTTTTTTTAAATCAAATATCCATCGTTCAATAATCAGCGAACAGATACAAGTGTTTCTGTCTTTCTGCTACCATAAGTCAGAAATACATTGTTCAATAATCATAATGATCATTGAACCATAGGTTCCTTGAAATGTGGGATGTTTCTATCAATGCCCTCAAACTAAATTCCTTTTTTTATTTTAGTAATTTCCTTCAACCCAATTCGCGAACCAGTAGTGCCCTAGATTAATTTTCTCATGTTTTTTCTCAAGCAATGCTGGAGAGCTGCATGTCTTTGTATTAAAGATATAAAAAACAATCCATATGCCAAAAAAGAAAAATAAGTATCAGCCACTTTAAAGAAACCAAGTGCCAGTTATTGACCATGGATCATCAGTTACGATGTTAATAAATTTGGGTTACCTACTTCATATGTAAAAAAGGACTTAGGTTTTGTTGATGCCTAACTGAAATTAGTCTGAATTAATTAAAGCCTGATCTAACCACATGGCAGGTTAATCTAGCCACGAGCAGTTGACCAATTACGTAAATTGAAGAAAATGTGCCTTACCAATCAGTCAGAGAACAGAAAACAAAAGTTTCCAAATGAACAGAATAGGATTCAGTTTGAAAGACAATGAATGAAAAAAATATAACATGTCAGTGGTAGCAAAACATCACGACATGGCAACCACTGCTATACTAGATCATTGCTCTTTATTTATTACGCAAATGAATGGAAGCACAATTCAGATTTCAGAACAAACAAATCATCCATTATTGTAGAAGGAAGATGATGCTAACATGCAATAGGTCCAGTTCAGCATTTCTCACAACTTTCAAGAAATATTTTAGCTAGCCAAGGGTTCGATTCCGTGTCTTGTGTATGGTGCCAGCATGGGTAGGATTTTCCTAAGACTAGCTTCCAACACAAAATAGTTCTCTCTAAGCTGTGAATGGACAATAAGTGGCAAAGTGTTTCCGCTGACTCCAGCAATGTTTGCATTTTCTCTTTTGGGATCAGAGTTATGCTCATTGAGTAATCTGGCAAAACTTAACGGCAGATATCCGTAGTTATTTTCAGCCAGATTGGCTTCAAACATAAACTGACGTAGTTATTTTCAGCCAGATTGGCTTCAAGATCAACTCAGCTGGCTCTACTCACCATTGGAAGAAGCAAGGAAAACAACACAAGTATGACTCTGATTGTCCATATTTTGTCTTCTCGTGAGTTAGGACACAAAACAAAATTATGTTTGTCCCTATTTTGTCTTGTCATAACACAAGCAAAAATGCACACATTTGAAAGGCTGGTAGGAAAGGATAATTGTTTAGGAAGTACAAGCAGTTAGGAAACACAAGGAGTTACACACAGGGGAATCCAGCAGTAACTAGACCTCACGCTAGCATCCCTTCGAGCTATGCATTAGAGGTGCTACCTACCACCACAACTAATTAGGTTTATTTACAAGGGCCTGAAGTGGTGGTATTAGACACACGTGACTGCAATCTTAGGCTATTTTGGATGCAAAAGTTATTGATGATACTACCAATAGTTTCATACTGTAATCGAGATCCATGAAACGCAACAACAAAATTGGTGTGGCTGAATGGAAAATCTACCCAAATCGGCAACCATGGAAGAACATAAGACAATTGGCAGATCAGGACTGTGGGGCTAGCAGCATATCTGTAGGATGGAGAAGGTCGCTGAGGAGCTGGAACAACGTCACGTCTGGCTTGGATTCCTTCGCCATCATGACTTACCTGTTTCTGTGCTCGAAACCTTGAATCCAGAACATGAGATTAGTGAAATGTGAGTTCACAAACGAAAACGGTAGGTCCGAGCGAGGACATCGGATCAAGAAAATATGTGTAGAATATTTCTCACCTCGAGCCTCTTTAGCGGACGCAAAGAGGAAAGCGCAGGTGGTTCATCTTCATCTGCCGACCATGGCCGCGGGAGCTAGCGAGTTTCGCCAGATCTACGTGCCGCTGGATCTCGCACGGCTCAACATGCTCCCCCGCATCACAGAAACATATGGTCCAAATGTCAATAAGGGATCATGGGGAACAGAGGGGATGAAAGGCGGATGGATGGTGCGAGAGGGGAAGAGACCAGATCTTACCACCGTCACTGTACCTCCAAGATCTAATGAGATCCTCTTGTATAGCAGGATCCAGCCGAGATCCTCGTCCATGGCCACAGAGAATAAGGCATAGGACGACGGGGATGCTGCCCTTCTTCACGGATCGAGGGGCAACATCGGGTGGCTGCCGCTGCCTGCCACTGCCGAGGCCCCGTGAGGCCATCCACAAGCCTCACCCAAGTGCAAGCCCGTGCCTTTGAGTAGCTCATGGTCAGATCTGAGAGAGAGAGAAAGCTCAACCTCGGTGAACAAATCTCGGAGAGGACATGGAGATGTTGCTGAGCCATACCTCGTGCTCGCATCGCCACCTTCTTTGAGCATGCGAGAAGATGAGAACTGCGGTGCCCCGCCCCATCCTGCCTCTGGGCTCTGAGCATGCGAGCACGGCCGCTCCACCACGGTCGCGACCCGCCGTGACGTTGCCATGGCCGAATGCCACCTCCCCATAGATCTGGGTGCGCTCCTTTGACACAGCAAGGCGGAGAGAAGAGGAGTGAAGCGATGACGGCGACGAGACAGAGAGGGGAGATGGTGGCGGCTAGGGTTTTCGGCGCCACCCAAATCGCCCGTGCGCGTGCGGGAGCGAGGCTGTTGGGTCGACTTTGGACTGCGGGTTAGTTCCTAGGAAGTTCAAGGGTTTTTTTGCAAAATGTGCAGAGACTGGTGTCGACACAAGGATGAGCCACCGATGTCTGGAATTCTGTGGTGCGAGCAAAAGGGAGCAATCTTTAATCAACCCCGATGCAGCTATATTGTGAACTTTGGGGGTGTTTAGATGCAAAAAAATTTGGAATTTGGCTACTATAGCACTTTCGTTTGGATTTAGCAATTAGTGTCCAATCATGGACTAATTTGGCTCAAAAGATTCGTCTCGCGATTTACAACCAAACTGTGTAATTAGTTATTTTTTATCTATATTTAATGTTCCATGCATGTGTCCAAAGATTCGATGTGATGGAGAGAGAGTGTAAAAATTTGGAATTTGGGTGGTATCTAAACCAGGCCTTGGTGAAGAACTTTCAGTTGGCTGTCTACGTCCCTGTGGGTATAGTAGTTACTGAACTATTTAAATATATTTGGGACCAAGAACATTTAAACTTGATGCATTTTGTATGGAAGCTTAGGCTCGTGACACGTTTTCACCTCTTTTAATTTGTATCCATGACTTGTTGCCTGAACAGAGTTATACATAATGACTGATGACTTCAACAAGTTCATATCCTATTATTTGAAAATTTCATATTCATCATCCAAGATGATAGTGAACTCGCTCATACTTTTGTCAGGATATCTCAGCTCATCAATACTTTCTTCCTCAATTTTCATTTTTGCATTTGTACATTTGCTTTCCACTGATGGAAGTCCTATCCTAAAAATTGCTTGGCAGTTTTCACACTTGCCATGTCATATAGATGCTACATAAATAAATAACCTATATTCCAAATAGATGATTTCTTCAAAATAAATTCCTATGCATTCCCCTTTTATTCCCATTCATTGGGCTTAGGAGAAATTAGTTACTTGCATGAGAAAATATTCTTCTCTGTTAACTCTAATGCCATATCACTGTTCTGCTTACTTGGCATCTTAATTAATACTATCAAAACCAGTCTAAGCATCTCACTGGGAGTTGGTACTGCCATGAGACCCCCACAACACCATATGTTATAATGAGATGGTCCAGTCCTTATTGGTTGGCCCCTATAACTTCTCTCTGATATTCTCCTAGCCTTGGCCTAGGCCAGAGCCACATACACCGACACCACTTGCTAAGAAGCTGTGCGGCAAGCTTTGGACTCCACATCGTTGTGCTGCCCCAGTAGGCTGCATAACACTACTACCATAGAATCTATTACTCTCTCCATTTCAAATTATAAGACATTTTGGCTTTTTTAAATACAATAACTTTTGTGATGCACTTAGATATACACTATGTCTAGATATAGTAAAAGGAATGTATCTAATAAGGTGGACTAGGTGATGTATAGTGGGCTTTGAGGTTATATTTAGAGACAAATCTTTTGAGAGACTCGCCTATGTAGATTGCCCTTTTTATTTATAATTTATTTCCCCAAATGGTGGTTGTACAAAGTGTCTTCGTAATTGGCTGACTGCTTCTGAAAATCAAAGGAGCTGTCAACTAAAATCATTTTGGAGAGCAAATTTAGGGGAACTTTTGGAGATCCTCTCTTATGGTCTTATCAATACTCTCATCCGTTCCATATTATAAGTCACTTTGACTTTTTTAGTACTCCCTCCGTCCTAGAAAGAATGCAAGTGACAATAAAAGTAGTTCACATTTGACTAAATTTCTAGTGAATAATATTCATATTTATGGCTCCAAATTAATTTATTATAAAATACATTTCATAATTAATCTAATGGTATTTATTTGATATCATTAATATTGATACCTTTTTTATCTATAATTAGTCAAATTCAAGATACTAAAACGTGACAATGTGCTAAAATTGCATTCTTTCTTGGATGGAGGGATTATCTAGACATACGTTATATTTATATGCATATAGCAAAATAAATATATTAAAAAAATCAAAGCGACTTATAATTTGGAATGGAGGGATTAGTACATTTTGTGTGCTCCTCCATTCCAAAACACTAATACTCTGGTGCTGCCGTCCGTACGGGCATGGTCGTCCGGATGACCAGTTCCTGTTCCGAGCTAGCACAACGACCGGGCCCAACAGCCGACAGAAATCCTCAACTCCTCGCTTCGCTCGTCGCCGCTCACGCGTCAATCGCCCGCCCCAAGCCGCCACACGGCGGCGCCCCCATCCCGCATCGAGCCGCGCCACGTTTGCCGCCGTGCCGTGGTCCGTATCCCTGCCGCACCCGCTCCACCTCGTCGCACCGTGCCCGGTCCCCACCCCTACGCGCGGTGGCCCATCCCTCGCAGGGTTTAGGTGCTGCTGATGCCGCCGTTCCCCACCAGGAGGTCGTGCTCGCTGTCGACGCCGGGCACTGCCGCGACGCTTGACCTCAGCTCACGACATCACGAGATCCGAAGTGGCTAGACCCGGAGTGGGCTTCTCTGGTTGCACCTTGCGCTCGCTTCCTTCCTCGGATGTTGCAAGCACATGTTGCAAGCGTATGTTTCAAGTGTTTTCAAATGTTTTAGAGGTATGTTGCAAGTGCTCCGTATGGATGTTGCAAAAGTAGATCGGGATGTTGCATATGTTGGAATTGGTGTACATGTATGTTGCAAATGTCTATTTCCAATGTTTCATCTGTTTTTTCAGACGCATGCTGAAAGTGTGTTTATCTGGATGTTGCATATGTTCCACACATATGTTGCAAGTGTTTTATTTGAATGTTGCATATGTTTTGCAATGGTTTTCAAGTGTTATTTTTGTGAGTGTTTCATACGCACATTTCAAATGTTTTGTCTGCCTTCAGACGCATGTTTCAAATGCTATATCTGGATGTTTCAAAAGTAAATTGGGGTGTTTTGCACATGTTGCAACCTGCTGCAGTTGCTAGGGGCGTGAGGTGTCGTGCGGGACGTAGACACCACGTGCGGTCGGGCAGGGGCACAGACACCGCATCGGGGTCGGGTGGGACACAGACGCCACGTGGGGTTAGGCCATATGCGAAGTGTAGGTGTGGCAGACGAGGTAGTCAAGGGTGTCTGGACAGGTCCTAGCGTCCGAATGTCCATTCCACAAAGTCCAAAAGTCCAAACAACTGGGAGTGCACGTCATCTATCGGTCTATGTGTCGGTGTTAGAAACGCGGTTCTAGCACCAACGAGTAATATGAGTTTGCGCGTCGGGGATCCAGACGGTGTGCAAGAAGAACACAAGTGATTTATACTGGTTTGAGCTGAAGAATGCCCTACGTCCAGTGTGGATGGGGAGACTTGTATTATCTTGCACCGAAGTGCTTGTAGTAGGGGTTATAAGCGGGTGAGAGAGGGAGGAGCCCCCAGGTCTTAAGGTGTGTGTGGAGTGTGTGCGTCACTCTGCTGGTGCCCTCGCAAGGTCCAGGAGAGTTACCTGTTCATGTGTTCTCGTCTCTCTTTTCTCTTGTTTCTTCCTTTGGAACGGTCCCTGCATTCTCCTTTTATAGTCTCAAGGAGGTGCAGGGTTACAAAATGTTGGTACGTGGTGTGATCCTTGTTGGAGAAGGAGCCCCGAGGCCTCGAAAGGGCCTTATCCGGTGGTGACATGGGCTGCACTATGGAGGCATGGTGTTGGTACTTCTGGCACTGTTGCTACATGCCCAGGCATGTGTGCCACTATTGAGGGAGTGGTCTCTGTCCTTTGGCGTTGTAGCAACGCGCCTTGTCATACTTGGTCCTGTGGCTGGCGTGGCTATGGTGTGCTTGTCCTTGTAGTTTGACTGGCGTAGAGAACTGGGGCCTCGGAGGTGGGAATTACGGTGCGATCTCACCCTGATCGTGGGAATAGTGGCCTAGAGCGATGTTTCGTACGCCACGCAGGCACGAATCGTGCGTATAGTGCCAGTACGGGTGGCATAGTGGCCAGCAGCTCTTCCCCATGCCTGTTATGGGCGATGGCGTCGTGATTTGACCCCTGTCATTCCTGTCTTGTCCAGTTGGGCATACGCAAGAACGTGGGTGATGTCTCAGGGGGTCTCAAGTGCGCCAATGGGGAAACGGCGTCAGAGGCCGGTCTCGGGCGAGGTGGAAACAGATAATGCCATTTCTGGGGCTCGAATGAGGCGAAGATGTTGTCGTGAGTTGGCCTGTGTCTAAGACCCTAGTGCTGAGGCCTCGGGCAAGTCGGAGGTGTTCCAAAACCCCATGCGTGAGGCCTCAGATGAAGCGGGGAGATGGGCTGGTATGCTCACATGTCTTGCTTGAGACCCAACAAGAGAGAGTTTAGCTCGTAGGTCTCTTTAGTTATTTTGTTCTTAGACGAGGTAGATCAATGTTTGGTTTGTGTTTTTTGGGTGGTTTTCCACCTTAATTTGGGTACCCCTAATTGTGATACCCGACAGTAGCCCCCCGAGACTGTGGAGGAGTAGGGATACTCCTCCAGAGGCTGTGCGTCGAGTTTGCTCTTTGCCGGGCTTTAGCTAGGTCGTTGCTGGGGCCTTGGCTTATCTTTGTGTTGCTTTTTTCAGGGGGTGCACGCGAGCACACCTGCCAGGTGTAGCCCCCGAGGCCTTGGAAGGATAGGATGTGCTTCCAAGGTTTTGACTTTATGCGGGGTGTCAATCCGAGGCCTCGGCCTTAGTGCAAGGGTAGCCCCCGAGCCTCTGCTCACGGCGAGAGGTCAGTCAAGGGTGCCTCATCTTTTTTCACGTCCTTCACGTCTCTCCTTCATCGAGAGGAGGGGAGGAATATGCCATGCTATCCTTGGCGGGCGGTCAGTAGCATTTTCGGCGAGCATTTTAACAGGTAAGTCCGGGTGAATGTCCGGGCCCTATTCGCTTTGGGTCGGTTAGTGATCCCAAGACGCATTCCAAGTCGCCCAAGGGTCGTTCAGTGGACCTCAGACCCATTTGATGGGCTCTGAGGGTTCGGTGCCTCCCTCCGATGGGATCCCACTGTTCAACGCCTACGGGGTCCTTGGACACAGCTTAGGGTGGTGCACTGGGCATTATTGCTCGGGCTTGGCCGTAGAGGGGCTCAGAGTTGAGTAAGGGTGCATGATGCTGAGGGCGATTTCGGTATTTTGCTATACTGGCATGGTAGGACAAGCCCCTGAGCCCTATGCCTTATGGTAGTCTGAGGGGTCTCGGGGAGTTGGTCCCTTCAACCATCCTTCTGGTGGGGTTGGCCACCAGACACATTTACTTTGCGATGGCTTTCTCTGCTAACATTCCACGACTTCCACTTTTGGGCCTCTTGGTTTTGACCAGAAGTCGATGGGTCATGCTAGTCATTACCATGTGGTTTTTGACATGGGTCGTAATTGAGTTCGAGGGAGGCTGTTCTGGTGAAAACCTAATTTAGATGCTTATCTCTTGTGTGGCCCATCATCAGCCCGAGAGTCCATGGTTTTGGGAGTTAAACGAGTGCATTGCAGTGAGTGGGAACATCGAGGATTTAATCAAAAGAAGTGGAGGGGACGGTTCCATTACTCGGTTTTAGCGGGAAGTGGGAACGTTGGCCCGAGTTCCGAGTTCGCATTGATGGTCCTGTGCAGCCGTGCAGCTGAACGGTCATTCGACCCTTATTTATACCTAGCTTGGCACTTGTTCTTTCCACCCCTATTGCCACTTTCCACTTCCACTATCTCCTAGCACAATCCCACGATCTCGAGGGCGTGCAGCAACTCTCCGCAGCGGTCCGAGGAGGTGGATGGCCCCCTGGCAGTGCAGCGTCGCCGAACAGGCGATCGGGCCTTCACGGGGAGCGGCCGCTAGCTACGGACTGGTGGCATCTCAATGGGGAGCCTCCGCCCTCGCCATGTCCTCCCTAGGGCTCTGGCTGGCCTGTTGGGGCTGATGGTGGAGCGGTCGGAGGAGGAGGCGCTCATTCGCGCGGCAGCAGCGAACGTTGAGGGGAGGGCGAATGTCCTCCTCCATCAGCTGGACGACGCCGACCATCGCGGCGTTGGTAAGTTTTCTTCTCTTTTGTTTTCTTCCTTCTTCGTCTACATCTCCTTTCTAATCGTGAATGGAATCTCGTGTGTCAGAGGTGACCGTGGAGCTAGAGGGTCTCCGCACTGCGGTTGATGCCTTCCTGGATTACCTGGGGGTTGCCCCAGGTACTAGGAAGGACCGGCTTTGGGCTGCGCGCCATCGTGTTACCGCCGCCATCGAGAGCGGCGTCCGTTGTAGCACCGGGGTTTCCCTGGCTATGGTGGAGCTGTCGGTGGGAGCGGACCTTACCGAAGTCGATGACTTCCCCACGGAGGAGCCGCTATGCCTCCACGAGGATCTGGTGGCACGCTACGGCCTGGCCAAGGAGGCGGTGGCCACCCTCGTCCTCGCCTAGAGCTCCCCCTGCGATGTTGCCCCTTAGGGCTCCCGCCTTTTTTGTTAGGCTTATCAGCTTGTGACGCATGACGTCTTTTGATTTTGTTTTTTATGATGAATTATGTTGAAGTCGTGGTTTTAAACTCTTTTGTTGTTCATTCTGCAAAACCCGTTTGGTCAGCGAGGAAAGCCACCGGACCACCGCCGGTGGCTAGCGTGGCGGAGTCCCCTTGGGGAGGTACATGCCCCGAGGCGTGGTTAGGGTCTTAACGTCGACATGACCCCTGCCACCCCATGGCCTGAGGCGGGGTCGGCGACCCTTGAGATCAGCATGCAGATGGGACGTCCGCCAGCCGGATTTTTATTGCCCCTAGGGCGTCTTCTAGGGTCCGGATGATTTGTCCCCATACTTCAAGTCTCGGCGGGCCTCGGTAAACCGTGCACATGAAACCGGACCTTCGAAAATCAAGACTCATGGCCCTGATCCGGTCAGGAGGTCCAATGCATTCCCCTCTCGCATCTTTTTTGCAAAGAAGGAGGGGTTGGACAGTGGCACGTCATCCCTCTCGAGTAGGGCCGTTTTTGTGGTGTCTGTTTGAGTTGCTAGCGGGTATTTCATTTCGAGTGAGGTCCCAGATCCCGTTCGCTGAGGATCTAACGTTGGTATCTAGTGACCGACCTCATACCCTCGATGACCGATTCAGGGTAACCAGGGTCATTTCGACACGACCCCGGCAGCTCATCGCCTTTCTCCTATGAAAACCCTTAAATCGGTGTCCGTCAAGGCTCGAACATGGTTCGGGGAGTCCCATACAGTGCTTTGAGGCACCCGGGTGTTGACCTCTATTGTGCCACTCCCTTCATACCATCCCTTAATCTGTTGGGCCAGAGCGGCTGTCGAAACCCTTTTGCAGGGCCAGCCTACGAACTCTGGGCCCGGATTTGGACCGTGTGCAGATGATGCGGCATGACATATGTATGATGTATGTATGAGACATGTATGATGCATGCACGTGATGCACTTATACATACGGTATTACTAGGGAGTTAGAAAATAGTTCATAGAGAATTTTAAGAATGATTCAGAGGCGGTATTAACTATGAAGATAACGGGGGACGGGCATGGCAAACCGAATTCTGCATTGGGACCTAGTTGTCCCTTTCACGACCATGAGAGCTCATAGCTGTCGAAGTGATCGATGAAGTCATCATTGAACGGCTCGTAGTTGAGGAGATAATCACTGATGCGTAAAAATCGTTGCATCTTCTGAAGCTTGGCGAAGCCGGTGCTGCCTTGGTAGTCGTCATCGTAGTCATTGTTGTAGTCGGAGTCGAAGAAGTCAGAGTTGGAGCTCGTCTCTTTTTTTCACGGTAGGACTGAGTAGCTCATGGTAGATCAGGCAGGCTAAACTCGTTGGGCCATGTGTTCTTCAACTCGTCGGAATGGCATCGTAGGTTAACCACGGGCTCGGGGAAGTTGGCAGGCTTGTTGATCGGTGGGACGAGGTCGAGGTTGTCACCTTCCCTGGTGATGATGAACTCGAGACTCCCAAACCAGATGTGGGAGCCTAGGGTGAGGCTGGTGTTGCCTCTAGCCGCCGAGGACATGCTCGTCGGGTGGGGGTGAGATAATGTAGCCATCCTAGACCCTGCAGAATTGGTTAGTTGTGACGCACAAAGGCCCCTACCTGGCGCGCCAACTGTCGGTGTTAGAAATGACGGTTCTAGCACCAACGAGTAATATGTGTCTACGCATCGAGGATCCGGATGGTGTGCAAGAAAAACACAAGTGATTTATACTGGTTCGGGTCAAAGAATGCCCTACGTCCAATGGGGATGAGGAGACTTGTATTGTCTTGCACCAAAGTGCTTGTAGTAGGGGTTACAAGTGGGTGAGAGAGGGAGGAGCTCCCAGGTCTCAAGGTGTGAGTGGAGTGTGTGCGTGACTCTGCTGGTGCCCTCGCAAGATCCAGGAGAGTTACCTGTTCGTGTGTTCTCGTCTCTCTTTTTCTCTTGTTTTTCCCCTTTAGAACGGTCCATGCATGCTCCTTTTATAGTTTCAAGGAATGCAGGGTTACAAAATGTTGGTACGTGGTGTGATCCTTGTTGGAGAAGGAGCCCCGAGGCCTCGGGAGGGCCTTATCCGGTGGCGACGTGGGCTGCACTGTGGAGGCATGGCGTCGGTACTTCTCGCACTGTTGCTACATGCCTAGGCACGCGTGCCACTATTGAGGGAGTGGTCTCTGTCCTTTGGCGTTGTAGCGATGCTCCTTGTCATACCTAGTAAGAAACAAAAGTGTGTAACTTTTCAAACCCTACATTTTTCCTTCTTAGCACATCTCCTAATTCTGCCTACATTTTGAAATACAAAGCAAAATTGATTTCGAAACATCACCACATGCATTTGAAACACAGGGGCTATTTTCAGTCCAAATATGCATTTTTGAACAAGTTAGGAGCTGAAACAGGCTTTGTGATGAATACAAAGTTTGTTCCACAAAAAATTTACTACAACTCTCCTATTGTTCACATGGACATGCAAGGTCTCTAGCTATCACTTCAAAAGCAGTCAAAGCAGCTCGCACACTTGGTCACACATGGTCAAACTAGGTTCAAATTTGAATTTGTCAAAACTCTAAGAACAAACCCTAGCTCGATTCACTAGACTATCATAGAAAACATATTTGCAAGCATGGAACCACAATGTAGCATCCCAAGGAAATATCATTCCAACATTAGCACATTGAAACATCACTTCTACACTAATGCAACATAGGATTGCATGCATGGTTTACATAAGCACACATAATTTGTTACACATGTTTCATAGTTATGTTTCAACTTAAATGCACATGTATGATGTATACATGATGCTTATGCTCATGTGATGCCATGCTAGTGCAATGCAGTGCAGGCCAAACACCAGGGGTGTTACAAAAGCTAAGTTATAAACTTGGCATAGTCAAAATATAAGACAGAGCAACTGTTCATCATTTCAACAAAGGAGAAATTAACATTCTTACTACACATATGTGGAGTGGAATAAAATTTATTATTATTATTATTATTATTATTATTATTATTATTATTATTATTATTATTATTATTATTATTATTATTTAAATCAAGGTTCACCAAACAAGTTTTCATCTTTGTTGTCATCTCAAAGACTTACCCTCATGAAGTTGATAAATTCCTGCAAGGGTTAGTCCATAAGATCAACCAAAATCTATACTTGCAGTTTTGATTCAATGATCAAACTAGACACTAGGTCTAATATGATCATGGTAGGGTAATTAATCTAAGCACCATGTTTAAATTAAAAAGCCTATAGAACTGTGATCATGACATTCAAACTTCAAACTAAGCACCATGTTTAATTTAGAAGATGTATAACCAATACTCCCAAACCAAAACATGTCGGCATAGAGAGAGGAAGCATTAAAGGATGAACAAGAATCATCCAATAGGGGTGAAAATATTGAATGGTATAAGAGAACCATTGGTTTTTTATTATTATTATTTTTTTATTTCTCTTTTTTATGCAAGGTAATGAAAAATGGTGAGAGTGCAAGATACACATTACCTTGTGGGGGTCCTCCCCCAAGCTAGCTCAAAGACTAAGGTTCGGGGTTGTACCCCGTGCTTCTTAGCTTCTTCTGCATGGTTAGGATAGGGTAGATCATGAGTGGACTTACCATCCCTCGTGATTACCGCATTCAAAATCATATGCAGGAATTGAAGCGGCAATCTGAGCTAGTTGGGTTTCAAGCATTTTATTAAAGCTTAATTGATTTTTGAAGGGAAAGGTTAAGCCTTCTAAATTTGAATTAATGTTTTCAAAAATTTTATTGTTAGAGGCAAGTTTCTTTGTCAAGTTTTCGTTTATTTGAGCTTACCCTAACACAAGATCTACCGAGGAAGGTTGATTTGCAAAATTTCAATTGTAAGCAAAGTTACCTTCCTGATATGGTGGGTGCGACTGATTCCACCATGGACCTCCTTGTGGATGAAACCCGTTGTCGTCGTTCAGCGCATCTTCATGGGTTTCGGGGCAGTCATTCCCGAGTGTCCACTTTCACCACAGACCTCGCATATCGTATGCAAGTCCATGGCCTTGACGGTGCCATACATCACCTCCTTCTCATGGGCATGCTCGTCAAGCTTTTTCATCAGAAGGTCCATTTTTGCGACAAGCATATCCGTTTCCTCCACGGTATGCATGCCATCTTCTTGGGGTTGGAGTCTATTTTCACTCCACCCCTGGTTGGAGACCATCTTCTCAATAAGAACCGTACCTTCATTGACTGTGAGTGAGAAGAAGGCTCCTCCGGCAGCAGCATCTATGTGGGCTCTAGATGTGGAAGTTAGCCCATTGTAGAAGTTTTGAAGGATCAACCAGTCTTCCATCCTGTGGTGTGGCAGGCAAGGATGTGTTGTTGCAGCCTATCCCATACTTCTAGGATGGATTCTGATGCTGTCTGCTGGAAGTTGGAAATTCTTCCACGAAGGGCATTGGTTTTGCCCATCGGGAAGAACTTCGCGAGGAATGCCGTGGAACATTTGTTCCATGTGTTGACAGCTTCCCAGTCCTTGTAGAACCACTATTTTGCCCTCCCTAGGAGGGAGAACAGAAACAGACGGAGTTTGATGATCTCAAGTGTGACATCCTTTTATGACGATGGTGTCACACAGCTCCAGGAAGTGTTGCAGATGAGCATTGGCTCCTCACTAGGCAGTCCGCAGAATAGACTGGCCTGCACCATCTTGATTAAGCCAGTCTTCAGTTGAAAGTTTGCTTCGCCTGTGTTGACAGCGGGCCCTATGGGCACGTTGGCAACAGTGGGGACGAAGTACTCGTGCAACGTCTTGTCGGCCATGGTGTTTGGTATGGATGGTGCTTGGATGATGGGTTTGGTTGCCGGTGGAGTAGCGAAAGGAGGATCGACACGAGCTTGGGCCTTCTTTAGGAATGGCTTCGGATTCTTGGTGAAGGTCATCGGCAAGGAAAAACCATCTTACACTATCCTGTTTTCATCCACAATAGGAGAAAACAAGCAAAGTTATCCTGTTATGAGCAATGGCTACTACACATGCATATTATCATGAACATGTCCTACTAGATTCTTTTAAACCAGTGCCGTCCCTAGCAATGGCGCTAGAAATGCTTGTTGGCATTTCTAAACGCAATCACCGAGTATGGAATTTTTAAGTCCATCCTCAGTAATGGCGCCAAAAATGCTTGTTGGCGTTTCTTAGCGCAATCTCTAGGATTGGTATTTCCTAGCAATGGCACCAGAAATGCCGTGACGATATTTTTGAACACATGCAGAAATATTCCGCAAGCGCACGGATATATCATTGTAGCATTTCACCCAGAAGTATTCGGGTATTGTTCATTTATATTTTTCCAAAGGAAGGCATGGTGTAAAAGTCTCTAGTAGGGATATGGACAAGATAACATGACTGGATACTAGACCAAAGTTCATAACAGGGGTAAACCATGATAAATGTTGGATAGTGTGACACACACACTCAAGCCAATATCAAGGATGAAGATAAAAGAAAGAATAAAGAATAAAAGCATAAACCTAAACTGGAGCAGGCATATCTTGTATAGCTATGCTAAGATTAGCAGATCATACAAATACATGAATTTCTAATGGTAGAGATCCTAAGTTAAGATAGCTTTGGTCACTATAAACTTACTTCGGGCATCGGCTAACACCTAGTCTGCCAAGCATTTCCGGCCTATAGCTCTACGCCGTACCCAAACGTGGGGAATTACAAAGGACGGACATGGTTGTCACCACCGGCCGCCTACCCCTCAACCAAAGGATACGAGGCAAATGAAGGTAATTTCTAGCTTAGACACCATGTCTACGCTATTGGTCACTCTACTCTAGCGGTGGCCAGGAACTTCCATCTTTATTAGGAGTTCTCTTACTAGAGCATCTGCCTCAGGGATGGACGACGAACCCGCAAGAATATAATGACCAAAACTAAACTTAGGTCTTGGTCTAAACATGTATGTATGAAAGATTAAGCATAAAGTTTTATGTGCTTAATGAATAACATAAGAACTTAGCTCTAGTTTCATAACATAACTATAATGATAGGATAAGAACAAGAACAAGATGAAGAACATGACATGAATCACAATGAAGAACATTGTATTGACCATACCACACATCTTCAAGATGCTCTTGATCTCCGATTACAAGCCTTGCTAAGCTCCTAACTACACTAAAAATAGTAAAATACAAGTGGAGGGAGAGACGCTTAAATGTGGTGTGTGTTATGAATGGAGCTCTACCCCTTCTTTTATACTAGAGTGAGGTCAGTTTGGCACTGGGAAATTTGGAAACTAGCCTAAACCACCTCTAGGAGCATTAATGGCACCGCTTGAGGAAGTTGGGCCTGAGCTGCGCCGCCCTAGGTGCAGGCGCACCCTAGCTGGCTTGCTTGGCCACTGCCTTTGCCAGGTGGGCTGGTGGCTGGGTGTCACACCCATTTTTAAGGACAAAAATAGGATGCATAAAGTACTCATGTGCGCCCCAGGACATGATCGCACACATAAGTAGACAAATTACATAGTATCATCACAATGCTTATTACATAGCGAATAAATAGTTAAACATAGTCTTGAACTGTAAATAATAATAACTAATAGTAAATCTCCAGCGGAAACTCCACACAGGGACACGGTTGACTGGTTGACACCAAGACTAGTACTCATTACGATAATCTTCCTCATAATCTTCATCTGTTATGGTGGAAATAGCAAGGGTGAGTCCATGTCGAACCCAACAAATATAATACAAGGTTCATGAGGCTCAAAAGGCTAGACACTGTTTGACTGCGTTTAGCTTTTAGTCATCATATATTTAGCAATTGTGTAGCATCAAGATGAACCAATTCCCAATAGTGAACAAATGATCAATTGTAATTAAGGATAATGAATAACATTAACATGAGCATAATATCAACAATAAGTAAACATGATATAGCAATGGTGATCATCTATCTGTAAATGTTCCAAGGCCGCTCGTATCCGTGAGCACGGCTAGTGTACCAGTTTTTAACTCTGCGCAGAGGTGTACACTTTCACTATGAGTCATGACTTCCAAATGCATGAGTTAGCTAGGCCCAATACACCGGAAATCATATAAAGCCAGTTAAAAGTTCGTCTAACAAGTTAGGGCCATTAGATTCACTCGGCAGGCAGATGTAGAACCCCCTTCCCAGTGGCACAACAACCGCAGCCTATACACACTAGGCCAGGGGCTCGCCCTACACCCAACGTGGCAAGCCGTTCTTACGCCATTTAAGGTAACCACTAACAAGCTAGAAAAGGTCCTTTAAGCAACTAAAGCCAGAGCCATATAGCCCTCACAGCTGTACTGTATGTCCCGGATGATCACGTATAGATAAGTCCTTATGGAGGGTAACCAGAGCATAAAAAATAATACACATGCTCTAGCCCCCTTTTAACAGTAATTAAATCATCTTAATGGTTGATTGCTTAATCCATTAATCAAATTACAATATCATTGTTCATAGTTTAAGCACTAGCAGTAGCTACCCATATGCATTCCCAAGGTTGACAAGGAATCAAGATAACAATCACTAAGTTATAATTTCTAAGGTTGTCAAGGTAAGCACATGCTTATGTATGATAATTTCATTGTATAGGTAACAAGGATAGTCCTGTGTTATACTTGCCTTGATCAAAACTCTCCGAGTGATACCATTGATCTGGCTCAAAGTAATACTCCGGATCGTCCAGATACTGCTCACCTTCTAAACTCGACCATCAATCAACAACACACATGCATCCAATCAAACATACACGAAGCAAATAAAGAGATATAATTAGAACAGTACAACAACAGTAGCAAAACAGTAATAAAAGTTTATAAAACTCTTCTACACGTTTCTACGAGCACACAGACGCAAAGATCACCAAATTCGGAGTTAAAACGTGAAAGTTATGAATTTCCTAAGATTTCCTATAGATAAATAAATACTTAATTATAAACTCAAAAAATAAATTATCAAAAGTAACTGTACAACTACACTAACATGTAGAGCTCGCAAATACGAACCTAACGCAACTTGAACGGATCAAATCGGAGTTAAAACGAAGTTTTTATGACCAAAACAATCCTAGTGGCAAAACTGTAAATTCCTGAAAACGTATTTTTGATTTAGCCGGGAGAAAATACGCTTTCAAAACACGAAAACGCATTTTCAGCAATACGCTTTGGATGGCAGGTTGATTACTAAAAAGTTGAGGGTCTCTTTAGAAAGATTACCCCGCGAAGGGGTATCTTCTAATCTGGGCCGTTGATTCAAAAACGGACGGCTCACAATCACCTACAACTCTACAGTGAAAAGTCCGGCCTCCATCTCCAAGTCCGGCCGGCAACACCCCATGGCCGGCGGCCCTTCCATGGCCGGAGATGGCGGTTCTCCCCACCGAGACCACCATTCGAGCCCGCGTTTAATCCTACGGAATGAGAAGCTTCGCGCGAACTCAAATACGCTAAGAAAAACTAGCCACGTGAACCACACGCGACGCACGACAACAAGGGGCGGCGGCGCCATTGCCGCACCATCGGCGAGCTTCAAAACCGCAACTAGGACCGCCTCCACCCAAAGGAATAGCCTAGAACTAAAGAGGAGAAGAATGCGGTCTCACCAATGCCACGAAATCAGCCCCGAATCCACCCGACGGCTCCACCCACGAGCAACCGTCACCTCCAACCACCTCAACCCTAAACCTTCGATTCCTTGCGGTAGACTTCACGGTTTAGATGAAAAATAGAAAATAGAGGGTCAAAGCGTCCTATTTATAGCCTCAAATCGTTGATTTCGGTTAGACTTGCCCGGAAATCTCGGAACCGACCGACATGGTCGTATTCGGCTTGGAGTCCGGAACGTATACGAGAGGTAGAAGAAGACCGACGTCCGGGCCCCACCGGTCAGCGGTAGAAAGGAGGGAAGGCGCGGCTGTTGGATCGGCCGACTGGGCCACGGCGATGCTGGGCTCGGCTGGCCCGGTCCGCAACGTCACTGAACGGCCCACGCGGGCACAGTGAGGAAGAAGCAGGCCTCCCTGAACAGGCCGTCGGCCACCAGCTGAAGGTAAGTTTTCTTTTTTTCTTTTCTTTTCTAATTTTCCAAACACATTTTCAAATCAAATTTTCCTAAACCAAATCAAATAAAACAAATATATCCACACCACAAAATAAAATAAATGCAACAACATGAATGCATCACCAAATAGTTTTAAAATTTTAATTTGCCATTAATTGTTATCTAATTTATTCAAAATTCATTATCTCTAAAATTTGGGTGTTACAAATTCTACCCCCCTTAAAAGAATCTCGTCCTCGAGATTGGACTGCTTACTCAAACAATTGCGGATATGATTTCCTCAATTCATCCTCTCTTTCCCAAGTTGCCTCTGCCTCTGAATATCGATTCCACTGTACTTTGCACATCTTAATAACCCTACTTCGGGTAACCCTCTCAGCAGTTTCTAAAATCTTAATCGGAAACTCTTCATATGTAAGATCCTCCTTCACAGTCAATTCTTCTAAAGGTATCTGCTCTTCAGGCACTCGTAAACACTTCTTAAGTTGTGAAACATGAAACACATCATGTACTCCAGATAAATTCTCAGGCAACTCTAATTGATAAGCAACTTCTCCACATCTAGCAATAACTTTAAATGGTCCAACATACCTTGGTGCTAATTTGCCTTTCATGTTAAACCTCTTCACACTTCTCATAGGTGACACCTTCAAATAGACATAATCACCTACCTCAAAAGCTAAATCTCTTCTCCTATTGTCAGCATAACTCTTCTGACGAGACTGTGCCACCCTCAAATTCTCACGAATCACCCGTACTTGATCTTCTGCATTTCTAAGAACATCCGTACCAAACACCTGAGACTCACCTATCTGATCCCAAAATAATGGAGTCCTACACTTACGTCCATACAAAGCGTCAAACGGTGCCATCTTAAGAATCTGTTGGTAACTATTATTATAAGAGAATTCGGCATAAGGCAAACTCTTATCCCAACTAGTTCCATATTGCAATGCACAGGCTCTCAACATATCCTCCAATACCTGGTTGGTCCTTTCAGTCTGTCCATCTGTCTGTGGATGATATGCTGTACTAAAATTCAACTTTGTTCCCAAAGATTCATGTACAGCTTTCCAAAAGTGTGACGTAAACTGCGATCCTCGATCAGATACAATCTTCTTTAGTTTCTCATCCTTCAACTGACCCTTGTAAATTTCTTGCTCCAAAGTAGGCTCTATTACTAATTCCATTGTATTAGTAACAATCCCCAAATTCAAATATTCAAATTCAGCACATAACTCACTAGTTATAGATAACGTCCGTATCTCATTGGCATAACTTTTCCTACTAAGAGCATCAGCTACTACATTAGCCTTACCAGGATGATAGTGTATCTCAATATCATAATCCTTAATCAACTCTAACCATCTGCGTTGCCTCAAATTCAGATCTGACTGAGTGAAAATATACTTCAAACTCTTATGATCAGTGTATATATCACTCTTATGTCCAATCAAAAAATGTCTCCAAATCTTTAAAGCATGAACTACAGCTGCTAATTCCAAATCATGCGTAGGATAATTCAACTCATGCTTTCTCAATTGCCTAGATGCATAAGCCACAACTCTGCCTTCTTGCATAAGAACACATCCCAAACCTTGACGAGAAGCATCACAATAAATAGAAAACTTCTTACTCAAATCTGGCAAAACCAATACAGGCGCTGTAGTCAACCTCTTCTTCAATTCTTCAAAACTAGCTTGACATTTATCAGACCACACAAACTTGGCATTCTTCTCTAACAGAGATGTCATAGGTTTAGCAAGTTTAGAAAACCCTTCAATGAACCGTCTGTAATATCCAGCCAATCCCAGGAAACTACGAATCTCACTAGCATCAGTAGGTGGTTTCCAATTCAATACATCCTTTACTTTACCTGGATCCACTGATATCCCTCCATTAGAAACAATATGACCCAGGAAAGAAACTTCCTTCAACCAAAACTCACATTTACTTCGTTTCGCATACAGTTTATGCTCTCTAAGCTTCTGCAATACCAACCTCAAATGTTCAGCATGCTCTTCCTCTGTCTTGGAAAATACCAGTATATCATCAATAAACACTACCACAAACTTATCCAAATATTCCATGAACACCTTATTCATCATGTACATAAAGTATGCAGGTGCATTGGTCAATCCAAATGACATAACAGTATAGTCATACAATCCATACCTTGTAGTAAAAGCTGTCTTTGGAATATCAGAGGCACGAATCTTCAACTAATGATAACCAGAACGTAAATCAATCTTAGAGAACACGCAAGCACCTCTCAACTGATCAAACAAATCATCAATCCTGGGCAAAGAATACTTATTCGTGATAGTTACCTCATTTAGTGACCGATAATCAACACACATCCTCTGACCACCATCTTTCTTGTCAACAAAAATAACTGGTGCACCCCAAGGTGAAGAACTAGGTCAAATAAAACCTTTATCTTGTAATTCTTTAATTTGTTTTTTAAGTTCTTCTAATTCATCTACCCCCATCCTATATGGTCGTTTGGCTATAGGTGCAGTTCCAGGTAATAATTCAATAAGAAATTCAATGTCTCGGTCAGGTGGCATACCTGGCAATTCATCAGGAAAGACATCCGGAAATTCCTCAATCACTGAATTCTCTTTAATAGCATCTTCAAGCTGATTCACCACAGCGGTTGGCTGCTTCTGCACTGCTACATCCACATTGATTTTATCTCCATTAGGTGCAGTCACAACTACCACTTTCTGCTGACACTGAATCTCTGCCTGATTTTGTTTCATCCAGTCCATACCCAATATCACATCAATACCAGATGTCCTCAACACTATAGGAGTTATCTTAAACTCTACCCCCCTTAAAATCATACTAATTAGAAGACAACGATTACTGGTTTGCATGGTACCTCCAGGTGAATTTACTAAGAGAGGTTCTTTCATAGGTAGCATGGGTATACTATGCATTTTAACAAAATGTTGGAAATGAATGTATGAGATGCTCCAGAGTCAAAAAGAACAGTTGTAGGAGTGGAATGTACATTGAACGTACCAATCATAACTTCCGGTGCATCATGAGCTGTATCAGAAGACACGTGATTCACCATTCCAGTACCAGATTGCCTCTGGTTGCTCTTCTGGCTCTGAGGAGTCTGCTGGTTCTGCTTCTCAGGACAATGGTAAGACATATGTCCTTCTTTTCCACAGACAAAGCATCTAGTAGGTGTGCTGGGAGCACTATTCTTCATGGGGGTAGCATTGGGATTTCCAGTGCGAGGAGTCTGTTGCCCAGTCTGCTGATACTATTGACGCTGTGGATATGATGAACGCTGCTGAGACTGATTACCTTGCCAATTCTGAGACCACCTCTGATTTGAACTGCGATTCCACTGACTAACCGGTCCCTGAAACTTCTGATGAAAACCATGCTGAGAATTAATGCGCTGACGGTTGTTGCTTCCTGAGCTTTGTCCTTTCATCTTCCTCTTCCTGTCCATCTCCCTGCGCTCATTATCAAGCATAATAGCTTTGTTCACAAGCTCTTGAAAACTAGCATAGTTATTCCCCTTCAATTGCAAGCGAAGATCATAATAAATTTTCTTTAAGAAAAGACGCTGCCTATCTGCATCTTCCCTCACTTCATTAGGAGCATAGCGAGCCAACTGAGTGAACCTATCATGATACTCACTAACGCTCATTTGTCCCGTCCTGAGATTTCTAAATTCTTCCTGCTTCAGCTCAATTATACCTTCAGGAATATGACGAGCTCAAAAATCTCTAACAAACTCATTCCAAGTGATAGGAGGAGCATTATTAGGGCGTGCAGCTTGATACGACTCCCACCAAGTCTGAGTTGTCCCCTATAACTAATCAGATGCATATAACACCTTTTTCATATCATTGCATTGGGCGATATTCAACTGTTTCTCAACTGCTCTCACCCAATCATCTGCCTCTAAAGGATCAGCAACATGAGAAAACACTGGAGGGCGTCCCTTCAAAAATTCTCCATGCTTGTCCCTCACTTGCACAGGTGGTGGTCCTCCTGCAGGGGGATTGTTCTGCATGTGCTGCATAAACATCTGCATCATTTGATTCTGAGTATGCATAAGTTCCTCCATAGTAATAGGTGGGTTAGCACCTCCACGACCTCTGCCACGACCTCTGCCTGACATCTGTTTCCAAAAACACAGAAAATGAAATTCAGTATGATCCGAGATGATGTATTCAATAGATAAGCAAAATCTGATTTTTCTGGGCGAATTCTAATTTCAGCAGATCAGTAAAACTGTCATATCTCGAGCTACAGACGTCCAATTCAGATGATCAGGTGATCTGTATATGGTTGGAAAGCTTTCAAAATTATCTACAGCTTTTATTCACAACACTTTTTCTGATTCTGACAATAAATTGGCAAAAAACTGAGCTTAATCGAAACTGTTTCAGAATTCCAAACTGTGCAGTAACCCCAACTTAGAACAGGTATATCTCTTAGCTCTTAATAGATATTAAAGTAATTCTTGTGGGGTTGGAAAGATATAGAAGTCTAATTATTCCCAGTAAAATTTCTTAAATTTCCCATTAACGGATTTTAAGTTATTTCTAAAACATCCCAGACTGATCCAAAAATCAGCAAAGGACAGAACTAAGTTCACCTCATAACCAACTAATATATTTTGATCAAACTTAATATTCTTAACCATGGAACTTGTAGCATGTCTACAAAACTCCAGCACACATTACAAAGATCCAAATCACACATTATCATAATAACAATCCATCAATCACACAATTGTTCACACCACAAACTGACTCTCAAAACAATCCAAACTTAAAATTGACTCGCAACTACTATCGTTCCTATTACATAGGGATTTTTCCTATTTCCTAATTAAGCTTCTCATAAATCTTGGGACGTCCTAACTCCGCCCTTAATTGGTCAATCTCCTTATAAGCTTGCTCCTTAAGTTCTTTTTCCTTCAGCAACTCATCCTTCAAATCCACCTCATGGAGAGCCAATTCACGAGCTAATCCCACTGTAGCTTGTAGAGTCAAGGATGATTCATCTGCAAGCGGCACGGTCCAAACACCCTTGTCATGTAGGAAGCAAGGAAAGTGCCGGAGTGCACCCTGTAATGTCTTATCCGAGTGTAGACCATAGTAATAAACGAACGCATTGTAGGCGACATCCTCCATGCTTATTTCTACGGTTGCCGGCTCACTCGGGTAATGAACTTTGACTCCACCTTAGGCTCCTTAGTGGTTAGATCCCTTTTCTTAACCCATAACTCCGTTTCCCAATAGGAATCCATCCATGGATGACTATACTCTGCACTGCGATACTCCAACATAGCTTCCCAGTCGTAGTAGTAGTTGTCCAAGGTTCTTGTCAGCATATCATGGAAGAAAGCATCAGCCTTAGGAACCATGATATGAAGCTTCGTGGTCCACCCCATAACTACATCCTCCATTGGAGTGTCACCAACTCTTGATTCAGCATCAGATAGCTCTTGGTCACCATCTTCATGGGGCTCCTGGGGTTTGAAACGGGCAACGTACTGTGCAGCTGACAGACGGGGATGAGGAGGCATCTACAAGATTTAGACATAGATTAGATAGAATAAATGTATTTTCGCAATAGAATAAAGTAGAGGAAGCATAAAAATTTAGTAATTAACAAGGTGCAAGGAGTAAGCATGAAATAAGTGAAGCATGGATGCTAATAACAACCATTCTAACTAGGCTTGCGTCCTACAGTCAATACGGCTCTGATACCAATCTGTCACACCCATTTTTAAGGACAAAAATAGGATGCATAAAGTACTCATGTGCGCCCCAGGACATGATCGCACACATAAGTAGACAAATTACATAGTATCATCATAGTGCTTATTACATAGCGAATAAATAGTTAAACATAGTCTTGAACTGTAAATAATAATAACTAATAGTAAATCTCCAGCGGAAACTCCACACAGGGACACGGTTGACTGGTTGACACCAAGACTAGTACTCATTACAATAATCTTCCTCATAATCTTCATCTGTTATGGTGGAAATAGCAAGGGTGAGTCCATGTCGAACTCAACAAATATAACACAGGGTTCATGAGGCTCAAAAGGCTAGACACTGTTTGACTACGTTTAGCTTTTAGTCATCATATATTTAGCAATTGTGTAGCATCAAGATGAACCAATTCCCAATAGTGAACAAATGATCAATTGTAATTAAGGATAATGAATAACATTAACATGAGCATAATATCAACAATAAGTAAACATGATATAGCAATGGTGATCATCTATCTGTAAATGTTCCAAGGCCGCTCGTATCCATGAGCACGGCTAGTATACCAGTTTTTAACTCTGCGCAGAGGTGTACACTTTCACTATGAGTCATGACTTCCAAATGCATGAGTTAGCTAGGCCCAATACACCGGAAATCATATAAAGCCAGTTAAAAGTTCGTCTAACAAGTTAGGGCCATTAGATTCACTCGGCAGGCAGATGTAGAACCCCCCTTCCCAGTGGCACAACAACCGCAGCCTATACACACTAGGCCAGGGGCTCGCCCTACACCCAACGTGGCAAGCCGTTCTTACGCCATTTAAGGTAACCACTAACAAGCTAGAAAAGGTCCTTTAAGCAACTAAGGCCAGAGCCATATAGCCCTCACAGCTGTACTGTATGTCCCGGATGATCACGTACAGATAAGTCCTTATAGAGAGTAACCAGAGCATCAAAAATAATACACATGCTCTAGCCCCCTTTTAACAGTAATTAAATCATCTTAATGGTTGATTGCTTAATCCATTAATCAAATTACAATATCATTGTTCATAGTTTAAGCACTAGCAGTAGCTACCCATATGTATTCCCAAGGTTGACAAGGAATCAAGATAACAATCACTAAGTTATAATCTCTAAGGTTGTCAAGGTAAGCACATGCTTATGTTTGATAATTTCATTGTATAGGTAACAAGGATAGTCCTGTGTTATACTTGCCTTGATCAAAACTCTCCGAGTGATACCGCTGATCTGACTCAAAGTCATACTCTGGATCGTCCAGATACTGCTCACCTTCTAAACTGGATCATCAATCAACAACACACATGCATCCAATCAAACATACACGAAGCAAACAAAGAGATATAATTAGAACAGTACTCCAACAGTAGCAAAACAGTAATAAAAGTTTATAAAACTCTTCTACACGTTTCTACGAGCACACAGACGCAAAGATCACCAAATTCGGAGTTAAAACGTGAAAGTTATGAATTTCCTAAGATTTCCTATAGATAAATAAATACTTAATTATAAACTCGAAAAATAAATTATCAAAATTAACTCTACAACTACACTAACATGTAGAGCTCGCAAATACGAACCTAACGCAACTTGAACGGATCAAATCGGAGTTAAAACGAAGTTTTTATGACCAAAACAATCCTAGTGGCAAAACTGTAAATACCTGAAAACGTATTTTTGATTTAGCCGGGAGAAAATACGCTTTCAAAACACGAAAACGCATTTTCAGCAATACGCTTTGGATGGCGGGTTGATTACTAAAAAGTTGAGGGTCTCTTTAGAAAGATTACCCCGCGAAGGGGTATCTTCTCATCTGGGCCGTTGATTCAAAAACGGACGGCTCACAATCACCTGCAACTCTACAGTGAAAAGTCCGGCCTCCATCTCCAAGTCCGGCCAGCAACACCCCATGGCCGGCGGCCCTTCCATGGCCGGAGATGGCGGTTCTCCCCACCGAGACCACCATTCGAGCCCGCGTTTAATCCTACGGAATGAGAAGCTTCGCGCGAACTCAAATACGCTAAGAAAAACTAGCCACGTGAACCACACGCGACGCACGACAACAAGGGGCGGCGGCGCCATTGCCGCACCATCAGCGAGCTTCAAAACCGCAACTAGGACCGCCTCCACCCAAAGGAATAGCCTAGAACTAAAGAGGGGAAGAATGCGGTCTCACCAATGCCACGAAATCAGCCCCGAATCCACCCGACGGCTCCACCCACGAGCAACCGTCACCTCCAACCACCTCAACCCTAAACCTTCGATTCCTTGCGGTAGAGTTCATGGTTTAGATGAAAAACGGAAAATAGAGGGTCAAGGCGTCCTATTTATAGCCTCAAATCGTTGATTTCGGTTAGACTTGCCCGGAAATCTCGGAACCGACCGACATGGTCGTATTCGGCTTGGAGTCCGGAACGTATACGAGAGGTAGAAGAAGACCGACGTCCGGACCCCACCGGTCAGCGGTAGAAAGGAGGGAAGGCGCGGCTATTGGATCGGCCGACTGGGCCGCGGCGATGCTGGGCTCGGCTGGCCCGGTCCGCAACGTCACTGAACAGCCCACGCGGGCACAGTGAGGAAGAAGCAGGCCTCCCTGAACGGGCCGTCGGCCACCAGCTGAAGGTAAGTTTTCTTTTTTTTCTTTTCTTTTCTAATTTTCCAAACACATTTTCAAATCAAATTTTCCTAAACCAAATCAAATAAAACAAATATATCCACACCACAAAATAAAATAAATGCAACAGCATGAATGCATCACCAAATAGTTTTAAAATTTTAATTTGCCATTAGTTGTTATCTAATTTATTCAAAATTCATTATCTCTAAAATTTGGGTGTTACACTGGGCCTGGGCTCGTTCCGCGTCGGTGCTCAGCCCTGATTCATTGTGTAGTTGGGCTTCTCTCCTTATTTCTCTTCAATGCTTTGTCGGAAAGCATATTATTGTCACCTTTTCCACTGTATTCGTGTATATGTCCTGTAAAATGATAATCTTGCAATACAAGTGAAAATAAGTCATTATGAATAACATATGTGTGTAAGTTATGCTAGTTCTCCTCTTTTTGTGTGTTATTTGGCGGTCGATTTGGTCGATAAGGACCGCCAACAATGATTTCAAAGAAAAATGTTGTAAACTACATGGTTAT
Organism: Saccharum hybrid cultivar R570; assembly: GCA_038087645.1. Lineage (NCBI taxonomy): Eukaryota > Viridiplantae > Streptophyta > Magnoliopsida > Poales > Poaceae > Saccharum > Saccharum hybrid cultivar. Next base: position 7,197,756 of record JAQSUU010000347.1, on the reverse strand, counting down.
ATAACTCTTTAAGATCTACAAGTTTGGTTTTGGTCGTTTCTCCATCTGGGGTCATTTAAAAAATTCAAATTTTACCTATTTTAAGAGATGGCTCTAGATCGATCTGCCGCTACAAATAGATTTTTAGAGGCGGCTTAGCGATCTCTAGAAATCCATTTGTAGAGGTGGTTGGATCCAGCTAGACCCACCTTTAAAGATAGGGTATTTATAGAGGCAGCTGAAAATACCAGTCGCACCTACAAATGCATTTCTAGAGACGGCTCGTTTTGGGACCGATTTGAAAAAAGAGACATTGCTAAAAAAATATATCTTCAGTAGTGAACATTTACAATGTGTTTGGTTTGCTTCACCGTGTGGTTCGGAATAATCTCATCCAAACACCGAGCTAGCGGCGCCGTTTCATTTGCATCAGCGGACGGACCGATCCGTCACTGACTAATTCCTCGTTGGCATGCCCACAATTCAGTTTCTGTAACCATCCGGCTCCCCAGCAATCAGCAGACGACCATGTTCCCCGCACGTTGATCCTAGAAAAGGTGAACACCTGAAGGATCAATTCATTCCGCATGAGATCATTCCTTGAACCAAAGGTGCTGTTAATCGCCCCTCCTCTGCTGTTTTATGCATGAGATGTATTGCAGTAATCTGTTCAGCCAAATTAAATTACACAGCACCAAGGAATAAGGACCGGTTAAGCATTTTACCCTTGTTGAGATCAGTTCTTCCACACCCCTCATCGTCATCAATAAATCCCTGGCCTGCTATTGGATTTTAACGTCTCTAGTCTTACATCATCAAACTAGCACATTCATTAAGTTTACAGAGACTTGTAAATTTGCTTCATCCACAAGAAATTGTGAGAATGGAAGCCACACACGCAGGTGTGGATCTTTCATGTGGTGAAGATGGAGGCTCATCTAGTTTCTGAGTTCCATGTATGATGCTACATTGATGAAAGGCCTTCATGTCACTTTGCTCTCCAATCAAACACACCCTTTACAATGGCACCCTCCTAATCATTTGATGTAGTGGCGACTATTCTGAGGACCTTATTTGAATAATGATACATGGATGGTCTTCAGGTCACTTCACTCCCAAGCTGCAGAAAGGTAAAGGACGAAACCCCCATCGCACAGAAAAATGTTGTAGGTTTGGAAAACATTGAGGCACTTCAATGTAACAAACCATGTGGTTTTATTTTTAAAAATTATTATGATATTGCTAGCAACTACATCAGATGGAGTTTTAGCAAATCCACACATGGAATCTTTTTCCCCCCTAAAATGTGTTTTTTTTTTTCACATCTCTTGTTTCTAAAGCTATAGCTACATGATACCAACCAGGGTTTTCTGCAACTACAATATCCAAACTTGACCTGTTCAACTTGTCACCATCTAATTCACGCTGGCCAGTTATGTTCAGACACTTAATGAAGAGAAGCAAATGTTCCTGTCGGGGATGACACCTTTCTAGGTGCTTGGGTTCTTTGGACTCACCACAATTCGTGTGTTTTTGACGGAGCTGCTCCAAGCATTGCAAGGGCTCTTAATGTTAGCAGCGAGGAACGACGTCTTTGGGAGATAGCAGGCTCACGAAGCCTCTCTTCCTTGACTACCCCGACACTTTTGCCTTAGAGTGGCCTAGTTGTTGTTTTTGTGGTCGTCTTTTTATATTTAGCAGGCGAAAATGTAATCTAAAACTCTAGTTTGGTGTGTGTAGAGTGTGGGTGTTTGGGTTCTTGTCCCATATTTTCTTCTTAATATAATGAAGCGCAGCTCTCCTGCGTTTTCGAGAAAAAAAATGCCATCGCCACCCCGTATCAGAAGAAGAGTTGTCGCTTTGCTTTTTTTAGGTTGCAGGGTCAGGAGGATGTGTGCCAGAGGAGAAAAGGTCAAAGTACACCTTCACGCTGCAGCCACCAAGCTCCAGGGCAGCGATGTCCATCGCTGACGCGGTCCAGCCCATGAAGGATGAGTAGGGCAGACATTGGTCATAGAGCCTATAGTAGGTGATTCCGTGATGTGAAAAGGCTAACATTCCCGGAAACCATTCTTACTCCCTATAAATAGCCCCCTAAGCTGTTGGTAACAAAACACTTATGGTCCACTTTATTATCTTATTGTTCGATCCATATTTTGTCCGTTGATGTCTCCCACCTCTTGATTCAAGCGAGGATCCAAACTCAACACTTCTCAATTTAGTATTGTGCCCCTATGAAGATTATTTCTTCACAACCCTTGCTATTCGTCCCATAAATGTTCATGACCAGTCTACCTGTCTTGATGAAACGACCCTCCTTATTAATGACCTGCCTATAAGTTCTGATCTTATATTCTTCCACAGTTCAATTTAGCATCCAGAATATTGCTCTCTGTACCCAGCATAGCTGTCCGGCTGTCCCCACTTTTAATGCAGTTTGGTCGAAGGTACATTCTTACAACCACATAGTTAATCTTTGCTTCTGATGCAAGCTGATATACCTAGGGGGTGTTTAGATCCAAAATATTTGGAATTTTGATACTGTAGCACTTTCGTTTGTATTTGGCAATTAGTGTCCAATCATGGACTAATTAGACTCAAAAGATTCGTCTCGTGATTTACAACCAAACTGTGTAATTAGTTATTTCTTTTACCTACATTAAGTGCTCCATGCATGCGTCTAAAGATTGATGTGATGGAGAGAGAGTGTAAAAATTTGGAATTTTGAAGGGAACTAAACACCCCCCTAATCTCTTATGCATACTTTTATTTATTGTTTTTTCTTAAAGGGAAGCAAAGCTATAGATTCCTGAATCCTGACGGCTGAGATGGTCAGTTCTGCAGTTATCCAGGAGTCATTTAGCCAAATACTATCTGGCCTAGTTAAAAAATATGATGACAAAGAGGAAATAAATGGAATCAGGAACATAGAGAGGCTAGAGATGGCACACATCAGGCTGGAAGCTGCTCGAGACTTCTAATAAATGGCAGATCACTGATACATCCATGTTGCGTTGGCAAAAGAAGCTGAAGTGTGCTGCACAAGAGTGTGATAAGAAACTGCACAAATGTAAGCAGAGAATCCTCGAAGCAGAACGCATGGAACAGGAGGTAAGGAATTCCTCCATTCCTAAACGGATTGGACATGCTACCAAGTCATTTGTTTTCTCCATCTTTAACCGCAACAACGATGATGAGTTGAATCCATCTGTTGTTAAACGATTTGAGTGGTATGCAGATGGTGCTAGTGAATTCCTGAGATTTATAGAGCTTGGCGGCACACCACTTTGTCACATCATGCCCTTTGGCTCCCTTATCAAGAATTTTTTTGCAGGCAAGGAACTTCACCATAAAATTTTTCGAGGAAGCCAAAAGCCTTTGTGTCAACTATGGTTGATCCCCTTTAGTACTGCAGACCAAGGAACAGAGGTTGCCCTATTTTTTATCAGGAAAGATGTTACAATAGAGGGTAATATCTACTTTAGTATGATAGTGCAGCTTTCAGAGAGTACAGACATAGTTGGGATTTAAGTTAGGAGTTTGCAGTTGCTTGCCCCTCATGTCAGATTTATAGTTGAAAATATTACCAACGAACTTACTCAACTACCTACTCAAGACTTCTCATGGGCGCCATTTGCTTATTCATACCACAGGGAACATTTGTCCATTCTTCACAACATTGCATCTCAATGGTTTCGCCCGAAACCATTATGTTGCAAGCAGCAGCCACTGCTGCACAACGGGGCTGTAGTCCCGGTCCAAAAGGACCTCTAGTCCCGGGCTGTGAGCCGGGACTAAGGTTTCGGGACTAAATGTCCCACCTTTAATCCCGGCTCTCAAGCCAGGGACTAAAGGGAGACCTTTAGTCCCGGTTGGTTACCAACCGGGACTAAAGATGCTGCTAGGCATCGACGTGGCGCAGCACCTTTTAGTCACGGTTGGTATTACCAACCGGGACTAAAGGTTCTTTTTTCTTTTTCCTTTTTCTTTCCAATTTATTATTGATTTTGGTTTTTAGTTATATTGTTTTCCAATTTATTCTTCACTGCTATTATCCGTATACGTTGCACCTATACGAGAGCGTTATTATTGCACACAAATAAAGTATGAAACTACATATATATATATTATAGAGCTATACATATACGTACATACACATTACATTTACAATAATATACAAGTAATCAAGTGTTCGGCCGCCGGTTAATGAGTTACACAAATGTTTGCCCGCCACTCAAAGCTCATACAAGTGTTCGTTCTTGTTTGGACTCTTCAAATTCAACCTAAGGTTGTGGTGGAACTCGCCGTCTTCCGGGATGACATGATCATTGATGAAACCTGTGATCATCTCCTAGATTGCGACGAGTATTGTGTGCTTGAACACTTGTTCTTTCAATTCCCACTCCTTCCATTTGCATTAATTGAAGAAAAATATATTAATATACATAAGATTTACTTAGTTTCAACAAATAAATAAGATATGAATTTACTGTATACACATGTTACTTGTTTTTAGCATCTCTTTAGCAGGTGTAAATTTGCTACACCGCATGTACTCGCAAACGTAGTATCCACATAAATTGGTTCCATACGGTTGTCTGGACACCCACTTATATAGAATAGGAGGGGGGAGTGGCACTTTCAGATCCGTACGATATCTTTGTCGTAGCCAAGCCCAAGCCCTGCCCAATAAGTCGGTCGTTGATTAGGTATAGCATAGTAAATTAAAGAAGCAAGCAACGATAATTAACGAATGATAGAACTTACCTCTGGATCATGTCTATCATGTCTTGGTACATTGCCAGCTCTTTTCTCATTGAGTCCCACACATTTATAGTTTGTTCCTTGATCTTAATCTCAATGAGTATCCAGTGATCCCTATATTTGTTTATAGAGTCAACTTATATATATATATTAATGTTGGATTGACTAAGACATGATATAACACAACACTTTACCCCATATTGTAAGGGAAGAGTATCAACTCCTTATGCCTTTGGTTATAAAAGAACCTCCGGAGGTTTTTCTCCATTTCCTTGATCTTCAGATTGAATGGATCTTTAGTCTTTGTGTCCTTGTACACGACATACGGATCGATAAAACCAATTCGATTGTCTTGTTTCAATCTGAGTTCTCTCATCATGTGTCTGCACATCATTACGAATACGTACATATGCTAGAGTGAGATTATTGATTAAAAGGAAGAATCACTTACAGACAGTAGCAGCTTATGAGAGATTTGTCAAGAGTATCCATATAGAGAAGCTGGTGTACTTCACTAAACTGTACCCAGATGACGTCATCTCCACGGAAGTAGTGACGGTCTCTGACTTGGCTGCCCAGATATTGTTCACTTTGATGTTGTGCACAGAATCTCAAGTAGTACTCGTGCAGCTTGTACATTTGTGTACCAAGATTTTTTACCTTTGCAGGGTCGCATAGACTCCTGCCATAAATGTACATCCTTCACCATTCATCAACAAATTCGGCCTCTTTAACAGTTGTCAGTTCCTCCCGACCGAGAAGTTGTTCTAAGGAAAGCCCAATCACATTCATCCACTTGGAAAATTCATCTAAGTCCACATCATCAGGTACCGACATTTGCATCAAGTTCATGTTGGAACCATATTGATTCTCAACCACTAGTGGCGGCACTGATTGCTGCGCTTGTTGGCCGAGCTGTGCAACATCTTTCCCGGCCACCTTCTGTTTCCTTTTGTCCTCCTTGATTTTTTTTGTGATAGTACGCTCATAGTCTGATAGTGGCGGCGCTAGTTTTTTTACTAGTGGCACGCTTCTCGTCTTGCATAGCCTGCACCACTTGATGTAGCTTTACACGAGGATACATTATGTATGGCTTCTCTTGCTTTGCTCGTGTGTCAGCTTTGGTCTTTTTGAAGAACGCTTTCACTTCTGCCTTGACTGAAGCATTAAGTTCTTCATTAGTCTTCTCGAATGAAAGCGTGGTCATCTTTGGGATCTTCGTGACCACAACTTGTTTCTTCGGCGGAGGTGGTGGGACCGATCTCTGTGAGCCAGCGGGCCTCTTGTTCCTCGATGGACCAGCTGGTGCCGATGAGGCGGCCGTTGTCGGCATTGGCGGAGGCGGCGGTGGCGTGGTTGGAGCTTGCTGTTGTGGAGGAGATTGGGCCGCTGGCGGCGTTGGAGTATGTCGTGGAGATACGGCCAGCGGTGGGGATGCAGCCTTGTCTTGTATGAAATCGTCGTCGTCGTGTCCCACGGCACTGTGGTCATGTGGTGAATGGATAGACGAACTTGGGGAGGTCCTGGATTTGGAAAAAACGAACAAGGTATATACATGAGTGAACCGTAATTAGATACAATACATAATTATTGAAAAGCAATTGCGTTCACAATCATCCACACCTAGGGTTCGGTTGTGGTGGCGGCGCCCTAGGAATAATGATGTACCGTTTCTTCCAACATATGATTGTCTTCTCCGCTTCACCTAGGGTCTTCTCCCCATCACCACCTTCGATATCCAGAGCCACATTTTCATGGCCTTTGACCAATCTATCCACTGAGACACTAGCATATTCGGGTGGTATTGCGACCGAGTGGATCCTTGGTGTCTTGGTGGGGTCGATAGGAGATATAACACCGGTAGCCACCTTGACTGTGGCATTCCCCTCCAAAATATGCAGCTCACAGGACGTCAACGGAGCAGTGACGTCATCCACCGGGAAGCGCATCCCTGCGTCATCATCTTGCCTTACAGGCACCTCCGTAGAAGCACAACTGCTTTTCAACTTAGCTGAGTCGGGGCTGATGTTGGCGGCCGGCTGTGACAAGCTCTGGAGGCGGGAACTTACAACTTCCTCCACGACCTTTCTAATTTGCTCATTCATAGTGGCCTTAAGCGGTTCCTCCCGCTCTAGTGCCTTACAAGCCACTTCACTGGTCTTCATAACAGCCTCCTCCAACTGGTGTAGCCATTCCCTGTCCTCTTCCTTCTTTCTCTGGCGGCTTCTATAAGTTTCTCTGTCCTGAAGGAAGGCATGCTCCCATGACACAGAGCCATAGCCTCTCGTCTGTCCACCGGAGATGAGACAAATCGACGACGGCGTAGAAGCATTTGAAGTGGATTGATCGCCAGAGATGAGACAAGCGAGAACAATGGAAGAACAAGCAACAAGAACATGAACAAGGAAAGGCTCGGGTAGGGAGGAAGAAGAGGGAGGTTCAATTTATAGGGGGAGATTTTAATCCCGTTGGTAACACCAACCGGGACTAAACCCAGTCCTATAGTCTCGGTCGGTGCCACGGACCAGGACAAAAGATGTAGTCCTGGTCCGTGGCACCGACCGGGACTAAAGGCAGGGCTTTAGTCCCGGTTGGTGTTGTCCCTCCCGACAGCGCCTGACAACAGAGCCGTTGGCGAGGGACCTTTAGTCCCGGTTGGTAACACCAACCGGAACTAAAGGTCTATTTAGTCTCGGTCGCCGAAATCACCGAGACTAAAGGCATTTTGGGCAATCGACGAAAGGTCAGTTGTGTAGTAGTGAGCAACACCATGAGGTTCTACATTTTAGCAACCTAAACATGGCAGGATTATCAGATGTTCCGCTAGAACCAGTAATTGAATTTAATTTGCAGTGGGAAGTCCCACATTCAGTTTACAGCAAGCGAAAGACCTCACTGTCTGAAGGCACAATGTCTCTGCAAAGTTCTCCATATCTGAAAGCTGGAATTGCTTTTGCACCCCATGGCTCTTCTGAAGACATGCTACCAGTGAATAAAAGTTCTGAAGTAGTTGAGATAGTTGGCGGTCAGCAACATATCTTGCATAGGGACATCTCCTTGGAGCAACTGGAAGAGATTATGCTAGCAAAGGCCGTAGATTACTTTTGCCACAAGGAAGAAGTGTCCATAAACTATGTGATTTGGAGGTCTAAACATGGGGCTGCACGGATTCATGTTAAGAAGCCAAGCATAAACACGTACATGGAGAACAAGCATGATAGCACAGAGAACTTTTTGGGGGCCTACAAATAGAAAGCTGCTTCGAGGACAGGATTAGAAGATTGGGAACTTTCTAGGTGTGCTCACTCACTTCCTCGACTTATGGGGTGCCCATGTGCCGATCCGGCTGCAAAGTTCTCTCATGGACTGGATGCAGAAAGAAAGGGCAAGAGGAGCGAAGCTACAAATAACATAAACATCTTAATTTTACATTGTATATAATAGTCTTTATTGTTTATGTCTTTGTGACGAAGTAGTGAAGTATGTATGTTCTACATCAGGAACTTAAGCAACTATGTCTTAGTTTAGTTGTCTCACTTTCTCATATATGTGATATTGTTTGTATCTCATCAGCTGAGATAAGTTACAATGATGAAGCCGCCAACCCCAGCTCCATGCAACCTCCACATGGTATTGGCTGGGAATCCACGAGTGGTTGTGCATTGCTCTTGTTAGAGTGCGTAGCGGATCCGACTCAGCCTGCTATACCGATGAGCTGGCGCCCCTTAGGCTTAGGTCCATCGGAGCCCACAACATACCAAGGCCTTGGGCCTAGCTTAACCCAAAAGACTAACCTGAAAGGTGAGGGATGCTCCGTCTTATATGCTATGCTCCCCTACCTTCCATTTTTTATGTGGGATTAAACCTAAAAAATATGAAATTGATGGTGGGGGAGCACAACTATATCTTGAGCTATATATGTAATGACTCTATGTACCATCTTGATACAAAGGCTATAACTTTATTTGAAATAAAGCTTCCCTTTTGTCCCCAACATTTATTCCTTATTTGTAGTTTCATGCATCAGATGTAGTGTCAGTGTTCTAGAACGGGGGGGTGTCTAGAGACGGGACAAGTGAATGATGCTAGGCGTCAGAGCCTCCGATGGTGTGCAAGGCGGACACAAGGTTTATACTGGTTCGGGCTGAACGTCCCTACATCTAGTGCTCGCTGCTGCTCGTGTTGCTTTGCATCGAAGTGCTTGTAGTAGGGGGATACAAGCTGGTCGAGAGAGGGATGGCTCCCAGGTCTCTATGAGTGGGTGTGTTCGAGTGTTTGAGTGTGTGCTTAATACATTGCCATTGCTGGGCGTTGTCTCACCATCGTTTTGTCGAGGGTCCCTCCCTCCCCTTTTATAGTATGCAAAGGGAGGGGTCGAGTTACAGTATCTGGATGTACAAAAATAGAATGAAAAGGGCCTAAGGTGTTCCCTATTCCTAGGTTTCCTTTCAGTTTGTGCCTTCACACAGTCGTCATGGTGGTGGTGGCATGCCGTGGCTATAGATGTATCTCAGTCGACGCAGCGAGGCCATACCCTGACACGGCGTCAGGATGAAGAAGATTTCGTGGCCTTGAAGCTACGCCGGCAAAAAGGTGGGGGGCCTGGACGTCCATTGCTCCCCATCCCGTTGAGGTGGACATGGTAGGGTGCGGCATAGCGTAGCTTCTCCCTGTTACTGCCGTGGGTGGCAAGAAAGAACCGTGGAAGCCTTGACCGGATTAAGAATCAGGTGTTACAAGTTCCCAGGCAATCTTGCACGACACAACGAGCTCCTATTCCTTAGCAAGAAAAGGTAGGGGCCCGTGCATACCTGTAGCAGTGGATTACAGCGGGGGGTCGAGCGAAGCAGTAGCCGTGCAAAGGGGTCGAGCGCCTTGATGATGTCACAGGGCTCGGGCACCTGGATGACGTCACGGGGGTCGGACGAGACGGAGAAGGGTCAAATGAAGCGGAGGAGCACCAGGGGGCTCAGGCGCTTGTCCTTTGGCTTTGGTTTTGAGCGGAGTAAGGCCTGGGCTTGCTATGGTGGGCCGTGGGCCGTAATATTTGTCTTGGTGGGTGGTTTTGCGGTGAAAATGGGGTACCCTGTTTTGCTGGTACCCGACATGTAGTGTAGTTATTTTTTTGTAACAACAATCTATTAAGCTAAAATCACACATAGAAACAAGCCATGTAGACCGGGTAAACATTATTTATCCTTGTCCAGACCTTCCACACCCCTCACTTTCAACAATTAATCCCTTGCCTGCAGTTTGATTTAATTTTAATATCCCTAGCCTGACCTAGTCCGATTAGCACATTCCATAAGTTTACTATGGAGACTAGTATATTTTCTTTATCAACAACAAATTGCCAGCAAAGGAAGTGGGACTTTCATGGTGTATGTAACACCTAGAATTTTCATGTTTTCGAAATAGCTAAAATTGATTTAAATATGCCCTAGTTTGAGCGAAAATAATATAGAGAAATAATATTTTATTTGGGATTAAAATTTAATATTAGGTTAGGCATTTGATGATGCATTCATGCTGTTGCATTTGTTTTACTGTGTGGTGTGGTTTTGATTTCATTTAATTTGGATTCAAAATTCATTTTGAAAATGGTTTTGAAAATAAAAGAATATGAAAAAAATAAATAAAATGAATAACTCACCTTTCTTCCTTTTCGGCCTGGTGGCCAGGTTGGCCTGCTCTGCCTCCAGCTTGGGCTTGCCCCACTGCAGGCCTGCTCTTCCTCTCTTCTCCGCACTCCAATGGGCCGAGCCCAGCGTTACCAGCCCAGCCGAGGCCGTTGCGGGTTCGCCTCGTTCTCCTCTGTCACACTGACGGCCAGGGCCCGCTTGTTAGTGCCTTCCCCTACCTTGTTCGTAACCGAGCCGAAGTCGAGCACGGCATCCTCTGATTCAATCCCGAGGTTCACGGGATTCTCTTCCAAGCCAAGGTCTCGTGTGACTATTTATGCAAACCGCATGCGATTGCTCACTTTTTCTACGTGAACTTCGGCGTTGTTTGCCCTAGCTTGTGGCCGCAAGCCCCGTAAACCCTAGGATGCCGCCGTCGGATTCAATTCGACGAGTACGTCGTTCCTCTGCCACCGTAAGCTCTTTTACCAGCTTTGTCACAGTCTTGCGAGCACAAGGGTGTCCTCAATTTGATTCGCTAGGTACTTAACGCGTCATCCTTGTGAACAGGAGCTCCGTCATCCGCTCCTTCGAGCCGCACGACCCTCACGAGCCACCTTCGCCTCTATTCTCTTCAGGTGAGATCGCCTTGAGCTCCGCATTCGATTGGTACCGGTTCCATTCCGAATGGTGGCTGGGAACGCTAGGTTACCTACTCCGGCGAGCTGCCGGCCATGGCGCCGCTGCGTGGTTAGCTCCTCCGGTGACCGCGCCGCTGAGTTCCCCTCGAGTTTGCCACAGCCATTCAAATCTAGATCTACGACTCAAATTAGAAGATACCCCTTCACGGGGTAAAATTATTAAAGAGCCCCTGAGCTTTCCTTTATTAAACCCGCCGTCCTAAGGCATCTTCTGAAAGTATTTTTTCATCATTGGAAAAACGTAATCTTCACCGGGTTAAATGAAAATATGTTTCATATGTTTCAAAGTGATGTTTCAAAATTTTAAATGTTTGTATCTTGCTCATTTTAACTCCGATTTGACGTGTTCAAGTTGCGTTAGGTTTGTATTCGCGAACTCTACATGTTAGTGCTATTGTACATTGCAGCATTTAAATTTTGAGCTCATATTAAAGTAATTATTTATCTGTAGGAAATCTTAGAAAATTCATATCTTTCACGTTTCAACTCCGTTTTTCGTGATCTTTACGTCTGTGTGATCGTTGCGATGTGTAGAATAGTTCTAAAAACTTTTTATACCATTTTGCTACTGTTGGTGTACTATTCTAATTATGTCTCTTTGTTTGCTTTGTGTATGATTGCTTGGATGATGGTGTGTTGCTGCTTGGTGATCGAGTATAGGCGGTGAGCTGTTTCTTGACGATCAGGAGTATTACTTTGAGCCAGACCAGCAGTATCAACAAGAAAGTTTTGATCAAGGCAAGTATAACATGGGACCATCCTTGTTAACCTATTCACCATAATTGCTATCATATGCATGTGTCCTCCTTGGCAATCTTAGGGATTTTAACTTAGCAATTGATATCGTGATTCCTTGTTACCCTAGGATTATGCATTTGGGTAGCTTGGCTAGTGCTTGATTTATGAACGTTGATCTTGTAATATGACTAATGAATGGTGCAATCAACCATTAAGATGATTTAATTCCTGTTACATGGGTACTAGAGCACTATGTTGTTTGTGTTGTTGCTCTAGTTACTCTCTGTAAGGACTTATCTGTAAGTGATAACCGGGAATGATAGTATAGCTTTGGGGCCATATGGCCCTGAATTTAGTTGTTCAAGAGACCTTTTAGTGGTTACCTTAAATGGCGTAAGAATGGCTTGTCACGTTGGGTGTAGGACAACCTCTAGTCTATGAGTATATCCGAGAAGGAATTGTGCCATTTGAAAAGGGGTTCCTACATCTGCGTGCCGAGTGAATCTAATGGCCCTAACTTGTTAGACGAACTTTTGAATGGCTTTATATGGTTTCCGATGTTTTGGGCCTTGCAAACCCATGCATTTGGAAGTCATGACTCACAGTGAAAGTGTACACCTTTGCGCAGAGTTTAATAAACTGGTATACTAGCCGTGTTCACAGACACGAGCGGCCTTGGGGATTTTTACAGAATAAGTGATGACAATTGTTATATCATGCTTAATTATTGTTGTTACTATTATACTCATGTTAATGCTATTCATTATTCTTATTACAATTGATCATTGATTCATTAATGGGAATTGGAATACCTTGATGCTACTCAATTGCTAAGTAAATGATGATTAAAAGCTAAACGCAGTCAAACAGTGTTTAGCCTTTTGAGCCTCATGAACCCTGTGTTATATTTGTTGAGTTCGACATGGACTCACCCTTGCTATTTCCCACCACCACAGATGAAGATTATGATGATGATTATCAAAACGAGTATTAGGCTTGTTGTCAACCAGTCGACTGTGTCCCTGTGTTTGGAGCTTTTGCTGGAGAACTACTATTAGTTGCTATAATTATTGTATAAGACTATGTGAGAAATATTTATTCGCTATGTAATAAGCACTGTGATGATACTCTGTAATTTGTCAACTTATGTGTGCGATCGTTTCCTAGGGCGCACATGAGTCTTTTATGCATCCAATTTTTGTTCTTAAAAATGGGTGTCACAGTGTAATCTTTGATTCACAAAAAAAGGTGTAATCTTTGATGTGGTGAAGATGAAGAGTTTTCTGACTTCTGAGTTCCTTGTGAAATGCTACTTCGATGAAAGGAGTATGTCACTTCTCACTTTGCCCTAAAATCTGATAGTTATAGGACCACTCTCCTAATAATAATTTCTAACACAACACAGGCCCTATTAGGATATAAATTTACATATTTTTGGAAGAAAAAAAAAACAATTTTTCAAAATAATTTGGTTTTGAAAAACAATGAGGTTCTTGGATTCAACAAATCTTAGCATAATTTTTTGAAACTATGGTATTAAGAAAAATAATGTGTTTTTGAAATTTTAAAAACTCCATCCTAACCTAGGGTGTTTTTCTAAGGTGTGGTTTTTCACACTTATGGTTTCTAAACACTACCTCAGGTCTTCAAATCACTGCCGTTCAAAACCCCCTTCATTGCTGGATTTTGAACCGGCACAACCAACCCGGCAGTGACGGGGGTACACATCAGCGCCAGTTCTTATAAACCGGCAGTGATCAGAAATTTCACTGTCGGTTCGTGACACAAGCCGGCAATGTCCAATTGAGCCAACACTGCCGGTTCTTTACACAAACCGGCAATGTTCTCTCGACAAACACTGCCAGTTCTTGGCACAAGCTGGCAGTGTACTCTTGACCAACACTGCCGGTTTGTGGCTCAAGCCGGCAGTGTTCTCTTGACCAACACTGCCGGTTTGTGGCTCAAGCCGGCAGTGTTATGACCAACATTATCGTGATATCAGTTCCTGTATTTGTGAAAAAAAATTATTGTATATGTAGGCTACCATATATAGATACACTAGATGATACCCTGCGCGTTGCTGCGGTAGTTTTATAGTGCTATTATGAAGAATGGTTCTGAGAAATAGCAAAAGCACAATATGCACATATGTTAATTTGAATCTTTGTGGGAACAAACTGAATTTTATGATAAAAAAGTCAGGAAAATATAGTGCAGATTTCAGAGCTGTATGAAGCCGGTGTATGGTAAAGTAATTCACTGGCAAATCTGTTTTCCACTTAATTAAACAATAGTAGTTCGCGCAACTGATAGATGGATGTTACGTATATACCTAAGCAAGCTCTTAATTCACAATTACTCAAGACATTACTATGTAACAATATAGAATACGAATAATGAAATATAATGCATATACATATCTGACATGAGCCGGTCTTTCTATAATTGCATTGTTATAAAATATAGTCTTTGTGTCCTCGTCTGTCAGTGCTCGTCCAAGTCTTGATTATGTGAAGGAGACAACTTGTCAATTGTTTACTGTTCAACACTGATAGCTAGGGAACGAAAACAGAAAAAGTAATACCATGTTGCACAATAGTTTAATCACTTGCTATATGGTAAACTAAACTGAAAAGGGAAATTTGAATAAGAAGATGTAAGAACTATTGGAAACTCTGCTCACTATCAGATGGAGGTTGTTTAATTTTTTTTATGAAACTGAATAATGATTCCATGAGTGAATAATTGAAGAAACAGGTAAAAGCTACTCCCTACGTTTTTTTTATAAGTGTCGTATTTGCTTTTAGCAAAACGTCGGAAAAGGATGTCGTATTTGTGCCGGTTGCTTCGGTTGGAGAGATCGTGCAATTAATCTGCTGCGTGATAGAGCCTGGGCTGGTGGCCGGCCAATAGATTTGCTGCGTGACAGAGCGTGGGTTGGTGGCGAGCCAATAGATTTGCATGCAGAGGGAGAATCGATACAGCATTAATTAAGCAGTAGTTGAAAGGAGAAGGATTAACTCATGTCCTTGGTCTGTGTAGTAGAAGAAAATACGACACTTATAAATAAACGGAGGGAGTATTAGAAACTCACCTGGCCGGTCAGAAGTTGATCACTACCAGTTGGAGGTTGTTAAATATTTCTGCACAAAGCTGAATAATGATTCCATGAGAACCTTCAGATTCCATTTGTAAGGATGTGACCATATGAATTTTGCATAGTTATCCTGATGTACAGAGATAAAATTCTTGTGAATATCCCCCAGAAATCCTAAGAATCATTGTGATCCCGTATGAATTGACCCAGACCAAAAATCTGAAATCAGTCGTCATGTACATGTCGTGACAAAGAACTCCAAGTCTCCAATGGTGATCTCAACCAAGATTTTACACATGCGGTGCCATGATCCGATGCAGGTTTGATGAATGGCAGAAATTCCAAAAGTGACCACAGGGTAGGAAATAGTAAGCTGGTAGGATTAATGTGATAAATAATTGCATATAAGGGCACATAATTAGAACTTTGCAGACTGATGGAGAGTTCCAAGGAGACCGGATGGTGAGTTCACCGGAAGCTGAAGTGGAAGGGGTAGGTGTGCTAGGCAAGTGTGATGGCCTCGACTACCCAGTGCACCATGGATGCACCATGGCTGGCTTGTCGAAGTCGCACTGGATAGCATGTCACGACATCGCGTGTCGGCCGTGGTGGCCAGGCGACACTGGTTGGAGCGACGCAAAAGGTGTTGTACAGGGAACACGTCCAAGGCAGCACTGTGAGGTTCGTGGAGTTGTGAACTGGAGAACCATGCCATCGATGGAGGTGGAGATGACATTAATAAATAAAGTCTCAGTGGACATGCAGTTCAAACGATAGAAAATTAACGAGGGAGAAAGAACCGAAGAGAAATGGTGGAGTTCCTTTTGATTCCCTGGTGAGGGTACAGTGAACTGAAGAGATGACACATGGTGGAGAAATGAAGTGGCACCTACGGTTGAGAGAAGTTAACTTGTGGTTGTGGGGCCCCCAGATGACATGGCTTTACGAAATCGCAAGAAAATACTCTAGTGAGGTTATCCTATTTAGATATAATAATAGATATATTTTGTGAAAAATAATCGCCATATACCTTGGCTACCATCTCTAGATACATATACCAGCTCCTATATATAATGCCCACCATTCAATCCCTCGTCTACAGTTTGATACATCAGATCTAGTGTAGTCCATTTCCATAACAACAATTTGTTCAGCCAAATTACACAGCATCAAGCAACTACGACTGGGTAAGCATTATTCCCTTGTGGAGAAAATTTTCTCCACAGCCCTCACTATTATCTATTAATCCCTGGCTGCAGTTTGATTTCACATCCCTAGTCTGAACTTTTCTCCAAGCCATAGCTTTTCAAACCTTTGGATCCAAAGCTACAGATCCCGGCTATCAGTGTCATTTGATACTGACATCCAAAGAGGCCCTCTTCACATATTCACCACTTGATTCATGCTCGCCACTTAATAAGTCAAATACCCCTGACAGAAGACCATTTCTTCCACACCCGTTGCTATCAGACCCATAAATGTCGACGATCTTCCTACCTATCATTGTGGGAATGGTCCCTTCACATTTTTATTAATGAATTTACCAGGGGGATGAAAAGTCCTCATCTGAATAATTTTCCACTAATACCGGCGAGGCCGGGAATAGAGGGTGCAAAGCACCTATAATACAGGGATAACCCTTGAAGGTCACAGAAGTATATGACAAGTAGGAGAGAGAAGGATTACAACATTAACAAAAACAACATGGTTCAACTACCGGCACAACCTACTAATTGGAGCGAGTGCAAGCACTACTTCGTGACCTATGTGACCACCAAAGATAAACTCTAAAGAACTCTAAGCCACATGTAGTTGTAAGGTATTGAGTGGGATCTGACAGACGATAGCCAGGAAGTTGTAAGGCATTGAGTCGGAGCCAACAGGCAGCAGCCGTAAGTTGCATCACCTATGAAAACATATGATGTCCAACCGATGTCCATCTACATCATTTGGGGGAAGGAAGCCTCAAAGGGGGTGGATCGTCAGTCAAAGAACGGGGAGATATAGAGGAGCAGAACAAGGTCCCCGGAACCCAACATATGATGAGTCGAAGCACTCAAGTGAGCTGGAGAACAACAGAGCATGTCATTGGTGGTGAGCACCTGGCAGCAAGTAGTGTGTGCAAAAGCCTAAGGGGTAGGAGGGTAGTCACACCAATAACATGATGGGGTGGGAGAGCAACCAGAGAGAGCACAAGGTCACCCCGAGCACAGACGAAAGTAGGCGTGCTTGTATTGACGCTTTCAAGAAGGGAAGTGACGTCCACGGACGCCACCATCGATGACCAGAGCACCAGGCTCGTAAGGGCTTTCTCCCCGAGACCTGCCTAGCTGATGTAGCAAGCTCGAAATGGCTTCCGTGATGATAGGAGCTGAAATCTACAATGACGTCTCGAGGGAGGGATATGCTGCCATATGTGCTATTGTCGCTGGCCTAGTGTAACCAGGTAGGGTTTTCACCCAGGTTCCACATGTTTGCGGAAGCCCACACAGAGCGCAACACACTAAGCCGAACTAGCTATCGATGAGAAGGAGTCGGCCGCCACTCCGGCCAGCCATGGCCAGACCAAACCGCCCAGCAGCTAGTGCCCCCGCATGAAGATGAATTGACCAAAGGACTCAAGCTGTGGTGGCTAACGCGCAGCGTGAAGACCTTGGAGCAGTTGAGGAAGTCGGTCTCCATGCACAAACTACGTCTAGCCCTTCCCCAGCGCGAACTGGACCTTGCCGACCTTGAAGGAGACCTAGGCGGTGTCGTGGCCTAGTGGCCAGGACAAAAACGAAGACGAGCAGCACGATTGTCATGCTAGCACCCTCCACACCACTTGGAACGCGATGTAGTGGCAAGGGGCCTTCGATCGCTCAAGCTGCCCAGACCTGAGCTGGCCATTGTCGAGGGGCTTGCAAAGTGCAGCCACCAGAAGCGGACACCAGATCTAGCACCATGGGGACCGGATCGGCTCGACCCCCACTCATCCCAGCCGCTGCTACTGTAGGCCAGAGCTAGGGCCATGCCTGCATGGCCGCCATAGGATGCCGGCCTCGCTGGTGGGGCGAGGCCGCCTGCCACTGGGTGCTGCATAATCTGCCAACGCATCTGTCGGCCGCCGCGTTCGTCAACCGCCACGTCTGTTGCTTGCCGCACACTAGACCACTGAGCAGGTAGATCCGGGACCGGCATCGCTGGATCCGGGGCCAGGGGCATGGATGTGGCTAGTCGCTGGCCCCATGCTCACCGCCTGCCATCCTTGCTGCCGTTGTGCTTGAGTTGAACATGGGAAAAGGAGGAGAGGAGATGAGGAAGGAGCTGGAAAGTGCTACGGAGGGAGGCCTTGTTGGGCGCCATTGCAGGGAGTGGTGGCGGTGGCCAGAGAGCAGGCGTGGTGGGAGAAACCGGCGACAGTGGCTAGGTCGCCCTTGAGTCACCCTATACGGACAACGCGGGTGTGGGGGGCCCTTCACATTAATGACCTATGTACCTCTTTTTGCTCCTAAATTATTGGGCATTTCTGCCACAACCCCTCTATGTTTGTGAATTGTGTCACCATTTTTTCTCCCACGTCTTGGGCCACTCTATCACCATCTTATGAAGTTCTCACCATATTTTACTCCATAGTTCAAATATAACATCCAGAATATCTCTCTCTTGACCCAGGAAAGCTGTCCACAGTTTTCATGCAATTTGGTTGAGGTGGATTCTTGCATGCACACTTAGTTAATCTTTGCTTCGTATCCAAGTTCACATTTTTTTGTGAAATAAGTTCACATATCCAATATCTTATGCATACTGCTATATTTTTTTCGTACCAGGAAGGAGTGCTACAGATGCTTTAATCCCAATGGCGGAGATGGTCGTTCTGCAGTTATCCAGGAGTATGAGGAGAAATAGGAAAGAAATTCAATCAGAAACTTAGAGAGGCTAGAGATCGCACACGTCAGATTGGAAGCTGCTCTTGAGACTACTAATAAATGGCGGATCACTGATACATCCATGTTGAGTTGGCAAAAGAAGCTGAAGCATGCTGCGCAACACTGATGAAAAACTGCACAAATGCAAGCACAAGTTTAGTATAAATAAAGCTTCCCTGAAGAAAGCGTTTTGCCCCCACAACGTTTAATCCTTTACCTGCAGTTTGATGCATCGGATGTAGTGTATTTCTTTTTTGTAACAACAATCTATTAAGCCAAAACTATGCACAACATCAAGCAATCAGGACCGGGTAAACATTGTTCACCCTGGACCTTCCACACTCCTCACTGTCATCAATTAAACCCTGGCCCACAGTTTGATTTAATTTTAACATCCCTAGTGTGACATCCATAAGTCTACAGAGATTTGTATATTTGCTTTATTAACAACAAATTGCCAGCAAAGGAAGTAGCACTTTCAAGGTGTCAATCATCATTCATGTGGTGAAGATGGAGACTTTTCTGACTTTTGAGGTCCTTATGAAATGCTACATTGATGAAAGGTCTCGATGTCACTTTCCTCTCTAATCAGACAGTTTTAGGATCACCCTCCTAATAATTTCTCACGCAACTTAGGCCCTGTTTGGATACAATTTTTTTTTAGTTTTGGAAAAATACTACAGTTTTCAAAATAATTTGGTTTTGGAAAACAATGATGCAATTGGATGCAACAAATCCTTGCTTTATTTTTTGAAACTATTGTATTACAACACTAACATGTTTTTGGAAATTTAAAAAACTCCATGCTGGGTTGCTTTCTAAGCCGTGGTGTTTCACACCTTCGGTTTCTAAAGCAACACTATCATGATATCTGTTTCTATATTTTGTGGAAAAACAATTACTGTATATGTAGCCTGCCATATACAGGTACATATACTAGTTCTCCTATATATAGTGCCCAATGTTCAATCCCTCGACTGAAGTTTGATGCATTGCAGTCCTTTTTCCTAACAACAATCTGTTTAGCCAAATTACACAGCATCAAGCAACTAGGACTGGGTAAGTATTATACCCTTGTGGAACAATTTTTGCACAGCCCTCACTATAATCAATTAATCCCTGTCCTGCAGTTTGATTTAAAATTTCTAGTCCTACCTTTTTTTTCCTCCAAGCCATGGTTTTTTCACACCTCTGGTTTCTAAAGCTACACTTTGTGGCGATCAGTGTCTTTTGAAACTATGACATCCAAAGGGGCCCTCTTTAAGTTTTGACCACTTGATTCATGCTTGCCAATTATGTTGGAATGCATAATTTCTTCAAATAATCCTTCTCGAGTGCTACCCCTGTGAAGACCATTTCTTCCACACACACATTGCTATCGGACCCATAAATGTCGATGTTGTGTCTATGACCTATCATTGTGGGAATGGCCCCTTCATGTTAATGACCTGTCTACCACTTTTTGGTGCCAAATTATCAGGAATTTCTATAAGAACCCCTCTATGTTTGTGAACTGTGTGCCTCTTTTTGTTTCTCCCACGGCTTGGCCACTCTATTATCTTCTAAAGTTATCACCATATTTTACTCCACAGTTCAAATGTAACATCCAGAATCTCTCTCTTTGTACCCAGGAAAGCCGTCCAGAATTTTCAAACAATTTGGTAGAGGTAGATTCTTGCATCCACACTTACCTAATCTTTGCTTCATATCCATGTTCACATATCTAATCTCTTATGCACACTGCTATATATATTTTTTCTTACCAGGGAAGGAGTGCTACAGAAGCTTGAATCCCAATGGCGGAGATGGTCAGTTCTGTGGTTATCCAGGAGTCATTTAATCAAATACTATCTGGCCTAGTTAAAAAATATGAGGGCAAAGAGGAAACAAATGGATTCAGAAACATAGAGAGGCTAGAGATGGCACACATCAGGCTGGAAGCTGCTCTTGAGACGTCAAATAAATGGCAGATCAATGATACATCCATGTTGCGTTGGCAAAAGAAGCTGAAGCGTGCTGCACAAGACTGTGATGAGAAACTGCACAAATGTAAGCAGAGAATTCTCGAAGAAGAACGTATGGAACAGGAGGTAAGGAATTCCTCCATTCCTAAATGGATTGGACATGCTACCAAGTCATTGGTTTTCTCCATCTTTAACCGGAACAACGATGAGTTGAACCCATCTGTTGTTCAACGATTTGAGTGGTATGCAGATGGTGCTAGTGAATTCCTGAGATTCATAGAGCTTGGCGGCACACCACTTTGTCACATCATGCCCTTTGGCTCCCTTATCAACAATCTTTTGGCCGGCAAGGAACTTCACCATACAATTGTTCGAGGAAGCCAGCAGCCTTACAAGTGTCAACTATGGTTGATCCCCTTTAGTACTGCAGAGCAAGGAACAGAGGTTTTCCTGATATTTATAAAGAAAGATGGTACAACAGAGGGTAATATCTTCTTTAGTATGATAGTACAGCTTTCAGAGAGTACAGACATAGTTGGGATTGCAGTTAGGAGTTTGCAGTTGTTTGCCCCTCATGTCAAATTTATAGTTGAAAATATTACAAATGAACTTACTCAACTACCTACTCAAGACTTCTCATGGGTGCCATTTGCTTATTCATACCATAGAGAACATTTGTACAATCTTCACAACTTTGCATCTCAATGGTTTCGCCCGAACCCGTTATGTTGCAAGCAGCAGCAACAGCATGAGGTTCGACATTTTAGCAATCTAAACATGGCAGGATTATCAGATGTTTCGCTAGAACCAGTAATTGAATTTAATTTGCAGTGGCTGGTCTCAAATTCAGTTTATAGCAAGCGAAAGACCTCACTGTCTGAAGGCACAATGTCTCTGCAAAATTCTCCATATCTGAAAGCTGGAATTGCTTTTGCACCCCATGGCTCTTCTGAAGACATTCTACCAGTGAATAAAAGTTCTGAAACAGTAGAGATAGTTGGCGGTCAGCAACATGTCTTGCACGCGGACATCTCCTTGGAGCAACTGGAAGATATTATGCTAGCAAAGGCCGTAGATTACTTCTGCCTCAATGGTGAAGCATCTGTATACCAAATGATTTGGAGGTCTAAACATGGGGCTGCACGCATTCAAGTTGAGAAGCCAAGCATAAACACACGAAGAACAAGCATGAGAGCACAGAGAACTTTTGGGGGGCCTACAAATAGAAAGCTGCTTCGAGGACAGGATCAGAAGATTGGGAGCTTTTTAGGTGTGCTCACTCACTTCCTCGACTTATGGGGTGCCCATGTGCCCATCCGGCTGCAAAGTTCTCTCATGGACTGGATGCAGAAAGAAAAGGAAACTCAGTTAGCCGAAAGAAAAGCAAAACCTGTGAGAAACATATAAGCATAGATATCCTCGAGAGGTAGAGTCTTAGTGTTAAATGCTACAAATGCAAAGGCAAGAGGAGTGAAGCTATGAATAACGTAAAGATCTTTATTTCATATTCTAATAGTCTTTATTGTTTTTGTCGTTGTAATGCAGTAGTGAAGTACGTATGTTCGACATCAGGAACTTCTGCAACTTTGTCTTAGTTTAGTTGTCTCACCGTTTCATATATGTGATATTGTTTGTATCTCATCAGCTGAGATATGCTGTAATGGAATCATAATGCAGTGGATTTAGTAGGAGAAAATAGTTTACTCTGTGCATTGCATCTGTCTTTCTTTATTGCTATGCCTGTCTTTCCTTTCCTTTTGTTTTCATTGTCTCATTTTTGTTTGTTGGTTGTGCATGCTGCAATTGTTATGCTTTGAGGCCCCCTTCTGCTTCTACCATAATAATGTATACTGCACTACATAAACAATTTTAAGAGACCAAAACTACCATTTCTAGAGTTCACTAGAGGCTTCAGGCCCAACAACTGCCTTTGTATATCTATTTATAGAGGCGGATGGGTAAAGGATGAATGCCCCCCAAATCGGCCCATTTTCAGAGGTGAACATCCTTACCCCACCGTCGCTTTCAATACAAGAAAGTCCACAGCTAACACATCACAGTTGCATTAGAACCTAGGCTAGGGTTCCACCAACGACACCCCTACTCTCCTCTCTCTTCCAGTTCTATTTGCCTTCATCAACGCCAGTTGTGACCCACCTTTGACCCTCTCCCTCCTTCACCTTGCACGCCCCCTTCCCTTCTGTCTTAGTTGCATGTCACATCTCCTCCGCCGACACAGCCCCCACCCCCAAATCTCTAGTCCCGCCGGTTAAAATGACGAAGCTACCAACCCCAGTACCACGTGACCTCCACAAGCTATTGACCAGGAATCTAAAAGTGGTGGTGCATTGCTCCTGTTAGAGTGCGTAGTGTATCCGATCCAGTCCACTATACCCATGAGTCGGCGCTCCTTAGGCCTATGTCCACCGGGGCCCGGCCAGAACATACCAAGGCCTTGGCCCAAGCTCAACCACCCAAAAGACTAGCCTGATAGGTGAGGGATGCCCTACCTTATATGCTTTTCTCCCCTACCATTAATTTTTGATGTGGAATTAAACATAACAGTATGAAATTATTGGTGGGGGTGTACAACTATATCTTGAGCTATATATGTATGACTCTGTGTAGCATCTTGGTACAATGGTTAAAACTTAATTTTAAATAATGCTTCCCTTTTGTGTCCAACATTTAATCCTTATCTGCAGTTTCATGCATCAGATGTAGTGTACTTGTTTTTTGTAACAACAATGTATTAAGCCAAAATTATGCATAGCATCAAGCCATGTGGACCGGGTAAACATTATTTATCCTTGTCCAGACCTTCCACGCCCCTCACTATCAACAATTAATCCCTGCCTGCAATTTGATTTAATTTTAATATCCCTAGCCTGACATAGTCCGATTAGGTCATGCCATAGTTTACTACGAAGACTAGTATATTTGCTTTATCAACAACAAGGAAGTGGCACTTTCATGGTGTAATCTTTCATATGGTGAAGATGCAGACTTTTCTGACTTTTCAGTTTCCTTGTGAAATGCTACTTTGATGAAAGGAGTCCATGTCACTTTGCTTTATAATCTGACAGCTATAGGACCACCCTCCTAATAATAATTTCTAACGCAACTTAGGCCCTATTTATATATAAATTTATTTAGTTTTGGAAAACCATACAGTTTTTTAAAATAATTTGGTTTTGGAAAAAAATGAGGTTCTCGGATTCAACAAATCAAATCTTAGCGTAATTTTTTGAAAATACAGTTTTACAAAAATAATGTGTTTTTGAAATATTAAAAACTCCATCCTAGCCTCGGGTTTTTTCTAAGCTGCTGTTTTCCACACCTATGGTTCCTAATTCCTAAAGCAGCATTATTGTGATATCAGTTCCTATATTTGTGGAAAATCAATCACCGTATATGTAGGCTACCACATACAAATACATATATTTTGTGAAAAACAATGACCATATACGTATAGACTACCATATATAATATAGATACATATAGCAGTTCCTATATAGAGAGTGGCCACCATTCAATCCCTCGTCTGCAGTTTGATGCATCAGATATAGTGTGGTCCATTTTCCTACCAACAATTTGTTTAGCCAAATTACACAGCATCAAGCAACTAGGACTGGCGGGTAAGCATTATTCCCTTGTGGAGAGAATTTTCTCCACACCCCTCACAATTATGAATTAATCCCTGGCCTGCAGTTTGATTTAACATCCCTAGTCTGAACTTTTTCTCCACGTCATGGCTTTTCACAACACTGGTTGTAAAGCTACACATTCCGGCTATCAGTGTCTTTTGAAACTGACACCCAAAGAGGCCCTCTTCACGTATTCACCACTTGATTCATGCTCGCCACTTAATAAGTCAAATACCCCTGACAGAAGACCATTTGTTCCACACCCATTCTTATCGAACACATAAATGCCGATGATCCACTATTACAGAATTGATAATCACCACTGCCACTTTCACCGCCGGTTTGCTCAAAACCAGCGGTGATACTCATCACCGTCGGTTTCGTATTACCTACCGTTCGTGAAATGATTATCACCACCGGTTTGTGTTATGAACCGTGGGTGAAAATGGGGGTGATTATCACCAATGGTTCATAATACGAACCAGCAGTGATAACCTATCACTACTGTCGGTTTGTGTTACAGACCATTGGTGCTGGTCAATCCATCTTCACCGCCGATTGGTATTACGATCCGGCGGTGAAAATCATTTCATCAACGGTTCGTAATACGAACCGGTGGTTTGATTTGTGCTGTAGAACAATAAAATTCATAATTTTTTCAAACAAAATCAGATGAAAACAAACTTTATATTAAAGCTGTAGATCTCGATTTGATCTACAACTTTGTAGTTGATGACTTTCTCGTTTGAAATCATTTACTCACCCAGAATTCTGTTAGAAGCTCTCAAATTTTGAGATTCAATTATTTCGTACAAAAAACCTTAGATGGAAAAACAACCAAAACAAAAGTTGTACACCCGGATGTGCTCTACAACTTTGTAGTTGACAACTTTTCATTATAAATCATTTGTGGTCTTAAATTTGTATCTGAAGTTCTAAAATTTAGAAATTTAAATTTTTTAAACAACCACAGATGGAAAATTGACCAAAACCAAAGTTGTAGATCTCGATTGGAACTTTAACTTTGTAGTTGGTGACTTTTTCATTTGAAATCATTTGGGGTCCCAACACTATGACTGAGGTTTTGACGATTTGAAATAATTTGTGAAACAACCTTGGATGGCGAAACGACCAACATCAAAGTTGTACATGTCGATCAGAACAACACCTTTGTAATTGATGACTTTTTTACCTGAAGGCGTTTAGGGTTCTAAATATTCATTTTAAAATCCTAAGAGCATACTAAAGGAATATACATGCTGTATGGACACAAGTGACTTATGGATGGAGTGGTTAAAGGAGTTACACGTGAGGACATAGGTCACAGGTTCAAAACCCAGCATCGCTAGCACAAGGATTTTCGCGCAAAAAATCACATGACTTATGACTTGCTGGTGGGGTCTTCTTGGATTAAATAAAAAATATTTATTATTTTTTGACCTGATTTTGGAATATCTGAAAATCCTAATCACCACCGGCTGGTAACAAAAATCGGTGGTGATAACTTGTCATCACCGCCGACTTTCACCGCCGAGGGCCAAAACCATCGGTGAAGGGGGATCTGGAACCAGCGGTGATAAACTTCTTTCTGTAGCAGTGATCTGCCGACCTATCATTGTGGGAATGGTCCCACGGGGGCGGGAGGGGGGGTGGGCGGGGGCAAAAAGTCCCCACCTGAATAATTTTCTCTTTTTTAGTATCGAAGCTACTGGAGATGTCCCTCGGTCTTCTCTCAAACAATAAAAGAGGACACTACAATGAATTCGCAAAGATAGATCAATGGAGCAACAAGTAGAGATTATTTTAATGAAGCATCTCTAGCAATGCTACCTAAAACACACACCCTACTTCTCTGTTTAGGTAGCTACTCATTTTCATACTACCCATATTTGGCTCCCAACTCCAGTAGTACTGCCTAAAATAGAACCCCCAAATCTATCTTTATAGAGGATGACATGTGGGACTGTCTAGTCATACTCTCTCATCTTCTTCTTCCTATTGACAATCGGAGCAAAGGCCAGGCGGTGTTGGGGCGGGCTCACTGGAGTAGGCCATGCTGGGGTTGGCTCGCCGGAGTAGGCCGTGCCGGGGGGCTCACCAGAGCCACGCCGGTTAGAGGGACAAGGAGCCACGCTGGGGGCAGGGCCCTGAAGCCATGCCGGGCAGGCCGCAACCATCGCGCTAGAGGCAGGAGCTAGGGCACACCGGAGCTCGCCGGAGCCGAGCAGGCAAGGCCGCCATGTTGGAGCAAAGTCCCACGCTGGGGAAGGGTCGCCAGGGGAAGATTCATCGCATGGAGGAGCACCGCTGGAGGAGCAGTGCTGGTGGGAACCGCCGTGTCAGAGCGAAGCCGCGGCGCAAGAGCAAAGAATGAGATGCACGGAGGAAAAAGTAGGGAGAGTGGAGTAGGGGGCCAACAGAAGTAGAGGGTCTGCTAGAGTAGGTTTTTTGACCCCTACTACTCAAATTGGAAGTAGGGGGTCATGTAGGGGTGTTGCTGGAGATGCAAAAGCCATGTCTATAAATAAGGTATAGAAACCAAAATAAGTTTCTTTTGGCCATATCTATAGAGAGGGTATAGAAACCAAAACATGTTGCTTCTACATCTATTTGTGATCAAGGGTTATGGCCGCGATAACATGATTATCACCCTTGTGCCATGTTGTTCAACATCGCCCTTGGAATTCTATGGTCTTAAAGAATGTTTTTAATGCTCAAGATTACTAAAAACAGGAGGCCATATGTTCGCACTCAAAATTGGTCAACTTAGGCTAATTATGGAAAACCTGGCATCGCTAGTTTCCTTAGCTAGCTACGCTAGTTATGGAACTTTCTTAAATTGCAAATTGGGCTTCACCATTATGTTCTTCTCATCTATACCATTGAAATGCATATAGAAAGCCAAAATTATGCTTCTAATGAGGAAATTATGCTTTCGGTAAGATTCACCTTGAGGAAACTGGCTAAGCTGGTTTTGAAAGCCTAGAGCGAGTAGGAATTGTATTTTTCACCGATTTTGTAGGAACTTTGACTCCGGACCCCAATAATTAAGGCCATCACCACCCTATAAATATAAAGGGCCATAACTAATTTAGGGCATTCAATCGATCTTTCATACAATTTATCTACTTTTTAACCTTTATTCTATTTTCTCTTTGCCTTACTCTTCCACACTACTATGTTTTGGCTTTTTTGAGTCGGTAAGAAATGATTTTCAGAGGTGGGTAGTCTGCCTGCCTCTATAAGAAAGTCATAATTAATCGTTGTTAACAGAGGCGGTCCTGGTTCATGCATATAAAAATGATTTTTTGAGAGGCGAGCGACTTGTGATGCCTACCTCTAGTAATAAAAATAATAACAAACAACAACTTCTGCCACCGTTGCTCCTTGATGCCCGCAATCACCACCGATCCAATGCTTCCCTTGGTCCCCATGAGCTTCTGCTTCTGCTTTTGCAGCCACACCGTCGCTCCTCAATGCCCCAACCAGAGGCTAGATCTAGTGTTGCCCTTGGCCCTTAGGTTGAAAGGCTATCCTCTGCCCTACACTGCCGCTCTTCGACGGCTGCAACCAGAGGCCGAAGCCAGTGCCACCCTTTGGTTGCCACATAGGGATGGCAATGAGGTGGGTTCTTATCGGGTGGAGTGCATCCGCAGACCCTCCCCTAAAACCCAAGAGGAAAACCTGCCTCAGCCATGAACCTCTATTGGGTTGTAGTCTGGACTCACCCCTGAACTCATGCGGACCTGATACCCAATTTCCATCGACATTGGAGCATAAATTTCACAACATTCCCGGTTTGATTTTATTACATCAGCAAAGATCACATATTGTTGGGTAAAAAAATTACTCAAACATCAAGGACTGGACGTAAGACAAAGTTGTATTCATTTCATGATCGAACTGTACATGTCAGAGGGGGGTATTTATAGGGCCCCAGTCTTCGTATTTTACATAAAATGACTATTTTACCCTAAACTCAAATGTTTACATCCCTTTTGAACTATAAGGGTGAAGTGGTCATTTTGCACTATGCCAGACTTTGTTCTTTTATTTGGTCATCATTCTTCTGGAAATCTTGTCTTTTGACTTTGATGATTTCTGCTCCGCTTTTCTATCTCTTTGTTAGCCAGCGAAGTCGAATTCTCATTAGCAGGATGAAGTAGGTGTTTTGCCAATGTGCAAGGACAACTTTGTTCTTGATCCTTCACTGTGGTTGGAGTATGCAACTAATGAGGCGAACCCTATGTTTGATACATTTGTTGAACGTAAGCATTAAATTATGATGCTCTCTTTTTTTGTTGTCATCTTGATTCTTTTTGCTGATATGTGTTATTTCTAGATTTTGAATGTAAAATTTTTTTTGCTGGGAACAAGAAATCTTATTTGCCGTGAATTGTTGACTTCAGCGAAATTTCTCAAGTAGTTTGTTTTTACTCCTTTTCTTGTGGCGATGGGATGGAAAGTAATTTGATGGTATGTGTTTTTCCAGTCATCATGTTTGAGTGCTTCACCGAGTTATGTTTCTAAAGATTTTCTATGATGTAAAGTTGATCATATGTTGGATAGGGTTGTTGAAGACTTGATTAGTGAAGCTGTAACTACTGTAGCTTCAGAAAGTGGCTAATTGTAACTTTTGTTGTAAATTTCTCTTATTGATATGTAATAAGTTATTTAATTTTTATGATGGAATTAGTAGACTTCACTTAGAAGCCAAGATTTATCTTAATGAATTTGAAAAAAAATGTCGTCCTCTCGGCAACGCGTGGACTTTGCTTAGAAGTTAAATTTCACCTTAGTGAGTTTGAAAAATGACGTCCCCTCACTTTTTTGCGAAGGCAATGCGCAGACTTCGCTTTGAAGTCAAATTTCACCTTAGTGAATTTAGAAGACACCGTCCCCTCACTTTTTTGCGAAGGCAAAGCGTAGACTTCGCTTAGAAGTCAAATTTTCGCCTTAGTGAATTTGAAAAACACCGTCCCCTCACTTTTTTGTGAAGGCAACGCGTAGACTTCGCTTAGAAGTCAAATTTCATCTTAGTGAATTTGAAAAGCACCATTGTAACGGATCAACACGACTATACGAAATTAAGTAAGAAAATCTTCCGCTGAGGCAAATAATTTACCAAACTTAAGCCCGTATAACCAGAGATTCTGTGAAATCACGAAGGATTTCAAACCAACCAACATACAAACCAAGATCGTACTGGTTTAGCAATCACCGTCACATGTTACATAAAGTTCGCAACGACAGTTTAATATATCGAAGTTTAGAACATAAAGTTATTACAACCCAAGTTCAATTAAACATAGAGGAAGCAAGTAATTTTAAAACCACACACACATTTAGTTCAGATACAGTGCCAGTAGGTAGTCATTTCTAACAAAAGCATTAGATGAGAGATACAGAGTGACCATTGCCTTTGGTCCTAGTTGTCGCCCATCGCCGGATACAGGTAGTTAATGCAATAGTCGTAGTACATTTGACCATCTGCAACAACAATGGGAACAATGCCCTTAGTACGAGAAGGTACTGAGCTAGACTTACCCATCTTAAACCAGAAATAAGCGACACCAAGGAGTATGCAAGGCTTTCTTTAGTGGGGTTAGCTGACTCAGTTGCGAAAAGCACAAGCTACTACGAAGATACTATTTTAAGTACTTTGCATCATCTTTATTATGACCTATCCAACTAGGTAAGCACCTATACTATAGCAATCACTTGATTAAACAATACATCCAGTTACCAATTTAAATTTAGCATTTCCACTACTATCCAATAACCATCAATGTTCCATCATAAATACTACGATGTTGTAGCTCGAGTCAAGTGCTCACTATCCAGGAGCGATGGTGATTCGAATCGATTTCTAACCAGCTGGTGATTTATTCCTCACACAAACCACACTCACTCGCGAAGTGAGCTACAGGTCACCAATGACACTTTTCAAGTAGCCGCGGAATAACAGTCATGGACCGCCCGACAGCCAGGACGCACCTTGGGCTCACTCTTCGCGTCCCCGTCATACCCCCTTCAGCACCAGTCTGCCAATCCGAGTTTATCCTAGCCCGAAAAGTGCCACTAGCTTAACGGTCGAAAAGTACTTTATTCGGCCAGCTAAATGTGAGGCATGCGTTCAACATGACAAGAGGGACAAGCAACGATCGGTCCTTAATCGACACAGACGGAAAACTAACCGCACCCCAGAACCCTGTCTGGTTGTTTCCAACTTTTCCGCCCGGTCTCCAATTCTTCTTCAACACATGGTTAATTCCAGGATATCACGCTTTTTATAGCTAAATTCTTTCAGTAACCACCTATCAATGTAGGTGACCGAAAATCATCGATCGCTACCGGTCTAAGCAAGACTAAGCAATTATTCGATCCTGATCTAACAGAGTAAACTTGTAACCAGGTGGGTAAGGATAGTAATAAATTTGGAATTTTGAAGGGATCTAAACACCCCCAGCAACGCGTACGAACACAACCAAAATTTCGTATGTCCGGACTGGACCTGGACGGCAGGTCGTGTGTAAATGTGATCACGATTCACGAGTGCATGGCAGGTAGTCCTCGGATAGATGTTACTGTCAATACGGTGTCACCGCATGAGTGGTCATAGATGTCAAGTTGTCAACAGTAGTGTACCATGATTTGTATGCATACAGTGCGTACGTATGTATGAATGTTTGTGGTTGTTCCCGACGCACGTATATGACCGGTACCGCCGAGATATATAGTGCGACCGTTAGGTCTAGAAGACCATGGAGTGTAGGTAGGACTTGTTTGCTCGAACTATTTTAGTAGTACTTTTCAGTTAACAACAAATCAACATAAGCATCAATATTAGCTAAATTTCAGCGAAATATACTGGACTGTATATATGTAGTACTATACGCGTCTATAGTCTATATACGTATACGTGCGTACAAATTAAACGTGCTGAGTACAAACGTGCAATCTACAACGTGTTGCGAAAATGCAGGCACAAACGTCAAGAAGGTAGCCTCGCTCGGTCGAGAGCGTTTGAATGAGGTGAACGTTAATATCCGAATAAGCTAGGGCCCAGCCGCCCAAGCTGGCCATGCACATGCACAGACCCCGACCGCGCGCAGGCGCAGCTGCCTCAGGCACGCCACGCCGGCAGGGGCACCGGTCATGGTGTTGGGCCAGTGGGGTTGGGCTACGGCATACGGCAATTATTGAAGTCATGCTGCAATCGAACAGCTCTCATGCCGATCCACACTTGGACGGGCACGGACGGACGTGGACTCGTGACTAGTGAGAGGGCACGTGATCCGGACCAGACCAGAGACAGAGATCGCGATAATCCAATGGCTCAAGTGACAGCATACTCCAGCGACAGGGGGGCACAGGTGACACATCGGGGCACGGCTACCGAAGAGAGGACGGCAACGCACAGTACGCTGGTCTCATCTCGGGCGTCCGCGCGCGTGAGGGGTGAAGCGACATTGGAAGATGGGAGCAGTAGCAGCTGCTGCGACTGGCTCGTTCCGCCGAATCCTGTGCCGGCGTCATATGTGGCGTCGTTCACTGGCGCTGCTGGCCTGCTGCCGAGACGAGACGGGGCCGCGCGGTCCCGCACTACAACACAAACCCCTGTCTTGCATCAGATGTCTAGCAACGCTATGAAGATGCGTTAGAGGCCAATTCCCACCTCCCCGCTTCCTACGCCAGAAGTGAACATAACCGCGTTCCAGACGCCTCGTCTCCCCACCTCCGTAACCCTTTCCTTTCCCCCAAGCCTAACCCATCTCTGATCTCTCCCACTCCTAGATTTAACCTCCATCATGCACGCGGGGAGGAATCCATAGGCATAGCGACCATCATGATTGTGCAAGTGGCGGCGTTGAGCATACAAGGTGGTGCAGCAAGTGCGTGGTCAAGTTCGCTGCCCTTGCCGGGGGTCATCTCGGCGGTGAGCACAGATGAGCACTGATGCGGAGTTGACACAAATCAGATATGAGGGTCCAGGCGGCAAGCGATGCGGCGGCGACGAGTGCTGGCCAACATCAGGGCTTGAACAGTGCGTGTCCACCATCTCTTCGATCTGATGTCCAGGTTCCAATCATCTCTGGCCTTTGCGTCCTGCACTAGATCTATCCTGTTGCACCGTTTCGATTGGATCTAGTCAGTATTGCTCCACTCCCTCTGGTGAAATTCCCATTAAACTCTTTCTAACCCTAGATCTTTGTTTCAATCCTAAGTGATTAATCCGTTCACAAAAAGGCTCTGCAGGTGTTGTAACTGTCAGGCATCTTGCAGGGGAGGTCACGATGGAGTAGCTGATTAGAAGCACCACTAACACTAACTGTACATGGAGAGATCAGGACGAACATTTTGGTAAGTCACACCTCTCTATACATCCCAAATCAAAACAAGTTGACCAAATCTCCAATTTATTTTTATTCAATAATTTGCCTTCTCCTAAAATCTATTTTTCTCTAGATTTTTTTTCATGAATTGCGTTATTTCTGTGTGATTATTTTTAGTGCCTTGATATGTAACTATCTTCATTTCTTTGAACTTGTGCAGACAAAGGCATGTCTTCTAAACCATCGTGCTTTATATGGACATACATGGTAATTGAACAATTAAGGTTTAAGAAAATAATGTGTTGCAAGATCAGCCTCCCTTTTCCCTGTTTATACACTTGCCTGCATTTTTGCACTGTATGATTGGATCTATATGAATATATACTGCAGACCAGTGCCTAATTTAATTTAGCTTCTAGATGCTGCATTATTTAATCCGCAAGAACAACTATTTAAGTTATCACGCATCATAGTATATGAAAATAACACTGTCAATCTTGCAGATCAACAGTCGTAATCAAGTATTTCGAATAGTGTGTTGTTTTAAACATAATTTTTTTGGTTGAAACTCTGCAATATTCTGTTCCGTCTGGTAGCACACTAGCTTCCTCAATATATGTTGAATAAAATACTAGGGACTAAATTTAGTCTTCAGTAATCTTTGAAATGTAATGGGGCTTCTGCTCTAAACATGTTTGCAAATTGCAGTATGACTCCATGCTAAGTTTGAGGTATAATCCAAATCTGCAAGTCAAAGCATAGTATCTTTGTGCAATGGATTGGTGATGGAGGCTAGCATTTGCTAGAGCCGGACATTGCCCTGGTAGTGCTTTCAACCATAACTATCCATCTCCCTACTTTAGATCAGGTTAAATTGTGAATCATGTCCCACCTGTGTGGGATTTTATTTATTTTTTTTGTTCTTGATCAGTAATATTTTAGTTTCTTCTCTGTTCAGTTGGATCAACAAATGCTATCATATCCAAGATCTGTAAAGCTACATCAACACAGGTAGTAACTGTTTATTATCTCACGTTAATTAATTTTCTATGGGCTAACCATTCGTGTGGTCTGGGAAAAAAAATTATGGATGGTTTCTTTCTTGATCAAATTGCATCTTATCAGTTACCTGGCCCCTAGACAATTAGTATTGTTGCAGATTGTCTAGTCACACTTTGGACTAATATGGCGAGATGACATGCCAATTCAATAAGGTAGCACCTATTTGAATTTTCTGCGGGCAATTTGATTTTATATATGATATCCTTTTTTTTGCTTTGATACTATGCAAAGCTTTAGCTGGTAAAAGTATTTCGCAATAGATTGTATCATGTTAACCATATATGATTTGCTCTATCAGTGAAATTAAGTGAGACTTTTGGATTGACTATCTGTTATTTATAGCCTAATATTGCTAAAGAATTGTGTAGCAGACTTACTGGTCCTTCACATGCACAGTTTGTCAACAAGGATCAAGGATGTGAACTATCAACTGTTTACTAGATTTAAGGTATGATTTCTTTCACTACTCTCATACTTATACTTGAGCTGATCCACTAGTATTATGTTTAATTCAGTGTTTTTTTTTGTCGAACCTACCAAATGTCTGGAATCAACAGAACCGTCTAAAACCATGGCATTCTTAGTTTAGGTGGTATGAGAACTCACAGGCATGGGTATGGTCACCTTAATAACACTGAATGAAATTTTACTGCATATACTCAATATGTCCAGGGTTTTACTTTTACTCGTTTGACATTTGAGATATTTAAATAACATAGAGTTTCAGTTTCTTATTTTGGGCAGAAGTATGCATGTACAGTGTACTCAATTTTTTCGTGCTGTTGCAGTCACTGGATTTCAGCTCCTATACTTTTTACTACTTAACTTTTGGTGATCAAGCAGTACTTTCTGGAACTGTTATAATACTGTGTGGGCTTTAATGATTGATATTTGTGAAAGATATAATGTACATCTGCTCATCATATGATGCTAGTCTATAAGACACGTCTCTTAAACCTTCATATTATACTAATATTCCTAATTGCTCTTCCAGCTATAGACTAATATTCCCCGTATAAACTTTTGTAGAAACGTTCAATGTGGCACAATAAATGGATGATCACATCAGTGGAATGCTAGACTAAACTGGAGGAAGGAGAAAGGAGGGTTGTTGGCATTCTAAGAGGGATCCCTTTTATGTTTTATATTTTACTCCCATAGGAACTTGTACTCTGAACAAAAAGTGTATCATAGAATATGTGGATGGTACTAGTTGTAATGCAGCAAATTCTTTATACTTGCGCTTCCTGGTACGGTGTATATAACATGGTTATATGTTTTTTTTATCATACTTTTAGTTCATACATGTTTTATGATCTTGCTGGTATATACCTTTTGCCATGGTTTGATACTTATAATCATGTTGATCATGTTTATGGTTTTCGGATGAACATATATGATGCCATGATGTTATTGTTTATTTTTTCATATGACATCATCATGATACAATTATTTTTCCGGATTAAATTGACTTGGAAATTGTCTAAATATCTAACAACTCGCCCCATCGCCCGGCTGCACAGATCAATCAGGGACTGGATTCAGATAGACATTATATATAAATCATGTAACATGTATTATATTGGTCAATGAAACAACCATGCATATAGACAAAAAAACTTCAGAAGGGATGTACTTGGTGTTGGATTATGATACGAATTCTAACATGAGTCTTGTTGAGACGCCTAGAAGGCCCGTGGTTCAGGTTATGTTATTAGTGGATTTGTTTTCATATTTGACTAGAGTGTGTTTGCCATATATACACATCTTGTAAGCCACATGAAAAAAGTTGACGGCCCATTGTATCTATTTTATTTTATGACCAAATATTTTCTAAGGGAGATAGCACATCAATCACACACAAATTTCAGATTTTGACGACAAAATCTTTTCCAAGGAGGATGTAACACCCCAAACTTTTGACAAATATTAATTCACAATTAAGTATATAAACATCAGTACCATAACAGAAAAAGGTACTACGAGTTTTTGCCTCATCTCATGAAAATTGTCAAAAATTGGTAGAAACAATATATCATTTTAATATTCAACTAATTTTAACAACAGGCACATATAACACCCATATGGCATGTGAGAAATACCAGCAAAATTCACTTGTTTAATATCAGTTGACCAACCAACTAGTTAGCGACATCAGGACAGCTCTATGGGTCACAGAAAGGCAGTGCACAATGTTAAACTGGTCAACCCGTCAGCTTGTCTCTGCCTGACTACTTCCCATCCCACACGATGCCTGCAGCAGCAGCGTTAGCCGTGCCCAAGACTAAGCGCTAGCCATGCATGGGCTTGGAAGTTGTCATGGTATATATACTGCGGCTGGCTAGGTTAGTGCAACATCTATTCACGTGAACCCTGTTCTTTGTTTCAGGTCGTGACCCTACGTCTAGGCCAATTTAGGGCATTGCACGTTCGTCTGATGATGTTTGGGTTGCTCCGATGTGTGGATCGGTTCTCTTCTTTGGCGATCTGACTAAGGTCCCATGGCCCAGTGGACGATAGTGCCTCCTCTGCAGATTTGCTCTCCAGGCTTGGAGCGGTAGCTTGTCTCCTCAAGTAGTTACTAGGAACTGGAGAATGCTTTTCCCTTGTCCACTCTTAAATTTGCCTTAATCTGATATTTACCGGGTTGCTATATCTACATGTCAGGTTTTCAATCTCTGGCTACAGGAGCCGCTACAGCTGAAGATAGCTGTTGGAGAAAGAAACATGTTCGCTGGATCGTTTTCTGGCTAGTGCTGATTTGTGGCTGATTTGTTGTGAGAGAAAAACACTGTTCCATGGCTGGCTGGTTCTGGCTGATACGAACAAGCGAACAAGCTGTACAGCTAGGAGAACTAATTTTTGGCGCTAAGCAACCCTTGGTGCTAATAGATGTATTTAGCCGGAGGTAGTCGCTAAAAGGACCCTTATTTGGCGGTAACTAAAGTATTGACAGTCCTAAACGAAAAAAAACAACTGGCCCAAATGACCTCCACCTCCGATAGCCTGTTCGTTTCGCTGGTTTATTATGGTTTAAAGTACTATTCGCTGGTTTGTTATGAGAGAAAAACACTGCTGGATGGCTGCTGATTCCGCTGAATAGCTCAAATGAACAGCAGCGTCCTCTTTGTCCTCTTTTCTATTATTAACAGAGCCGCTGTTGTCCTGTGCCCTTCCCTGCAGACCGAAGACGCTGAGACCTTGCTTCTGTTCGCCACTGCTTTCAAAACTCCTCTTTGTCCAGCGTTGTGGTGCGACTTTGTGAGGCCGTAGGTGCCGGCAACGCTACGGACAAGCGTCAGGCCACGAACAGGCAGGCCTCCACTGACAACGTTAGTGGCAGTCGCTAGAAAAAGAAAAAGGCAGCAGATTCCCCCCTGTTGGGGGTCAGCTGCATGGCTGCCCTGCCGGTTGTACCAACTTTCAAATCACCCTCAGAGGAAAGAGACATCCTCGCCCCCCATGAAGCTTGTTGGAAGAGGCCGTGGAAGGTGACGCCGCTGCGTCCAGACGCAGGAGTCACCAACTGGGGCAGAACGGAGGATCACATGGTAGACGAGATTGGCATCTCGTGTGCGCAGGCAGCAGGGCCGCAGACACCTCAAACTCTCAAAGCACGTCTGGTCCCCAGCTCCGGAAGGGAAGACGCCATGGAGTCACTGGCCCCAACGTTGGTCCACGTACGCGCAGGAACAGCGTAACTGATTCCCATGTGTCGAGCAGTTGGAACCCCTCTCTGCGTAGCCGGATGGGAGCCCACTCGCAACACCACCGGCAGCGCCCGTGGATGGTGCTAGCTTGACGGTGTCGGTTTATCAAGTGGATGTACATTTTTACTGTTTTTGTGCTTTTTATTTATTCTAAAGTATACGTAGTAGTTTACCACATAATGGAGCATGCACTGGCCTTGCCGAGAGGGACAGGTCAGGTGCAAATAATTCATTATAGCATGTACTTTCTTATTTTCTTTTTTATTAGAGCAGCTCCAGGAATTTGCTAAATGAACTCCCTATTTAGATATTTTGGCAAAAAGAGAAAAAATATCCTTCCAACAGTTTGGTAAAAACAACTCCTTAA
The DNA here is from genome assembly GCA_038087645.1 of Saccharum hybrid cultivar R570. Classification (NCBI taxonomy): domain Eukaryota; kingdom Viridiplantae; phylum Streptophyta; class Magnoliopsida; order Poales; family Poaceae; genus Saccharum; species Saccharum hybrid cultivar. The sequence goes on along the minus strand of JAQSUU010000347.1, from coordinate 7,159,862 downwards.
AAGTAAGAACATGGTAAATTGATCTCCAACTCGTAAATTTCTGCAGTCGATAGGAAATTCTATACACTTCCGATTGGGCGTTTTTCCCGGCTCCCATGTGTTGTTTTTCTGGGGAGATCGGAGTAAATTGAGAAAATAAAGGGTTACTGGTAAAATATTGGTATAAGACGAAGAACTTGTTAAAACTGGTTTTTGTCACAATATATTCTAACATTAATTACTGATCAAAATATTCAAAGACTATTCAAAATTCTGTTGTCAAAAAGAAAAAATTCTGTTATTCCGCCTTACGACAAAGCCTGCCAGTGACACCAGTCAACTTGATGCGTCTGTTGCTAGATGACGTTCGTTCAGAAAGAGTAGTTGATAATAACTAGTCTAAACAATAGTATAGTTGATATAACCACTCTAAAACATGAGTATAGCTGATGAGTCGAGGCAGGTGGGAGAATCGTCACGTCAATGCGCATATTAATTAAACCACATGCTCTAGCTGCTATGCTGGCGGGTGCTATATATCAGAACGAAGACAGAAGTGGAGTCGGACATCTCGGAGGGAGTAGGAACCAGGAAGAAGAGAATGGCGAGGCCATCATCAGCTGCTGCGGGCAGCGAGACATACATCCCAATTCCAGATGAAGATGAAGATCAGCTACAGCGGAGGGCAGGCGCTGTCGCCAAGCTGGAGAACAGGCTGAACCTCTTGGAGCTGCCGGCGACAGCGATTGCTGGCTGGGGAACCGGCAGCGCCTGTTAGATAAGTTGATGCAAACATGTAATTCGTTTTAGAAGTCGTTCAGATAGAATAGAGTCGGTAGGGATCGGCCGTAGTCGAGTCGTGCCTAGCTACGACACGGTCTGGAGTCCGTCATGAGCACGCCACGGCGCGGCGGGCGCATGGGACAACCATCGCAGTGAAACGATGTTTGTACCCGTCTCGGTGTGGCGTGTGGAGTCGGGACTGTGTTCCCAGATGTTCTTATATAAATGAACAGAGATATGAATGGGCTGTCACGTTGGCAGTAATATCTTTCGCAAGTTTCATCTAATCTAGTTCTAGCTCACGACGCAACTCGCCGTGATCACCACGTCGTCACCGGCGTGTTCTGATTGTTCGGTCTAACAATTGGCATCGGAGCCCCTTGGTGGCCGGAGGGGACGTGTTGAGAAGAGCAGAAAGCAAGAAGGTGCAGCCGAGCGATTGAGATCGAAGACGTTCAAGCGAACCAAGCCGTGAACAGAAGCCTTCGTGATGGGTACCAACAGCGAAAAGGAGCGAGCGTGGAATCAAGCTGCTAGAAATCTGGTATGGCCGATGCTAACTCGTTCCAACTATCAAGAGTGGTCGGTTCATGTGCAGTGTAACCTCGAGGCTATGTACCTGTGGGATGCGATGGAATCTGACAAGGTAGAGCGCCGGCACGATCGGCTTGCTCTAGGCGCCATGCTCCGTGGCGTGCCCCCAGAATTGCACTCTATGTTGCTGAACAAGAAGTCAGCCAAGGAGGCATGGGAGGCTGTCAAATCCATGCGTTTGGGTGCAGATAGAGTCAAGGAGGTGAATGCACAGAAGCTCTTAGCCGAGTTTGAAGCTATTACATTCAAATCTGGCGAGACTATCGAAGACTTTGCAGTTAGGATCGGGAAACTTGCTACCGATCTGAAGGGTCTAGGAGAGACATCTGTTGATGATGCTCGTGTTGTCAAGAAGTTCCTCAGGGTGGTGCCACAGAAGTATAATCAGGTGGTCATGACCATTGAGATGTTTTGCGACCTAAAAACCCTTTCAGTCGAGGAGCTTGTGGGTCGTCTGCGTGCTGCAGAAGACAGATTCGAGCCCTCAGTCGAGGAGGTGACGAACAAGCAAGGACAGCTCATGATGACCAAGGATGATTGGGCTGCGAAGCCCAAGTCTAGATTGGCAACAGATTCATCATCAGGTAAAGGCAGTGGTAATAGTCGGTTCCAAAAGAAGAACAAGCCTGGGGCTCGTTCTGGTGCTGGTGGCGGCAACCGTGACTCTCGTGACTCAGGCAGCAAGGAGGGTGCGAATGGTGGTACACCTCGACGCAACGGTCGCTGCAACAAGTGCAAAGTCTATGGCCATTGGGCCAGGGAGTGCAAGAAGTTTCCAAAAGAGCAGATAGAAGCAGTTAACCATGCCAATGCCGATGTTGATGCTCAGCCTGCTCTCTTGGTTGCACAGTTATGCAATCTGGTCAGAACGTCAGGGCCTGCTGTTTCTCGTATGTTCCTGAATCAGGAACGTGTGATTCCATCCATGTATGAAGAAGGATCATGGGTGTTAGACACGGGAGCAACAAATCATATGACCGGGTGCAGAGCTTCGCTAACCAATCTGGATGAATCTGTCAGAGGAGCTGTGAGGTTTGGAGATGGATCCAAGGTTGAGATTTGCGGGATCGGGTCTGTCACGATCGCCAGCAAGAATAGTGATCACAAGGTGCTCTCAGAGGTGTACTATATACCATCCCTAAGGTGCAATATTGTGAGTCTCGGCCAGCTAGAAGAAGGAGGGTGCCGTGTCGAGATAGACAAGGGTGTCATGAAGGTGCTTGAAAGAGAACAGCCAGGGGACAAGAACAGAAGTGTACTCATTCGTGCAGAACACAGGAATCGACTATACGTGATGCAGGTGAAGATCACATCACCTGTATGTTTGATGTCCAAGATGGATGACATCTCGTGGCTTTGGCATGCTCGCTACGGTCATCTGAACTTTAGAGCGCTCCGAGAGCTTGGCACAAAGCAGCTGGTTGAGGGGATGCCGATGGTACGCTCTATTGAGCAAATATGTGATGGATGTGCTCTTGGAAAGCAACATAGAACGCCGTTCCCAAAAGCATCAGTGTATCGTGCATCACAGTGCTTGGAGATGGTACACATCGACCTCTGTGGACAGATCACACCACCTACTCCAGGAGGGAAACAGTATTTTTTACTTGTTGTGGATGACCATAGTCGCTACATGTGGCTTGAGTTGATGGCCACGAAAGATGAAGCCTTCACACATTTCAAAAGATACAAGGTTGCAGCTGAACTGGAACTGAATAAGAAGCTCAGGGCATTCAGATCAGATCGTGGTGGCGAGTTCAATTCAAGAGCAATGGTGGATTTTTGTCAGGAACATGGCATTAAGCATAATACCACAACAGGATATTCACCACAGCAAAATGGTGTCGTCGAAAGGCGAAATCAGACGGTGGTAGAGATGGCAAGATGCTTACTCAAGAGCACGGGAGTTCCTGCTCGGTTCTGGGGGGAAGCAGTCAAGACGGCGGTGTATATTCTTAATCGAGCACCGAGTAAGAGTCTTCATGATCAAACACCGTTTGAAGCATGGTTTGGGAGGAAGCCAGGTGTCAAGCATCTCAGAACATTTGGGTGCAAGGCATATGTCAAACGTGTTGGTCCAGGGATCAGTAAGCTATTAGACCGATCTGTTCCAGGCGTGTTTCTTGGCTATGAGCCAGGAACTAAGGGATATCGGGTGTATGATCCGGTCAAGGACAAGTTAATGATCAGTCGAGATGTGATCTTCGATGAGAAGGCGACTTGGAATTGGGAGGGGAGAGAAGCAGGTTCGCTCTCTGAAAACACAGTGTTGCCCGAAACCTTTCAGGTGCAGTATCTTGACGACACTGATGGTTTTCCGACAACAGGAGTCGCTTCAGATAACGATGCCAGTTCAGATTCAGGCGGTTGGGGGCTTGATCCAGCATCACCTGCGACCTCAATTCAAGTCTCTGGTGGTGGAGGATCCCCGCACACACCTCCACAGCAGCAGATCCAGTGGGCTACTCCACCCACGCATGATGATGATTTTTCAGAAGATGCTCCACTCAGATATCGAACTATTCCAGATTTGCTTGAAACAACAGAAGCAATGCAGGATTTTGAATACAGTGGCATTTGTTTGGTCGCTGCAGAAGAACCAAGATCAGTTGCAGAAGCGTTGTCAGAGCAAAACTGGAAGAAGGCGATGGAGGAGGAGATGAAGGCTATTCATGAGAATCAGACATGGGTTCCTTGTGTTCTTCCACCTAAGCAAAAGGCCATCGGCCTCAAATGGGTGTTTAAAGTTAAAAAGGACCCAGAAGGGAATGTTGTCAAGCACAAGGCACGTTTAGTGGCTAAAGGCTATGCTCAGCGTCAGGGAATTGACTTTGATGAAGTTTATGCCCCGGTAGCCAGAATTGAAACTGTAAGAGTTCTACTTGCACTAGCAGCTCATGGTGGCTGGGAAGTTCATCACATGGATGTCAAGTCTGCCTTTCTTAATGGAGATTTGATAGAAACAGTGTATGTGCAGCAACCTCCAGGTTTCATAATTGGTGATTCAGACAAGGTGCTAAGGTTGAAGAAGGCTTTGTATGGTCTTAGACAGGCACCTCGAGCATGGAATGCAAAGCTTGACAAAGAGATGATTGCTCTAGGATTTGAAAGGAGCAAGTTGGAACACGCTGTTTACAGAAGGAACAGTGGAAAATCCTTTTTAATTGTTGGAGTTTATGTTGATGATCTCATAATATCTGGACCTTCAGTACAAGATATTTTTAGGTTCAAGACAGAGATGAGAAGGAAATTCAACATGAGTGATTTGGGGCTTCTCAGTTACTATCTTGGAATAGAAGTCAATCAAGGAGAAGGGAAAATCACTTTGAGTCAGAGTGCTTATGCTCAGAAGATCTTGGAGAATGCCAACATGATGAATTGTAATTCATGTGATACTCCAATGGAGTGCAGACTCAAACTCAACAAGCTAAAAGGAGAAGATGCCGTTGATCCAATAGGGTATAGAAGTCTGATCGGGAGTCTCAGGTACATAGTGAACACAAGACCAGACTTGGCCTACGCCGTTGGAGTAGTCAGTAGATACATGGAAGCACCAGGAAGAGAACACTGGGTTGCAGTCAAGCGTATTCTACGGTATTTGAAGGGAACAGCAGACTATGGCTGTGTTTATGCAAGAGGAGGGGAGCTACCGCCCATGCTACTGGGCTATAGTGATAGCGACTATGCCGGAGATGTCGAAGACAGGAGAAGCACTTCAGGTGCTGTCTATTTCCTTGGCAGAAGCTTGGTGACATGGTCGTCACAAAAGCAGAAGATCGTCGCGCTCTCATCTTGTGAAGCGGAATACGTTGCGGCTGCAGCAGCAGCTTGCCAGGGTATCTGGCTGAGCCGACTAATATCTGATATGTTGGGAACGAAGGAAGCGACAGTAAAGCTCCTCATGGACAATATGTCTGCAATTGCTCTTAGCAAAAATCCAGTGCATCACGGGAGAAGTAAACACATAGACACAAAGTACCATTTTCTTCGTGAATGCATAGAGGATGGCAAGGTGGAGGTAGATCACATTGGCACATCAGATCAGCTGGCAGATATCTTCACGAAGTCGCTGGGAAGAGTCAAGTTCATCGAATTGAGGAGTGCTTTAGGTGTCGTAAGAGTGCATCAAGCTTAGGTGGTGATTTGTTAGATAAGTTGATGCAAACATGTAATTCGTTTTAGAAGTCGTTCAGATAGAATAGAGTCGGTAGGGATCGGCCGTAGTCGAGTCGTGCTTGGCTACGACACGGTCTGGAGTCCGTCATGAGCACGCCACGGCGCAGCGGGCGCACGGGACAACCATCGCAGTGAAACGATGTTTGTACCCGTCTCGGTGTGGCGTGTGGAGTCGGGACTGTGTTCCCAGATGTTCTTATATAAATGAACAGAGATATGAACGGGCTGTCACGTTGGCAGTAATATCTTTCGCAAGTTTCATCTAATCTAGTTCTAGCTCACGACGCGACTCGCCGTGATCACCACGTCGTCACCGGCGTGTTCTGATTGTTCGGTCTAACAGCGCCTCTATGGTGGGTCGTGGGAACGTACTAGGGAACCCAGGTGCCCTTGCCGCACAGGTCCTAGAAGAAGCCAAGCACGGGCGGTGTCCGGTGGAAGGTGCAGTACTTGCAAAGGAACGCGCGGTCACAGAGGGGGCGGTTCAGGTTCTAGGGCTTGAAGACACGGGAGGCGCTGACGAGGCACGCCGGGTCTTCTGGCGGGAGGTGGAGGAGGATCTCACTGATGGCGTCGTTCGTGAGCTCTGGCGGCGCCATCTCAATCACTCTCGGCTGCAGTGGCGGATCCAGGATAAAAATTTAGGAGGGGCTCAAGTTCAAACTGTTCTGAAGGCATGAAACTATGATTTTTGCGAAACTAAGATCTAAATCAACCATGTAGTTTTCTACAGTAGCAACAATCGTATGTATTATATATATGCAACAAATGGCCACATATGCCATATTCCAACTTTTAGACCATATTTTCAAGTTAAAATACAAGATTGTTAAGCAAACATTAAGCGACCAAATCAGTAACTAACTATAAAGAGGATGTCTGAAAGGGCGCATAAAAAAGACCCTTCTTTTGTGGGAATTTTGACAAGTAAATTGAGGTATTAGAGACCAGATGCAACAATCTGCACTGCAATTTATCAATCAACTACTTATCGAATTTGGAATAATTATAATGTGTATAAACAGAGACAAATCAGAAAGAAAAAACTGTTTACAAGTTGTTCCTTGCCTCTTCTTCCTGGCGCCTGCTGCAGCCGGCTGGGGGCTAGGCGGATGGGGCTTGGGGGCTGGCTTGCCTGGCTGCCTGCTATGGCGCTGCCTGGTGCGGCCGCCTGCACGCGGCGCCCTGCTGCTGCCGATGACCGGAGTGTTGGCTGCCCGCGCGGCCGCGCTGCTCCCCTGCTAGGCGCCTCAGCCGGCGGCTGCTGCTGCTTGCCACCACCGTGCGTCCGCCGCCGTCCGCCCGTCACCGACAACCCCGCGCCCCCTCTCCGCCCCAACCCTAGGTGCTAGGTTAGCAGCCGCTGCTCACTGCTCCATCCTCCTGCTCGCGTAGTCACGATCATAGACTCGTAGTCGTGGTAGTGCGGATTCGGGAAAACATGAATACCAGGGAGAAAGCAAACAACAAAAGAAAAGGCCCATTTTTCTACATGGGCCTTCCAAAAAGAGGCTGCCCAAAATGGCTGGCTGTCTGGCCTAAGAAAGCAGGAACGAATGAGCCTTCCTCGGTTCGATCTTCCTGCCTTCGTCTTCAACCCCCCCCCCCCCCCCCCCCCAGCCCCGGTGGCAGATCCGCCCCTGCTCGGCTGGATGGGGGAGGTTGAGGATGGCCGACGGGTTTGGGATTCCTCTGCCTCTGCTCCAGACGGGGAAATTCTGGCGAGTGGGGCCCTGGAGTCAGCGGCTGTCATCCACAGATTTTGCATCAATTTGATTTTCAGGGGGAATTAGGAATATTCTGAGATACTTTTAATAACTTTTTAATTTAAGAGACATATATAGATCCTAGATTTTGCATCCAATGTTTAAAAATTGACATATTTTTTGGAGAAAAAAATATGTTGAAAAATAAATAGCAATTCTCTTTTGGAATTCCAAGCAGGACACTAACATTATTGGAAAATTTAGCAAATATAATACTAACAGTATCCGACAAGGACATAAGTAAACCAGAATAGTGGATCTCGGTCGGTAATTATGAATTCAGAAAATTCATAATTACAGGCATGTATATTTTTCCTACTGACCATGACAGGATACTCTTTCCTACTGAAAACAGTCAGGGATTGTTTGGAAGGCAGTAATCAGCCAAAAACCCCAGTAAATTACAGGCATGTATATTTTTCCAGCCCAAGCTGAAACTTGCTGTTTGGATGACTGGTTAGGCCATTAATAATACCCCTTGTTTGGGCCAAAACAGGTGTAAAAAATAATCACCTCCCATATCCCGGAAAAGAAAACGGCAAGTATCGGGGAGGAGTCCGCTCGCTGTCGTCGCCGAACCTGGTGAGGATGGACCGACGGAAGGGAGACCCATCTATGGCGCTCGGGAGCAAATCCATGCTGATGGCGAGACAACCATGGTAGTGGAGACCAAAATCCATGGCGACAGCATCTGCAATTGCGCCGATGAGGAGGAGAAGTAGATGCGGTGACCGATGCGGAAGATGTCGATCTGGAAGTCGGCGCGGTGGTTGCGTTCATGAAGACAGTGGCGACCAGAGGAGCTCTGAGGGCTGCAGAGACCGGCGAGTGGGCTGCGGCGACCGGCGAGAGGGTTGCGGCGGAACCTGTACTCTTGCAGTTGCTCGCGCCCGACGAGGTCATGCCGCTGCGGTGGAACCTGCACTCCTGGCAGTTGCTCGCGGCCAACGAGATGAGCGCCTATCAGTTTGTTACGAAGTTTGAATCCTCGTTCTCGCGTTGATTTGTCTGTGCATGCAAGCTCGACTGCTCGAGTTCTGCTGATCTCATGCTCGCTGCTCATTCCAGTAGCTGCAGATTCCAATATTTCTCACTTCATCAACCGTTGTGAAGATTCACTTCGCTGAGCCAAACAGCATTTTTCAAGGGTGTAAAAATCATTTGCATTCCAAAGGTTTTCTTGTGCACAATAGATTACAAGTCTATTGTATTTACAGGTGCATAAAATTTCAAAGCATCCAAACAGAGCCTCAGTGTCAATGAATGGTCCAGAACATCACAAGCGTCAATTCTGCTTGATAAGGGTATTTATTTGACTCTGTATACTAACTGCTGAGCCCGAAATCCAAAATTAAATCCTACTTATTTAAGATAATAATAGTATAATACAGGCCATATACTACTCCACGACCAGAAATTTAAAACCCACAGCGAGGGTATCACTACCACTTCCTAAGCAAAAATAACATCATTGCTAGATTTTGAACCCAACTGATAGTGATAAATAATTATCACAGCCGTTCACAATACAACCCAACAGCGATAGCGATAGGTATCACTGCTGGATTACCAACTAGTAGTGATCCCATTGCCCCAGACGCCCTACCACTACACTAGACGCTCACTAGTGAGTATAAAGGATTCAATGTTTTTTATAAATATATTTCGTAACCTTGTATTGAATACTTTGGCTATTAGAAAGAACTCAAATGAAAAAAAATCTCAACTACAAAGTTTTGAATCATGGCAAGCACTACAAATTTGGCAAGCACTACAAAGTTTAAAAATTTTGAAATGTGAAAATATGTGTATTTAAAACTGATATTTGGACACTAAAGCTTCAAATCAAAAACTTATCGTTGGCAAATATGTAGATCATGTCGGGTATTACAACTTTGGTATTAACTATGTAAACATTCAAGGTCATTTAGAAATTACAAACTTTGATCTTCAAAATCTATGAACTTAAAACACATATTTGGAACTCTAAACGACTTCAAATAAAAAACTTTTCAACTACAAAGTTGTAGACTGTATTGTGAACTACAACTGTGTCAACATCTAGGGTTGTTTGAAAAGTTCAAATTTCAAAATCTGTGAACTTAAAACAATATTTTTAGACCCTAAACAACTTCAAATGTAAACTTCTCAAAGTTGTAGGTGTCAAGAGCTACAAATTTTGATATAAAGTTTGTCTATTTTTGGATGCAACTATTTATAGAGATGGACCCTTAATTAGAATGGTTATCTCTGTTAATAGCGATTTTCAAAGATGGGCATCTTAGAATGCCCTCCTCTGAAATACCTTTATGGAGATGGGTGTCCTAAGGGTTACACCTTTGTTAATCAATGATTTTCAGAGGTGTCCGCCTGAGGACACCCTCCACTATAAATGATTTCAAATATAGGCATTTTCCTGGAGGTTGCCTGACCATTTACAGGGGTAGTCCATTTACAACGGTAGTCTATACATGTGCCCGCCTTTGTCAATCAAAGGGATTATCTCCTAAAATCATTTTTTGGTAGTGCTTCTCATGGGCGGATTTAAGGGTATTCCCCTGTATTTCCGGGAATACCCAACTTTTTTGTACACCTTTAAGTATATATGTGTATATACTTGTACATATATAGGTATAATACTATCATCTGTCATATTTTCACGAGATTTGAGCCTAAACACAGCAAAACGAACGCTTTTGGCCTCGCTTCCATAACCCCGGCCCCTTCCCAGGATGGCCCAGTTGGCCCACTACTCCACTACTACTAGCCCAGTAGCCTTTCCAGGCTTCCACGGTTCCACTTCCACCTCAATTTCCTCAGTCCTCACGGTCACACACCTCCTCGGCCTCGTTTTGGTCACGCACGGAGGCGGAGTCGCAGGCACGGCGTGGGCGCACTACAAACCCTAGGTGGCGGCCGGCGGCGCGCGCCGTGCGTGGCCAGCACAAGCCGCAAGGCAGCAGCAGCCAGCAGGGGAGCAAGCTGCAGGTGCAGGGCGTGGCGGCTGGCGGCGAGGAGAGGCGACGAGGCGGCGGCCGGCGCGGAGCGGGCTGCAGCAGTGCGGCCGTCGGCGCACGGCGCGCACAGCGAGCACAAGCCGCAAGGCAGCAGCAGCCAGCAGGGGAGCAGGCTGCAGGCGAGCAGCAGCGGCTGAGCAAGTCAGCAGAGCGGCAACGGCCAGCCGGCCAGTGGCATCGAGGCATCGAGCACAGGGCCACTGGTGTCTATTCTTCATACTCCAGTCTCCAGTTCTTGGATCTTGAATTCTTGGTTGCAAATATTGGTTTAGAGACATAGAGAATTAGAGATAGAGTTTAGTAGTTTACTAATTTGCAATGATGAAAGGTTTGCAAATGTGAGAAGTCTTGCTGAGCTTTCTATTAAGCTTGTTGAGACAAACAAGATTGGAAGACATGCAGTTATTTACAGGCTTCTCAAATTGGTGCTAGTGCTTCTAGTGGCAACTGCAAGTGTTGAAAGAGTCTTTTCTGTCATGAAATATGTGAAGAACAAATTGAGAAATAAGATTGGGGATCAATACTTGAATGATTGCTTGGTTACATTTATTGAGCGGGAGTTCTTTCTACAAGTTAAGGACAAAGACATCATCAACCGTTTCCAAACCATGAAGAATCATAGGATTAAAGCAACGTTATAATATTCTGTAAGTTCTCTTTATTAATTATTAGTTTGTTTCATGCATATTTTAGAGCTGATTAGCTGAACAATTTGTTATTCGACTATTTTTGTGACTTTAATTATGGGTAACGTACTACTATAATTATATTTGAAACCTATGGATGTGTTATTTTTCTTGAATGTGGTAGCGAGAATACCCAAGTTTTGAATCCTGGCTCCGCCACTCGTGCTTCTCTCTCTTGCACCCTTTGCTTCACTTCGGTTGACCCCATGGGTTGTCTCCTCTGCTTCTCGGCTTGTGTCCCTAGTGGGCGGTGTGTGGGCATTCTTCCCACCACAGCCGGTGTGCGGGCAGGCACCTCTCTCCACCCCAACCGGTGGCCCCAATGGGTGCAGTGCTGGGGGTAAGGTGCGCCCCCCTTCCCTGGCCGACACACGGGCAACCATTTCCCTTCCCTGACCAGCAGCCTTGATTGGTGCTGCACTGGAGGCGCGGACAACCTCCCATCATAGCCGGTGCGCGTGTGGTGACAGAACCTCTTACCCACCTGCACAGGAGCTTGAGGACATAGATGGCCTCCCAAGTCATCATAGGGGGGTAGAGATTGTTGTCGTGGGGCAGCAACGAATGTGATGTATTGAACCACTCCCCCCTCTCATTCTGTGATACAGATGAATCGATCTTTGATGTATTGAATCTTCCCCTCTTTATGATGTGGATGAGTGCCCCTGCGATGTGTTTTGAATCTTCCCCTCTCTGTGCTAGGCTTGCATCACTAGTGACCCGATGGACACTGGAGCCGCCGTGGTGCTGGGCTTGCATCACTGGTGGCCCTACTAAAGCCATTGCAGCGGTGGCTAGCGAGCAGATCTGGTTCTTTTCTTTTTTTTCTTTTGTAAAGGCCCATCGCTGTCGGTTATTATAGCATCAACAGTGGTAGCTCCTCGTAATTACTGCCACCCAATTATGTACTGCCAAATCCATTTATGTACTAGTGATACGGGCCAGCCACAAATGACTTGCTTGATCAATCTTGGAACCAAGGATGAAATTCCATACACCATGCAGTTTATTCTAGTACCTTTCTTTCATGTGACCATACAATCTGACTGAAATATCTGAAACCTACCATTCTTCGTCAATTAAAAAGAAAAACAATGAGACACCAAAACTCTCCCCACCTTTATTAAAAACAAGAACTCTTCGTTTTATTTTTCTTGTTTGGGCAATATTTCAACATGAGCATTCAACTTAAGTGGTACACACCATTTCTTATCGAACATTGCTTATTAGGCTTGCTACCATTACAAAACTGTACAACTCAAGTGCTCAACAGACTCCTTTCTGCAAATGATGGCATCAGTGTGGCATCTCACAGTTTAGGATGCAGTATGTAGACTTGTTCAAATCCTTTGTCAGCTCAAGCCAAAAAATTTGAATCTACAATAGCATTTGGCTCGCCACCCTCTAAAATTGGAATATGCAAACACAAGGTTGATATGTGCCCTTATGGTTCAGTTGTGATGAGTGATTGTCAACGTGACTTGCTTCTTGTGAGTTGGTGAATTCACTCACTCTCATTTCTGGACCGAACAGCCCAACCTTCCTTCTCTTTTGGCCTGCACCCACTCCCCCTCCTCCTCATGCCCTCGGTCTGCTCCTTTCACAGCTTTGGACTTTGGAGCCCAGTTGCAACATTTTTGTTCACATGACGAAGAGAGTTCAAATGATGTATAGTTGGAGCTTGGCACTTTTTCTGAACTTCTAGTGCATTGGCATTTCAAAGCTGGGGTGCAATTTAGCATAAGCAAAAAGTGCACCCCGCAGGTTACTTACAAGCTGCAAATTCTTGTCAAGAGTGCGATCAAGAGTAAGGTTTACAGCTACATTTGCATAAGCCAGCAGGGCCTACAGTTAAGACACCGAACCGGGCATAAATGAAGCACTGCAGTTTTATTATTACACTCTAGCAGTCAACATGAAACTGATGTATTAGAAGTTCAGAAACACATTTATAAAGGATGTGCATAGAAAAGATAACCAAAAATGAAAAATAAGTGTTGCTGTGAACTACAACAGCCTATCCACACTACCCAAATGATCAGTACATTGGCACCATGTCAGATACTGTACCGGAGTCTGCATGCTGACAGCTTCTAACCTTTGAATTTACAAGAAAAGAAACGTCACTTCACTGGTACCGACTATCATAATCTGACTGAACTTATAAGACCGACCAAAAGGATTTCCTAGGCAGGCCATGCTGTCATAAACAAAAGGTGTTGTTACTTCTCTCTTTGCCCTGAATTTAGGCAGCAACAGCAGCAGTCTGTGGCTTATCTATTCCTTCATCAATGTTGACTTACTGTCCAAATTAGGAGATGCAACAGCATATTCAAATTGCTGATTGGTACCAACAAGTACAGCGAGTGGATTCTCTGAATGGTCTTGCACGCCAGGCTCTGAACTACTTTTCTCTTTTACATTAGCTTGCCCCTGAAACAAATCAGATCCTTGCTGCTCTTGCCGTGCCTCACTACCAGACGACTCCCCTGAATCTGTGACTTCTTTGTCATCTGAACCGGAGCATGATCCAGCAATTGTTTTCTGATGACGAACAACAAGAGACACAAAATTCAGACAACTCAAGTTGCTAAACTGAAAATCAAACTGCAGAATAAAGAGCTGAGCTGCTACTACAGAGCTGGCGATTGTGGACAACATAAATTCAAATATGAGAGAGGGGATCTTTCCATTTTGAACAGACCCTCATCTAACCTCTCTGAAGAGAAGACAACCACACGACAACAACAAAGTCACGCATCATTATGAAATTCCATGCAGGCCACTGAACATGATTGAACATTAGCTAACACACAAAGTATCAGACAAGCATTTAATAAGTAAACTAGAGTCATGAGTCTAGATCTGTAATCATGTATTCATGGAAAATTTATTTACTAATACTAAACGTACTAGTTTTTCCAAACAGAGAACAGTCACATTCAGTGACAGCAATGACTGAAAAAAAAACCACAAGCAGCAAGTCCTTCATAAGATGCCTACAGTAGGCTGCTGGAGTTATTTCATTGATCACTCAATCCTCATGTACTTCCAATGTGGAGCTAGCAAAGTTTTAGCGGGCTAAGCCTCTTAGCGGTTGCCTCTCCAAAATGCTAAGAAAGGCTATAGCGGGCTAAATAGCGGGCTAAGCCATTTAGCGGCTGAGCAAAAAAATATATCAAACATCATGTAATTTTACACATAATAAAGATATAGAAGATAAAAACATTACAAATACCAATAGGGACAGAGAGTTCAAAGTATCACTAACACATTACATCAAAGTTCGTAGTTCATACATGATACATGATACATCACATAGGGACATACATGAGTTCAAAGTTCATACAAAGTTGACAGACATTACACTGCATATCAACTAAACAGTGACAGCTAGACAAACATTAGGTTACTGTTGCCCTGATGCTAACCATCGGTATATATCCCAACGATTTGGGCCTGTAAGCGTAATGGGCCGACGGAAATAAAGGCCAAGGCCAAATAGCAGCGCTAAATTAACCATGATTTAGCGGATTTAGCACGCTATTAGCAGCTAATAGCGGGAAAAATCGTTTAGCGTTAAAATCTTCATAGCTTAGCGTTGCTCTTCCAGATCCGCTAAATAGCGCTATAGCGGCCGCTATAGCGCGCTATTTAAAACTTTGGGCGCTAGCAAGATCTGAAAAAGAAAAAAATGAACAAAACAAATGAAGTGGCTAAAAAATCAAACAAATGGCATATGCAATATTGCTAGTTATAGGATGGAGTCTTGCAAAAAATGAAGTAGCTAAAAAATCACACATGTGACATGCAATATTTCAGTTTACAGGACGGAGTCTTGCAATACTGTTCATTAGATTGCCCACAAAGGACTTAATACAGTATAGTTCGATAAGCGCCTACACATATGGTCTATGGACAGCCTTAGTCTTACAGAACACCCCTTAACTAGAATGATACCTCTGAGGCTGAAATGTTACAACAGTCTATCTAAATATTGACAAATGACAACTGATAAATGAGGAATGATATAACTGAGCATGAGGGCTACTACCAGGAATGTAGAAGCCCATCAATGGATAGATGGGGCCAAACTTCCCATGGCCTATCTTGCTGATCCTGCTGGACTTAAGATCAACGCTGAAGATGCTGTCGTTTGCCCTAATGAAAATGTAACTAGTGCCTTCTGCAAAGCCGACTACATAAAATGGTCGTGTGGTCACCGATGCCGCTGGTGATCTTCGAATCAAGCTCGATCACCCTGCCTTGCACCCATTCTGTGATGCCATCAAGGTTAGTTCAACCGGACACCAGGCGCTGGTGGCTGCAGCCTTCCACGGCGGTGACTCCCAGCCCACCATCCTCTGCCCGTGCAGAGGATCATGTTTTCCACGTGATGGAGCTGCACCCAGATCGCTGATAGGACACCACTGGTCAAGTCGTACTTGAAGACTCGCCCATACTCAACCAGGAAAAACAGCGCGTCTCCAGCGAGCAGGCTTGGCATACCCCTTGGGAAGGAATAGAGATCAATGGCGTCAGAGTCAGACACACTCCACTTGCCAGTCTCTGATGAGTAGAGGCTAGCCCGTGCCTGTGCCACACCCATGCCCACGCCCACGCCCAGATGCCTTGGGTTCTCGTTGCGGGTTTTGGCCACCAAAACCATGAGGAAGGGCCCACCGCTGCAATCGAGATGGTCGCAACCATTGGAAGCGCAGAGCACCGCCGCCATGAATTTCACATACGGATGCACGGGTGCGGAGAGGCACTGCTGCTTGCCAGTGATAGGGTCCCAGACAGTGAAGAGTGTTGATGGGTAATACGCTGGGTGGTGGAGGATGCGGCTGTGGCGGTAGTCGAGGGTTCGGGTTCGGCAAAAGGTGGGTCTACCGGCACACAATACCGACTGGGAGAAAGGGGACGCCGGTGTCGTGGGGATGAAGAGGGTTCTGGATGCTCGATTGGATTAATTGTTGTAGAGGAAGCCGAGCAAGGGGAGCGCTCCGTGGACCTTGCGGTACATGCGGAGGAAGATGCGGCCGAAGAGGAGGCAGCGCCAGGTCTTGCAGATGAGGGAAGCATGGGCGAGACAGGCGATGTCATCTGGAAGGAGGCAGAGGAGGATCTCGATGATGAGGTCGTCGATCAATGCCGGCGCCGCTGCCATCTCGCTGCTCTACTAGATAGGGAAGATTTTGGTTTCTGCTACGTGGCTTTGCCTCTTTCTGCCCAATGGGGCCAAAAGTTCTTCGTTCGGTGGGTGTCACAACTCACAAACTAGCAGAGCCTATATTGCGGGCTGATCGCGTTCCATGGGTTTGACAGTTAGCAACTAATTTTTAGGATTTATATTAAATATATATATGCCATTATGAAGGTCTTCAAATTGAAAACATGCAATTACAATTCATGTGCTCCTTAAAACTTTGTCATTTTATACGCCTAATAACTCTCCCTTGGCCCATCTGTGATCTGCAGGTACATGTACTTAGGCGTATACATCCTTAAAACATGCCAGTTCTGGGATTCTTTTCTGAAAAAAAATTCAGAGACCACCGAATTAGATGAAATTCGGAAAATTCAGAACAGTATCTAGTGGAAATTTGAATGAAATTCGAGCGAAATTTCTCCAAATGGTTGAACATGGCCGTGGGCAGGGAGAGGGTGCATCTGGTGGCGGCATAGAACGAGCCGGTACGGTGGCGGGGAGGGCGGCGACGACGCGGTTGTGGCAGCAAGGGTTGCAGATGGCAGCGACAATGCAACAGAGTTGGTGACAGCGCGGCGGCGGCCATCGAGCAGCAGCCATGGCACAGCGGCAGTGTGGAGGAATGTCCATGGCGCAACCTCGGATGTCAGGAAGCGACCATGGCTCTTGCAGTGGGTGCAGGAGACCTAGCGCAGGCTGCGAGGAGCGGAGACTACGGTGGCGGCGGCGCGGTGGAGCGGACCAGGCGCTGGCTAGGGTCGGTGACGAAGTTTTCATCATCATATTGATTGGTGGGCTCTTCGTTGGACCCTAGAATGGGCTGAAAATTTGAATCGGGCTGAAATAATTTGGCCGGTTTAGTTTTATCATGGGCTGGGCCGAAATGGGCGAATTTCGTTAAAATTTAATCGATTCGGGCTGAATCCTAGAACCGTGAAATGACCCATTTCTTCTTCCTCGCTTCTCCTCACGGCAAGTACAAAACACATAACAGGGGCAAGGCAGGGCGTGCCGTCGGTGACGAGGCACGCACAAAGGTGACAGCGGATGAACCACCATGGAAGCCCTCCTCCCAATACATCATATTTGTCGTTCTCTCTCTACAAAAGGCCACCAATCACTGATCGATGAAGAAAGCAACAAGGCCAACACAGGCATGGCCACGAAGTCGAGTCAGTGCAAGGGAGGGAGTGGTGGTGTGGCCGCAACACAGCGATCAAGGGCAAGGTGCACGGGTCAGGCAGGTGTGTGCAGGTCCAACAAGCATAGTCTTGATGCATCTAGCATGATAAAGCTGTGGGTGAGCGCTGTCACGACGCATCGGGGCAAGTGGGTGTGGCTCCGGCAGCCACTGCGAGGGAGCAACTAAGCCAAGAAAGATTAGGGAGAGAAGAGGATTGCACGAGGCCACGCTCATTCCCACTGGTACATCGCGGTTGACCACCACCGCCCCTGCATTTTCATACCCTCTCATGCTGCTGAAGGTGCCTCCCTCGCCTCAACAACTATCAGCCGCGCAATGAGGAGTATGTACACGGTGGCAGAGGGTCTATGGCAATGGAGAGTGGTGGCACAACAGGTCCGCACAGGTGAGCAGGTTGGATATGTAGGAGCAACGTCATGAGCTAGTAGACGCCCATGGGGGACGACATGGTAGCGAGGGTATTGGCATGGTGGACAACGTGGGGGACACAATAAGTGAGAGAGACAAAATGGGAGGGAGAGAGATGGTCGTGGGTCTGTGGGAGAGACAAAATGGGAGGGATAGATATGGTTCACCCTGGGCACATTTTCACCGAAAACCGATCACCGAACCGAACCGAACCGAAAAGTCAGTTTTTCGGTTTGGTTTCGGTTTCTAGTTTTGGGATGTTCAGTGATCGGCTTCGGCTTCGGTTTATACATTGTACCGAACTGATTTACCGAGAAACCGAGCTACTCTTCGTAAGGCAGTAAGGCCATGAGGGGCAAGGGGAAAGCTGAGACAGGCAGACAGGAGACAGCCCACCAGCGGCCAGCCCATCAGCCCAGCATCACGTCCGCTCCACTCCCACTCCCTCCGCATCGACTCAGAGCCGCATCAAGTCGCTCATCCCATCATCCCGACGCCTACTCCCACTCCCTCCGTCCTAACTCTAACCCGCGCGGTAGGCGGCTAGCGGCGCGGCGCCGGCCCACCTAGCAGGGAGGGAGCAGGCCAGGGTGCCAGGCGGCCAAGGCCAGCGGTGGCGGCTGGTGGCGCACCCAGCAGGGATCAGGCTAGGGCGCTAGGTGGCCAGGGCTAGCAGCGGCGGCGCGACCTGCAGTGGCGGCTGGCGACACACCCAGCAGGGAGTAGGCTAGGGCGCCAGGCAGTCCGGCATCGTCGCATCGACCGCAACGCATTCAGCGGCGCATCCAATCATCCACTCGGCAGCACAATTCTGAATCTATTTGCCTGCCTGATGGTTTCCTTCATCTGTTTATTCAGTTTTAACCGAAAAACTGAACTAAAAAACCGAACTGAAATTGGTTGGTTCCTGAATTTTTAGCAAACCGATCGGGGTTGATTTTCTGGAAACCAAAATATTGGAAAACCGAACAAACCGAACCGAACGGCCAGACTGAGATATGGTAGTGGGCCTGGCACAGTTAAAGAGTGGAGAGAGAAAGGGAGTAGAAGGGTATATTTTGTCCATATAGAAATATGGTCGGCTGCACATGAGTCCAAATACGTCCAGGACGTATACAATGGCACAATTTAAGAAGCACATGAATTGCAATGGCATGTTCCCAATATTGAGAATATTAAAGGTAGATTTTTAAAGCATGATATTTGTAATTGAATTAACCCTAATTTTAGCCCTTAAGGATCCAAATAGGAGGGCTAAAGGATATGCTAATTTATAGACACCACTACTACCAGCCTTTAGTCCATTAGTTCTCCTACCTAGCTAAGAAGGGCTAAGAGTGCTCAAGTTTGGCAAAAAGTCTCAATTGCCCTCTTACCAACCTGTTATTCTCATTCTCTCTTCTCCCATAAGTCCTCCATGGGCTCGCCGTGCTTTGATGCCTAGAGCGCGGTCACCAATGACCCTTGCCATGGCCCTAGTGACCCGGAGACTAAAGCAAGCTCGAGGCTGCGGATGAGCTGGCCTCGCTAGCGATGGCAGAGATATGGACGGAGGCCTTGGGTGTAGCAGCGATGGCAGTGGAGGCGGCTTGTGGGCAAGGCCACTATGTGGTGAGGCACTACCGTCTATAGGTGGTGGGATATCAATTTTGTGGCATATTAGTAAGATCCTTGATGGAGCCAGGTTAGGACAGTGGTGGCAGATTAGTGGTGGTACCAAGACATAGGAAAAGAGCGCAGTGCAGGGCAAACAACAACGAGATGGCGGCATGTATTATTAAGTGACGGTGAACTAGTCCATTGGGAGGAAGAAGCTGCGCATGCAAAATTAAAAATAGATAGATAATTTACCCACTTTCTTCCCTAATATAGCGACAACACTTGGATACAAAGCTAATCGCATGGTTGACCATGCTGCGGCGAAGCATGGGAATTAAACAACGGGGAGCCAAACTGTTTAGCACTCCCTCCATTCAAAATTATAAGATAGTTTTGGCTATTTTTTTTCTCGAATACGCAGTTGAGCCACGTATCATTGCATTAAGAAGAAGAGTCGTAAAATACAACACGCACACCACCCACACACTTTTCAGTACAAACAACGCGCATCTAGCACGCTAGGTGGTCTAACATCCGGACCAACCTAGCAGAATGCTCCCCGGTTTGATATTACATAAATGGAACAACCAGCGTGCGAACACCGCCGTGCCCTATGGGTCTTCCACGAAGAGCTCGCACGCGCGCCTGTTGAACACTGGAAACAGCGCGTCAAGGGCCTCCACCTGACTCGACGACAAGGTCCCAAAACGCAAGGCGTCGAGTATCCCCTTGGACACGGGTGAAACCATAGCAGCCGACGGCGCAATCCCCAACCGGCGCTTGAGAAGTACCTCGCCCCGCCGGGAGGCCGGTATGTGTGCCAACGGTTGGGCGGCAATCCGTGTGCTCTTGCTCCTGACAGGCAGGGGCCTCCTTGCTCTCGCCCTCTGTCATGGTGGAGAGGCAATCAGGGGCGGCTCCCGCTTGACCCGCACCTCATCCAGAAATCGTGCGAGGCGCCGAGCGGCCTCGCGCAGTGTGGGCGTCTCATCGCCACTCTCGATGTTGGGTTGACCCACCTGAGGAGGCGTGAGCAGTGCCAACTCCTGCACCGACGGCTGAGGCGAGGGGATAGCTGCCACCGGAGGCAGCTGCGCAAACCCCGAGGGGGCGGCCACGTCACCAAACTCGACATCGGGGTGACCCAACGAGGAGGTGTGAGCTACGCTAGCTCCTGCGCCGACGGCTGAGGCGAGAGGATAGCCGCCACCGGAGGCGGCTTCGTGAACCCTGGGGGGCGGCCTCAACTGAGCAGCTCATGATGAACGCGGTGGCAAGGAGCTCCTCTAGCATTGGGTCGAAGGAGACGACCAAAGCGGGTGGACCATCGCCCATGCACATCGCCTCCATAAGCGGGTCGTGCACCGGGAGGCATAGCGCGGGCGCCCCCACGGTGGAGCCCGGCGGCGCTTGGGCGGCACCAGCCAAACGACCGTTGCCATCGGTGGCGACACCCACTGCTGCCGTGATGCCATCCGGCTGGGGGCGATGCCCGTCCCGTTGGGCAACTCGTCAATAGACCCTGCTGACCTCCCGTGACGCCTCTGATGTTTGCGTCGTCCCCGCCCTCGCAGCCGTCGACCATCGGTGGCGGGGGCGGTGGTGCTTGCCGTGGCTCCACCAAGACCGTGCGAACCACCAAGGTCCGCCGGCCTATCGAAATGAACCACTGCACGACCGCTCGAAGCACGATCACCCATGCGCCTTGGCTGCTTGCAGTCACGCGTTATGTGACGAAAGCCCCTGCACTGTAGATATCACTAGGGCAGCCTGCAGGTGGCCACCCGGTGCGCCGATGAGAGGCAGTTGAGGCACTTGCTGTGCAAATCGGCTAGGATGCGCCTCGGTGGTCGACAACTTGCTAGCTGACCCTCGCGAGCTGGTCCAACTGAGGCGGTCGCCGGATGCGTCTCCTGCCGGTGGAGGATCTCCCGCCACCTGCCGGCGTCAGGGGCGGAGACCCATCGATAGCGGCTGAGGCGTTGGCGTGCCAGGATGCGGCCCTCCACGGGGTGAGGCGGCACGCCGAGCACCAATTGTGGCCGCGGCCGACGGCGCTTTCTCCCCATCAGCCAACGCCCCGACGGCCCGGCGCCGCATCGCCACAGGCTGAAGGCGGAGGCCGGGTGGACATCCCAGGCATCCTCGACGTCCTTGGCGGCTACAGCTCTCGGTGAACCGTGTCGAGGTAGGGGGTCGTGGAGGTGGCTTCCGCATCGGAGTCATCGAGGAGGTCATCGTCCGCCCAACGACGGGCCTTGGAGCGACCCGCCGCGCTACCTATAGGGTGAAAGGGAGTGGCTTGGCGGGATAGGGTGGACGACGGGCTCAGCATGGGGGCAGACAGGTGGACGAGGTAGGCCTCAAGTTCAAAGGCAGCAGGGGCGGCGCTTGCCCTTGCACCAGCTACCACGCGCTGTGTTGTGACGGTGGCAGCAACATTCGGCCGGGGTGGTGTGGACGGGCAGAAGAGGTCGTGCCGACATCGTCTCCTCGTGGCGGCGCTGCTGCAGGTGGCGGTGGGTCCGCCGAGGGGGAGCCACCTGGCGGTGCAGGCGAGGTACTGGTCACCGGATCTGGGCGCTGCTGGGTCACAACGGCTGGATCCGGCGCCGCCCAGGTCAAAGAGCACTCGGCAGCCACGCCTGCGTCGGCCTCCGTAAGCGACTCCTCATGAGCGGCCGAGGCCACGTCCACGCCAGCGCTTAGCAGAGGGTCGCCGGACTCGCCACCATGGGAGGGAGGAATTGCCGGGGCTGGAGTGCCGGGCGGCGGCGGTGGCCACGGAGCGCAGCCGTATCCGCCAGATGTGGAATCATGGCCAAAGGGAGCGGTGGAGCACGGGCTTGCGGAGGCTGGGGAGGAAGCAGGGAGGTGGAGGGAGGGGGTGGGGGCGGGGGAGGGGGCCACCGGCGCCGTGGAGGCAGCCAGCGGCGGTGGCGTCGGGGAGTGGGGGCGACCTCCAGGGGAGTGGCCTGAAGGGAGCCGAAGTCGTCCGGACTCAAGTCTGGGGAGGAAGCAGAGAGGTGGAGGGAGGGGGTGGGGGCGGGGGAAGGGGCCGCCGACGCTGGGGAGGCAGCCGGCGGCGGTGGCGGCGGGGAGTGTGGGGCGACCTCCAGGGGCCTCCCAACCGAAGCTCCGTATCTTCCTCTTTTTCCTAGTTTTGGCTTTTTTAGTGACACTATGTTTAGTCGTTTACTACGTATCTAGACATTGTGTATATTTAAGTATATAGCAAAACTATTGTATCTAGAAAACTAAAACATCTTATAATTGGGAATGGAGGGAGTAGAAATTAATGTATAGGAAATTTTTGCTGCTTCAGTCTAGTTTTCTTTTTGTCTTCTCTTAATAAAAATTAAGCAATTGTGTATAGCAAAGAAAAACATTAACATTCTATCAAGTATCAACGTTCTTTTCCTATTTAATTACCATATCTATCTTATATACGGTAAGTGTATGCATGTTATGGAAGTGTTGATAAAGGAAGGTGGGAAGTTGACCAGTTTCACCTTTGAGAGGCTCCACCAGTGGTGACGATGATGCATGTGTTGCTACAGTTGTTGTTGCACAATCTCAAGGCCAAGACCCCAGAGACAAGCGCTGCTGCCGGCAAGCCAACGGCATGGAATGTCTGTTGAGCCGGCAGTTGACATGGACTGTCGATGTAATCTCTAAATATTTTCTGGGCCAATGCTACTGCCCGGGTTGCATGGACTATAGCTCCACAAGTGCGACCATGGATCATTTGCATCTTTTCTTTGAGATAAAAATCATATAACGTGTTGCTTGCTCGAAAAATATGAGATGTCCAAAAACTGTCCGAGGCCAACCACATATGACTTACTTCACCATTCTATAATAAACAAGGGAGTTTTCTTCTCTGTTTTTTTTTCTTTGCAACCATGTGACAAAAATATCTGAAACCCTTTAAGTAAAAGAATTCAGACTTTTTGGGTGCTGACAGCTCCTGGGCCATCTAAACGGGGAACTCCAGGGACTAGACTCTCAGTCTCATGCATGGAACACTCTTAGTTTCCGTACTGTTGTATGTAATAAACGATTGAGCATAATTACACATCTACAATAAGCTGTTGGAAGACTGGAAGATAACTTGGAACTAGATACTAAATTGAAATATAAATTTTGTCACATGGTCACACAGGTAAGTAGCACTGCACTTAAACTGCACAACACTGAAGATTTCAATTAGAATATTTTTAGATACTTGGAGCATGAGTGAAATCTAATTCTGAAAATTCTAATTGGGCAAGCTTGGTTCAAGAAACTGGACTGAAACTCACACACAACTGAGGTAAGAATTGAGTATCCAACACTCAAGATCTCATATATACAAGCACAGGTGTGAACCCAAATAATTGAATTTTGGTGATAAGCATGAATTTTTGGAAAAAATTTTAGAAGAAACATAATATATATCCAGGACAGTTGACTCTTTAATAATATAGCACCCAACTAAGAACAATCACATTTTTTGACGCAAAAAAACTGTGAGGGAGATCCCCACAGTGAGATTTTAAATTATATTAAACAAAAGGTTCAAGGTGTTACAAACCTGAATTAACTAAAAGCATCAAAGCCGAAAGCAAAAGGATGACCTAAGGTCATTCTTGAATCTAACCGAATGAAGCAAACACTGATTTTTGAAATTAGCTAACAAATTACAGGGCTAGGATCTCTTCTCTGGAATATCTTGTCATTGCGAAGTTTCCACAATTCCCAAGCTGCAATGAGGGCTGCTTCTGTGAAGAAGTCCAGGTTATGCGTAGAGCTTGCTGTGGCTAACCTTTCTGGCAGTGGCAAACTGATGTCCCAGGTGAAGTTGATGTAGTTCCAGCATTGCATAGCGAAAGGACATTCGAAGAATAGATGATCAATATCTTCTTCCATGCCAGTGTTGCAGAGAACACAAAGTGTAGGTGCCTTCTACGCAACATGGTCTTGGTGTTCAATCGATCTACAAGCACCAACCATACAAAGAATTTGATCCTGGGAATGCAGCTTGATTTCCAGACCATTTTGAAGCACTGGTGGGCTTCCACTCCACTGAAAGCATGAGCATAAAAGCGTCGGGAAGAGTATTTGGCACCCCAGACTGGTGGCCATGAGTCAGCAGTTGTGTCATCATACGTGATGCCTCTGAGGCAGTTCTGGAGTAGCAGCAGCTCATCACAGGCCTGAGTGGACAATGGCAGAAAGAAGACAGCATCTAGATCCTGCTCCAGCATCAAGCTCTGCACCGAGATGGAGTTGTTCTTGGCAAAAGAATACAATCTAGGATACTCCACTGAAAGCACTGAGTCAGACCAGAGATCATCCCAAAATGAGACTGTGGAACCATCACCTAGTGTGCATCTTGCAATGCCTCTATAAATGGTGTTGAGTCTCATTACGTCACGCCACCAAAAAGATCCCAGTTCTCTACATTCATGTGGGACCTTACCTTCATAGTACTTGTTCCAGATCAGGCTGACCCAGGGAGTGTCAACCTTATTGTAGAATTTATGAAGCTGCTTCAGTAGGAGGGCATCATTCTGCAATCTCAGATTAATGACTCCGAGGCCCCCCTTCTCCTTGGGCTTCATGACAGTTGGCCTTGGCCATGCTACCAGATTACCTCCCTTTGCAGTATCATCACTGCCCCTCCACAAGCATTGCTTTTGTGCATGATCAATGTTATCAATGAAGCCTTTAGGAACTTTAATAGTGCATAAGGTGTCAGTGACAATAGGTGTGATTGCCGAGTTGAGCATTTGTAACCTTCCAGAGTAGGAGAGCCAAGTGGAGCAAGCCGAGAGTCTGCGCTCAACTCTGTCCATGATCGGCGACAGATCATCTATTCTTGGTTTTGTGGTTCCCATTGGGAGACCCAGATACGTGAAAGGGAGTGTGCCAATCTGACAGCCAAATGTATTGGCCAGGTGCTGCATCTTCTCGGGTGATACATTGATAGGCATCATCTGCGACTTTCTGTAATTCACTTTAAGGCCTGAGGCAGTTTCATAGCTGTTTAGAAGGACTTTTAGGAAGAACAGCTGACTTGCATCTGCTTGGAGAACCAGGAGCGTGTCGTCTGCATATTGCATTATTGGGAACTCATTGTCATCATGTGGGATAGGAGCCCACAGAAGTCCTTGACTGGATGCCTTGTTTACCAATATCTGTAGTATCTCCACAGCAATGACAAAGAGTAGGGGCGACAATGGATCGCCTTGCCGAACACCTCGCTTGCATTTGAAGAATTTCCCTGGGACACCATTGAGGAGGATTGCAGATGAACCTGAAGAAAGGATGGCATGGATCCACATCAACCATCTCTATGGGAAGCCAAACTGTTGGAGCATCAGAAGGATTGTGGCATGCTCTATAGTATCAAATGCTTTCTCGAAGTCTAATTTGAGTATGATGGCTTCTCTCCTAGAATGATGGCACTGACGGATGTACTCAAAACTCCATGCAAGGCAGTCCTCTATGGTGCGAGAGTGGATGAAGCCATACTGGTTATTATGCACAAGTTTGAGTATAACCGACTGCAGCCTATCTGCTAGGATTTTAGTAAGTAACTTGAGGCTGACATTTAAAAGCGACATTGGTCTGTAGTCACTGACAGTCTCCAGGTTGCTGACTTTGGGCACAAGTGTGATGAAGGAGTTATTGATGCACTCTAGATTTGCTGATCCATTATAGAACTCATCACATAAAGCATAGAAGTCATGTTTGATAATCTGCCAGCATCTTCTCATAAATCTGGTACGAGTTTGATAAACCGTTGAAGCCGTTGGGCCCTGGGGCTTTATCAGTAGGCGTCCTCCTGACAATTTCATCAATCTCAGTGTGCAGGAACGGTAGTGTCAACTCCTCTAAATCTGGTACTGCAGAGACATGGGACTGAAGATCGAAGACCATTGTCGGTTCAGAAGATATCCCCATACGTATTTTGAAGGCATTCCAGAGAAGCCCTGCCTTGCCTTCATGGTCCTGTACCCAGTGTCCTTGCTCATTCAGTAGCTGTGGTATGGAGTTTCTTCTGTGTGAAATAGTTACCATGGAATGAAAAAACTTGGTGCATTCATCTCCAAACCGAATCCTATTAACTGTATATCTCTTTTTCCAATATTCATTCTTGTAATGCAAGAGGGTAGCCAACTGATGCTTGACTAGGTTTCTGAGATTGCTTTCTGTGTTGAATAGAGCCCTTCTATCCTCCAGACCATCCAAGAAGAGAATCACATTGTTGCAGTTAGCAGTCAGGAGAGACAGATTAGATAGTCCTCGATTCCAGATCTTCAAAGTGCTACGAAGCTTTTTGAACTTTGCTGAGATGGTTCTGGTCATCGAGTTTGCAGGAGCTGGCTGATTCCATTAGTTATGCACTATCTCCAAGAAGTCTGCGTGCTCCACCCAAAAATTTTCAAAGTGGAAGATGTTGGACCGGGGGATTTTGGTACCAATGCTCACCTTACACGGGATGTGATCTGAAGTGATTTTCGCCATGGGCAGCACTTCCGAGTTGGGATACTTGATTGTCCAGTTGACCGATGTGAAGAACCAGTCAAGTTGCTCCAGCAATGGATCATGCTGCATGTTGCTCCATGTGGAAGCTCTTCCTTTCAGCTGGAGTTCAACCAAACCTAGGTGCCCAATTGCATCATTGAAAATGAATGTGTCAGCTAAGTACCACCTGGCTTATTGCGATTGCGCAACGATCTGTAGAAGTTGAAATCCCCCAGAAAGAGCCAGTTGTCAGTATCTGCGATGTGGTGGTTCTTAAGCCAACTGATGAATTCTGAGCGGGCCGGCTCGGTGCAGGGACCATAGACTGTAGTCAAGTTCTAGGAATCCATGTTTTGGGCCGAGGTGAAAGATACCGTGATGCCAAATAATTGTTTGTCAATGACCTGGTCCAAGAAGTGAGAGCTGTTCCACCCTATCAGGATCCCACCCGACGCACCCACAGACGGCACGAAGTCAAAGAAGTCAAAGCGTCTAGGAGCAAACTTTCTAACAAACTGTTGATCAAAATGTTCTTTCTTGGTCTCCTGCAAGCAGAAGATAGAGCAGGCGCTCTCCTCAATTTTATCACGGACAGCGTCCCATTTTTCCACACCATTAATGCCTCGAATGTTCCCACATAAAACTTGCCACTTTCTATTATTCATTGGAATAACAAAAAAAGAAGAGCATGGCCTGTTATGACTAGCGTAGACAGGATGGAGATATCATGATTCACACGAAACAAGCAGGAAGCAAGGATTTGATAAAGATAACTGATTAACAGAGTACTAACACGAGGAATGGAACTTAAGAGGTTTAACAAGTTTGACAACTCCAAAGTAAAAGAGCAAGCACTTAAGTGTTTCAAGCAAAAGATCAAATAGATAAAGGGAGACGCAGCTCCATGGAGATGATCAAACAGTTGGGTCTTCATTGATCACCAGGTTGGCGGAGGGCGCCTGCATCAGCACTTCCCGGCTCAGCTCCTCAGGAGCTATGCCGCATTCAATTCCCCAGCTCTGCAGAATGTCGATAGGAATTGGGCCTGCCATTCCTGTTGCTTCATCATTCAACACTGCACCAATCTTGTTTCTTTTATTTGATGGTTCCTCATCTAGCCTGACTGTTGGTGTATGAAAGCCACCTTTGGCCTTGTTGACTCTGGAGCTGCGCCTGACCGAGGACTCCACAAGTGGAGTGGTTGAACTGCTTGGAGGAGCTGGGAGCGATAGCACCTTCCTGGGGTGCCCACGGCCCCTTTTCTGGCCTACTTCTGAATGACCTGCTTCTAAGGATAGGTTGGACTAATACTGTTGCGCCTGGAATTCAAATCCTTCTGGGCCAAAAGCATTTGGGCCTTGCTCTGACTGTTCTTCGCCTCCTAAAATGATAACAGAATTTGCTGGATTCTTAGCTCTCGGTGCACGACGACATTCCAAGACAAATGACCAAAGCTGCACGGCCAAAACATCCAGAACTGGCTTCCATGGCACAATCTCCATCCTAGTGATCGACAGTAGCAGCAGGACTCTTGGTGACAAAAGGGGCAGCAGGTTCAAAAGCTGGTATAGTGATGGTCCTAGCCACTGAGCTCTGTCCATCAGACAGCCCCGTGGCTCTCACAAAAGTATCACTCGGCAGCCCCTTTCTGCCAAAAATCAGCACATTGGCACATCGGCTGTTTGCTGCAGCAAACCTGGCACGCTCCTCGAGCAGCTCAGAGGTGGCATCGCTGGAGGACGAGCTATCATCACCTGCATTGTTGTCCAGAACCTGGTCCAAAGTGATGTCAGGACCATCTCCCCTCAGGAAGCGCATAGAAGATCCAGAAAGCTCCAAATCCAGATGATCTGGTTTGCCGGATGCTGTGGAACAGCCTGCCCATTGTCAACTGCGAAGACCACATGGTTCCAGGCAGGCCAGTCGTTGCCCACCTCATGTACCTCCATATCATCATTCTGTTGCACTGGTTGCTGCTGGTCAGCCTGATTGATCAGCTGATTCTGAATTTGCTGATGCAGTACATGGTGAGAGTGTGGGCTCCCTGATGCTCATCCTGCCAGTTGGGCTCTAGGTGATTCGCACCAAGGACAATTGGTGCATGCTCAGGATGTGGTTCTCCATCAAACGGGACAGGATCCTCCTCAGCCGGGAAGACATCTGGGAAGTGACCATTGAGAATATAAACAGGGACAGACCAGGAACGCCCCATGCCAGTGACCACTCGCCTTATTCAATTTTTTTTTGCAGAATATCACTTCTTTTATCGTGGCTTGCTTTATTAATAAAAGTTCTTCAAGAATGACTTAAATTTGACTATGTTTACACAAATTTTTTGAATAAGACGAGTGGTCAAACTTGGTGTCACAAAAGTCAAACGTCTTATAATTTGGGATGGAGGGAGTAATATTAAATGCTTTAGAGACAACTTATATAATTTTCTAGAGAAATTAGGTATTTTTTGTTTTATTTTTGACCGAGAAATTTTCCGATAAATCCGATAAACCCGTTTATCGGTGACCTCCGGTATTTTTTTTTCTACCGGTAATGTGAACCTTGCATGCCACCGACCAAGCACCCTCTAGACACAACCAGGCTTCTTGGCACTCTATCAGGGCTGAGGATGAGAGCCTCAACTAGAATCCGTGACTTGTTTGCATCTCTGTACCATTCTAGCAGTCTGCCATGAGGAGCCACAGCCACCCTGATATACAGATTTTTCTGGAAATCGAGTGGGAACGCCAGAAACATCAACCAACAAATGCGAATGTAGGTGCAGGATCTAGCATTGATGCCCTCATCATGCTTAACCACACGAATAACATGCTGACCCAAATGAAAAGCAGAGTTCCTAACAAGCTGGTCCCTTTGCATTACTGTCCGTAATCTGATGAGCCCAAGACCTAGTGGCGAGAGATGAGCGGTAACAATTTGCACACCTTGATCATGCTGGAGGAAATCACTGACAAGATTGAGTGTTGGCCGAAACTGATTGACCTCAGCCAGCATCTGGGTGATGGAGACGATTGCATGATCTTCATGCTCCCTCGAGGGCTCACCGCCAAGGGCGATTCTCCCGCGAGCAGGCCGGTTCCAGCCATGGTCCGCCTGGAGGTCTCCGACGAGGAAGGGCCGCGGGTTGACCGGAAAGTTGGCCATGCTCTCGTCTCCCTTGGCGATTACGGTGAGGGTGGGGTTTCTTCTGGGTTTGGGGAGGAGACGGGGTGTGGCTGCGAGTTAGGATGCGAGCAATCAATAGATTGTTCTTGTTCCAAGTTAACGGAAGTTGAAGCGTCCGCGAAATCAGCGCGGGTATCGAGGTGCACCCCCTTCCTTGTCAATCGGGATTTTTGGTTTCCAAACCAGGTTGGGCCTGGTATGCGTCTGCTACGGTTCAAGAGAGCTAGGCCTCCTAATGGACTTGGGCATCCAGACGAAGTTGAGACGGGTGCGGGAGCAAAGCCTTCTCATGTGGCCGTAGTTGTGACAGGCCCAACAGCGAATGCGACTTGGGCATTTCCGAGTTTGGTGGGCAGAGCTGGAGCAACGGGTGCAAGAGGGCCCAGAAGCAGGAGAAATCAAATTTGAATTGAAATCATGGGCTACTATCTCCTGATCTGGAAAGCCGCCTTGAGTTTCGACGGGAGAATCACTGCTTTGCAAACTAGGAGACCGTTGCGGCTCAGGCTGCCGAAGAACATGGCTGTGATCTTCGTCTGCCTCGTACATGAGGCATCCAAATCTGAGGTTTTTGGAAGATGGAGGATCAAAAGCGCAAGAGAAAGAGCCAAACTGGATCACAGGGGGAGGTTTTCTCGGAGGGGACTGGATTAGGGGCTTTGCAAATCTGACCTTCTTTTGGACAATTGCAGCTTTTTTGGCCGCAGCCCTTTTGGATCTCTTAGAGATGACCTCAGTCCATACCTTTTCTTGTTCTTCCTCCCAAATACGTTTCTCTCTTTCCCAATGCGGCATGCCATTGTTCCAGAGGTGAAAGTAGAGATCAAAGGTCGAGCTAATGACACGGCGGAGTTTGTAAACATGAAAGCCGACTTGTTTCGAGAAGACCGAGAAACGAAAATGATTGTTACTCAAGAACTGAACATGAAAATCCAGAGCACGCCCTCCCAAACAGGATTGCAGAGCAAGAGTGACAGAATCCTCTGTCAATCGGAAGAGATACTGCCACAAAGTGACAAGAAGGAAGAACGATCCATGAGGGGTTGGGAAGGGATGGTGCACCGGAGACTTGAAGAGGAAACGAACCTCATCCTGGAATTCCAATCCAGGATCGAGGTCCAAGCGAGAGACCAGATCCGAGGAGGATCCCATGGCCCCCAACTGAGTGCCAAGAGATCACCACAGTTCTTCATCGCCGGCGATGGAGGGGAGGAGGGCGGTGGGTAGAGGGGGTGGGAGGGGTCGTGAGGCTCTCATGGGGACGTTGAAGCAAAACACTTCAAGTATGAGCTCAGCATGATGCTTGAGGAGCAAGCTCAACTGCTCAAGTCGATGGATGGATGGATCCATGCCCACTGGCACTTGGAGTTCGGCACTACATGATCTTAGAAGATGGACTGCAGAAAACTTATGAAGACACCATATCTCAAACACTCACACACTCATATATCTGAGATATACAATGTTTGTGGCTGCAAGGCTGCCTTTGAAACATGTGCATCAGATTGCCTACAAAAGAATGATCAGGGCAATCTCTAAGATCGCTTCATTGTTTGCTTTCCCATCTTTTGTCCAAATTTGCAGTCCAAGATTTCAACTCGATGCTAGCTAGTTATTCAGTTTATGCAGCAACTGAGAAAATCATCTCCACGAAAGCATAACAACATAACTCAGATTGTTTCAGGTATGCCTTCCAGTTGAATCTAATCAAATTCTGACACTCCCACTTGGGAAGACTATGGAAATCATCTTCAATATATTGCACTAAATCACTCATACACATGCCTTGTTCTGATAAAATAGAAGACTGCTTCACAACAACGACAAAGGCACACATCTTCTTGAAATTCTAAGCAGGCCAATCTAAACATGATTGAACAGTAGCTAACAGACAAAGTACCATACAGACACATAATAAGTAAACCAGAGTCATGAGTACTGCAATCAGGGATTCATAGAAAATTCTTTCATTAAAAGGAAACATACTACTCATTCCTAACAAAAAACAGTCACATTCAGTGACAATGACTCAAACAGAATACCACAAGCACCAAGTTCATAAGATACCCCCAACAGCCTGCTAGAATTATTACAGTCATCACTCATTCCTCATTGGCACTTGCAACCTGGCGCTAGCAAGATCTGAAAAACAAAAAAATGATCAAAAAATGAAATAGCTAAAAAATCACACATATGACAAGCAATGTTGATGGTTACATGAAAGAGTCTTCAATACGTACATTAGATTGGCCACAAAGAACTTAACACAATATAGATGAGTAACCGCCCACACATATATATGGTCTGTGGACAGCCTTAGTCTTACAAAATACGACCCTTAAATTGTGATTGGCCTCATGCATTTGAAGTTGCATCATTAAAATTCCACATGTACATTTTTCTTTATTGAAGTTATCATTTTTCTTTATTGAAGTTATAATTATCCATATTACCACACTAACTAGGCTGAAATACTGCAACAGGAATGAGGAATGATATAACTGAGCACAAGGCTAGTATCAGGAATGTCAGAAGCGCATGAATGGAAAGATGGGACTGAATTTCCCACGGCCTATCTTGCTGATACTGCCGGACTTTAGTTCAACACTGAAGATACTGTCATTCGCCCTGATGAAAATGTAACCAGTGCCTTCTGCAAAGCCGACAACGTAAAGCTTAGTCGAGGCACTACTAACACCGATGGGGATCATCGAATCATGCCCGACGGTCCTGTCTTGCACCCATCTCGTGACGCCATCAGGGTCAGTTCGACCGGACAACAGGCGCAGGCTGCAGCTCTCCACAGCGGCGACTCTCAGTCTCAGCCCACCATCCTCTGCTGTGAAGAGGATCATGTTCTCCACGTGACGGACCTGCGGCACCCAGATCATCTTCTGCAGGTTGGGAAATTTCTTCCCGATGGGACCAAGAGCCCAAGAGTTGACAATTAGCAGATAAATTTTAGGATTTATTCCAACTATATAGTATTATAAATGTTATTACATTTTGGATACCTACACCTACTATTTACTCTTTAGAAAATTGGACACGCACTATATTATAATTATACTGCACGCCTTGAACCGTGTCATTTTATACGATTGACTTCATTGGGCTCATCTGCAGGCACCTGTATTTTCGTATTACCCAAACTGCGCCTTCCTTCTTCCTCTCACTTCTCACTGTCAAACAAAAAAAACTCATGAAAGTGGCATGGAGAGGTGTGGCCAGTGGTGAGGCACATGCACGGGCATTGGCCCAATATATACTCCTCCCAATGAATCATTTCTCGTTCTTTCTCTAGGTGAAGTCACCACCAACCACCAGCCCATCTCCTTCCCTTGACCCACTATTATCGGTGACGACCACAAAGTCAAGGAGCCGGCGCACAAGAGGGAGCGGCGGTGCAGTCACGGCAAGAAAGTGTTCGGCGCACGGGGCCGGTATGCGCCACGTGCGTGCAACAAGCATAGTCGCAAAGCATCCGTCCTAATAGAGTTGTAGGTGAGTGGAGTCGTGGCGCATTGGGGCAAGCAGCTGCGGCGCCGATAACTATGGCTCGGGAACAGCTTGACAAGAAGATTAGGGATACAAGAGGATAACATCGGCCACTGGTGCCCACTACCAGCATCGTAGTCGACCGCCTCCTCCCTTGTGTTTTCACTCCCTCCCATGCTTCTACTACTGCCTCCCTCGTCTCAATGACCATCGGTGGCACAATGATGAGTAGGTTGTACTGTGGCTAGGTCCATGGGGATGGAGAGTGGTGGCTTGGCGAGATCCACATGGGGGCAGGTTGGGCTAGTGCTGCAAGATTAATGGCGGATGACACAGTAGCGAGATCATTGGAATGGAGGGTAGGAGGAGAGACACGATAAGTGAGAGAGACTGTGACAGAACCGCCCAATTTATACAAGTTCAAGTACGACTGTCCCCGTTTAACACGTTGACACGTGCATACTTTCACTTATATAAACCCGGTAGTCCGCCGAGTGTCACAAAAAGACCTCGGTAAATCAACTTTACAACCAAGATCGCATGATTAAGCAAATATACATCACATATACGGAGTTGCAGCGGAATTAATATTACAGAAGAGTTCACAATTAACAGTACAAGTTTGGGTTCAAATCTGATTTGTGCAAACAACGTAGCTTTCTAATGATTACAATAATGTAAGTTTCAAATACATTTCTAGCATTAGTGGCCTCCTCCAACAATAGCATATAGACTAGAATAAATAGAGTCGCCGAGCCCACCGATGGTTAGCCACCATCTTCAGCAGGCTGAGAACTGCACCTGCAATATGGTGGGATAAACCCTGAGTACGAGGGGTACTCAGCTAGACTTACCCGTCATAAACCAAAAATAAATGGCACCAAGGAATATGCAAGGCTTTATGGGTGGAGCTAGCTTGACAATATTTTCCATAAAAGCTTATGTACATAACTTGCATATTATAGCTTTATCATCAAGTTAAAACCTATTCACTTAGGCATCTCTAGATTAGCACCTGTACTAGAGCAATCACTTGATTAAGCTAAACAAGCATTAGTAACCATATCCGGTGTAGTCATTAAAGAACATCATCATCATCATAACCATTAAGTCCTATTAGGTGTTTCTACGTTGCCACTGCTCAGTCAAGTTCTCACTATCCGGGAGAGACGGCGACTCGAATTGAGTCCTACCCAGCTAGGGAATTATTCCTAATACAAACCAGGCATGCTTTGCAAGGGCAGCCTTTGGTCACCGTTGGTACTATTTAGGATCTGTTGCGGGTTCGACCAAGGCCGCATACTCAGGGGCCAACCGATTCCTAGGAAGATCAAGCCCGGCCTGCCCTTGGTCGAATCGTGCTCCCGCACATACTTCCTTCCTCTAGTATGTGCGCCTATGTGTACCGATTCCCAGCCCGAATAGACCTACTAGGCTTCGCGATCGGAACGACTTATCCGGCCAACTAAGTGTTAGGCATGTGTTCAACATGACATGAGGACGTACAGCGAATCAGTTCTTAACCGACACAGACGGAGATAGATTGGCGTCCAGGACCTCTATGCCCTGTCGCTTCTTTATCTCAATCCCGTCCGGTCTCCTTTCTTTTATTAACACATGGTTATTTCCACGATAGCAAATATAGCCAACCGTGACTAGATATCTCCCTGTATCTCGCAGGTAACAGGAAATCACCCGACTTCTACCGAATAAGCATGGCTAAGCATATATATTCGATCTTGGACCTACATAGGGTTCAGGGTATATATATCTGGACAAGGAAGATATATGCATCAAGTGTTTTCATCCAACTCCTACAACCTAATGCGCCAAACATATATAACTCAATTTGAAGTTTATAAAAACATAGGAGGCTTAGAATGCTCCGGGACTTGCCTAGAATCCAACACTAGGTTAGTGTTTGTTAGATGACACTCACTTGCACGAGTATCTCCCATCCTAGCATTTGTCCAGTCCTTCTATCTTCTGGATAGTCCACCACCATTCACCATCTTTTGGTTAGCTTCGCACCATGCTCTAGGTCCACGTATACTCACCTAACATACCTAGATGAGATGCATAGATGTAACTGTATGAATAAAAAGAACAGCAACAAGAGATGCATCACATAATCCATTATAGAAAGATAGTAAGCATATCAAGCATGGTACACAAGACAAGTAAATTCAAGTTGCTGCAAGCATCCATTAATCAAAAACTAGTTAATCATATTTATCCAAGCAAGAGTAAGCTAAAGCAATCAACCTACATATGCAGTTTCTAGACAGCAGCATAGCAGCCACGTGTTTTAACCATAACTTGAGATCTACACGTCCAAAGAAGGTGATCCTAGACTTTCTAGAAAGCTAATGAAATTGTCTATAACATTATTATTATCACCAAAAGCTTATTCCAAAGCTAACTAGGTCAAACATGCCAATGTTTCAGATCTGAACAAAACTAGGACAGAAAGGTAGTAGTAATTTCAAAAATGCATAACTGGAGTTACAGATATCAAACAAGCATGAACCTTAACTCTCTAGAAATATTATTAAATTAGTTAAAACATGTTTATTATCATCACAAGGTTATTCCACAATTGACAAGGTCAATCAAGCACAATTGAGCACCTCTGTCCAGACATGGACAGATTCTGCCATGCAACTTCAACTGGTTATATCTAGAGATCTAGATCACCAAAAAGGGTGTTCATAGACATTTAGAAAAGCTTAAAAAAGCACTACAATTCTTCTGTTATCACCTAGGGGTGATTCAAATCCTAACTAGATCAAATACTATCATCTTTCAAATCTGCTCAGAATACAATCAAAACCTGACAGCAGACTTAAAAGTCATGTAACTGCTAAACTATCAAGTTTGAGATCATGAAAATTTAACACAAGCAAGATAAGTTAATTATATACAACTTTTTTATTATCATCTAGAGCTAATTCTACAATTAACAAGACCACACATTACAAACAAGGCAACCCTATCTGGGTTTGGGCAGAAACAGCCATAAAAATTTAAGCAACTATAACTAAAAATCTACTTAACCAAAAATTGTGATCTTTAACTTTTTGAAAAGATCAAGAAAAGTACTACAACTCGTTTATTTTAATGAAAGCATGATTCAAAACTCAACTGAGCCAAATAATACAATCTTTCAAGTCTTTTCAGAATAGGAGCAAAGCAACACAGAGCATTTGTTATTTTTATAGATCCTAATCTATCAATCCTAAACTCTTGAAATTTTTAATAGCCATCAACAATCACATAAGTAGCATGCCTTAAAATTTGACATTTATTTGAGCAATACTACTGTAGTTATGAAAAAGACAAATAGGACTAGCATTAAAACCCTAACCTGCAAAAATCTATTTTTACAGCAAAAACTTTTAAGTAAATCATGTCATATTATGACTCCAATGCATAGATCCACTCACAAGGATTCCAAAAAGTCCCCATTTTCTATTTTATGATTTCTGTATGAATTACTATGAATTTCCAAAATTTCAGCCTTTTTCCTGCAAAAGAAAAAGATTAATTCGAAATAGCAAATGACATCTTGCGCCGGGGACCCTGCAGTTTCCACAAATTAAACTTGAACAAACAGATCCTTCTTGGCACTATTCATCTAAGTCACGGCTTCACACTTAGGCCCTCCCACTTCTTCTTATTCTTGCCCGCGGTCCTTCTCTTCATCTATGGAGTAGAGGATGACGGCCGAGCCGATTCCGGCAGCCTGGCCAGCTCACTAGCAGCAAACAGTAGCGGTGCGGCCAGCTTGGGCATGCACGCGGGTGAGGGAGGCCACAAGCCACACCCCGGCCAGTGGTTGCCCGTGATGACCCGACCATTGGAGCAGGCGGCCAGCAGCGGCAACTGCTCCGGCGGCGACGCTGCGGCAAGGCACGGGGGGTAGCCGGTGTGGCTAGGGTTGGCACGCACGGCACAGGGAGTGGAGGGCGGTGTGGCTACACGGTGCAATGGAGGAGAAGGCAGAGCAGCACCAGTAGCAGCGGAGGGAGCTGGAGCTCTGCTCGGTCATGGCGGCCATGATGCTGGGCACGAGCGGCAGCGCGAGGGAGGGAGCTTAGAGCGAGGGAGAGAGTGGAGGGAGTGAATGAGGAAGTGGGGCGCGCCTCCGGCCTTCCAAAACGCAAGATGGAGTAGCAGCAGGGGCGCAGCATTGGTTGGGGTGTGCTCTATGCATGGCGGCCATGTCCAGGACACGTGGCTCCCGTTGGGGCATTTCACCGAGTATGTGGCTGGCGACAACGTGGCCGGCGTGGGAGCTGCTTTTGGGCCGCTTCCGGGCTGAATTAGTCGATGGGACTAAAACAAAGTTTGCTTTACACGGCCTGCTCTATATTTTGTATTAAGGCACTCATGCCATTAGGGCAACAGATTAGGAGGTAATTACATGCCAAGGTGACAACGTCAGCATAACAACAGTGGTCACGAAAACTCGCTTTCAGAGGCCAAAACTTGGTCAAACTGAACCCAACTTTTTCTCCATTGAGTTAGCTCCAACTTTCACTTTTGGGTCAACTTGAGTTGCTTAATGAATTTTGGGGAACGTGAGATGTCAATGCCGATGTCAATGAATTTACAGACTTAGAATTATTTTTGAGAGCTGAAACAGCAGCATATTCAAATTTGAGTCCACTATTCAAGCCACTTAGAAGTGGAATCATTACTTGGTCCAAAAATAACATTTGTTGTACACATCCTAATCTTCAACTTTTCTTAAAGGTCAAACCTTATATCTTGAATATAATCTATAGTTCCACCTTGGTCAAAGTAACATCCTAGTAAAGCTCAAACTAGGGTTTTAGGCCGATTGAGGCATTTTCTGGGCAAGATCACAACATGAACCCTTTATGACTTTTGTTAGAGTTTATATTTTCTAATACTGGACACAGATATTGTGTAATACCATTTGTCTGAACATGAAAAATTTATTCTCCTAAATTTGGAATACCAATCTCATGAAGTTAGGTAATTTTTTGTGTGAAGACCAAACAATGTTTCCTAGATTGAGAACATTACCTTGCTCAAGGAAAGAAAAATACTCTATCTACATAAGAAAAATGTTCTTTAACTAAATTGTATCTAACTATATCCATGTAGGGTCTTATTTTAAGTACTAAGCATTATGCCCGTGCGTTGCATCAGGACAAAACACACCATGAGCATTGTAGTGTTTTAACATAGCTAAAAAGCGATTTTTCATGTGTGATGGTGACACCCCTCCAGATTACATAAAGCTTCTTCCACAACAGTAAGTTATGAATTCGATCCTAACATTATGCTCACTTGTGGTGGCGATTGTACACAAACTTTGGATCCCTTGCCGCCCCCACTTCCTTGGAGGGATGCTCATGCGTCTTATTAGGCAATCTCGGTAGCTCAATAGACAATGGCGAATTTAATATCATCACTCAACATAGTATTGCCCTGTATAACACTTCAAACTTTTGGAAACAGTGATGCTTACACTTCTTGAGCAAAGATTATGTTAAGATATCATAATATTGTAAGTTATGAGCTAGCAACTACAGTTCAAACAATTATAAGCTGCAAAAAATAATTATGCACAAAATTGGAGGGCTGACGTCATAAATGATGTTGCATTGATCAAAGGCCTTCATGTCACTCTCTCCACTCAAACACATCATCAGTTACAAGGGCACCCTCCTAATCATTTGAGCTGGTGGCGATTATTCTGAGGACCTTGTTTGAATAATGATACATTGAGGCCACAACGCACTCCCAAACTGCAGCGAGGTAAAGGACGAAACCCCCATCCCACAAAAAAAAGTTGTAGGTTTGGATAACATTGAGGCACTTCGAGGTAACAAACCTTGTGGTTGGGGCAGCGGGGATGGCCACGGTGGTTGGGCGGGGCCCTCGCACTCCTGCACATCGGGGCAGTGCCGGCGGTGGCCCTCGCTCACCCGCGCATTAGGGCCATGGTGGTCGGGCAGGGCTGTAGGCGCCTACAAGTCATGGTAGAGACCCAGACGGCCGAGATGACTGCGATGGCTGGACCGGGCACACGCGTGCCCACACATTGGGGTGGCGGCAGTGGCCCTCGCTCTCCTGCATGTTAGGCAGCCATGGCGGCCGGGTGCAGCTGCGGGCGCCCGCGCGTCGAGGCAGAGTTTGGATTCGAGCGGTTGCTCGAGCTGGCGGATCCTCTAGAGGAATATGGTGGAGGCTGTCGCATCCGTAGGTAGGCTCGCCATGGTGCCCTCGAGCTCCATCACACCCCGCATGGCCTCGCCTCTCTCGCTCAGCACATTGTCTTCAACATCGCAAGATCGGCACATCTCTGGTCATGCTACCGCGAGTACGTCCGACTATGGTGGGACCCCACCCCGATGCGCAGCATCGTCTGGCTCGATGCAGGTGCGCCCGCCTCGCTGGGGCCTAGTGCCCCTTGGGAGGGCCCCCTCGCGCCGATCTGGGTGTCCGAGGACTCCTCGTGGTGGGGGTGGCGGCTGGTGTGGCAGAGGACGGTGGTGGCCTAATCGTTGATGGCCAATCCTCAGCATGGGAGAAGGTGGATCCAGCGGAGGTGGTTTCTTACGCAGCCATATCCTAGGGGCGGTGGCGACCTGAGAGCCCCCTCCTCAGCAATTGTGGTAACCCTAGGGGCAGTGGTGGACTGAACACCGCAGAAGATCTTGGCAAGAAGATGTCGGATCTTGTCAGCAGTAGCAACCCTAGGGGATATCATTGGTGGCAGTGATAAAAGACTCCAACATAGGCGATGGCCGTGATTCCATTGATGACGGCTATCCTATGGGCGGCGGAGGCTGGAATCTGGCGAAGCGAGAAAGCAGATCATGTCGGCTCGCGTCTGATTGACTAGTTCTGACTAGATGACGACGGATGAAGGTTGGCTAACCGGTGATACTTGACGTCACCTCACTTGAAGTGGATGAAGATTGCACCTGCGGAGGTTCGCAGTGATGGCCCACTAGGGGCAACAATGATTTGATGATTTCCACTCGCTGAATTCGAACATTTCATGACAGGATGTCGGGAAGCATGGATGTGCCGAGGTCATAGTTTTTTCTTCTTTTGGTTGTTGTTATCCTCTTGTTGAGGTGTGAGTCTAAGTGCTCTTGTATCCTTTTGGTTGTATATATCCTTTGTGGATATAGAGACCGGGTTATTGAATCCATTATCTAAAAACAAACCTTGTGGTTTTATTTTATAAAATTAATATGATATTGCTAACAAATTCAATATGGTCCTATTTGAGACAGCTCCATGTTTGGAAAACTAGATCTGGAGTGCCAGATCTACCTTGGAGCAGCTCTAACATGGATCTGAGATCTCAAAAAGTGTTTGGGAGAGCTCCAGGGTGAATATGGTGGGCCGGCCCAACAGCCATTCATCAGCAGCCCATTAGTGAGAGTTCATTCTCCCCATTTGTCTCACTAATGCCTTGGGCCCGCACGTCAGAGTCTTTTTCCTCTTCCCACCTCTTCCTAAGCAGAGTAGTGGGACAGTAGACCCTTGGGCGAGGCCCAATGCAATGGAGGCAGGGCCGGCACGGCTGGCACAGCCAAGCACACTTGGCATTGAGCTCAGCGCGGTCCGGTGCTGCCGAGGGCGGGGTTGGCGGGGCAGCCGCAGCCGAGGCGGGCCTATTGCAGCATAGGCAGGGCAGCTGCAGCCGGAGACGAGCGCGTCGCGGCTGGAGGTGGCGCGGTCGTGAGAGAGGGTGGAGCAGCCTGCTAGATGGCGCCGCCGCCAGGGAAGGGGCTCACTGCGGCAGGTTGCAGCGAAGGCAGCGCGGCCGTGCGAGGGCCTTCGTGGTCGGGAGTGGCGAAGGGCTGGGTGCAGGGAAGACTAGGCGAGTGTGGCATTGAGAGGTTTCGGAAGATAAGAAAAGAGACAAACCATTATTTTTGGTGTAACCGATGACATGGTGGGTAAATTCAAGCAACTCCAAGAATCCATGAGGATGTGGAGCATCTCAGGAAATCCATTTATCTGGCCCTTGGATCTGGATTTTTGACGGATCTGAATCCCATGGTGGAGAGTGTTTAGCTAAAAAAAAAATCTCATCTGGAGCTGATTTTGGTGGATCTGGAGCATCTAGAGCTCTTCCAAACAGGCCCTACATCATATGGTGTTTTAGCAACTCCACACCTGGTCTTTTTTCCTCCTAAGCTGTGTTTTTTTCACATCTCATGCTTCTAAAGCTATAGCTACATGATACCAACCAGGGTTTTGTGTGAAACTACAATATCCAAACTTGACCTGTTCAACTTGCTGCACACGTAGGTGTGGATCTTTCATATGTTGAAGATGGAGACTCTTCTGGTTTCTGAGTTCCTTGTATGATGCTGCAATTATCAACTGCCTTCATGTCAACTTTGCTCTCCAATCAAACACATCAGTTACAAGGGCACCCTCCTAATCATTTGATGTGGTCGCTGCTATTTTGAGTACCTTGTTTGAATAATGATACATTGATGGCCTCCCAACCTTCAGCCAGGTAACAAAATTGTAGGTTTCGAAAACATTGAGGCACTTCGATGTAACAAACCTTGTGGTTTCATTTTTAAAAATTAATAGGATATTGCTAACAACTACATCAGATGGAGTTTTAGCAACTCCAGAAATGGTCCCCCCCCCCCCCACCCAAAGCTGTTTTTTTTCACATCTCTTGTTTCTAAAGCTATAGCTACATGATACCAACCAGGGTTTTCTGAAACTACAATATTCA
The DNA here is from genome assembly GCA_038087645.1 of Saccharum hybrid cultivar R570. Lineage (NCBI taxonomy): Eukaryota > Viridiplantae > Streptophyta > Magnoliopsida > Poales > Poaceae > Saccharum > Saccharum hybrid cultivar. Next base: position 7,117,490 of record JAQSUU010000347.1, on the reverse strand, counting down.
TACTTGACCTGTTCAACTTTTCACCATCTGATTCATGTTGGCCAGTTATGTTCAGACACATAATGAAGCCAAACAAATATTCCTGTCAGGGATGACACCTTTGGTCATGCCGTCGTCGCCACCCCTATATTCGAAGAAGAGTCGCTTTGCTGTTTTTTAGGTTGCAGGGACAGGAGGATGTGCGCCAGAGGTGAAAAGGTCAAAGTACCTTCGACATCGTAGACAGGGTCCAGCCCATGAAGGAAGAATATGGCAGACATGGCATGTCATAGAGCCTATAGTAGGTGATTCTGTGATGTGGAAAGGCCAAAATGCCCGGAAACCATTCTTTCTCGCTATAAATAGACCCCTAAGCTGTTTGTAACAAAAGACTTATGGTCCACTTTATTATCTCATTGTTCGACCCATGTTTTGTCCCATAAATGTTCATCACCACTATACCTGTCTTTGATGAAATGACCCTCCGTATTAATGACCCTCTTTCCAACTTCCTATAAGTTCTGATCTTATATTATTCCACAGTTCAATTTATCATCCAGAATATTGCTCTCTGTACCCAGCACAGCTGTCCGGCTGTCCCTATTTTAATGCAGTTTGGTCGAGGGTACATTCTTACAACCACATAGCTAATCTTTGCTTCTGATGGAAGCTGATATACCTAATCTCTTATGCATACTTTTAGAGTTTCATTTATTGATTTTTCTTAACAGGGAAGCAAAGCTATAGATTCCTGAATCCTGATGGCTGAGATGGTCACTTCTGCAGTTATCCAGGAATCATTTAGCCAAATACTATCTGGCCTGGTTAAAAAATATGAGGACAAAGAGGAAATAAATGGAATCAGAAACATAGAGAGGCTAGAGATGGCACACATCAGGCTGGAAGCTGCTCTTGAGACTTCTAATAAATGGCATATCACTGATACATCCATGTTGCGTTGGCAAAAGAAGCTGAAGCGTGCTGCACAAGAGTGTGATGAGAAATTGCACAAATGTAAGCAGAGAATCCTTGAAGAAGAACGCATGGAACAGGAGGTAAGGAATTCCTCCATTCCTAAACAGATTGGACATGCTACCAAGTCATTTGTTTTCTCCATCTTTAACCGCAACAACGATGAGTTGAACCCATCTGTTGTTAAACGATTTGAGTGGTATGCAGATGGTGCTAGTGAATTCCTGAGATTCATTGAGCTTGGCGGCACACCACTTTGTCACATCATGCCCTTTGGCTCCCTTATCAAGAATCTTTTTGCAGGTAAGGTACTTCACCATAAAATTGTTCGAGGAAGCCAACAACCTTTGTGTCAACTATGGTTGATCCCCTGTAGTACTGCAGAGCAAGGAAGAGAGGTTGCCCTAATATTTATCAAGAAAGATGGTACAACAGAGGGTAATATCTACTTTAGTATGATAGTGCAGCTTTCAGAGAGTACAGACATAGTTGGGATTGCAGTTAGGAGTTTGCAGTTGTTTGCCCCTCATGTCAAATTTATAGTTGAGAATATTACCAACGAACTTACTCAACTACCTACTCAAGACTTCTCATGGGCGCCATTTGCTTATTCATACCACAGAGAACATTGGTACAATCTTCACAACATTGGATCTCAATGGTTTCGCCCGAACCCATTATGTTGCAAGCAGCAGCAACAGCATGAGCTTTCACATTATAGCAACCTAAACATGGCAGGATTATCAGATGTTTCGCTAGAACCAGTAATTGTATTTAATTTGCAGTGGCAGGTCACACATTCAGTATACAGCAAGCAAAAGACCTCACTATCTGAAGGCACAATATCTCTGCAAAATTCTCCATATCTGAAAGCTGGAATTGCTTTTGCACCCCATGGCTCTTCTGCAGACATGCTACCACTGAATAAAAGTTCCGAAACAGTAGAGATAGTTGGTGGTCAGCAACATGTCTTGCATACGGACATCTCCTTGGAGCAACTGGAAGAGATTATGCTAGCAAAGGCCGTAGATTACTTCTGCCACAATGATGAAGCGACCGTATACCAAATGATTTGGAGGTCTAAACATGGGGCTGCACAGATTCATGTTGAGAAGCCAAGCATAAACACATGGAGAATAAGCATGAGAGCACAGAGAACTTCTGGGGGGGCTACAAATAGAAAGCTGCTTCGAGGACAGGATCATAAGATTCGGAACTTTCTAGGAGTGCTCGCTCACTTCCTTGACTTATGGGGTGCCCATGTGCCCATCCGGCTGCAAAGTTCTGTCATGGACTGGATGCAGAAAGAAAAGGAAACTCAGTTACCAGAAAGAAAAGCAAAACCTGTGAGAAAGATATAAGCATGTCATGGACAGGATCCTCGAGGTAGAGTCTTAGTGTTAAATGCTCCAAATGCAAAAGCAAGAGGATTGAGCGAAGCTATGAATAACATAAAGATCTTAATTTTACATTCTAATAGTCTTTATTGTTTGTCTTTGAAAGGAAGTAGTGAAGTATGTATGTTCTACATCAGGAACTTATGCAACTGTGTCTTAGTTTAGTTGTCTCACTGTCTCGTATATGTGATATTGTTTGTATGTCATCAACTGAGATATGCTGGGAATTACTCAATTACATTGGAATCATAATGTAGTGGATTTAGGGGAAGGAGAAAATATATCGTAACTCTGTGCACTGCATCTGTCTTTATTGCTGTGTCTGTCTTTCCATTCCTTTTGTTTTTGTTGTCTAGTTTCCTTTTTCTTTGTTGGTTGTGCATGCTGCAATTGTTATGGTTTGAGTCTCCCTTCCCCTTCTACCATAATAATGTATACTGCACTACATAAACAATTTTAATTTTAGGAGACCAAAACTACCATCTCTAAAGTTCACTAGAGACTTCACGCCCGACAACTACCTTTGTATATCTATTTATAGAGGCGGATGGGTAAACAAGAATGCCTCAAAAATTGGGCCAGAGAGGTGGACTTCCTTACCCCACCGTCGTTTTAAATATGAGAAAGTCCACAACCAGCCCATCCCAGTCGCATTAAACCTAGGCTAGGGTTCCACCAACGGCACCCCTACTCTATTCTCTCTTCCATTTCTACTTGTCTTCATCAAAACCAGTGGTGACCCACCTCGGACCCTCTCCCTCCTCACTCATTTCGCTCCTTCACCTTGCACGCCCCCTTCCCTTCTGTCTTAGCATGAAGCCATGTGGACCGGGTAAACATTATTTATCCTTGTCCAGGCCTTCCACACACCCCTCACGATCAACAATTAATCCATGTCCTGTAGTTTGATTTAATTTTAATATGCCTAGCCTGACCTAGTCCGGTTTGCATATGCCACAAGTTTACTGCAGAGACTAGTATATTTGCTTTATCAGCAACAAATTGCTAGCAAAGGAAGTGGCACTTTCAAGGTGTAATCTTTAACGTGGTGAAGATGGAGACTTTTTTGACTTCTGAGCTCCTTGTGAAATGCTAATTTGATGAAAGGAGTCCATGTCACTTTCAGTGCCAGCCCTAGCGGGCAGGGCGGACGGGGCAACCGTTCTAGGCCCTCTTGAGCTAGGGACCCCCTTTTTTATACGTGCTGCTCGTACTTTCACAAAGCTAGGCAGCTCGCTCAACTAGCATCCAGTGTATAACCAGTAGATGAATACGCCAAGACATTTCATGAAACTGCATGCTCAAACTAGAGGTATAACTAAAAAAATGAAACTACGGAAGTATTGATAACCAGCTGGAATTCAGTATCAAGATTAGTTTATTCCTTTCATTGAAAAGCATGTACGGCTTCTTGTTACCCTCATGCACATCCTATTTTCTTCTTGAAACAAACACCACTAGCCATAGCTTACTTTGTCCAATACTCCTCCTGAGTCCTTGTAGCTTCGATATATTTGATACACTTCACGATCATATATTTTTGCAACTGCGAGTTTTCAGATAACGTATAACCAAAATAAAAAAAGTTATGGTGGATTGAGAAGAATCTGGAAGTTTCCTCGTATATTTACCAATAAGGGCCATTTTTGTTTATGAGGACACATATTTTGTAGAAAGGTACTATACTGCACGAAAAATAAGGATCCAAATATACTGTTAACTATTTCTGTTTGCTAAATATATGACATTAGCTTCAGATTTGAGAAAAAAATATTACACATATATATTAGGAATAGGGCCCCACAATTCTCTCGCCCCAGACCACCATAATTCCAGGGCCGGCTCTGTTTACTTTGCTCTATAACCTGACAGTTCTAGGACCACCCTCCTAATAATAATTTCTAATATAACTTAGGCCCTATTTGGATATACATTTATTTAGTTTTGGAAAAACAATACAGTTTTTCAAAATAATTTGGTTTTGAAGGTTCTTCGATTCAACAAATCTTATCTTAATTTTTTGAAACTGTGGTATTACAAAAATAATGTGTTTTTTGAAATTTTAAAAACTCCATCCTAGCTGGGGTGTTTTCTAAGCTGTGGTTTTTCACACCTGTGGCTTCTAAAGCAACATTATCATGATACCACTTCCTACATTTGTGGAAAAACAATCACGGTATATGTAGGCTACCGTATACAGATACATATATTTTGTGAAAAATAATCGCCATATACGTAGGCTACCATATATAGATACATATACCAGTTCCTATATATAGTATCCACCATTCAATCTCTCATCTGCAGTTTGATGCATCAGATGTAGTGTAATCCATTTTCCTAACAACAATCTGTTTAGCCAAATTACATAGCATCAAGCAACTAGGACTGGGTAAGAATTATTCCCTTGTGGAGAAAATTTTCTCCACACCCCTCACTATTATCAATTAATCCCTGGCCTACAGTTTGATTTAGCTTCCCTAGTCTGAACTTTTCTCCAAGCCATGGCTTTTCACACTCTGGTTCTAGAGCTACACATTCCGGCAATCAGTGTCTTTTGAAACAGACATCCAAAGAGGCCCTCTTCACGTATTCACCACTTGATTCATGCTCGACACTTAATAAGTCAAATACCATTGATAGAAGACATTTCTTCCACACCTGTTGCTATCAGACCCATAAATGTCGATGATCTGCCTACCTATCATTATGGGAATGGTCCCTTCACATTTTTTTAAGACATCACCACGGGGGGCTAAATAATTTTCCACTGATACCGGCGAAGCCAGGAATGGAGGGTGCAGAGCACCTAATACATAGGATACCCTTGAAGGTCGGAGAAGTATATGACAAGTGGGAGAGAGAAGGATTACAATATTAACAAAAACAACATCGTTTAGCTACCGGCACAGCCTACTAACTGGAGCGAGTGCAAGCACTACTTCCTGACCTATGCCACCACTAAAGATAGACTCTGAAGAACTCTTAACCACATGCAGCTATAAGGTATTGAGTGGGATCCGACAGACGATAGCCAGGAAGCTGTAAGGCATTGAGTCAGAGCCAACAAACAGTAGCTGTGAGTTACGTTGCATCGCCTATGAAAGCATCTGGGGTCCAACCGACGCCCACCTATGCCATTTGGGGGACGGAAGCCTCAAAGGGGGTGGATCGTTAGGAGGAGAATGAGGAGATCTAGAGGAGGAGATCAAGGTTCCTGCAAGGCTGCAACCCAACATATCATGAGGCGAAGCACTCAAGTGAGCTAGAGAACGACAGTGCAAGCCATTGATGGCGAGCACCTGGCAGCAAGCAGTTTGTGCAAAAGTCAAGGGGTAGGAGTGTAGTCAGACCAATAACATGATGGGGTGGGAGAGAAATAGGAGAGAGCACAAGGTCGCATTGGGTGCAGACGAAAGGAGGCATGCTTGTATCGATGCCTTCAAGCTAGAAGGGAGGTGATGTCCATGGACGCCACCATTGACGGCCGGAGCACTAGGCTTGTAAGGGTTTTCACCCTGAGACCTGCCTAGCTGATGCAGCAAGCTCATAATGGTTTCCATGATGGCGGGAGCTAAAATCTACAACGATGCCTCCAGGGAAGGATATGACGCCATATGCGCCATCATTGCTGGCCTAGTCTAACCAGACAGTGTTTTCACCTAGGTTCCACACGCCTACGGAAGCCCACACAGAGCACAACACGACAAGCTGAACTTGCTATCAACGAGAATTAGCTGGCCGGCCTTGAGCTGGCCCCCACTCCAGCTAGCCATGGTCCGACCAGACAGTCTAATAGCCATAGCCCTAGTGCGAAGATGAATTGGCCGAAGGACTCGAGCTGCGGCGGCCAATGCGAAGCGCGAAGACCTTGGAGTAGTTGAGGGAGATGGTCTCCACTCCCATACTATCCAGCACTTCCCCCAATGCGAACTGGACCTTGCCGACCATGAAGGAGACCTAGGGGGTGTCGTGGCCTGGTGTCTAGGACGAAGACGAGCAGCACGAATGCCCTGGTGGCCCCCTCCACACCACCTAGAACACGATGCAGCAGCAGGGGCTTCCACCAGCTCCGATCGCCTACGGAGTGTAGCCACCGGAAGCAGACACCAGATCCGGCACCATGGGGGCCGGATCCGCTCAACCCCCACTCGTCCCGGGCGCTGTTGCTACAGGCCAGTACTGGGGCCAAGCCTACCTGGTTGCCAAAGGACGGCTCGCTTGGGCGAGGCCCCTACCGATGGCTAGCTCACTGAGGCGAGGCTGCTTGCCGCTGGGTGCTGCTTGGTCTGCCAACGCGTTCATCGCCTGCCGCACACCAGACCACCGAGTAGGTAGATCTGGGGCTAGGATCGTAGGATCCGAGGCCAGGGGTGTGGATCTGGCTAGTCGACGGCTACCGTGCTCGCCGCCGACCATTCTTGCTACCGTTGTTCTTGAGTTGAACATGGGAAAAGGAGGAGAGGAGATGAGGAAGGACGTGGAAAGTGCTGCTGAGGGAGGCCATGTTGGGCGCCACCGCGAGCCGCCGCCACCGCTAGCCTAGGAGTGGCAACGGCGGCTAGAGAGCAGGCGCGGTGCGGGAGGAACCGGCGACGGTGCCTGGGTCACCCTGTATGGATGATCGGAAGGGGGGGTTCCCTTCACAATAATGACGTATGTACCTCTTTTTGCTCCCAAATTATCAGGTATTTCTAGCACAACCCCTCTATGTTTGCGAGTCACCATTTCTTTCTCCCACATCTTGGGCCACTCTATCATCTTATGAAGTATGGATTCACCTATCTCTGTACCCAGGAAAGCTGTCCACAGTTTTCATGCAACTTGGTTGAGGTGTGGATTCTTGCATCCACACTTAGATAATCTTTGCTTTGTATCCAAGTTCACATTTTTTTTTGGCGAAATAAGTTCACATATCCAATATCCTATGCATACTGCTATATTTTTTTTCTGACCAGGAAGGTGTGCTATAGATGCTTTAATCCCAATGGCAGAGATGGTCGTGCTGCAGTTATCCAGGAGTATGAGGAGAAAGAGGAAACAAATGCTGCAATCAGAAACTTAGAGAGGCTAGAGATTGCACACGTCAGATTCGAAGCTGCTCTTGAGACTTCTAATAAATGGTGGATCACTGATACATCCATATTGCGTTGGCAAAAGTTGCTGAAGCATGCTGCGCAACACTGTGATAAAACACTGCACAAATGCAAGCATAACTTTATTATAAATAAAGCTTCCCAAAAAAAAAGTGTTTTGTCCCCAACATGTAATCCTTTACCTGCAGTTTGATGCATCAGATGTAGCCTATTTCTTTTTTGTAACAACATCTTTTAAGGCAAAATTATGCCCAACATCAAGCAATGAGGACCGCATAAACATTGTTTATCCTGGACCTTCCACACTCCTCACTGTCATCGATTAATCCCTAGCCCGCAGATTGATTTAATTTTAACATCCCTAGTGTGACCTAGTCCGACTAGCAGATGCCATAAGTTTATAGAGATTTGTATATTTGCTTTATCAACAACAAATTGCCAGCAAAGGAAGTGGCACTTTCAAGGTGTCAATCATTCATGTCGTGAAGATGGAGACTTTTTTTACTTTAGAGTTCCTTATGAAATGCTACATTGATGAAAGGTCTCGATGTCACTTTGCTCTCTAATCAGACAGTTATAGGACCACGCTCCAAATACTGTTTGAAACTATGGTATTACAAAACTAACATGTTTTTGGAATTTTAAAAACTCCATGCTGGGGTTTTTTCTAAGCTGCGGTCTTTCACACCTCCGGTGTCGTGGGGATGAAGAGGGTTCCGGATGCTCGATTGGAGTAATTGTTGTAGAGGAAGCCGAGCAAGGGGAGTGCTCCGTGGACCTTGCAGTACAGGCGGAGGAAGATGCGGTCGGAGAGGAGGCGGTGCCAGGTCTTGCAGATGAGGGAAGCACGGGCAAGACAGGCGATGTCATCTGGAAGGAGGCGGAGGAGGATCTCGATGATGAGGTCGTCGATCAACACCGGCGCCGCCGCCATCTCGCTGCTCTACTGGATACGGAAGATTTTGGTTTCTGCTATGCGGCTTTGCCTCTTTCTGCCCGATGGGGCCAAAAGTTCTTCGTTCGGTGGGTGTCACAACTCACAAACTAGTAGAGCCTATATTGCAGGCTGATCGCGTTCCATGGGTTTGACAGTTAGCAACTAATTTTTAGGATTTATATTAAATATATATGCCATTATGAAGGTCTTTAAATTGAAAACATGCAATTACAATTCATGTGCTCCTCAAAACTGTCATTTTATACGCCTAATAACTCTCCCTTGGCCCATCTGTGATCTGCAGGTACATGTACTTAGGCGTATACATCCTTAAAACATGCCAGTTCTGGGATTCTTTTCTGAAAAAAAATTCGGAGACCACCGAATTAGATGAAATTCGGAAAATTCAGAACAGTATCTAGTGGAAATTTGAATGAAATTTGAGCGAAATTTTTCCAAATGGTCGAACATGGCCGTGGGCAGGGAGAGGGTGCATCTGGTGGCGGCGTAGAACGAGACGGTACGGTGGCAGGGAGGGCGGCGACGACGCGGTTGTGGCAGCAAGGGTTGCAGATGGCAGCGACAATGCAACAGAGCTGGTGACGGCGCGGCGGCGGCCATCCAGCAGCAGCCATGGCACAGCGGCGGTGTGGAGGAATGTCCATGGCGCAACCTCGGATGTCAGGAAGCGACCATGGCTCTTGCAGTGGGTGCAGGAGACCTAGTGCAGGCTGTGAGGAGCGGAGACTACGGTGGCGGCGGCGCCGTGGAGCGGACCAGGCGCTGGCTAGGGTCGGTGACGAAGTTTTCAGCATCATATTGATTGGTGGGCTCTTCGTTGGACCCTAGAATGGGCTGAAAATTTGAATCAGGCTGAAATAATTTGGCCGGTTTAGTTTTATCATGGGCTGGGCCGAAATGGGCGAATTTCATTAAAATTTAATCGATTCGGGCTGAATCCCAGAACCGTGAAATGGCCTGTTTCTTCTTTCTCGCTTCTCCTCACGGCAAGTACAAAACACATAACAGGGGCAAGGCAAGGCGTGCCGTCAGTGACGAGGCACGCACAAAGGTGACAGCGGATGAACCACCATGGAAGCCCTCCTCCCAATACATCATATTTGTCGTTCTCTCTCTACAAAAGGCCACCAATCACTGATCGATGAAGAAAGCAACAAGGCCAACACAGGCATGGCCACGAAGTCGAGTCGGTGCAAGGGAGGGAGTGGTGGTGCACGGGTCAGGCAGGTGTGTGCAGGTCCAACAAGCATAGTCTTGATGCATCTAGCATGATAAAGTTGTGGGTGAGCGCTGTCACGACGCATCGGGGCAAGTGGGTGTGGCTCCGGCAGCCACTGCGAGGGAGCAACTAAGCCAAGAAAGATTAGGGAGAGAAGGGGATCGCACAAGGCCATGCTCATTCCCACTGGTACATCGCGGTTGACCACCACCGCCCCTGCATTTTCATAGCCTCTCATGCTACTGAAGCGGCCTCCCTCGCCTCAACAACCATCAGCTGCGCAATGAGGAGTATGTACACGGTGGCACAGGGTCTATGGCAATGGAGAGTGGTGGCACAACAGGTCCACGCAGGTGAGCAGGTTGGATATGTAGGAGCGACGTCATGAGCTAGTAGACGCCCGTGGGGGACGACATGGTAGCGAGGGTATTGGCATGGTGGACAACGTGGGAGACACAATAAGTGAGAGAGACAAAATGGGAGGGAGAGAGATGGTCGTGGGTCTTTGGGAGAGACAAAATGGGAGGGATAGATATGGTTCACCCTGGGCACATTTTCACCGAAAACCGATCACCGAAACGAACCGAACCAAAAAGTCAGTTTTTCGGTTTGGTTTCGGTTTCCAGTTTTGGGATGTTCAGTGATCGGCTTCGGCTTCGGTTTATACGTTGTACCGAATTGATTTACCGAAAAACCGAGCTACTCTTCATAAGGCAGTAAGGCCATGAGGGGCAAGGGGAAAGCTGAGACAGGCAGACAGGAGACAGCCCACCAGCGGCCAGCCCATCCGCCCAGCATCATGTCCGCTCCACTCCCACTCCCTCCGCATCGACTTAGAGCCGCATCAAGTTGCTCATCCCATCATCCCGACGCCTGCTCCCACTCCCTCCGTCCTAACCCTAACCCACGCGGCAGGTGGCTAGCAGCACGGCGCCGGCGCACCTAGCAGAGAGGGAGCAGGCCAGGGTGCCAGGCTGCCAAGGCCAGCAGCGGCGGCGGCTGGTGGCGCACCCAGCAGGGATCAGGCCATGGCACGAGGTGGCCAGGACCAGCAGCGGTGGCGCGACCAGCAGTGGCGGCTGGCGGCACACCCAGCAGGGAGCAGGCTAGGGCGCCAGGCAGTCCGGCATCGTCGCATCGACCACAGTGCATTCGGCGGCGCATCCAATCATCCACTCGGCAGCACAATTCTGAATCTATTTGCCTGCCTGATGGTTTCCTTCATCGGTTTATTCAGTTTTAACCGAAAAACTGAACTAAAAAACCGAACTGAAATTGGTCGGTTCCTGAATTTTTAGCAAACCGATCGGGGTTGATTTTCTGGAAACCAAAATATTGGAAAACCGAACAAACCGAACCGAACCGTCGGTAAAAAACCAAACGGCGAGGCTGAGATATGGTAGTGGGCCTGGCACAGTTAAAGAGTGGAGAGAGAAAGGGAGTAGAAGGGTATATTTTGTCCATATAGAAATATGGTCGGCTGCACATGAGTCCAAATACGTCCAGGACGTATACAATGGCACAATTTAAGAAGCACATGAATTGCAATGGCATGTTCCCAATATTGAGAATATTAAAGGTAGATTTTTAAAAGCATGATATTTGTAATTGAATTAACCCTAATTTTAGCCCTTAAGGATCCAAATAGGAGGGCTAAAGGATATGCTAATTTGTAGACACCACTACTACCAGCCTTTAGTCCATTAGTTCTCTTACCTAGCTAAGGGCTAAGAGTGCTCAAGTTTGGCAAAAAGTCTCAATTGCCCTCCTACCAACCTGTTATTCTCATTCTCTCTTCTCCCATAAGTCCTCCATGGGCTCACCGTGCTTTGATGCCTAGAGCGCGGCCACCAATGACCCTTGCCATGGCCCTAGTGATCCGGAGACTAAAGCAAGCTCGAGGCTGCGGATGAGATGGCCTCGCTAGTGATGGCAGAGATATGGACGGAGGCCTTGTGTGTAGCAGCGATGGCAGTGGAGGCGGCTTGTGGGCAGGGCCACTATGTGGTGAGGCACTACCGTCTATAGGTGGTGGGATATCAATTTTGTGGCATATTAGTAAGATCCTTGATGGAGCCAGGTTAGGACAGTAGTGGTAGATCTAGTGGTGGTACCAAGACATAGGAAAAGAGCGCAGTGCAGGGCAAACAACAACGAGATGGCGACATGTATTATTAAGTGACGGTGAACTAGTCCATTGTGGGGAAGAAGCTGCGCATGCAAAATTAAAAATAGATAGATAATTTACCCACTTTCTTCCCTAATATAGCGACAACACTTGGATACAAAACTAATCGCAGGGTCGACCATGCTGCGGCGAAGCATGGGAATTAAACAACGGGGAGCCAAACTGTTAAGCACTCCCTCCATTCAAAATTATAAGATAGTTTTGGCTTTTTTAGTGACACTACGTTTACTATGTATCTAGACATTGTGTATATCTAAGTATATAGCAAAACTAATGTATCTAGAAAACTAAAACATCTTATAATTGGGAATGGAGGGAGTAGAAATCAATGTATAGGAAATTTTTGCTGCTTCAGTCTAGTTTTCTTTTTGTCTTCTCTTAATAAAAAATAAGCAATTGTGTATATAGCAAAGAAAAACATTAACATTCTATCAAGTATCAACGTTCTTTCCTATTTAATTACCATATCTATCTTATATACGGTAAGTATATGCATGGTAAGGAAGTGTTGATAAAGGAAGGTGGGAAGTTGACCAATTTCACCTTTGAGAGGCTCCACCAGTGGTGACGATGATGCATGTGTTGCTACAGTTGTTGTTCCACAATCTCAAGGCCAAGACCCCAGAGACAAGCGCTGCTGCCGGCAAGCCAACGGCATGGAATGTCTGGCGGCAGTTGACATGGACTGTCGATGTAATCTCTAAATATTTTCTGGGCCAATGCTACTGCCCGGGTTGCATGGACTATAGCTCCACAAGTGCGACCATGGATCATTTGCATCTTTTCTTTGAGATAAAAATCATATAACGTGTTGCTTGCTCGAAAAATATAAGATGTCCAAAAACTGTCCGAGGCCAACCACATATGACTTACTTCACCATTCTATAATAAACAAGGGAGTTTTCTTCTCTGTTTTTTTTCTTTGCAACCATGTGACAAAAATATCTGAAACCCTTTAAGTAAAAGAATTCAAACTTTTTGGGTGCTGACAGCTCCTGGGCCATCTAGCGGGGAACTCCATGGACTAGACTCTCAGTCTCATGCATGGAACACTCTTAGTTTCAGTGTTGTATGTAATAAACGATTGAGCATAATTACACATCTACAATAAGCTGTTGGAAGCCTGGAAGATAACTTGGAACTAGATACTAAATCGAAATATAAATTTTGTCACATGGTCACACAGGTAAGTAGCACTGCACTTAAACTACACAACACTGAAGATTTCAATTAGAATATTTTAAGATACTCGGAGCATGAGTGAAATCTAATTCTGAAAATTCTAAATGGGCAAGCTTGGTTCAAGAAACTGGACTGAAACTCACACACAACTGAGGTAAGAATTGAGTATCCAACACTCTAGATCTCATATATACAAGCATAGGTGTGAACCCAAATAATTGAATTTTGGTGATAACCATGAATTTTTGGAAAAAATTTTAGAAGAAACATAATAGATATCCAGGACAGTTAACTCTTTAATAATATAGCTCCCAACTAAGAACAATCACATTTTTTGACGCAAAAAAACTGTGAGGGAGATCCCCTTAGTGAGATTTTAAATTATATTAAACAAAAGGTTCAAGGTGTTACATACCTGAATTAACTAAAAGCATCAAACCAAAAGCAAAAGGATGACCTAAGGTCATTCTTGAATCTAACCGAATGAAGCAAACACTGATTTTTGAAATTAGCTAACCAAATTACAGGGGTAGGATCTCTTCTCTGGAATATCTTGTCATTGCGAAGTTTCCACAATTCCCAAGCTGCAATGAGGGCTGCTTCTGTGAAGAAGTCCAGGTTATGCGCAGAGCTTGCTGTGGCTAACCTTTCTGGCAGTGGCAAACTGATGTCCCAGGTGAAGTTGATGTAGTTCCAGCATTGCACAGCGGAAGGACATTCGAAGGATAGATGATCAATATCTTCTTCCATGCCAGTGTTGCAGAGAACACAAAGTGTATCATCCTCAATGTTTAGGTGCCTTCTACGCAACATGGTCTTGGTGTTCAACCGATCTACAAGCACCAACCATGCAAAGAATTTGATCCTGGGAATGCAGCTTGATTTCCAGACCATTTTGAAGCACTGGTGGGCTTCCACTCCACTGAAAGCATGAGCATAAAAGCGTCGGGAAGAGTATTTGGCACCCCAGACTGGTGACCATGAGTCAACAGTTGTGTCATCATACGTGATGCCTCCGAGGCAGTTCTGGAGTAGCAGCAGCTCATCATAGGCCTGAGTGGACAATGGCAGAAAGAAGACAGGATCTAGATCCTGCTCCAGCATCGAGCTCTGCATCGAGATGGAGTTGTTCTTGGCAAAAGAATACAATCTAGGATACTCCACTGAAAGCACTGAGTCAGACAAGAGATCATCCCAAAATGAGACTGTGGAACCATCACCTAGTGTGCATCTTGCAATGCCTCTATAAATGGTGTTGAGTCTCATTATGTCACGCCACCAAAATGATCCCAGTTCTCTATATTCATGTGGGACCTTACCTTCATAGTACTTGTTCTAGATTAGGCTGACCCAGGGAATGTCAACCTTATTGTAGAATTTATGAAGCTGCTTCAATAGGAGGGCATCATTCTGCAATATCAGATTAATGACTCCGAGACCCTTCTCCTTGGGCTTCATGATAGTTGGCCATGCTACCAGATTACCTCCCTTTGCAGTATCATCATTGCCCCTCCACAAGCATTGCTTACGTGCACGATCAATGTTATCAATGAAGCCTTTAGGAACTTTAATAGTGCATAAGGTGTAAGTGACAATAGGTGTGATTGCCGAGTTTAGCATTTGTAACCTTCCAGAGTAGGAGAGCCAAGTGGAGCAAGCCGAGAGTCTGCGCTCAACTCTGTCCATGATCGGCGACATATCATCTATTCTCGGTTTTGTGGTTCCCATCGGGAGTCCTAGATACGTGAAAGGGAGTGTGCCAATCTGACAGCCAAATGTATTGGCCAGGTGCTGCATCTTCTCGGGTGATACATTGATAGGCATCATTTGCGACTTTCTGTAATTCACTTTAAGGCCTGAGGCAGTTTCATAGCTGTTTAGAAGGGCTTTCAGGAAGAACAGCTGACTTGCATCTGCTTGGAGAACCAGGAGTGTGTCGTCTGCATATTGTATTATTGGGAACTCATTGTCATCATGTGGGATAGGAGCCTGCAGAAGTCCTTGACTGGATGCCTTGTTTACCAATATCTGTAGTAGCTCCACAGCAATGACAAAGAGTAGGGGCGACAATGGATTGCCTTGCCGAACACCTCCCTTGCATTTGATGAATTTCCCTGGGACACCGTTGAGGAGGATTGTGGATGAACTTGAAGAAAGGATGGCACAGATCCACATCAATCATCTCTCTGGGAAGCCAAACTGTTGGAGCATCAGAAGGATTGTGGCATGCTCTATAGTATCAAATGCTTTCTCGAAGTCTAATTTGAGTATGATGGCTTCTCTCCTAGAATGATGGCACTGATCTTCTCTCCTAGAATGATGGCACTGATGGATGTACTCAAAACTCCATGCAAGGCAGTCCTGTATGGTGCGAGAGCGGATGAAGCCATACTGGTTATTATGCACAAGTTTGAGTATAACCGACTGCAGCCTATCTGCTAGGATTTTAGCAAGTAACTTGAGGCTGACATTTAAAAGCGAGATTGGTCAGTAGTCACTAACAGTCTCCGGGTTGCTGACTTTGGGCACAAGTGTGATGGAGTTATTCATGCACTCCAGATTTGCCGATCCATTATAGAACTCATCACATAAAGCATAGAAGTCATGTTTAATAATCTGCCAGCATCTTCTCATAAATCTGGTAGGAGTTTGATAAACTGTTGAAGCCATCGGGCCCTGGGGCTTTATCAGTAGGCATCCTCCTGACCATTTCATCAATCTCAGTGTGCAGGAACGGTAGTGTCAACTCCTCTAAATTTGGTACTGCTGAGACAACGGACTGAAGATCAAAGACCATTGTCGGTTCAGAAGATATCCCCATACGTTTTTTGAAGGCATTCCAGAGAAGCCCTGCCTTGCCTTCATGGTCCTGTACCCAGTGTCCTTGCTCATTCAGTAGCTATAGTATGGAGTTTCTTTTGTGTGAAATAGTTGCCATGGCATGAAAAAACTTGGTGCATTCATCTCCAAACCGAATCCTATTAACTGTGTATCTCTTTTTCCAATATTCATTCTTGTAATGCAAGAGGGTAGCCAACTGATGCTTGACTAGGTTTCTGAGATTGCTTTCTAGTTGAATAGAGCCCTTCTATCCTCCAGACCATCCAAGAAGAGAATCACTTTGTTGCAGTTAGCAGTCAGGAGAGACAGATTAAATAATCCTTGACTCCAGATCTTCAAAGTGCTACGAAGCTTTTTGAACTTTGCCGAGATGGTTCTGGTCATCGAGTTTGTAGGAGATGGCAGATTCCATTGGTTATGCACTGTCTCCAGGAAGTCTGCGTGCTCCACCCAAAAATTTTCAAAGCGGAAGATGTTGGACCGGGGGATTTTGGTACCAATGCTCACCTTACATGGGATGTGATCTGATGTGATTTTCGCCATGGGCAGCACTTCCGAGTTGTGGTACTCGATTGTCCAGTTGACCAATGTGAAGAACCAGTCAAGTTGCTCCAGCAATGGATCATGCTGCATGTTGCTCCATGTGAAAGCTCTTCCTTTTAGATGGAGTTCAACCAAACCTAGGTGCCCAATCGCATCAATGAAAATGAAGGTGTCAGCTAAGTTACCACCTGGCTTATTGTGATTGCGCAACGATCTGTAGAAGTTGAAATCCCCTAGAAAGAGCCAGTTGTCAGTATCTGTGATGTGGTGGTTCTTAAGCTAACTGATGAATTCTGAGTGGGCCGGCTCGGTGCACGGACCATGCATAGACTGTAGTCAAGTTCTAGGAATCCATGTTTTAGGCCAAAGTGAAGATACCATATGCCAAACAATTGTTTGTCAATGACCTGGCCCAAGAAGTGAGAGCTGTTCCACCCTATCAGGATCCCACCCGACACAGCCACAGACGGCACGAAGTCAAAGCAGTCAAAGCATCTAGGAGCAAACTTTCTGACAAACTGTTGATCAAAGTGTTCTTTCTTGGTCTCCTGCAAGCAGAAGACAGAGCAGGCACTCTCCTCTATTTTATCACGGACAGCGTCCCATTTTTCCACACCATTAATGCCTCAAATATTCCAGCATAAAACTTGCCACTTTCTATTATTCATTGGAATAACAAAAAAAAGAAGAGCATGGCCTGTTATGATTAGCGTAGACAGGATGAAGACATCATGATTCACACGAAACAAGCAGGAAGCAAGGATCTGATAAAGATAACTGATTAACAGAGTACTAACACAAGGAATGGAACTTAAGAGGTTTAACAAGTTTGACAACTCCAAAGTAAAAGAGCAAGCACTTAAGTGTTTCAAGCAAAAGATCAAATAGATAAAGGGAGACGCAGCTCCATGGAGATGATCAAACAGTTGGGTCTTCATTGATCACCAGGTTGGCGGAGGGCGCCTGCATCAGCGCTTCCTGGCTCAGCTCCTCAGGAGCTATGCCGCATTCAATTCCCCAGCTCTGCAGAATGTCGATAGGAATTGGATCTGCCATTCCTGTTGCTTCATCAATCAACACTGCACCAATCTTGTTTCTTTTCTTTGATGGTTCCTCATCTAGCCTGACTGTTGGTGTATGAAAGCCACCTTTGACCTTGTTGATTTTGGAGCTGCGCCTGACCGAGGATTCCACAAGTGGAGTGGTTGAACTGCTTGGAGGAGCTAGGAGTGATAGCACCTTCCTGGGCCGCCCACGTCCCCTTTTGTGACATACTTCTGAATGACCTGCTTCTGAGGACAGGTTGGACTGAGACTGCTGCGCCTGGAATTCAAATCCTTCTGGGCCAAAAGCATTTGGGCCTTGCTCTGACTGTTCTTCACCTCCTAAAATGATAACAGAATTTGCTGGATTCTTAGCTCTCGGTGCACGACGACATTCCAAGACAAATGGCCAAAGCTGCAGGGCCAAAACATCCAGAACTGGCTTCCATGGCACAATCTCCATCCCAGTGACAGTAGCAGCAGGACTCTCGGTGACAGAAGGGGCAGCAGGTTCAAAAGCTGGTATACTGATGGACTGATGGTCCTAGCCACTGAGCTCTGTCCATCAGACAGCCCCGTGGCTCTCACAAAAGTATCACTCGGCAGCCCTTTTCTGCCAAAAATCAGCACATTGGCACATCGGCTGTTTGCTGCAGCAAACCTGGCACGCTCCTCGAGCAGCTCAGAGGTGGCATCACTCTATCATGCTGGAGGACGAGATTGAGTGTTGGCCGAAGTTGATTGACCTCAGCCGGCATCGGGGTGATGGAGACGATCGCATGATCTTCATGCTCCCTCGAGGGCTTGCCGCCAAGGGCGATTCTCCCGCGAGCAGGCCGGTTCCAGCCATGGTCCACCTGGAGGTCTCTGACGAGGAAGGGCCGCGGGTTGACCGGAAAGTTGGCCATGCTCTCGTCTCCCTCGGCGATTACGGCGAGGGTGGGGTTTTCTTTACGGTTTGGGGAGGAGACGGGTGTGGCGGCGAGTTAGGATGTGAGCAATCAATAGATTGTTCTTGTTCCAAGTTAATGGAAGTTGAAGCATCCGCAAAATCAGCGCGGGTATCGAGGTGCACCCCCTTCCTTGTCAATCGGGATTTTTGGTTTCCAAACCAGGCTGGGCCTGGTATGTGTCCACCGCGGCTCAAGAGAGCTGGGCCTCCTAATGGACTTGGGCATCCAGACGAAGTTGAGACGGCTGTGGGAGCAAAGCCTTCTCGTGTGGCCATAGTTGTGACAGGCCCAACAGTGAATGCGACTCAGGCATTTCCGAGTTTGGTGGGCAGAGCTAGAGCAACGGGTGCAAGAGGGCCCAGAAGCAGGAGAAATCAAATTTGAATTCAAATCACGGGCTACTATCTCCTGATCTAGAAAGCCGCCTTGAGTTTCGGCGGGAGAATCGCTGCTTTGCAAGCTAGAGACCATTGCGGCTCAGGCTGCTGAAGAACATGGCTGTGATCTTTGTCTGCCTCGTACATGAGGCATCCAAATCTGAGGTTTTTGGAAGATGGAGTATCAAAAGCGCAAGAGAAAGAGCCAAATTGGATCACAGAGGGAGGTTTTCTCAGAGAGGACTGGATTAGGGGCTTTTGCAAATCTGACCTTCTTTTGGACAATTGCAGCTTTTTTGGCCGCAGCCCTTTTGGATCTCTTAGAGATGACCTCAGTCCATTCCTTTTCTTGTTCTTCCTCACAAATACGTTTCTCTCTTTCCCAATGCGGCATGCCATTGTTCCAGAGGTGAAAGTAGAGATAAAAGGTCGAGCTAATGATACGGCGGACTTTGTAAACATGAAAGCCGACTTGTTTCGAGAAGACCGAGAAACGAAAATGATTGTTACTCAAGAACTGAACATGAAAATCCAGAGCACGGCCTCCCAAACAGTATTGCAGAGCAAGAGTGACAGAATCCTCTGTCAATCGGAAGAGATACCGCCGGAAAGTGACAAGAAGGAAGAACGATCCATCAGGGGTTGGGAAGGGATGGTGTACCAGAGACTTGAAGAGGCAACGAACCTCATCCTGGAATTCCAATCCAGGATCGAGGTCCAAGCGAGGGACCAGATCTGAGGAGGATCCCATGGCCCCCGACTGAACGCCGAGAGATCACCACAGTTCTTCATCGCCGGCGATGGAGGGGAGGAGGGCGGTGGGGAGAGGGGGTGGGAGGGGTCGTGAGGCTCTCATGGGGACGTTGAAGCAAAACACTTCAAGCATGAGCTCAGCATGATGCTTGAGGAGCAAGTTCAACTGCTCAAGTCGATGGATGGATGGATCCATGCCCACTAGCACTTGGAGTTCGGCACTACATGATCTTAGAAGATGGACTGCAGAAAACTTATGAAGACACCATATCTCAAACACTCACACACTCATATATCTGAGATATACAATGTTTGTGGCTGCAAGGCTGCCTTTGAAACATGTGCATCAGATTGCCTACAAAAGAATGATCAGGGCAATCTCTAAGATCGCTTCATCGTTTGCTTTCCCATCTTTTATCCAAATTTGCAGTCCAAGATTTCAACTCGATGCTAACTAGTTATTCAGTTTATGCAGCAACTGAGAAAATCATCTCCACGAAAGCATAACAACATAACTCAGATTGTTTCAGGTATGCCTTCCGGTTGAATCTAATCAAATTCTGACACTCCCACTTGGGAAGACTATGGAAATCATCTTCAATATATTGCACTAAGTCACTCATACACATGCCTTGTTCTGATAAAATAGAAGACTGCTTCACAACAACGACAAAGGCACACATCTTCTTGAAATTCTAAGCAGGCCAATCTAAACATGATTGAACAGTAGCTAACAGACAAAGTACCATACAGACACATAATAAGTAAACCAGAGTCATGAGTTCTGCAATCAGGGATTCATGGAAAATTCTTTCATTAAAAGGAAACATACTACTCATTCCTAACAAAAAACAGTCACATTCAGTGACAATGACTCAAACAGAATACCACAAGCACCAAGTTCATAAGATAACCCCAACAGCCTGCTAGAATTATTGCAGTCATCACTCATTCCTCATTGGCACTTGCAACCTGGCGCTAGCAAGATCTGAAAAACAAAAAAATGATCAAAAAATGAAATAGCTAAAAAATCACACATATGACAAGCAATGTTGATGGTTACATGAAAGAGTCTTCAATACGTACATTAGATTGGCCACAAAGAACTTAACACAATATAGATGAGTAAGCGCCCACACATATATATGGTCTGTGGACAGCCTTAGTCTTACAAAATACGACCCTTAAATTGTGATTGGCCTTATGCATTTGAAGTTGCATCATTAAAATTCCACATGTACATTTTTCTTTATTGAAGTTATCATTTTTCTTTATTGAAGTTATAATTATCCATATTACCACACTAACTAGGCTGAAATACTGCAACAGGAATGAGGAATGATATAACTGAGCACAAGGCTAGTACCAGGAATGTCAGAAGCGCATGAATGGAAAGATGGGACCGATTTTCCCACGGCCTATCTTGCTGATCCTGCCGGACTTTAGTTCAACACTGAAGATACCGTCATTCGCCCTGATGAAAATGTAACCAGTGCCTTCTGCAAAGCCAACAACGTAAAGCTTAGTCGAGGCACTACTAACACCGATGGGGATCATCGAATCATGCCCGACGGTGCTGTCTTGCACCCATCTCGTGACGCCATCAGGGTCAGTTCGACCGGACAACAGGCACAGGCTGCAGCTCTCCACAGAGGCGACTCTCAGCCCACCATCCTCTGCTGTGAAGAGGATCATGTTCTCCACGTGATGGACCTGCGGCACCAAGATCATCTTCTGCAGGTTGGGAAATTTCTTCCCGATGGGGCCAAGAGCCCAAGAGTTGACAATCAGCAGTTAAACTTTAGGATTTATTCCAATTATATAGTATTATAAATGTTATTCCGTTTTGGATACCTACACCTACTATTTATTACTATTTAGAAAATTGGAAACGTGCTATATTATAATTATACTGCACTCCTTGAACCGTGTCATTTTATACTTTGACGTCATTGGGCTCATCTGCAGGCACCTATATTTTCATATTACCCAAACTGCCCCTTCCTTCTAACTCTCACTTCTCACCGTCAAACAAAAAAACTCACGAAAATGGCATGGCGAGGTGTGGCCAGTGGTGAGGCACACGCGCGGGCAATGGCCCGTGAAGCGTGGGAGCAGACCTCCTTCCCAATAAGCATAGTAACAAAGCATCCGTCCTAACAGAGTTGTAGGTGAGTGGAGTCGTGACGTATCAGGGTGAGCAGCTGCGGCGCCGATAACTATGGCTCGGGAACAGCTTGACAGGAAGATTAGGGATACAAGAGGATAATGTCAGCCACACTCATGCCCGCTATCATCATCGCAGTCGACCGCCACCTCCCCTATGTTTTCACTCCCTCCCATGCTTCTACTACTGCCTCCCTCATCTCAATGACCATCGCTGGTGATGGCGGTCACTAACGACCATTTCTAACCACCAACTATAGTCCGAAACATGAGAAATAAACATACTTTGACACATATGCCTTTACTATTAACCTATTGCCTCTTGTATTCGAGAAAATATGTTTTGCAGGATACATCTCCGGAAACAAGTGGAAAATGCACAAAACCAAACCAAAAAGCGCAAAGCAGAACGCGTATTTCAAAAGTGCGCAAAAGAAGAAAATGGAGAAAGCCCACCTATGCAATTACCTGGACCGACGCACCAACGTAGGAGAGGGCAGGCCCAGCCACCAACCCACCTACCAGAGGCGGTGGCCAGGCGAGCCAGCCAGGGTGCGGTGCGGCCGCACCACAGGCGGCATGGCGGTTGTATGGTGGCATGTAGAGGTGGTTTTGGGTAGTTTCCAAATTTACCTGCGCTGAATCGTCCTTCATCCACTATATAAGCAAGGGTGGAGCTCTCCTCTACACACACACCATCATCTTGGAGCTCTACCTCACTACCACCTCTTGTAATCTTTTTCATAGTTTTAGTAGTTGACTTTGGAGCTAGCAAGGCTATCAAGGAGAGCTTATCTCCTTGGAAGAAGAGGAACATCTTGGTATGAATACAACTATGAAGAGTTCTTCCAAGTTCATGCTCTCAAATCATTCATGTAGTAGTGCATATGAACTAGAGTATAGTTGTTCCAATGTTATAATCATGATATATGAAATAGCATATAGTTTGTGTGTTATGATCTTAACATGTTCAACTTTGAGCATAAACATTCATATGACTTGTATGAGTAGAAATAGAGCTAGGTTAGGGTGGCGGTTCGTTGTTCTTCAGGTTTGCCTATATCCTTTACATGTCGATCCGTAGGGTCGGGGACCCAGGGGGTATAGGTAGTTTCTTTGTACACGGGCGTGGTGCTCGGGTACACGGGAACCTGTGAATATGACGGTATCCCATGGTTGAGGGGTATTGGTGGTGACAGCGCTGTCTGTCCCTTGTAATCCCCCACGTCCGGATATTGTGTAGGAGTTCGTAAAGTCCCCCTAGCTTGCTGGCAGACCAGTGCCCGAAGATCTCCCCGTCCATCTCCATATAACAAGAATGATCACTAATTGTTCTTTGCATGACTATATTAGAATATGCCTGCTTCACGTAGAACATTCTTTTATTCTTTGTTTTCCTTTTATTCAAGGCACTCCATGACTACTCCACCCCTGATGTTGCCAATGTGCCCGTTGGGCCCGCTGTCAACACTAGGACCAGAAACTTTGAGCTCCGTATTGGCCTAATCACGATGGTACAGGCAAACCAGTTTTGTGGTTTGCCGAGCGAGGACGAAAGTGCACACCTTCAGCACTTCCTTGAGCTGTGTGACACCATCATCATAAAAGACGTCGCACCAGCTAGCATAAGGCTTTGCCTGTTTCCCTTATCCCATGTGGGGAAGGTGAAATAGTGGTTCTACCAAAGCAAGGAAGCGATCAACACGTGGGACAAATGTTCGGTGGTGTTCCTCTCGAAATTTTTCCCCATGGGCAAAACCAGTGCCCTGAGGGGGAAATTTTTGAACTTCTAGCATACTTCACTCGAGTCCATCCCCAAGGCGTGGGAAAGGCTCCAGGACTATGTCTGGGCCTTCCCCCACCATGGGATAGAAGATTGGCTCGTGCTCCAAAACTTCTACGAAGGCTTCATGGCCATGTGGAAGGGCCACGTCGATGCCGCTGCTGGAGGGGTATTCCTCTCCCTCACAGTCGCCAACGCCACAGCTCTTATTGAGAAGATGGTGGCAAATCAGAGCTGGGGACAGGAAAGCAAAACACAAAAGGCATGTATTTCGTGAAGGAGGCGGACATGCTTGCCACAAAAATAGACTTGCTGCTATCAAGACTGAACGAGAGGGCCCACGAGAAAGAAGCTTTGAAGGCCACCGTTCAGACCACAGAATCGCAAATGACTTGCGAGGTTTATGGTGAAGTCGGACACTCGGGGAACAACTACCCCGAGACCTGTGAAGATGCCGCGTATATCAACAACGGGTTCCGACAATAAGGTAATAATGGGTGGAACAATCAGTCCCGCTCGCAAGGAGGTAATTCGAACTATAACTCCAATTACAATTCGAATCAACCTTCCTTAAAAGACCTGGTACTAGGCCAGGCAAAAATAATTGAAAATCTTACCAAAAAGCTTTCATATAATGACAAAATGCTAGAAAACATAAATACAAAAATAAATGGTCTTTCTACCTTTGCTCAAAATCAATTGAGCTTTAACAAAATGATAGAAACAAAGTTAGCTCAAATTGCAGCTTCCATTCCTATTAATAACGAAGGGAAAATCCCACGGCAACCCAAGAATTCCTTTGAAAAAGTTAATGCGGTGACCACTAGGGGTGGTAAGTCCACTCGTGATCCCCCAAACCCTAACAACAAAACAGGAAAAGCACAAGGGCGACAAGAGGAAAGACCCATACCAACAACGAAAACCCAAAAAGATCTTGAAGAAGTGGAGGAAACGGCACCGGAGGACTTCGTCGACACCACCTACCTGCCGTTTCCCAGAAGAAAAAGAAAGGAGGCCATGGATGAGCAGTTTGCTTGTTTCGTGGATATGATAGAGAAGATCCATGTAAGCGTCCCATTAATGAACGTCTTGCATGTACCTTCATATGTAAAGTACATAAAGGACATCATCAACAACAAATGGCCATTGCCGTCTACGGAAGTCGTCAAGCTGATGGAAGAGTGTAACGCAGCTATACTCAACCGTCTTCCTAAGAAGAAGAAGGACCCTGGGTACCCCACAATCATGTGTTCCATAGGCACCCAACAGTTTGATCATGCCTAATCTTGGGGCAAGCATGAGCGTTATGCCCAATTCCATCTTCAATAAGCTGAACTTCACACATCTCGTGCCTACACCAATGATGCTCCAACTAGCGGACTCTACGGTCCGCTATCCAGCTGGGATCGCCAAAGATATCCCGGTGAAAATCCAGGGATACTTCGTCCTAGTTGACTTCGTGGTGCTGGACATGGAAACGACAAAAGAGTCGCTCCTCATCCTTGGGCGACCCTTCTTAAGCACCGCAGGAGCACAAATTGATGTTGGAGCAAGAGAAATCCACTTCAACATCAATGGCAAGGAAGAGAAGTTCGGCTTTCGGCCCCGATAGGAGCAATGCTCCATGATCCATATCAAATACGGGCCAAACCCACAAGGTATCAAGGAGGTTGAAATACAACCTCAATTGGTGGATAGCCTCGTCAAGAAAAACAAAGAAAATAAAAAGAGGCCGGAGCAGAAAAAGAACAACCTAAAGAAAAAGGAAGACACTTCAAAGGTTGTTCCCACACCACCCAAGAAGGAAAAGGTGTGGAAACAAAAACAAGAAGCTCCCAAGGCCACCACCACACCACCAAAAACCAACAAAATGGTGTGGAAACCAAAGAAGGTGCAGCCTACTTCTCCAAGCACGGATGTACCTTCATCAAACAAGGATTGAAGGACAAGAGTCCCGCTCATTGGACTTTAAACAATGAGCCCTTGCCGAAGGTAAATCGGTAGTTATCCTTTATAATTTATTAAATAAATGTTGCTTAACATTTGTATATAATAAAACTATGAAATATACATGCTAGAATAAAAACAAATAAATTACTTTTAGAATAAAACTGACCTTGTTCCATACAAGTATGTTTTGGTTTGAGGTATGATCTTTTGTGTAATCATACTTTCATAGGTTTTTCAAATTAAGCATGGTGCCTAGGTTGATTAGCCTACCTTGATCAAATTAGTTTGATCATTGAACTAAAACTACTGAGTATAGGCATGGATGAGTTAAACAAAAATAAAAATTAATGTAATAAATAATGTACTTCGGAGTTTTCACCAAGCTTTCCCAGACCCTAGGCCTTGAGCTAGCTTGGGAAAAAAATCTAAAAATACCAAAAATACCAAAAATATGAATTCCACTCTCATATGTGTTGAAGGAATGTTAGTTTCTCCTATGTTGAAATGATGAATAGTTGTTCTATCTATAATTCATCTGTGCCTAGGTTATAACTTAGTATTCCCCAAGATTTAAGTTTGTTGGCTAAAAATGTCACATCCTAACACTTCAAAACTTGTGGGTTGCAAATGCATGATCCTTTTCTAAGTTGTTGTGAGTTATGATATGGTACAAATAGAATTTACTATGACTTTATTCTAAGAGAGACTTGACATCAGGAGATTTCATTTTAAAAATGTCAAAATCAAAAGTTCCTCAATGATTATGAATACCTACCAAGGCCATATGACATGATATTCAAAATTCAAAACCTTAATCATATGCTACTTGTTTGATCATTGAGCTTTGTCAAATTGTTGTGACATGTGTTGAGATTCTCGTCATGCACCCATGATCAGGACACATGTACACCCACAATAACTGCTAACTCTCACACTGACGCAAGAACATGCATTTTCGTCCACCAAAAATAATACTCCATTCGTCTATCATGTGTTTCTCTCTCAAAAATTTCATGTGCCAAAAAGAATAGTATGGGCTATGCTAAAAAAATAGAAGAATAAGAAAAATATCCATGCCAAAAGGCATGAGAAAAAAAGGGCATGCCAAAAAACATGAAGAAAAGAAAAGAAAAAGAAAAAGAAAGAAATAAAGATAGCACATACTTTCAAATAAAGGCACTCATCCAAATAGAGAGAGTCATGATACAAGGAGTATAAAAATATTTAGAATTAGGAAGTTATGAAAAATTCCACACACTTGCACGTCTTGATCTAAGTGTTTGGCTTGCATCTCCTTGTGGTCTGGTTTCTGACTTAGCAACATATGTGATGCAAGTATGCCCACTTTTTATACCTACCCAAAACTCCACTCAAAGCCTTTAGTGGTAGGATAAGAAAAGAAGGCAAAAATTCAAATGCCTTTGGTGAGGTATCATACACATTGAGTGATTGAGAGAATCATTTGAGGAACTTACATTTCTTTGCAAAAATTCATAAAATCTCCGGATAGATAATTAATCAAAGAATGAATGATTGGTGATTCTGTTATAACTGTTCTATCTTTCAACTGCCCAAGAACTTAAAAAAGTTATACGGCCCACAGGTATCAAGATAGAGGGTGGATAAAATGCCAACTTATTTGAATTGCGAAGGAATACTTTGTTATAGGCATGGCACTTGTGAATTGTATCGGCATAGTAGCAAGTCCTGATCAACAACCAAGTACTTAGCTATTTGCTTGGGACGAGCAAAGGTTAAGCTTGGGGGATTTGTTGGCGGTCACTAACGACCATTTCTAACCACCAACTATAGTCCGAAACAGGAGAAATAAACATACTTTGACACATATGCCTTTACTATTAACCTATTGCCTCTTGTATTCGAGAAAATATGTTTTGCACAACACATCTCTGGAAACAAGTGGAAAATGCACAAAACCAAACCAAAAAGCTCAAAGCAGAACTCGTATTTCAAAAGTGCGCAAAAGAGGAAAATGGAGAAAGCCCACCTAAGCAATTACCTGGACCGAAGCACCGACATAGGAGCGGTCCAGGCCCAGCCACCAGCCCACCTACCAAAGGCGATGGCCAGGCAAGCCAGCTAGGGTGCGGGCGCACTCAGGGTGCAGCTGCACCACAGGCGGCACGTAGAGGCGGTTTCAGGTAGTTTCCAAATTTACCTGCGTTGAACCATCCTTCATCCACTATATAAGCAAGGGTGGAGCTCTCCTCTACACACACACCATCATCTTGGAGCTCTACCTCACTACCACGTCTTGTAATCTTTTTCATAGTTTTAGTAGTAGACTTTGGAGCTAGCAAGGCTATCAAGGAGAGCTTATCTCCTTGGAAGAAGAGGAACATCTTGGTATGAATACAACTATGAAGAGTTCTTCCAAGTTCATGCTCTCATATCATTCATCTTGTAGTGCATATGAACTAGAGTATAGTTGTTCTAATGTTATAATCATGACATATGAACTAGCATATAGTTTGTGTGTTATGATCTTAACATGTTCAACTTTGAGCTTAAACATTCATATGACTTGTATGAGTAGAAATAGAGCTAGGTTAGGGTGGGGGTTCGTAGTTCCTTTAGGTTTGCCTCTATCCTTTACCTGTCGATTCGTAGGGTCGGGGACCCATGGGGGTATAGGTAATTTCTTTGTACACGGGTGTGGTGCTCGGGTACACGGGAACCTGTGAATATGATGGTATCCCACGGTTGAGGGCTAGGCGGCAGTTGGTGATAGCCCTGTCCGGCCCTTGTAATCCCCCACGTCCGGGTATTGTGTAGGAGTTTGTAAAGTCTCCCTGGCTTGTTGGCAGACCAGTGCCCGGAGATCTCCCCGTCCATCTCCATATAACTGGTATGATCACTAACTATTCTTTGCACGGCTATATTAGAACATGCCTGCTCCATGTAGAACATTCTTTTATTCTTTGTTTTGCTTTTATCCTTGAGGTTAGCCCAGATGTGTGTCTACTATCCATGATATACCGTTTTTACCCTTGTCATGAACTAAGGTCCATCATGCAAGTATGTAATCTTATTCATGTCCGTGCTAGATATATTAAACTAGGCCCTCCTTTGGGAAAATATAAATAACGATACCCTGAATACTTCCGGGTGAAATGCGGCAATGATAGTTCCGTACGCTTGCGGATTTGGTCTGTAATCATATTAGGTCTATCGAGGTTGGTGTTCCTTGGTAACGTTGCTAAGGGAATCATTCCTAGGTAGTGACGTTTAGGAATAGGTATTTTTGGCGCCGTTGCCGGTGATGGATATAAACCTCCTCACTTGGTGATTGCGCTAAGAAATGCCAACAAGTGGCACCATGATGAGTAGGTTGCACTGTGGCTTGGCATGATCCACATGGGGGCAGGTAAGGCTAGTGGCGCAAGATTAATGGGGGACGACGCAGTAGTGAGATCATTGGAATGGAGGGTAGCAGGAGAGACACGACGAGTGAGAGAGACGACATGGGAGGGGAGAGATGGTTGCACCATTCATCTGCCAAACACTTGGTGATTGCACCATTCATCTGCCAGCCAGATCTATGGGTTTCATGAAGCAGCTCAAAGGGTCCTCTGAAAACTCACGTTTGGTAGATTTGGGGAAAATGACGCACCACTGCCACTGGTTACATAGGATCCTGGTTTGTTTTGTTCTGTTCTATTTCTTCCTCGCCCATTCCTCCATCCACACATTGTGTCTTCGTTCCTAGGAACGACCTCATTGCCATGGACGATGTGCCCGCACCCACCTGAGCCTGACCGTTTGAGCTTCGACTAGCTGCACCCTAAACCAAACACTTGAGCTCTGACCGGCCTCACGGGATGGCTACTAGGGTCACTTAGACTGGTGGAGGTGACAACGCTGTAGGCACAATAGGCCATTGTCGACCGTCCCTCCCATAGGATAAGTGTTTGTAGGTGGAGGCCCACCAATAAAAGGAGTGCCCAAACGAGCAGGGATATAGCAACCTAACCTAGTGATAGGAATGGGTCTTCATAGATGATCGCTAGGTCTAGAGGAATCAACTGCTCAACCTTGATGTAGGGAGCGACTGAAGCAATATGCGACTACTCAACACCTAATGGTGGAGTGACTGACATTGATAAGGGTCCCTACATAAGAAAATAGATAGGGGACATGACCATGTGGGGGTGCAGCATCATGACCCACTGTTGGCAAAATTCGCTACTGTTACTGGGGGGCATTGCCATTTCCTTTCTTGGCCCAGCCGCTTTGGCCACTGTCACTACCTTAATGACCACCCTAGTCACCATCGTTGCCAGCTTGGCCACCTCTAGGGTTATGGGTGCCCTTACCAAGAGCGCCTAAGCCATAGTTGACCAAGCGACATGCAACATTCATGAATATGAGCTGTCATGGAGTGCGATCTTTGTGGAGATTGTGCCCTCATTGTCAAGATGGAGTTCCATCAGGACCAACTTATCATGAGTGGTGGGAAAGTCAGGTAATGGTGTGGAGTTGGCGATGCTAACAATGGTGCTATAGAAGCGTGGGTTGTGGCCACACAGTAGGTTGAGGATGGATGAGTTGTGAGTCAAGGAAGGTGTCACCATCACGAAGCACGATGGTGGTGGCCTTCATCTTCTAGTAGTAGTCATCGATGGAGAGGCCCACCTAATTCATGGAGTGGAATTCATTACTTAGAAAGACAGAGCATGAGGCCTAGTCACCTAGAAGAGCCCTTGATGGTGACATAAAGCGCATGAGTGGTCTAGTCTGGCTCCAAGGCAAGGCTAAGGACATCATCTATGAGGGAGCCAAGGAGCTAGCTTTGGACATAGGATTTAGTGGTCATCCATTGGGGGTCCAATAGGCGTGTTGTTGCAGTACCATCGATGTGTGACCATAGCGTGAGCTGCCACATGAGGAGAGCAACAATAAGGACCAACGATTAATGTTCAGATGATTCAACTCAAGGGTCACCTAGACTTGCTATTTTGTGGTGATCATGGCATAAAGAGCAACAAAGACACGTGACACATCATTTCATCCTGACAAGAGTAGGGTTCTCATGCCACTAGATCTCATGCTACTAGTTACAAAGGAGTCTATCGACATGGTAAGGAGCAACAGCGAGGCAGGGTAGGGGGTGGTTCCTGCGTTGCAGGAAACCATCACCACAGGATAGGAGGCTAGGGAGTGGTGTCATGTGACAGAGAGAAGCGGCGTCAATGCAGCCCTAGAAGGAGGGCAACGCGGCTTGGGTTTGATATAGGGCAGGGGTTGCAAAAGATGAAGGAGAGATTGATGCTGCAGATGAGGCGATGATGGTCAATATGGCCCGAGGCAGGGGCAACACTGCTAGGGGTTCCATGGGTGGGCGAGGGGGACCTAGGCTGACCTAGTCTCAGACTCATCATACCATATAAAAAGTTGGGGATAATGGATTGAGGGAATGACAAACACAAATTGTGGGAGGGTGCCTCTCATAAATATAGCCATATGCAAGAGTTGTATAAGTGGTGGTACAACAATGTGTTGGCTATACATAATTCCTAATACACCCCATTCTCTTCGCTCGAGATGCTCAATGCAATACATCCACTCCTTATAGGCAATCCTTCTTGCTCACAAACCCCATGGAGTTAGATGTCCCCAAGGGTGGGCCAATAGAAGCCTTGGCTCAAAATAAAAATCCTAAACTCGTGATATAATGAAAGCCTGAAGGGTTGTGTACAACATGTGTAGTGTAAGGCTTCAATTTCTACCCATCTAACCATCTTCAATGTTCTCGTATGACTGTGATGGATGACAACGTATCTTCGAATGCTTATGACTTGGTATGAAGCTTGGTAATTGCTGACATGCAGCAACAATGGTGGTGCTCCATGCCTCTACCGGAACAAGGTGTTGGTTGGGACCAGCGGACATGCGGCTTTATGTTGATACCTTCAATGGTTATGCCTTGGTGCCATTCTCCTCAAGGGAGGTATTACCGTGAGGTCCCCAATCCCCAAGGGGTTTTGGTTGAAAAACCTAGGTTCGCTAATCAGTGTGGTACCTGTGGATGTCATTTTCCTCCTTGGAGGCATTGTGGTGGAGAACCCCCTACCCCACCTCACGTCTTGTTTGTTGTAACTTTCAGGGTGGCATTTTGGTTGCCGCTGCACCAGTTTGGCAGGTGTGCTGCCATGGTGGAGGCTGTCTTGCTATTACATCTTTTGTGAGGGTGTTTCATTTTTGTTTTTGTACCTTTCTTCTTATCTATTAATATGTGCCCAATAAAAAACAAGCATAAGAGTGAACCTGAATAATTAATCTTGGTGCTAAACATGGATTCTTTGGAAATTTGTCAAAACAAACACATTACATACCCATGATTTCCTTTAATAACTTACACCCAACTGAGAACAATCACATTACCAAAATGGAACACTTAAAGTCTCTGCAATATGTTGACAGGACCATGTTCAAGCTGATGGATGGATGAGTGCATCATAACTGGCAGTGGCTATTTGGCACTTGCATAATCTAAAATATTGAATTCTAAAATCTTATGAACATGAGATCAAAATCAAACATATATAAGAGATACGCAGTTTTCTTGGCTACAAGGTTGCCTTTTAAATGTGTGCTTCGGATTGCCTAAAAAGAGAAAAACAGAGCAACCTCTCTGCTCCTTTCATTGTTTGCTTCCCTTTTTTATCCAATTTTTAAGCCCATGATTTCATTATAATTATTAGACATTTGTAGTCCTGTAAACATTGTATTTGGACATATTGTACTCCAAGCAACTTTGGGCTATATATATGAAAGGTCACCCCCTAGGAGGGTGTGTGGTGTTTCCCTCTCTCTACATGGTATCAGCCAATTAGATCCTAACCTTCCACTCTCACTCCTCTTTCCAGATCATGCAGCCGCCCACCCACCGCGTGCGTGACTCCTCTTTCCCGATCGCACAGCTGCCCCCACCGCGCACGTGATTTCCGCGCCCATCCACCCTCCCCGGCGGCTTCCTCCCTCCCTAGTGGTTCCTTCCTGATGGTAGGCCACTGCCAATGGAACCATGCCAGCCACCGGCAACGGCGCCAGTCTTGCCACACCGATCGTGGCTCATCCCTATGCACAGTCTCCGTCAAATCCCACGTCCCCTTCATGTTGGAGCTGAACTCCAACTACTCAAAGTGGGCGCTCTTCTACAAGTCACTGTGAGGGAAATTCGGGCTTCGCTCGCACATCGATGGCTCCGCACACCTCCTGAACCCGATGACCCCCAATGGAACACCGCAGAATGTTGCGTTCGTGGCTGGATTCTCGGCTCCATCGACGACTCCATCCTTGATCTCACCATGGACGAGCCCGACCCGACCGCCTAAGACCTCTGGGTGGCCATTGAGGGGATCTACCGTGCCAACAAGGAGCAACGCACCATCTTCGTTCACAACGAGTTTCACTCCATGGTACAAGGTGAATCCACCATCTCGGCGTACTACCAGCGCCTGAAGACCAAGGCCGCCGTCCTCTGCGACGTCAGCCATCCCATGCAGGACACGCAGCTCATCCTCTCCCTCCTACGTGGCCTCAAACCTCACTTCTCTAACACCGCCGATGACATTGCCAACTTACTGTTCTTTCCATGTTCGCCAGAGCCCACGACATGATGGCTCTCAAGGAGCTCCGCTTGGCCAACATAAGAAGATTGTCGTCAACACCACCCTCCTCGCCGCGGCTAGCTCTGGCTGCACCAGTTCGAGCAGGTGCCGCTCCATCACCGCTGGGGCTACCTCTGGCGGCACTAAAAACCCCAATGGTGGCAAAGGCGGTAGCAACAATAGCGGTAACGGTAGCAGCAATAAGGGCGGCGGTAGCGGCAAAGGCAAGGGCAAGGGCAAGGGCATGTGGGGCTAGGGCGGCAGCGCTGCATAGCCACGTGGTGGTGCTACTGGTGCTCCCTAGTAGGCCAGCTAGTACCAGCCCATGGGCCCCTAGTTCTGCTACAACCCGTGGGCACCCCAAGGCACCCCCGCCCCAGTAGGGCTGGCATCCTGATGTCCTTGGCGTGCCACCTCTGGCTCACACGACCTTTTCGCCCGTGCAGCCTCCCATGACCTTCACGCTGCTCTAGGTCTCCCAGCCGGCTCCTATGTGGAACCAAGCTGGCCTCATCCCTGCAGTCAACCAGCTCAACCTCTAGAATCAGAATCCCTGGGTGTTGGACTCTAGTGCTTCTTCTCACATGAGCTCCTCGGATGGTATGCTCCTTTCCCGCCATCCTTCCTCTCACTCCTTCATTAGCGTTGGCAATGGTCAAACTCTTCCTATTTCATGTCATGGCGAGTCTATCATTCAAACCCCCATGTCAAATTTCCCTCTTAACAATGTTTTAGCTGTTCCATCTCTAGTCCACAACATGCTCTCAGTTCATTAGTTCACTAGGGACAACTACTGTTCTATCGAATTTGACGCTCTTGGTTTTTCTGTCAAAGATATCCTGACTCGTTGCATGATGCTTCGCTGCAATAGTGCTGGTGACCTTTACACCATCCCTGCTGCACCTTCTGCTCCACACGCCAGCCTCGCCATCTCCACCGACCTTTGGCATCATTGTCTTGGTCATCCCAGCTCCGCCACCATTGACATTCTTCGTCATAGTGCGTCCATCAGTTGTAATAAAATAGAGCATAATTTTTGTCATTCGTGTCAGCTTGGCAAACATGTGCGGCTTCCCTTTTCAAACTCTAGTTCAGTTAGCTTATGCCTTTTGAACTTGTTCATTGTGACATGTGGACATCCCCTGTTGCTAGTATCTTGGGTTATCAATATATATTACCTCATTTTGCTCGATGATTTTACACACTTTTGTTGTACTTTTCCCCTCGTTCGCAAATCTGAGGTAGCAGCCCACATCACCAACTTTTGCAGCTATGTCTCCACACAATTCATCCTCGCCATCAAAGCCATCCAGGCTGATAATGGCACCGAGTTCATAAATTATACCCTCCAGACTTTATTTGCCTCCCATGGTATTCATTTACGCGTGTCATGTCCCTATACTTTTCCACAAAATGGCAAGACCTAACACATTCTTCGCACTCTGAACAACATTAGCCGCACTATGCTCATTCATGCACACATGCCTGCACCTAACTAGGCTGAGGCGCTCTCCACAGCAACGTACCTGCTGAACCGGCGCCCGTGCTCCACCATTCGCAATACCATCCCATATGCTCTACTCTACAACAAGACACCCGATTACTCCCATCTTCCTATCTTTGGGTGTCTCTGCTACTCCAACTTGACCACCACGGCTCACCACAAGCTTGCACCTCGTTCAACAGATTGTGTCTTTCTCGGTTATC
Organism: Saccharum hybrid cultivar R570; assembly: GCA_038087645.1. Classification (NCBI taxonomy): domain Eukaryota; kingdom Viridiplantae; phylum Streptophyta; class Magnoliopsida; order Poales; family Poaceae; genus Saccharum; species Saccharum hybrid cultivar. Next base: position 7,082,749 of record JAQSUU010000347.1, on the reverse strand, counting down.
CCTCCTCGCACAAGGGGTAACGTTGTCTTGATCTGTCGACCCGGTGCATCATCTTGTCGCACCACGTTGTTTTTTATGAGACTTGCTTTTCCTTCGGGATTCACACTTTCAGGTCCTCGCCCAGCAACCTGAATTTCTTGCTTGCAGGTACTATGCTGATGCGTCTCCCTATGGCCGCTCCGTCGCATGCCGATGTTGAGCAACTGTGACCTACTCAGGTGGTCCTTGAGGAGGTGCCAGACAACCCCACGATTCTTCTTTCACGGGCCTGTGGTGGTTGATGCCCCTGCTCCACCGGTGGCCACACCACCTCCACCAGCAGCCGCACCTCCTCCACCAGCGGCTGCCCCTGCTCCACTAGTCTGAGACTTCCACCTGACGTATAGTCGGCGTGCTCGGGCCTCTGCAACAGTGCCAGCAGGCGAGCAGCCTGCTCCGGCACCAGTCGTGCCAGCCCCTGCACCAGCACCTGCACCGCCGGCACTTGCGCCGCCGGCCTCTCGGATGGTTACCCGGTCATAGATCGGAACTCTTCGTCTAGTCCAGCTACGGCTTCTCTGCCACCCACTCCGTTATCTCACCGGTACCGGTGAATTATCGGAGTGCATTGGCCGACCCTCAGTGGCGGGCTGCCATGGCTGACGAGTACAAGGCGCTCATTGATAAGGGGACATGGCTCCTCTTTCCTCGTCCTCCCAGCGCCAACGTTTGATGGGCAAGTGGATTTTCAAACATAAATTTGACTCAGATGGTTCCCTTGCCCACCACAAGGCGCGTTGGGTGGTTCACAGATTGTCTCAGCGCCACGGCATCGACTATGATGTAATGTTCAGCCCCGTCGTCAAGCCTGCCATGATATGAGTCTTCCTCAGCATTGTTGCTTCATGCTCCTGGCTGATCCACCAGCTTGATATGAAGAATGATTTTCTTCACGATCATCTGGTGGAGACCGTGTACTGCCAGAAGCCTCTAGGCTTCAATGACCCTGCTTGCCCTGATGATGTTTGTCTTCTGCAACGATCTCTATATGGCCTGAAACAGGCACCTTAGCCTTGGTACCAGCATTTCGCCGCCTATCTCCAGCTGCTTGGCTTCGTCACGTCCATCTCCGACACATCGCTCTTTGTGCTCAAAGAGGGGGACGCTACCGCCCACCTACTCTTGTACGTCGCTGACATCATCCTTACGACGTCCTCGACTAACCTTCTACAGCGCATCATGGTGTGTCCTCACTTCGAGTTCGCCATGACGGACCTCGGCGATCTGCACCACTTCCTCGACATCTCCATCACGCGCTCGCCAGAGGGTCTATTCCTCTGCCGGTGCCAGTATGTTGTGGATCTTCTATAGCGGGCGTGCATGGCCGAGTGTCACCCTACGGCCACACCGGTTGATGCTCGTGCCAATCTCTCCGCCATCGACGGAGCACCAGTCGTCGATCCTTCACAATACCAAAGTATTGCCAATGCTCCACAGTACCTGATGCTCACCTATCCCGAGCTCACCTACACAGTCCAGCAGGTGTGCCTCTTCATGCACGATCCCCGCGTGCCTCATCTAGCGCCGATCAAGCGCATCCTGCGCTACATGGAGGGTACCTTGTCCACTAGTCTCCACCTCAGCTCTAGGCCGGTTGACTCCCTCACCGCATACTCTGATGCAGACTGGGTAGGCTGTCCAGACTCCAGGCGCTCTACGTCAGGCTACTGCATCTTCCTCAGCAACAACCTAGTCTCTTGGTCTTCCAAGCGCTAGACGGCAGTTCCTCTTCTAGTGCTGAGGCGGAGTACCGCGCGGTTGCTCATGCCGTGGCTGAGTGTTGTTGGCTTTGTCCCCTTCTCCTAGAGCTCCACACCTCCATTGCTTATGCGACTATCATGTATTGTGATAATGTTAGCGCTGTCTATATGACCGCTAATCCTGTCCACCATCATCACACGAAGCACATCGAGATCAACATTCACTTCGTCCACGAGAAAGTTTCCTTGGGACAGGTTCAGGTGCTCCATGTCCCTTCGACTCATCAATTCGCAGACATCATGACCAAAGGCTTACTTGTATAGTTGTTCACTAACTTTAGGTCCAGTCTTTGCGTCCGAGATCCTCCCGCTGCGACTACGGGCGGGCATTAGACATGTATAGTCCTGTATACGTTGTATTTGGACATATTGTACTCCAAGCCACATTGGGCTATATATATAAAAGGTCACCCCCTCTAACAGGGTGTGTGGTGTTTCCCTATCTCTCTACAATAATGTTTTTAGAAAAATTGGTTTATGCAGCACTTGAGCAAAACATCTACAGACACGAATTGAAACATATAACAGCTTAACTTCAATCCATTTCAGATGCAGTAATGAAAACAAAACCAGTGCCTTGAGTAATCATCTTCTGAAAGTACTGCCTAGGTAAACCATGCTAATCATATTCAAGGTATAATAATTAAATCAATCATACAGATTCCTTTTCATAAAAAAGAGAAGACAATGACACATCATTTTGAAATTTTAAGCAGGCCAGTTACCATGATTTGGGCATTAAGTCTCAGACAAGCATATAAGTAAACCAGAATCATGGATCTTCTTGGTCTGTAATTATGAACTCATGGAAATTTGTGAAGATGAAACATACCAAAAAAACATAATAGGATACTGTTTCTTAACCAAGAACTGATACAGAACATCTCAAGCATCAACTCCGCAAGTTCCCCACAGTAGCTTGATCAAATTTTTTTCATTGATCAATCAGTCCTCATTGGCACTTGCAATCTAGCGGTAACAAGATCTGAAAAAAGAAAACATAATAAAAATGACATAGCAAAAAGATCTCACATGGATATGAAATGTTGCTAGTTGCAGGACTGAGATTCAGAACATGTGAATTAGATTGGCCACAAAGGTCTTAACACAATATATAGATCGGCAAGTGGCTACACATATGGAAAGTTTTTGTCCTAGTAAGCCACTTAACAAGTTAGTAGCAACAACCTACATTTGAGATTGCATTTTAAAAATTCTACAGGTTCATTTTTCTTCATCGAAGTTACAATTATCCACATTATCACACCACTCACTAGAACAATATATCTAAGGCTGAATTTTGCAACAGTCTGAATAATGTTGGCAATTCACAAGTTACAACTGAGAATAATATCTCTGATGCTACAATTTTGCAACTGTCTGAATAAATATTGAGTTGTATAAATATGCAGAAATAAAACTTTACCAGGAGTGTAGAAGCTCATGAAAGGGAAGATGGGGCTGCCACTTGTTCTCTTGCCTGTCTTTGTGATCTGGCCAGACTTGAGTTCAACAGTGAAGATGTCATCATTTGCACTGATGAAAATTGAGCCAGTACCTTCCGCAAAGCCAGCCAAATCAAACGTAGTCAAGGGGTCACCAATCGAGATTGGGATCATCACATCAAGCTCGATTACCCTGCACCTTACCCATTCCCCAATGCCGCCATCGGGGTCAGTCGCTCGCCACGACCACAGGTGTAAGCTGTAAAACTCCACAGTGGCGGCTCCGAGCTCACCATCCTGCGCCGTGGCGAAGATCATGTTTGGTTCATGCTGTGGCGGCGCGTTGATCACCGATAGGACACCACCGACCATGCTGTACTTGAGGATTTTTTCACCATTCTCAAGGATGAAGTAGATTGCATCTCTAACGAGCAGACTGGGCAGGACAACGTCGATAAAGGAATCGACATTAATGGAGGTGGATGCGCTCCACACCCCAGTCTCTGATGAGTAGAGACTAGCCCATCCCACAGGACCTCCATCTGCGTCTCCCTCGTCATCGTCGTCCTCCTCCTCGGCATCATATATGCCTGCAATAACCACGAGGAAAGGCCCCCCGCTGCATCCGAGGTGGTCGCAGCCGTCCGAAGCGCAGAGCACAGCAGCGCAGAACTTAGCGTACTGGTGCACGGGCAGGGAGATGCGCTTATGATTGCCAGTGATAGGATCCCAGACAGTGAGCGTCTGTGATGGCTGATCCTCCGCTTGGAAGAGCACGCGACCGTGGCGGCAATCGAGTGTACAGCACGAGGTGGTGGGGCCGCTGGCAATGGTGATTGCGGGCTGGGGAACCGGGGACGCCTGTATTGTGGGGACGTACTGGGGAACGGAGGTGCCCTTGCAGTATTGGTCCTGGAAGAAGCCGAGCACGGGCGGCGTCTGGTGGAAGGCGTGGTACTGGCGGAGGAACGCGCCGTCAGAGAGGAGGCGGCGCCAAGGCTTGCAGACAAGGGAGGTGCGGACGAGGAACGCCGGGTCTTCGGGCGGGAGGCGGAGGAGGATCTCGCCGATGAGGTCATCGATGAGCTCCGGCGGCGGAGGCGGCGCCATCTCGTTCGGTCTTTGGAATCTGGATCTGGATCGGGGAGGTTCAGGATGGTGGATGGCGTGACGGGTTGGGGGTCTTGGGGATTCTTCTCTGGCAGTGGCTCTGCCTCCGCTCTGCTCCACACGGGGAAAATTCTGCCCGCTGGGGCCTGGAGTGAGCGGGTGTCTGGATGCTGGGCAGCTGGCGGATGTCATGATCGTAAATCAAATGGCAGCGGATTTTGCATCCATTTAATTGTCCAGCAATTAGAAATATTCTAAGATACTTTTAATTTTTTAATTAAGATGATGAATGCTATTTTATTTGAGTTTGTCTACTAACTACCTACCAACTAGTAGACAAACTAAAAGTTAGACTACTTTTGAAAACTTTCTCATTCGGAAATATGCCTTGGACTGATGGACGGAGGAAGTATCAAATTGTTAGCCAAAATTAGAATAGTTTTGATAGTTGAGGTGCCAAAATTAGACGGTTTTGTTGCTGGGGATTAAAATTGGACAACGACAAAAGTAGATGGACCAAAAATGGAATTAATCCTTTTTTTTTGCAACAACTCGTAATTTTAGTTCTTCTACTAAACCCATGTACTTCATGAGAGATGTAGTAACTAACATTATATTACATTCTAATTACCAGCCTGGATGCACATTATACTTCCATCCATGATGAGACCGTAGGGAAAAAACAACTATGCATGACTAATAATATCGAATTAGCATGAGAGATGGTGATAGCTGACAAACGTTACCCTCTTCAATCGACTCTGTTTATAGCTTGCTTTTGAATTCAGTGGTGCGGTGGCAAGACAGACAGCACACAAGTTCTCAACTTGTTAAAAAATTTGCAAATAAGCTTAATAAAGGCTCGAGCTGTACTAAAAAATGAACATCAAGGGAAAGGAATAAACAAGCTCCTTAGCTACTACTCTCCGAGAACAAATAAGGCAGTGTTCGAGAAAAAAAAAGAGAACAAATAAGGCAATACCATCGAAGGTGTCGGGGAGCCCAGTGCTGGCCTTGAATAAAGGAAACCTCTCCAGCAAATGTGTGTGTGGAGTGCTGTTACGCTGAGTTACGCGTGTCCATGATTGAGCCATGTAGCTTGTCAGATCCAGGCACAATCCATAACCTCAGCAAGTTGTGAGACAGCTGTTTCCATCGTTCTCTGTCTTCCTGAAGGGTTGTTTCCCTTTTGTTCTGAGCACGTCTAGTGGCTTCACTTCTTACCTTACCAGGTGTTTGCATTTCTATGGTTGCATTTTCCACACAAAAATGAGCAGTGCCATGTCTAGATTTCAAGGACATTTGATACATCTTGGATTCAGAATTCTGGTGGAGGTACTCCATGGCCCTCGGCAACAACTTATCACCCAAGTCTTGTAGTTAATAACCTCCTCTGGAAATAAACTCGACAGCAGCCTTGACAATGATGCCATTGTGTTGCTGGTGCTAGAGGAAGAGGTAGAATGATGCCTGTGCTCACTGCAACAGAGTGGATTCGGACGGTGCCACTGTGTCATAGTGTTCTGTACAATGACCCAAACTCACTTTCACTGTAAGGCGAATCCCAGAAAAAATCCTGGGTAGGCAGCTGAATGAGCCCTCTCCTGATACCTTCTGCTGCAAAGTTGAAGTGAGGTGCAACTGCCTGCACACACTTCATTATGACACCAAATATGTCAGTGCTTTCAGAGAGCCGCAGCATGCATGATACATAGAAACCCTTTTCAAGCTCACAGATGTAGTGTAGTTCTTTTTTGTAACAACAATCTATTAAGCCAAAATTACGAATGGTATCAACCCATGTGGACCAGTTAAACATTATTGATCCTTGTCCAGACCTTCGACACCCGTCATTATCAACAATTAATCCCTCGCCTGCAGTTTGATTTAATTTTAATATCCCTAGCCTGACCTAGTCCGATTAGCACGTTCCATAAGTTTACTATGGAGACTAGTATATTTTCTTTATCAACAATAAATTGCCAGCAAAGGAAGTGGCACTTTCAAGGTGTAATCTTTGATGTGGTGAAGATGGAGACTTTTTGACTTCTGAGTTCCTTGTGAAATGCTACTTTGATGAAAGGAGTCCATGTCACTTCTTACTTTGCTATATAATCTGACGACCACCCTCGTAATAATAATTTCTAACAGAAATAAGGCCCTATTTGGATATAAATTTACTTAGTTTTGGAAAAATACAGTTTCTCAAAGTAATTTGGTTTTGAAAAACAATGAGGTTCTTGGATTCAACAAATCTTAGCTTAATTTTTTGAAACTACGGTATTAGAAAAATAATGTGTTTTTGAAATTTTAAAAACTCCATCCTAGCCTGGGGTGTTTTGTAAGCTGCGGTTTTTCACACCTATAGTTTCTAAAGCAACATTATCGTGATATCACTTCCTATATTTGTGGAAAAACAATCACCGTATATGTAGGCTACCATATACAGAGACATATATTTTTCTGAAAAAACAATCTCCATATGCGTAGGCTACCATATATAGATACATATACCAGTTCCTATATATAGTGCCCACCATTCAATCCCTCGTCTGCATTTTGATGCATCAGATATAGTGTAGTCCATTTTCCTAACAACAATCTGTTTAGCCGAAATACACAGCATCAAGCAACTAGTACTGGGTAAGCATTAATACCCTTGTGGAGACAAATTTTTCCACACCCCTCACTATTATCAATTAATCCCTGGCCGGCAGTTTGATTTAACATCCCTAGTCTGACCTTTTCTTCAAGCCATTGTTTTTCACACCTCTGGTTTCTAAAGCTGCACATTCCGGCCAGAGGTGTAACAACAATCTATTAAGCCAAAATTATGCATAACATCAAGCAATGAAGGCCGGGTAAACATTGCTTACCCTGGACCTTCCACACTCCTCACTGTCATCGATTAATCCCTGGCCTGCAGTTTGATTTAATTCTAACATCCCTAGGGTGACCTAGTCCGACTAGCTCATGCCATAAGTTTACAGAGATTTGTATATTTGCTTTATCAAAAAACAAATTGCCAGCAAAGGAAGTGGCACTTTCAAGGTGTCAATCAATCTTGTGGTGAAGCTGGAGAGTTTTCTGACTTATGAGTTCCTCATGAAATGCTACATTGATGAAAGGTCTTGATGTCACTTTCCTCTCTAATCAGAAAGTTATAGGACCATGCTCCTAATAATTTCTCACACAACTTAGGCCCTGTTTGGATACAATTTTTTTAGTTTTGATAAAATACTACAGTTTTCAAAATAATTTAGTTTTGGAAAACAATGATGCAATGGATGCAACAAATCTTAGCTTCATTTTTTGAAACTATGGTATTACAAAACTAACATGTTTTTGGAATTTTAAAAACTCCATGCTGGGGTTTTTTCTAAGCCGCGGTCTTTCACACCTCCAGTTTCTAAAACAACACTACCATGATATCAGTTCCTATATTTTGTGGAAAAACAATTACTGGATACGTAGCCAGCCATATACAGATACATATACTAGTTCCTATATATAGTGCCCAACATTCAATCCCTCAACTGCAGTTTGATGCATCAGATGTAGTGTAGTCCTTTTTGCTAACAACAATCTCTTTATCCAAATTACACAGCATCAAGCAACTAGGACTGGGTAGGCATTATACCCTTGTGGAACATTTTTTCCACACCCCTCACTATCATCAATTAATCCCTGTCCTGCAGTTTGATTTAACATTCCTAGTCTGACCTTTTCTCCAAGCCATGGTTTTTAACACCTCTGGTTTCTAAGGCTACACTTTCTGGTGATCAGTGTCTTCTGAAACTATGACATCCAAAGGGGGCCTCTTTAAGTTTTGACCACTTAATTCATGCTCGCCAATCATGTTGGAATACAAATTTATTCAAATAATCCTTCTCGAGTTCTACCCCTGTGAAGACCATTTCTTTCCACACACCTTGCTATCGGACCCATAAATGTCGATGTTGTACTGCCTATCATTGGGGGGAGTGGTGCCTTCATATTAATGACCTGTCTACCTCTTTTTGCTACAAAATTATCAGGAATTTCTATAAGAATGACTCCTCTATGTTTGTGAACTGTGTGCCTCTTTTTGTTTCTCCCACGGCTTGGCCACTCTATTATCTTCTAAAGTTCTCACCATATTTTACTCCACAGTTCAAATATAACATCCAGAATATCTCTCTTTGTACCCAAGAAAGCTGTCCACAGTTTTCATACAATTTGGTAGAGGTAGATTCTTGCATCCGCACTTGCCTAATCTTTGCTTCATATCCATGTTCACATATCTAATCTCTTATGCACACTTGCTATATATATTTTTTCTTACCAGGGAAGGAGTGCTACAGAACCTTGAATCCCAATGGCGGAGATGGTCAGTTCTGTGGTTATCCAGGAGTCATTGAGCCAAATACTATCTGGCCTGGCTAAAAAATATGAGGACAAAGAGGAAACAAATGGAATCAGAAACATAGAGAGGCTAGAGATGGCACACATCAGGCTGGAAGCTGCTCTTGAGACGTCTAATAAATGGCAGACCACTGATACATCCATGTTGCGCTGGCAAAAGAAGCTGAAGCGTGCTGCACAAGAGTGTGATGAGAAACTGCACAAATGTAAGCAGAGAATCCTCGAAGAAGAACATATGGAACAGGAGGTAAGGAATTCCTCCATTCCTAAACGGATTGGACATGCTACCAAGTCATTTGTTTTCTCCATCTTTAACCGCAACAACGATGAGTCAGTTGTTAAACGATTTGAGTGGTATGCAGATGGTGCTAGTGAATTCCTGAGATTCATAGAGCTTGGCGGCACACCACTTTGTCACGTCATGCCCTTTGGCTCCCTTATCAAGAATCTTTTTGCAGGCAAGGAAATTCACCATAAAATTGTTCGAGGAAGCCAACAGCCTTTGTGTCAACTATGGTTGATCCCCTTTAGTACTGCAGAGCAAGGAACAGAGGTTGTTCTAATATTTATCAAGAAAGATGGTACAACAGAGGGTAGTATCTTCTTTAGTATGATAGTACAGCTTTCAGAGAGTACAGACATAGTTGGGATTGCAGTTAGGAGTTTGCAGTTGTTTGCCCCTCATGTCAAGTTTATAGTTGAAAATATTACCAACGAACTTACTCAACTACCTACTCAAGACTTCTCATGGGTGCCATTTTCTTATTCATACCATAGAGAACATTTTTACAATCTTCAGAACTTAGCATCTCAATGGTTTCGCCCGAACCCGTTATGTTGCAAGCAGCAACAACACCATGAGGTTCCACATTTCAGCAACCTAAACATGGCAGGATTATCAGATGTTCCACTAGAACCAGTAATTGAATTTAATTTGCAGTGGCAGGTCTCACATTCAGTTTACAGCAAGGGAAAGACCTCACTGTCTGAAGGCACGATGTCTCTGCAAAATTCTCCATATCTGAAAGTTGGAATTGCTTTTGCGCCCCATGGCTCTTCTCAAGACATGCTACCAGTGAATAAAAGTTCTGAAACAAGGGAGATAGTTGGCAGTCAGCAACATGTCTTGCATACGGACATCTCCTTGGAGCAACTGGAAGAGATTATGGTAGCAAAGGCCGTAGATTGCTTCTGCCACAATGGTGAAGCATCCGTATACAAACTGATTTGGAGGTCTAAACATGGGGCTGCACGAATTCATGTTGAGAAGCCAAGCATAAACACACGGAGAACAAGCATGAGAGCACAGAGAACTTTGGGGAGGCCTACAAAGAGGAAGCTGCTTCGAGGACAGGGTCAGAAGATTGGGAACTTTCTAGGTGTACTCACTCACTGCGTCGACTTATGGCGTGCCCATGTGCCCATCCAGCTGCAAAATTTTCTCATGGACTGGATGCAGAAAGAAAAGGAAACTCAGTTACCAGAAAGGAAAGTAAAACCTGTGAGAAACATATAAGCATAGATATCCTCGAGGTAGAGTCTTAGTGTTAAATGCTCCAAATGCAAAAGCAAGAGGAGCGAAGTTAAGAATAACATAAAGAATCTTAATTTTACATTCCAATAGTCTTTATTGTTTGTCTTTGTGAGGAAGTAATGAAGTACGTATGTTCTACATCAGGAACTTATGCAACTGTGTGTTAGTTTAGTTGTCTCACTGTCTCGTATATTGATATTGTTTCTATGTCATCAGCTGAGATATGCTGGGAATTACTCAATTACATTGGAATCATGATGAGAAGTGGATTTAGTGGAAGGAGAAAATATATAGTTAACTCTGTGCACTGCTATTAGACATGTATAGTCTAGTCCTGTATACGTTGTATTTGGACATGTTGTAAAATCATCGAGCAAAACGAGGTAATATTGATAGCCCGAGATACTGGCAACAAGGGATGTCCACACGTCACAATGGACAAGTTCAAACGGCATAGAGCTAAATGAACAAGAATTTGAAAAGGGAAGCCGCACATGTTTGCCAAGCTGACACGAATGACATGGAGAATGCTCTACTTTATTACAACTGATAGATGCACTATGACGAAGGATGTCGATGGCAGCGGAGCTAGGATGACCAAGATGGTGATGCCAGAGGTCGGTGGAGATGGCGAGGCTAGTGTGCGGAGCGGAAGGTGCAGCGGGGATGGTGTAATGATCGCCAACACTATTGCAGCGAAGTATCACACGCCGGGTCGGGATACCCTTGATAGAAAAACCAAGAGCGTCAAATTCGATAGAGCAATTGTTGTCCCTAGTGAACTGATGAATTGAAAGAAGGTTGTGCACTAGAGTGGGAACAACTAAAACATTATTAAGATGAAAATTTGACACAGGGGTTTGAAGGGTAGACTCGCCAAGACATGTGATGGGAAGGGTTTGACCATTGCCAATGGTAATGAAGGGATGAGAGGAAGGTTGGCAAGAAAAGAGTATACCATCCGAGGAGCTCATATGAGATGAGGCACCGGAGTCCAACACCTAGGGAGGTTGCTCCTGGATATTCATCTGGTTGAGCGCGGTGGTGAGACCAGCCTGGTTCCACATAGGAGCCGGCTGGGAGACCTGGAGCTGCATGAAGGTCGTAGGAGGCTAGACCGGCGCGAAGGCCGCGTGAGCCTAAGGAGGTGCGCCGAGGACCCCAGGACGCCAGCCCTGCTGGACCGGAGGAAGGCCTTGGGGAACCCAGGGGTTGTAGCAGAACCATGGACCCATGGGGCCGCCCTGCTGGGGAGTACCAGCAGCGCGGCTGTGCAGGGCCGCCATTCTAGCCCCGCTTGCCCTTGCCCATGCCCTTGCTGCCACTGCCACTGTTGTGCCCGTCACTGTTCCCGCCGCTGGTGCCACTGCCGTAAACACCGGAGTGACTGTTGTGGCCGCCAGAGGAGGCGCCAGCAGTGGTGGAGGGGCACCCGCCCGGGTTGGTGCAGCCAGAGCTGACCACGACGAGGAAGACGGTGTTGGCGACAATCTTCTTGTCATTGGCCAAGCGGAGCTCCTTAAGAACCAGCATGTTGAGGGCTCCAGCAAATGCGGGAAGAACAACAGAGTTGGTGATGTCGTCGACGGTGTTGGAGAAGCGAGGGTTGAGGCCTCGTAGCAAGGCAGGGATGAGCTACGAGTCCTGCATAGGATGACCGATGTCACGAAGAGCGGCGGCCTTGGTCATCAGGCGCTGGCAGTATGCTGAGATGGTGGAGTCACCTTGCGCCATGGAGTGGAACTCGTTGAGGAGGAAGATGGCACGGTTCCTTGTTGGCGTGGAAGATCCCCTCGATGGCCACCCAAAGATCACGGGCGGTAGGATCAGCCTCGTCCATGGCAAGATCGAGGACAGAGTCATCGATGGAGCCGAGGATCCAGCTGCGAATGCAACACTCCATGGCGTCCCACTAGGGTTCATTGGGTTGAGGAGGGGTGGAGCCGTCGATGTGCGAGCGAAGGCCGAACTTGCTGCACAGCGATTTGAAGAAGAATGCCCACTTCGAGTAATTGGAGGTCAGCTCCAACGTGAAGGGGACATGGGATTTCAAGACCGGTGCCTTGGGCAGCCATGGTGCCGTTGCCAGTGGCCGGGAGGGTGCTGCTTCCAGTGGCTGGCAGGGAACCAATGCTGGTGGCGGGCGCGGTGCTACCCATCGCTTTTCCAACACCGCCGATGACATCGCCAGCTCTTCCGTTCTTCCAACATTCGCTAGAGCCCACAACATGCTGGTTCTTAAGGAGATCTGCTTGGCCAACAATGAGAAGACCGTCACCAACACCGAGGAGCCTGAGGTAGGCGACGAACCGCTGGTACCTGGCCCGAGGAGCCTATTTCAGGCCATAGAGAGCACTGCAGAAGACAAACATCATCAAGACGAGCTGGGTCAACGAAGCCGGGAGCTTGCTAGTAGTACACGGTCTCTGCCAGATGACCATGTAGGACAGCATTCTTCACATCAAGCTGGTGGATCGGCCAGGATCACGAAGCAGCAAGGCTAAGGACGACGTGGATCATGGCCGGCTTGATGACGGGGCTGAACGTCTCATCGTAGTCGACGCCGTGGCATTGGGAGAAGCCGCGAACCACCCAACGTGCCTTGTGGTGGGCAAGGGAACGTCTCTTTGTGCTCAAAGAGGGGGCCGCTACAGCCTACCTACTCCTGTACGTCGACGACATCATCCTTACAGTATTCTGGCCTGACCTCCTGCAATGCATCATGTCGTGTCTGCATTCCGAGTTCGCCATGACGGACCTGGGTGACCTGTAGCACTTTCTCGGCATCGCCATCATGCGCTCGCCAGAGGGTCTCTTCCTCTCCCAGTGCCAGTATGCTGTGGATCTTCTACAGCGAGCAGGCATGGTCGAGTGTCACTCTACCTCCACACCAGTTGACACTTGTGCCAAGCTCTCCGCCACCGACGGAGCTTCGGCTGCCGATCCGTCATAGTACCAGAGTCTTGCCGGTGCCCTACAATACCTGACGCTCACCCGTCCAGAGATCGCCTACGTGGTACAGCAGGTGTGTCTCTTCATGCACGATCCCCGCGAGCCTCATCTCACGTTGATCAAGCGCATCTTGCACTATGTGAAGGGTACACTGTCCACCGGTCTCCACCTTAGCTCCAGGCTTGTTGACTCCCTCACCGCATACTCCGACGCAGACTGGGCAGGCTGTTCGGACTCTAGGTGCTCCACGTCCGGCTACTACGTCTTCCTCGGCGACAACCTGATCTCTTGGTCATCCAAGCGCCAGACGACGATGTCCCGCTCTAGTGCTGAGGCTGAGTACTGCACGGTTGTCCATGCCATGGCCGAGTGCTGTTGGCTTCGTCAGCTTCTCTAGGAGCTCCACGCGCCCATTGCCTCTGCGACCGTCGTATACTGTGACAATGTTAGCACCGTCTATATGACCGCTAATCATGTCAACCATCGTCGCACAAAGCACATCGAGATCGACATTCACTTTGTCCGTGACCAGGTTGCATTGGGACAGGTTCGGGTCCTCTATCTCCCGTCGACTCATCAGTTCGCGGACATCATGACCAAGGGCTTACCTGTACAGTTGTTCACTTACTTTAGGTCTAGTCTTTGCATCCGAGATCCTCCCGCTGCAACTACGGGTAGGTATTAGACATGTATAGTCTAGTCATGTATATGTTGTATTTGGACATGTTGTACCCCTTCCCATTGGGCTATATATATGAAAGGTCACCCCATCTAAGATGGTGTGAGGTGTTTCCCTATCTCTCTACATTTATCTCTCTACAACTGCATCTGTCTTTCTTTATTGCTATGTCTATCTTTCCTTTCCTTTTGTTTTTGTTGTCTAGTTTCCTTTTTCTTTGTTGGTTGTGCATGCTGCAATTGTTATGTTGTGAGGCTCCCTTCCCCTTCTACCATAATAATGTATACTGCACTACATAACCAATTTTAGGAGACCAAAACTACCATCTCTATAGTTCACTAGAGACTTCACACCCAACAACTGCCTTTGTATCTATTTATAGAGGCGGATGGGTAAACAAGAATGCCCCAAAAATTGGCTCATTATCTGAGGTGGACTTCCTTACCCCACCGTCGCTTTAAATATGAGAAAATCCACAACCAGCCCATCCCAGTTGCATTAAACCTAGGCTAGGGTTCCACCAAGGGCACTCCTACTCTGTTCTCTCTTCCATTTCTATTTGTCTTCATCAAAGCCAGTGGTGACCCACCTCCAACCCTCTCCTTCCTCACTCATTTCCCTCCTTCACCTTGCACGCTCCCTTCCCTTCTGTCTTAGCATCAAGCCATGTGGACTAGGTAAACATTATTTATCCTTGTAGAGACCTTCCACACCCCTCACTATCAACAATTCATCGTTGGCCTGTAGCTTGATTTCATTTTAATATGCCTAGCCTGACCTAGTCCGATTAGCACATGCCATAAGTTTACTAAAGATACTACTACATTTGCTTTATCAACAATAAATTGACAGCAAAGGAAGTGGCACTTTCAAGGTTTAATCTTTCAAGTTGTGAAGATGGAGACTTTTCTGACTTCTGAGTTCCTTGTGAAATGCTACTTTGATGAAAGGAGTCCATGTCACTTTGCGCTATAATCTGACAGTTATAGGACCACCCTCCTAATAAATAATTTCTAACAAAACCTAGGCCTTATTTGGATATAAATTTATTTAGGCTTTGTTTAGTTCTAGGGTGTAAAGTTTTGAGATGTCACATCAGGTGTCACATGGGGTGTTGCATGGGGTGTTTGGATATGTAACACCCTAAATTTTTGAATATTTTTAAATAGGGAATTTGATTTACTTACGCAATTTTGTGAGCATTTTAACCTAGTGAAATGATATTTTGTTTAAAATAAAATCAAATATAAGGTTAAATGAGTGTTTGTGCATACATGCCGTTGCATATTTTTAATTGTTTTGATTGGGTTTATTTCCAGAAGAAAATTATTTCAAAAAAATCATTTGAAAAAAATGTATTTGAAGTATTAGAAAAAGAAAAGGAAAAGGAAATGATTTCTCAGTTCGGGACGAAACCACCTCTTCTTCTATCTCTTTTCGGCCCAGCCGCATCCCCTTCCCTCCTGGCCGTGGGCCGCGAAGGTGGGCCGGCCCAGCCAGCAGCTGCCCGTCGCGCCTCCCTCCCTTTCCTCTGACTGATTTCCCGGGCCCGCTTGTCAGCGGTATCATCTCCTACCTCCCGCTCGTGTTCGAGCCGGACTCCGGCAATGGAGGCCGAGGCCGTCCCGACTCCCCTCCGCCTTGTCCTGCACGTCAGCTAGCCCTCTTAAATAGCAGCCCCGCCTGCACCGCCCCTCCACAACCCTAACCGCGAGCCTCGAGACGAGCAAGCCGTCGCATCCTAGCAGCCGCCGCTCAAGCTTGGAAGCAAAACGAAGAACTCGTTGATTCGGCCACCTCCGTAAGCTACCGAGGGTTCGGGTTGCTGTTTGAAAGTTGCCGAGCCCATCTTCTTTTTCTTTTTCGATTTGTTTCACTAATTTGGCTCGGTCACCGTGAGTAGGGCTCTGCCGCTCGCCATTGGAAGCCGCCCGCCTTCCTCGGTCGGTTTCGGTCGCCGGAGAGCATCTAGGTGAGTTCGCGGCTCCCTCCTACTCCTTCCTGTGCAATCGGTGCATTGAATAGCATGTCCTGCTGTCGGATTGCTCAATTCCAGTGAGCAATTGCTCGCCGCCGGCAATAACACCACCGTCGGGCTACAGTACCGGCCGGAGATCCCCTCCCTCTCTCCCTCCAGTCAATCCCGACCGCCCGTTTCTAATCCGATGGTTTATAACATGAGATACCCCTTCGGTTGGGTATTTTGCTTAAGAGCCCCTAGATTTCTTCGTTTTTAAACCCGCAGTCCATGGCGTAAGAGGAAAATACGTTTTGTTATTTTGAAAACGTAAACTTCGTCGGTTTAGATGAAAATACGCTTTCAGGTATTTACAGAATTGCCACTAGATCTATTTAGGTCATAAAATCTCCGTTTTAACTCCGATTTGGTCCGTTCAAGTTGCGTTAGGTTCATAATTTCATACTCTACCTATTAGTACTGCTGTATAGTAGATTTTCCACTTTTAAATTTTGAGGTTAGCTTTAATCTATTACTTTAATAAAGTAAATCTTGTTTAAATCATAACTTTTCCGTTTTAGCTCCGATTTACGTGAACTTCGCGTCTGTGTGATCCTAGAGCGATGTAGATTTATTTTAAAAACTTTTCATCTTATTTTTCTACTGTTGGTGTACTGTTCTAATTGTAGCTTTGTTTGCTTTGCATGATTGCTCTTGGATGATTGTTGTTGATGTGCTAAATGAGAATAGACGGTGATCAGTTCGTTGGTGATCAAGAGAACTATTACGAGTCGGATCAACAGGATCAGCTAGATCAAGGCAAGTATAGCACGGGATTATCCTTGTTACCTATTCACTTTAATTCACTTAATTCATGATGCATGTGTCTCCTTGTTAAGGATGCCTTAGTATTGATCTTGTTCCTTGAATCCTATGGTCATAGCAATGGGTAGTTGCTAGTGCTCACATAAACAATGATCTTGTAACTTGACTAATGATATATGCAATAACTCTAAAAGATGATTTTTAGCAACAGGGAACAAGAGGGCTAGAGTTTTCTCTAGATTCCTCTCCGTAAGGACTTATCTATAAGCGAACATCCGGGACTTACAGTACAGCTGTGAGGGCTACATGGCTCTGGCTTTAGTCATATAAGAGGACCTTTTCTAGCTTGTTAGTGGTTACCTTTATGGCGCAAAAGGGGTTGTGTTCCGGGTTGGGTGTAGTGCGGCTCCTGTCCCTATGAGTATAGGCTGCGTGTTATTGTGCCATACGGAAGGGGGGCTCTACATTTGCAGGCCACAGAAACCTAGCGGCCCTAACTTGTTAGACGAACCTTGGAAAAACTTCATAGTGAAACTTGATTGTCCAATGGGGAGTCATGACCTCGGGCTTTTGGGGATCACGACTCACAGTGAAAGTGTACAACCTCTGCAGAGTGTAAAACTGGTATATCAGCCGTGCTCACGGACACGAGCGACCTTGGACCCTTACGGAATAGAGATCACTATTAATTTACTTGTTTTTGCTATTCATTATTCTCTTTACATGATCATGTGTTTATTATGGGAATATTACCTATTTGTTGCTACTCAATTGCTTAAAATATGATCAACTAAAAGCTACATGCAGTTGAACCAGTGTCTATCCTACTTGAGCTTCATGAACCCCATGTTACACTTGTTGAGTACTTTTGTGCTCACCCTTGCATTCCCCCACCACAGGATGGAATCCCGAAAGTGCAAATAGTGATTACTACTACTACTTTCCTGAAGATTACTAGACTTGTGGTCAACCAGTTGACGTGCCTATGCTATGGAGCTAGCTACCACAATATGTTTACTATGTTTCCGCTTAATTACGTAAAGACTCTGTGATACTATTTGTTATGTAATAAACACTTGTGATGATACTATTTATATTTGTCATCTTATGTGTGATTGATCTCTGGGCGCACATAAGATTATGTATTCCATTTGTTCCTTAAAAATGGATGTGACAGATTGGTATCAGAGCTATGTTGACTGTAGGACGCAAGCCTAGTTAGCAATGGTCGTTTTAGTTCCCTTTTCTTCACTTGTTTCATGCTTATCACTTTACTCTTGATAATTGCTAAATTATTATGCTTCTTTCGCCTCATTCTATTGTGAAAATATTGCCTCTAATTTCAACTTACCCTTGGCCTAAAATCTGTAGATGCCTCGTGCCTGCAAGACTGCCCGTATCACCACTGGAGGCTACCATCCACCCCGTTCCCTGTACGAACCAGAAGAGCTTCAGGAGGAACCAGAAGGGCTTCAGGAGGAACCAGAAGAGCTTCAAGAGGAACTGGAAGACACTACACCAACCCCGCCATCAACACCAGATCAAGCGCCATAACCAGTTTTGCCTCAAGAGGAAATTGAACCTAAAGAGGAGATTATCTATTTGAGTGATGATGAAGATATTGAGCTTGCTCATAATGGAGGACAGCCCCCTTCGCCTCCACAAGGTGGTTCCGCTGAAATTGGTGTGCCGTCCCTTCCTATGGGCTGGATTATGAGGATCCATCACAAGTCAAGCCATGACACTCCGTCACACCACCGACTGGGTGACATGCTTAATGCCTACTTCACGGATTGGGATCCTGCAATTGAGTATGTCTGCTGGGAGCATAAGCACCCTTTGGAAGCTACTTATTGGAAGTGCAGTGTGCGTATCTTCGTTAAGAACAATGAGATGGGCACCTTTTTGCTGGACCGGTGTTTTTCCCATAGTGGTCGTCGTGCCACTATAGAAGATGGCATAGAAGATGCAGCCTTTGAAGCATGCTTGGGACTTCGTCACCTTCGCTATGAGGTTATGCAAGATGATCAATATCGCTATTTTCCCCGTGGAGACCCAGAGTATGGATGGGTAATGATGAACCCTGGGAATTTGGATTTAGTTCCTCGGGTCATGGTGGATTTTGGTCATGACATGATGGTGAAAAATCGTCGGTTGGTAGCCCTAGTTAAAGCTTTGGGAAAAGACGTCAAGAGGTATCAAGAAGTGATAGATGGCTTAAGGATTGACCAAGGCATGGAAGCGATCTATGATTATCATGAACACCAAGCCCGTCCTTAGGAGTTGGAATACCATTTATGTAATAATACGATAGTACGAGTAGTGTCAAGTTAAGTTGAGTTTGTGGTGTCGTGTGAACTTTGTGTGGTTAGTTGAGTTATTATTGTGCTTATGTGTGAGTTGGTTTTTCCATGTAATGAGTGCTGGAGCTTTGTGGGCTTGTCTACAAAAGTTCCTAATTATATAATACTAAGTTTTAGTGTGATAAATAAATAATTTAGTTGGGTTAATTTTTCTCTCTGTTCTGTCCTTTCTGGAGCGGTCTGTCTTTCCTTTTATGCTTAAAATTAGCTGTTCAGCGAAAAATTCTGAAATTTTTATGAGAGAATCTAGACCCACGTACCTTTCCAATGCCTCTGGAATCACCTTTTTATCTATTCGGGATCATGAGTTATAATTGTTACAAGATGAAGTTACTGTGCAGTCTGGAAGTCAGAAGCAGTTTCTGTTGTGCCCTGTTTTTGGGTAACTTCGTGACAGAATCTGGGAGTATGAGTTAAATAAAAGTTGTAGATAATTTCATAAGCTTTCCAACCATATAAAGTACACCTCAACTGGATATCTGTAACTCGAGATAGGTCTATTTTACCGAACAGCTGAAATTGGGATGTGTCCAGAAAATTATCAGATTCTAATCTCTATCTCTAGACTTGTCTATTATGTGGTAATCTCTAAGATTTGATACTGTATTGGATAACAGATGTCTGGAAGAGAACGAGGTCGTGGCCGTGGTCGTGGAGTTGGTCCACCACCTACTATCCATGAGCTTTTGGCCATACAGACACAGTTAATGGAAGCTCTGGTGAACAATCAGCAAAATCAGCCAGTTGGAGGAGCACCTGCGCGGGATAAGCGTGGAGAATTTTTGAAGCGTCATCCCCCGGTGTTTACACATGCCTCGGAACCATTGGAAGCTGATGATTGGCTTCGTGCAGTAGAGAAGCAGCTCAACATTGCTCAGTGTAATGATCAACAGAAGGTGTTGTTTGCTTCGGGACAACTTCAAGGAGCAGCTCAAGACTGGTGGGATTCATATCAGTATGGCCGTCCTGCCAATGCCCCCGCCATTACTTGGCAGGAGTTTACAGAGAGTTTTAGGTCCTACCATATACCAGAGGGGGTGATAGCACTGAAGGCAGAAGAATTCCGCAATTTGACACAGGGATCTATGCCTGTGGCAGAGTATAGAGACAAGTTTGCTCAGTTGTCACGTTATGCGCCAAATGAGGTGGCTAATGATGCTGATAAGCAGCGACTCTTCTTGAAGGGCCTACATGATGGTCTTCAACTGCAGCTAATGTCCAATGCTTACCCAAATTATCAAACACTAGTGAATCGCGCTATTGTGGTGGATAACAAGCGCAAGGAGATGGATGCTAAAAGAAAGAGACTTCAGGGACAGATATCTAGAAACAACACTCGTCAACATACTGGTTATCAACAACGTTTCCAGCAGAGGTATCCGCCCAACCAATGGAATCGTGGTCAACTTCCTCCACGTAATCAGTTTCTGCAACGTCCTCCTTATCAGTCGCAGAATGGCAATCAACGCTCTCAACAGCAGAATGGGAACCAGAATCAATGACAAAGTACCCCTAACAACACCCCAATGAAGACTAGTGCTCCTAATACTCCAACTAAGTGCTTCCGTTGTGGGAAGGAAGGTCACTTGTCTTATAACTGTCCTGAGAAGGCCAATCAGCAAACTCCTCAGAAGCAGAACAGTAATCAGAAGCCACCATACTACGGGAAGGTGACTCACGTGTCGGAGGAGACTGCAATGTCGGAACCTGAAGTTATGCTCGGTACGTTCGATGTCCACTCCATCCCTGCCACTGTTCTTTTTTATTCTGGAGCTTCGCATTCATTCATATCTCAAATATTTGTTAAGACAAATAGCATCCCTTTATGTGCCATGAAAAACCCTATACTAGTCAATTCGCCTGGGGGTAGTATGCAAGCTTCCTATCGATGCCTCCCTATTAGTTTAATTTTAAGGGGATAGAGTTCAAAGTGAGTCCTATAGTGTTGAGAACAGCTGGGATTGATCTTATTCTGGGACTAGATTGGATGAAGCAAAATCAGGCAGTGATTCAGTGTAAGGAAAAGGCAGTAGCCCTGACAACACCGAAGGGAGATCGAATTAGTGTGGAGATTGTTGTGCAGAAGCCGCAGACAGCTACAGTAAATCGACTTGATGATAACGTTAATCAAGAGGATCCGGTTGTGGATGAATTTCTGGATGTGTTCCTCGACGACTTGCCAGGTATGCCACCCGACCGCGACATTGAGTTTATTATTGAATTATTGCCTGGAACTGCACCTATAGCTAAGCGTCCATATGGAATGGGGGTTAATGAATTAGAGGAACTTAAGAAACAAATAAAAGAGTTGCAAGAGAAAGGTTTTATTCGTCCTAGCTCATCACCATGGGGAGCTACTGTGATCTTTGTTGATAAGAAGGATGGTTCTCAACGGATGTGTGTTGATTATCGGTCACTCAACGAGGTAACTATCAAGAATAAATATCCGCTGCCAAGGATTGATGACTTGTTTGATCAGTTGAGAGGTGCTTGTGTGTTTTCTAAGATTGATCTTCGCTCTGGCTATCATCAGTTGAAGATTCGTGCTGCGGATATACCAAAGACAGCATTCACCACCCGATATGGTTTGTATGAGTATACAGTAATGTCCTTTGGCTTGACTAATGCTCCTGCATACTTTATGTACTTGATGAATAAGGTATTTATGGAGTATCTTGATAAGTTTGTAGTAGTGTTCATCGATGATATCCTGGTATACTCTAAGACTAAGGAAGAACATGTGGAACATTTGAGGTTGGTCCTGCAGAAGCTCAGAGAGCATAAGCTCTATGCTAAGCGTAGCAAATGCGAGTTTTGGTTAAAGGAAGTTGCTTTTCTGGGTCATGTGGTCTCTAATGGTGGAATATCAGTGGATCCTAGCAAGGTAAAAGATGTGTTGAATTGGAAACCACCAACCGATGTGGGAGAAATTCGTAGTTTCTTAGGATTGGCTGGATATTATAGAAGATTTATTGAAGGGTTTTCTAAGCTTGCCAAGCCAATGACAGTGCTGTTGGAGAAGAATGCCAAATTTGTGTGGTCTGATAAGTGTCAGGTTAATTTTGAGGAGTTGAAGAAAAGATTGACAACAGCCCCGGTGTTAGTTTTGCCAGATTTGAATAAGAGCTTCTCTATTTATTGTGATGCATCCCGTTTGGGTCTTGGTTGTGTGCTTATGCAGGAAGGCAAAGTAGTAGCATATGCATCTCGACAGTTGAGGAAGCATGAGTTAAATTATCCTACT
Source organism: Saccharum hybrid cultivar R570 (assembly GCA_038087645.1). Classification (NCBI taxonomy): domain Eukaryota; kingdom Viridiplantae; phylum Streptophyta; class Magnoliopsida; order Poales; family Poaceae; genus Saccharum; species Saccharum hybrid cultivar. The sequence continues at coordinate 7,060,437 of JAQSUU010000347.1, read as the reverse complement.
CATGACTTGGAGTTAGCAGCAGTGGTGCATGCTTTGAAAATATGGAGGCATTATTTGATTGGACATAAAAGTGATATTTACACTGATCATAAGAGTTTGAAGTACATTTTCACGCAATCAGATCTGAACTTGAGACAACGTCGCTGGTTAGAGTTGATTAAGGATTATGATTTGGAGGTACACTATCATCCGGGTAAGGCTAATGTGGTTGCAGATGCCCTTAGCAGAAAGAGCTATGCTAATGAGGTGCAAGTAATGCCTATGTCAAATGAGTTATGTGCTGAGTTTGAGCATCTAAACTTGGGTATTGCTATTAATGCAGTGGAATTAGTAATAGAGCCTATGTTAGAGCAACAAATACGCAAGGGTCAGATGACGGATGACAAAATAAAGGAGATAGTGAAGAATATACCGAAAGGTAAAGCACCTGGATTCCGGTTGGATGATAAAGGAACCCTATGGTTTGGGAAACGATTATGTGTGCCTGAGGACAAAGCTATAAGAGAAGCAATCCTACGAGAAGCTCATGAGTCCACTTACTCTATTCATCCCGGAAGTACTAAGATGTATATGGATTTGCGAGAGAGGTATTGGTGGCATGGTTTGAAAAGAGATGTTGCAGAGTATGTTGCACTATGTGACACGTGTCAAAGAGTTAAAGCTGAACATCAAAGACCTGCAGGATTGTTGCAACCGATGCAGATACCTGAGTGGAAGTGGGAAGAAGTTGGTATGGACTTCATAGTAGGGTTGCCACACACTCAGAGGGGTTTTGATTCAATATGGGTTATAGTGGATCGTTTGACTAAAGTTGCTCATTTTATACCGGTTAGAACTACGTATTCCAGTGCAAAGTTGGCTGAACTGTATTTGGAAAGAATAGTAAGTTTGCACGGAGTTCCAAAGAAGATAGTGTCTGATCGAGGTACCCAGTTTACGTCATATTATTGGCAGAAAGTACAAGAGTCATTAGGAACTAAGCTGAATTTTAGTACAGCGTATCATCCTCAGACGGATGGACAAACAGAAAGGATTAACCAAATATTGGAAGACATGTTGAGAGCTTGTGCTTTGCAGTATGGTACAAGTTGGGACAAGAGTTTGCCGTATGCAGAGTTTTCCTACAATAACAGTTATCAGAAAAGTCTACAGATGGCACCCTTTGAAGCTTTGTATGGTAGGAAGTGTAGAACTCCATTGTTTTGGAATCAGATGGGAGAAAGTCAAGTATTTGGTCCCGATGTGCTTAGGAATGCTGAGAAACAAGTAAGAATAATTCGAAATAATTTGAAAGCAGCTCAGTCCCGACAGAAAAGTTATGCCGATACTCGACGGAGAGAGTTGACTTTTGAAGTGGGAGATTATGTTTACCTAAAGGTGTCACCTATGCGAGGTGTGAAAAGGTTTAATCGGAAAGGAAAGTTAGCACCGAGGTATGTCGGTCCTTTTAAGATCTTAGAGAGACGTGGCGAAGTGGCATATCAGTTGGAATTGCCTGAGAGTTTAGCAGGTGTGCATGATGTGTTCCATGTGTCTCAGTTAAAGAAATGTCTGCGTGTACCGGAAGAACAAATACCGTTGGAAGAACTCACTGTTAAGGAAAATCTTACTTATGAGGAGTATCCCGTGAAAATTTTGGAGACAGCGGAAAGAGTTACCAGGAGCCGAGTTATAAAGATGTGTAAAGTTCAGTGGAGCCGATATTCGGAAGCAGAAGCTACATGGGAAAGAGAGGAAGATTTGAGAAAAGCGTACCCACAGTTGTTTGAGTAAGCATTGTCCGAATCTCGGGACGAGATTTATTTTAAGGGGGTAGAATTGTAACACCCTAAATTTTTGAATATTTTTAAATAGGGAATTTGATTTACTTACGCAATTTTGTGAGCATTTTAACCTAGTGAAATGATATTTTGTTTAAAATAAAATCAAATATAAGGTTAAATGAGAGTTTGTGCATACATGCCGTTGCATATTTTTAATTGTTTTGATTGGGTTTATTTCCAGAAGAAAATTATTTCAAAAAAATCATTTGAAAAAAAATGTATTTGAAGTATTAGAAAAAGAAAAGGAAAAGGAAATGATTTCTCAGTTCGGGCCGAAACCAACTCTTCTTCTCTCTCTTTTCGGCCCAGCCGCATCCCCTTCCCTCCTGGCCGTGGCCCGCGAAGGTGGGCCGGCCCAGCTAGCAGCTGCCCGTCGTGCCTCCCTCCCTTTCCTCTGACTGATTTCCCGGGCCCGCTTGTCAGCGGTATCATCTCCTACCTCCCGCTCGTGTTCGAGCCGGAATCCGCAATGGAGGCCGAGGCCGTCCCGACTCCCCTCCGCCTTGTCCCGCACGTCAGCTAGCCCTCTTAAACAGCAGCCCCCCCTGCACTGCCCCTCCACAACCCTAACCGCGAGCCTCGAGACGAGCAAGCCGCCGCATCCTAGCAGCCGCCGCTCAAGCTTGGAAGCAAAACGAAGAACTTGTTGATTCGGCCACCTCCGTAAGCTACCGAGGGTTCGGGTTGCTGTTTGAAAGTTGCCGAGCCCATCTTCTTTTTCTTTTTCAATTTGTTTCACTAATTTGGCTCGGTCATCGTGAGTAGGGCTCCGCCGCTCGCCATTGGAAGCCGCCCGCCTTCCTCGGTCGGTTTCGGTCGCCGGAGAGCATCTAGGTGAGTTCGCGGCTCCCTCCTACTCCTTCCTGTGCAATCGGTGCATTGAATAGCGTGTCCTGCTGTCGGATTGCTCAATTCCGGTGAGCAATTGCTCGCCGCCGGCAATAACACCGCCGCCGGGCTACAGTACCGGCCGGAGATCCCCTCCCTCTCTCCCTCCAGTCAATCCCGACCGCCTGTTTCTAATCCGATGGTATATAACATGAGATACCCCTTCGGTTGGGTATTTTGCTTAAGAGCCCCTAGCTTTCTTCGTTTTTAAACCCGCAGTCCATGGCGTAAGAGGAAAATACGTTTTGTTATTTTGAAAACGTAAACTTCGTCGGTTTAGATGAAAATACGCTTTCAGGTATTTACAGAATTGCCACTAGATCTATTTAGGTCATAAAATCTCCGTTTTAACTCCGATTTGATCCGTTCAAGTTGCGTTAGGTTCATAATTTCATACTCTACCTATTAGTACTGCTGTATAGTAGATTTTCCACTTTTAAATTTTGAGGTTAGATTTAATCTATTACTTTAATAAAGTAAATCTTGTTTAAATCATAACTTTTCCGTTTTAGCTCCGATTTATGTGAACTTCGCGTCTGTGTGATCCTAGAGCGATGTAGATTTGTTTTAAAAACTTTTCATCTTATTTTTCTACTGTTGGTGTACTGTTCTAATTGTAGCTTTGTTTGCTTTGCATGATTGCTCTTGGATGATTGTTGTTGATGTGCTAAATGAGAATAGACGGTGATCAGTTCGTTGGTGATCAAGAGAACTATTACAAGTCGGATCAACAGGATCAGCTAAATCAAGGCAAGTATAGCATGGGATTATCCTTGTTACCTATTCACTTTAATTCACTTAATTCAGATGCATGTGTCTCCTTGTTAAGGATGCCTTAGTATTGATCTTGTTCCTTGAATCCTATGGTCATAGCAATGGGTAGTTGCTAGTGCTCACATAAACAATGATCTTGTAACTTGACTAATGATATATGCAATAACTCTAAAAGATGATTTTTAGCAACAGGGAACAAGAGGGCTAGAGTTTTCTCTAGATTCCTCTCCGTAAGGACTTATCTGTAAGCGAACATCCGGGACTTACAGTACAGCTGTGAGGGCTACATGGCTCTGGCTTTAGTGGTTACCTTTATGGCGCAAAAGGGCTACATCCGGGACCTTTTCTAGCTTGTTAGTGGTTACCTTTATGGCGCAAAAGGGGTTGTGTTCCTGGTTGGGTGTAGTGCGGCTCCTGTCCCTATGAGTATAGGCTGCGTGTCATTGTGCCATACGGAAGGGGGGCTCTACATTTGCAGGCCACAGAAACCTAGCGGCCCTAACTTGTTAGACGAACCTTGGAAAGACTTCATAGTGAAACTTGATTGTCCAATGGGGAGTCATGACCTCGGGCTTTTGGGGATCACGACTCACAGTGAAAGTGTACAATCTCTGCAGAGTGTAAAACTGGTATATCAGCCGTGCTCACGGACACGAGCGGCCTTGGACCCTTACGGAATAGAGATCACTATTAATTTACTTGTTTTTGCTATTCATTATTCTCTTTACATGATCATGTGTTTATTATAGGAATATTACCTATTTGTTGCTACTCAATTGCTTAAAATATGATCAACTAAAAGCTACATGCAGTTGAACCAGTGTCTATCCTACTTGAGCTTCATGAACCCCATGTTACACTTGTTGAGTACTTTTGTGCTCACCCTTGCATTCCCCCACCACAGGATGGAATCCCGAAAGTGCAAATAGTTGTTACTACTACTACTTTTCTGAAGATTACTAGACTTGTGGTCAACCAGTTGACGTGCCTGTGCTATGGAGCTAGCTACCACAATATGTTTACTATGTTTCCGCTTAATTACGTAAAGACTCTGTGATACTATTCGTTATGTAATAAACACTTGTGATGATACTATTTATATTTGTCATCTTATGTGTGATTGATCTCTGGGCGCACATAAGATTATGCATTCCATTTGTTCCTTAAAAATGGGTGTGACAGGATACTAATAAAAAAATAAATTACAGAATCCGTCAGTAAACCACAAGACGAATTTATTAAGCTTAATTAATCCGTCATTAGCGCATGTGTGTACTGTAACACTTTATTATCAAATCATAGACTAATTAGGTTTAAAAGATTCGTCTCACAAAGTACTCGCAATCTGTGTAATTATTTATTTTTTAGTCTATATTTAATACTCAATGCATGTGTCCAAACATCCGATGTGATAAGGTGTAAAGTTTTGGCATGGGAACTAAACAAGGCCTTAGTTTTGGAAAGCCGTACAGTTTTTCAAAATAATTTTGGTTTTGGAAAATAATGAGGTTCATGGATTCAACAAATCTGAGCTTAATTTTTTTGAAACTACAGTATTACAAAAATAATGTGTTTTTGAAATTTTTAAAACTCCATCCTAGCCTGGGGTTATTTCTAAGCTGCTGTTTTCAAATACCCGTGACAGAAGACCATTTCTTCTACACCCGTTGCTATCAGACCAATAAATATCGATGATCTGCATACCTATCATTGTGGGAATGGTCCCTTCACATTAATGACCTATGTACCTCTTTTTTCTCCCAAATTAGCGGGTATTTCTTCCAAAATCCCTCTATGTTTGTGAATTGTGTCACCATTTTTTTCTCCCACGTCTTGGGCCACTCTATCATCTTATGAAGTTCTCACCATATTTTACTCCACAGTCGAAATATAACATCCAGAATATCTCTGTACCCAGGAAAGCCGTCCACAGTTTTCATGCAATTTGGTTGAGGTAGATTCTTGCATCCACACTTGGCTAATCTTTGCTTCGTATCCAAGTTCACTTTTTTTGCGAAACAAGTTCATATATCCAATCTCTTATGCATACTGCTATATTTTTTTTCTTACCAGCAGGAAGAAGTGCTACAGACGCTTTAATCCCAATGGCAGAGATGGTCAATTATGCGGTTATCCAGGAGTATGAGGAGAAAGAGGAAACAAATGCAACCAGAAACTTAATTAGAGAGGCTAGAGATGGCACACATCAGTTGGAAGCTGCTGTTGAGACTTCTAATAAATGGTAGATCACCGATACATCCATGTTGCATTGGCAAAAGAACTTACTTAGCCTCTCAAGAGAGTCTCCAATCAAAGCTAGAATGAAGAACGTACTTAGCCTCTCAAGAGAGGAGGAGGAATGCATCAACTCAAGGAGGTAGACATGCTGTCTGCCAAGATGGACCTGCTGATGAAGAAACTTGAAGACCGAGCTAGTGAGAAGAAAGAAGTCATGCACATTCATGATTCTCGCATGACGTGTGAAGTGTGTGACGACACTAGTCATTCAGGGAACAATTGTCTTGAAACTCAAGAGGATGTGAACTACATCAATAACAACAACTATCATCCTTAACAGAATCAGGGATGGAATCAGCAACAGAGGCCAAACTATCAAAGTAACTACCAAGGTAACATTCAGGGTAATAATTATAATAACTTCAATCAACCACCCTTGAGAGAATTAGTTGCTGGTCAATCTAGACTTATGGGTCAGATGTCTAAGAAAATAGCTTCCAATGGTAAAATCCTAGAGAACATAAGTACTAGAATGGATACTTTTGCTTCTGCCATTAAGAATCCGCATAGCTTTAATAAAAAGATAGAATCACTAATAGCTCAGCTGGCAGCTGCTATTCCTCCATCCGACAAAGGTAAGATTCCAGGGTAGCCAGAAGATTTAGAAACTGCAAATCTTGTCGATATTCACAATGCAGCTTTCTACTACGCTTAACCATCAGAAGGAAGGTGGATAGATTATTCACTCCCCGATAAGAAAGGTGATCTAGGGAGACCTATCATTCCCATCTCCATTAGACCTCATATCTTTCAAGAAGCTGTCTGTGACTTCGGAGCAAGTGTCAACACCATGCCTATGGTAATTTATGATAAGAATCTAAGATCCTTTGTTGTACACGAATATACGGTTGCAGCATGCAGATCAGTCACTCTGCTACCCCGAAGGAATTCTAGAAGATGCCATCATTCGAGTGGGACAATCATATGTTCCTGTAGACTTTGTGGTTCTAGAAACAGGGGGAGATGAGAGGGCACCCATCATTTTGGGCCAACCCTTCCTGAGCACCGCAAAGGCCATCATCTACACGGACACTGCCATGATCTGTTTCACTATCAAGGATAAGAAGGAGAAGTTCTCGTTCAAGGACCGTATACTATATTCTCCCGCTCATCCACAGAAGGCATACCTGCCCAAAGAGACAACAACAGTGACCAAGAAGAAGAAGAACAGGAGAAGAAGGAAGAACAAGATCAGCCAGTCACCTGAAGAGACAATCAACATAATCAACACCGTTCGATCAAAGTATGACAACCTCCTCGCTCCACCATTCCATGCTAAGAAGGATGACCCTAGCATACCGACGATCAAGTGTACCATTGGTCAGAAGATCTTCCACAAGACTTTCTACGACGTTGGATCGGGTGTCAACATAATATCCAATGTAACATATGAATATTTATTTGGTAATGAACCTTTGTACCCGACATATATGCAGCTACAGATGGTGGACGAATCAATCTGATTCCCGGAGGGTATAACAAAGGACATAATGGTCAAGATATAAGATCACTATGCTCCCACCAACTTTTTGGTCCTGGACAGGGAGGAAGAAGATGATTCACCTATTATTCTGGGAAGACCGTTCCTCAACACTACCAATGTAGTCATCTACGTTGGATCTGGACAAATCCACTTCCAGTTCCTAGGAGAAAAGGTACGCTGTTATTTTAACAGTTATACTACTTATGAGTAGCCAGAGAAGACCCGCTCCTGGAGGAGGAGACGTCGATCATCCCATCGACAAGAGGATTAATTCCCTAGGAATGGATGGGGGATTATGAAGGAAAAGTTGAGAAGGGCCTATGTCAACCCCGATTGAATGAATGGGACGATGAAGAGTCTAAAGCACCCACCAAAGAAGAAGCCACTCCGCCAACATCAAGCTCACAGATTAAACAGGTATGGAAAGAGAAGATAACATCATCACCATCACAAGAGGAGCAGTCATCTGAGTCTCCGTCACGGAGACCAGATGATGCACCTAAAAATTAAGTGCTCTCTCCTACCTAGTCCTGTCCGGAGGACTTTTAAAAATTCGAACCCTTGCCGTGAGGTAACATCGGTAGTTATCCATATTTATTTTCTATCGTTGCATTAATTATTTCACTTTAGCATATTTACTTTTCTGCATTAGCACTGCATTAGAGAAAAGAAAAATAAGAAATATTTTAATATATGTCATCAATATTGCATATTAGAAAAGAAAATAAAAAGTTCTACTGCTTTCCATTACCGCATCATATAAATCCTAAGCCCCATGTGAGTAATCAATAGTGTGTAAAAGCCCGTGGGAGTATTCGTCGTGGTGGCATAAAAAAATATATATTCCACCATACATATTTCCTTTCTGCATTATAAAAATAGAAAATTCAAAAAATATATCAAATAGACCTCCTGCTAAAATTTTGCCAATAGAAAATCTATCTAAACTCACAAGGAGAACCAATTCTAGTATGGCTGACCGCTAACTCCTTATCTTAATCCAAGCCTCGAGTTTTTGGAGTTCTTGTTGGAGTGTTTTGTAGGATGGTAGAGATGGTTAAGAGCAAGTTCACTCAGTTGACCTCATCCTACTCCACCTAAAGTATAACTTCCTAAACCAACTTTTGGGTGGATAAGATGGGTGTCTGGTTGCAAACCCTGCTCTAAGAAGAATCACTCAACATTCAACAACTGATCACGACAACATCTAGCTTGGGGAGGAGCATCTCCCATGTATCTAGCTAAGTATTTCTTTCTTTTTAGTTTTACTATTTTTGAGTTTGCTATATGGTTGCTAAAGAAATAAAAAGATGCAAAACAAACCAAAACAAAATAAAAATTTATCCTAGCAAGTTATATTGATATAGTAAGGTGTGATTTAAAAACTTCAAAAGCAAAATAAAAAGTGTGTTTAGTTTTCTATTCTTTAGAGCTAAATAAATAATGGAGTCTAGGTAAGCTCTTGCAATAGAAATGATAAATAGTTGCTCTGTCGTAATTCCTTTCAAGTACCTAGTTTTCAGCCTTAAATTTTTCTGAGTTTTGGATATGACTGGTTTGATATAAGAATTTACTCTAAACTTAAAACTCGTGGGTAGCATATGCTTGATCTAAGTCTAGGTAATTGACGGATATGATATGAGATGGTCTGAGCTGCTATTTATCTTGTTCCTAGTGATACTAGAGTTCTGGAGATTTATCTTTTGGAAACATAAAATTTTTATGATGAGCCCCTGTATGACAAATCTTAAATTCCTACCAGAGCCATATAAGATGTTTAGATTAGTAAAAATTTCACTCATACATGCTGCTTGCTTTTGCATTGAGTTCAGTAAAGCTTTGTTGATACCTTATGAGAGATTTGTTATGCTCTTAAAATCAAGATCACGTACACACCATCCACATATGCACTACTCCTACACTAGGAGTAGGCGCAAAAACATGCCATTCTATCTAGTTTCACCAAAAAATATTTTACTCCTACACTGGGAGTGAACACAAAAAATATACCATATAGGATATACCCCAAATAAATGCTCCGAGATCTTGTTGCTATCTCTCAAAAGTTTTGTTGCAGAGAAGAGACATGTGGCTATGCAAAAGTTATTCATAAAAAAGAAGAAAGAAAAGAATTGAAAAAAATAGACAAGTGTCTGAAATATCTAAAACAATGGGTACTCAGATGCCCGCCTGAAAAAAAAAGAGGGAAAAAGAGATGAATAAGATAGCCCATATTTTTTTGCAAAGTTGTTTTCAAGTTTTGAAAGAGAGATATGTTTTCAAGGAGTAAAGTAGAATTAGGTTAGCAACCATATATATCTACCCCATATATCCATACACATGCACATCTTGATTTGATTGTATGACTCAATTCTTTTTGGATCCGAGGTTTGACTTTACAATATTTGTATTGCAAAGTATGCTTTTTCATGCTATCTCCATTCCTATGAGCTCCACTATAAGCCTTAGTTATAGGAAAAGAAAGGCATAACATCATCATTGCCTTGATGAGGATCCACAAATACCACATATATTGAGAGATCTGAGAGTGTCATACAATGGAAGCTCTGAATTTTATTTTGAAAACTTACAAAAAAAACTCCAGAATAATGGTTGAACAAAGACTTCAGACATAGTTCTTAACTTGATTGTTCTATCTTTTAATTGCTCAAGACCCAAGTGAAGGCTAAGAAGCTCCATGGTTGAAGGTAATATGGGTAAGTTTGAAAGTCAGATTAGTTTATTCTAAACTGGAGGAGAATTTTTGTTTGAACGCATGTGTACTTTTGAGGCATGAAAGCATTGTAGCAACTCCTGATCTAAATTTGCTGAGTCTAGCTTTGCTAAGGGACTAGCAAATGTTAAGTTTGGGGGAGCTTGTTGACGGTAGTTATCTAACATATTAAACTGTCAACATAACTTGAATAAATGCTTGAAATGGATCACCGATAGAAACGTAGGGGTTTAAACTGACAATTTCCACAACTTTTGTTGAATCTATATTTTTAGCAGGGTTATTTTAGAAAACCAAAAAGGGAGGATCAAAACGTCAAAAAGAACTAAACTTAACTGCTATGAAAACTACTCCAGAAGGTTCCAGAGGACACCCCACCACGGCGGACCCCGAGGGGCTGCCAGGTAGGGCCAGCCGGCCCCACCCCTATGCCGCCCGGTCTTTGGAAAAGGCCCCCGCCTTTCAGCTTCTAGATTGTTCCTCCATCATTTCCCTAGACTGCATCTACGTCGTTCTTTAAGTCGTTTTGATCCAAGGGCTCACGTTGGACCCTCTAGGCTATATAAGGAGACCCCAGCCCCCTTGAGACAATAAGTCATTTGGAGAAGATAGAAACCCTAATATCCTTAGAGCTCCTCTAGTTTCTAGGGCATTAGCTAGTTAGGCTAGGTCTAGAGAGAGGCAAGCAGATCTTCGCTTGGATTCCCGATCGTGTCAAGAGTTTGGTTCGGTATAATTCTTGTAACCCTTCCTCATTGTATCTCTATTATTTTTATATGGTTTGGTACAATTGTTATGAAAATATAGTATTCATCTTATTCATGTTCTTGGTTGCAATGTTTATTGTCTACTTTGATTATATGCTTAGTATAGTTAGTTTATCATTGTGTTTATGCATAACTTCGTATAGCATTCACCCCAATGTACACAGGGTGGGTGGTAGAGACCATGTAAGCGTGGTGCTTATATGCTATTTACCTGTGAATACACTCTATATTCTGGGTCATGTGGTAGATCACGGATGTGACACTCCCGTTGAGTCCTTTGCAGTCCACTCCCCGAATATAGGTCATAGAAGTAGGGCCTAGTTCCGAAGGAAGGGAAAGGTTTATGTACTCAAACTTCCCTAAGTAATGCCCCTCATGTGTGGATATAATGATGATCTTAGCCATGATTACTAGGTGTAATTGCACTAATCAATGTATGCTTTGACTTGTAGTTAAGGATGACTTAGGAATTATTCTTCTAATATTATGACTTGACCATGCTAATGCTATAGATTGGAGTGCTCTGAGTGATTTATCATTAATTAATACTTATCATATACATCTTGTCTCATGACTTACCCCTGTTATAAGTAGAGTGATTGGTTATGGTTTATTTCTCCATCAATGTTATAAGTTATCAATACATGTCCAAAGCTACACCTTCCCTGTGGTAAAATATAAATACGATACCTGGTATACTCTCAGGTGAAGTGCTACAATGGTATAATTATCTGTCCGCTTGTAGAACCCTTTTCATTCATATCTTTATAGTCACATAAAATGATAAACATCTACTTAGTATTATTCTTGTCGTAATATTAGATAGTACCAACAAACATTTCTGGCACCATCACTCGGGATGACAACCTAGTTTAGTAATGCCAGAGGTGTAAGTAATTAATAGGTGACTACTAAAACAAGTGAGGAGTTGATAAATACCAACAGTGACGGCGAGACTGAAGCGGCTACGGCGAACGGTGGAGCTGGGTGGGGGGAGCGGGCGAATGGCGCTGCGAACCGGATTTATGGCGGAGAGTGGGCGAAACGGTAGCGACGGGTAGGGCGACGGCGAGCGGGGAGCGGCTCCATTCTAAGCGGGGCGGGAATGGAAAATTTGGGGAAAAGTTTTTGCTGCGCGCACTTATATACCGGTTCATTTTACACTGCTGGTCGGAACCCTAGGACGGCGGTGTTACGTCAAACATCACCGTCAGTCCCACCGTGGACTGCGAACAAACAAATGGAAGCAAACACTCAGCCAGAACCAGCAGTGGTGTTTTCCACTCAGCCAGATTAGGGAGGGGAATGCCCGTATCAAATGCTGATACCCAATTGCCATGTTTTCAAGGCACTTTAGAAACTCTAATTTTGGTTGCCAAATCAACCTGATTGGTTGATACTTGATACCCAAAATTGCCATTACAAAATATATTAGTTGTGGCCAAAATTTGCGACTGCCTAATTGGTTTGTTGCCAAAATTTGCATTCTAATGCAGCTAGGAACCGGCAACTCAAACATTGTACTAGCTAGTACTTTAAGAGCAGCGCCATCCCACTGCTCGAAGTCATTTTCATACATCCTACTTCTACATGACTTCACAATATAAGATCAGTGCCATCCCACTGATCGAAGTCATGATTGCTAATCTAGATATAGCTCCTGTGTGAATTGGCACACGTCAAGCGGGTACATAGAACTCCTGGCGACGATGCATGGCGCCCTAATTACTTTCCAGATTCCTCCTCATCAGCAACGGATGGTAGTGGTGCCGGCGAGGGCACCAGGACTAGTGGTGTGGGTGGGGATGAACAGGAGCATGCCGGGACTGTCGTGCCGGTGAGGGTGAACTGGAGCACGCCGGGACCATCGGTGTGGGCGGGGCAAACAGGAGCGCACTGGGACCATCGGTGCCGGCAAGGTCAATGGTGCCGGAGATGTTGAAGAACCACAGAGCACACGGGAGGGCGATGGAGGGTGCTGCAAGCAGGGAGAGCGGGAGGGCGATGGAGGCGCCAGAGAATAATGTGAACGGTTGGGAGGCGAACGAGAACGGTAGCAGGAGGTCGACATGGCGACGCGATGGGGAGGGCTGTAGCACCCGGTTTTCCAAAAAAACCAAGTACTCATATATGTGCGCCCAGGATGTTCAAACACACATATATTTCACAAATTGTACAAATATCAAAGTCAAGTACTTTATTACATCGTATATCTCATTACATGATTATTACATATCTTTGCTCATTGGCAACATTATTACATAAGCGGAAGAGGACTAAATGTGAGCCCTAACTACCACACGAACGCCAACTAGTGAACGACAGCCTAGAACTCCTGGACATCTTCTGGAAAGTCCCCTCATCAGACATCTGGTACCCATCCGGGATTTTCATTGTGTATAAAGCAAGTGTAAGCGCACCATGCTTAGCAAGTATAACAAAGGGGTTTATGAAGGCTCAAAGGCTTTTGACTCAGTGTACTACGGTTAGCAATTTTAGTTGGTCAAGTTTTATTAAACCTGTATTGCTACTTTAGTGATAAACCATCCCAAGTGGAAAGTAATATTAGTCAATATTAATATCATTCCCAAACCTCCCATATAATCATAAAGGATCCAGGCCGCTCGTGTCCGTGAGCCCGGCTAATATATCAATTTGATAAAACTCTGCAGAGTGTGTACACTTTCACCATGAGTCATGATCCTCCCTTTGATGAGGTGATCAGCCTCTAGACTCACTTCCAAGGTAAGTCAGCAGGGGTCACTATGAAGCTTTTCGCCCGTCGTTCTAATAAGCAGCAGCCGCTAAGGTTTCAGTCTCCCAAGAGTCATGGAGATCTTCCTATGAGGTGGCACACCTCGACCTTGTCCAGCACACACCTTACAGGACCGAGACCATAATCACCATGGTACCCCCCCCTCTTGCCCTTTCGGTAAGCTGCTGACAAACTAGAATAGATCAGGGTACTTGGCTAAGACCAAAGCCATGTAGTCCTCGTGGCTGTACTATTCATCATGGGTTGCCGCTTTAAGATTGAGTCCTTATGGAGATGTATCCAGAGCACCAAAACCCCGTGCTCTAGCCCCCTTTACATAACTATTGCTAAAAGCATCATTTTATGGAACTGCATATATCATTAGTCATCCTATTTAATTAATGTTGGTTGTGCGAAGCAGCACCTAACTTAACATGCAACTACCCCATAGGTAACAAGGGTATATGGTACAAGATATGCTAGGTAAAGTCCTTAGGGCATTTCAAATTTAGACACATGCATGAATGAATTGTATATAATGAATAGGTGCGAGGAATTCCTTGTTACACTTGCCTTACAAGCATCCATTCCAAGCATCCAATTATATGCTCCTTAGAAACCACGAAGAAATTACACCCTAATCGTGATCACCATCAACATACAAGCATCCATTCCAAGCATCACATGCAAACAAATAACTTTCTATTAGAACAGTATACCAAACAGTGTAAATAGAGACTAAAAAGCTTATAAGTCTATTCTACGTATTACTACGAACACGTGACCGCGAGAATCACTCAAATCGGATTTAAAACGTGAAAGGTATGACAAAAACAAGTTTGCAATGGCATTCCTGTAAATAAACCAAACTCGTTTTTGATTTAAAATAAATAAAATCTGATTTTAAACGCTGGCCGGACGGCGCGTACTATTTTTCAAAAGCATAGGGGCCAAACTAAAAGAAAACTGGATTTAAAAGAAATTATTTTGAACTAACTTGGATTGCGGGTTGATTTTAGAAAAACTGAGAGACTTTTGTGCAAAACGTGCAGCGCTGGCGCTGTGGCTTGCATCAGCGCTGACGTCACTACTGATGTCATCACCACGTGGCGCGTGGTGGTTGGCGCGGTGCACCACTGTGCGGTGGACACGCTGACGTGTGCGCGGTGCACCGTGTCTACGGGTCCACGGTGGACCGGTTACACGCCCGAACCGGTACGCTCTAATCAGAGCCGTCTATCCCCGATCGAACGGCGCCCGGTGAAAGAGGCGCACAGTCCGCCAGAGAAGAAGCTCTCTGCGGTGGCGCCATGGACGCTGGTGGCCGGAGCACGGCGGCGGACGCCAGAATGGCGTTTTCGGCCATCTCAAAGAAAAATGAAAACACCTACGTGATGCTCGTGACCTCGCGAACACGATGGAGGGACTCGTGGGCCATTTTGCGCACGGAAACATCCCGCTCCGCGGCGGCGCCATGGCCACGATCCGTGTAGCTCGCCAAGGTGGTGATTCCGAGCGCCAAACTCAGAAGGAAAAGGATGGAGATGGAGCGGGGATTACCCCGGGCTCTGAGGAAGCGATAGCGACATCGGGGAGGAGTGCCACAGTGACCGGTGGTGAGCGAATGCCGACTGGAGAGAGAAAAATGACAGTGAGCATGGATTCGCGAAATTAGAGAGTAAGGCAGAGAGAAAAGGAGACCTTTGGCCGAGGCAATGCCGTGTGATGCTCCGAGCGATGAATCGAGGTTGTGAGGGTGCGGGTAAGTGCGGCAACAGCAGAGGGGAGAGGAGGGGCTCGGCATGGGGATTTATAGGTGGGCGGGCGCGGTTAAGATGGAGACATGCGCGGGAGATTCACTCGAGCGTTGAAGGGAGGAGTGAAGGTGGCATTGAAGAGGGGCGCAGCATGCAACTTTGGCTCGGCGAGGAAGAAAGGTGAGCGGCTGACGCGTGGGGCCGGGCTGTCAGTGGTAGAGAGAGAAGGGGAGGGTGAGCGGGCCGCTTCGCTCGGGCCAAGCAGGCCGCGCGAGCTGGGCCAGAGCGCAAGCGCAAGAGGGGAAAGGGAAAAGGTCGGGAATGGGCCAGCTGCGAGCGGGTCGATGCGGAGCAGGAGTGGGGCGGTGGGTAGGAGAGGCCAACGGGCCTCGGCCTGGGCCGGCTGTGCATGCAGAAAAGAGGGGAGAGAGGGAGCAGTAGGCTGGGCCAGTTTTGGCTTCGAGCCGAAAGAGAGAGGAAGGGAGAGAGGGAAAAGAAACCTTTTTCTTTTTATATTTTCACAAACTTGCTTCAAATTCAAACAAACTTTGAATTCAAAGCCCACACAAATCTAGCACTATTCTCAAACAAAACTCTTATGCACCAGCATGATTGCAACAACCAAGTTTCTAAACCTTATAATTGATTTTAATTATCCAAAAATTATTATTTGACCTAAGTTAAATGCATAGAAATTTAAATAAATACTCAAATTTAATTACTAAATTGTAAAATAAGATTTAGAGTGTTACAAGGGCGTGGGTGGTGGAGTTGCAGTTGAGAATGGGGTTTCTCAATAGGCTCGGCGTGTGCGGGTGGAGAATGGGTACTAGGCATTTTAATAATGGGAGCGGCCCTCCGCTTCAATGTGAAATGACGGGTAGCGTTAGAGCGGTGCCTCGGGAACCACGACTGGTCCGCGCGGCCTCGGTGTGGGTCCCACTAGGAACCAAACCGTGTTATTTTGGGCTAAGCCGTCCAAATCGTGTGCAACATCCAAGATCAAGTGCCATAGTGCAATTCATGACCAGATGATACGCGTCCCACTAGATACCCACACCGCATCACTATGACAAGTCAATTTGAGGGAGCACGACACGTGCGCCGGATTGTACAAAACAAACAATGTATGAAACGGTGAATACAACATATGGGAGGCATATTCCTAGATCACGCATCTTAAGAGCGAGTACAATAATAGGCTTATAGCCAAGCTTAGGCTGATGTGGAGAAGAGAAGAGAGGAGAGAGATGATAGTTTGGCTCTCATTCAAGCACCATGCTGGGCATGAATGCATATAAAGTGGTGGACCCAAATAGCAAGTGTTGTGATGGGGAATAGGAAAGAGAAATTTTTTTACAGACAAATAGGAAACAACTATTGTATAATTGGCTCTTATAACTTATAAGCTTATAGCCAAGCAATGAAGAACAAGGCTAATAATACAGCCTGCTATTATACTTGCTCTTAGCTCTATTATTGGCCTTGCTATATCTGCTCCTTTCTGCTTCTCCATTTTCAAGGTTGGCCTATTTATTAAGCCGGGTCTGCGTGCACCTCTTAGCCTCATTCCACACACTCTTCCTCCTTTAATCTTTTAGAGTAGATACACTCTTCCTCGTCCTTGCTCTCCCGGGATGCGGCCTAGTACTAGTGGTGCAAGGTGCTGAACAGAAGAGCACCTCGATAATTGCACATCTTCTTTCCAGATCTTCTGTTAACAGATGATGTGCAATCATCCGGATGCTCTTATGTTCAGCGCCCCCATACTCCATAGTGGCATTGGGAGAAGTACTTTAAGATTGGGTGCTTTATATTCCATCTTGAATCTTTCACGCAGTCAAGAAGTAGATCTGCATCCCTTGACTGTGTGAGGGTCGCAAGATGGAAGGTAGTGCACCTCACTGAGGGTGAAGTTTTTTGCGAGGTGCTGCATCGTTCTTGGCCTTCAAGATTAGGCGCTTTATGTTTCATCTCGCTCCTCTCACGATCGAGATGCAGATTTGCAACCATCGACTGTGAGAGCTGCAAGATGGAAGGTAAAGCACCTATGGTAGTGCAAGTTTGTGAGGTGCTCCTTCTCCATCTCCTCTAGTTGTAGCAAAGAAGTGTTGGGAGATGTACTTCAAGGTTGGGTGCTTTATATTCCATCTTGGATCTCTCATAGTCAAGAAGCAGATCTCCATCCCTTGACCGTGAGGGTTCCAAGATGGAAGGTAGAGCACCTCACTGAGGGTGAAGTTTTGCGAGGTGCTGCGTCGTTCTTGTCCTTCAATGGAAGAATGGAGAGATTCATGCATCGATATAGTTTTGGGCGCACACAGAGTTAAATTAAAATGATAATAAAGCATGATAATGAAGCAATCTGTCACTGCCATAAAAATGAACATAACATTAATTATATATTTTACATGTCTGCTACTGTGGTTGAGTAGATTTTCTCCATCCAACTTCCAACGCCGCTTCAATCTGAAATGACGAGGAGCGTTTGGGCAATGCCTCGGGAACCACAACCAGGTTGGCATGGCCTCGCTGTGGGCCACCTTGAGAACAGAGCCACATTGTTTTGGGATGAGTCATCCACATTGTGTGCAACATCAAAGATCAAGTGCCATAGTGCAATTCATGGTCGGATGATACACCTCCCACTAGATAACCACACCATATCATATGCCTATCCTTCTATAAAAGCGGAGGCTAAGAAGGGGAAGCAAGTATGATTCCTTTCTAAACTCGATATAGTTACCTTCCTTTTCGTTATTGTTGATGGTAGTTAGCATTCATCACAGACCATCAATATACCTTGTATAAATGACTAAAATGGATCACCAATATAGACTTAGGGGGTTGAATTGACAAAATCCATGAGTTTTGGTGAATCTATGTTTCTAGCAGGATTTAATTAGAAAACCACCAAGGAGGACCTATTCGTCAAAGGAAATCACGTAATTCCACAGGATAAATAATGTGGGAAGACTCCAGAAGACTCTAGAGGGCTCTCCACCGAAGCGGAGCCTGGGACCCTGCCATGTGTGGCTGGCCAGCCACACTGTCAGGCCAGCCGACCTATGGGACCACCCTGTCAGTCTCCCGTTGCTATGTCGGTTCTCCACCGCCTCAAGGATCACATCTATGCTGTCCTTTTAAGTCAGTTTGATCCAAGGGTCCACGATGCTTCAAGGACCCTATATATACCTGCCTGCACCCCCCTCCAGGGCAGTCCACGCATTTGATCCTGAGAGCCTGAGGGCTAGAAACCCTAATCCATATTTCCACCAGAATCAGAGCTAACAATCAAGAGAAGATAGTCCTCAATAGGATGTAGTCTTTTATTAGAGATAGAGAGATAAAGTGAGAGGGAAGAGTTTTGGAGGAGTTCCAGCTTGTCGGTGCTCTCCTATAGCTTGTATCCTGGCGGAATCAAGTTCTTCTTGAGCTTGCTTCTAGGATTTCTCTAGTAATCGACTTCTAATTCAAGTAAGCTTCTTGTTTATATTATTCTTCAGGTTTGCGACTCTCTTTGAGTACTTTAATCATTGTAGCTCCTGGGTTAAAGTAGTATTCATAATGTAAGCGTGGTGCATAGACTCGGTTACTCGTGGATGTACCCTACTTTCCTGATCGGTGGTAGCTCACGAGGGTGACTCTTATAGCCTCGTTGAATCCTTTGTAGTCCACCTCCTGTTAGTAGGCCTAGTAGGACATTGTTGCTATACGAAACATACTCTGCTTGCATTTTCTTTAGTAATATTCCCTGATTTGAACAATAGAAGACAAAGCTTACCAAAGTTATAACTAGAAGACCTCTGCGATCTCCTCTACGCTCCTATTATCTAGCCTTGATTGTTAAGTTGGGTTAAATTAGATTTGGTTCTTCTCACACAAGTTTCCTCGAGTTCAATGTAAAACTGGGTACTCCTAGTGAAGTGCTACATCGGTATAATATCTGTGCGCTTGCGAATTATTCTGTGTGCATTAGTTTATGCCAACAAGCATTTCTGGCACCATTGTCGGGGAAACGGTTGCTGAGTTAACTTCAAACCTAGCTTATCCTTATATCATTATCTTTTATCTTTTATCTTTTCATTTTACCATGGATCCAGAATCCACCCCTATCTACCAATACGCTGCACCTGAGAGCGCACGCCTAGAGCCATTAGAATCTTCAAAGCCTATCCTAACACCTGCCTATGAGTTGCGCCCATGTTTAATTAACATGGTCCAGGATCAATCTTTTTCGGGCAAAGATGATGAAAATCCCTATTCCCACCTAAATGAGTTTGAGCAAACCTGTGCATGCCTACGCATAGCAGGCATGTCAGACGAAACCTTACAATGGAAGCTCTTTCCTTTCTCTTTGATGGGAAATGCTAAACGTTGGTACATGCTCACCATATGGAGTAGACAAGGAGATTGGGAAGCCTTGTGTTCTAGTTTTTGCTTATATTTCTTTCCCATCTCTAGAGTAGTTAGCCTTCATTCAAAGGTTCTATCTTTTAAACAAGAAGAAAAAGAATCTCTAGTGCTACCATTAAGGAATGCGGTTAGGGTTTTTAATGGGTTGGGTGGGTAATTTCGCAGGCGTCCCATCTAGGACACCCATCTAGCACACCCGTGTCTCCTAAGCTTATTATTGTAGTAGTGGCCAACCCCTGTATCTTCTAATCTACAAGTTTGTCGCCGACGTTTGTGGGCATTTAAGGTGTCCTTACTGATCTAGAAAGCCCCAAGTGTGGCAACAGACGTGCTCCTTCCCGAGAAGCATTTCTAGATTCTTCTTGGCCAATCTGTTGAAACTGGCTAAACCAATCCTTCCTCTAGTTGTCCGAATGAATGATTATCGCGTGATGCAGACATGCTAGTGCTTTGGATATGGAACCAGATTTGTATCGAAATGAATATCATCGTTCGGCGTACACCAAGGATGTTGGACACTATTTATTTGACCTAAAGGACATGTGCCCTATGCATATCTAGTTTAGATACACATACGGCTGTGTGTGCATAGCAGGAGAGACGTAACATCATTTTTTTACTCTATACATATCCAGTAATACTCTAAACGTTTATGGAGTACATGCCTGTAGTGTCAAATTTAGCTTTATCCAGGGACAGTGCGCGAGGACGGCCAAGTCCAAATTATTGCACGCCCTGTACTGCAGCCGATCAACGATCCCACAAACACGGTGCGCTTGGCATCAGCTGTCGGCTATATATGTATTATGTAAAATAAAGCAAGATGCATCATCTGCGTGCATCTGGTCGCGTGTATGTAGGACAGTAGACTTGGACGAGCGAGGCGGCAATGGCATCCATGCACGCGGATGGGACAGTTCTTGTCTGGTCGTGTCGTCAGGACGTTTCCCGGAAAAAGGGAAGGCGAAGAAAGAGGGTGTGTGTGTGTGGGGGGGGGGGGGGGGGGGGGGGGGGGGGGGGGGGGAGGGTGAGGTCGTCAGCCATTACCGGGCGACGCGATGATAAAAACCGTCACGAGAGAGTCTCCTTGACTTGACTGACTGGTCGCCTCTCACTGACGACGACGAGAGAGTCTCCTTGACTTGACTTGACTTAATATAGACGAGAGAGTCTTCTCGAGCCAACACCAGTACACCACCCAGCTCTCATCCACTGCTCGCCTACACTGCATAATATTATTATTATGCTCCGCCCAAATAAGGGAGTGGGGAGACATGGAAAAATGGGACAGAATAAAAATGTGGAAAAATACACAGTTAGTCATGGTCAGCAGTCAACTAGGGCGTCAATCAAGAAAAGAACTTTACAAAGACTTAATGTTGGCCATCTACTGTTAATTGCAACTTACTCGGGGCCAAGACTTCTCCGGGTTCCTTCTTGACTGCTGACCAAGACTTGTTCTATCTGCAAGACCAGACCCTTGCTATCATACATGCCCAGCTCTTCTCACCTGCTCCCAGTCCTTGACATCACTGTATTCTCTTCAAGTCGTCATCTTGCCTCATTGCATGATTTTTTCCCTCAAGAATTCAAGATACCTCTTTATACAGTTATACACGGAGGATAATTTCCAAATGATTCAATCGGACGTAGGTTCTTACAACTGCCAAGGCAATCTTGTGATTCAATGTTCATAGATCCTTGTGAAGGGACCATAACCCCTAAGTGGGGGTGGGGGGGGGGTGGAATTAGTAGGCAACTTAAAAACTATTTCTAAAAAAATGGCCTCTACCGCAAAAGAGTTATACAACCTTGGCTCCAATCTTATCACTAGCATATCAAACTAAGATAGGAATATAAAGCATACAACCTAAGTACATAGTATAAATGCGGAAGCTAAAGAGTGGAAGAGATGCAAACTTTCATTGACGACTCCGGTATTTTTACCGAGATATCGAGAACCTCCTCGCTTCCCCCTAGTCCTCGTTGGAGCCCCTTGCAAGGGCCAAGCTCCCGGTCGGGTAACTCCGTGTGGAGAGCCCCCGGACCTTCTCCACATGCAAGTGGGTCTCCAAGAAGGTCTTCACTATCGAGCTTCTGGCCAAATTGCCGTGGACCTCATTCCCTCTAGTACACGGTGGCAGCCACACCACAAATGTGGTTGGTGCTATCCGGTGTACAACAATAGTGCGTGCAAGCACCAAGTGGTAAGAGGTATACAAACCTAGAGCAAGCGCATAAGCGGCAATCTAACTAACTTAACCACTTCACAAAGCAACAATGCTAATCACCGAGTGAAACACTAAGCACATTGGTGGCTAGAGCAACAAGAGATGAGCCTCAACTCATACAACACTTCCTTGAGCTCCACATACCTCCATTTGGCCAGCCAAGGGGGTATAGATAGCCCCCAACTCAAAATGTAGCTGTTGAAACCTGCTAAAGCTTTCTGCGCAGTCACCGGATTGGTCTGTTGAGATCACCGGACTAATCTAGTGCCTATCCCGCAGCTACACATTTCTGACCATTGGGCACTGTTCGTGGTGCATGGTCCAGTGCTGGATCACTGGATCAATCCGGTGCGCCAAAACTGCCTTCGGAACTTACCGGTGTTCAAAGCTGCCTCTGGAACCTTACTGGTGTTCACCAAATTATTCAGTAATAAGGTTCCAGAGGCAGTTTTGGCGCACCGGATTGATCGGGTGATCAGCACCGGACCATGCACCATGAACAGTGCCCAACGGTCAGCAATGTGTAGCTGCAGGATAGGCACCAAATTAGTCCAGTGACCTCACCAGACCAATCCGGAACTGCTTATGTTACAAGTTACATGACCAATGTGAATACAATACATGTACATGTCTAATAGACATAACTATATTCTTCTTAAGTTGTTATGCTACCATGCAGAAAAAATTATTGAGTCAATGTGACGTTAGTCAGACTAGCTTGGCAAAAAAATAAATTTACGAAGACTTGTTACACTTGTATATTTGCTTCCTTGTACTGGAAATTTTACCAGTGATAAGCAGCATGACTCATGTTCCTTGCCTACTGCTGCGTGGATGAAATATATATTCATGCTGTGTTTGACTTCCTTTCCCTGTCGTTGTTAGTTATCTCACACCAATATACAAGTTTTCTCCGCATAATTGCTGTTGGCCTTTTACGTATTCGATTTGAACATGTAAGGCCAGTCTTAGTGCATAGTTTCATAGTGTTGTTACCAAGACAATGAAGCTTGGATGAAACACCCACTCTCAATGCAAAGTTTCATTCCAGAGTTTCATAAACATTTAATTTCATGACTCATAGATAGTTGATAATCATGCCAAGAGAGTTCATCTAGATGAAACTCATTTTTTCTCTCTCTTCTTAAATACACTGCCATATCATCAAAAATGCCTATGTGACAACATATTTAATGCAAATGAAACTCACATGAAACTTCCACTGAGACTAGCCTAACGAAGCGGAGACTCTCGTCATTGAATTAAGTCAATTAGAATTCTTGACTGGAATTTTTGCCTTGTTGACATTGACCAAATCCATGTCCTTCTCTTTCCCACCTCAAAGTCTTGGACATCCATATCTTCTCTTTAAGTAGCCATCTTGCCTTGCAGTGTGATTTTACCCTCGAGATATCTCTATCACACAGGCAGCTGTCCACCACATCCATGCGATCCAATCAAAGGTGAGTCTTTACAGCTTTTAAGCTCAATTTTTGCTATTGATCCAAAGTTCATATATCTAATCTCTCAAGTATACTGTTGTATGTTGGAATTTCTTGAACAGGGAAGGGGATACTGCGGGTGCTTGAATCCTAATGGCAGACATGGTCAGTTCTGCGGTTGTCCAGGAGTCAGTTAGCCAAATTGTATCTGGTATGTTCCAAAAATATGAGGAAAAACAGGATTCAAAAGTAAACAGAAACCTTGAGAGGCTAGAAATGGCACATATCAGGTTGGAAGCTGCTCTTGAGACATCAAGAAAGTGGCAGATCACTGATGCATCCATGTTACGTTGGCATAGGAAGCTGAAGTATGCTGCTCAAGAGTGTGGTGACACACTGCACAAATGCAAGCACAAAATCCTCGAAAAAGAACAAATCGAACAGGAGGCGAGGAATTCCTCCCTGTCTAATCAGATTGTTCATGCTACAAAGTCATTTGCTTTTTCCATATTTCACAGCAGCAAATAGTTGGACAGATCCATTGTCCAAAGATTTGAATGGTTTGCAGATGGCGCGACTGATTTTCTGAGATTCATGGAGCTTGGTGGCACACCACGCTGTCACCTGACCTTCAACTCCCTTGTCAAGCACCTTTTTGATGGTAAGGGGCTATATTATAAAATAGTTCGTGGAAAGGAGTATCCATCTTTTCTTCTATGGTTGGTGCCCTTCTATACCGGAGAGAATGGAATAGAGGTTACTGTGATATTTATACACAAAGACAATAATGCACCAGAGGGTAACTTCTTCTTTAATATAGTACTACAGCTTTCAGAGAGTACAGACATAATTGGTATGGCAATTAAGTGCTCCCAGTTGTTTGCCGCTCATTTCGTGTGTGTAGTCGAAAATGTTAGGAACAAACTTACTCAGCTAACTACTCAAAACTTGTCAGTTGTGCCATCTGTTTATTCATACCCGGAAGGACATTGGAACAATCTAAACAACCTTGCTTCTCAATGGTTTCGACCAAACCCCTTATGTTGCAAGCAGCAAGCTCGGCACAAGGTTCAACATTTTAGCAACCTAGACATTTCAGGATTATCAGATGTTTCACTAGAACCAGTAATTGCAGTGAATTTGCAGTGTCAAGTCTCACTGTCAGTGTACAACAAACAAAAAAGCTTGCTGCCTGAAGATAATGTTTTTTTGCAAGATTGTCAACATTTGAAAGTTGGAATTATATTCGCACCCCATGGATCATCAGAAGACATGTTGTCTATGAATAAAAGTTCTTCAATAGT
This sequence comes from Saccharum hybrid cultivar R570, assembly GCA_038087645.1. NCBI lineage: Eukaryota > Viridiplantae > Streptophyta > Magnoliopsida > Poales > Poaceae > Saccharum > Saccharum hybrid cultivar. The sequence continues at coordinate 7,035,765 of JAQSUU010000347.1, read as the reverse complement.
GGAAATGGTTGGCAAGGGGCAAAATTGCTTGCATACAGACATTACCTTGGAACAACTGCAAGGTATCATGCTGCCAAAGGCAATAGATTACTTCGGCCAGAATTTTGATGCAACGGTCTGCCAAATGATTTGGAAGTCCAAGCATGGCTCCGCACTCATTCAGGTTGAGAAGGCAGTTGTGTGCACACGGAGAATGTGCATGAGAACACGGAGAACTTCTACAGGAGCCAGAAAAGGAAAGCTCTTTCAAGGACAGGATCATGAGCTTTGGAGTTTGACACATGTAATCTCTCACTTGCATGACATTTGGGGTGCACATATGCCCGTTCAGCTGCAAAGTTCGTTCAAGGACTGGATTCAGAAACAAAAGGAAAGCCAAAGCCAGTTATAAGCTCCAAAGCAACACCTGCATGCAGTTCTAAATCATGTAATATGGATCGATATGGGAAGCAGGGGCTACAAAAGATTATAATTGGAACTTTTCTTATGAACATGCGACATATTGACCATGGAGTTACTAGACGTAATAAGGAAAAACCAGTGAAAAAGTCATAATGTAGAATAAAGATACCCTTATAGCAAAGTATTGTGTGATTTTTAATTTGTATTCTTGTATGTTTATATTTCTCTGGCAGGGAGAGGGTAGGTTTGTACCGGGATGGTACAGTAATATAAGTTTAGGGAGCTAAATATGCAAGTTTGCAAGTATTAGGACCACAATAAGAACTCAGGACAAGTTTAAGGAGGTGAATATGCAATTTGCAAGTACCAGGACCAGGACTAGGGTGAGAACTCAGGACAAATTTAGAAAAAAAGGTCAAGTATGCAATTTGTAAGTACTGAGACAAGAAGTTAGGACAAGTTCAAGGAATGTCAGTCAAATTTACTCTGTTGATAATATAATGGCTTTGTACGATTAATCTACCATCATATATTTGTATGATCTTCTCAAGTTGTCACCGTCCAGAATATATATAAAAATTAGGATAATGCTTCACCACTGCCTACCATGCAATTCAATCGAGTTGTAGTTGTAGGTCCTTAAGAGCATCTCCGAGAGCCTTTCTAAATTTAACTATCTAAATCATTATTTGGAGAGCCATTTGCATAAAAATTGTTTTCTATATCTTTTCACTCTCTAACAGTTTTTCTATATCTCATGTGCAAAGTAGAGAGCCATTCTCGTCTTCTATTTTTTGCTAGCGAAAAATTCGGAATAGCGAAAAATTCGGAATAGAAGATGGCTATATTTGGATGACCATTTAGAAAATCTGTTGGAAGGTAGTTTCTCACTAAAATCTCTATTCCTAGCATTTAGGAAGTATATAGAGAGTCTCTTGGAGATGCTCTTACAGTCGGTAAGCTAAATCCTTTCAATTGATCCAAATTTCATCAGTGAAGCAGAATATATATGATTCAACACTTGTTCTGGTTATAAAGATGATGCAAATTAATATTATGATAATCTAAGGCTTACTGGAAAAGTGGGGACTCACATTTTTGGGCTAGTCATATGAATGTGAAACAAAATTTCCTATGTTTTGATCCTTCACAATCAAACATGGATTGCAAAGATTTTGGGTGGACAATTGGTCAGCAAACGCACCTTTGAGCGAACAATATCCTTGCTTATACAATATTGCTAGACACAAGCAATACACTATAGTTGAGGTCTTTAGTCCATCTCCTTTAAACATTTCTTGGAGATGTGATCTGATTTGGCCTAAATTAACATCCTATAATGAGCTTGTTCCTCGCATTGATAATATCACGCTAACACAAGAGCAAGACGACTTTCACTGGAGCTGGACCCTGGACCCGAAGGGCCAGTTCTCGGTTAAATCGGATTATTCGGCTTTGATTCACCTAGAGGTTCACAACTTAAACAAGATCATTTGGAAGATAAAGGCCCCACTGAAGATAAAAATTTTTCTTTGGTACTTTCGATGGGGAGTGATTCTAACAATAGATAACTTAGCCCAACGCAATTGGCAAAATAGTGAAACATGTTGATTTTGCCACAAAATGAGACAATTAAGGACATTTTCTTTGAATGTCCTTTTGCACGTGTGATTTCAAGTTGTATGCATGTTGCTTTAAACCTTCCTCAAGCACTTAGTATTTCTCAAACCTTTAAGGTCGCTTTGGTCACTACTACAGAAAACAACAACCGAGGTGGGCAAAAGGGCTTTTCTGAGGTGGGCAGGCCAACCGCCTCAGACCAAAGGTCACGGTTAATCACGGCCTTTTCCGAGGCGTTTTGGATGCCTGCCTCGGTTAATAAAATAAAAATACAAAAAAAATCCAGCGAGCCCGTCGATAGGGCCCGCTGAGCCCATCGACGAGGCCCGCTAAGCCCATCCAAGCATCGCCGCTCGTCGGATCCACCAGCCTCGCTGTGCCGCCACTGGCCGGATCCGGCACCCACGAGCGTGCCACCGCCAGATCTAGTCACCGTCGTGGGGCCTCCACCAGATCTGCTCCTACACGGTCCCCAACCACCGGATCTACCGCCGTGTGGCCGCCACCGTGTGCCGCTGCCGTGCGAGCCTGGGGAAGGGGCCCGCGAGCCTGGGGAAGGGAGCTGCCACCATGCGCCTCCACCAGGCCATGCCCCCGCGCCACGCCGGATGACCACTCTCTTGCCACCCCCGCGCCAGCCACCAGGAGTCGCCCCGCCCTGCGCTGCCGTGGAGGACCGGAGGGGCATGGTGGAGAGGGTGCGTGGGGAGGACCGCCGTGGAGGACCGGAGGGGCGCGTGGAGGACCGCCGCCTCCTCCCTGGACGTTGGGTGGGGGAGTGGTGGGGAGAGCCACCGTGGAGGACCGATGGGGGAGCGGCACGTGGTGGAGATGGGCGGGTGCGCGTGGCGCTAGTGCGAGGAGGGGGCGCCGCCGGGAGAGGAGAGAATGAGTCGGAGAGAGGGAGGGGTGAGTTGGAGAAAGAGCGAAGGGGGCTAGGGGTGCGGCTAAGAGGGAGTGGGAGGGAGTGGCTAGGGTTTCACGTATATATAATATGAAGCGTTATCGGGCCTCGTCTGGGCCTACTGGGCCTCGAGAATATTAACCGAGGCGGGCCATATAAGTGGCCCGCCTCCGAAAATGGGGGTATTTTTGGGGCCGGCCTCGGTTAGTAGATTTTAGGAGGCAGTTCTGTAAATCGATTTTGCGAGGCGGTAAAATGACCGCCTTGGTTAATGCCAGGCATTAACCGAGGTGATTGAAATTCTTGCCCGCCTCGGAGGGTGTTTTCCAAAGGTCGCTGTAAATCTTTTTTGTAGTAGTGGGTTATGCAGAAATGACTTGTTATTAAAAAAATGTTTATTCTACCTTGCAGGTGGTACATTTAAGTTATCCATAGGCTCCACACATAGGCTATCCTCCAGAAGTTGTCTATGTAGGCTTTGGTTGCAGCGGCATTGCTACACTTGACGCAAAGCAGTCACGGTATTTTTCTCCCGGGCAGATGGGTGGTGATCTAGTCTTAGGATTGATTATCATTAGTGTGTCGGGCTTTTCTTTTGTTTTTGTTTTTGCTCAGATTGTGTGGGCTTTTTGCAAAAGCTGGGAGTGGGATCACAATTTTTATATCTACTCGAAGTATTGATTGTGATTTAAAAAAATTCCCTTTATTGAAAAAAATATAGTGAGCAGGGATCGCAAGGCAATTTTGAACGGGGGAACTACGTATTGTCAAATGTCAACCATAGACCACACAAGCATGCACGTCACCAAAGTTATTATTCTTGCTACAATAATTCCTTATATGTGAATATTTGTGTCATCGAAAGTCCTTTGCCAAGTACCACACGGCAGTTTGAACGTGGTATACACGACGCATCATCTGCATTCTGAAACAGAGACCAAGACTTAGTTGAGTTCTTTGTTGACTGGTGCATAAGGCAGACATGTCACTTATATCAAATAAAACGAAAAAACAGCGCCGTCCAAAGTTGTATTTCTCTTTGTTCTTCAGTCCTTCTCAACATTGCACAGTCCATTTGACTTTTCCCAGAAAATGTTCAGGACTTGAAATTCATGCATGTTGGCAATTACAGAGTGACACGTGCCATCGGGAAGACTCTCAGGCATTGACTTCTGCTACATATTTTTTTGAGATAATTACTTATTTTTAAGTGTGGTAAATATCGAAATGGCTTGTATTTGAGTCGTTGTATACCCACAAAAATTCTAATTTTTGAAAAATATTTTCATTTAAATATATTTTTATGAAAAACCCATTTTTTAAGAATGTGAATGTAACATCCCAGATGTTAAAAGCAACAAAAACTTGATCATGAGCATCATCATGCATAATCATCAAACATTGTTGTATAAATGCACCTTATGTTTCAAGTAAAGCAATCATATGTTTCATATGTTGCATAGTAATGTTTCATTAAGAGCATGTTCATGTTGCACCTGTAATGTTTCATATATTGCTCTATGATGTTTCATATGTTTCTTTGTCATGTTTCACATGTTGCAAATATGGTGTTTGTGGGGGGTATTAACCCCTATACCCCTATGGCTAGACTTGGGCTGGGCGAAGACGACGCGTGGCCCAGCCGATCTGCTCGGCGTTCCACGCAAGGAAGGAAAACAAACTTGGAGATCAAGCAAGATCCTGGTCGGTTAGAATAGGAATCCTTATCCGGCTAGCTATGGCAATTGTAACCGGGCAGGATTAGTTTCCAGATTTGTAACCCTTCCCCCCGGACTATATAAGGCGGGTAGGGGACCCCCTCAAAACACATCTCAACATACACAGCAATACAATCTGACGTAGGACGTAGGTATTACGCCCTCACGGCGGCCGAACCTGGATAAATCCTTGTGTTTGTCTTGCGTCACCATCTAGTTCGTAGCTTGCGCACCTGTCTGCCGACAATCTACTACCTTGGGCATACCTCTTGGTAGACTGCCAACCATATTTCGTCGACAGTGGCGCGCCAGGTAGGGGGTGCGCGTACAACTTTTCAGGCGAGCAAGATGGTCATCATCGCCGACTCCGCGGCCATGGCGGACGGTCTCTCGCTCACCGTTGACCAGATCACCTGGACCACCGGCGTCAACAGCTTCACCGCCACTTCCACGGAGGAGGCGCAGATCCAATCTGCGTCGACCACATCTTCATTGGCTATGGCTCCAATCACGCTGGCTACGGCTTCGACCACCCCAGCAACAGCTCCGACCACGCCGACAACTCGTCGACCACTTCCCCGCTACAAAGGGAGGATGATCGACAACACTGACCAGATCGAAGCTATCGACCAAGTTGGACACAAGCTCTCACAAACCCTGACTTTGGTAGATTCGATCCAAAATCAATCTACGGAGTAGGTACTTCTTCACCACAATAGATCTACCTGACCAGTTCGGCTTTGCCGTCCAACACGACTAGATATAGATCTAGTGGTCACCGCTACTCCTAAAGGACATACGGTACGCCTTCGCCCAGTTCCTACAACCAGCCTCAGGCTCTCTGAGTACCAAGCCCTGGCGGAGGATTGCCAGGCCCTCCCATACGGCCTGAGAAACGTTGCTTCCGAGTACGTGTATCATACACCTCATTTGTTCATGGGTCCCATGAAGCATGACCATGTTTCAAATTTGTACTTCCTGGATATACCTCGACCATCACCAGGCAATGCCGTCAACATGGTCAGTATCCGGGAGCATCATGAAGGCTCGATTCATACACTTCCCGAGGATGGCGACTCTAGCACCGGATCTACACGCTCTGTCCATACCGAGGCTAAACACCTCGAAGACGACGGATACGATCTGGATCCATTACCGTACCCTCCAGGTTTCTCTCCGATCCTAAGGTTCCCAGCGAGACATGGTGACATGGTGCTCAACGTCAGCAATGACGAGCCCATAGTAGATTGAGAAACTAACGAGCAATGGCAGCTTCGCGAACTGCGCAACGCCGGTCGCACCGAACGCCGCCACCAGGAGGCTGAAGAAGAAGAGCGTCGAAGGGGACCCCGACCAAGAGATCTAGCCAACGCCTTTGATAGGGTTGGCAAGCGGCAAGTTTTCAGGACTCCAAGTGCCAACGTGGCTATCGCCATGGCCAACTTGGACCGCTTACCTGACCAACCAGAAATCTAGTAGGTCCGTGAAGACATTCGCGCACATCTGATCGCTGCTATGGACCAAACCATCGAACTAGCTAAACGAGCTCAGTTTACCTCGAGCACGTCAATTGCATCTAGTCGGAGTCGTCGTGTTTCAGAACACCCAAGTCGCCAACAACCATCTAATCCATGCAATGGTCCACCCCTAGTCAACCCTCAAGGTGGTGGCGATGGCGATCATAGCGGCGGTGACAGTGACGGTGCTCATAGAGGTGGTCGTGGTCGTCGGGATAATAACCACAATTGCCATGGTAATCGAGATCAGGAAGTGAATCAAGACCCCAACCACGATCTCCGCCAGCAACTCCCTCCACGTGACGCCCGCAGTCACATCCTCAGCTACGCTAATGACCGTCAAGCTTATGAGAACGTCCGTCGCATCGAATACGATACTGAGCACGGTCCTCCTAGCCTAAAACAGTTCACTTCTCATCTCCGACAAGTCATATGGCGGAAGAACTTCAAGCTCGAAAAGCTCAGGAAGTACGACGGCAAGGAGAACCCTAAGAACTAGATCACACTTTATGAGATCACCATCCGATCAGCTTCGGGTGATGAACATGTAATGGCTAATTATCTTCCAGTTGTTCTTGATCAAGCAGGTCATCAATGGCTCTTGAGCCTGCTGGAGAACTAGTTCGTTAGCTGGGCGCAACTCAAGCAGGCCTTCATCGACAACTTCATCGCCACATGTGACCAGCCAGGCAATAAGTATGACCTCGAGCACATACGGGACCGCAAGGACGAGACGCTGCGTGACTACATCCGACGCTTCTCGGATATGCGCCTCAAGATTCCCAAGATCTCTCATGACGAGGTAGTCTCGGCCTTCATCAAGGGCCTCCGTCACCACGACACCCTCAGAAGCAAGCTGCTTCGAAAATGGCCGACCATGGTCTCTGAGTTGCTCGCTACTGCCAAAAACTACACGGATGCAGATGACGCCGAGAAGATAATCAAGGAAGATGTGAGAGGGCCATCACGTCCCGAACACCCACCGCGCTGCGACGATAACCGCGACGACCATGGTCAGAATGGCAACCATGACAATCGTGATTGGTGCCGTGACCGTCGCGACGCCTACAGAGGCAAGCGTTCCCATGAGGACGATCCTGAAGTCAACGCGGTTAAGAAGCCAACTGGTCACCATGACTACTAGGACGACTACAACAAGGCCCTGAAGGGTCATTGCCAGCTTCATCCCAAATCCAATCACACCATGGAGAATTGCTGCTTCCTCAAGAACATCTACGCCAAGCAGCTCGCTGCCGATGATGCTGCAAGGGTTGATGACAATGCACAATGGCGAGATGGTGACAACGACGATGACGAACAGGATAGAGATCCTCGTCATCAATACGTCGCTCCCACCAAAATCGTCCACTCCATCTTCAGTGAAAAGGTGTCTCTGGAGTTCAAACGCGAGCGCAAACTGCTCAAACGGGCATGCATGAGCGTCACCGACGCTGACGGTCTCATCGCTGATCCTAGGTTTCCAGCCTAGTCTCACCGGGAAATCTCCTTCAACCGTGAAGACCGGTGGGCCATAATTCCTGAACCTGGTCGATTTCCCCTTGTCCTCGATTCCTGCATCAACAACGTTCGGTTTGAGAGGGTCCTCATAGATGGTGGCAGCTCCATCGACATCCTGTTTCACAACAGCTTGCCCGCTCTAAAACTGAGCCAGGTTGATCTCAAACCCTACGAGGCACAGTTTTGGGGTGTTCTCCTCGGACAGAGCTCTATACCTCTCGGGCAGATCACACTTCCTGTGCAGTTTGGGACTGTAGAACACTTCAGCACCGACTACGTCAACTTCGTGGTCACGGACTTCGACGGCACCTACCACGCCATCCTTGGTCGACCAGCGCTCACCAAATTCATGGTTGTGCCGCACTACTCATATCTAGTGCTCAAGATGCCTACCGAGCAAGGCATCCTCACTCTCAGTGGCAATGTCTACACTGCCTATACCTATGAAGAGGAAAGTTTCAAAGTGGTCGAAGCCATCGACCTCTCGATCTGCATGGAGCAGACCTTGGTCGATGCCACCAAGACTCCCGCCAGCCACCTGGAGATCCCAAAACTGCAAGCCCCGCACAAGAGCATTAAGTCCAAGGACCACAAGGAGATCTAGCTGGTCGATGGTGATTCGAGCAAGACAGCCCTTATCGGCGCCAATCTGGATCTCAAATAGGAAGACACGCTCGTCAGGTTTCTGAGGGACAACGTCAGCATTTTCGCGTGGAAACCCGCGGACATGCCCGGCGTACCTCGGCACCTAATTGAGCACTCATTGAATGTCATGAAGACCGCCAAACCCATCAAGCAGAAGCTACGATGATTCGCTCACAACAAAAAGGAGGCTATTAGGGCAGAAGTTACATACTTTTAGCAGCCGGATTTATTAAAGAAGTGTATCACCCGGAGTGGTTAGCCAACCCGGTACTTGTACGCAAAAAGAATACTGAATGGAGAATGTGTGTCAATTATACTAATCTCAACAAACACTGCCCTAAAGACTCCTTCGGCTTACCTCGCATAGATGAGGTCGTTGACTCAATAGCCGGCTGCGAGCTGCTGTCCTTTCTCGATTGCTACTCTGGTTATCACCAGGTCGCTCTCAACAAGGATGACCAGATCAAAATATCCTTCATTACGCCTTTTGGCGCCTACTGCTACACGACAATGTCATTCGGGCTCAAGAACGCGGGGGCCACATACCAGCGTGCCATCCAGAACTGTCTCCAAAACAAGATAAAGGATGACCATGTCGAAGCCTACGTTGATGATGTGGTTGTAAAAACCAGGGAGGCCCACACCTTGGTCGACAATCTCCAGCGGATTTTCATGGCTCTTAACGAGTACCAATGGAAACTTAATCCTAAGAAATGTATCTTTGGAGTCCTGTCTGGTATATTGCTGGGCAACATCGTCAGTCACGATGCCATACGCCCCAATCCAACTAAGGTTAAGGCTGTTCTGGATATGCAGCCCCCGAAAAACATCAAGGATATCCAGAAGCTCACTGGATGTATGGCCGCCCTCAGCCGCTTCATCTCACGACTCGGCGAGACGGGCCTGCCTTTCTTCAAATTGCTTAAGGCATCAGAGAAGTTTGTCTGGTTGGAGGAGGCAAACGTTGCCTTTACACAGCTAAAAAAGTTCCTTACCTCTCCTCCAGTCCTTACTGCTCCTCAGAAAGATGATGTCCTTTTCCTCTATGTTGCGGCCACTGATCACGTGGTCTCTATAGTCATCATGGTCAAGCGTGAGGAACCCAGCCACGTTTACAAAGTCCAGCGCCCTATTTACTTCGTCAGCGAGGTACTCAATGAGTGCAAATCCAAGTACCCTCAAATTCATAAGTTGATCTACGCCATCCTGATTACATCCCGAAAGTTGAAACATTACTTCGACGGATATTGGGTGGTGGTCAAGACCAATTTTCCGCTTGGGGACATCATCCGGAACAAGGACGCTAATGGACGCATCATCAAATGGGCGATGGAATTATGCCCCTACTCCTTGGAGTTCTAGAACCGTACGACTATTAAGTCCTAGGCCCTGGTCGATTTTATAGTTGAGTGGATAGACCTAAGCGCACCTCCCGATCAGGGGCTACTCGAATACTGGAAGATGTATTTTGATGGTTCCCTCAACATCGATGGTGCAGGAGCAGGCGTGCTCTTCATTTCACCAAATAAAGACAAACTCCGCTACGTCCTCAGGCTTCATTTCCCTGCATCTAATAATACTACATAATACGAGGCCTGCCTCCATGGCATTCGGATTGCGGTCAAGCTTGGTGTCAAGCGCCTGTATGTCTATGGTGACTTGGCTCTAGTCATAAACTAGCTTAATAAAGACTAGGACACGACTAGCGAGAAGATGGATGCTTACTGCAAGGAAATCAGAAAGTTGGAAGGCAAGTTCTACAGCATCGAATACTCGTAGGTGGTCTGAGATAGAAACAAAGCAGCCGATGAGTTGTCTAAGTTAGGGTCATCCCAAGCCAAAGTCCCACATGGCGTGTTCGTCCAAGATCTTGTGAACCCGTCAATTAAGGAAGAAGATCACGTGGTCGAAAAGCCCCCAGACCAGCAACTGGTGGCTACGGTTCCTTCTCCGATCACTACGGAACCCTCTCTGACCACTCATACTTCACCTTCAACCACTGATAACAGTGACTAGAGGGTACCCTTTATCAAGTATCTACAGGATGGAACCGGTTATACTAACTAAACAGAGAATGAGCGCCTTATACGCCGTAGCAAACAATATATACTAGTCGATGGCATCCTCATGCGCAAGAATGCGAAGGAAGAAGCCTTGATGAAGTGTATCACTCAAGAGGCAGGCATTAAACTGCTTGAAGAAATTCACAGTGGCACCTGCGGCAATCACGCCACCTCTCGAACACTAGTCAGTAAAGCTTTCCGAGCAGGATTCTACTGGCCGTCCACCGTGGCCGATGCAAAGAAGCTGGTACGCCACTGTGATGGGTGTTAGTTTTTCGCGAAGCGTATACATGTACCAGCACATGAGATCTAGACCATACCAGCCTCCTGCCCCTTTGCGTGCGGGGGACTGGATATGATTGGGCCCTTTAAGCCAGCCCCTGGAAATTTCATATGCGTGTTTGTGATGATCGACAAGTTCTCCAAGTGGATTGAGTACATGCCCTTGACCAAGGCATCCTAAAAAAAGTGGTCGAATTCCTCGACCAGATCATACACTGTTTTGGCCTCCCCAACAACATCATCATAGACCTGGGGACTCAGTTCACTGGCACTACATTCTAGGACTTCTGCGATGAAAGGAGCATTGTTGTAAAATATGTGTCAGTGGCGCATCCCAGAGCTAATGGGCAGGTTGAAAGGGAAAACGGCATGATCCTTGATGCGTTGAAAAAAGACTGTATAGAGAAGACAAGAAAGCGCCCGGCATATGGCTCAAGGAACTATCGACTGTGGTCTGGGGTCTCCGAACTCAGCCCAGTCGCAATACGGGCGCCTCTCCCTACTTCATGGTCTACGGTGCAGAAGCGGTGCTCCCTACCGATATCGCTTTTTGATCACCAAGGGTTGAGAACTTCGACAAGGACAGGTCTGATGAGTCATGAGAACTTGAGGTCAACTATTCCGAGGAATGATGGTTTAATTCATGTATGTGTACTGCCAAGTACCTCGCTGTACTACGTAAGTATTACAACAAGAATGTTAAAGGAAGGTTCTTCGTGGTCAGTGACATGGTCTTGAAGTGGAAGACGAATCAAGACGGCATGCACAAGCTTTCATCATCGTGGGAGGGACCATTTGAGGTCATAGAAGTTACACGGCCTCCTTCCTACAGGCTGGCTTATCTCGATGGCACTGAGCTGCCCAACTCCTGGCATATAGATAAGCCCAGGCGTTTTTACCCTTGAAGTGCTGAAAAAGAAAGATATGTACCCCTCTTGTACTTTGATTATTTTAATAAAGCATCTAAGTTTTCCTTCGATTCACTCAACGTGTTTGTTTGGAGACTATTTTTTATCACTATTTTATAGGAGACCAGTTGACAGACCACCATTCTTTCTCGAGTTCTCAGAGCCAGCCCCGTCTCCGACTTCTCCCCACATGTGCATGGGACCTGCTCTCTACGCTCCGAGTGGTCGGTGGGTGCCCCCTAGTCTAACCTGTCTGCTCTCACGTGTGAACAGGCTTCGTGCCTCGCTCTCGAACCACAGATCTGGCTAGGGCCATATGGATTCAACAGAATGACGTGTCTCCCAACTGCTACAACTAAAACAAAACACTCATATGTTCTAACTTAGTTATCCTTCACACAATATACAAGCTTCAAACGTTTTTCATATAAAAACACAACAAGCTTACATTGTTTTAACAGTACATTATTACAGACTTGCCTGACGAGGCACAAGGCTACAATAAACTAAACCTGTTCTTCTTTCTACAGCTAAAGGCTACTGGCTGGTCGGCGCTCAGGACTTGGGCTGGACTCTGCTCTTCACTGTCTCACCACTCGACAGTGGCGGTGCCGCCTTGGCTGAGGAAGCTGGTGCCACCGGGGTCTAGCTGGTCAGGACCGCAGCCTCTGGTCGCTCCGCGGATGAAGATTCTAGCACCGAGGACTGGCTGGTCGAGACCGCAGCTCCCGGTAGCTAAGTTGAAGATGATGGCTCCTGCGCCGACAGTGATGACGTCCCACACAAGTTGATGTCGCCTATTATTGAAGCCGACAAGTCAAGCAACTGGATCCTTAGTTCATCTGCTTGCTTCAGGCCAACCCGCTTGGGATACCCCAGCTCCAAGCGCTTGAAGTCGATCAGCGGGTAGTGCGCGCGCACCATGCTGAGCACATGGGCGCCCGCGTATTCCCTGACCTCCTTCACGAACTGATGGAGCCATCCCAAGGCATGCTGGCACTTATCGATTACTCCACGCGGCGGTGCTCTGGTATCAGTTGCCGAGAGCTCTGGGTCGATCTGGTCCAACACCAACATGATACCGCCCACCATTTGGTTGCACTGACCCTTCTAGAGATCCCGGTCTTTCTCGAGCTCGAGATTCTTCGCTAGATAGGCGTCGCGATCTATGATAACCTCTTCGAGGTGCTTTTTTGCGTTCACCTTTAGTTCTGCAGAGCAGCACTCTGGTCAGGGAAGTATCATAAAGATACTGAACTGATACAGTAAGACCAAGACAACCAACACTTACTGTTGAGCTCTAAGTTCTTCGTCTTTAGCTCCTCGGTCATCTTTCTGGAGTGCTCCAAGAGCTGCGGGTGGTCTTGTGCCAGCTGGTTGTTCTCTGCCATCAGTCGGGTGCACTCTCCGACCACACGCGAATTCTCTTCTCGAAGGCAAGCTACTTCATTCGCCAGGCCTGCAAACAGGCTGGTCAGTACAAGAGTATGTATTAGTAGCACTTTTCAGTGCTCGGGAGTCACGGCTAGACAACTTATCCGTCCTCTCACGTTCTTTCTGGCTGAGCTGGATGACGACGTTGCGTTGAGATGTCTCCAGCTTAGCCTTCTCCTTTTCGGCGGCCTCGAGCTTTTCCCGCAGCCGATCCACCTCGACTGCCACCTCCTTATTCTCATTGAATGTTGGTTCAATTTGGTCAAAGCACCGTTTGCGGTACTTCACCGTCTTCATGATATCCTGCAAGGCGAACATAGTGTCGTTTAAGCAAATGCATCATAATACTGGTCTTGTAGTGCACAAGACAGCAACTTACCTATACTTTGGCTATAAGCCGCTTCGCCGCTAGCTCGACCTTTTTTGTCTCGTCATCCGTGGGGATTTCCTCATGGCAGATATAGTGATCCCCACGTTGACGGCACACATAAACGTGTTGGCAACCGTCCTAGAGATGCCCCTGAATCTCCTCAATGACGTCGTCGTCGTCAGACTCTGCGGCCTCGGCAGTCTTGGGCTTTTCTTGCTGCTGTCTAGCTTTGGCCTCCTATCATCGACTCGACCCAGCTTCAGCATGCCCTAGGCTGCTCCCCAGCTCCGACAACACCATCGGAGTTTTCCCCCGAGCCGCGGCGTCAGGTAGAACACCCTCCTGTGTGCTTGTCTGCTCTACGCCCTTCCTTTGACGAGGGGTGAGCAGATCGGCGGCCGGATTTTCTTCTTCGTCTTCATCCGACCAGCTTTGTATCATCCAACGCTGCTTGCTGGTCGGATTCTCCGGCATCCCCATGGTTTTCGAGCTCCCCAGCCTCTTCTTCGAGTGTTCGGGGGTGATTGGGTACTTCTTCGCCGTCCTGCTCCCGCTGTCTATCTTGGCGCTTGGTGCTCCGTCTCCCTCTTCGACGTCGACGTGAGTGTAGCATTGCTGCACATTCCATGGTGGGGGCTCCACGCTCCTTAGGTGGTCCATCCTTGGTGCCAAGGACACGTACAGCAGGTGCCTTTCAACGCTGTGCACCTAACAGCATAATAACAATAGGGATTGCAACATATGTCTTTTATCAACTATGCGATCGGCACAAAAGATAGATAGATGCTTGAGATACCTTCGGAGCTGGTCGGATGAGTTTGTACACGTGCATGATGATGCTCAAAGGATGGTATGATGGATCTGCCAGGCTGAACAGATCCGTAATCCTCCGCTTGATCTCATCGTTGTGCAGCCAGTTTGAACGCATTCTGGTCTGGTCGGCTGAGCCCTGGTACTCATAGCCGGCATGCACCCTCTTCTGGCAAGGCTATACTCGCCGACTGATGAAGCTTCCGGCTACGGCTGGTCCATCCAGACGGGTCCATAGGAGCAGCTCCATGAGCTCCCTCACCTACCCGGTGTACTCTGGCTTCTCGTTCCAGCTGACTATCTTCTCCAGGATGTAGCCAACGTCACATAGGGTGGCGGTGTTGGGCGCTTCTCGGATGTAGAACCATTTCTTGTACCAATCATCAAGGGAGGTATTCCAAGGGCAGCTGAGGTACTCCGACTTCATTCCATCATGGAGTGTCAAAAATCCTCCAAAAGCTTCACAAAGATGAATGAAGGTGGAGACGAGAAGGATTGAGTTGGGATGTAGATTGCAAATCCCAATCTCGTAGTAAAGGGAAAGGCCTTGGAGGAAAGGATTAATAGGAACCCCAAATCCCCTCTTGAAGAAATCCTCGAATACAATGATCTCACCGGGTTGGGGATTGAGGAAGCTTTCTGAGTCTGATCCTCTCCAGCCTCCGAGTTCCTTGTCATGGAGCACCCCCAGGCCAACGAGCTTGTTGATGGACGATTTGGTGGACTTCGACTTCCACTACTCCTTCCTCATCACCTCAGCCCTTTTCAGTGCCTCCGTCTTGGCCATCCTCTACCTCCCTTGCCTCTCTGCTTTGGCTTAGCTAGCAGACAGAGAGTGCGTCGCTTCTAACGGCGGCGAGGTGTGCTAATGGCGGTCGCGGAGTCAGAATGAAGAATGCGGGTTGGCAGAGGAAGGCGATTGGTTTGCAAAGGTGGAGCTATGTGTAAATGGGGAATGGCCGCACAGTGACTATTTATCCCATTAACCGTGCCGTTCCACCTTCCCGAGATTTTTAGGGATCGTGTGTGTGAACCGTGGCACGTGCTGTGCAGTTTCCACTTTTTACCGGTACCTGCACCAGTAAATGCGCTCCCTCAGTTACAACGTGGGAGGGCCCACATTGACGCACCTTGACAGACACCAGCCCACAGTGTGATTGACAAGATAAAAGCATGACTGCCATGTCGCATCTGGAAGATTTTTGAGACAAACAAAAAAACACCAAAAAAGAGGAGAAACAAAATATGACAGGGAAAAAGGTGTTGGAGATATACGACACTCGGGGACTGATCTAACGACTCTAGTCTATCTCAGATCACCAAGCATGATCAACTCCCTGATCACGCTCGGGACTCGTCGATCACTCTCTGACTTTGCTCGGGGACTCATCGACCACGACTTACGCTGTGCTCGGGGACTATTTTGACCACTCATCGACCACAGCTTGAGGTCTGGTTTCCTCGGCTACATGTGAAATTTGACTCGCATATAGTTGAGAAAATCAGTGCTTTTTTAAACCTTGCTACAGGGCTCATACTTCGCCTTCCAGCAAGCTCAGGGACTACATCGGTACGATGCACCTATCGGTGCATCTCAGTATCACCTTTCTAAGAAGGTTCATTTTAGACCCTGGCATCACGTGCCTACGTCACCTATTACCAGGCTCGGGGACTAAGTGGGCACACTTCACCTTGCGGTGAATATGCTTCTTTTGATCCCTACGCTTTGTTTACCCTGTTTCTATTTCTTTTTAGAAATACAAGTGGGCACACTTCACTAGGAAGGAAATCTTTTTCTTTTTCTCAAGAGAACCATATATTCTTCGGACAACCTATTTCTCCGGTGACAACAGTGGTCGGTTGTATTTCAAGCTGGTCGGACGCCTGCAACAACTGTTCAGATGGTGTTTTGACTAGTTGGAGACGTCAAGAACTCAAGCCTCACTGTTTGGAGAAGTCAAGACGGCGTGTCGTATCACAATGCATAGTGCTCGGGGACTAGCTGTGGGGGTATTAACCCCTATAACCCTATGGCTAGACTTGGGCTAGGCCAGACCAGTGGGCCCAGCCCACCAGAAGACGACGCGTGGCCTAGGCGATCTGCTCGGCGTCCCATGCAAGGAAGGAAAGCAAACTTGGAGATCAAGCAAGATCCTGGTCGGTTAGAATAGGAATCTTTATCCGGCCAGCTATGGCAATTGTAACTGGGCAGGATTAGTTTCTAGATTTGTAACCCTACCTCTCGGACTATATCAAGTGGGTAGGGGACCCCCGTAAAACACATCTCAATATACACAGCAATATGGGCCCTTTGTAAGTAAGTTTGTAACTTTTGACTCGCTTTTTAATATATCCTGTTGCCGGGGGGCTTTGCCCCACGGTTCTTGCTCAAAAATATACACAGCAATACAATCTGACGCAGGACATAGGTATTATGCCCTCACGGCGGCCGAACCTGGATAAATCCTTGTGTTTGTCTTGCGTCACCATCTAGTTCGTAGCTTGCGCACCTGTCTGCTGACAATCTACTATCTTGGGCATACCCCTCGGTAGACTGCCGACCATGTTTCGTCGACAGTGTTTTAGTTAATCCCATGAAATGATAACCATGTTAATGCTTAAGGCACTTTGTGATTTTAAATATGAAAAATATGCTTAAACAAATAAAATTTTGTTAATATAAAGTTTGTAGAACAAAGTATATACTTTCATGCGATATAATAGTGGGATAAGGTTTTTGAATTAAACATGTTGGAAATTGAGCTCAAAGATTGAATCCTATAACTAATTCTTATAATTAGTCATTTTCGGCTAAGTGCTTGAATTGAGTTATAAAGTTCAATATTTGGGATTTTAATAAATGAATTTTCATATATAAAATTGGTTCAAACTTTGTTTCATTGATTGATGCTATAGTTGAGCTATGTTACTGTGTAACTAATTGTCATGACTGACTGAAGGTTTATCAATAATTAATTTCCAAAGTTAGCTATTCATCAAAGCTTTATCTGAAATGCAGATTTCAGTGTTAAAGTACAACAACAACAACAACAACAACAACATAGCCTTTTGTCCCAAGCAAGTTGGGGTAGGCTAGAGATGAAACCCAAAAGAGATGAGAAACAGAGAGACACATAAAGGGACATAAAGGGCACAAGACAAAAAGAGGTCACGGTTCAGGCACGTTGATTGCCACTCTCCAAGCGCTCCTATCCATAGCTAAATCCTTGGAGATATTCCACTCCTTAAGATCTCTCTTAATGGACTCGTCCCAAGTTAGTTTAGGTCGACCTCTACCGCTCTTTACATTATCGGCCCACTTTAGAACTCCACTACGCACCGGCGCCTCAGGAGGCCTCCGTTGGACATGTCCAAACCATCTCAACCGATGTTGAATCAATTTCTCCTCAATTGGTGCCACCCCAACCCTATCCCGAATATCGTCATTCCGGACTCTATCCCTCCTTGTGTGCCCACAACACCAACGCAACATACGCATCTCTGCTACACTCAATTGCTGGACATGTCGCCTTTTTGTAGGCCAACACTCAGCACCGTATAACATCACCGGACGAATCACCGTCCTATAGAACTTACCTTTCAGCTTCTGAGGCACCCTTTTGTCACAGAGGACGCCAGAAGCTTGACGCCATTTCAACCAGCCGGCTGAAATTCTATGCCTAACATCTTCATCAATGTCTCCGTCCTTTTGTAGCATCGACCCTAAATACCGGAAAGTATCCTTCTTGGCCACCACTTGCCCATCGAGGCTAATGTCTCCCTCCTCATGCCTAGTCGCGCTGAAATCGCACCTCATATACTCGGTCTTAGCCCTACTAAGTCTGAACCCTTTCGACTCTAACTTGTGCCTCCATAGTTCTAACTTCCTATTAACCCCTGCCCTACTATCGTCAACTAGCACCACATCATCAGCAAAGAGCATACACCAAGGGATACCACCTTGTATATCCCTTGTGACCTCATCCATCACCAAAGCAAAAATATAAGGGCTCAAAGCTGACCCCTGATGCAGTCCTATTTTAATTGGAAAGTCACTGGTGTCGCCATCACATGTTCGGACAAATGTCACCACATCCCTGTACATATCCTTGATGAGGGTAACGTACTTAGTTGGGACTTTGTGCTTTTCCAAGGTCCACCACATGACATTTCTCGGTACTTTGTCATATGCCTTGTCGAGGTCAATAAAGACCATGTGCAAGTCCTTCTTCTGCTCCCTATATCTCTCCATCAATTGTCGTAATAAGAAAATCGCCTCCATGGTCGACCTACCAGGCATGAACCCAAACTGATTTTGGGTCACATGTGTCACTCTCCTTAGGCGATGCTCCATAACCCTCTCCCAGAGCTTCATCATATGGCTCATCAACTTAATCCCACGGTAGTTAGTACAACTTTGAACATCTCCCTTGTTCTTGAAGATAGGTACTAATATACTTCTCCTCCATTCTTCAGGCATCTTGTTAGACCGAAAAATAAGGTTAAAAAGCTTAGTTAACCATACTATCGCTCTGGCGCCTAGGTATCTCCACACCTCAATGGGGATACCATCAGGGCCCATCGCTTTACCTCCCTTCATCCTCTTCAAAGCCTCTCTGATCTCTGCCTCCTGAATTCTCCTCACAAAGCGTCTGTTGGTATCGTCAAATGAGTCGTCCAACTCAAGGGTAGGACCCTCATTCTCCCCATTAAACAGCTTGTCGAAGTACTCTCTCCATCTGTCCTTGATCTCCTCATCCTTCACCAGAAGTCAATCTGTCCCATCCTTGATGCATTTTATTTGGTTGATGTCCCTTGTCTTCCTCTTGCGGATTCTAGCCATCCTATAAATGTCCTTCTCCTCTTCCTTCGTGCCTAGCCGTTGATAAAGGCCATCATACGCCTGACCTTTTACTACACTCACAGCTCGCTTTGCAGCCCTCTTCGCTATTTTATAGCCCTCGATGTTGGCTGCACTCTTGTCATGGTGGAGACGCTTGAAACACTCCTCCCTAATAGCCCTTTGCACCTCGTCATTTCAGTGTTAAAGTACCTCTCTTTTAAATTCAAAATCTTCAAAACCAGTTAATTTTTTATGTTGAGGTTTTAAGCAATATTGTGGATCCTTGATCAATGTAGAAGGTTGCTTAAGGCCTCTCATCGAGTCACTTTGCAAAATCTTGAGAAAAAGGAGGAGGAAGGTGGTAGTTTCAGTCTGTCTCTGAAACTGAATTTTTTTTCAGTGATAGCAGTTTCAATGTACTATGTTTGGAAATGAAAAATCTTCAAAACCTATGCTCCTCTGGTGATGATCCTTTAAGTGAAGTTGGAGTTGGATGATCCAGGTACAACTTTGTTTAAAGGTGATCATCGAGTTGCAATGCAAGTTTGGGAGTAGAGAGGGGAGACAGAAAAGGTTTCAGTCGGGTTCTGCTGACGTGGAGAGCAGGGAGCTTGCTTGCTCACCGACGACCACCACCGCCTAAGCACCGCCTGCTCGCGTTCGGGCACGCAGCAGCTTGCCTGGAGGTGCGCAAGCAGCTGCTGGCACCTCCTCACCGCCTCGCTCGCCCTGATCTGGACCGAGCCATCTGGATCTTCTTCTTCTTCTTCTTCTCCCTCGCCGTCGGCATAGCCCACCGTCGCCGATCAAATTCATCACCGCCAAAGCACCATCCTCCGATTCCTCTTAGCCACAGCCTCTGCTCGGCCTCGCATGCCGCCTAAGCCCGCTGGCTTCGCCCCGCATCGCCTGACGCAGTCGCGCATCGGCTTCTTCCTCGCAACCGACAACCGCGCCGCCGTAGCAGCTCTCACTGGCGACGGTACCTCTCTGTTGCGTTCCCATCTCCATCTTGTGACCTAATCGGTTCGCGGTGAGCTCCTAGTCATCTCGGTCACCTCCGTTTAACCGCTACCGGTCTCTTACGGCCGATGCGCCACTCGCCGATGCCGCCGTGGCCGACATGGCCAGCGTCAGCTCCCGC
This sequence comes from Saccharum hybrid cultivar R570, assembly GCA_038087645.1. Lineage (NCBI taxonomy): Eukaryota > Viridiplantae > Streptophyta > Magnoliopsida > Poales > Poaceae > Saccharum > Saccharum hybrid cultivar. The sequence goes on along the minus strand of JAQSUU010000347.1, from coordinate 7,015,587 downwards.
GTAGCCGAAATCCTTTCAATTGATAGCAGGAATAGGTTCGTTAGGTTGCGAGGAGGCCGTAGGTGCCGTTTCTATGCTGGAGACCTCACCCTCGGCTGAGCCCACCTCGCCGGCGCGCCGCCAGGCCGCTTGAGCCACTGCTGTGCTCGCTGTCGCGCTCTGGGTGGTCGTCTAGTGCTTGGTTGGGGTGTGCGGAGGTTTGGGGAGTTCACCGAGGTGGTTGCCGCCGCCGGGGAACTCATCGTCGACGAGCCGCGCGGCTAACCCACCGGCAAGCCGCGGTCACGGCCGGGCAGGGTCGAGTTTGACCCTGGTCCCGCATGGCAGCGGCTGTGGGTAAAGAGAAGCTGAGGGAGAAAAGTTTTCAACTGATTTTCGATTTTATGAAAATATAAAACATGTGCTAAATTTTGGAAATTCATAGATAATTCTAGAAACATGCTAAATTCATGAAATTTTGTAAGTAGCTTTATTATGAGATACTTTATCATGGAAAAATATAAAATGGTCATTTCCATTACTTTTGCTATGAGTAAAAATTAGCTCTTTTAATTAATAAATGCACCTTGCATGATTTTTATAAATAAGAATATTAATCCTGTGATCATGAAACTTTATGAGTATGCTTTACATGTCTATACCTACCTTCACAAAAAGTTTAGTACTGTTTTGATAATGTTTAATTATATGCTTAATACTATGCTTACTTAAGTAATTAATAAATACTAAATAAATAGGATAATTCATAAAATGGCTTGGTTATGTTTTATACCTTGATTGTGGACCTGGGAACACATAACCCCTGCTATTCCTTGGCACCTTCTTTAGATGTTTGTTATGCTCATAATTAACTTGTTAGTTAATAAATAAAATAGTTTCCTCAAATAAGTAATTAGTCAATGCATGTGATTAGGTCAAGTGGTGATCCTTGTTTATCATCATAAATAATCTTGGAGTAATGGTAAGTACATACTTTATCTTGCTTGACTAATATAATACAATAAATGTTACTACCATGATTTGATTATAATCAACTTGTTACATAATACATAAAATGGTTTAATTAAATGCTTAGTTAGTAGATGCATGTTTATCAAACTTTGTTTGTTCCTTGTATGCAATAGTTGAGTGAGTAGTTATACTTTGTAGATGCTTTCATATTAATCTTGTTGGTCCATATTAAAATAATCTTTTCATGATAACAATTAATTAACTTGATTAGTTAATAAGTAAGATGTTTTTATGATAAATAACCCTAGTTGTATGGTGAATGAAAGTTGTACTCAACTTTCTTAACTTTATTAATGTTCTATCATGCAAATACATGTCTTTTATCATGCATCATGCATCATGGCATGTAGTCTATCATGTTAAGCAAAGCATCATTTATTACGTGTAGTATGTACGAGAGGGAGAAGACTTGTGTTGATCAAGTCTCGGAGTAGATCCATCCACCAGAGGTGTTGGTGTCTATTGGATCTCTATGAGGAAATAACTTTCTCTGCAATGCAGGCAAGCCCCGGTGCATAAAACCCTTCTATAGCTTTTATAAAATCTTTATTACACTTTAAGTCTTGTGAGATGTGCATTAAGTAATTAGGAGTTGGTTTATACTGTTGCTGCGTGATTACTTTGATATATAGATATCCTTAGTTATACCCTGTTAGTATAAAAAAGGTCGTTCTCTCTTATGCTTAGTCTACGTGGGATGTCGAACGATGGTTTCATCGTTCGAGAGTAACAACTTTACCTTGCTCTTCTCAACTCCTTATGGGTTGTGAATACCCTGATGATAATAGTGTTAAAATTGAGATCACGCGAAACTGGTTGTTATGGTAAGTTGGGCAGACTGGTTCACTTGGTCGTGCTCGTTCTGCCTGTGTCAATTAAGGACCGTCCGTTGTAGGCTTGTTATGTGTTCGAGACTTTGTAGTACTGGCTACATACTCTGGTAAGCCTAATACCTTGGCTATTCCTTTACGGAAAACGATAACCGTGCACTAGGAGTGGAGAGATGGTGGGAGTATCGTGTACACATTCCTGTGAATCCATCAGGGATGAACGACGCAGTGAAGTGGGTACTGTGCTCTCGGGTAGCGCTGGACCGGTTCCTGTTTTGGAGGATCTGAGTGAGAGTTGATATATGTAGGTTCGGGGTCGGCCCTAGACCTGCATATGTCGTGTGGTAAGGAAACCCCAGCTGGGTCAAACCGATTCGAATCGCCACTGCTTCTTAGTGAAGAAGACTCAACCCTCTACCCTGCATCATAGTTAATCAATGAAACATGGATACTGCTAGATAAGAGATGATATGAGTTGAACATGAGCTTTGATGATTAAAGAGGTGATTGATTTAGACCAGGTGCTAATTGGATACTGATAATAACTTAATACACAGCTAAAAGATTGAAAATAAGGATTCACTTGTAGTAAGCTTTTCTGCAAAAGTTACTTCTTGCTTCTACCTTACCTTTAAGCCAACATATCCTTAGTCTTTTTTTAGTCGGGTAAGACTTGTTGAGTACCCTCAAGTACTCAGGGTTTGTTAAACCTGGTTGCAGGTTCTGACTTGAGCAGCTTAGTGAGGTCATGTCAGGGGGCTCGACATGGTCTGGCTACCTCTTCTACCTTAGATGTTTCATCTAAGATGCTTCCGCAATTCTACTCATCTTTTGGAGCTTAAATAAAAGTTTGACTTATACATGTTTTTTAAACTAATGTTATAATTCTTCCGCACTCTGATGTAAGTTATTTTATATTAAATGTTGTAATGTTGTAACAACTTCATTGTTGATCCTGTATGAGTTATAAAACGTGGATGATTTGGGGTTCCCCGAGGACACCCGATAGACTACCGGAGTTGTCTGGCTTGCATGTGTTGTATCAGAAGTCTAAAAGACAATGGTAGTCACATGTGAGCCATATAATTCAGGTGGTTCTGCCATAGTAAATCTAACATATATCAGCCAAACGATTCCACAGTGATTCTAATTTATCATCTAAAACATTTCTCGAGAGAATTTGGATCCAAAATATTTCTACAAGAATCTATATCTCTACCAAATGCACCATAAATCCTAAGTTGTTTATAGCCAATTCTCACGTCTTTAGCGAGATTCAAGGTGATTATATAGTTATCAACTTCTTTTTTAAGAAAAAATGATATAATCTTGATTTCATATATATGCTTGTCTTTGTAAATGGTTTTACTATGGTAGAGGCTGGAACTTTGTTCCCTTATCTAAAAAAATGGTTTTATTATTATTCTTTGATAATATTATGCATTTTTATTATTTAACTTTTTAATGGTTTATTTGAATTCACTAAAAATTTAAACTACATGTACTGTAGACTAATATCTGTCCGGAGCCAATATTTACATGATTACATGCATACATTTCAAGATAGTTTACAAGTTTGAAAGGAAAAATATTCTTGCCATAATTTGTATTTATTTTCACACAAATACAGATCTCTATGCATGACAGGGACACATTACTAGGATTAGGACTTCCAATTCAGCATGAATGGTATTGGTTATGCTAGATTGATGGATCCCCTTGATTATCTTCGATGGTGAGGTGACTGTTGTTTTTTTTCAATATGTCAAGATGCGTTCTAGGTAGTTCGTGTGGTATTGGATCATGTGGAGTTTCTAAGGTTTGGTATATGTCATTGCGGATGATTGTATAATGTGGAGGGTGATGTTCCGAAAGCGGCCACCTTTGGCATCGCTGAGCTGCGACACATCAGAACTAGCAATCGTCATTAACGACATGGATTGGATAGGAGGTGAAGGATGTCATTAGGGGCTCCTATGTCTTTCTTATTGTTCAAAGACTTGGAGAGCAAAATTCTCCATTCCATGCGACATGCACACACCTCTCCCACTTTTCTCCACATGTATGTTGGTATGCCATATTCACACATGTAACGAAGTGGAGACTCAAAAGTCAAACGAACCTTTTTCACTACGACGCTCTGCCGTTTACAGACCAAATCCACCACGTACCTCTTTTATCTTCTTCTCTTTAAATAGTCACCTTCCTTGTTCTCCTGCCTGTTCTCCACGTACTTCTGGGGCAGTACAAGGACAGCATGAGGAGCTTAGGAGTTCGGCACGTACGATCTCTCATTTGCTCGACTTATGGGTTGCACATATGCCCCCGACTGCAAAGTTCGCTCATGCACTGGAGGCAAAGAGGAAAGTGTTGGGGCAAGGTATTCCAAAGCCCCTCCCGGAGCTCGAGGCACTACGGATCCAACTAGAGGTGGCACTTGGGTCATGCTGCCACGTCACGGCCCTCTTGTGCTTTGTGCCACTTCGGATCGTGCCCTCTAGGCACACAAGACACATCATGCCATGCTAGTATGGAACGACAAGTCTTTGTTTTGGCCCAAGCATGACCCATGTCACGCTGGCACGGCATCCTGTCATATTAGCCCAAGCATGACCCTTAAATATCTTTTCTAGTTTTCTTTGTACTGGCTTTTGTTGGAATTCAATTTTTTAGGTATGTTCATCAGATCGGGATACTTAGCATTGTAGTGATAGATGTTCGGGATCACAGAGAGGCAGAGCGAGAGGGTTGATAGGTTGCAAACCGTCAAATGCCGTAGTTGTCGAAGCTCCGGCCGGGGTTTCGTTGACGGACGCCATCTGCGTGCCGGCAGCGACGATCGGTGGAGAGGGAGTGACGCTGTGGCGTTCTCGGTGGCGGCGTGAGCTTCGGATGGCGTTGCCGGCGTCGGTGGTGCTTCCCGTCGCTGGCAGCGCCCCTTCTCAAGATCGGGTCTAGGGATAGGATATCGGTGGGGTGACTGGCGGCACGGTGAACCTCGTACCTCGAGCCCCGGCCCCCACCTTCCTTTTTATAGCGCTGTGCGACGGGGGCCCACCAACCATATCGGGTTGGGCGCCCCCGATCAGGACGCGAGATCAAGGCCCAAAGGCCGTTGGGCCTACTGGTGAAGAGATCAAACCTAACAGCTTTATGTACCATTTTCACAAAAGTTTCAATGATTTTTGTAACCCATTTAAGAATTAAATGAGAGGTAGTATAGTAAAATACTAGAAAATTATATTTTCGTGTGGTGTTGGCCAAAGCACGGCCAAAAATGCAGGCTAGGTTGTGTAGCCCACCGTGTCGAGATATTAGGTACAACACAACCCTCGTGTTTGTGTAGTGCCGGCATGGCCTAAGTCCTAGCTCTAGCCTCCATTGAGTTGGATTCGCATATTTGCCACACACAAGGCTTGCTCTGTACTTTATTCTTGCTCCCCACCGCCTTCACTATTGATCTTTTGAACAAAACACCTGGGCCTCGTTCCCTTGGTATTACGGTACTACCAACACGACCAATCTACACGTTTGAGTCTCGAAAGACTACAAAGCCCCTTGTGTATAAGTCTTGGTGCATGCAAGCAATGGTAGGTAGGCAAACCTCACTAAATACTAGATATGCAAACCTCACTAAATACTAGACGTAAACCTAGAACAAGCTTTATTTGTGGTCTAAACTTCGCAAACCACTAACGCTAATCACCTAATCTTTCCTTAAGCACTCTCTCTATCTTAATCCTTGGTGCCTTTTTTGGTGCCTCACAAAAGAGTGCATTGTACAGGGCTTCAATTCTTCACTGGACAATACCTAGTCTTTCAGTATTCGCCCAATGCATACACCGGAGATCTCTAATGCTCTGTCTTCTCCACTGCGCCTATGGAGCACCCTCTACACTGAAGCTCCTGTTCTCACTGGAGGGTACCATTGCACAGCCTATATATAGCTTTGCCTCAGACTGGGCTTCATCCTACCTTCCGGTCCTTCTGCAGTGAGCTCTAGTGGTGCACTCCAGAGCACAGTAAGCTCCATTTCTTCGTGTCTTCTCATGCGGGCTTCTTCCACTTTATGTCTTTGTTGCTTGTCTTCTAAGATCTGGACGGCAGCCCACATTGGCCTTTGCTTAGGGTGTTGATCACATGATCACCACCGTATCCTCACCCAACTCCATTCTTGCATCCATAAAACTAAAATCTTATGTACTAGCAAACAACATTAGTCCAAATAATCATGTTGTCACTCAATCACTAAAATCACATAACGGCCCTAGCTAAGTGTCAGTATCCTACACCGGGAAAGATTATTCTTTTGCCTGCTTCTATAACAAGGTCTCTACAAATGGGCTGCATTTAGATGCAGGCAAGTGACCGTGTATAAAGAGATGATTTCCATTACCCCTAGCCAAGCATCGCGGCATGTACATGCCTTTTCTTGGATTCAAAAATGAGACCTCCATCCTTGTGCGAGCCTTCATTAACATCGCACGGGATAATTGAATTCTATTGGTTGGAATGACATTATATTATACGTTTCACATTGCATTATATTATTTGTAATCTAGCATGTCGAGTCAGAGACATATATAAATGTCACACTGACAGGGCATACGAATTATTACGGCAAATAATTGCAAATATCCAGATATTTGTTTGCTTTATGTACAAGCAATGCAACCACGCCATCGAACAAGTAGCGATGTCCAACTTGTATTTTGCTGGTGCGTCCTTTGAAATCCTACAGAAACTTTGCTATCGTCCTTGTTCAGCGGTACACAAAGCAGTGATGTCCAAGTTGTATTTGGCTTTGTTATTCGTTCCTTGCGAGTATCGTCACACCAGCTTTCCGTTTGTTTTTTCGCATCTCTTTATGTCCGTAGGCAATCACAAACAGACACGTTCCAACAAGCGGACTCTCATATGTACAACAGTCAGAGGACCTCGCCATCAAGAGGCAGATTTCAAGAGCCTCCACGTCTGAAAGCTGGACTCGTTTTTCACTGGAATTTGTAGTAACGTCTCATTTTTTAGGATGGCTCAATCTAAAAGCGCATGTACAAATGGTTCTCAAAACAAGTCGTCCCTGCAAATTGTAGGGGCTGCTGGTATTATTAGCCGCCCCTACAATTGCTCTATTTGTAGGGGTGGCTCTAGATTCAACTGCCTCTGCAAACGCAGTGGTCGCAAAGCACGTGTTTTCATGCGAAAAAATGCACGACTTACTGCCCGGTGGGGCCTTCCGGGATAAAAGAAATGTTTGCTATTTTTATTCAGATTTGAGAATTCTAGAAAGCGGAGCCGCCCCTACAAATCCTTAGCGGCGGCTTGAGAACCATCCCTACGAATCCGTGATTTGTAGAGGCACGTGGGTAGGGGCGGCTGGGCAAACCGCCCCTACAAAGCCTCTGGAGCCGCCCCTGTAGAGGTATTCTATAGTATTGTTTATGCCACATGGGTCTGAAGTGAATACTAATTCTGCAACTGAGGCGATCAGTGGTGAAGAGCAGAGTTGCTTGCATACAAACACTACCTTGCAGCAGCTGGAAGAGATGATACTACCAAAGGCAATAGATTACTTCCACCGCAACATCGAAGCTTCAGCATACCAAATACTAAGGAACTGTGAACATGGCACTGCTTACGTCCAGGTTTAAGAATACAATCCTGAAGAATCAAAGAACGCGGCGAAGAAGGGTTCCGAGAGATAGGAAAGGGAAACCTTTGCAAAGATTGGGTCTGGAACTGGAGAGCCAGACATATGTGATCCCTCACTTCCTTGACTTATGGGTTGCGCATGCACCCGTTCGGCTGCAGGACTCGATTGCTGAGTGGATTCAGAATCAGAAAGAAAAGGAAAATCAGTTCGCACTGTCCGAGTTCAGTTCATTTCCCTAGTGTCTAGGGTCTACTGTATTACAGAAAAATTTCATGTGCTCATGTACTATGGTAGCAGCAGAGGTTCACCCTGAGTCATTGTCAGTTTATCTAGTCACCTTCAGGGAAATGTGTCAAGAATCATGTAAATATACGAAGAAAAATGTGGTGTGTGTCAGTTTTATGCAGTTAGTCGGTTCTGGTGTCTTTAAATATGATTGAGTCTCAATGAATAGAAAAGAATGTTTGGAAGAGAATGAGTTCAATAGGGAAAGGGATACGATACGCCTAGCGCTCGGACGCTCCTGCACCCGCGTACAAAAACAGCGCCAGCTTGCATGCATGCATCCCCATCCGCGGCCTATCTCCTCCAAACCCCCATCCCGTCACTGCGCTGCCATCTAAGGTGCGCTCCCTCTGCAAGCCCCCCGCTGCGCCCCCCCCCCATCTGCAGCCCCTGCAGCGCCGTGCAGCGCCACGCCCGTTTCGTGTTGCATGCAGGGGCCTATGTCGCCCGAGCGACAAGGGGGGAAGGGCGCGTGGCGCCTCAGATTTGGAAGGACCCGCCGCGGTGTCCTATGGATGCCCTGCCTGCTCCAAGAAAGACGATACAATAGAAGGTGGGGAGGAGAGATGCAACCCCCAATCTACTTCTGAAACATCCAAATTCAATAGTTGCAACATATGTCTGAAGACAGTTGAAACACTTGAAACATGCTTCTGAAACACTTGAAAAAACACCTGAAACACAACCATACGTAACAACCAAATAAAACACATGCAATGTGAAAATACATGCAACATCCAGATAAACACACTTGCAACATACGTCTGAAAAACACAGATGAAACATATCTCTGAAACACTCGAAACATACGCTTGCAACATGCCTCTGAAATAATTGCAACATGTGCAACATCCATATAAAACAAATGCAACATGCCTCTGAAACACCTGAAACAATTGAAATGTACATTTGCAGCATAGGGGAGGGAGAGAGAGCCTGGCATGGGGAGCGCCATGGCTACCGGGGTGGGGGAAGCATGGCTGCTAGGGTGAGAGAGGGCACTGCCGAGGATGGGGAGGGTGTCGCTCCCGGGTGGGGAGAGAGCCACCGACTCCCTGCAACACCGCCATGCCACCTCCAAAGGATCTTGCTCGTGCTCCATGGATCTCGCCGGTGTGGGGGGAGAGGGCTGCCAGATCTACGGGCGTTGATGGCTCCCAGTGGGGGAGGATGCCGGGGTGGGCCGAGGCGCGCCACCAGGGTGGGTGGAAGGAGCTGCCGGGGTGGGTGAAGGCGCCGCTGCCGGCCATGGAGGGAGCAGGCAGTGCACGCGATGGAGAGGAGCGGGCAGCTGCCGGCCATGGAGGGTGCGAGCGGCGCACGCGATGGGGAGGAGCGGGGTCGGCTGGGAGAGGAAGAGAAATGCGTCCATTCGTTTTTTTAGATGGGCCATGAGGGGGAGCAGGCCGGGCAGCTCCGCAGGCCCTGAGAGGTGTGTCTGGATGGATGGACGCCCTCGCCAGATCATTATCGAAAGGGATAGCAAGCTAAGGTGCACCAAAGTTCCAAGATTGGCTCCTCTGTTTTGAACCACTTTTTCGATCCTCCCCCCTGTTCTGTCCCAAGAACAAGTTCTCTCATCCTACGACAGCTAGCAAGACTTGAAAGTTCCAGCAGGCAGCAAGCCACCAACACAGTGTGCCTGAAATTCTAGGTCATGTAACATGGATCAATCAAAAAACTTGACCAACAGCATGGACAGGGAAACAGAACAGGTTTTGCTCGAGACTTCAAAGTGACTGTGAACCGTTGATCCGAATGCCTTTTTTTTGCGAAAGGATCCAAATGCCTATTAGTACATAATAACTTCTATATGTGAGAAATATACATTTATGTATCTCTAATTTAAAAACTAGAAAAAATAGTAGGCAAATTTCTTGTATTTGGAACATCTTAGCTATCTAATGTGATGGATAACGACCGAATCACATGTATAATTAGATGCAAGGTCCCATACGTTTATAGGGACTGAATGTGACGTTATAGTAATATATAGTCCATATTTTTATTTTTCTAAATGCACCACTACTAGAAACTCGAATTGTCCTATGGGTAAATAATATTTCTGTGTGTTTTTTTAGTACACAGAAAAATTAGTAATTAACGTGTCGGTTCCAAAAATCCTGACAGAAAAATACAAAACTAAACCTTTTTTCTTTTGTCTCATGGATGAATGACTTTCAAAAATCAATATTCTAGAAAAAATTATTTAGGGAAAGTCGTACATTTTTAATACCATTTCCTAGGTATTTAGGATTTAGGAGGCAAATGTGGTTCAAAAAATTCTTATTTTTCTTTTGCTACTAAGAAAGTGGTTCAAAATATAAGTTGTTTTAAAGATTTTCATGAATGTTTTTTGTTTATCCAAAATGAAATACCTAGGGGCATTTAAAAATCTTGTAATTTTTTAAAACCGCTGCAAAAAAATCAAGTGGCACACTAAAAGAAGATGTCAGACCTTGATAACGAGATCTAGTATCCACTAAAAGAACATCGGCTAGAGGAAACCTTCAAGGAACATAGGCCTATAATTCTTCACCATCAGAACAATATGTTGAAGATGTCGAACCTTGCTTTAGAACCGACCAAAAGAAGAGGTCGAGATTTGAACAAAATCAATAGATCTGACGGACTAAACTCTCAAGGGCTCTTTCCAAATGCTAGAACGTCATGGAGGTAGGAAAAGAGCGGAGAGACATTATTCTAATGTATCATCATTGCCCCCACATCGTCAATGATATTAAAAACCAAAACTTAGATCAACAACGATCTGCAAATTAACCTAATCAGTAACTACGAAGGGGAAGGGAAACAGGTCCCCGCTCCTCTATCCACCGGCAAGATCACCGGTTAGGAGAGAGGAGGGGACTGAGTGGTGTCCTAGACGTGGGATAAATATAACAAAGAAATATATGATTTTTCTAAGACGACAAACACTTGTACACAATTAATATGCTAATGAAACTTTATATTATTTTTTGAGCATCTTAACTATCTTAAATGAAAAAACTCAAAACTATAAAATTGTTGGTCTCATCAAAAAATACAATTTTTATATAAAAGGTATCTTAATTTGACACCATATAAAGAAGATATGATTTTTTAAGGCGATGAGTGCTTGTAGAAAAAAAAAAGCCATGAAAACTTGAAACACCACGTTGGGCCAAAACAAAACAGAGTGGACATTGGGCGTGCTTGGTTTCTTTGCTCTCTGCTGCTTTACCTTGTCCAGCCAGGAGAGCAAACGATCATCGCGTTTTGAACTTGGGCGAGATTTTCTTGGAGAATGTGCAGGCAAGATTCCAACGCTGCTTGCTTTGCCAGCGCAAGAGAGCCAAATCGGCTCACTCGGGTTGGCAATAGTTTGTGCCGGTGAAGCAGGGCAACCTCACTCAGCAACCAAACGCGCCCTAATTTGCTCCCGGCCTAGATCAACTCGAAGCCAACGATGATGTGATCAGGGAGGCGGGGATGGAAAGGTGCGCGGCTGCGGCTCTGAGGTCCTCCTCCTCCATCCTCCTAGAGGAGGAGGAGCGCGTGGCACCGGAGAGGATGGTCAGCGCGTCACCACCCTTTCTCATCACACGCGCAGCCTATTGTTGGGGGTTTAGTCCCACATCGTGTAGTGATAGTGGGGGAGCACAACACATAAGACGAGAGAACCCCCACCTATAAGGCTAGTCTTTTGGGTTGAGTAAAGCCTTCATAGTGGTCAAAAAAGCTAAACCCGATAAAAAAATCTCAAAAATCTCGAGCATCACATATGGCAGGGGCACCCCGATGTGTGACTAAGGGGGAGATTGTTATTGGGGTTTAGTCTGACATCGTGTAGCGATGGTGGGGGAGCATAACATATAAGGTGGGAGAACCCCCACGTATAAGACTACTCTTTTGGGTTGAGTAAGGCCCAAAGACCTTATATGCTATCAGCTCCGGTGAATCTGGGACCTGTGAGAGCGCAGACTTGTGGTAATGAGCCGGACCCAACACAGCCGCTCTCGAGGAGTCCAGGTACGGTCGATTTGCTCCCCCTCACCTTCAGGCCCACAGCCTGTTATTCCGTTCCGATTGCCGCAGGAGCAGAGTAGCCTCTCTTAGTTGAATAGTTGATGCACTGCAATTCGAAACAGGAGGGTCTATGATCGAACTAGCCTACGAGGAACAGTAAAGCCCAAATAATGAATATGTGCACGGCAATCTTAATACTGTAGATACAGGATCAATCTTTTTAGTTGGATGCAAGGTTTTAGGATTCAAAATGCTAAAAATTTCGGTGGTCACCGAAATTGATGAAATTCGGAAATTTCGGACCGGTGTTTAGTTAAGTTGACCAGTCAAACATTTCGTATTTGCCTGAATTTTGACCAAATTTTGACAAATTTGGGTCAATTTTTTTATAAAAAAAGAACAGTGCAGAGAAATCAATTAAAAACGATCAACTACGTACAGCAGCAATGCTTGCACTGCTGCTGGCCCTCATCATGCTGATGCCGCTGCTACCAGTAGCTCGGGGATTTGGTTTGGATGGCGCCACAGAATGAACCACTACAGCAGCAATGGAGGATTGGAGATTAGGGATTGGGGAGGATTCAGGATATGACTGTAGGAGAGAAGAGGAGAGGAGTGGAGGGGAGACGATGGGGAAGGAGTTGACTGGAACGGGAGATCCGATGCCGCACCTTCACGTCATGGTCACGAGCACGCGCGCTAGGCGAGCCACCGCCGTCCAGACGAAGGGGAAGGAGGAAAAATAAAATTCTAGGGTTTCTACTGCTGTGTTCGTGCTTTTCTATGAATGGAGGGTTTATGTGGGCTGCTAGGGACCTTAGGCTGGGCCCAAAATTTAAATTGGGCCGAATTATTTTGCCTGGTACCATTTTTTCTCGGGACTGTCCGAAATGGATGAATCCCAGCGAATTTCGGCCCATTTCGGTCGAATCACAGAACCGTGGTTGGATGGCGTTACGATCTTGTTTCGTGTATTTCTGATCCATTTTATACAGGCACAGTCCCTTTTTTTTTTCCTCAATTGCAGTTTTATGTTCCGTTTTATACAGCCATAGTCTCTCTTTTCCTTAGAGTATCTACAAGAGTACACAATAATCATTCCTAATCCATGATTTTTGGGAAGAATGTAAAAAAAATCCATCTCCAACAACTCCTAAACTCACCTCCGATCTTCTGGCACTTGAGAAAAAAAACCCTTGCGCGTAAAGATGTGCACACTTTGGGTGGCGCCTATCTTCTCCCAAATGCCCATATCCTTCTGCCAATCTAGGGCTCCTTTGGCTTGTAGGTTTTCCAAACGAATTTTGTAGGAATACTATTCATACAGGATTAGTTCCTATCCTATCGTTTGGTTTGCAAGAAACATGAATAGTGTTCCATATGAATTCCCATCACCTATCCAAAGGGCGGTTCCATCAGAATTCCTATAGTTTTCAATTCTGTGTTTTGCATCTACAACCTTACAATATTCCTATGTTTTTCCTGTTCCCATATTTTTCCTTTCCTTATGTTCCAAAGGAGCCCCTAAAGTTAGAAGGGAGGGGAAAGAATAAAGAGAAAAAAGGTTCCTGATATAAATGTACAAGAGAGAAAGAATATATAAAAGTTGTTAGGATATATATATATATATATATATATATATATATATATATATATATATATATATATATATATATATATACTGATGTAAAATTGTTTTCTATGTTTTGGGAGTGAATTATTGTTATTGAAAACTGTTGAAGATGATCTTATTTATTCCTCCCTTTGGCGAGTTGGAAAACTTCATAGTTTTGAGAAAAAAAATTTGGGAACACTTAGAGATTGTAATTTCACTAACACTCTGACAGTAGTTCGTTGGACCAAATTTACACAGCATCAAGCAATTACGGAGAACATGTCAAAAGTGAGGAATAAGAGAAAATGATAATGAGTTGATCCGGCATCGGTCATCAGACTAGCGAGGTATGAAAATGCATTGACAAATACTCGTATATTGGCTTCATCTACCAGAAATTGCCAGTGACAAGCAGCCATGACTTTTTCCATGTTCTACTGCCGTGTGGATGAAATATTTTCGGGCTGTATTCCACCTTCTTTTCCTGTCCTTGTTTGTTACCACACTATTCTCCAATTGATTTTCCAGAGACTTCAATGCAAGTCTTCCACTTCAGTCCACTTAATTCTTGTTGACCTATAGGTAGAGATCCTCATTGTTGACGAAGACTTCTTGACAAAATTTTCCCTTGCAGTCACCATCATCCACACCACTCCTCGGACCTCACTTTCAGGCTTATCTACCACTTTCCACCCTCAAAGCCATGGACATCACTATCTTCTCTTTAAGTTCTTATCTTACCACGCGGTTTGATTTTAGATGCAATATATATACACACACACGCACAGGATAGTTGTCCAACATTCACGTCCATTCAATTCAATCGGAGGTAGGTTCTTACTACATACCATTAAGCTAAATCATTGCCTGTGATCCAAGTTCATGTATCTAATATCTCATCAATACTGTTATATGTTGAATATCCTGAATAGGGAAGGAATATTCTAGATGCTGGAATCATAATGGCGGAGATTGTCGGTTCTGCGGTTGTTCAGGAATCAGTTAGCCAAATCCTATCTGGTCTGCTTCAAAAATATGAAGACAAACAGAACTTAAATGTGTTCCGAAACCTTGAGAGGCTAGAGATGGCACACATCAGGCTGGAAGCTGTTCTTCAAACATCTGATAAGTGGGATATCACTGATACATCCTTGTTGCGTTGGCGTAGGAAGCTAAAGTGTGCTGCACAAGAGTGCCAAGACACGCTGCACAGATCCAGACAGAGAATCCTAGACAACGAACACATAGAAAAGGAAGTAAGTAATTTCTGCCTTCCTAAGCGGGTTTTGCATGCTACCCGGTCATTCGTTACTTCTATCTTTAACCACAACAGCAACGACTTGAACAGATCCATTGTTCAAAGATTTGAGTGGTATGCAGATGGTGCTAGCGAGTTTCTCAGCTTACTAGAGCTTGGTGGCATGCCACGGTGTCACATGCCCTTTGACCCTCTTATCAGGCATCTTCTTGCTGGCAAGATACTAAAGCATAGAATCATTAGGGCCAACAAGTGCCCTTTGTTTCTACTGTTGGCACCATTTATTAGTGAAGAGCATGGAATAGAAGGTAGGTTTTACTTCATGCAGAAAGATCATAATGCGCCAGATGATGATTTTTGCCTTACTGTGTCGCTACAAATTTCCGAGAGTACAGACATAGTTGGGATTGCAATTCAGTGCTTACAGCTGTTTGCCCCTCTTTTCAAGTCCATGGTTGAAAAAGTTAGGGAAGAACTTATGCAACTACCTACTCAAGACTTCTTGTGGGTACCATATTATGTTGATCCACACCAGCAAAAATTTTGGGACAATGTTCACAGATTTGGCAGTCAGTGGTTTCGCCCAAACCCATTATGTTGCAAGGAGCATGATAAGCACAACCTTTGTCTTGGTAGCCAGCTAGATAAGTCATCTGGATTACCATTTGTTTTTCTAGATCCGGTAATTGAAGTTGGGCTGCGGTGCCAAGTCTCGCTTTCAGAGTGCAACAAACAGAGGGCCTCACTGTCTGAATATAAAACTTCGGCACACGATCATCCATGTCTAAAAGCTGGAGTCCTCTTTGCACCACATGGCACTTCAGAAGACATGTTACTTGCGGATAAGTTTCCTGCAATAGCAGCAATCTACAGTGAGGAACAACATTTTTTGCATACGGTCTTTACCTTGGGACAACTTGAGGAGATCATGCTGCCAAAAGCAATAGATTACTTCTGTCAGCATGAGGAAGCGACAGTCTACCAAATGATTTGGAGGTCTAGACATGGCACTGCATACATTCGGTTTGAGAGAGCAAGCCTCTGCATACCAAGCACACGGCAAACGTTTTATGGAGCTAAGCGAAGGAAGCTGTTGCAAGGACAGGATGAGGAGTTGGAGTTGTCTATGAAATATTGGGTCTGTCACTTCCTTGACTTATGGGCTGCACATGCACCAATCCAACTGCAAGCCTCCATCATGGACTGGTATCAGGGAGTAAAGGAAATAAAGAAGCAGCACACCACTGCCACCTGAAAATTCTTGATCATATATGTACTATTGATCGATCAGTGGAGGATGGAGAAATAAAAGTATATATGGAGTGTTCCATGGAAGGGTCAAAATGTGGATTTACTGTTCGAATTTGGGATAGATGCTCTGAGTATAGGGTCAAGAATCAACACAGAAACAAAGCTAGAACACAGAGGAATTTATGTGTTACTACACTAGCAACTTATGTATTTTATGTTGGTCTTAGTTGAGAACCCTATTCTGAATTAGGAATTTGTGTGAGCATTCTGTATCCGGTGTTTATTTATATATTATTAATCACCATTTAGTTTCACAGTTGCTGTTCCATGGTTTTAGTATTATTCATCTAATTGCATCGTACAGAAGTGTAAGATGCAACTAGAGATAGAAGATTATTATGAGAAAGAACTCTAGGGCGTGTTTGGTTCCCTGCATCCCCCTCAACCCGGCTGGCGGGATGCAGGGTACCGGTGTTTGGTTTTCCCTGGTCGCCCCCCTCGGCCTGGCCTTGCTCGTGCAAACCTCCCCCCCTCAACTTGGCACCATGGAAACGTAGAAATCGGGCATTCCTCCCAGGCCTGGCTCCCTCGGTTGGTCGCTCAACTGGTAGGTGATCCACCTCCTTCTCCTCTTCTCCAGTCTAGTGTTCATCGATTCATGCTCATCCTTCTCTCTCTCATTGTGTTGCAGGTGTTGTGGATCTAAGCCGTATCCAGGCAAGTGATTTCTCCCTCCTACCTCCCTCCTTTTCTTGATTTCGAAACCCTAACTCACCATTGTTCCTCGATCTCTCTGCAGGCTGACCAGATCTGAGTTCTTGACTGTTCTTGAGGTACGAATCCTAGTTTCTTAGCGTTTTTTGTTTTCTCCTATGTTTTTAGTCACATAACCTTAACATGTGTATGCAAAATCTAAATTTTTTGTTGTATACTTGCAGATATGCCCTCCCTCGCTTGTTCCTGTTCTTTTGCTTGGGGTTCTGCAAGTTCTTGTTCAGTATATGAGACATCTAATCCCCTCTCATCCCCCCTTAATATGTATTATGCGGTAATGATTGGTGCGTGCTGCGACTATGATGAATGCGTTATTTTCTAAGCTTATGTCCTACTCTATGATGATGGCAATTTAAATTTGAGCATATGTCCAAGTCTATGATGCTGGTGTTGACGGTCGTTAATGTCAATTATAAACCGTCAACATAACCTGCATATATACTTAATTCCATCACCAAACATAGGTATAGGGGTTTAAACTAACAAATTCCACGAGTTTTGGTGTTTTCACTTGTCTTGTAGGATATTTAATTTTTCACAGAACAAAACTATCTCAAATGATGAATTGGAGTACACCATTGTGAAGAGCTCATCAAGCTGATCGAAACGGATATATCACTTGCTATATTTGAAGCTCGGAATAAAAAGATATTAATTTCGCAAATAAAAGAAAAGCTCCACATAATAGAGCTGCGGGATTAATTGGGCCCAAATCAGAATTTGGCCCATTAAGGCCTATGTGCATTTTAACGAGATATGGTGGAAAGTTTAGTACCACATCGCTTGCTAAAGGTGGAGGAAGGCTAGGTGCACCTCATAAAAGAAACCTAGACCTCCCTAGAGCTAGGGCATGGATTAAGAGGCATCCCAGGAATGGATCAAACTCTTATCCAGATCAACATCAGGAGGATTAGGGCTAGACTCTTTAATGTAGTAGATTAGTTATGTTGAGAGTTAAGTAGAGTTAAGCTACACTCAGGTTTTGAAGAAATCTTCAGAGTTCTGGTATATCTTTATATCCTATCTTTGCAAGACTTATGCTTTAATATATTTATCTTCTCTATTTACTTTTATGCCTTTCATATGTATGGTTAGCATAGTTATCATATCTTGGCATGAGATCTCCACTCGCATCGAGTGCTCTAGTTATAGATCGTGACTAGAGTAGTAATTGGTAGATTAGACATGGTATCTAGCCTATAAGTTACTTGAGATTGCACCCAACCTCACGGATAGTTGTGGTAGCCCCAAGTGGTGACAGCCCTGATGGCCAACGTAGTCCACCACGTTCAAGTTGGTGTTTGTAGGAATATAGTCAGAGCTTCCTATCCTCTTTCTCATCCCTTTCTGTGGTTAGTGTTCTGATGTCCTAAATTGCTATTGTGTGTGATCACTATATCTATCTATGCTTCAGTTATCATAGAACCAAAGTAATAGAGAAATATATAGGAACCTTGAACTTACCTGTTGTCCTCTCAACTTAGTTAGACTACTCATTTATTATGGAATCCTCTTATGTGTGTGCTATTATGCTTAACTCCTATCATTACATTTATTCCCTACTCTAGCTATGTTGGTATGTTAACAGTTATTCTTTTCCAATACCCATTAAATCTTTACTCCATTGTTTTTCTATATTAAAATATAAATAATGATACCTAGAATACTCTCAATAAAATGCTACAATGGTATTCTATGCGCTTGCGGAATCCTTTATATTCTATATGCGCTAATAAATACCAACAAGCATTTTTGGCGTTGTTGCTGGGGAGACAATTGACGTAAAGATTTATATTATTAACATACCACTAGCTTTAGTAGAATTACCCTTGTTCTGTTGAATTGTGGAATAAGACAGGACAATAGATGTCGTTTCGACCTTTCGGCGAACTTCCACAAGAAAAGAAGACACATTGAAGAACCCAGAGTGCCTGAACATTCATGATCCATCAACATTAGAACCCTGCCATCTCACAGGTTTGTATAGCCACATATATATATATATATATATATATATATATATATATTCCCTAACCATGTGTAGAATGGAGAAAAAGGTCACCGTCACAAAAATTCAAACCATATCTCAAGTGACAGAATCAGAAGCTGCACTACTCACAAATTTCATCATGTGAGTCATGGTAAAGTATGATCAAGAGAGGTGAGATAGTCTTGCTCATGGACTTAATGTGTAGTTTCCTTTTAATTTTTGCATTCTATTGCATGTTTAGTTTAAATAATCCATGCATCCATCTCATTTAGTTAAATTTTCTCATCCACAACATGTTTAGTTCCATTCATATATCCATCCCACTTGCATCTTTAATTAAATAAAGAAAAAAAAATTATGGACACATGATGGTCCAAGTATATAAAAAAAGAAAAAAAATGTGAGCACATGAAGGCTCATGCTTGGTAAAAAAATCCCTCACCATGATCATACTTTTTCATCTCTATTTGAATAAATCTCTATAATGCTTTCATGCTACCTTTGTTTGCTATAGCATGCTTAAGGTTTTGCAGTATCCTCATACACCTTTTAAATTAGGCATGGTGCTTAGTTTAAACCGTTTTCTTAAATCAAATTATATGAGATGTTTAGTTTGATTTTTGAACCAAGAGGTGTGTTGATCTTACTTTCAAAGGTTTTTTAAATTAAGCGTGGTGCTAAGGTTAAAATGCCTTCCTAAATCAAATTAGATGTGGTGTTTAGGTTGCTTTTTGAGCTAATAGTATGCTTTAGTAGATATTGGATATTTTGTTGGATTGACCCCTACAGGAAACTTTCAAATTTAATCTGGGTAAGTCAAGAGATGAATTCACATCGGAGATGAATCAAGGCAAGTAATGAACTCCAATAACTTTGCACAAAGAAGACCTAACTCATTCATCATGGAAGGAATAACCGTGAGTATCAAGGTTCATTCATTTATCTTTTGTTGCAAATTATCTTTGCCTTGAACCATGCTAGAATGCAGAAAACACATATACAAAATCTATGCTAAACATCTCTAAAACCATCCTTCCATTAGCATAGAGGACAATCAAAAAAAATGGACAACAACCTGTTTTCTAAATTCGTTATATTCCCTCTGGTATGTGTCCACTAACATTTTGCAGGAAGAATAAATATAAGTTGTGCTTGTCCATGGTTTGGTATAAACCTATGAACTCAAGCCGAACCATCACTTCAGCAAGGGAATAAAGAGGAAATGAGACAAGTGCCACAAAAAAGATCTACAATATAAGCACTTAATCATAGGAAGTGGATAAACAATCAACTGGTCATGAGTAACGTCAGAGGCAACCTAGCATTGAGCCTTTCTAGGACTCAAGCTAGGAGGCTGATGAGAAGTAGGGAGCAACTCACCTCATATCAACTAATCTAATATCAGTTTTCATCACCTTCGAAGATACTATCTCACACACGGCAACAAGGACTAAGATGACGGGATGCCACCACATTATGGTGTACATTCTCGATCAATGGTCTACCTATGATGTCTCGTAAGGCCATGAACAACCATGATCACACAAAAGACACCCCTAAACCATTGTAGATGAAGCTTCCATGCAAAATGAGGTTCCTTCTTCGACCATCAAGACGGCTGGCGTATCACTAACAAAACAAAGAAGAAGAACTCTCTGCCACGCCATTAGAGGACAAAGATAACCAAGGAGGAACTTGAGTTTGCATCTCTAATGGACCCCAACTCGTCAACCAAGAATCAATGAAAATCAAGAAAGGTTGATGGAAGAAGAGCATGCAATTGTCTGTATCCTCATTGGATGGTGTAAAGACAAAGCTTAATTAAAGGAAAGGAGCTGCTCCGTGGACCACAAGCTCTCACCAACAGAGAAGAAATAATAAGAAGAGCAGACGGACTGATCAAGATGTCAAGATCAAAGAAGAACAAAAAGATAGCATGACAAAAGAATGAGAAAGGAGTGTGACATGGGAGACAAGATGCTTATGAACAGCTCAAGCAAGGAAAGTTTCAAGCAGGAAGAGAAGACCACCATAAGTCATCTACCTTTCATCACAGGGGTCGTCACGCTCCAATAATGAAGGTAACATCTTAAGATAAGTGGTCATCATTTTCCTCTTGATCTTGGTGTGCACATAAATTAAGAAACAAACATGTTTGGGCTACAACTCTATTACTTGATCCAACCTGACTAACTCAACATATCTTGTTCCTTAAGTTGTTCATAGCACCATTTTCTTGATCTCATAGTCTTAGCCAAATGAGCTAAAATGTTGCATATCTTACCCTTGGAGGATGATAGTCATAATCATGTAAAGTTTGATATATTATAAAGATGGACAATCCTTCCATAGGTTAAGCAACTTCACTCTTTTTGTCACAGTCAAAATGCTACATCTTTTTGATCTTATCACCCATGTTATAAGAATAAATAATGCACATAATATTAACTCTATCATAATTCAATGTGTCTAAGGTTAGAGAAGAGTGAATAAAGTTTTGGTTCTATCGGTGTTTTTCCACCAACAGAGCCTATGCACATGATCTTTACCTTGTCTTTATGAGCAGAACACACTTTGATAAAATTGTGGGGGAATCGATCCCATAAATTCTACAAGTGGAAATTCTGAACCGGCAATAATGATGCACACAAGATATCGCCAGTTTCTACTACTAATGGGTGACCTCGAAATGCTGAACAACAAGGAAAAATAAGTCAAGAAGCAAGGACCTGTCAAACCAAAATCGAATTCAAAATCAAGACGGGTTTGGCAGAAGAAGGTGTCACCACCATTGGAAGCGCCACTAATAGAGGCACCACCACAAGAATCCTCATCTTTAAGAGTAAACCAAGTGAAAACGACTGGAATGATACATCCGAAGAATAGACAAGATTGGGGAAAGAGTCATGTCCGGAGGACTTAAAAATCCGAACCCTCGCGATGAGGTAACATCGGTCGTTATCCATATTCACTTTTTAGCATTACATAAATTATTTTTCACTTTAGCATATTTACATTTCTGCATTAACACTATATTGCATAAGGAAAGAAAATAAAAATTTTAGAGTTAAACGTACCACAGGCCCCTGAACTTGTAAGCATGTGTCATATAGGCCCCTGAACTTGAAAATACATTTCTGGCCCCCTAAACTTGTTAAGTGGTACACCGCGGGCCCCCTCCATCATCGATGGACCCAACGAACTCTCCCGCGCCCGCTTCGCGCCCTTGTCAGTGTAGGACTAGTACATAAGGACGGCAATGGCTGCAGCGAGATCTCGGATCACGGACGGACGAACGAAGGAACCAAACATGACATGCAGCAGACGCAGGTGACGCAGCTGGGGTTCAGGCGAACGAACACGGGCTGGTGGGACGAACGAACGTTCAGGCGCATGCATGCAGGTGCAGCAGAGACACAGGTGGAGGCCGACGCGGGAGCAACATGGGCGGCGTCCCGTTGTCGGTCACTCGTGGCAGGCACCACGCCTACCGATCGTGTCAGGGCAGAGCTCAACTTGATCGATCTGCACGCACTGTTTGCTGGATCCGGACCAACGCAAGCAGCACTAACAATGTGCGCACTGCTAGCTACAGCTACTACACGTCTACACGTACGTGCTCTGTAGCTGCTACTCCTACACATGAACATGCATCACGGGCTGAAGCGGCAGATGCAATGGGGAACGAAGTGCTTGGCGACCTGGGACCGACGACGTGAACAGAAGACAGCAGTGCGTGCAGCTAGCTTGTCCAGTGGCCAGGGCTCATCATTGCTCGTGTATCGTAGCGTAGTTGGGTGCATATATTTCACGACCGACCATGTGTACTGTAGTATGCATGAACGGCTTCCTGCCATGTCAGACTTGCATTATGCTACAGTACGACCCAAGCTGCTGTCCGCCATGCAGTGTAGTATGTTGCACTGTGCGAGGACACGTCACTAGTGCAGACGGGCTCTTTGCCGAGTGCTTGGGGCACTCGGTATTCGGCAAAGCCCCTATTGCACCCGGCAAAGGCTTTACCAAGTGCCGCACTTGGCAAAGAGCACTCGGCAAAAAATCCGTCGACAAAGGTATCTTTGCCGAGTGCCACATATCGACATCAGCGCTTGGCAAAAAAAAAATCGGCCGTCAACTCTGATGGCCTCTCTGCCGAGTGCCATGTCAGCGGCACTCGGCAAAGAATTTTTTCTTTTTTTTTGAAAATTCTTTGCAGAGTGTCATAGTCTTGCACTCGCAAAGAAATTTTTTTATTTTTTTAAAAAACTTTGCCAAGTGCCGCGGCCCTGGCACTCGGCAAAGAATTTTTTTTAAAAAAATCTTTGCCGAGTGCCATAGCTCTAGCACTCAGCAAAGCTGGGAAATTGGGTCTCTGCTTCCCAGCTTTGCCGAGTGTGGCACTCGGCAAAGAGGGGAAAATGCTATTGTTTTTTGGTTTTTTGCTTTCCATCAGCACAAACAAAGAAATCACATATATATCAACACACAACACAGGATATATCACATACACATCCATATTCCATCACATACACATCCATAACCCATCACATACACATCCACCATCCATAATACATGACATACAAATCCATTGTCCATAATCCATCACATACATTCGCATCATCCATGACAATATCCATCATAATATATATATATATATATATATATATATATATATATATATATATATATATGTCTCTAGTAGTAGTCCAACATAAGGCTAAGTCTAATACAAGTCCATGCACATGAAAAGAAACAAATAAAAGGTACCTACCGCCACCCTCCCCATCCGGAGTGTGAACTGCCACCTTGAGGAGGGCCACTTGGCCACCCGGCCTGTGGAGAAGGGCCACCTTGAGGAGTCGGGTTCGAACCAACCGACTATGGCTGCACAAAGGAGAAGCGAATTCATGAGTATCTGCAGGAGGGCCGCACAAGCTAAAGGAATAAACAACCATATATACTCACCGGAGTCCCTACAGGAGGAGGAGCCATAACTGGAGCGAGCAGCAACTGGGGCACAACCACACCTGGCAAGGCCTAAGGCTCGCCATGAAGCTGAACATGTCCTGCATCCTCTGCGCCTCGGCCGCCCTCTAGGCTTGTACAACCTCCATCTCCAGCCGATGGGCCTCCGCCTGGGCCGCCTGCTGGGCCTCCAACCTCCGCAAGTCGTCCTGCAACATTCCACCCGCAATGTTTAAACAATACAACGGCAAGGTAGATACGTAAAACAATGAACGACAAATAAAATAGTACTAACCTGGAGTTCCGCCATCTGCTGCTGTGAGCTCTGCTGCCGAGAGCGTATGGGGAGGGAGGAGCTCGTGCTCCTTGCTCGAATCTCGGCGAGGTTGGGAATAGAGGCGGAGTCGACTGTACTGTCCGCCATCCAGTACCGGGCGTGCTGCTTCCCTCCTCCCTGCCTCATCAAGAGGTCGTGTCTAGGGGCTGGGTGGCCGGATCGAAGTCCTCCCCATGGTGCTGGCGGGAGTCCTTTTTCAAGACGAAATCGACCAGAGTCCTTCTCCATTTCTTGCCAGGTGCGGGAGGCTTTATCACTTGTTTTGGCCTATTGTACATCGTTGCAGGTTCAGTCTAGCCTTAACGTTGTCCTTTGACTTATTAGGAATGTCCATGAGTGTTGCAAAAAGCGCCTCGGTGATATTCTTTTCTGATTACATCAATGTTGTGTGGAAGAAGAAGGTCATTGAAATAGGGAAGCCTAGTCAAGCCCGATTTATGAGTCCACTGGTGTTCCTCACCATATCCAATAAAACCACCTTTCTCTTTATCATCTTTGAGAGCCTCTATCTCAGCACGGACCTCGGCACTGGTCATCATCTAAGGTGTAGGGTAGGTGACTTGAACCCCTTTTCTAAAGTTCTTGACGTCTCGTCTGAATGGATGGTCAAGAGGGAGGAATTGACGATGTTGGTCAAACGAAGAAAACTTGCCACCCCTCTTCAGCTAAGTGAACCGCACAGCTGTCTCGGACAGGAGCGAACCATGGAGATGATGCCGAAAGTCTGTCTCGGACCGGAGCGAACCACGGAAACTAACCTCATCTACGCATCCGCGAGCTGTCCAAAATACGTGGACAATCCGAAAGAGATACGGTCGCAGATATGCAAAGAGCTGCATACCTCCGACCATATTTCTTTCGAACGGGAGACGCCTAACTGGGCTACGTGATCTATGACCATGATAAGAAAGAGAGGTTATTTATACGTAGGGTGACGGTGGAGATAGGCTTGCGGCGCAGTGGTGAGTCGGTGCAGTGGTGAGGCGACGCAGTGCAGGCAGGACCGCGGCACCGGCGAAGACGATCGGGGCGGCCGAGGTACTCCGGCTCGCCTCCGACGAGTCCTGCTCTGCAAAAGAAGAAACACAACACTATAAATTAAAATTTTCGGCAGAACCTCCCCTCTACGGGGAGTTTTCCAAAACCTGCAAGAAAAACACCGGCACGATGGCTGCCATCCATATTTCCGGTACGATGGCCCACACATCAACAATTCGGGCACGAAGGCCGTCAACAACGTAAACGGCACGACGACCGACAACCGGGGGCTTTACCTTCTTCTCCGGTGAGGGGCGAGGACGACGGCGTGGACGAACGACGTGGACGGTCGTCGAGCCAAGGTCCTTCTCCTCCCTTCTCCTTCCTCTCCTCCTCCTCCTCCCTTCTCTTTCTTCTTCTTCCTCCTCCTTCAGCTTCTTCTTCTTCCTCCTCCCTACTAGTCGGCCGGGGGATGGCCGGGGGCCACTGGCGACGGCCGGGGACGGCGTGGGGCAGGCAGCACTGGCCGCCGGCGCGGGGCAGGGGCGACCGCCTCGGGCCGCCGGCGGGCGCGCGAGGGCGCCGGCGCGGGTGTGGGCGGGCGGGGCGGCCGGTCGCGGGCGAGGACGCGGGTGCTGGTGGGGGTGGGCCCGGGGGCGGGCGCGACGGCCGGCCGCGGGCGAGGACGCCGGCGCGGGTGGGGGCAGGCTCGGCAGGCGCGGCGACCGGCCGTGGGCGAGGACACCAGTGCGGGTGGGGGCGGGCGCGGTGGCCGTGGCAGGCGTGGGCGCCGGCGGCTGGGGGCGGGCGCGGGGAGGCGGCCGCGGCGGCGACGGGAGGTGGCGGCGGCCGGCGTGTGTGTGAGAGTGAGAGAGTCGAGAGAGAGGGCCGGTTTGGCGCTTTTTTATGTGGCGACCGGCTTCGCCGAGTGCCAGATCGCGGGCACTCGGTAAAGCTAATATTCTTCGCCAAGTGCCGTGATCTGGCACTCGACGAAGTTTAAAAAAAATATAGGAGCCTTTGCCGAGTGCCAACTGGACGGCGCTCGGCAAAGTAATAACTTTGCCGAGTGCCAAAGCTAGGCACTCGGCAAAATAATTTTTTTTGCACCAAATTTTTTTGAAGCTTTACTACACTATCACAAACAACATGTTACAATTTGGCATATTTTCATTGCTTTTTGTTATATTTATTTAGTTTATTTTGTTTTATTGAATTTTTTCGGATAATATAAGTTTGAACTTAATAGATTTCATTCGTTCAAAAAATGTTTTCTTCGTTTCTTAGTGTAAATTTAGGCTAAATCCAGGAACTGTCTCCAAATTTCGGTTTGTAAGCATCGTACGTGCCAACGTGCTCGAAACTTTTCAAATTTTTACCATGGTATACGCATACGATATGACGACAACTCGACAAGTTTCATGATTTTCGGAATTCGTTCGCATTTTATATAACTAAAAACCACTCGCACATAAGTTGGCGGCGTTGCCCCGTGAGCACGTTGATCGAAATTTCGAGACAAGCACTTGTTCGCATTTTATTATATAGAAGGTATCTTAATTTGACACCATACAAGAAAGATATGATTTTTCTAGGGCGACAAGTACTTGAATGCAAAAAAAAAAGAGCCACAAAACCTTGAAACACCACGTTGGGCCAAAACAAAACAGAGTGGACATTAATTTGGGCCCGCCCAGGTCAACTCGACGCCAACGATGATGTGATCAAGGAGGCGGGGAGGGAGAGGTGTGCGGCTGCGGCTCCAAGGTCCTCCTCCATCCTCCGCCGTGGGAGGATGAGGAGTGCGTGCCGCCGGAGAGGATGGCTGACGTGCCACCACCCTTTTCCCACCACACGCGCAGCTGCTCTCAAGGAGTTGAGGTACGGTCGATTTGCTCCTCCTCACCTTGAGGCCCACAGCCAGTTATTCCGTTCGGATTGCAGCAGGCGCAGAGTAGCCTGTCTTAGTAAATAATTGATGCATTGCAATTCGCAACAGGAGGGTCTGTGATCGAACTAGCCTACGAGGAACAGCAAAGCACAAATAATGAATATGTGCACGCCAATCTTAATACTGTAGATACAGGATCAATCTTTCTTTTAGTTGGATGGCGTTACGATCTTGTTTCGTGTATTTCTGATCCATTTTATACAGGCACAGTCCCTTTTTTTTTCCTCAATTGCAGTTTTGTGTTCCATTTTATACCGCCATAGTCTCTCATTCCTTATAGTATCTCCGAGAGTACACAGTAATCCTTCCCAATTCATGAATTTCAGGAAGAATGAAAAAAAAACCATCTTCAACAACTCCTAAACTCACCTCCAATCTTTTAGCACTTGAGAAAAAAAACCCCTTGCGCATAAAGATGCGCGCACTTTGGGTAGCGCCTATCTTCTCCCAAATACCCGTATCTTTCGGCCAATCTAAAGTTGGAAGGGCGGGAAAAAATAAAGAATAAAAAAAGGTTCTTGATATAAATGTACAAAAGAGAAAAAATATTTAAAAGTTGTTAGGATAATATATATATATATACACACACACAATGCAGCGCTATTCTACACCCTACGTGTAGAATATTATTCTACACCACAAGCCAAAACTGACTAAAAAATACTGAGTACTACTGAACCGTGTTCAGTATCGGTCAGTACTACGCACAGTACCACGAAATACTGAATAATACTGAAACACGACTACTAAACATTACTGAATTTTGTTCAGTATAACAGCTCGGTGTAGAATAGCGTGTGTGTATATATATATATATATATATATATATATATATATATATATATGATGTAAAATTATTTTCTATATTTTGGGAGTGAATTATTGGAAGCTGTTGGAGATTATGTTATTTATTCCTCCTAATACTTTTGGCGAGTTGGAAAACTCCATAGTTTTGGAAAGAAATTTTTGGAAACTCTTGGAGATGTAAGTTTTATGTATTAAACACAGTCCTTTTCACTGACACTCTGACAGGAGTTCGTTGGACCAAATTTACACGGCATCAAGCAATTACGGGGAACATGTTAAAGTGAGGAATAAGAGAAAATGATAGTGAATTGATCCGGCATCGGTCATCAGACTAGCTTGGTATGAAAATGCATTGACAAATACTCGTATATTGGCTTCATCTACCAGAAATTGCCAGTGACAAGCAGCCATGACTTTTTCAAGTTCCTTGTCTACTGCCGTGTGTATGAAATATTTTCGGGCTGTATTCCACCTTCTTTTCCTGTCCTTGTTTGTTACCTGACTATTCTCCAATTGATTTTCCAGGAGACTTCAATGCAAGTCTTCCACTTCAGTCCACTTAATTCTTGTTGACGAAGACTTCTTGACAAAATTTTCCCTTGCAGTCATCATCATCCACTCAACTCCTCGGACCTCACTTTCAGGCTTGTCTACCACTTTCCACCCTCAAATCCATGGACATCACTATCTTCTCTTTAAGTTCTTATCTTACCACGCGGTTTGATTTTAGATGCAAGGCATATATATACACACACAGTATAGTTGTCCAACATTCACGTCCATTCAATTCAATCGGAGGTAGGTTCTTACTACATACCATTAAGCTAAATCATTGCTTGTGATCCAAGTTCATGTATCTAATATCTCATCAATACTGTTATATGTTGAATATCCTGAACAGGGAAGGAATATTCTAGATGCTGGAATCATAATGGCGGAGATTGTCGGTTCTGCGATTGTTCAGGAATCAGTTAGCCAAATCCTATCTGGTCTGCTTCAAAAATATGAAGAGAAACAGAACTTAAATGTGTTCCGAAATCTTGAGAGGCTAGAGATGGCACACATCAGGCTGGAGGCTGTTCTTCAGACATCTGATAAGTGGGATATCACTGATACATCCTTGTTGCGTTGGCGTATGAAGCTTAAGTCTGCTGCTCAAGAGTGCCATGACACGCTGCACAAATGCAGGCAGAGAATCCTAGAAGATGAACACATAGAAAAGGAAGTAAGTAATTCCGCCCTTCCAAAGCGGGTTGTGCATGCTACCAGGTCATTCGTTTCTTCTATCTTTAGCCACGACAATGATGACTTGAATAGATCCATTGTTCAAAGATTTGAATGGTTTGCTGATGGTGCTAGCGAGTTTCTGAGATTACTAGAGTTTGGTGGCATGTGCCGGTGTCACATGCCCTTTGACCCTCTTATTAGGCACCTCTTTGCTGGCAAGATACTGCAACATAGAATCACTAGGGCAAACAAATGCCCTTTGTATCTACTGTTGGCTCCATTTATTAGTGCAGAGCATGGAATAGAAGGTAGGCTTTACTTCATGCAGAAAGATCATAATGTGCCAGATGACAATTTTTGCTTTACTGTAACACTACAGCTTTCGGAGAGTACAGACATAGTTGGGGTTGCAATTCAGTGCTTACAGTTGTTTGTCCCTCTTTTCATGTCTACGGTTGAAAATATTAGGAAAAGCCTTATGCAACTACCTACACAAGACTTCTCGTGGGTATCATATGTTGATTCACACCAGAGAAAATATTGGGACAACACTCACAGATTTGGTGGTCAATGGTTTCGTCCAAACCCGTTATGTTGCAAGCAGCATGATAAGCACAACCTTTGTCTTAGTAGCAAGCTAGACAAGTCATCTGGATTACCATATGTTTTTCTAGAACCGGTTATTCATGTAGGTCTGTGGTGCCAACTCTCACACTCAGAGTGTGACAAACAGAAGGTGCCACGATCAGAATGTAGAAGTTCTCTGAGAGCTGTAGTCCTCTTCGCACCACATGGCTCTTCAGAAGACATACTGCTTGTGGATAAGTTTCCTGCAATAGCAGCAATCTACAGTGAGGAGCAACACTGTTTGCATACTGTCTTTAGCTTGGGACAACTTGAGGAGATCATGCTACCAAAAGCAATAGATTATTTCTGCCAGAATGAGAAAGCTACAGTCTACCAAATGCTTTGGAAGTCTAGGCATGGCAATGCATACATTCAGGTTGAGAGAGCAAGCATGTCCATGCCAAGCACACGGCAAACGTTTCATGGAGCTAAGAGAAGGAAGCTGCTGCAAGGACAGAATGAGGAGTTGGACTTTATAACATATAGGGTCTCTCGATTCATCGAGTTATGGTCAGCATATGCACCCATCCAACTGCATGGCTTCATCGGTGGACTGGTAAGAGGAAATAAAAGAAAACAGAAGCAGCATATCACTGCCGCTTGAAATTCTTGATCACGTATGTACCATGGATCCATCAGCGAAAGATGGAGAAGCCATAAAAGAGTAGCGTGTTCCATGCGAATAGATCTATCAAAACAACAGAGATTGAGTACACATATTTTCAGATCTTGAATTTGGGATAGATGCTCCGACTACAGGGTCAAGACTCAACCTAGAAGCAGAGCTACAGCACGGAGGAATTTATTTGTTACTCACTAGCAAGCAACTTGTGTATAATATTGGTCTTAGTTGAGAACCATGTTCTGAATTAGGAATGTGTGTGAGCATTCTATATCGTGGTGTTTATATATTAATCACCATTTCATCTTATAGTGGCCATTCCATGGTAGCAATATTATTCATGTAATTGCAACGTACAAATAAGTATAAAATGCAACTGCATTATTTTAACCGCCGCTTTTGTGTGTAATCACGTAGTACGGTTACCTAATACAGTCAAGGGACTAAACATTAAAAAATTTATATGTTTATTACGTATTAGTTGTAACTTGTTATTGAATCCAGCAAATTTTACTTCGATGATAAACTGTCAAGTCGATATTCTCTTGCGCGCCTCGGAATGGATTTCGCACCCGGAAGGCGGGACAAGGGAGCTCTTTTACAATGCTTGGAGAAGTACCACAGTATTTCTAGATACTTTAAATTTTCTATTTTCTAGTCATTTAAGTGAGGAAAATTATTTATAAAATTTACTTTATTATTAAGGGTGTATTGGTAATTATTTGCTACATGCTCCGCAGACCGATCCGCTCGGCGGCATCGCCATGCTGAAGCTGCTAGACGTGTCAAGCAATGCGCTAACTGGTGCAGCTCATCAACTGCTCAAGCTATTGAAGCTCTCGCTCAACAACTAGCCAGTGTCGCCTGAACTCGGCAGTTTAGTGTCCCTCAAACGTGCGGTCAAGAACTCCGCCGAACTGGCTAGCCGAGCTGTCAAGAATGGCACGGGCCGGGCTGCCTGCGCAGAATGACGGGATCATGGCAAGGTCGAGAATCTGATGGCCTGCAAGCTCGGCCTAGCATTGCTCCTGCTCGTGTGCAAACGTGAGGCACGGCTCTAACTCGCCTTGCCTTGCTGGAGTTGAACAAGATGCATAGATGGCTCTTCCTTGCAGAGTTGAAGAAGAGGGGCGAGGCCTGTGCGGCACCAGGACCAGTGCCCCTGTGCACGGAGGCCTTGTTGGAGCAGTGCGTGAGGCCACCGCTCCTCGGCTGCGCTGTGCCGTAGCCTCCGCCCTCCGGGGATGCGTAGGCAGAGACGGCTGCAGGTCCAGCAATGATCCGGATGGCAAATTCCAGTTTTACCCTCAAAGGAAGATTATGCACTTATTTTAGTACTGGCCATACTAATCTTGGTACTGTCCCTACATTTTTAGTACTTCTTACTTCTAAATTATAAATAATATTGTTCAACTTTTTTATCATGTTGTCGAAGATACACATATACGTGCTATGTATTCTTCATGCAAGAAATTAAAACAACCTAGTTAAGAAATTAATGTACCATTAAACTAGTAATTTTTACGTTTGTTAATTGAAGTAAATAATTTTAAATAATTAATTATGTTAATATTTCACCCATTATCGTTAATGCATGAAGAAACTTGATCCCATATATTAAATAAAAATATAATGAATGTTGATAATAAAAAAACTAATACCAAACCCTAGTTCTATATCTAGATATACATGCAAACCAATCCCTCCATAAATACTATTAAACGAACCACTAAAATGAACACATGGCCGCTATATTATGTTAGAATCTTGTTTCCCAACTAAATTTACCTATCACCTTAAGAGATTTTGATATAAATGCACCCATAAATGTCTCAACCACCATGGAAGAGAGAGAAAATGAGAACACTAATTTCACACTAATCTACCACTAAAACTTCAAAAAGGACCTTGGATTAGTATGTACTTACCTTTTAAAGCCTCATCTACCAAAGGAATCAAACTGAAAACCTCCCCCCTTAGATTTGCAATTTTTGGAGGTAGCCCAAGGTCCTCTTCCTTCCACCTCGAGTACAGTAAATTTCTCGAGGTGAAAGAACTGGGATGCTACTTATACAGTGGAGAATATGTACAGGCGGCTCCAACTCCGGCCACCTATAGAAATCTATCTTCAGAGATGGTTGTGGTCTCTAGCCACCTCTGAAAACCCCATATTTTTAGAGACGGTCAAAGACATCAGCTGCCTCTGAAGATGGATTAGTAGATACGGCTGGGTTGGAGCTGTCTCTGAATATCATCTTCAGAGGCGGCTTGTTTGGCAGGGCACGGTAAAGACGGCTCCTTCTCGGCTCAACCAGGAGCCGCCTCTGCCCAAAAATACCACCTGTCTCTGAAATCATTTTTGTTGTAGTGCACACGGTTAGCTTGTTGTCTCTAAGGACTGCTTGGTATAAGAACTTTGGAGATAAAGAAGTTTTGGGCACGGGGTTTAGAATTTGCATATGCTAATCTTCGTGGAAGAACTTGATATGTTAGACGTCAGAAAACTAGTAGTATGGACACTTGCAATTGTTTTGAGATAAAAATCAGAGTAAGTCCGTAAAACACAATTGGACTTCTTTTTTTTATGAGAAAGGAGACATACTAGTCACCATATGTAATTCCAAGCTCCTTGATACAGTGCAATTCGTAACAGGAGGGTCTGTGATTGAACTAGCCTACGAGGAATAGTAAAGCACACATAATGAATGGATAGTATGAATTTCAATCCTTCTTTTATCTTGACGGCGTTATGATCTTCTTTGGCGTATTTCTTATCCATTTTATTCATCAGATAT
The DNA here is from genome assembly GCA_038087645.1 of Saccharum hybrid cultivar R570. Taxonomy (NCBI): domain Eukaryota; kingdom Viridiplantae; phylum Streptophyta; class Magnoliopsida; order Poales; family Poaceae; genus Saccharum; species Saccharum hybrid cultivar. The sequence goes on along the minus strand of JAQSUU010000347.1, from coordinate 6,982,603 downwards.
AATCCCTTCCATTTTCCTCAGTCGCAGTTTTGTGTTATATTTTATATATTGGTCCCTTTTTTCCCCTAGTTGCAATTTTGTGTACCACAAAGTGTCCTTTTTTTTCTCTCGCTGTGGGGATCTCCCCCACAGTTTTTTTTTTTTTTTTGCGTAAAACAACAGTCCTTTTTCACTGACACTCTGACAGTAGTTCGTTGTACCGAATTTACACAGCATCAAGCAATTAGGGGAACAGGTCTGAAATAAGAGAAAATGCTAGTGAGTTGATCAGGCACGGTCAACAGACTAGCATGGCATGAAAATGAACTGACAGAGACTCGTATACTGGCTCAATCTATCAGAAATTGCCATGACTTTTCTAAGCAAGTTCCTTGTTTACTGCTGTGTGTGTATGGAATATCTTCATTTCACCAGCTTTTCCTGTTCTTGCCTATGACTTCAGTGCAACTCTTCCACATATGTCGGCTTGATGCCTTCTGGCCTATCGTGCAAACATGGAACTGATTAGGTAGAGAGGTTCTCATCCACACGACACCTCGGCCCTCTGTACCAGGATTGTCTACCACTCGCCCACCCCCCACCCCCCCCCCCACCCCCTTCAATGCCTTGGACATATATACACAGGATCACTACGTAGAAATGGATTTTTGGGGACGCCTGCCTTTTATTTGTAAGGGCTGCTGGTGCTGGAGCCGCCTCTACAGTGGCGTGCTAGGCCCCAGCTGGCCAGCCGCTCTTATAAATGCCACTGTAAGGGCGGCTGGTGATTGAGCCGCCCTTACAAATGGCCACTGTAAGGGCGGCGGTGATTGAGCCGCCCTTACAAATAGACGCATTTGTAAGGGCGGCTTAATCACCAGCCGCCCTTACAGTGGTCATTTGTAAGAGCGGCTCAATCACCAGCCGCCCTTACAGTGAACCAACGTGAATTATAAACAACAACCTTCTTCCTCCTCGGGTCACTCACTTCAACTCGCAAAAAAAAGGTTGGGAGACCTTGGGCCCTTCCTAAAAATTGCTCTACTAAAGGGGGAGGTTTTGATCTCAAATCCTTTGGTGGGGAGCTTGTAGAAGGTAAGAAAATGCTATTCTAAGCCTTTAATTGAAGTTCTAATGGTTGGTTAGTGAGCAAATTAGAGTTTTGCTTTCTCTCTCTCTTCTATGGTGCTTTGAGCTTTGTATGGAACAAATTAGCCCTAGTTTTGAAGCTATTGGTGTAAATTAGTTAGAGAAATGAGGTTACACCCTTTATTAGTGCCTCTTGCTTGACTTTAGTGGAGATTACACCCTAGTTTCATGTATGTTTCATGTAGATCTCTAGTTCTAGATCTAGGGTTTGTTTTTTTTCCATTTTGTAATTTTTGTTTCATGAAATTGGAATGGGGTTGGCATGAAAGTTAGTGGGTAAAATGTTAATTGTTGGTAATTGTTCTCTTTAAAATCATATATTTTGACCATTTAATATATATATCCTTTTTGTAAATATTTATGTATTAATAGATAACTTTAATTATCATTTTCTCTCTCTTCTATGGTGCTTGAGCTTTGTATGGAGCAAATTAGGCCCTAGTTTCGAAGCTATTGGTGTAAATTAGTTAGAGAAATGATCTTACACCCTTTCTTAGTGCCTCTTGCTTGATTGTAGTGGAGATTACACCCTAGTTTCATGTATGTTTCATGTAGAATAATTGTTGCTAATTGTTCTCTTTAAAATCATATATTTTAACCATTTAATACATATTTCCTTTTCTAAAAGATGGAGTACATGGATTCTAGGATGTATGGTTCGTTGAGGTTCACGGCAGGCTTCCGTGAAGAGGTGGATAAATTTATTGAAGCCGCAGAGAAGCATGCAGCGACATTGACACAGAATAATGGCACAATTATCTGTCCCTGCTTCGATTGCAAGAACCTTATGGCATTTTCAGATGTGTCTACCATCAGATCACATCTGATTGTGCAAGGATTTGTTCTGAACTACACAGTGTGGATTCATCATGGTGAAATCATGGTTGTTGATGACGACGATGTTGATGAAGCAGATGATGTCGAAACCCTACAATACTTGTCCCAATTCTCAGGCGAGCTTCATGCACAAATGGATCGTGACTTTGGCAATGAACAAGGTGGTGATGATGCTGGTGGTTGTCACCGAAACGACGACGATGGTGGTGTCGACAATGATGGTAGAGCACGCCAGGGGGATGCAGAAGACTTTGACAACTTGGAGGACATGGTTCGGGCCCTTGGACCAGAAATACTAAAGAGCATAAAAGGTCTAGAAAATCTAGAGAGGGTGATAAAAGCATCGACGGAGACTGTGTATGGTGTTGAAAAGGGTTGTCCGTCACACTGGACACTGCTACGTTTTGTGCTTGAGCTACTCATCCTGAAGGCTAAGTACGACTGGTCGGACTGCAGTTTCAATGATCTGTTGCTTCTCTTATCATGGTTGCTGCCATAGCCAAACTCAGTTCCCACCAACACATACCAAGCAAAGAAGGTTATAAGTCCATTGACAATGGGTGTTGAAAAAATCCATGTATGCCCCAATCATTGTATCCTTTTTCGTGGTGACACGTTCAAAGATCTAGACAAATATCCTTGGTGTGGGGCCAGCCGGTACAAGAACAATGACCTTTACAGTAGGGGAGAAGAAGAGGAATAAGAAGGGTGTGAAAAAGGTGGTATAAGAATCACAGCCCTCAGAGGACACTCCATTAGGCAACAATGCAAAGCAGAGAAGAATTCCTGCCTTAGTAATGTGGTACCTGCCAGCGACCAACTGCTTGAGGCGCATGTTCCTAAACCCTAAGGAAGCTGCACTCATGACATGGTGGGATGATGAGCGCAAGGTGGATGATGATAAGATTGCACACTCGACCGATTGTAGTAAGTGAAAAGACTTCAATGAGAACCACAAAGACTTTAGCCAAGACCCAAGGAATGTATGATTCGCCTTGAGCACCGATGGAATGAATCCCTTCAATGAGAGGATGAGCGACCACAACACTTGGCCAGTGATCCTGACCATGTACAACATCCCAACGTACTTATGTCAGAAGAGAAAGTACATTTTCCTCACTGTTCTTATTTCTGGCCCTAAACAACCAGACATTGATATAGATGTGTTCCTCGAGCCTATGATGCAAGAATTCAATAGACTATGGAGGTATGGGGAGCCGATGTATGATGCGTTCCGACAGGAGGAGTTCATATTAAGAGCAATAATATTTGTGACTATCAATAATCACCCCGCGTTGTTTGCTTTGTCTGGATAGATCAAAGGCAAAACGGGATGCTTAGTCTATTTGGATAATACTAAATGGGTGTTCCTAGATGGATCTAAGAAGGTTGTTTACATAAGGAACCGGAGCCTCTTAAAGATAGGTCACAAGTATCGCAGCAAATTATACTTGAGATACTATAGCAACATCCCAGAGAATGAACCCCCTCCAGAGAGACGTCATAACGAAGAACATGTATACAAAATGGTGAAAAACATACGCATCATCTATGGAAAGAAGAAACCGGATGGAACGATCATAAATAGAAGCACACCTCCTATCGAAGGTGTACCTTTTAAGAAACAATCAATCTTCTTTCAGTATCTACCTTATTGGCTAGAATTGGAGGTCCCACATGCCATTGATGCTATGCACGTGTAGAAGAATGTCTTTGAGAGTCTCATGGCTACATTGATGGACACACCCAAGTCAAAGGATGGTCTAAAAGCACGAAAAGACATGGTGCAGCTAAAAGTGATGGAAGAGCTTCACCCCGTACTTGAGGAAAATGGAAAATACACTCTGCCCACGGCTAGCTACAATCTAGACCTACAAGAGAGGAGAGCTTTATGCACTTTTGTGAGGAGGATCAAAGTCCCGACTGGGTTTTCGGCAAACCCGAAGAAGCTAGTGTCAATGAAGGACCTGTCATTTGCACACTGCAAGGCTCATGACTATCATGTGATGCTGACGGTGTTCCTACCAATTGCAATCAGAGTTATAAAGCCAAAGTTCTTGAAGATGGCTATCAACTACATGCGCTACTTCTTTTCAAAGATCTCACAGAAGATAATAGGCAAGAAAGAGCTGAGTGATCTACATGATTTCGTGGGTGGAGACTCAGAACCAGCTAGAGATGTGTTTACCACCCGCATTTTTTGATATAATGGTATATCTTATGATTCACATAGTTCATCAAGTACAGGCGCTTGGCCCTTGCTACTTGCATGAAATGTGGTCCTACGAGCGGTTCATGTCGGTTCTAAGCCGATACGTGCATAATCGGCCATACCCAGAGGGCTCCATGATAGAGGGCTACAGTAGTGAAGAAGTCATCGAGTGCTGTCAAGAGTACCTAAAAGTACAGAGAGGGATTGGTAATCCTGATTCTCGTTATAAGGGTAGGCTGGTTGGGAAGGGCACAAGTGGTAGAAAAGTGTTCATCGACAATGATTACAAAGAAGTGAGTCAGGCGCATTACAGTGTCTTGCAGAGCACAAAATTGATGGAACCATACATTGATGAACACCTGGCTTCCATTATAGCGGAGAGAAATGGTCATTCAGATGATTGGGTCATGAAACAGCACAAGCAACACCTAAATTCATGGTTGAAGGACAAGAACATACCACCTGGAGAAACCTTAGATTCTATTACCATCAGTAGGTTGGCGGCAGGGGCATCGAGACAAGTGACATCTTGGAATGCTTATGAGATCAATGGGTACACGTACTATACCCACACAAAGGATAGTAAATGTGTAAACCAAAATAGCGGTGTTCGAACGGTGGCTCTCGACGGATTGGGGCGAAAGGCCGAGTTCTTTGGCATAATTGAAGATATATGGGAACTTGACTATGGAAGGGATATAAAGGTGGCCCTATTTTGATGCTGCTGGATCAAGCAACATCAATTCAATGAGATCGGATTGAGGGTCATGGACCTCCAGAATGTAGGCTACCACGATGATCCTTGGGTGCTCGCTTCATGTGTCGCACAAGTTTGCTATATGCCTGACCCGCACAGTATGCTCCCCCCGAAGAAGAGAATTAAGCACGTGGTTGTCCCCGAGAAATAGCACATTATCAGAGTTGATGGTGTCGAAGATGTTGAAGCCTACAATAACTACAATGAGATGTCGCTATTCACAGACTTTACTAAGAAGATCAGTGTTGTGGAAAAAAACCTGCCCAAAGACATGTTGCCATGGGAACGAAAAGGTGTCAAGGGGAAAGTTGTTATGGCGGAGGCCTAGCTAGTTTGTGTAAGTGTGTGTGTCTGTAAGACTTCATTTATGTATGTGTGTGTTTGTGTCTGTAAGACTTTATTTATGTTAGTGGAACAATTTGAGCTAGGGTCTATGTTTATGTTTATGTTGCATGTGTTTTAACAAGATGTTGCATGTGTTTCAACAAGAGGTTTCAAGTGTTTCAGTAGTTGAAAGTGGATGTTAAAGGTGTTTCAACAAGAGGTTTCAAGTGTTTTAGTAGTTGAAAGTGGATGTTGCAGGTGTTTCAACAAGATGTCACACGTGTTTCAACAAGAGGTTTCAAGTGTTTTAGTAGTTCAAGGTGGATGTTGCAGGTGTTTCAACTAGATGTTGCAACTGTTTCAACAAGATGTTTCAAGTGTTTCAGTAGTTGAAAGTGCATGTTGCAGGTGTTTCAACAAGATGTTGCATGTGTTTCAACAAGAGGTTTCAAGTGTTTCAGTAGTTGAAAGTGGATGTTAAAGGTGTTTCAACTAGATGCTGTAGCTGTTTCAACAAGATGTTTCAAGTGCTTTAGTAGTTGAAAGTGCATGTTGCAGGTGTTTCAACAAGATGTTGCATGTGTTTCAACAAGAGGTTTCAAGTGTTTCAGTAGTTCAAGGTGGATGTTGCATGTGCTGTACTATGCACTTTGTGGCTTGCAAACATATTTAAAATGTTAGTGGAGCAATTTGAGCTAGGGTTTATATTTATAATTTGACCAAATTCAAATTGGACCTTGTTTGACCATAGGACCCAATTGATTTGACTGCTTCAAAAGTGTTATTTAGAGACCTTGCATGTAGAAGTCATCAACATAAGAGTTATAGTAAATTTTATGTGCAACAAACTTTATTCTTATGCCAAGTCATGATTTAGCTCCTAACTTGCCCAAAATTGCAGTTTAGGGCAAGATTGGTACCCTATGTTGCATTGCAATAGTAGTGATGTTTCAAAATGCCTTTTTGCTTGTAATTCAAAATCTAGGCTGAATTGGGTTTTGGTGTATGAAAGAAAAGTGTAGAATTCTTTAAATGGAACAACTTTTGTTGTTGTGACACTTTCCAATTCAAGCTAGAATTTCTTGTATATATAGAATAATGAAAATAAAAAGAAAATAAAAAAAGGCTACAGCATTTGTAGGGGCGGCTCACTCACCAGCCGCCCCTACAAATCAGACCATGGTATAAATACTCAGGACACGGGGCAAAGCCAAAATTGGCTAAGTCCTAGGCGTGTCTTCTTCCTCTGGACGCCGTTAGGCTGCCAAATTTTCTCCCCACCCCCCGCCGCCATTGCCGCCGATGGCACCATGCCCTACCACCTCTTCTTCTCTCCTCCTCCGCCGCCACTGTTCCTGACTCATGCCCTACCGCCGCCGCCTCCTCTCCTCCAGGCCATGCGTGACAGCGGCTAGCTAGGGTTTGGGAGCGCACGCAGCGGGCCGCGCCCTGCCTCCACCCCGTCTCGGTCCTCCGTCCTCGACCTCCGTCCTAGGGTTTGAGCTCGCGAGTGGCTTGGATTTGAGCTCATCGGCCCGGCCGGCCCGTCCGTCCGCCTGGCTGCCGTCTCCGCCACCGCCGCCTCCTCCTCTCCCACATCAGCGCCTCCTCCTTCTTGCTCCACCATCACCGTCACCCGCCGTTCTCGCTCCACCAACGCTTGTCGATGCCGTCTCAGCTTCAAGATCCAAGTAAGCTTCCTCTCTACTTTGGGATTCCCCTCTACTAGAAATAGTCTAGCACAATGCTACATTGTGGTTGAACTGTGAACTCAAGAAGTTAGCAAAGCCTTCTTTCAATTTCAGTAATCACTTTGCAACAACATATCTGTCCATTGAATTGTTAGATTTTGCCATTACTAATTCTCAATGTTGCTTTCCTTGCCTACCCAACATTAAACTTGAGTTCATTACCTGGACATCTTGTCTCATATTGCTTATTCTGTATAATAGTTTAAAATTGGTGTGCATTGCAATCTCCAAATTTTACTTACACCTCTCACTGAAATTTAACACTGATACTGGGCTTGTGTAACAACAAGCTGTGAACTCTGAACAGCCTCATTTCAATTTCAGTAATCACTCTGCAACAAGATCTGTGTGCACTTAGATTTGTTCTTACTTATTCTCAGTTTTAGTTTCCTTTTTTTAACATATTAGTTTTCCTTTTCTTGCCTATCCATTGTCTTAAACTTGAGTGCAGAATATTTTTGTGGAATCTGAAATTATCGTCGGAAGGATTCTGTAGTCGTTCCCATTGAGGGCCTTGACATTCTAAGTCTGAATGTAGATTTCATGATGTTTGACTAATGACTCACTTAACTTTTCTTCCTATGTGTCGATAAATTTGCATTGCTTCTGTCATATTATTGTTCTAGTTCATTGTGACATAATGTAACCTGAATATTTTCTGTCATATTGCTAATTCTGTATAAGAAGCCCTGCATAAAAAGTTAGAAGTGTTATCTAAACCCGAATGCAGATTCTACAATGGCTTACTATCTGTTCCCTTGTGTTTCTAAACTTGTGTAATTCATGAAAACTTTTCTATCAGATTTGAGTTTGGTTGCTTATCTGTTTTTCTCTTGCATATCTATTTTCACATGCATTTTAAGCTGCAGATCTATTATAACCGAGTTCATTGGTGTGACCAAAACAGCTACTTCTTGAGTGAAATGATATTTTTTTGCAGGCCTGAGTTAGTTTTATTGCTGTCGGTGTTCAGCAATTCTTGTCTGTGCTGAAATGCAGGTTTACTGCTGTTTGGCCACAGTTGCTCCTCTCCTCCTCTCCTCTCCTCTCCTCCTACTTCTATGTTTGGCAGCAGTTGCTCCTTTTTGTTTTGCCGATGATGTTTATGAGACATTCTAAGATACTACACTTGATCTGAGGCATGGACATGTGCAATGATGTTTATTTTTTTGATGCTACACTATACCTGAGGCATGGACATGTGCAATGATGTTTATTTTTTTGATGCTACACTATATCTGAGGCATGGACATGTGCAATGCTTTGCTTGGGGTTGCTGTTGTTGGTGCTGCTGGCAATGCTACTGCTGCTGGCAATGCTACACTATATCTTGTGTTGCCATTGATGTGAGACTTGATCTGAAACTGATTTGAGCATTTCGGCTATTTGCCATTGATGTGATCATTTCATTCTGAGCACATGTCTTATGCCAATGATGATGTTTTTTCTAAACTGAGCACATGTCTTATGCCAATGATGATGTTTTTTTCTAAACTGAGCACATGTCTCAGAATGAGCACATGCCTCATTCTTGTGCAATTGCTGTGAGCTTGTTGCCACAATTTACTTTATTATCTACAGTAAAAAATGTCAGCAACTACATATGACAGCTATACCATCTTTGCTTGTTACCTATCAGCTATGCTTATTTATGCTTGTTACCCACTGTTGGCAAGTGTAGTTGCTATGTAGTCCACTCTACTAGTTTATGCCGAGCTTGCTTATCACAACTACAAGTGACAATGGAAGGAATAGAATCTCATGTTGTCTGCATTTCATTTGTTCTTTGCATGGATTTCGTTCATGATCACACATGTTTTTGTCCTTGCCACATCCATTATGAGATGCTGTTCCTTACAAGTGAGATGCAAATCATATTTCTGTTTGGTAATACCTGTTAGTCTTGCTCAGTCTCATGAAACCGAAACCTTTGTGGTACTTTGATATCGTCAGTTAAGTTATCATATTTCTGTTTGGTAGTACCTGTTAGTCTTGCTCATGTCTTTCAGTTAGCATGTCTTGCTTATTGCTACTTTTCAGTTAAGTTATCATGTCTTGCTATTTTTTCCTCGTGCTTAAGTGCTTACTCATTTCCTACCATATGCAACAGAGGCTGTTTATATTGCTCTCCTTTATGGCAACACTTGCTGCTACATTTTTTGTTCCAGCCCAACATTTCTTGTTTGGTAGCAGCTACTGCTGAGTTAAATGATATGCAGTTTCTCTTCTCCTCTCTACTCTACTACTCCTCTTCTCTCTTCTCCTCTCTTCTCTCTTGTTCAAATGTAGTTGCTCCTTTTTTTGCCGATGATGAAATTGTCCAATCCATACATTAAATGGATTATGAGCTGATGATCAACACTTGTGGAGGAACTTGGCATCATTACCAACCGCCCCTACTATAACACCCTAGGTGTTAAGCATTGCATTAGCATCTCAAATCATGAACATTAGCACCAAATGCATTCATAATCACATGAAATGTAAGTGTAAGTTGAATTGAAACATTTGAAACATTACTTTGAAACATGCATGTTGCATATGCTAGTTAGTTTTAATTTTTCCCTAATTATGCTTGCTAGGTTAGTAAAACATGTTTGGCTATAACTTTAAATCATCTAGAATTATTTAGCATGATTTTTGGAGCAACTTTTGTATTCAAAATTTCCTCAAATTTTGCTTTTAAAAATATTCTTGAAAAATGGGTTTTTATTTAAAAAATAGACTTTGAATCCTTAATTCAAAATCTGTTTAGAATCTCAAAATGTACCCTAAAGAAAAGTTGCAGAGAATTAAATTTTGAACAACTTTTGTTTTGGAGTCAACTTTTGAAAATGCCTTTTTCTACCTCAAAATTTGAATTTGAATCTGTTTTAGAAAATCGGGAATAGAAATTTGAAAAAGAAAAAGTTGTTTCCGGCTTAACGGGCCGCCACCCCACTTCCGGCCCGCCAGCTCAAGCCGGCCTGGCCCAGCTCCCCGCCTCCCTCTCGCTCCTGCGCACGCTCACGCCGCGCCCATGCCCGACCGTGGCAGGGGAAGGCCGCCCCGTGGCCGCCGGCGTACGGCTCTGGCCTGCACCTGGCGCCCCGGCGGGTCCCACCACCTCGCCCTTGCCTTGAGCACCCGCAGCGCCCGCACTCCCTCCAGCTCCCTCTCCATTTCGCTTCGCCCCCACTCCGCAGTAGCCGCGCAGCAGCAGTAGCACGCTCCGCCTCCGCCGCCGCGTGCCTCGCTGGAGTTGGAGATTCCCGCCGCTAGAGCTCGCCGCCAACTGCTACATCTTGGATAGGGCTTCGCCACGACTCCACGCATCCCGTGCTCGCCCTATCGCGCCGTGGTAAGGTCCCTGTCGGTGGGAATGGCTCGCCGGAGTTGGTCGAGTTCACCGGCGGTGCAATGCTCCGTGAACTTCACCCCTCCGTCCTCCTTCTCGCCCCCTTCTCACGTGCACGAGCACCGCACTCACGTGGTGAAGCTCACAGACCACCCCACGCACCCCATCTCGGTTAGAGTTGGCCGGCCGACGGCGAGCCGAGCCACCGCGCCGCCATGGCCACCGGTGAGCCCGCTCCTGAGCTCCTGTGACTGCGCTAGTAGGCTCGCTAGGTTGGCGTGATGACAGAGATCACGTTGGCGGTCACGGCCTGTCCGGAGACCTCGCCGTCGACGAGATCTCGACGGTCAGCGCCGCTAGCCGATTCGGCTGGCGGGTGGGCCCATTTGACCGCGGGGGCCCACCTGTCGGTCTTGTGTGCGTTTGCGGTGTGCAGATCTGGGGTGTGCGTAGCGTTTAGGGCCGGATGGATTTTTGGTTTTTAAAGAAAATGAATTTCCAGTTTTGTTTTAAGGCTTTGAAAATTTATAACTCGGGTTATAGGGCTCCAAAAATGATGAGACAAATTTTGTAATGCTTCTCATGAGTAGATCTACAATGTAAAAATATTGCATGATGTTTTTGTGGTACTTTTCTGTGGAGATTTATTTAATCCTTGTATTTGCTGACATCTTAGAAAATGTGTAGTAAATCAAAGAAAAATTAGAAAAATATGATTCCAAGTTTGTTACTCTTCTTGTGTACTGTACTTTGTAGGAAAAATATATGTCATGCATGTTCTGTGAGAAATTATTGAGGTGTAGTTCAAGTGCCTTTAATTGATGATTTTTGTTATTTTTGGTAGAGAGCAAAAATTGTATAAAACATGCACATGATAATTTTTGTACTATGATTGTTTACTGTATAAAGAATAGGAAAAATAGTAAATCTGTTGTTTGATACTTTTCGTAGTACAAAGTATTTTCATGCTCAATTTTATGCTAGAGCTTGTTATTTTTGTGTAGGCTATGTTACTTATCCAAATCCCATGAAATTTTTATGGTATGCTATTTGGAGTAGGACTATACTACTATAATTTTTGTAGATTTTTCTAGGCACCAAAAATAGATGTTGCTGTGTAACCCTAGTTTAAATAGGAGATAAAATGTTATTCTTTATGAGTAATTAGTATGATAGTGAGAGTTTGGTGTATCTTTGAAGCACCCCAACTACCTTGCTGGTGTTACTTAATAAGTTAAGGCAGTAGTGATTGGTAAAGTGTAGTAGCACTTATGTTAGGGTTTTATGCTAGCTAGTGTAAGAATAGATGACATGTATGGCAATGATTAATCTTGGATGATGTTGACTACCTTGTAGAAAGCTTTTTATCTCTAATCTATACTATAAGTTTTAATGTGCTCATCTGCATATCATGTCATCATAATCATGGCATTCCACCACATCCGATGCACCGTCTGCATGCTTACTTATGCAATTGCATCATACAAGATCGCAGGAGGAGTCGCCAGTAGCAGTGCCGGAAGAGCAGACCGGAGCAGATCCGCAAGATCCCCAGGCACAGGAGGTGCCCGAGGAAGAGGAGTAAGGAGAGGACTTGCCCGAGTGCGTAGATCACCAGCCTAGTTTGTTTGAAAGAGGCAAGCCCCGGAGCATTCTAAATTCCCTATTTTATTCAAACAATTCTTTATATATGAGTAATATATTGATGCATTAAGTTATAGGAGTTGAGTGAAATCGTTGTTGCATTTATTACTATCCTTGTCCTCCTGGTTACATGTTTACCCTGTTAGGTCAGGATCGAATAATTGCTTAGCCTTGCTTAGACCGGTAGCGATCGGTGATTTCTGGTCACCTACATTGATAGGTTGTTACTGAAAGAATTTAGCTATGAAAAACATGATATCCTGGAATTAACCATGTGTTGATGGAGAATTGGAGACCGGGCGAAAAAGTTGGAAGCAACCAGACAGGGTTCTGGGGTACGGTTAATTTTCCATCTATGTCGATTAAGGACCGATCGTTGCTTGTCCCTCTTGTCATGTTGAACGCATGCCTCACATTTAGCTGGCCAAATAAAGTACCTTTCGACCGTGAAGCTAGTGACACTTTTCGGGCTGGGATAAACTCGGATTGGCAGACTGGTGCCGAAGGGGGTTAGACGGGGACGCGAAGAGTGAGCCCAAGGTGCGTCCTGGTAGTCGGTCGGTCCCTGGGTAGTGTGGTCCATGACTATTATCCCGCAGTTACTTGGAAAGTGTCATTGGTGATCTGTAGCTCACTTGATCGGTGGGTGTGGTTTGTGTGAGGAATAAATCACCAGCTGGTTAGGAATCGATTCGAATCGCCATCGCTCCTGGATAGTGAGCACTTGACTCGAGCTACAGCATCATAGTATTTATGATGGAACATTGATGGTTATTGGATGGTATTGGAAATGCTAAATCTAAATTGGTAGCTGGATGTTTTGGTTAATCAAGTGATTGCTATAGTATAGGTGCTTATCTAGTTGGATAGGTCATAATAAAGATGATGCAAAATACTTAAAATAGTATTTTCATAGTAGCTTATGCTTTTCGCAACTGAGTCAGCCAACCCCACTAAAGAAATCCTTGCATGCTCCTTGGTGTCGCTTATTTCTGGTTAAGACGGGTAAGTCTAGTTGAGTACCTTCTTGTACTCAGGGCGTTGTTCCCATTGTTGTTACAGATGGTCAAATGTACTATGGCTATTGCATTAACTGCCTGTATCCGGCGATAAGCGACAACTAGGACCAAGGGCAATGGTCACTCTGTATCTCTCATCTGATGCTTTTGTTGGAGATGACTACCTACTGGCACTGTATCTGAACTAAAAGGGTGTGTGTGGTTTTAAAACTACTTGCTTCCGCTATGTCAATTTGAACTTGGGTTGTAATAACTTTATGTTCTGAACTCCGATGTATTAAACTGTCATTGCGAACTTTATGTAACATGTGATGGTGGCTGCTAAACTAGTACGATCTTGGTTTGTATGTTGGTTGGTTTGAAATCCTTCATGATTTCACGGAATCTCGGGTTGTACGGGCTTAAGTTTGGTAAATTATCTGCCTCGGCGGAAGATTTTCTTACTTAATCTCGTATAATCGTGTTGATCCGTTACAGCTACATTACCTTCTCTCTTCTCTATTATGATTCTATGATGCTCCAAGTTCATGATCAAATGATGATTGATACTGAGGCCTTTTTTAAAAACCTTTTCCTTCCTCTCTTCTCCTCCTTTCTCTCTTCTCCTCTCTCCTCTCTTCTTCTACTACTACTAGTAGTAGTAGTACTAGTACTAGTACTAGTACTACCACTAGCACTACTACTAGCACTACTACTACCACTACCACCACTACTACTACCACTACTACTATCACTACTACTACCACTACCACTACAACTACTACCACCACCAACAGCACTACTACTACCACTAATACTACCACCACCACCACCACCACCACCACTACTACTACTACTACTAGTACTACTACTACTACCATCACCACCACTATTATTACCACTACTACTACCACTACTACTACCACCACCACCACCAACACTACTAGCACTACTACTACCACTACTACCACCACCACCACCACTACTACTACCACTACTACTACCACCACTACTACTACCAGCACCACTCTACCACTACCACTACTACTACTATTACTAATCTTGAGCCTTTTTGATTTCTTATACTTTCTCGCGTATCTAAAGCACACTTTGTTCCTTGCATCTATTAGAACAAAGCATGAAATGACATGGACAACAGACAGTGTAGCCCAATCTCATGAAAATAATGAACAGCCAAGCCAAGGAGGGCAAGTATAGGATTAGCTTTCTTAGGAGCAGTTCGATGATGAGATAGACAAGAATGTAGCATTGATGCTTACTCAAGAGGAGTATGACGAGGAGCATGACGAGGAGCAAGGGGGAGAAGAGGGAAGAGAAGAAGAGGCTGTTGAAGGAGAAGAGGATGAGGATGATGATGATGATGATGACTCAAAAGGATATGAAAGTCCTGAGGATCCTTTCCCATGTGAACTAAGACGGAGGCAACAGAGGACGAGTTGGACAAAGATTTTGACCCGCAAGATGAGGTAGGACAAAGCCTTAGTAGCTTGTAAACTTTGCTAACCCTTTGGCTGTGTTACCTCTGCTAACACTTTGACCTGTCATTTATACAAGTCCCTCCTAAAGCTCCGAAAACATGGCGTCGGCCTCCAGCATGTTTCGCCGGACAAGGAGGAGTAGGGCAAAGGAGGGCAAAGGCAACAGCCACAGATACTAACATTCCGGGCTCTGCTCCACAACCACAAGGCACAACCACGGCCTCGACTACCGCAACAAAGAGACCTCGAGGGGACAGAAAGGCAAACCAATACCCAAAGCAGGGGGTATGTTATGTGATAACAGAGGTTAGGCCACAAGGGTAGATCCTAGAGCCAAAGACGTACCAAGCACGGTTCCTAATGCGATCGGGGCCCTAGTAAGAGATAAATTGAACCCAACAATTCGTAACTAGAAAGATTATCCAGAGGAGAAGAAGAACGAAATGTGGGATGAGTATCTAATAAAAAATTTTAGGTTTCTGGAGGGAACACATGCACTGGTTAAACATCGTGCTCTTCAGATGATGGGACAATCCTTCCGACGCTGGAGGTCGGAACTGAACACAAAGTACATCCAAAAGGGGTTAACTCCCTACAATGAGTATGGCAACATAACTCCTACTCAATGGGCGTTGCTCGTGGATGAGAAGACTTCTGAGGCAGCAAAGGCCATAAGTGCCAAGAACAGAGAGCAGGCGAAGAAGAACCAACACCACCCTCTTCTAGGCCCCGGTGGCTACGAGGCCAAGGAACAGCAGTTTAGTAAGATGGATGCAGAGGCTGAGGCTTCCAGGAATACGGCAGTGATGAAATTGAAGCCACGCATCCGGCGTTGGATATATGCAAGGAGTGTGGATCAATCTGGCAGCAGTCTCAAATTTGCTAAGTCAGAGACCACAGAGGCAGTATCAAGGATACTAAAATATGCTAAAGACAAGGAGAAGGGCACATTCACTCCTTCTAGAGAGAGGGATGAGCTTAGCCTTGGCTTGGGAAACCCCGAGCACACATGCTGCATAAGGGGGCTAGGGAAACTGACGACCTAGAAGCACGGATTCCAAGAGGACCGACACATGTGGAAGAAACATGGCAGAGACAGGGACGCTAGTCTTGAGATCCAAGTGAAGGCTCTAGTTGTTAAGGCACTACAAGAGCAAGGAGTGTCCACGGAGCCATAGACAGTAATGTGCCCACCGGGAGAACTGCTTTAGTTGGCTACCCTCCGGATGTTCCCAGCAGCCAAGGTTCCAATGCAACCACAACCGTCATCGATCGCATACGGGAGCCAACTAGTTGCATCTTGGGGGTTCTCATCAGTAGGCAGAACACAATGATTGAGGTGGGAACGGGTGTGGCACATCCTCCGGGCGGCTTGTGGCACAATAATGCCATCCCGCAGGACTACACTAGGGTCGAGGTGCACACCATGAAGCCCAAATTTAGGACGTGGAAGATAGATCACCTGACTCCCGAGGGGCTGGATTTACTAGGAGACATTGTGAACCAGTTCATCCTCTGGCATAAAAAGGACATTGTATTGACTGCTTGTTCCCCGACTCTGACTAATGTGCATTTGGAGAGAGTTGTTGAGGACGGGGGTGTATATTCACCGGCTCATGACGATGACATGCCTGAGATGCCACATTCTTCCCCGATTCCTAGCCACCACACGCCGCAACCTTCTCCAGCTCGCACCAAGCAAGGGCATGATGAGATGTCGCATGTGTGTCATGAGCCACAGCCTTCTCCAGCTCGTGCCGAGCAAGGGCATGACGAGACGTTGTGTGTGCCTCATGAGCCACAGCCTTCTCCAGCTCATGCCAAGCAAGGGCATGATGAGATGCCGCATGTGGCTCAACAAGCGTAGCCGACATATGAACAATGAGTGCCTTCTCAAGAAGATCATGCACAGGAAGATGAGGACGTGCCTGAATGGGAAGCTCGAAACAATATTCCCAAGAAGATAAGGCCAGTTTTTGTTCCGATGAAGGACGTCGCGAGTGTTACCAAGTGGTATAGCCATGACCAGTTCAAGCCTGAGAACCAAGTTAAGGAAGTACTAGCACAAGCTCCTAAGGAGGCCGCCAGTAGCAAACTACACCAAGCGGTAAAGAAGTATCCAGATGTGGAAGCCATCACATGGTCAAAAGATTGCCCGAAAAAATATGAAAGAGGCAAGCCTTTCCTACCAAACCAGGTCATCCGGCTACTTCCCGTACACATGAGAAGGTTTCATGATTGGTACTTGCGTGTTATCCCAACAAAGCTAAAGATCATGCAAGCAATCGTTCCTGCCGGCACATTCGGATCCCCAGCTAGGATAATTGTCTTTGACTTTGATGACATCCACACATGCTTTCACCTCAAATCAATGGAAATGAATCTAATTTGCACATGGTGCCTGTAAGTCCTTGCCCTCTCGATATGATATGAATGTAACTTACTTGGATTTTGTTGTAACTAACCACACGGTGATTTGTAGAATGCAAGCACACTTTGTCAAAAAAATGCCAAGCCTGAAAGCTGGGTATGTAGACCCTCAACCTATAGCACAAACAAACTTTGATTACCCTAGACACTGGTGACTGGATTGCAAAGAGCTAGCTGCTGGAAAGACACTTGCAGAGAAAGAGGCTATCCAGGCGAGCAAAATGAAGGAAGAGTCCTATAAGGTTGTGGCATACCTTGCCGTATGTTTTACGAAACTCCAACATAACGATGTCATATGGGTACCATACAACTTTAAGTAAGCTCGGCTCTATACTTAAAGCTTGTTCAATATATCTTTGTTCGATGCAAAACAACTTATCCGTTTAGTTCTATGATTAAATTCATGCAGCAACCACTGGATTGTTATAGGCATCGTTGTCAGGAGGAACATGGCATGGGTCTGTGATTCTGTAGATTTTGACCCAGTCCATTACAAAGACTTCATAGCGATTCTCAAGACGTATATGTATCAACAATTCTCATTAGCTTACATGCTTGCATATATACTTTAACGTTCACTTTAGCATACTAATAAGTTGCACTTGCTAAAATCATTCGAACAGGGCATTCAGGCACTATGTCAAGGAAAATCACGGAAGGCATTGTCCACAAAGCAAGCACGTTTTGCAAATCAAAACTCTATGTTCGGTAAGCGTAACTTACTTTGGCACTACATTACATTGCTGTCAATACCATTACTTAACATTTCCATATGCGAAACACATAGTTCCCCAAACAGAGGCCTGGGAGTCTACATTATGGATATTACATATGTGCTTTTATGAGTAACAACCGTGCCTACAGGAGACACCCGGAATTGGTAAGTTTGAATCTCTTTGCTCGTAGTATAAAAACTTAGCTTATGTTACGAAAGCTTAGACCTAAACTTATTATCTTGTAGTGGACGAACGAAAAAAAATGAGAAAAGGGACATGTACAAAGATGACCAACTCATAGAGCTCGTCGGCGACCTTTGCGGCTTCATATTGGATGAGATTGTGCATGTCAAAGGCACTTACCATGACCCAGACTCCGACTTTGATAGCGATCCTAGATACCAACACCTTCGCGAGCTTGAAAGGCTAGCTCTATGCCTTTGATAACAATTTGATGGACTTGTGGAATTGGACTTGTATAATTTGAACTTGATCTTGAACTTGGACTTGATGTGATTTAATTTGAACTTGAATCATTTAGACTTGTGATGTGGTGACTTATTATATGTGTTGTTGTGGATGCTATTGGATTCATATATATATATATATATATATATATATATATATATATATATATATATATATATATATATATATATATATATAGCTCCATCCTTGGCACACTACTGTCACTTGGCCTTTCCTTTGCATACCGACACAATCAACTTTCGTAGGATGGTGGAAGAAAGCCACAAAAATTCTCATCTACCTTATATATATATGCTGTTGTTGTGGATGTATTATATATATATTATATCTGACCACAACAGCAGAGGTTGTCTTCTCAAGAAGGTCTGATGCTCTAGCTGCCGTTAAGAGGTACAATCCACAAATTATTTCTTTCCAAGTTTACTTTTGTGGTAACTTAGCTAATGTTTCATTGATTAAAAGGTAAACGACAGTCACATACAAGAGCAAAATCACTTTGATGCAGTTCTGTGTAACTCATGTAGAACGCCAAAGCAATAGCTCTTACTGAATTGACTTATTTTACCTTTGTATAGACTCTCTGATTGGCCAAGCAGCAGGTGTCGATGTTATGACTTACAGGGAAGAAACAAGCAAGCTTGAGCCTTCAGAGAAGTGAGTTTCTGTTCCTTGTATTTTGGTTATTCGATGCAACTATCGATGGAATGTTCATGGTTGCTTACTAGCTCATGTTGGCTTTTCAGGTTCTCTCTCTCTGTGATCATCCAGCTCTCCTGGACAAAAGTGAAACTCATGCTTTGTACAGGTACATGCAAGAATTCAATATTAGATTGATAGGAGTAAGCACAAGTAAATCAATGCTAAATTGATTAGTTGACTTTAATACTATATGCTATAGGACACACGCCTAGTAATAATCTAAAATGACAAGAACCAACTTTCTGTATCAGTCATTTGTAACTGTTTTTATAGCTGTGTCAGTATGTAAAAGACAAGTGTAAGAAGTTGAGTAACTGCTCAGTATAACCATTTATCTGCCTGCTCATGTTTTGGGGATAAAAGTACTTGCTTAATCTTCTAGAACCCTTTTTCTGTCGTGGTGCACACATGATGTTGTGGCTCATGAGAAATGAGAACTCAATTTCTAGAGCAGGTATAAGTTACTTCTGAAATTTCCAAACCCTTTGAATCTGTAGGAACTGTCATGTGTAGTGTCTTGTCACAAGCACTTGAGCTTTCTCTTAAACCCATTGAATCTGTTGGAACATTTGCATATTGACACATTTAGTTTTAAACAGCTTTCCTAGTCACTAACCTGATCATTTAGGTGCTACATAGGTGGCTAACTGCACACAATTTGTTTGCCAGCCTAGAAAGTTGATTTATATTTATGTTTTCATACAGTTCAGATGCTATAGAGAGAGCATGGCAAATTCTAGAGAAGATACCAGGTAGAGCGACAGGAGCATATAGCCATAGTCAGGTACATATATAATTCACTTTTGGATGGATGCTGTTATGATTGGATGAGCTTGATCACTCCTGTTGCTCTCTATTTCAGGGTGTAAAAGGTTTACATGATGAAATTGCTGCTGGAATTGCTGCCCGTGATTGGTTTCATGCAAGTGGAGATAACATCTTCCTAACAGATGGAGCAAGCCCAGCAGTATGTACTATATATCTTCTTTTGATCAGGGATCCATTTATGTGGAATAAGAACTTATTCATCTGACTAGCTGTAATCGGTTGACTGTACATATGGACAAAGCTTGCCCTTGTTACTGATATAGTGTAATTTCTTTTTTCAACGAGGTGGTTATATGGAGGTGGTTATTATGATGTACATGCATGGCTGTGAATAATATAGGTATATGGGCAATAATTCATGAATTCTTTTTTCATAAAGAGGTTGTAATTGACTTATTATGTGATGAAATGATAATTGGTCTATCAGTCATTTTTAATTGGGCTGAAATCTAGTAGCAGCCCAAGCTGGGTTTTATTTGTTTTTCGGAAATCCACTGTAGGGGCGGCTGGTGCTGGAACCGCCCCTACAAATGGCATTTGTAGCACCAGCCGCCCTTACAAATGCATTTATAGGGGCGGTTCCAACCGCCCCTATAAATGCATTTGTAAGGGCGGCTGAGGAACCGCCCTTACAAATCAGCCACAGGGGCGGCTCCACCAGCCGCCCTTACAGAGCATCAGGAGCTGCCCCTGCTGTGCTCTATAGGCGTAGTGGATAGCTGTCCACCATTCACGTCCATGCAAATCAATCAAAGGTAGGTTCCTCCTCCCAGTAGTTAAGCTAAATTATTTCCTGTGATCCAAAGTTCATGTATCTAATCTCTCATTGATACTGTTACATGTTCAATATCGTGAATGGGGAAGGGATACAGCAGATGCTTTAATCCTAATGGCGGAGATTGTCGGTTCTGCGGTTATTCAGGAGTCAGTTAGCAAAATCCTGTCTCGTCTGCTTGAAAAATATGATGACAAACAGAACTCAATTGTGTTCAGAAACCTTGAGAGGCGAGAGATGGCACACATCAGGCTGGAGGCTGTTCCTCAGACATCAGATAAGTGGGATATCACTGATACATCCTTGTTGCGTTGGCATAGGAAGCTTAAGTCTGCTGCTCAAGAGTGTGATGACACGCTGCACAGATGCAGATAGAGAATCCTGGAAGATGAACACAAAGAAAAGGAAGTAAGCAATTCCTCTCTTCCTATGCGAGTTGTGCATGCTACCAACACTACACCACAACACTAAAACAACATCGGACGTCTGTTGCTAAAGATAAAAATTAGCGTTGAATGGTCCGTTGCTAAAAGTATTTTACTTTTGCATTGGATCATCCATTGCTAAAAGTATTTCGTCTGTCTATTGGTGCAGCTAGTAGATCATTTGTTCTATCACTACTTATAGTAGTTTGCAACCCAATAAGTACCATCTTATTTACTCATGAATCAATGTATAATGTTAAGTGACTAGTTTGATGTTAAGTGACATTACATATTGTAACACCCTAAAATTTGCTCCTTTTGAATTAGAGATAAATTGATTTAATTTTGAATTTTTGTGCTCATGAAATATGGGAAAATAATATTTTTCTTTAAATTAAAATTTATCATAGGGTGTACAAACATATTTGAGCATTCATGCCTTTGCATTTGATTTATTTGGTTGAGTGGTTTTGATCAAAATTTAAAATGAATTCAAACCACTTTTGAAAATGGCTTTGAAAATTTCAGAAAATAAAAAGAAAAGGAATTCTTTTCCTTCCTCTCTCTCGGCCTACTGGCCTGCTGCCTCAGCTCAGCCTGTTTTCGCAGCCTAGCAGCACCGCTGCTGCTCCCGCAGGCCCACTACGCACCCCACGGCCCACAGTGCTCCATCTTGCGGCCCAACAAAGCAAGCAGCCCAAGCCACGAGTGCGCCCCTTCTCACTCTATCTAGCTGACGCCGCGGCCCCGCGCTCTGTCTCGCTGCCACGTCAGGCCTGCTTGTCAGCGCCTTCCCCTACCTCCAGCCGTAGTCGAGCAGGACTCTGCTCCTACCGCCACCGCCCCGGTTTCCCCTGGATTTGGCATGCTCTCCACGTCAAAGCCCCCATAAATAGCCGAGCCCGCTTGCATCGCCCGTCCCTCAACCCTAATCGTGAAGCTGCCGCCTCAAATTGAGCTCGCAGCAGCCGCAAGCCCTAGCTCGCCGCCGCCAAGCTCGTTTCGCCAATTCGTCGAGTCAATGACTCCGTAAGCTCGCTGCCAAGCTTCGCTTTGTGGTTAAGAAGTCGCTGCATCTTCTCTTTTCCTTTTTCTTGCTCTCGGTTGCTCGCTAATCTTCGCCGAACCATGCAGAACGTCGCCGCCCACCATCCCGAGCCACCTATCGTCTCTGTCCGCTCCGGGTCGCTAAGATCGACCTAGGTGAGTTCGCCTTGGTCCCCTCTTTCTTCCTGTGCTAATACCGAGCCGAACCGTAGACTCTAGGGCCTTAACAGTGTGCATCAGCGAGCTTCCTCGCCGGCGGCCATGGCCGACCACTGCGCTGGCCTTCTTCTCTGGCTAGCGGGATCCTCTCCCTCTCCCCCGATCTAATCTGCACCGTTCATCTTGAATCCAACGCTCAAATCGCGTAATACCCCTTCGCTGCTACTTTTTCTAAAAAGTCCTTCTAGTTTTCGCAAATATAACCCGCAGTCCCTGGCTTGATTTAAAAATCTGATTTTGGATTTGTTTTAATTCGAAAATAAGATCTACTTATTTACAATTTTACCACCGATCTTATTTTGCTTATAAAATCTTCATTTTAACTCCGATTTGACCCGTTCAAATTGCGTTAGATTCATAATCACGTAATCTACATGATAGTATCACTGTTCAGTATTTTTCCATCTTTTAAAATTTGAGGTTAGATTTAATTTATTATTTTACTAAAGGAAATCTTGTTTAATTCGTAACTTCTTCGTTTTAGCTCTAATTTTCGTGATCTTCGCGTTTGTGTGATCATAGCAAAACGTAGATTCGTTTTACAAACTTTTCATCTTGATTTTACTCTGTTGGTGTACTATTCTAATCTAAAGTCATATTTGCTTTGCATAATTGTCTCTGGATAATTGTTGTTGCTGTGTTGATCGAGTATAGACAATGAGTTTTTACGTGGTGGTCAAGAAGCAACCTTTTGAATATTTGGACTACAAGAAGGATCAGAGTTTAAGACAAGTTTAGCATGGGATCATCCTTGTTTCCTATTCACCTTTAGTACACTTAATTCGTGTGCATGTGTCTACCTTGTTAAACCCTAAGGATATCCTAGCTTTTATATCTTGTACCTTGACACCCGTGGGACATCGCATTGGGTAGTATGATGCTAGTGCTCTAATTCAATAACCATGATCTTGTAGCTTGACTAATGGTATATGCAATAAACATTAAAAGATGACTTTTTAGCAACTTAATTAAAGGGGGCTGAAGTATTTAACTACTTTCTAAATGCTACAGATTCCTCTCCTTAAGGACTTATTTGTAAGCGATCATCCAGAACTTACAGTACAACCATGAGTGCCACATGGCTCTAGCTTTAGTCAAGTATGAGGACATTTTCTAGCTTTTAGTGATTACCGAAAGGCGTTAAGGAAAGCCTCGGTTGCAGAATGGCTTCTTGTCTCTCAAAGTGTGTATAGCCTACGTGAAGTGTGCCACTTTGTTAGAGGGCCTCCATTCGCCTAGCTCTTTCCTTGGCGGTCACTAAGTTGTTAGGGAGATTCTTTTGAAAGACTTCATAGTGAACCCTGCCAACCTTCCTTGGCAGTAGGTCAAGAGACTAGCTACCTTGGGCGAAAGGGTAAATCATGGCTCGTGGTGAAAGTGTACAACTTCTGCGGAGTGTAAAACTGGTATATCAGCTGTGCTCACGGTCACGAGCGGCCTTGGACTCCTTACAAAATAAAGGATGAACACTGATGTTGATGATAATAATGATGATATTGATGATCACTAAAGATTATGTTTATGCTATTCATTATTTATGTTTACCTGATCATGCATTTACATGGGCACATGACAAACTTGTTGCTACTCAAATGCTAAAAGATGACTCACTAAAAGCTAAACGCAGTTAAACCATGTCATACCTTTTTGAGTCTCATGAACCCCATGTTATATTTGCTGAGTATAACATGTGCTCACCCTTGCTATTTCCCCCACAACTCAGGATGGTTACTAGCGTGCTAGAGTTTGGAGGAGTTTAGGCTTGTGATCAACCAGTCACTTTGTCCCTATGGAGTGGAGTTTTGCTCGAAGGTCGGAGTTGTCTATCCGCTGTTTGTGCATAAGGTTATCTTCTTTGTACTAAGTATGTTATATATTAAGCATTGTATTTTGATATCACCCCCTTATTTGTAGCTATATGTGAGATTTGATTTCCTAGGCTCACATATGGTGTGTATCTGGTTTTGTCTTTAAAACCGGGTGCTACACATATATAATGTACTTATTCGATACGTGAATCAATGAATGGATGATGTGATCACTATCACTTTTGTGTGGGTGAATCAAGCTATGGCTAATGTTTGATCATCAGCTATACCATTAGGCTAGCTTTTATTTTTTTTACATATTTAATTGAGCTCGATGGACTGTCTGTTACTAAATGTTCTTATTGCGATGGAATGTCCGTTGTTAAAAGCTCTAAGAGGCTGTCCGTTGCTAAAAGTTGGACCGTCGAACTGTCTGTCGCTAAATATCATGTCCGGCGCTGTATACATACAATGACGGCTTCATTAGCAACGGTAGAGGTCCGTCGCTATAACCTTTAACAATGAACTGTCCATCGCTGTACACCCCTTTCAGCAACGGATTGTCCATCGCTGTTTAAAGGTTGTGGTGTAGTGCAGGTCATTCGTTTCTTCTATCTTTAACCATGACAATGATGACTTGATTATATCCAATGTTCAAAGATTTGAATGGTTTGCTGGTGGTGCTAGCAAGTTTCTGAGATTACTAGAGCTTGGTGGCATGCCACAGTGTCACATGCCCTTTGACCCTCTTTTCAGGCACCTTCTTGCTGGCAAGATACTATAGCAAAGAATCATTAGGGCAAACAAATGCACTTTGCTTTTACAGTTGGCGCCATTTTTTAGTGCAGAGCATGGTATTCAAGGTAGGCTTTACTTCATGCAGAAAGATCCTAATGTGTCGGATGATGATTTTTGCTTTACTGTAACACTGCAGCTTTTGGAGAGTACGGACATAGTTGGGGTTGCAATTCAGTGCTTACATCTGTTCGCCCCTCTTTTCATGTCTACGGTTGAAAATATTAGGAAAAGGCTTATGCAACTACATACTGAAGACTTCTGGTGGGTACCATATGTCGATTCACACCAGAAAAAATATTGGGACAATGTTCACAGATTTGTCATAGTTGCAAGCTAGACAAGTCATCTGGATTACCATATATGTTTCTCTAGAACCGGTTATTTATGTAGGTCTGTGGTGCCAAGTCTCAGTGGCGAAGCTATATACAAGTTTGTGGGTGCAGATGCACCCACGAAAAAAGATAAAATACCATCGATTAGATCATTTTTTTCACCATGGTTACAGTTCAAGTTTACACATCTATAAGGTAGACACACCACCCTCCAATTTGCTCTAGCTTTGCCACTGCCAAGTCTCACTCTCATAGTCCGACAAACAGAGGTCTTCACTGTCCGAATGTAGAAGTTCTCTACATGATCATCCGTATCAGAGAGCTGGAGTTCTCTTTGCACCACATGGCTCTTCAGAAGACATGTTGCTTGTGGATAAGTTTCCTGGAATAGCGTCAATCAACAGTCAGGAGCAACATTGTTTGCATACTGTCTTTACCTTGGGACAACTTGAGGAGATCATGCTGCCAAAAGCAATAGATTACTTCTGCCAGAATGAGGAAGCCAAAGTATACAAAATGCTTTGGAGGTCTAAGCATGGCACTGCATACATTCAGGTTGAAAGAGCAAGCATCTTCATGCCAAGAACACAGCAAACGTTTCACGGAGCTAAGAGAAGGAAGTTGTTGCTAGGACTGAATGAGGAGTTAGAGTGCCTGACATATTGGGTTTCTCGCTTCCTTGACTTGTGGAGTTCTCATGCATCCATCCAATTGGAAGGCTCGACCATGGACTGGTACCAGGAACTAAAGAAAAAACACAAGCAGCACATCACTGTCGCCTGAAATCCTTGATCAGATATCTACATGTATCGATCAACAAACGATGAAGAAATAAAAGAATGGAGTGTTCCATGGAAGGATCAAAGTTTGGATTTACGGTTCATGACCAAGAACAGATATGTCAAAAGAACAGAGTACACAAATTTTCAGATCTCGAATTTGGGACAGATGCACCAACTACAGGGTTGAAGACTCAACACAGAAGCAGAGCTACAGCATGGTGGAATTTTTGTGTTACTCACCACACTAGTGACTTGGGCATAATATTAAATATAATGTTGGTCTTAGTTGAGAACTCTATTCTGAATTAGGAATGTATGTGAACATTCTGTATTGTGGTGTTTATTATTAATCAACATTTGGATCTTATACTGGACTTTCCATGGTTATATTATTATCCACTGCTTCTCCGACGTCATGGTCCTACTTACAACACCACGCAACACTATGGTGTAGCGACGTGGCCTCGTGGTGACTTGTCAAGTATATGACACGCTCCAGCATGCATGAGTTGTTGTGCCACGTGACGTTTGACTTGGAAATCATTGGGTCCGAACATTCGAACCTGAGTCCCCATCCGAACGCTCCCTTCCTCTCCTCAGCGACCTCGTCCGCGTCCCCACCCGAGCTCAAGTTTGCCGCCGTTTGGGTTTTGGCAGCTCTCTCTCTCTCCCTCCCTCGTCTCCAACTTCTGTGGGCTTAGAAGGAAGGGGCTCAAGGCAGGTAGGCCGGCCAGTCCGTGGGGGTGGTGATCGGGTGGTTAGGGGCCCTGGCACTGGTGTGGAGGCGGCCGAGCCAGGATGAGGCTGGGGCGTCATGGTGGTGCTCACCAACGAGCATGGCCATGTCGGCGGTGGCAGGAGTAGGGCGTGGGGAGGGGAAGAACGAGGCCACCGAGGGCGTGACGCCGCGGTAGGGGTGGTGGGCAACGGCGGGGCATGGCTGAGGTTGACGGCAGGGTCGAGCACGAGGAGGAGGGCGAGGACGACACAAGCGCAAGGAAGGCCGCACGGGAACGATGAATGGTACCCTGGTCAACACGTGGATCAGGTCCAAATGGACGGACCCTAACAACCCCCCGCTTGACCTCGCCAAGAGCCCATGGTCAACACAAACAAGGGAGGTGCACTGCTTCCGTCATACCACCCTAGGACTGTGTGCACACGATCGAGTAAAAAAACAATTTGGACGAGCTCAGGATACCAAACTTTATATGTTTTGCTAAAATCATGCTTTATATTATTGTGCCTAGCTTAGGAAATATAGAACATAATTTTGGGAAAATATAAAACTAGTTTCATATTTTCTCGAGCTAAAAATTTTTTTTAGATTAAAGCAAATTTTAATATTTTTAATGCGTATTTTGACTAGAAAAATTTTTTGGATAACTTTTTGGAAAAATTATATGAGTCTAAAAATATGTTTTTTCAGTCCCACCTCACGCAAGTGCACTTCAGGTACGAGCGATTTTCTCCCCACCTCACGGGCAGCCCTGCTGCTGCTTTGCTTTCAGAAACCAGACTGGCTCTAGCTCGGCTCGCTACATGGTGCTTCAATCTTGTATTGTACCTCTAGATCTGGGCATCAGGCTTCGTAGTACTGGGATTAGTCCTTGTAGTATAAAAAAATCGTGTTTTTATCAGTGTACTAGGCTGTTCCCTTCATCCTAAGACTGACTGCACTGGATCCGGTAAAAAGATCCGGTACAGCACATACAGAGGAAAAATGCTGCAGCGCGGGCCTGTAAATGATACGGTAAGTTACCGGACGGCCACGCGAACGCCAAATTTGGGGCAGGTAGCGAACCTACGCTAAACCGGGGCGCGGGGCCCGAGCTCGTCCTGCGCGCTCACACGTGACCAAGAGAGGAGGGGAAAAGTGGAGAGAGAGAGCATGCAGGGTGGGTCCCACTGTTTAAACAAACTAAAAAAAATGTTATAACTCATAAACCAAAAAACCAAATTAAATTCCGATTACACCATTGAATTCGTTTCAATAAATTCTTCAAAACTAGATCTCACATAGATATATTTAGATAAAGTGATAAGTGGGTCTCACAGTGGATAGAGGATGATAGAGGATGGATGGGTGCAGGAAAAATGAATATAGAGGAGAGAATCTTAATGACCAAGATGTATAGAAGATGAAAATAGAGGATCATGAGTGCAGATAGCCTAAATTATAAGTTAAAGTATCTCAAGTTTGACCAAAATTATAGAAAGAATTACAAAGATTTATGATATCAAATAGATATACTATAAAACTATAATCAATAAAAAATCTAATGATACTTAGTTAGTATCATAAATGTTATTATCTTATTATATTAATTTGATCAAACTTTAGATGCTTTTAATCTCCAAAATTCTTAGAATAACTTATAATTTGGCATGGAGAGAGTATTAGAAAAAACATACATACAAATTGTTCCTTTTTCTTTTTCTTTTTTCGTCATCTACTGCACTTTCTTGCCAACACAGTCCATTACACTGACAGTAGTCTGTTTTAACATACTTAGAGTTAGAGCATATTTGAGAGTGCCCTATATCTCTTTCTCATTCACGTCTTTTAGGGAAAAAAAAACTTATCTTCAACAGTGCCCATATCCCTCCCCCATCTTTCCATAGCAAATCGTCCTCCTTTGTGCGTAAAAATACGCGGACGGAGACAGCATCTTGAATCCTTGAATCCTGATGGCAGAGATTGTCAGCTCTGCACTTGTCCATGAGACAGTCAACCAGCTCCTATCCAATCTGGTTCAGAAATATGAGGAGAAAGTGGAATCAAGTGCGAACACAAACTTGGAGTGGCTAGAGATGGCACACATCAGGCTAGAGGCTGCTCTTGAGACGTCAGAGAAGTGGCAGATCACTGATGCATCCTTGTTGCGTTGGCGTGGGAAGATGAAGCGTGCCGCTCAAGAATGCGATGATACGCTGCATAAATGCAAGCAGAGGATCCTAGAAGATGAACAGACGGAGGAAGAGCTGAGAAAGTCCTCATTTCCTGTACGTATTGTGCATACTACCAAGTCGTTTGTTTTCTCCATCTTTGGCCCCAACAAAGACGAATCGAACAGCTCCACAGTTCGAAGGTTCGAGTGGTTTGCAGACGGTGCTAGCGAGTTTCTCAGATTACTAGAGCTCGGTGGCAGGGCACGCTACCACATGCCCTTTGACCCTCTTGTTAGGCATCTTCTGAATGGGATGAAACTACAGCACAGAATCCTTCAAGCAAACAGGGCGCCCTTTGTTTCTGCAGTTGGTGCCATATATTACTGCAGAGTATGGAGTAGAGGTTAGACTCATCTTTATGCAGAAAGATCGTAATGCATCAGAGGATGACTTTTTCTTTTCTTTAATGCTGCAGCTTTCAGAGAGTACTGACATAGTAGGGATGGCAATTAACTACAGAAGATTTCTCATGGGTGCCAGATATTGGTACACATCACAAAGAATATTCGGATATTCTTCACAGGTTTGACACTGATTGGTTTCGCCCAAACCCACTATGTTGCAAGCAGCATGATCAGCACAAGCTCTGTCATGGTAGTAGACAGTCAAAGATGTCTAGATCACCAGATGTTTTTCTGGAACCAGTTATTGAAGTACATCTGCAGTGCTATGTCTCAGTCTTGGACTGCAACCAACATAGGTCATTAATGTCTGAAACCAAAAATTCTCTGCAACATTCTCCATATCTGAAAGTTGGACTTTTATTTACACCCCATGGATGTTTAGACGACATCCTA
This sequence comes from Saccharum hybrid cultivar R570, assembly GCA_038087645.1. Lineage (NCBI taxonomy): Eukaryota > Viridiplantae > Streptophyta > Magnoliopsida > Poales > Poaceae > Saccharum > Saccharum hybrid cultivar. Next base: position 6,953,019 of record JAQSUU010000347.1, on the reverse strand, counting down.
CTTGTGGATAGAACTCCAGCAATACCGGCAATCTACAGCGAGGAGCAGCATTTCTTGCATACAGACTTCACCTTGGGACAACTGGAAGAGACCATGCTGCCAAAAGCAATAGATTACTTCTGCAAGAATGATGAAGCGGCAGTCTACCAAATGCTTTGGAAATTAAAACATGGCGCTGCATATATTCAGGTTGAGAAGGCAAGCATGAGCACACAGAGAACAAGCATCAGAACTTTTCAGGGACCTAGCAAAGGAAAGCTGTTGCACTGGCATGATCAGGAGATAGGGAGACAAACAGGTACCATCTTTCAATTCCTCAACCTGTGGGTTGCACACGCGCCTGTCCAGCTGCAAGGCACGACTGTGGACTGGATTCAGAAAGAAAAGGAAGAACAGTTAACAGCTCTGCAGCTACATCAGAAATTCTAAATCATGTAACGTGCAAGGATAAGGTATGAGGAACACCAGACTGGAAATAGGATGTTCAAGGGAACAAATCAAATATTTGGAGTTACTATTCATAGCTGAGCAAAAAATGCAGAAAACATGAATGCTCCAAGTACAGAGGCACGAGGAGCAAGGCCATAGCATGCAGATCGCAAACTTACATCAACAGCAATGTTTTCAAATCGTCTGGTCGGACTTGGTCGACCTGGGACCGACCAGGACGATTAATCACGATTAATCGCGATTAATCGGACGACTTGTACATGTCGACACTACCCCTGATCGGTCACCTGAGACCGACCAGGACGATTAATCGCGATTAATCGGACGACTTGAAAACAATGATCAACAGTTTTTTGTTCTGCAAGTCTGACAATTAGAAGTACAATATGTTGAGCACATCACTTGTTTTTAGTTTCTAATGTAATGTGTATAGTTAATTTCCATGTGAATTTTAAGAGGGTGGTTATGGACCTTGAGCTATTCCTTTCCTTTTCAGAGAATTTTATAGACGATGCTCTTTTGCTACTAAAAGCACTCCTCTCTGTTTTGTTCTAACACATTGGTGTAATGCTCTGTCTCTGTCGCCCTCATGGCTTAAACTCTGACACTCTGTATATTATGAGTGGTGTCTTGCATTGCCCTCCCTAATGAGGGCAATATATATTCAGGTGGTGAATCCTTTTACCCTTTGTTGACTGAAAAAAAATGTGTTTCACTCCATGGCTGATAATTTCATCTGCAAACTTTATTTGACTGGAATTTCTCCATTTGACAGTTCTCTGTGCCTGATGATTTCAGAAAGCAGATGAAACAACAGTTTCCCCCTTCATACTGTTGTGCTGCTGACACATCTGAAAATGGCACAACAACAGAATCTTCAGAACAGATCACACGACTTTGGCCGGAACACTGGCCGCTTGCAAAGCAGAAGCGTTCCTGTGGGGGGCAAGACTGTCCAAAGCAGACAAAGAGATTGCGTCCTCTTGGTGCCAAGTTCTAGCTAACGCAATGTAAACTTTATGTGCATCTGTTCGCGTTGTAAGCGCCCTGCGCAAAACCAAATGTACCTTGATTTATCAGGCCTTGGAGGCCAATGAATGAATGAAAATGGCCAAGTGGGGAATTCTCTCCCCTTCCGTCGATTTATCAAAAAAAAAAAAAACAACAGTTTCCCCTTGCATGGTTTGGGTGCGATACTTTTCATTTCTGTTTGCTTTGCACCTGCTGTTTAACTGTTTTCAATGGACCAAGGGCGTGCCCGTGGTTTTCAGCTAAAAAATGCGGAGAACCGCAGCACTGCAGTGGTCTAGTCTCCAAAACTGCAGCCGGTTCCTCTCCACCAAATGCTGTGCTCTGCTGACCACCCATGCGAAAAGGACGACGACCGAACTCTGAGGCATGTGCAGGGAATTCTAGAAGCTTGTCTGATGCCTTGGATTCCTACAATATGCTCTCCTACGAAGCATCCAGCACGCATTTTTATAAGCTTAGTGTGTTTTTACACAGCTCCCTCTTCGTTGTAAATAACCAATACTGACCTCCTAAATTTCCATGTAAAATACCTAGCCTTGTTATTATTATTAAAACTGGTAAGCTCTTAAATCTGCATTTAAATTAACTACATCAACATTATGAAAGTTATCAATTTTCTTGCTGAAAATAAGATTCACATGTGAATGTTGGTGTCACGCCCGGTTTTTCAAAGAAGACCAAATACTCGTTATATGTGTGCATAGGAAGTCCACACATACAACAATAGAATAGAAATATTAAAATAATATTTATATACAACGGAATACATACTATATTAACACTTACAGCTATCAAAGTATCGCGGAACGGTTGCTAAACTTCTGCTTGGGCTCCATTCTTCTCAGGGACGGCTGACTGGGGGCTCCGTATGCCAAGCACTTCTGATAGACTTCTGGAAACTCCACTACGCTTTTATCCTTCTTCTCAGCAGCACCTTACTACACACTGGAGTGTGGAGAAAATAGCAAGAGTGAGTACATATCGTACTCAACAAGTATAACACAGGGTTCATGAGGCACAAAAGGCTAGACGCTGTTTGACTACATTTAGCTTTTAATCATCATATAGTTAGCAATTGAGTAGCATCAAGATGAACCAATTCCTGTTAATGAACCAATGATCAATTATAATAAGAATAATGAATAGCATTAACATGAGCATAATAGTAACAACAATAATTAAGTATGATATAACAATGATGATCAACTATTCTGTAAAAATCCCCAAGGCCGCTCGTGTCCATGAGCACGGCTAGTATACCAGTTTATTAAACTCTGCGCAGAGGTGTACACTTTCACTGTGAGTCATGATTTCCAAATGCATGGGATAGCTAGTCCCAAAACACCAAAAAATCATATAAAAGTCATTCAAAAGTTCGTCTAACAAATTAGGGTCATTAGATTCACTTGGCAGGCAGATGTAGGAACCTCCTTTCCAAATGACACAATTCCTTCTCGGCTATACTCATTGACTAGAGGCTGTCCCACACCTAACGTGGCAAGCCATTCTTACGCCATTTAAGGTAACCACTAACAAGCTAGAAAATGTCTTTTAAACAACTAAAGTCAGAGCCATATAGCCCTCACAGCTGTACTGTCAATCCCGGTTATCACTTACAGATAAGTCCTTACAGAGAGAAACCAGAGCAACAATATAACCCCTTGCTCTAGCCCCCTTTCAACAGTATTAAAATTATCTTAAATGGTTGGTTACATAATTCATTAGCCATATAACAAGATCATTGTTCATAATTAAGCGCTAGCAATAGCTACCTAAATACACAATCCATAGGTGACAAGGAACCAAGACATCAATAGCTAAGTTGAAATCTCTATGGTTGTGAAGGAGAACACATGCATATAAGTAATAGTTTCAGTGAATAGGACAACAAGGATAGTCCCATGTTAAACTTGTCTTTCTCCCAGAGTTAGCTACTCAGAAGTCTTCAACCTCTGTCTCTGATCTTCAGCTCCTACTGTACTTGTCGGTCCTCAGCTCCTCGTCTTCAGCGCTAACGAACCATGCTTCTTCTACTCGTAGCAAGCACCAAGTAAGTCGAGCACACATACAAGCAAACAAGGTAGACTAAGAACAATACACCAATCAAAAGAGACTTTAAAGGAGAGCGCACTAAACGGCATGGCTCGTTGTTACGATCACGGGAGCGCAAGAACGACGGAGAATGGAGCTATCGTTAAAAAGTGCACGACTATCGAGACTTGTAACATAACAAAAGAGAAAACTATATGCTTGATTCATTTTAGTTATCAAGATAAGGTGATTAACATTTTCAGAGAAATATCCTAAAGTTGAGCTAATCAAATTATAAAGCCAAAGTTAAATTCTACTTATAAATATGAACTTTTCATTGTATTTAAGTTATTTAACTATTTGTATCTTAGAAAACATAGAACATGTGTGAGCAACTAATCGACCAATATATGTTTCGTGGTGGATCTAAGTAGGTCATTATTGAAAAGGACATTTATGTTGATATTACTCATGTTAACACTTATTTATAAAAAGACCAAATTATAATTCCTACGTCGCTTAATTCAAAAGAAACATTAAACAAACATTATTCAAATTGCATCTAAACCAACCTTATATGAATCATGTTTAAACCAATCAAATTGTAATATATATTGTCCTATGTTGCTTTTATTTATAAACATTAATGTTATTTAAGTCACTTTAACATTTATCTTTTTAGAAAACATAAATCATGTAAAGCACCTGATTAAAATCATTATATGTTTTATGCATGAACTAATCAAGTTATAACTAGTAAAGAAATATTCAAGTTGCTATCGATCAAGTTAACATTTGTTTATAAAAGACCAAATATAAAACCTTAAATTACTTTTAATTAGAAATTCGGTTGCGTAAATATTAATCAAATCAATATTTAACTTATAAAATTTAGAGGTGTGAGACATGGTACACGTTGCCACTAAAACGTAGCAGGCGTTAGCTTGACCGCAACGTCTCAAAACAGAGTTAAACCCTTGGTTGCTTTTAATTAAAAGGTCATTAAATAATCATTAACTTAATTAGTATTTAAGTAAATAATTTTAGAATTGGGTGACATGATAAACCTTAGCACTACTGCATAGAGCGCGACACTACGAAACTAATGCAACAAGAACGACTCGAATCGGACGTGAAACGAATAAACGGCGGAGATAAAATGACTGGATGGCAAACTTGTAATTATCAACATCTTCTGGCTTGGGCTTGGGCTGAACGAGCTCGTGGCCTCCATGGCCACTGCTGCTGCTGTGCTTCGCGGGGAAGGGAGGGCTCGGCCACCCAGCAGCAGGCCACGGCAGCACGGCGGAACGGGGCCGCACGCCGTAGGGGCCTACGCGGGCCGGCTCGGCGCCCATAGCCGTGGCCGAGTGGCCACCGACTACGTCGGCGCTGCTGCCCTGTAGCGCAGTGCGCGGGCACGAGAGGGGGCCGCGAGGAGGCGCGGGATGGCGGCGCGAGTAGCGCACGGGTGCGCCTGGCCGGGAGTGTCACGGCCATTGTCCGCGGTGGCCGGAGAACGAACGAAGGAGCAGCCATGGTGGAGTTCGTCGGAGGTGAAAAAGAGAACATGGGGAACTATCAACGGATGACGGATTCATGAAAACATGTATACCAAGGCGAAGAGAACGACGAGGGCAACCTCTTGGTGGTGGTGGAATTCGATGGAACGCCATGGTTTGGCCAGAAAAGCTCGTCGGAGAGTTCGTCGGAACGCAAGCTGTACATGACGAACTTCGGCGAGGAATGGAGGGAGCTACGAGCGGCGGCTCGCGATGAAGTTTTCTGATCTGAAATCAGTGTGTCGAGCAGAACACCGGCATATATATAGGTCTAGGGTTTGGAAATATTTCGTAATTTCTTAATTTCGGGATTATTTTAATTCCGTGAATAAAATAATTTCAGAAAATCTAAAATTACCTTTTTGGCCGCGAAAAATATCTCGGAGCTCAGAAAAATCACCGGAAAATTTTTGAAGACACTTGGAGGGATAAGGAACTCAACTAAATGAGTTTGGGCTCATGAAAAGATTATTGAGATGATCGGGGAAAAAGATAAAGCTCAAAGAAAAAGAAATTTAATTCTAGAAAAGGTTGGAAAATTTCTCTCGAGTTTCTTTGGAGCGAGAGAAACGTCGTCCTATCGTATTTTGAAACCGTTCGCACTCACAAACACCAAAAGCATCCATCACATCATCAAAAGCCTATCAAATTAGTTCAGAGAGAAAAATTGAAACCACATTTTTCTATTACTTACTAATGTTAAGATAAACTAAACTTGGGAATTTTTATCCAAACATTAAAATATTTATTTTATTTAGTGTTTTCAATGCACAACCCAAAATAGTAAATCTTAGGATGTGACAGTTGGAGACCAGAATATTTTATTTCTTAATAAAAAACATAAGATAATGAGAGTTTCTACTAGCAAATAAGCACACAAAAGCAAGTCTATCAAGATTCAAACAATTTAAAGCAAACACCATAAAACAAAGCATGATTTTAGAAAAAAAATTGAATCCTTTTAGGACTTTTAATTGCATTATTTTCGTAAATATTTGGATAGATTTTGGAATTTTAAAAAAATATTTCTAGTTTGATCTCTCTGAACGTTCAACCTAGTCTAATTTATCCTCTCTAACATGGTGTCACGTTAGCAAAGTCATCATCAAAACCATCTAGATGCAAAAACATATGGTTATAAAAAGTTGAGAGATGTAAAAAACTGGTTTTTTAGTTTACGAAGCAAAATTGGACGACCGTGGTAGTTTTGGAAAGTAAATTGGACTCTTTCTAAGAAAAAAAACACGCCCTAAAACTTTGAAGCAATACGTTGGGCCAAGATAAGATAGGATAGACTTTGGGCGCACCTAGGCTTCCACACCGCCTGCGGTGGAAGGGGGAGGCCGCGCGGGACGAGCTGCTGGTGGGCCCCACATGCCATTGTATTTGTAATCTAGCATATGTATAGACAGACATATTGTGAGCCTAAAATTCAGTAATGCAAAACAAAAGATGGCAAGGGGGATGACAGATCAACAACTCAAACAAGGAAAGTAAGCGATCCATCACACAACCATGTCGTAGAAATTATCCCAAGAAAAAAATTACAATGAATGGATTTTTGCTTTAGTAGTGACGTGTAGCTTCATCTGGTAGCTGGTAACCTGGTACGGACTCTCCAAACACCATGACTTTGGTGAATTCCCTTTTCATTTGTGCACAAAGTAGAAGTGCTCAGGTTGTCATTTGCTTTGTTGTCTGGTCCTTGTCAAATATCACCCCACCCTCCATTTTATTTTTTGCACAAACACGAACTGAGCGTCAGGTTCTCATGTTTCTGTTTAGTCAAAAAGATAAAAAAATTTGGCATTAATTAAGTATAAGAAAGCAATCATTGATCAGTGCTTTGGTTGAACGAATCAGTTCCTGTGCATCCGTCACTACCTAACCCCTCTTGTTGACTTCTCTGTGTCTCTTTCCTTAAAAAAAAAATCTTGGGCATCACATTCACATTACCCTCCAGAATATATTTATATACACTTGCGAGAACTCCTCATCACTTCGTTGCACATCATTTGAGGGTAGGTGGTCCTTACAGCTGGTAAGCTAAATATTTTGTATCCTATATATGCCTTGTCCCAGCGGCTAAGGAGATTTCGTCCATATATTTAGTATCCTATGCCTTGTCCCGGCGGCTAAGGAGACAGCACTATTTTGGGCTAGTCTCTACCAAAACCAGCCGTCCGAAGGACCATGATTTTGTCTTCAAAAAATTGTTGCCACCTGCGTTCAGAGTTATTGAGGTAGATTTGGCTTCTGCTACGATTTCCTCTTCACAAAGTACTACTATACCTTCTTGTGGACAATTTTTTTTTACGGGTGCCACTCATCCGCTCTTTGATTGTACTCAAGATCATTCTAATTTTAGTGGTTGGAGTGTGATGGGGACTGGGTTCTCAACTTTTCGTTAGGTTCAAGATAATTATCCATTTGGTCTGAGAGTAACACACTGATCTGGCTTTAGATATCAAATGCCCGAATCCTACAACTTTAGCACCACATCTCCTCTGATTATTAACTGTGTCACAATTCGACTGACCTCGCCAAGAAGGCTAATCCCTGCTACGAATTGAAGAACACTAGCAAGAACAAGATAAAACACAAATAGTGACAATTGCAGATGTATGATTAAGCACTCAAATTTGTAATTTCACAAACTGATAATAGTGACTGTCGGTGACCGTTCAAAGACTAGATTGATCTTAAGCAAAACCCAAACCTTAACGTAGACACCGACTACTGATTATATAGCCTAAGGGGTGTCCAAGGATCCCTGTTCACGTCCCTGAGGAGTCCGGACACGTTACAAGGCCCTAATTGCCCAAAAAACGGTGACGCAGCACTTAGACAAATTCTGAACGTCAACTTGTTTTGACCTGTTGATTCCAAAGGTTGGCCAGATTAGTAACCTGGGCACGGTAGATGCTTCTCTGGATTCAATTATTGAAGTGAATTTGCAGTGTCAGATCTTTTTTTCGAAAACGCGCATTGGCACGTGTTGCACTAAGTGGAAGTTGGAAAGTTTACACGCTCCGGGAGCGGTCACGGCGAGGCGCCAATCCACATCACGGAGTAACACACAACATGAATCACCGTAAGCGGTGGGGTACGAAAGTTGTACTAACTAAGCATTAATTTTGCAACAATGTGAGCGCCGTCGTGGCTAGTCGACTAGGGCTGTGAGCAGCGCCAGTTCGACCTCTCACAGGACGAGGGGAACATCAGCTCGCGCAACGCCTCGCGAGTGGGGGAGTCGACCGGTTCCTTGAACGTCTCATGGAAGAGCACGGTGATCCGGTCGTCAGTGACATCGATGGGTGCGTCATCAGGCATGCGTTCCCATTTGCAGTGTCAGATCTCACTATCTGAGTACAATAAACAACGCACCTCACTGTCTGAATACAAATATCCTCTGCGCGATTATCAAAATCTGAAAGCTGGATTCCTCTTTAGTCCCCATGCTTCGGGGGGGGGGGGGGGGGGGGGGTGCGGGCGAGCATACTGACATTATCTTCGATCAACTGAAAGAGATCATGCTGCCAAAGGCAATAAATTGCTTCCAACAAAACACTGAAGAGATCATGTCTGTGGTCTGTACTCCACCTAAATTCGTGGGATCAGCCATTGTATTTGTAATCTAGCACATATATAAATAGATGTGAACCTAAAGTTCAGTAGCACAAAACAAAAGATAGCAATGGGGATGACAGATCAACAACTGAAACAAGGAAAGTAAAGAATCCATCACACAACCATGTCATAGAAATTATCATGAGAAAAAAATTACAAAAAACTTAGATATCTATTTGCTTTAGTAGTAACGTGTAGCTTCATCTGGTAGCTGGTCGCCTTGTACAGACTCTCCAAACACCATGACTTTGATGAATTCCTTTTTCATTCGTGCACAAAGTAGAACTGCTCAGGTTGTCATTTGCTTTGTTGTCTGGTCCTTGGTCAAATATAACCCCACCCTCCATTTGATTTTTTGCGCAAATACAATCATTTTTAGGCATTAATTAAGGCAAAACACAATCATTAAATAGTATTTTCCTTGTACAAACCAACTCCTGTGCACCGGTCGCTACCAAACCCCTGTTGTTGACTAGTCGACGTCTCTTTCCTCTGAAAAATCATTGGGCATCACATGCACATTACCCTCCAGATTATCTTTATATACACTTGTGAGAACTCCTCAGTCGTCACCACTTCCTTGCACTCCAATTGAGGGTACGTCCTTACAGCTGGTAAGCTAAATATGTTCTGTTGTTCCAATGTTCCTCCGTGGAACATATTTGATTCTGTCCAAGATTTCGTTCATATATTTAGTCTCCTCATGTACAAATGTTTTTTTTTCCTGAGCAGGGAAGGGGTGCTACAAATACTTACTGGATGATAATGAGCGAGATGATCAGTTCTGTGGTTGTGCAGGAGACAGTTAGCCAAATTCTATCTGGTCTGATTCAGAGGTATGAGGGCAAAGAAAACTCAAATTCAAACGATACCTTAGAGAGGCTGGAGATGGCGCACATCAAGATGGAGGCTGCTCTTGAGACATCCGCTAAGTGGCAGATCACTGATTCGTCGTTGTTGCGTTGGCAGAAGAAGCTGAAGCGAGCTGCTCAAGAGTGCGATGACACGCTGTACAAATACAAGAAGATAATCCTTGAAGAAGAACAGATGGAACAGGAGGTGAGGAATTCCTCCTTTCCTAGACGAATAGCACATGCTACCAAATCTTTTATTTCCTCTGCCTTCGGCCGCAACAACTACAAGTCAAGTGGATCTGTTGTTAGAAGATTTGAGTGGTTTGCAGATGGGGCTAGTGAGTTTCTGAGATTCATAGAGTTTGGTGGCACACCATGCCGTCACATGCCATTCAACTCTTTTGTCAAGCACCTTTTTGCAGGCAAGGAACTACAACATAAAATTGTTCGTGGAAATGAGTACCCTTTGTTTCTACTATGGTTGGTGCCCTTTGCCACGGAAGAGCATGGAATAGAAGCTTGCCTGGTATTTATCAAGAAAGACAGAAATACACTTGAGGATAACTGTTTCTTTAATGTAATGTTGCAGATTTCGGAAAGTACAGACATAGTTGGAACTGCCATTAAGTGCTTGGGTTTGTTCCCCCCACATTTTCAGCATGCAGTCGAAACTATTAAAAAAGAACTCACTCAACTACCCACACAAGACTTTTCGTGGGTGCCATATGTTGATTTATGGCATAGAAGGCACTGGGACAATCTTCATAGCATTGGCACTCAATGGTTTCGCCCAGACCCATTATGCTGCAAGCAGCATGATCAACATAAGCTTTGTCATATTAGTAACCTAGACATGGTCGGATTATCAGATGTTTCCCTGCGTTCAGTTAATCAACTAAATTTGCAGTGTCAAATCTCGCTGTCCGAGTACAACGGGCAATGCACCTCACTGTCTGAATTCAAACATTCTGGGGAAGATTATCAGAATTTGAGAGCTGGACTCATCTTTACTCCCCATGGTTCCTCACGAAACATGCTACACGTGGATAGAAGTTCTGCAATGGCTTCATTCCACAGTGGCGAACAAGGTTGCGAGCGTACTAACATTACCTTGGAGCAGCTGAAAGAGGTCATGCTACCAAAGGCGATAGATTACTTCTACCAAAACACTGAAGCGACAGTCTACCAGATGCTTTGGAAGTCTAGACATGGCACTGCATACATTCAGTTTGGCAAGACAAGCATGGAGACTCCAGGTGCACAGAGAACGTTAAGGGGAGCTAGGAAAAGAAAACTGGTGCAACAAAAGGATCAGGAGCTGCAGCATCGGACACGTATGATATCTCACTTGATCGGCTTATGGGGTGCACATGCGCCCCTTCGGCTGCAAGGCTTGATCATGGACTGGATTCAGAAAGAAAAGGAAAGTCAGTTAGCAGCACCAGTGCACTGCTGCACCTGAAATTCTAAATCATGTAACCTGGAGAGATAACTGAATAGGGACAGAGAAGACCGGAAATGGAATCTTGTAGGGAAACAGAAAAAAGGTTGGACTACTACTGAAAAAAGAGAGCAAATCTGTCAGAAAAATCGAAGTGCAGATATACTGGGGGATATAATTTGGATCAAATGCTCTGTTTCCATTGAAGAGGAGCAAACCCATAGCATGAAGGTCTTAAATTACATGTCAATAGTTTGTGTTTTGTTATTCTACATTAGGAACTTATGGAAACCTATTTGTAGCAGTATGGTTCTGTTGTTTTTGTGAACTTTGAGATTGTGGTTACCCATACCTTGCTTGAATTTAAAGGTTGTAATAACTTATACTCATTTATATTAATTAATGCTTGACCATAGCTGCTTTCTTCCTGGTCTTTCTTCTTTTCACTAATCTAATTGGTTTCATTCTCCCAGCTAGATGTTATAATACTAGCAAGAGTCATATTCTTCTACTCTCAATCCTACCACTAATACTGACGAGGTCCACAGAGATGATCAAAACAAACTTTAGAGGTAGAGGTGCCTGTATGAGTGTTTTTTTTTTCAAAAAAAAAATCAAAGTACATTTACATGCTTGTATAAGTGTTTTTTTAAAATAAAAATCACATGTACATGCGCGATTGCTTATCATAAGTCAGCCCTTGACCTACTACAACTTTGATCTCTTGCTGCAAGACTTTCGTATTGACTTGGCTAATACTGATGCAGATTCTCCTTGTACCCAAGCAAAGTTCCACATAAATCTTGTTGACGAAAAGAAGCATGCAGGAATTTGGATTTGTTTGACAGGTGGAGTTTCATGGGACTTTCAAAGGAAATGCTCCACATGCTCTACAACCATAATTTAAACAGTCAAATCTGTCCATCATATTGAAGGTGAACCAATAAAAAGAAAGGAAACACCATTCACCAAGCAATGTATATATGCCGTCCATCTTTCACCAAAAGCAAAGCAACATAGAAAAAGTAGCCAGCTAATATGCAGTACCTTCGTCTTAGTAAAAGTATCATTCTAGATTTGGATTAAATCAATTTTTTAAGTTTGACTACTAAAAAATATTATCAATATTTGTAATTCTAGATCGGTTTATTAAAAATATTCTAGAATTTATCTAATGACATTTATAATATATTTTATTAAGATTGAAATTTATTGGCTCCTTTAAAATGAACTGAGAGAGTACTAAAGGCCACAAGCCCATAAAAAAATATAAAATGCCACGAGCAATATTTGTTGGGCCAAAACGAACATTTTATTACGATCTGGCCTCTAGCCTCTAGGCCCAGCCCAGTTCGCACCACACTGCAACCTGCTGAGTTCTGCTCAAAAAAAAAATGCAACCTGCTGAGTGCCGGGAATGCTGTGGATTCTGGGACCTCAACGCAGTGCTTTTTGGGACAGTGTGGAGAGGCGCGCCCCCGTCGTGGAGGATCCGGCGAGGAGGGCGTCGGGCGATGGCCGGTTATGGAGGCGTGGGTGGGTGCGCGGTTTGCGGGCAGGGCCATGGAGGAGGAGGTCGAAGCGCCGGACTTGGCGGCCGAGGCGCCGTCCACCAACTGCGGCCACGCAGCGCGCACAGAGGTAAGCTCCATTTACTCCCAGTCGTCTTCATATGGTGCAGCCTGCCCCCGCGTGGTTGCGTCTTCTCTGCATCGACAACTTCTTGAGCTAGAGTAGCACAGCGGGACGCTAGGAGAAAGCACGAATGGATCTCCATATCAGTATGTGACGCCTCAATCTTTGTTTTGGCTAATCAGTTGGACTCTGTATCTGCGTTGTTTATATGTCGCTGTATTCCTCATCCAGCTTTCAGCATAAATAGGAGTATACAACTGTACGTTCTAGAGAGACGTTGTCGCCAAGGACGCCATTGGGGAGGCTGCTGATCCGGTCGGCGATGGGGTCTTCTTCTTGCATTCTTCTCCTCTTGGCTCTGGTGACCACCCCCATCCCCATGGCGGCGCGGCCTCTGGAGATCGGGGGATGGGGACAATCAGCGGCGGCGTGTGCTGCGATGATCACGAAGGGCCAGCCATGTATTCCTTTCTTACCACGCTGCAGCATCTGAGCATGTTTGTGGCCCAATCCGTTTTTGGGGCCCAATCTGTTTGTTGGGCCACTGTAATCTGCTTATTCTGTCACTAAACCCATTAAATTAAATTTTATTTGTCTCCTAAGTTGCAGTGTGAAACAGTAAAACTTTACTGTTGGGACTTTGGAAAAATTGGTACTGCAACAATCCAATTAGATTAACCGGAACAATATGAGCTTTTTAGTCTTTATGGCCAAGGAACCACGCCCATTCTTCACTTCCATGTCGAGTTGGGGTACAAAGGAGAAAAGCATGTCTTATGTGCTTAGAGAGAAGTCCAATAAACCTTGACAACAATGATATAAAATTTTTAAAAAGTTACAGACCCATATCTCATCATCCATTCATAAAATGCGTAACAAGTGAAAGGATAATAAAATTTTAGAAAACCTATCGGGACTTATCTCCTCGTCCTGTCATAAAATGCATAACAAATGAATGAATTGCTAGCATTCACCAGAGTGCATCTCTAAGAGCATCTGCAAGAACAGGACTACCCAACATGCCCCAACTCTATTTTGGTTGGTAGTGGAGAAAAAAAAACAACTCCAACTGACTATGTGCTAGGGCTCCTAGCTCATCTCACGGAGCTGTGGTGCCGCTGTGTATGGATGGGGTAGGGGTTCGAGGGTTTTCTCGATCTGCGTGAGAAGATCTTCTTCTTAAGCCGGAATACCCGGAGCTGTCTAGCCACCGCGGATCGAGTTTTTTTGGCCCTCTATTTTTCCTCTTCCACTACCCATTTCAGTTGCCACCTATGTGTGGCCACCCAATTTTTTTCATTCTGCCATTCCTCTCGACGTGAGCTCGCGACACCACTCCCAATGCCTCATCTCTGACCTGCTGGCATCCCTGCAGTGCGGCGGCCTTGCCGGCATGCCATGGTAAGCGCGATGGCCTGCCAACACCCCTGCCCCAGCATGATGGCCCTACCCCAGCACGAGTGCGGGCGCACCTCCTGCTGGAGTCCCTACCCTGCTATCATGAGGATGTCGAACACGATCAGGGCCATCCAGCTCCGCAACCCGGCCTTCCCGCCATAGCCATTGACGCTGCCTCTCCTTTGTTCGGCGCGGGTAGACCTCCTAGCTCGGTGTGGTTATGCTCCTATGCGACGCTATGGACCTCCCCGACATTAGCACACCTCCCAGGTGTGAGGTAACGAGCTTGTCGAGTTCGTCTTAGGCAAAGAGAATAGGAAAGAGTATGACATATGGGTCCCATGTATCATTCTCTTCTAGAATGCATTTGGTTGGCCTGTTTTAGGTAGTGTTGTTGGAGAAACATAAAAAATGAGTATTATCAAAATGGGTGGTTACCCAAATAGACATGTAAGGGGCCTACTTTGGGTGGCATTGTTAGAGATGCTCTAAGTGGCCCACCTCTACTAATATCATTTATATAGATGGACGTGTTAAGATGTCTGCCTTTAAATTTTAGGAATAAAAAACCAAAAAGTGTATCCTAGGATTCAAACCCATGATCTCGGGACATAGTCCCCGGGTATCTTGCAAGGAAGGGAGAAGATCTAGTCTGACTAGGATTCCCCACATGTAATCCTAGTAACATTGCTACCCTGTAATCCTACTAGGACTCCTCTATTGTAACCGACTAGGAAACTTGTCTCCTAGACTATATAAAGGAGGGCAGGGCTCCCTAGATCGATAGGCCATGAGACGGCACAGATGTACAACACACCTCATAAACAATCCAATGCAAGGCCTCACGCCGCACTGGACATAGGGTATTATGCTATTCCGCGGCTAGAACCAGTATAAATCGCTCTTTGTGTTTACTATCGAGTTCTACATACGCTGAAGCCCACCACCAACCATCGTCCTGGGTAACCCTGTGACAAGTTGCCTGTCCTCAGACACCGACACTCTATTTCCTACATAATATATGCCTGACCATTGCACTACACACACAACTATGAGAGAGTATATGATGTTATTTTTTGTATGAATATTTTGTAGCTTTGTGTTATTTTCACCAATAAATGATCTCAAATGAAAAAAGTTTCAACTAAAAAGTTTTAGATCTTGTCAACAGACACAATTTTAGAATAGGGTCCATGGTTGCTCAAAAAATTAAAAAAAACGAATCTCAAAATATGATAACTTTAAACGAGTATTTAAGACTCTATAAACGACTTCGAATAAGAAACTTGTCAAATAAAATGTTGTAGAACATATTACCAACAAATTTGGTATTGACCATGTCAACATTAAAGATGGTTTGATAATTTTAAATTTTGAATTTGAAAATCTAAGAAATTTAAATACATATTTAGGACTCTCACTACAAGAATTCTGGGCTTCTGTGACGATTAGATTATGACGATAACGGTCTGTTTTCTGTCACTGTCTGTCTGCAGTGACGAAGTGGCTATCGTCATAGAAGGTGGGTCACTAACCAGCTTCTGTGACCATCAGAGGACATCGTCATTAATACAATGACAATAGTTCTCCTGTCATTGATGCAATGACGAGACTAAATTTGTCATAACAAATTGAACATAACAACACCACGTGTACAATGACATGGCACATGTGACGTGGCAGATGAAGAGGCTAGTGACGTAGCAAATGACATGGCGAATGACGTGGCAATTCATATTTGGCCCATATAGCATGGGCTTTTTTCTTTTTTATTTTCAATTACAATCAGCCCAATTGGCACTGGCCCAACTGCAAATTGGGTTTTTTCCATTATAGCCCAACATTACAATTCAGGCCCATATTGTAGGTTAGCCCAACTAAAAAAGTAATCACAGAATATAAACCAAAACCAATTGCATAATTATATTATAATTACATTCCAGCCATAATTAATTTTCCAACCCATACAAAAGCACGTTCCAGAATACATTTTCCAACATGTTTCCATACACAACAAAAACATGAATACAAAATGATTCAGCCAACTAAACAAGTTTCCAGCCAAATAAACATCAACTAGCACCAAGTTCTCTTCTAGCCAGCTAGCACCAAGTTCCTGCACTAAAAAGGTCAGAACTGCACGCAAAAAAACTCTAAGCTGAGAGGTTGTGAATAAACATCACTAGCCCTTTTTAAGCACAACTCTAAGCTGAGTCCGCTGGCGATCGGAAAGGGCTGGTGACTTCTTCAAATTCATCATCGGAACCATGTTCTGGGCCTGTATGGTGAAAATAACAGAGATATTAGTAAAACTAGCAAACAGACACCGACATTTCAAAATAATGGATACCTATACCATCCCAACTCTGATGATATTGATATTTTCATTGCTATAACTAGTGTAAGACTACTATGAACTAGTACACTTGATTGGTGGTTTCTCACAACTACTAATGAGCAACGAAAAATAGTGATGTTCATACAGCACATAGCATCCATACAACGGAGCATCCTACTATTAGTGTAGCTACCAATGAGCTAAAAATATATATACTAACTTGTAGTGCACCTACCAGTGAACTAAAAATATATATTACTTGTATTACTAGTATGCATAGTAATATTATGAGTGCGTGGCGATCCTACTGCCTACATTTCGTAACTAGTACTAGTTTTAGATGTAGTAGTGATCGAAGCAACATGTTCTTTTTTTAGCAATATTGTAAGTGCTATTGTCGTTGTGCATCCATAACAGTATTAAAAAAGGGATACAGGTAGTAATATTTTCTCATCATAGCACTATATGCAAGAGTATTACTACCAAAAGTAAAACTACCAATAGCAGTAGTTATACTACTACTAATATTAGTGCTATGCTCAATACTATAATGACTGGATGGCAACCCTACTGCTGACATTTCATAACTAGTAGCATTGGTGTCTTACCACCGTAACATCTGTTTCTTTTAATTCCATTACTATGCAATCACAACTACTATAAACATGAGACTACTGAATTAGTACTACCACTACTACAAGTACAACAACTTTCATTCCTACTACTAGCACTTTTACATAACGCAAAATCTGAAGCTGGAAATACTAATGGAAAATACTACTAATAGTGACAATTTCAGGAGCCACAACGGGTAGCAGACGCTAATCAATACTACTAATGGGCTAATCAAGCTGGTAGTGGAAATGTGGAATCACTTGGAGGCTAGCAGACACACTCACGTTGTGGCACCTTGCTGAGGCCTGAGGCCACTTATTACCTTGTGCAATGCCACTGCCAACGATGGGGCCATTGGAGTGGACCAGGTGATTTCGTCACTGGACATCTACCCATCGTCGTGGGTAGAGAAGGAGGTCCCATCACTCGATCTGGCATGACCATAAGTCCATAAATCAACATCAAATGCAAATTTGTGCAAAAAATTGGAAATCGGAGGGATGATGGAGTGGCTTAACATCCAGATCACGGAAGAAGGATGCGGATGCGTTACGTACCGATGTGAGGAAGGGAGCGCTGCCGCTGTTAGAGCCACACGAGCGGGCCATGGCGGACCGAGCGGCGCCGCCGCCGAGGTGCGCCATCCGCGCAGACCAGGCCGCGCCGCCACCGTAGCTGTCACAGGGAGGCGGTGGCTGTAGGGCCAACGGAGAGGACGTGCCTCGCCGAACCTTGCCGCACGGATCCCTGAGGCAAATCCGCGTCGGGAGCAGGACGACACCGCCGAAGAGCACCATCTGCCTGGCGCGGGCTAAGCAACCGCCAGGGCTGCCATCCGCATGGGGCGGGCCACGCCATCGCCGGGGGTGCCGTGGGCGCGGACGCGAGCCGCGTCGTCGCCAGTGGCGTCCGCGCGATGTAAGCCGCGCTGTCGCCGATCCATGTCATGGAGCACCTTCCGGTGGCGCTTCGCTCCGCCCTTGCCGCCCTTGCCGCGCCCCGACATCGCCGCCGCCTCGCACGGGCCCACTTCCGGATGGAGGATGGGGACGGCTGGTGAGGAGCAGTATGGAGATGCGAGGCGAAGTGGGAGGCGTTGGATTGGGCACGATCCGCGTGAGGGGCGCGAGGTGCAGCGTGGACCGTTGGATGGTAAGGGCTCGACTCCTATTGGCTCACGAGCGGGAGGGCGGATCGAGGAGCGCGTGGGGTTTCGAGGTTTTGGCGTGATGGAAGTTTGGTCTGCACGTGTTCTCGCCGAGCCTTGCCTCCATGCTATGGTTTTTAGTATTATTTAGATAATCTTTATAACATTATTTGAGAACCTAAATAAATTTAAATGAAAAAATTGTCAACTACAAAGTTTTATAACTTCTTGAGACCTACAACTTTCATGTTGGTAGTTTCTCCATCCAAGGTCGTTTACAAAATTTGAATTTCAAATTTGAAAAATTCAAACGTAATTTTCCATGACATGTTGATTTCAAATAAAAAAGTTATCAACTATAAAGTTTCATAACTTTTCTAGATCTACAACTTTTGTTTTTGTTGTTTGTCCATCTGAGGTCATTTAAAAAATTCAAATTTCAAATTTTTAGAAATTCAAACGTAGTTTTTCTTGACAAGATGATTTCAAATCAAAAAGTTGTCAACTACAAAGTTTCATAACTTTTTGAGATCTACAACTTTTATTTTGGTAGTTTTTCCATCCGAGGTCGTTTACAAAATTTGAATTTCAAATTTGAGAAATTCAAATGTAGTTAACGTTGACAAGATGATTTCAAATGAAAAAGTTGTCAACTACAAAGTTTCATAACTTTTCGAGATATACAACTTTTATTTTGATCATTTGTTCATCCGAGATTGTGATAGTAATATTATTCACAAATCTTATATATCTTTCTTATAGTTTACAAAACTATGAGAGAGATGTAAATTTTGTGAACAATGTTATTACCACAATCTTGGATGAACAAATGATCAAAATAAAAGTTGTTGATCTTGATGAGTTCTACAACTTTTATAGTCATGACTTTTTCAGCTAAAGTCATTTAATGTTTCAAAATCACGATTGAAGTTGTCATTTTTTGAAATTCAAAATCCAAATAGATAAAACACGGTCACATGAAAAGATGGACATAATAATAGCTGTAAGAACATAGTAAATTGATAGAGCATGATTTTAAAAAATTTTAGGAAAAAAAATCATCAAATTTAAAGTTAGTATGAGGGAGAAAAACTAGTTACAGGGTTTAGCCGGAGATTAAAAAGAGAAATCAGAGTTCTTCAACAATTTTAAAATTTAATTTCAAATAGTATTTCGAAGTAGTAAATCATTTCAAATGAAAAAGTTGTAAACAACAAAGTTTCATAACTTTTCGAGATCTACAACTTTTATTTTGATCATATCTCTATCCGAGATCGTTTGAAAAAATTCAAATTTTAATACTTAATTTTAAATATTCGCACCCGCCGCCCCTACAAATACATTTGTAAGGGCGGCTCATTTGGCCACCATTTGTAGGGGTGGCTCAATATAGAGCCGCCCCTAAAAAGGAGGCATTCCTGCAAATCGTTTTTTAGTAGTGAGTGCCGTTCTGTATCAAGTAGATTATTGCTCAGGATTATAACAACTCCTCTCTTCTTCTAAAAAATTAGAACGGGCTAGACATCTAATGCAATAATCTTGTGCTTTGGCTAATTTACAAATAAATAGATAAATAGAATAAGTAAATTGATCTTTGTCTAATTTTTAAAAAAGAAATAGGATATAAAATACATATATGACTTAGAAGCACTAATATATTATTGGAAAACATATAAAAATTTTGGTTAAACATTTAAAAAAAATTGGTCCTGCACGGGTCCAAACCCAAACTCAGCCATCAAAGTGTTCGGAACTTGCCACTGAGCTAATCGACTGTTTTCAGCAATGGCCGTGTAGTTTTTATATATACTTTGGGCATATACAGCTCTTTTTTTTTTTTGGTATATACGAACTTGGGACCCAGCAATGACCGTTTTCTAGCGGGTGTGCGTGTGCGCAGCCAACTGAGCCTGAGAGGGATCGAGGTTTGGTTGGCTCCGTGGTTTGTTGTCAGGAGTCCATCCATATAGAAAATAAATTGAACACGATGATCGGCGCCAGTCAATGCTTGTCCCAGCGGTTTGCTCGTTTGGTTTGGTTACTGATTACCGATGAGGTGGCAGGTTCGATTCCCACGAGCGCCACAATTTTTCAAGTTTTGGGCAGGTTTTTCCTTTCTCTCAGCAGTCCGGAATGAACAAATAAGATAGAACACTCCTTTATTCACTAAGAGGTGTATGTCCCAGTGCCAGTGGTTTGCTTGCTTTATTTTGCTCCGAAGGTGCCTGGTTCGATTCCTATATATGCTCCTCACTTTTCAAGTTTTTTACAGGTTACAGGTTCGAACCTCACTTGCCCAAATTTTTCTGTTTTTTACCTAATTTTTTTAACCTGAAGTGCTAGGAGCTGACGTGGACCGGGAGAGTAGTCACATAGGATAACACGATATTTAAAAAAATCATAATTGTTTTTTATTTTATGACAATATATTGTCATCTATCTGCCGTCACAACACGCATGCAGAGTATACTATGACGATCTTTATGACAAAGACATAGCTTGGTCATAAACAGTTGTCATCCTGTAAACAATCGTCATAAACACCCTGTATTTATGACAGATAGGTGCTCTGTCATCTGGCAATCGTCATAGAAGCCCAGATTTCTTGTAGTGTCTAGAAGACTTCAAGTCAAAAACTTGTCTACAACAAAGTTGTAATGGAATGAGAACTAAAACTTTGGTGTATACTATCTCAACATCTAAGATCATCCAAAAATTCTTAAACTAAGTTTCAAATTTGGAGAAAATAAAATGAATTTTTGGGACTCTATACAATTTCAAATAAAAAAACTTATCAACTACAAAGGTGTAGATTGCGTCAACCTCTATAATTTTGTTATCATTTTTTTTCTTCTTCATCCAACTTGATATGAAAAAATTATGAATTGTTTTTGATGCAGCTATTTCTATAGGCAGGTCTCTCTATTAATCGTTTTCTAGAAGTGGCAAGAGCGGGTCTCTCTATTAATCGATCTATAGAAGGAATATGCCTCTAATAGCAATTTTTAGAGGCCTCCTTAGGATGTCCGCTTCTGTAAATGATTAGTTGGGTCACTCTATTAATTGGTTTCTAGAAGCGGCATGCTTCTGTTAATAGCCATTTTTAGAGGCCTGTCTCTGTAAACGATTCATAGAGACGTTTGCATGAAACCCGCCATACTATTTATAGAGGCAACTTCTAAAAATGTCTGCCTCTGTTAGGCCTGTCTCTTAAAATCCTTTTTGCGGTAGTGATATTTTCATGTTATCTAAGCCATTGAGAGGTTAAGCGCTTTCAGCTTGTGAAAAGAACGCTTAAGTTTCAGGCGTCAAAAGTAGAACATGAATGAATTGAAAACATAAGATGATGATAGATTTTAAGCACTTTAGTATAAGAAGAAAACTAAAAAAACTGCTTGGTACCTAAGTCTTCAGGTGTACAAGACCAATACACTCCATATACAAATGAGGTTAATTATGAGTTACGGAGAGATAGGGGCAAAGGAGAATGTAGAAATAAGCAGGATGAATTTTATTAATAATAAATATATACATATAGAAAATCAAATATTAATTTATAGAAATTCACCAAGTTTGATAGTGGTTAACCTGGTCAGCATTGTGCGTGGAACAATACTGGTTTTGACATTTCAAGAGCCTTTCTCTGTTTAAAAAAGAATATAGCACCAAATCATCAGTAGTTCACAAAGCACAGTGTACAAGCGAAGGAGAAATACTTATCAGCACACTGCAAGATAAATCTCACTGAATATTCATCCAGCTTAAAAACCAAATGCCATTAGACCTACTAATGAAACCTTTGAAAAGGGTCGGTTGACAAATCATGTACTTTCGCAGCACCTAGAAGGTCATCAGGTGGACTGGCCCTATTCTCTTGGCTTATTAGCCGTACTTATTCAGCGAAGAAACAGTGTTTTTCTCTCACAACAAATCAGCCAACAGTACTTTTCAGCCTAACTTTTCAGCAAAGCGAACAGGCCCCTCAAAGCCCTCTTTTCAATATGGAGCCGCTTATGCTGTCTTGCAATCCAAAAATCGCTAACATTCGTGATTGCTAACTCAAGCCTCAGTGACTCCAATAACCTGGCATTTGATACAAAAAGTTTGACAAAGTTAATATGTGACTTGCTTCCGTCATAGTTTACCAGCACAATTTTCCTCACACGGATGTCAAGGGTGCGAATAAGTTTTTGGCATTTATGATTATGATACGATGCGCCTTTCAATTTCAACCAAACAGTTTGTGCCTGCAAAAGCAAAGTGGACACAGAAATGATGTGAATGGTCAATCTAGCATTAGAACAATCATTGGTATATATATAATATAAATTGACCAAAAATGCAGATGCATGCACAATTTGGTACAGTGATCGAGTCACCTTGACGTACAACGTCTCCAAGTGGGGAAAGCACTTCACTAAATTAATAGCCGCATCCAAACAAATTTTGACATCAGATAAAGATAAAACCTTCACACTAGGTAACACAGCCGTCATGCTAACAACAGTCACTACACCACAACACCAAGATTAGCGATGGATGACCTGACGCTAAAAGCGGATACAGCGACAGATGGTCTAACGCTAAAAAGTTATAACGACAGACATGTATAGATGGTGTAAGTCTTGTTGCTAAAAATCTTTAGCGACAGACAGTACCTTTAACGACAGTTAGTCTGTTGCCCTAAATATTTATAGCGACAGACAATTTGACGTTATAAATGCTTTTAGCGACTGATGGTTCGACGAGATCATTTAAATGCATTTAAAAAAATAAAAGGCCATTTGGTTGCAAATTAATACAAAAGTAATATTACAGGTTCATAGGAGTACATTACATCACAGGCTATGTGGCTAACAGAATACTGAAACATCAGTTTCGCAAAAGTACAGCGTTCTGGAATAAAGAAGCGGTGTTAGATGGATTACCAATGCAAAGAGCAGACAGAAAAGGCAACAAAATTATTATAGTAGCTTGAATTAATAAAACAGAATTAATATAGCTGCTTGAGTAACGCAACAATAAACTACATAGTAGTACTACGTTATGCCATAGTTCCTCGAAAAAGGATTATTAGATTTCCAGATCTAAACTAGGCCCAAAATATTATGCAACACATCAGGACATAGGTAGCAGTTCACGCAAGCTACAGAATACAGAGAACAAATTCAAAACTAGTAGATCAGAAGAGAAGAAAGTTACTTGGTTGAGCTGCCATGGTGTCCGGTGACTTGTGTTGTTGTTGCTGTTTAGAGTTGGGGAAGAGGAAGAACTGAAAATGAAGCCGCTGCATGGGATTGGGGAAGATGAAGAACTGCTCGTGCTGCCTCGCCCGTACTCGTACTGCACACCGCCGCCACCGCCGCTTGGATCTCCGACTGGCCACTTGGGGGGCCTAGCTTGGAGTTGTACCTCTGGCTAGCCACGCCGCTTGCGGCCCTGCGTCTGCGCCCCGCCACCGAAGCAGAAGCCGCCGCCGCCTCCTTTTCCGCGGTAGAGAGACCGAGAGAGATGGATCACAAGCGTGGGAGTGAGCTAGGGTTGCTGGGCCGCCGAAGTAGATCCACGATTTGCAGCACCTAAGCAAGAGATGCACAAATCTATTGAGGGGAGGAGCTCACCACTGCGATACATGCCCGATTTGGAACTACAGTGCTCGCACAGCAGCAAGGGAAAGGGGCACTACACCAGAACCCTTAAACAGCGACCGACTTGGAGTTGCTCAAAGGGGTGTACAACGATGGACAGTCAGTTGCTAAAGGTTATAGCGACGAACCCCTGCAGATGCTATTGAAGCCATCGTTATAGGTAAACAACGACGGGCATCATCTTTAGCAACGGACAGTTCGATGGTCCAGCTTTTAGCAACCGACAACACGTTAGAGCTTTTAGCAACTGACAGTCCAATGCTATAATAACTTTTAGCGACCAATAGTCCGATGGGCTCAGTTGTAAATAGATAAAAAAATAAAAGCTGGCCTCAAGGTATAGCTAATGATCAAACATTATCCATACATTGATTCACGTACACAAAGTGATGACATTCAAAAGTGATCACATTACATTGATTCATGTATCGAACAAGTACATTATACATGTAATGTCACTTAACATCAAACTAGTCCTTGTTTGAGTATCTATGATCAAAAGAAAGGGTAATCCTAGCTGATGATCAAAAGTTTAGCATATGGGCAAAAGCTCAAAATCCACAACCATACAGCCATTAGGTCATGACCAATGAATCGGTTGGTTGCACAACCATTAGTACTATGATCGGCTTGCTGTTCACAAGCTGGTAGCAGCATCCAAAAGTTCCTGAAAAATGGTAAAATCAGTAGTCTAATGAAGTACAAGTTCCAATATTATGTACAACTTATAAGGGAGTGAGAAGTACACAATTTCAGACTTCACTACTTAGAGTTTATTGTTTCTCAGACTTTTCGGTGTTTTGATGACAGGCTCAGAGCAAACAACAAAGATAATGATTCAACAAGACAAGATGATAAGCTATCCTCTGTTCAATCCACACATCCAGTACTTATAAATTCAATTTGTAGATCAATAAATTTAATTTGAACAGAAATGGAGTTGTATTTAGAGAACCCATGCGGTCTTTACTATGATGATGGCTTCTAATTCAGAGTGCAGCTCCATTTGGACATCAGAAATTACTTTAGCTTTTATATTAGCTAACCAAATTTATGTGGGGTAGAACTATGACGACGTGGTTTACTTTCAGAAGATAACCAAACAGGGCATCAATAAAGGCAAAAACAGCGCATTTACTTTCAGAAGATATAATTCCAAACACCAGAAATTCACTTTCAGAAGGTAATAATTAAGCGTTGCTGCCAAAATTATACCATGGGCAGGTTTGACTGTGATGCAATGTTTTCAGGTCGTCTGGTCGAAGGTCGCCATGGGACCGACCAGGAGACTAATTGCGACTAGTCGTCGACCAAGCCGATTAATCGACCCTGGTCGACCCTGGACGTCCATCTAGTCGTCCATGCATATCCGGACATATACCTATATATATATACCTCTATATATACTATATAGTATACACAATAAAACAAGCATCAATACTGCATTAGTGTTTAGCTCGTGACTTACTTGTGGGAGTTGTTTTCTTCTCTTTTCTGCACTGTCTAGAGGTCCATAATCCTATCCCTGCGTGCCTCCCATGTTATCTATTCTAACCCTAACAGGCCAAACTGCAAGCCCAGTAGCCCATATGTCTGCCCAGTTAAACATGCCCAAAAATAGAGTAACCAAACTGGTTGTCCTTGTCCTAGTCGGACGACTAATCGCGATTAGTCAACGACTAATTGGACGACCAGCTTTCTGGTCGAGCTAATTGAGTCGGCCCTCCTAATCGAACACCAGGGACCGATTAGGACGACTAATCGTGATTAATCATGATTAATCGGACGACACGAAAACATTGTTGTGATGTCACGGGCGTATGGAAATCTTAAGATCAACTTAGGTCCATATGACATAGAAAACACCAACTCACAATCACAGACCAAACTGAAGAAACATCAACAATCTGTAATTTTTTTAGTGCAGCAGCAATAGGTAATAGTAACTGGAGGAAGAATTTAAAGACAAGAGAACACTTGGCCAAGACGCGCTCACACGGTGGCCACGTCAATCAAATGAATGAAGGCCGTTGGATTTGGCGATCGACGGTGCTGTTGTTCCCTCCCATGTCGTATATATACCGGCTTCAACCCTAGCTCTCTCTCACGCTCCTCCCTTTCCATCCTCTCTCCACGGCGGCGGCGGCTAGGGCAGGCCTCGGGCGCGCGCTTTCGGGCGAGGGTGCCGTAGCCCCCCGGCGCGGCCCTCTCTCCCTCCACCTCTCCTCCCTCTCCATCCCCCTCCCGGCACTAGAGTGGGCCTGTTCGCGCACGTCCCGTCAGACGGATGGCGGCGCGGCGTCCCTCGGTGCCCCGACACGATGTCCCTAGGCACTGCGACAGGTGAGCCACCCGGCCTCTCGCTGGCCTCTCTTTTCCATTCATTTTCTCGCCCAGGTGGTGTAGGCGAACGGCGCAGCGGCCTAGCGAGGTAGACTGCCATATCTCCTCTCCTATCTCTGTCGCCCTCACACTTTTTAACACTGGTGAAGCTAAGATATCTCAGCACAAACAGCGGTGGCGGCAGAAGAGGAAGGTCGCCTGCGTAGAACCCGGCGGCGGCGGCTCACCGGCTCTGGTCATCGTCGTCGCCACTGCCTGCCAGGAGGAACCGACACCGCCGCCTGCCAGGAGGGCCCCCTCAGGCTCGGCGGCAGGCATAACGGGAGCGGAGGTGGCGCTCCGGCCAAGGACGCGGCGGATGCGCGTTGACCCGCCCCATCCCAGAAGTAGTGCCTACTAGATCCAGCGTGCGGGGCCACGACGATGATGGCAAAGGTGCTGTGAAGCACCAAGACGGAGGAGGCGCGCGGCTCCGGCGAGCTCAGCCATCTTCCGATCTTAACAGGTACCCTCGCTTCCGCGCTCCGGTTGGTCTGATCTGTCCAAAGGTTGTTTTTTTTTGCTTCTCTATTTTTTTCTCTTGCTGTCCTATCCTGTTGACCTCGATGATGTCGTGGTTCCTGTTCCGACGCTGCTCCACCTCCATCTCCACCCTCATCTCACCACCCCTGAAAACCTGCTCCCCTTCCATGCTTTTCACAGTGCCTCGGCCAGTGCAGCGATGTTTCCTCCATCATGATTTACCATAGGATTCCCCTGGTTTCGTGGTCAAGGGTTTGGGCGTGTTGCAGGTTGAGGTTCCACACTTCTGCTGGGATTAGTGATGGATTGTCTCTTGTTTGGTTGATTTGGTGTTCACATTTTTTAGGAACTTTCTTTTGTACCAGCACAGATGCGCGAATGCTTCTTGCTTCATCCAGCTTGGATTCCTCTGAAATTACAGATTGCGGTTTATGCATCTAGGTAATTCGTCTGGTGATTTGTGTGTCCGGACAGAAAAGTGTTTGATTTTATATTGTGTCGATCTGCAGCATAGAAAAAAAAACAAGAACCCTAACCAGGTTTGTATGTAACTATTCAGGTCTAGAGTTCAATGATCCACACACTCGAGAAATAAGATGGTTTGCATCTCCAAAAACAAGAACCCTTGGTAAGTCTGCATGAAATGGAATGTTGTTCTTCCCTGATTTAGAGTTGTGATATGAAGTATTTTTTCTAAGGCTAAGAGGGGAAATTATACTGGTTGCCTCTTCAGTTAGCTGAGCAGATAGAGCAGTGTTCTTTCTCCCTCTATTCTCTGTTCTATACTTCCAATTATATTTGGCTCACTACAATGGATTCTTATATCACTACAAGAAATGTCTAGGTTTTTGACGAAATCTTGATGAAACGTGTGTCACAAACCATGCGTCTTATTCCATGGTTTGTGACGTTTATATGTTCATGTCACATCGTTTATGACGTTTAGAATGTCAAAGAACACATTTTCTGACATTCGTTTCGTCACAAACGACGTGACATGAGCATATAAACGTCACAAACCATGAAATAAGACGCATGGTTTGTGACGCACGTTTCATCAACATTTCGTCAAAAACCGAGACATTTCTTGTAGTGTATATTAACATTGTACTGCCTACTATATAAAAAATCTTTTATGTCCAGATTAATATATGTACGTATAGAATAATATGTTCATTTGTATTTGAACTCCCCTGCTTTATCTACCAGGAAAATTAGTTGCGTTGCATCTCACAATTGCCATTCAGTACTGTTACACCTATGTACATCGTTGTAGTGAATTTTAAGAATACTTTTGACGTGATCACTTCTACTTCCATCTGTTTACTGAATTGGGTGAGCTTTGCTAATTCCTAATCAGATGAGATTGAGATACATGTGTTAGTTTTGCTTTGGTAGTTCCTGGTAAGATACATGTCTCCTAATAATTATGTGGAAAAAAGGTACATGCATCTATGCTTGTATGGCAGCAAACTAAAACAATGTTGCTCGATAGTATTCTGACTTACCTTATTCTAGAGTAGACAATTAACTATGGACTTATAGAATATAGTAATGTTAATGCATCGCCTCATGCCTTTCTAGATTTATAATTAGTATTGGTGATTTAGTGCTTTTACTCGGTGATTCAAGATTTCAAATGGTAGCAGAAGCAGTGCCTGAAATTACAACTCGACAAGGTTCTACAGATACAGAAGCAGTGTCAAATTAGTTGTCGGATGCACCCATGGTACCCAGCTAATATGCTTCCAGCATACTACTATCTTGGTAAGTTCCATTCCCCAGTTCCTGTTGCTTTTTTTTGTGAATTGCAGAGTCGAGTCTAATTATTGCTTGTATTCTCTCATAGGCCTACAATGTGACAGTTTCCTATTATAGTTAAGTTTGTGTGGTTGGATATTTTAAGGATCTTATTAAATGTGTCCACCCTATTTTGGTACATTGCATGAGAACCGGAAGAAATAGTAGAACTAGCAGAAATATTGGCATTTCTAGCCTGAGATTTCTTCTCCTACTCTCTTAGGTGAGTAATCTCTTTTATTCTCCATCAGCATATCTATATTATTTCTTCTTCATGATGTGTATAGAGTATAGTTAACCTTTGTGTAATGTTTTCTTACCAGTGAACTATTATTCAGAAAACTCAAATTGATTGTTTCATCTATCTGTACAAGATGCTGCCAATACATGTAAGGGACAGATTTTGTAGCTACACTGCAGTCTTTCTATTACTGCGTTGAAATTAATTTGTTGATCTATCACTTATTTTTGTTCTTTGGAAGCTAAAACAAATTCAGGTTGTCTTTTGAAAACCAAGATGATAGTGGAGGGTTTCCCAGTGGTGGAGAAAAAACCTAAATATCTGGTTATTGCATTGGTAAGTTTGGCTTGTGCATCTTGGTTAGTATACTTAATTAGCTCAAGAATAGACTGTGAAAGGTGCCTTGTGCCTTGTGCATTGATAAGAATAGACTGTGATGACGCTTCACAATAGAATGTGAAGATTACTAAAAAGCCTCTCATTCTAGATGAAAAAACAATTACTTGCTGTCCTTTGTAGTCTGGGGCTAAAGCAAAATCAGGTCCACCTTTTGAAAACAGGATGTTGGTGGAGGGTTTCCCAATAGCAAAGTGAAAATCCTGAAATAAAAGTTGTGTGCTTCTATGCATTAATTGCATTTTGCTGTTGCTTCTGCTTTTACTTAATTAGCTCAAGGTGTCCATATAGAATTGTAGAGTAATTGAAAAGCTGCTACCAGGTATGCATCCACTGTATATGATCTTTCAGCTTTTGCTCTGATCCATTTTTTTTTTGCTTTCTGTACATCAGGTTTCTAGCTCAAAGTTAACATTTCCTGAATTATGAAGCATTTGGAATGCCATCAGAGAGTAAATGTTCTGAAAAGGCAGGTTTTAGTTATGCTAAAAAAGTGTTCTGAAGAAACTGTGAATAGTTGGATAAAAATGCTAAATTTACGTTGTTAAATTCATGCTAGCTGTGTCATGTTACACCTCTAGACTACCATTTTATAAATGTTAAATTAATGCTAGCTGTGATGGTTTTTGGACAATAATCCTGTCTGTATAAATGAATAGATGAGATGGTGAGCTCACCTATGTTACTTATACCAAAATTTATCAGGTTTGAGTGAACTGTGATATTAATCCAATGGTTCTCTGATGATCCAAGCAAGTTTCGTGATCCCAATCTCCGATTCAGGTGTGGTGCTAGGCAGCTTGGTGAGCAACTAGATGAGTTTGTGCCGTAGTCATTAGGTCAGGGAAGTGTCCGGGCAATGGCTGTCCAGTTAAAGTTTACATGGGTGTTGCAAGCTGAGGCACAGAGAACCCTGACTTGAAGCTTCCTCAATTCCAGACAGAAGCTTCCTCTATGTGATGAAAAATCTGTACTTGCTAGGATATGGACTTGCCAAACAATCATTGTAATATCCATATTTATCCATGCAATAGATGAGCTTGATAGCATATGAACTTCTGTGAACCAATTGACATATAAACTTCATCAACGATGTTGTGGTGGCTAATGGTTTGCCCCCAATGCTTTTATTGTTTGTGCTGGAAAATGATCCTACTCTTATTGCCAGTTTCTCTATAAACCTGGTCACAACATTTGATGCATATCGTTTACATTCTCATGCTTTGTATAAAACCAAAACGAATGAAGTGAAGCGGCTCTACGCGCGCATGGGCGCGCGCAAATCACTAGTGCATACCCATTGACCTGGGCCGGTCTGTAGTACTCAGCAAGCTTTTTACACCGAGGAGCACCCTCCCCCTTTTGCAGGTACACACCAGTTATAAAATTGGAATCAGTTAAAACCATTAGGTGAAGGAACGTCAATTATTTTCTAAGAGAGTTTAGCCATACCTAATAAGATATTCAATACAGCGTGTGAAGCAATGCCCAGTTTGATTTGCTGTTGGTAAATGAAAATCTGCTGGAGCTATGGGATTAAAATACCATACATAATATTAGCACAACAAATAGTCTAGTAAAAGGGGATTTGCTGGCTCCCAAATCTTACTGCTGGCCTGCAGCTAACACAATTGGCCCTTAATATGCATACAATGTACACTGCATGAAAATCAAGCATGCCCTATCTTTGAGATACACTATGACAGATCGAGAAGCAATCAAAAGATTTTTATTAGTATATATAAAACTAAAGTAAAGTTCTCCTAAAACAATCTGGATTAACTTTCTTTAACATTGTTTAAGTGAAGTTCTCACTAAAAGCACAGCCAAATGCCTCAAGTATAATATATGCAGACAACATCATAGGGAGAAAAGAACATAGGTTAACCTCCAGATCTGTCGCTGCCTCTGCCGGACCTCCGCTGCTTGCAGGCATGGACAAGAGAAGTGTGTTTCTTGGTGGAGACTGAGGAGGGCCGGTGTGGTGTCCGAGGGAGCCACGTCGTCCTATCCGTGTCTGGGGCGGCGACCTGCTATCGGCGGCGCAGGGGAGACGCAGTGGAGCCACGGCGTCGTGGAGTCGCGGAGGGGCGACGACCTGCTGTTGGCGGCGCTGGGCAGCCGCAGCGGCGTGGAGGTCGTGGAGGGTGGCGTGGGAGCGGACCACGGAGGGGAAGGGCTCGGACCTCAGAGGAGCGCCGGGGGAAGGCGGAGTCGCGACCCTCCGGAAGATTATGGCGCGTGGGGGAGCGACGGTGTGGGCAGGTGGGCATAGGGTTGCAGGTTGCCTTCCTTTTTACTCTTGTTTTCCTTGCCAAATGCAGAGGGGATGGGTTCTTTAGGCTGCGTTTAGATGCAAAATTTTTTATAAAATGGCACTGTAGCTCTTTTCATTGTTATTTGGCAAATATTGTTCAATCATGGTCTAATTAGGCTTAAAAGATTCGTCTCGTCCATTTCGTCTAAACTGTGTAATTAGTTTTATTTTTTATCTATATTTAATACTTCATGCATGTGTCAAAGATTCGATGTGACGGGGAATCTGAAAAATTTTGCAAAATTTTCTGGGAACTAAACAGGGCCTTAGGCGCGAAATGGGCTAGCTGAGAGCAACTCCAACAGTAGTCCAAAAAACAGAGCCCCTACTTTTCATTTGGGTGCTCACCGTACTTTTATTGGCCCAGCAAATTTCTTCCACTCCGGCAGCAACCCCAAACAAAGCCCCCCAAATCTACATCAGCAGCCAATGACATAGGGGACCCACGTGTCATTGAGCCATACCTTTCTTCTCATCCTCTTCACACACAGGGCAGGGAGGCGCAGCGGAGCAGTGCGCTCACGCGGCTAGGGCAGCGCGCCCGCGCGGCAGAGGGAGGCACAGCCGGGCTGCTCCGGCGCTGCGGAGGGAGGGGCGCCGGCCCTTGGGAAGAAGGGAGCCAGTGAGAAGGGGAGAGAGCAGGGCAGCGGCGCCGGAAGGGGAGATGCGGGGGAGGAAGACGGAGGGCAAAGCCAGCGCGAGCGACAGGGCCAGCGAGTGAGCTCACCTCCCTCGCGCCTCCAGTGTCGAGTGAGCCCCACAGGCAGGCCTGCAGAGCGGCGCCGCTGGGAATGGCTTCCGGCCCTGCACCCTGCGGCAAGCGCGGCACCGCGGCGGCGGGAACGGAAACCGGCGGCCGTGGCACGCTCTTCTACCTGCGAGCGCGGCACCGTGGCAGTGGTAGGAACGGGAACCCGCTCAATCTCTGCACCAGAGAGCGGCCGCCGCGAGTACGCCGTTTGTGAGCTCCACGGTCACGGCCGGGGCTGCCCATCCCCTCCGTCGACCGGCTGAGTGGGCCAGGGCTGCTTCTGGGAGCGTCGACCACAGAGTGGAGGAGGTCGCCGGAGTGGAGGAGATCGCCGGAGCAGGGGAGTTTTCGTGTGAGCGCGGGGGAGGAAACCGCAACAACGACTGGATGGGGGCTCGAAGCTGACCCAACAGATTTGTTGGCCCTGGGGTGGATTTTGTTGGCCCAACAAATTTGGGGTCCGTAGTAGGGGCCCTGCTAGAGTTGGATTTTTTATCTAAGCCCCCATATTTAGCTATTGGTGCTCAAGTAGGGGCCCTGCTGGAGTTGCTCTGACCGTGCGCAATCCCAATATATATATAGCGACAGATGGTTGGATCCAAATATCAGGCTTTAGCGACCGATCCTCCAACGATAAAGCAAAATAAAAATAGCGACTGATGTTCGGTTGGAGAAACGAGAAATGGCGACCCACCATTTGTTACAAATTTCTAGCGACCGACTATCCATTGATATTTTGGTACTTTTAGCGACCCACCTCCGATGCTATTTTTGGGTTGTGGTGTAGTGGGGGCAGCGTGTATGACATCATAGTAGGACCAGGGGCATGGCTAGCAGCAACCGGGATGGCGAAGGCCCTGCAGGTCAGTCCACCCGGCCAAAGCGGCGGCACGGCAACCAACCAACCGGCCTGGGAAGCGGCCCTGTGGCCTCGGCCTGCGCGGCAGCATTGCTCCTAGCCCGCTTAGCTGGGAGCAGCTTCCCAGCACCCAAGGTGCGTGGAGCAGAAGCGCAGAGCACCGGCTTAGGAGCAGCCGAGCAGGGGAGGAGGATGCGGAGGGAGCCGGCATCCATGATGGGGAGGAGCGACGGAGAGAGCTGGTGCGTGGAGAAGACGAGGGAGAGAGACCATAGGGGAGGGGATAAGGCTGGGTCCACTTTTGGGGGGATGGGTGGTGTGCGTGCGTTCTTCTATTTTCCTTTTTTTCTTTTTTTTTAATTTTAATATGAACATATATAGAACAAATATAAATATATATATTATTAATTCCTTTTTGCTAGGCATCTACCAGAAGCACTAAAACATTATACCGGTACAATTTGGTGGACATGCATAATTAAGTTAATATTTTTCTCAAAACTTTCGTTGAAATTGATTAAAGTCCGAGCTCCTGCAAGCTGCCACTGATGACACGACCAAATAAACACACCAAACTCATGCTTGAGAAGCTAGATTTTTTTCGCACGAGAAAGGGTAAGGTGAGGGATAAGGTTAGAGTAAGGGTTAAAGGTATAGAGTAAGGTTAGAGTAAGGAGATCTGCACAGTGGAGTTTTATCTCGGTAGTGGCATGGTGGGGTGATTTTGGGGAGGGAATCGGGAGGGAGCTAAGGGAGCGGGTGGCGGCGGTGGCCACAATGGCACTGATTTAGGGTTCCAGGGTCTGCCTGAGTTCTTCTGTGTTCCTGGGCTGGGCTAAAATCATGAGTTGGGCTAATGTGGGACCATTTTTTAGCGACAGACTGCATGAGGATATAAGAAGTTTTAGCGACAGACCGCATGACGATAAATATACCTATCTATACCGTCAGATAGTGAATCGTTAAATGAGGAAATAGCGGCAGATGATCTGTGAGTAATCTTTAGCGACAAATCATCCATCGATAAATATAATTTTTAGCATCAGACATCTGACGGTGATGCGGTGTTGTGGTGCAGTGAGTTGATCCCTAAGTTATATTAAGCATACAATTAAAACATGATCAACTGAAGGGACTTGGATCCCTCGTGAAGGCTGGTGAAACTGAGAGGTGCCTATACCTGAAAAAAGGTTGCATCACCCCCATATGTAGGATGACAATTCTGAAAGAGGTCTCCCAAAATAACCAATTTTGGCGCAGAGATTACCGAGATGTCCACCTTCATCCCTTCACAATATAGCAGTCTTTCTAGACATGGGGCATCCTTGATGACTATGGCTAACCTGTGACCCAGCCAAGAAGAATGCACACCGATGCTTCTGAGGCTAGGGGATATGATTTGCAGCAGCTAAGAAGAATGCACACCGATCCTTATGAGGCTCGGGGATACAATTTGCCGTCGAGGGTGGACAAACTCGTGAATTAGCAAGCTTTCCAGGATAGGGCAGCCGGTGAGCAAGGCATGCAGAGAGCTCTCTGAGATGCTGACATTCAAAAGGGTCATCTGCTGGAGAACCGGAAAGCATAGCGCGCTGGCATTGTTTCCGTCTGGGAAACTGCCGCCACCAAAGCCAAAGCTAGCAACCAAGGTTTTTTTTATCGGCCGAAATTTCCGTTCTATCCACAGGGTCCGATAAAAATTGATATGGGCCAAATTTTTCCCTTCTTTCCTGCTCCCACACAGATAATCCAAATTCAGCCATGCGACGGTCCCACACTTATAATGTTTTATTCTTGTTTTTATCTGTGAAAAAGTGATGTTTAATAGCTTAGGAATAGTTTCAAGTCAAATTCTACCAAAAAATTCAAAACAATTTGAATTTTTTTGAAATTTGATCCGATATTTCTGATATATCCTGCTTATCCTATTTATCCATGATCTCTGATAAATTTTTATTTTCGATAATGAAAACCTTGCTAGCAACACGGAGGGTGGACGAGAAGCGGTGCACCCATGGCTACGGCGGAACAACGTGACGGAACTCGAGCTCCTGGAGGTTGTCGATGGCAGGGGACTGGATCTAGCCATCCAGGGTCGCCGCGGTGGGATACTCCTTGTACTTGTAGTGGTAAGGCATGACGAAGCGGCGGCCGGGGCCGTGGTGCGCAGAGAGGATGCGTGAGATATCGCTGGCACTGGCAAGGATTTTGCGGCCAACCGGGTCTTTGTGGAGGTCAAGGTTGAGAGCAGTGGATCGCCATATGTAGCGCTAGCGGGAGGAGAGGATCTGAATGTGGGCGCCGTCTCTGGTGGAGAGGAGGGACACGCCGAGGACGCCGTCAGGGAGGTTGCTGATCAGGTCAGCGAGGCGCTCTTCCTCTTCTTCCAGCTTCCTCTTCTTGGCTCTGGTGACCACCCCCATGGCGGCGGCATGCCCGGGTTTGGGGATCGGGAAATCGTGGCACCGGCATGCGTGGCGATGATAACAAATGGCCAGGCGGGCCTGCCATATATATATTTGTTGCCACGCAGCAGCATCCGACATGTTTCTGGTCCTATACGTTTTTTTTTTTTGTTGGGGGGGGCGTGGGTGGGGAGGGGGCAATCTGTTTTTTGGGCCACTGCAGTCTCCTGATGATCACATAAAAATTACAACATGAACATTGCACACGAAATACGGAATACCACCATAGCAGAACAGTAAAAGTTTACTGTTGGGACTTAGGAAAATTTGCTACTGCAACAATCCAATTAGATTAACCAAACAATGAGCTTTTAAGTGTTGGAGGAAGAAAAACAAACCATTTAAAAATGGCCACTGCTCGTGACAGATCATCTTGGCCATTCTTCATAAAAAGGCTTCTAAATGTACAATTACAGAGTCATTGGATTGGTGGTCCAAACAGGTCTGCTTTCTACTCGTCAGTAAAGGCATCTAGATTGCCAATTACCGAGTCACAAATGAAATGCCTTAGCATTTTGATGATCTCAACCACTGCAGTACATACTAATAAACATAGCAAAGAGGAAAACTACAACCCGGTGCCTCAGTCATAGGTGAGAATTTTCATGCTTATTTCTGGCTTAGAGAAGCTTCGTAGCAACAGGCACAACTCATTGGCCATGGTTTCAGTAACCGAGTGGTTAAAAGTTATCGGCATCTTTCCTAATGCTGTCGCCCAACTGAACAACTGCTTCGCAAAAGTAACTTCATCTTCAGATCATCTCAACCGAGTGATTTCTACTTCTTGGAGGCGATTCAACAGCAGGTGCTCGGTTTCCCAGTTTTGTTGCTCACCATATTTTGTCCTAAAATAACAACACATTCTGGTTTTTTAATTTTTTAAAGTTTGACAAAATATATAGATAAATTTTACAATTTATGATATGTGATAAATATTATTAAATTAATTAGATGAATAGTGGGTGCCACACAATAAGTTTTTCATCTTTGTTAGGGAAAAGGGCTCAATGCGGTCAGCACGGTGAACCGGTGGGGAAGCGGGAATTTTGCAGTGGCATCTGCATGTTTTTGTTTCAATCCGTTTTTGGGTCCAATAAGTTTTTCTTGGCCCATTGCAATCTTCTTATTGTGTCACTCAAACCCATTCAACAAAGTGAAAAGGCACTTGTCAAAAAAAACAAAGTGAAAAGGCACTTTTTTTGTTTGTCTCCTGCACATATAAAAAAAGTAGGATACAACCTGAAACACTTCACACAAAATGACAAATTACGGAAGAACGAACAATTGAGGTGCAGTGCCGCAAGATTAAACTTACTTCTGGAAAATTCGCTACTGCAAGTCTGTAATAGTGCAATTACAGAGTCACGGATCGATGAGGTGTAAGTGTTGGAAGAAAAATAAAACATTTTAAAATTGCTACAGCTTGTCAAAGATAATCCTGGCCATTCTTCATAAAAGGTTTGAGAATGTGCAATTACAGTGTCACCGATTGATGATTGATCCAAACAAGACTGATCTCTACTCCTCAGCATGCTAAGTGCTGTTGATGATCTCAACTACTGCAGTACGAAAGAGGAAAACTACAGAAACATCACGGTAAACCTGGTGCCTTGGTCTTTGGGGGTGCATACATCACCTTGATCATATCCTGACACTTGCAATTTCCATGTGTATTTCTCGCCTAGAGAAGCTTTGTAACACCTGGCCCAACTCCTTGGCCACGCTTTCATTAACTGAGTCATCAAAAGTTACCGTCATCTTTTCTAATGCAGTCGCCCAAACGAAGAGCTGCTTCACAAAAGTACATTCATGTTCAGATCCTGTGAACTGATCGATTTCTACTTCTTCGAGGCGATTCAACAACAGGTGCTCAGTTTCCCAGTTTTATTGCTGAATGCAAATGCAACCTGGTGGGCATGTAGTTTGTTCCTGGAAAAGGAAACACATAAACCTGCAACCGTAAGCCTAACTGATGTTGTTGAATGAAATAAACAGACAGGAATTTTGAAAAATTATCAGAGTGCCCAAATACACAAGCAAAGGCAACACAATATTTGCAAACGGTTTTATTTTGAACATTACTTTGAAGCCACCAGAGTGTAGCAATAGGGCTCTTCTGAGCTAAGAGAAAATGGTATATCGGACATGATTATGATGTCAATAACGTTCAAGAATATTTTTAGTCGACCATAGGGCTCAAGTTATCCAATGAAAGCATGGAACCCTTCATAAATTAGGGCCATTGGTATATTATTTACCAGCACCTACTGATATATGTGTTTTATGAAACACTGCCAGACAGACAATAGTTCTTTTTTAGAAATAAAACTGGCTGCAGATAATTAAAGAAAAAAGTTGTGCCCCGAGGGCCACTAAGTTCCCAGAGTCAAGCAGAACCAAAAATACCCAACATACAGCCTCTACAATACACATTCCCAAAAGCACACTGCTTGCTGTTCTCTGTCTTCCTCTGTCTGAGTCGCTACAGCTAGGGACGTGGATCATTCGTTTTGGGAAATATGTTGGATAAAGACAGACAATAATTCGATAAATGACAGATATTTTACAACCTAAATAGCAAAACACTCTGCCAAAACCATAAACTATAGAGCACAGTGTCGTCATTAGTGTTACAGAATGCAACTCAATTGTATTGCATAGCCCAAAAGGGAAGAGGTATAGGTACAAATGAGAAAAACCTGCCATATATACTAGGGAGTAATCACACAACTATTCATAAATACATACCTCTAACAATTAGGAGATATATGAACCATAACTTTTTGGGCAAAATATAAGAATGGATGCCTAGGGGCACTAACAGATCAGGCAAGAACTAAGAAATACAAAAGCGTATTGGATAAACAGATGATTGCCTTACCTCTGCCTCAACCAGCGTCAACATCAATCTTCTTATAGCAGAACACATCCTGATAACATGAAATGCGCTGGCCCAAAAACAATGTCCATTTGCATTAACATACAGGTGCAAAATCATGACGTCCGGGAGCATTGCCATATATCTTCCATCATGTACTGATTGTTATCCATGTTCTGTGTGTCCATGGGACATCAAAAGAAAAGGAAGTGGTGGTTGTTATCACTTAACTGGAAGCATGAATAAATTCCATGGCTAGTGCTCTACCAACAGAAATCCTTTTAGTCCCAAGCAAGTTATATATCCCCACAAATTGTGCTGGACAAACAGCCAACTCGCCATGCCTTACTTGAAGTGAAGTTGTATCTTTTTGTAATAATAAATACTTATATATGGTATGCCTTGGCACATGTTCTGGTTGCCTGGTTGTAACATTATGCAAAAAAAATGATATGCCTTAATTACTTCATTTTATCTTCCTTGTTAATGTAACAACATTGTGCTAATGTTAATTGCATGGATGCCTTGGCGCTACTTTCTCTGATTGCACATTCGGATGCACGCACTGAAATGCATAAGAGAGGAAGTGGATTCACCTGCTGATAGAACAATGTGAGAATAAGGTGTTCTATGACCTTAAAATGCCGCAAGAGACTTAAACATGATGGATTGAGTGTCACGCCATTATTCCAGTATACAACAAAAACGAAAGGATTCAGCAATCTAAGATGTTCCATCTTGCCAAGATGGACAGAACTTGGATCATACAAATCTGACATGATCTGGTGGGGATTTGTGTCAGAGTCGAAGGCGAGCCCCAGGAGGAGGGCCCAGTCGCCCAGACGTAGCGCCAGCGGCGGGAGAGGATGCTGGTCCGCATGGCATCGCGGATGCTGAGGTTGAGAAGGATGACGATGAGGGTGTCATCAGGGAGCGCGCTGAGATAGTCCTTGCCTGCGGTATCGTCGGAGGAGAGCCTCATGTGGTTGGCTTCGCTCTCGCTCTCGCTCTCGCCGCCGCCACCGCCGCCATCGCCCAACTCCATCGTGAGTGGGGAAAGGTCGAAGGGGATGGAATTTGGGGATATTTAAGTTTTTGCTACTTTTACATTTGGCTAGGGCTCAAATGCCAGCTTTGTGTGCATCTCTACGTGTTTGCCACAGTACAGATGAAAACTTCACTGTTTTAGACATTTTGCATGCGTGGCGGCCATCTCATGCTCCCACAGTGGCCAGGGCATGCGAAAAGACTACTCTGCCCTTCCTCCTCCTCCGCTCACGACGAGGGTGCTCGCAGCAAGTGCAAGAGGGGCTCGGGCGCATGCGCATCCGACGGCGACAACCAGGGCCGTCGTCCAAGTGGCTGACACCGCGCGTGCAGCAAGCCAACTCCACCAAGCTCCTCTAGGTGCTATGCCACCTCATGTGCAGCGGTGCCACCACCAGCGGCACACTTGCCTGCTCTGTCTCTGCCCCGACGGTGCTTGACACAACCTACCACACGTTGGGTGTCGCAGCGCGGGACCGCTCGTGCTGGAGGCACACCATCCTGGTACGCAGCCGGCTGTGCTCGGTGGTCCTCCACGCGTGCAGATAGCCGCCGAGGCCCAGTCGGCGGCGTCAACAGGACGATGGCAATGGCAAGGAGCTGCCGACGGCGTTGGAGGAGAGGCCACAATGAGGCCTGGGAGGAGGAGGACGGCGACGGCAGTGCTGGTGCTCCGCTGACCTTGAACCTACAGGGGCGGTGAGGAAGCAGGTTCTAGTTAGAGGAGTTGCTGCGCGTGTCCGCGGAGATGGCGGTAGGGGCACCGTGTACCGCACCGTGTTGGGCAACGGCGGCATGGTCGCCGTGAAGCGGCTAAGCGATGCCAACCCCTGCACGTGCAACATGGACCTCATCCCACACTACAGGAGAAAGGAACTTCGCCGACAGCCCCACATTTTGCCGACAGCCAGGCCCAGGGCTGTCGGCGAAGGAAGTCTTTGCCGACAGCCTATCCCCGCTGTCGGCAAAGAATTCTTTGCCGACAGCCCATAGGCTCCCTGCTGTCGGTGAACAAACACTGTCGGCAAAGGATATCTTTGCCGACAGTGTTGTTGTCGGCAAAGAAATCCTGTCGGCAAAGAACTGGCTGGGAAAACGGTGGACAAACGCCGTTAACTTCGCCGACAGCACGTCTTTATGCTGTCGGCAAAGATATCTCTTTGCCGACAGCCTAGCCATGCTGTCGGCAAAGAGTTTGCATTTTTTTTTGAATTTTGACTTCAAACTTTTTATATGGGCTAATTATATTGTTTACAAGCATATGTTCTAATTTGGGCCCTTTTTATAACATTTTGCTATATTTTGTTAATTTATTTTGTTTACTTGAATTTTCTCGCATAATCCAAAATTGAACTGCAGGTGCATGAAATAATGAAACGTAGCCATTCGAAAAATGATATTCATGTTGGAGAGTGTGTTTTGAGGCGGTGTCCATAAACTCACCCAAAAGTTCGAAGTCCATGTCCACGTAACACGACCATCCAGGAGTGGTAGAAGTGTTTTTTAATTATATAAAATCCAAACGAAGTCGGAAAATCACGAAACTTGTCGGGGTGTCTTGTTATCACATGTGGAGGCTACGATAAAAATTTGAGAAAGTTTGGAGCAAGCTGCGACGTCGGATGCTCAAAACCCACACAAATCCACATGTCAAATCAATGTCTATTCCTGAACTCTCACTGCTGATTGTAATTCTATTCTGTACAGGCACTACTTCTTCGCGTGATGATTTGTGTTAAGTTCAACTTGGGTAGCAGCAGCAGTAGAGGTCCTAAAGCTTTCTATACAGGTACTTGCAAAGGAATAGAATGCCAATTGAGTATCACATACCAATTGATTCAGTATAATTTGTTTTCTTTCTCCCTGTATGTTCATTTCAGAAATAAATGAAATATTCAAAGGGTACATAATCTAGTTAGCTTACTCAGGAAAATTAAAATTAACACCTGTACCTCCTGATGCTTAACTGCACTTCTACTTAACCTTGCATGCTGTACACATCATTTCCATGGAGGTTATTAGTTTTAAGGGGAATAGATTTATAAGCCATTGAAATGACAAATGGAGTAGGTAGCAATTAGTGTAGCTAATGTTCCTACTGTGCAAACTTCTGGAGCTTAAAATTAAAATGTTGGGTGACAAAATAGAGAAGGTGATTATCATACAATGTTTTGGATTCCCATTTCCTGCTTGAATTTGCTCCTGGTTTGGAACAAAGCTAGGTTTGGAACAAAGCTAAGTCTCTAATAGGTTGAAGTAGTCACTCTTAGCTTAGTTTAACTTGTATCAGTACTTCAGTATGGTTACTTTTCATCCTCTCGTTTTTTTTCATCATTGGTAGTTCAGCATGCAGTAAGCTAACA
Organism: Saccharum hybrid cultivar R570; assembly: GCA_038087645.1. Taxonomy (NCBI): domain Eukaryota; kingdom Viridiplantae; phylum Streptophyta; class Magnoliopsida; order Poales; family Poaceae; genus Saccharum; species Saccharum hybrid cultivar. Next base: position 6,911,256 of record JAQSUU010000347.1, on the reverse strand, counting down.
GATGACATTTGGCATTTTTACTATATAGTGAATGTGTAAGTATGCCTTATCTTTCAGTCATTTGGCATTTTTACAGTGTATTGTCTATGCCAATCACTTTTTATTTGCAGGTTTCAAAATTCTGCTGGAGAGAACAGGTTGCATATATTTGTGCTAGGTAAGATGAAGGTGGCTTCACCCCTAAGTATTATAATCTATAAGTAGTTTGACAGACTTGATCTATTCACTTGTCAATTAGCCATACAGGGAGTATACAGTAACAGGATGTCACATAAAATTTGTTTCCTTTATTTCCTTTATAAGTTTTGCTTTCAGGGATTAGGTTCTGTAGAAATTACTCATTGCTTTGCTCTCAGTAGGCATCACCCAAATTCAACTCAGTTACTGAAAGGATTGTTTATCTTCTGTTCAATGTTAGGCTGTAAAGCTAAAGGAACAAACTCTGAATAATCTGAAGGCCTTCAATGCCGAACAAGAAAAAGATGTTGAACGTGTTCGGCTAAGAGATAATCTCCTCAGAAAGGTATGTACCTTTTTGTACATGTGTATGATTCTATCTAATCAGAAGTTTCGCTGCTGCTATGATACTAAGTAGGAGGCAAGTCTGTTATGCTTGTTGTTATTGCTACGATCTAGTTGTCTTGTGTGTTTATGGCTGGCTGCTAAGTCTGCATTAGAGATCAATAACTGTTTACTGCTAGATAAATTTACTAGGCTACTAAACTTCATCTTGCTGCAGAACACAACATGAAGGCTACAGGTCTCACAGATCTGTGCATAGTACATGAACTGGTTACTAAGGCTTAGGTTTCAGGTGTTGATGACATATAATACTTCACATTGGCCTGGTTACTGGGCTTAGGTTTCAGGTGTAGGTCTTGATATTGTTACTAATATAAATGGATTCATCCATATTTAGATTTGATATGGTCGTGCTGTACAAAACTACAGAAGGAAAATCAAATGAACAATCGTGCCTTATTTATACAAAATTTCGTTTCTATTATTGTTTTTTGCATTGTGTATTGCCTGTATCTCTTATGTACTGTCACTTTACAAAATCAGGAATGTTATCTTGGAAGTCAGAATCCTTGGCACGACCGCACGAGTTGCTGCTGATGTATTGCTCAAGATATGATTGTACTCTAAAATTCAGGTATAGTGAACATATACTAGCTTTTCTTAAAAGTGATGGGTGTTAGCTTTCTTTACTTAGTTCTTGCAGTTTCTGGGATTCAACTAGAATTTTTTTATAGTTTTTTTGCAATGCTGTGTCATAATTGCATACAACAATCCTAGTTAATTGACTGGTCATATTTGCTTTATTATTCCCATTGTTCCATACTAGTGGATAGGCTATTGCAAGTTGGCAAAATTTGAGTTTGCCTTTGTGGCTTTTCAGTTCCATGGCAAAGTCACCAGTTCTTGCAATATTTTCTGTAGTGCTGCTGCTGAGTACTAGAGATAGACACGCACTATGTTCTGCTTCATCTTTCTTATTTTTCATGATTCATGGATTCCAGTTGATCAAATTTTCTCTATATTATTCAGTTTCCAAATTCAGTTTCAAACTTCAGAATACTTAGACCTAGACCACTAGTTTTGCTGCTGCACATAATCACATTATTGTAGTCTTTGTAAATATATCTTTGATTAATTAATGGTTCTTTTCTTGAATTTTCAGGTGGTCAAGGAATGGCTGAAGCAATTCACTATTAGTTAAAGAAAAATAGTTTCTTTTCTTCTCCATATCTGTGTTGGTGACACTGGTTGTATTGTTCATACTGATAATGTAGATGCTATATTTGTATATGATGCATGTAATTAATACATCAGCTTGATTACATTTTGACAAGTGTTGATTCCATTAAATCCAGTGTTCTATGCTTGAATCTAGCATGTGTGATATTTGTACTATGTTGTATGAATTAAACGGCAGTATGAATTAATTAATTTGGAAATATTAGGAAACTAGTTTGTGGATTTTAGTTTTCCTGTCGGTAAGAATAAACATGGAAATTCATGTTTTGATGGTAAATTGTATTTTACTGTCGTCTCAAGTCGACAGGAATAGAATTTTAGACTTGTGGTTGGAAATATATTGCCCAGCTTTGCCGACAGCATAGGCCAATGCTGTCGGCAAAGCTGGGCATTTTCCCAGCGAGAATGCCAGCTTTGCCGACAGCCTTTCTTTGCCGACAGCATCTGCCATAGGCTTTGCCGACAGCCCCGGCAGGTACTGTCGGCAAAGCCTTTCCCGACAACCCAGGAGTACTGTCGGCAAAGCCTTTGCCGACAGTAACAGAGGCTGTCGGCGAAGCCTTTGCCGACAGCCTACAGGTGGCTGTCGGCGAAGGAGACGGCAGCCGTCTTGACGGCGCAGTTTCCTTCGCCGACTGAACACGTGGCTGTCGGCGAAGCAACGCCGACAGACCAAACATGCCTGTCGGGAAAGAGACCTTTGCCGACAACAACTTCGCCGACAGGATAAGAGAAACCCTGTCGGCAAAGCATTTGCCGACAGGATTAAGGCCTTCGCCGACAACTTCAAGCTGTCGGCAAAGAGGGCGTTCCCAGTAGTGCCACCTCTGGCACCCACACCTGCAGCCGATGCCGGCGCCCGACACGCACAAGAGGGGCATGGCAGCGGTCATGGTGATGGGCCTCCCGGAGTGGGTGCAGTCCATGGTCCGTGGTCCTCTCCACGAATGCCACGGCAAGTGCTACGGTGGCTTGATGCAAGCGCGACACGCTACTGTCGTCGCTGCTCGCCTCGCCTGCAGCCCTACACCTCTGCACGCTTGCCTCGTTTGCACAGCCAACTGCATGGTCCGTGTGCCAGACTGCCGGATGTAGGATCTAGCTTAGCCACTTCATCACTGCAGAGGACGCCATACGCGCGCACGCCACCGCCATGCTTATGGTCCACTGCTCAGCGTGCTGCTCTAGGCAGACGCGTCCGACATTCGTCGCGCCGTGGCTTTTGCCGTGGAGGCGTTCCTCAAGATGACTGCAGGCACAGGTGAGCAGCGCGGCTGTGTCAGGCACGCGCGGGCAACGACACAGGCAGGTGGTCGCAAGTGGTGAGGGCCAGGGAAAAAAAATATCGGCCAGTAGAATCCGAAATTTCCGAGATATCCCGTTTACCAGCTGGGTCCGAAATTTTTTCTCTATCGTCCGAAATTTTCATATTTTTAAAATTTTGTCATCCAAATTGACTCCAAAGCCCACCTAATACTCTAACCTTAATCCATGTTTAATTTTCTCTCCCCTTCTCTTCTAAGTTCAGGTTGACACTGCCACAACACACTCAGCATGCTCCAGCCATGTCACTGCCCTCCTCATTGAATAAGCAATTGATAATATGTTTTATTTAGTTTTTTATGTTAGATTGTTTAGAAATGATCTATGTTCTTTCATGAACAAAATGAGTTATTTTTTGTCTAAATTTCTTCCGAAATTTTATTTCTATCGCCGATAAATTTCTGATATATCCGATTTTCCTGTTTATCGGCGACTACCGACATTTTTCAAATACCGGTAGAAAAAACCTTGGTGAGGGCGAGGTGCGAGCAGCCCGCAAGCCAGCGATGAGCAACGTGAGCAACTGAGCAAGGCGCAAGCGACACTGGCCTGAGCTTGCTCGAGGAGCAGCATCCAAAGAAAGAAAAAACAAGGTAGAGGATAAGGTAGGGTTAGTAATGTCATTTCGCATGCCTTTGCCACGCTGGAACTGGATGTTAGCAGCTCGGTAGGAACGGAGGAAGGAATCAGAGTTTGAGGAGGGAAGCAGAGAAAGGGGACGGCAACAGATGAATCTCGATTAGTTTGGGGAATAGTTCATACAATAGTTCATAACCAACTCGAACACACACACCTACTTAAGTAGTCAAGCTGGATACGCAGCTGTTACATGGACTTAGCCATTGAGCCATTCTGGGCCGTGGAAACGGACGCTCTTGGTCTTGGGCCTAGCCTTCCGGCCTTCTTCTTCACTTGGCTCGCTTAAGCTTTTGCCTCCTTCAGTGACCTCTGTTGCCTGGCGGTGAACAGGGTCAGTGCTCACACTCTCCACCTCCTTGCGCGCCTGCACGTCCCCAGACCAGCACGCACGGAAACTGCTGTCGAAGAAAGTCGAGTTCCTCCCAGGTCGCCAAGGACTCTGGCAACTGGGACCATTTGATTAGACCCTGCACAACAGATGTAGTACCTTTGTGGAGTAGGCGCTGCTGAAGGATGTGCTCAGGAAAATTCCAAAGAGCCGACTCAGTTGGAAGCTCAGTAGTGATAGCATGATGAGCACCCATTGCCTTTTTCAATTGCGACACATGAAACACTGGGTGGATCGCTGACGAAGGCGGGAGCTCCAATCGATACGCCACCATGCCCACTTTGGCAATCACCTGATAAGGACCAAAGAACTTGAAAGCCAGCTTGTGATGAGCGCGGTCAGCCATGGATGATTGAACATACGGCTGCAGCTTCAGATAAACCCAGTCGTGAAGTTGAAACTGACGCTCAGAGCAATGCAAGTCAGCATTCTTCTTCATGCGATTTTTGGCTCGCAGCAGATGTTGGCGAATCAGGTCAATCTACAACTCACAATCCGACAACCAGGAAGCTAGGTTCACCACTGGGGAGTCTTGAGCAGGAGCAACACCAAAGGTGGAAGGAGCATACCCATACATAACCTCAAATGGTGAACGCCCGGTAGCCAGAGTGAAAGCTTGTATTATACCAAAATTCTGCTAAATCCAACCAGCTGCTCCACTGCTTAGGACAGGCATTAGCATAGCAACGGAGAAAAGTTTCAAGCCACTGGTTTACCCGTTCAGTTTGTTCGTCAGATTGAGGATGATACGAAGTAGACATGCGCAGGTCCACCTTTGCCAGCTTGAATAGCTCTTGCCAAAAGTTGCCGGTGAAAATACGATCCCTGTCAGACACTATTGCTTGGGGCATACCGTGTAACTTGTACACCTGAGCAAGAAACAGCTTAGCCACTGAGGAAGCAGTGAAGGGATGCTTCAATCCCAGAAAGTGAGCGTATTTTGAAAAGGTGTCCACCACCACCAGTATGCAGTTGAAGGATCTGAAGAGTGGCAGGCCTTCAATGAAATCGAGGGATATGACTTTCCAGTTGATGTTGCATTGGTTTTGATATTTTGTTTCAATTTTTTGCTTCAACTGCATGGCGCTGGGGGCACCGGCGGGGTCGGGAGAGGGGGTGGATCCCATGCGCCTGAGGGCCGGGACGGGGAAGTGGGGGCAGGGGCGAGGCCGTGCTTTTCTTCTTCTTCTGTGGGGAAGCGGGGGTGGGGGGCGAGGCCGTGCTTTTCTTCTTCTTCTGTGCGCGAAGCGGGGGCGGGGGCGGGGGCGAGGCCATGCAGATGGAGGGGCATCCGATGGGAATCAATCCCATTGGACGTCCGGGCGCGAGCACAACCGATTTCAAAGGAAAGGAATGGAAAAGGATTTTGCATCTATTAGTTATTTGTCCTTGGCTGGGCTAACACGGAAAGTTCCAATCGGACTAGACATATCAGATACGTATGACCAGATCGGTTAGGAATAGGAATATTCTATTAGGCTTGTACAAGGGATAATTAATCTTGTACGTATATGTATAGGACTCCTCTATTGCCATAGACCAGGCACCGTATATATGTTTTCGATTCAAAATCAATATACTATTATCATGTTCTTTTATTTCTTCTACTTTTCGCATCTAAGTCAATAGTTATGCTTTGCTAGATTTCCGCAAACAAGCCACAAGCTCTGGCGTCATCGGAGTATCACCCTTTGCTGTTCTTACTCGTAAAACAGCCGATTCTATTCTTCTCCATAATCGAAGAAATTATCTCTTTACTAGTTTGCTCTAAAACTAGTCGTGGCGTTTCTACGAAAGTGAAGCAATCTTATCATCAGGCTCAACACAATTTGGCGACTCCACTGAGGAATTGATCGATTCAGCTATCTATGGCCGAATTATTTTTCCTGGCCAACTCTTAAATTGATCTACTGTTTTTTCACGAAATCGTCATAGCATCAGGCCTCAAGGCCGATCGCATAGCATCTGACCTCAAGGCCGATCACATCTGTTGCTCTTGCCGCGTGTACGCTCAGTGCTGCCGCGTATCACACTAGACCGCCGCTAGTGCTGCTGTTGTGGTCAGTTGCCGCGGTAAAATTCTCGCCTACGTACTATTGTTCGCTGGCCTCTGCAGCTTCTTGTTGTCTTGTACCGCTGGGACCTGGGAAGCCAAAGGAGTACGTGGTCAATTTGCCTGGCTTAGTGCTTGACAATCAATCAAGCAGAGATCTCCTACGTGACGCTTGGAAAAGATCAGGGCAAGAAAACTTTCTGAAGCCGAAATTGATCAGAAAAGTTCTTCACGGCATCGGTAATTTGCAATTCGTACGTACGTTACTTGATTTGCCAGTTACCATGGATCCGTATATTAATGTTGGTAGGCCAATTAAGTGTGACTATACTGCATCGGCTAGTAATTGTTTTAATTATGCAAATTATGAATCTGAATATTATATGCAAAATCCTATGTCAAATAATATGCATGCTTTGAATATTAATACTGCCCACAGCGATACAAATCATGCGTATATGTTTTCTCTTACATCAGCACTGCCACAATCCCAAATGGCGCCTCCCATAATGCGTATTAACGGAGGCAGTTGCCTTAGGCCGACCGCCTCCATTAAAGGTTTAACGGCGGCAGTCGACTTATGGTAACCGCCTCCGTTAATATGTGATTAACCAAGACGGTTTTTTAATAGTGCTCGCCTCCATTGTTCGTGCACTATATATAGATGCTGCAGCCGGCACCCCCTTTCTTCTTCCTCACGACTCCTCTTCCAATTTTTAGGGTTTTGAGATAAAAAAAACCCTAAAAATTGAGCAAAATCTAGGGGAAGAAGTTTTACTCTTGGATTGTTGGACGAGGACACCGCAAAAGGTTGAAATTAAACACGCTCTCCAAACCTCATTCCTCTATCTCTTCTTCATCATTTGGGGCTCTCTAGTTCTAGATCTAGATCTAGATTCATCTTTTCATGGAGGAGAGAGAAAATTGCTATTTCTTTAGCTCTAGATCTATTAACTTCTTTGTAATACTTCTTTTTGTTGGTCAATAAGGTTTGCAGGTATGTACAGGTCTGAATGGATGTACCGGATGAAGAGAATGGAACCGCAGTACCTGGTTCATGTCAGGAAGTTTATTGTAGTTGCGAAAGCTCATCGTCAGAGTCTGGATCAAACGACAACCATATGTCCATGTTCTCACTGTAAGAACATGAAAGCCCACGCAGACAGTGATGTGCAATCTCACTTGATCAGGTTTGGTTTTGTCAAGGATTACACGGTCTGGACTTTTCGTGACGAAAAGGTAGTAGATGCGACTGTGGGTGATGCATCTGGAGGGAACTCGACATCATCGACAACGGCCAATGCAGAGCATGTAGGACGACAACCTGCCTCCTCATCGGCAGCAGCAGCCAGCGACGACAATGCTCTTGATTACATCAAGATGGAGGACTTATTCCAAGACATGGCTGCGGACGATGATGGTGGTAGGGATGGTGATGAGGACGTTGCTGAGGGACCTAGAGGGTGCGGAGCTTATGGAGGAAATAGCCAACTGCCTTGACAAAGATGACATTCTATTTGGGAGCCCGAGGTGGCTAGAGAATTTCAGAGAGATGAAGCAGGCTGCAATTGACCCTCTCTATAAGGGTTGTCCGAACTATTGGATGGCGCTGCGTTTTGACCTACAGATGCTGATGTTGAAGGCTCGGCATGGCTGGTCCGACACTAGCTTCAATGACCTCTTGATTGTCCTTGCTGACACATACCCAGATGATAACAAGGTGCCCGCCAATACCTATCGGGTGAAGAAGCTGATCCGGCCAGTGGCGATGAAACTTAGAAACTTTGACACATGCCCTAACCACTGTATCCTTTATCGGGGAGAGCAGTATGAGAAGTTGGAGAGCTATCCGCACTGCGGCGCGAGTCGATATAAGAGGAACGCCGGTTGTCGGGTGGATGCGAACGACGAAGGACCTGTGGGTGGGCCGAAGAAGAATAAGGTGGCGAAGAAGAAGCAGTTCTCGGCTCAACTGGATGAGGAAGAAGTGGGTTACATGCAGAGGAAAAGTCCTGCACTATCGATGTGGTACCTGTCTATCATTGATCGTTTATGGGCTATATTCAGGAATCCCAAGGATGCTAAGCTGATGTCCTAGCATGCATCTAGTGATCACATGAAAGACGATGGCAAGCTGCGGCACCCTTCCGATGGCAAGCAGTGGATGGATTTCAACGCCATGTTCCCAGAGTTTGGCAAAGAGGCACAAAATGTTAGGTTCGCGCTGAGTACCAACGGAATGAACCCGTTCGGTGACCTTAGCAGCTCGCACAGCACTTGGCCAGTCATCCTGACCATCTACAACCTACCTCCTTCAATATGTCAGAAGCGCAGGTACCTTCTGTTGACCATGCTTATTTCCGGACCGAAGCAGCCCGATAATGACATAGATGTGTTCCTGGAGCCGCTCATGGAAAACATGAAGAAACTATGGGAAGAAGGGGTCGAGATGATGGATGCGTCCCTAAGGAAGAAGTTTACTCTAAAAGCCATAATCTTTGTGACCATCACCGATTACCCTGGTCTCTTTTCGCTGTCTGGGTAGATCAAAGGGAAGACCGGATGCGTAGTTTGCATCGACAGTACCTACTACACTTACCTTAAGGGATCCAACAAGATGGTGTACACGAGGCACAGGCGATTCCTTGTCAAGAAGCACAGTTACCGAAAGGATACGATGATTAAATACTTTGACAACCTGTCAGAGCCGCAACTTGATGAACCGAAACGAACCAGTTACGGGGAAAAGGTGTTTGGCATGGTCAAGGATATGGATCAGGTCGAGTTTGAAAAAAAAGAAGAAAGAGATAGAGGAGACAACAATAAGGAAGAGAAAGTGGGATAAGGAGGAACCATCTATCGCCACTCCTTTTAAGAAGAAATCAATTTTCTTCAAGTACCTGTCATACTGGAAAACACTTGATACACCCCATGCCATCGATTGCATGCACCTGGAGAAGAATGTCTTCGAAAGCACAATCGACGTCCTGCTAGACATCAAGAAAAAGATGAAGGATGGTCTGAAGTCACGGACAGATCTAGTCAACCTAGGCATCAGGGATGACCTTCACCCACAACCATCCACGCAGAACGGGAAAGTCGATCTCCTAGGTGTAGGCTACAACCTGACGATTGACGAGAGGAGGGTTGTGTTCCAGTGGGGGTGTCAAGGTGCCGTCAAGTTTCTCTTCCAACATCAAGAGCCTGGTCTCGATGAAAGACCTCACAATGACCAACTACAACTCACATGACTGCCACGTCATGCTGACGGTGTTTCTTCCAATTGTGATCAGGGCCATTGGTCCAGAGTACGTGAAGATGGTGATCACACGGATGTCCTACTTCTTTAATCGCATCACCCAAAAGGTCATCGATGAAGCTGAGCTGCCTGCCCTGAAACAGTTCATCGCAGAGACTCTTTGCCAGCTCGAGATGTGCTTCCCACCATCTTACTTCGATATCATGCCACACCTGATGATGCACACGGTTGATTAGATACAGCAACTGGGCCTCGTGTACCTACACTAGATGTGGACGTATGAGCGGTTCATGTCGACCCTCAATAGATACGTCCTCAACCATGCCCACCCGGAGGGCTCTATGATCGAGGCATACACAACTGAGGAGGCCGTGAATTGCTACACGAGATACATCCAAGATGGGAGGGCGATTGGGCTGCCCGTCCATCAGTATGAAGGCAAAACCTCGGGGATGGGGTGCACGGGGCGAAAAGTATGCACTGATGTACAGAACAAAATGATTCAACAAGCTCATCACAACATCCTTCATCAGTTAGTGGTCATGGAAACCTATGTTGACAGGCAGCGCTCAGAGGCATGGGTTCAAAAATAGCACAAGAGCAGTTTTATAGAGTGGCTCAAACAGCTTGACATACCCCATGGAGAAGCCGATCAATCAGCAGAGATCGTTAATAGGCTTGCGTCCAGCCCGTCCACCCAAATCACCACATGGCAAGGGTATGCCATCAATGGATATAGGTTCCACACAAAAGAGAAGGACAAGAAGAGCGCGGCAGAGGAGGCAATACTATGGGGTTGTTGAAGATATATGGGAACATGACTACGGCGGTGACCTACAGATAACCGTCTTCCAATGCTAGTGGGTCAAACCAAAGGGGGTTGTCATGGACAACTATGGGCTCACTACCGTGGAGCTCCAAAGTGTTGGCTACAAAGATGATCAGTGGGTACTAACATCTGAGGTCACGCAAGTAGCCCACTATGTGATGCCAGAGGACAACACGAAGCACGTGGTTGTGTCAGGAAAGCAAAGGATCGTGGGAGCTGATGGGGTCCAGAGTCCCAAAGAATACAACTACGCAGAGCTCGGACTTTCTACCAATCATCCAAGGAAGATCAAGAACGTCGAGGACTGCTTCAACAAGTCCAAGATCATGCCCTAGGCCTGCCCCGACGGTGAGAAGAGGACCGTCTTAGGATCACTTGCAGCAAAATGATATGTATGCCACACATTTATGTAATAATATCAGGATCGGACTCATATGAAGACAAGTTTTTGTAACTCATTAATGTAATGGAACCATATATGCCACACATTTATTGTGTTAAGTGCTACTATACTAGTTCATACAAGTACTACAGTACTACCTCTACTACTCCTACTACTCCGTTTACTCCCACTCTAGCTACTAAATCTACCACTACTCTATTACTCCTATAGTACTACCACTGCTCCCACTCTAGCTACTACACCCACCACTACTCTATTACTCCTATAGTACTACTGTCCTACTACTCCTTACTCTACTACTCCTTACTGCTACTTAGCTACTACTGTCCTATACTACTCTCTTCTACTACTGTCCTACTACCACTACTCTCTAGCTACCTCCTTTACCACTACTCTATTACTCCTATATTACTACTAATTTTAGCAATTTTAAAAAGCATTAGGAAAACTTAAAAACCTATGAAAAAGTAATTAAACCTAGTATTATTTTAAAAAATAGAAAAATCTTAACCGAGGCGGGCAAATTAGGAGGCCCACCTCGGTTAATATTAACCGCGGCGGGCAATTGAACCCGCCCGCCTCAGTTAAGATTAACTAAGGTGGGCCACCTAATTTGCCCACCTCGGTTGTTCCTGCCCTATATAAACTCCACCGCCGCCGCCGCGTTCCAATTCTTCGCCCGCGTTCGATTTCGCCCCCAAAGGGCTGTCAAAATTTCGAATCGCACGCGCCGCCACTGCCGCCATCGCCGGTGTGCTCTCCCCACCCCGCCCCCGCCCATGCCCCCGCACCATCTTCCCCACCTCTGTCGGAACCCTAGCTGTGGTCCGCGGGTCTCCACCGCTGTTCGTCGGAACCCTAGTGGTGGTCCGCCTTCTTCACCGCCTCCATCTCCGTCTGCATCGTCCGCCATGCCATATGTTCACCGTCTCGTGCGCGCGCCGTGCTCTCTCTCACTCGTGGCCTCGTGGGGACAACTGCCTGACCGCCGCCACCCTACAATGCCAGGCGCTCTGGTCCTCGCCGGTCCCTTCGCCGGAGACGAACGAGCACCCAAAGGTACGCGCACCCCTTCTCCTCCCTTCCTGCTGTGTGCTAGCCATTTTCTGTACATTTTATTAGGAACATATCTAAAGCAGCATGTATAGCTGCAACTAGAAATGCAGTTTGGATTTTCGCTGACATTACACATACTCAACATTACCTAGTATCCCCCTCTTAAGTTCGAAAGAAATTTAGCAATAAAAATTCAGAACTGTCAAAATGAAGGGTATTCCAACTGCTAATAGAGCTCTGATTGAAATTAGCACATAGCCTATGTTCCTACGACAACAGGTATGTGTAGCTTGGCACCAAATGGGAATTCCTCTCTTTCATACCTTCAGAGATATATCAAAAAGTTATGAATCAGGTGGTGCATTTGACCCTTCCATCACATATCAATTGGATATAGTGAATCCAGAAAAAGGCTTAATTAGATATTGTTCTTTTTTTGTCTAAAATTAGATATTGTTCTATGTCCCTTGATATGTTCTTTTAGGTGATCTACTTTCTCTACTAGTTTAGTGATGAATTTGACATTAATAGCATACATAAAAACTATCAAGCTTGATAGACTTATTATACTGATTTTGTTTTTGTTTTGGTGTACTCTGTATGCTGTAGGTAGCACCTGAATACTAGCACAGGCAAATTTGTCTAGCACCTGAATACTGGAGCAGAAATTTGTCCACCTGAAAGCGGCGCCACTTACAATGGCAAGCCCTTCCCGCCCGACTGTGCCTTGGTGGACGTGGTGTGGGTGAACCCGGACTTCGAGCATGAAGAACTCGACTTTCCAACTGAAGACGGAAATACTTTGATTGGCGGTGCTCTCGCTTCGCGCGCGCTATGGAACAAGGCGGACATCATGTTGGAGATGCTGACGCTGGCTTCACAGCCCTCGTACCCGTCATCGTCCCCACCGGGTGATGACCCAGGTGACGACAACGATGACGATGGCAATGACAATGGCGCCAATGGGAATGACAATGCTGGTGGCCCAGGTAGCAATCCTCGAGATAGTCCGCCTCCCGACAACAGCAGTCCACATGGAGGCACAGGGGCAGCATCGGGCGATGTGACACCTCCGTTTGCAAGTGGTTCGAACAAGTGGTCAAGCAAATGTCCTCCCCCGCCAAGGAAGCCTGCAGATGAACAAGAAGAGGAGGCCATACCTTCGAACCACGCCAAGATGAGTTGGGCGGCCTATAAAATAGCCGACAAGCACCCATACTCAACTACATTTGAAAGGTTTGCTACTAGCGAACATAGTCACTCTATAATTGAACTGGAGATGTTATATGCTTTTTCCACTAGCTAACATCTGAAGCCCCAATACGTGTGTTGCAGGCCGAAAACACCGCCAGAGTTTTGCTGGTCCGATGATTGCCCCGAAAACTATGTTCATGGGAAGTTCATGTTGACCTTGGGTGACCTCGTTGCAGAGAGGTGGGAGGTAAGGAGGTTCCATATCTGGTACATGGAAGCGGCGAAAGCTGGCTTGCACAACTATGTCATCAAGATTCCGGTGGTCCTCTTCCACATGCCGACAGATGGTTAAGTTATCATAGATTTCCACGACATGCATAGACTACTAAGGCAAAAGGACCTCGACGTCGCTCAAGTCACCTCATTTGCCATGTAAGTTCATTACGACTTTGACACCACTACATCGTTCAAGGTACTTTACGAAGTACGCATTAATAATGCCATGATGACTTCTCCTTGCAGGATGCAGGCGTATGTAAGCACGGAATTGAACAAGGATATTATCTATCTCTCTACGATGCTTATTACTGAGAGAACCATCACGGGTTATGATATACCAGACGATAGTTCAGAACTAGTGAACTTGAACGAGGAGGAGAGAAAGCAATTTCGAGTCGATGCGGAGATCAAGTATAAGTACCGGGCAGGATTGTACATCTATGAAGCCATGAAGAAGATCCGGGGAAATGGGTGTATCATGGCCGCCCACCAGTTTGGGTAAGTCGATAAGATACTTGCAACATATATATAGCTCATTGGATCATAACTTGTCATATTTGAACATTTCAATTCTATATTGTGTGAATGGTGCAACAAGGGTATCATGGGCCACTAGATTGCATTCATAATCTATCCTCAGGATGGAAGGGCCTGTATATTTGACTCTTTGCAGGATACAAACAAAGCCGGGTACAAACACTTTGAAAGCGTATTGAAATAGTAAGTGACGGGACTTATTCATTTCAAGTTAACATATATACTTGTTCAAATTGTCATTAACACAACATGTTTTTCATACAGTGCTTATAAGAAGTACCTGAAAGATCTCGAATGCTATGATCGAAGATCTAAGAAGAAGAAGATGAAGTATGGCACAAAACTAAAACTCAGGCACGAGTTCCTAGTAAGTATATCAGAAGTCGTACTCCTACTACTTACTACTACTTACTACTTACTACTACTACTTGCTACTACTACTTACACTACAACTTAGTCCTATACTACTATTACTTAGTACTACTTACTACAACTTACTACTACTTAACTACACCTACTGTCCTACTACTACTACTACTACTACTACTACTACTACTACTACAACTTAGTCCTATACTACTACTACTTACTACTACTTGCTACTACTACTTACTACTAAGTTCTATACTTTTCTACTACTTACAACTACTACTATTTTATACAAATGAGCATATGTCATTTTGTGAGTAGCAGCAAATTGAGCACTACTTTCTACTACTACTATCCTATACTACTCTCTACTACTACTATCCTACTAACTTACTTCTACTACTACTTAACAACTACTACATACTACTCTACTACTACTTACTCATACTACTACTTACTCCTACTACTACTTAAGTACTACTTAGTCCTATACTACTACTACTTAGTCCTATACTACTACTACTACTTGCTCTAATGATTGTGTATTCTCATGCAGTGCGCCAAATAACCCTATGGCTCACTTGTTTGTGGATTCTATGTTTGCGAGTACTTGAGGATAGCGATGAAAACGGACGGAAACGGACGGAAAAACCCTATTTCTACTTCCGTTTCTATATTTTTTGGCGGAAACGGGATCGGGTTCGGAAAATGCGGGTTCGAAAACGGAATCGGAATATGCGGACATTCGGAAACGAATAAATACGGATGAAGAGCCGGAAAATTAAATTAAGATCACATAATATAATATTCTCAAAGTATACATATATAAAGTTATGTAATAATATATTTAAAGTTTAATATTCATTTACATGCTATGTACGTGAACATAACATGCATATTTGGTGATTCGTAGTTATATTAACATAACATAAGGACATGTAATTATTGAACATGTTGAGCATAAATTGAAAACGGGATAAAAACGGAATAAATACGGGTCTATTCCATATTAAAACGGGATTACTCGGAAACGGACGGAAAACACCATTTTCTACTTCCGCAAATACGAAAACAGGATCTCGTAAATATGAAAACGGACGGAAAAATATAGAAAACGGAACGGGACGGTACGGGAAAAATTCCGTCCATTTTCATCCGTGCTTGAGGACATGCACCATATTTAGCAACAACTGGCGGCAGCTCAAGAAAGCACAAAATTCGTGGCAAAAGGAGAAGGTTGACTAAGAATTCAAACAAATAGTTGCAGACATATGTAAGTTTGTCACAGAGTGCGCGCACGAAGGGCGACCGTTCTTCAACCCGCAAAGCGAGCTAGCTAAGAATCCAAAGTTCAAGAATATTAGTTTCTGGAGCAAGGGGGGATAAAACTCACTGATTACATGTTGGTGGACCTCTTTTCATTGAAGAAATGATGACGGGGTGTTGGCGTAGATCTTAGTTTCATAAGTGTAAACATTTGACATATGCTTGTGTAATCTAACTTCGAATGATGTTGCATGCTTACGAAACATGGACAACATCAATGAATGTGTTATATGTTTGTGATGTGTTTATATATGTCTTTCTACTTATATATATGTGCTTCATGTGTGAAAATATAATTCAAATCAAACTACAGAAGCTATTTTTTAAAATGCTAAAAATGTAATGGAGGTGGGCAAATAATAACTGCCCGCCTCCATTAAGTATGCAATGGAGGCAGGCGTTATATAGTGACCGCCTCGGTTAAAGTCTTATTGGAGGTGGGCCATTAATGGCGCCCGCCTCCGTTAATGACTCTTAACGGAGGCAGTTGCCTTATGGCGCCCGCCACCATTAAAGGCTTAACGGAGGTGGGTAGGGCACCCGCCTCCATTAAGTCATGATTAACCATGACCTATCGTTGGAGGCGGTTGCAAAGCCCGCCTCCATTAAGCAAAAATGCCCGCCTCCAATAAGTTTTCTGTACTAGTGATCAACATAGATTTGCAACACAAACAAGTCCTTCCAATCTTCTTGGTGAAAAGAGTGGTGTCAACCTTGCCCATAATGAACCCTTTAGAGATTAGGAAATCCCTTAACATCTCATACCAAGCTCTTGGTGCTTGCTTCAAGCCATACAATGCCTTCTTCAACTTATACACATGGTCGGGCTTCTTGTCATCTTCAAAACCGGGAGGTTGCTCAACATACACTTCTTCATTGATGTAGCCATTGAGAAATGCACTCTTGACATCCATTTGATAGAGCTTGATGTTGTGGGCACAAGCATAGGCTAGCAAGATTCTAATTGCTTCCAATCTAGCAACCGGGGCATATGTTTCTCTAAAGTCAAGACCTTCCACTTGAGGGTAACCTTATGCTACCAATCTTGCTTTGTTCCTTACTACAATCCCATCTTCATCTTTCTTGTTTCTATAGACCCATTTGGTTCCAATCACATTGTGTCCCTTTGGTCTCTTAACTAATTCCCATACTTGATTTCTTGTGAAGTTGTTCAATTCTTCATGCATTACATTCACCCAATCAACATCCTTTAATGCTTCATCTATCTTTTTTGGTTCAATGGATGATACAAATGAGAAATGCTCACAAAATGAAGCTAATCTTGATCTTGTTAGCACACCTCCAGAAATATCTCTAATTATAGTGTCCAATGGATGATCTCTTGCAATATTGGTTGGTTGGAGTATTAGAACATTACTTGCACTTAATTGATCATTAGGTTGAGATGATGTACTAGCCACTTGTTAATCTTGCACATTGTCATGAGAGCCACTTGTGCTTGTTTGATTTTTATCATCTTGCACATTTGAGATCACTTGCACTTGATCATCTTCATCATTATTCACTTGCCTAGGCCTCAATTCACCAATATCCATGTTCTTCATGGCATTTGAAAGTTGAATGCCTCTAACATCTTCTAAGTTCTCATTCTCATCTTGGAAACCCTTGGTTTCATCAAATTCAACATCATGAACTTCCTCAAGAGTACCACTTGCCAAATTCCAAACTCTATAAGCCTTGCTAGTGGTTGAGTATCCAAGCAAGAATCCTTCATCACACTTCTTGTCATACTTGCTCAATCTAGTGCCTTTGCTTAAGATATAGCATTTGCAACCAAAGACCCAAAAATATGCAATGTTGGGCTTTCTACCATTCAAGAGCTCATATGGTGTCTTCTCTTTCAATGGGTGACAATTTAAGCGGTTGTTACAATAGCATGCCGTGTTTGATAGCTTCGGCCCAAAAGGATTGACTCACATTGTACTCACTAAGCATAGACCATGCCATGTCAATAAGTGTTCTATTCTTTCTCTCAACAAGGCCATTTGATTGTGGAGTGTACTCAGCCGAGAATTGATGTCTAATTCCAAATTCATCACACAAGTCATCAATTCTAGTGTTTTTGAACTCACTACCATTGTCATTTCTAACTCTCTTGATGGTTGTTTCAAACTCATTGTGAATGCCCTTGACAAATGATTTGAATGTTGCAAATACATCACTCTTGTCCACTAGAAAGAATGCCCAAGTATATCTAGTGTAGTCATCCACTATTACAAAGCCATATTTGTTTCCACCGATGCTAGTGTATTGTGTTGGCCCAAACAAATCCATGTGCAACAACTTAAATGCCTTGCTAGTACTCATTATGCCCTTCTTAGGATGGGTGTTTCCAACTTGTTTGCCGGCTTGACAAGATCTACAAAGCTTATCCTTCTCAAATACATCTTTCAAGCCTCTAACCAAGTCATGCTTAACCAATCTATTCAATTGTTTCATTCCAACATAACCAAGCCTTCTATGCCATAACCACCCATATTAGACTTAGTGAATAAGCATGTTGACAATTGAGCATCACTAGCATTGAAATCAACCAAATATAGATTCTCATATCTAAAGCCTTTAAAGATCAAGTTAGAGCCATCTACACTTATGATCTCTACATCATCTACCCCAAATATGTATTTTAATCCAAGATCACACAATTGAGCCACGGATAGCAAATTGAAGTTCAAGCTTTCTACTAGCAACACATTGGATATGCTCAAGTCATTGGATATTACAATCTTACCAAGCCCTTTGACTTTGCCTTTGCCATTATCACCAAATGTGATACTATCATAGCCATTACTATCATTGGTGTTGATTGAGTTAAACATTCTTGTATCACTGGTCATGTGTTGAGTGCACCCACTATCAAGAACCCAATGCGTTCCTCCAGCTTTATAATTGACCGACAAAAGAAGATGAATTCCTTTTAGGTACCCAAACTTGCTTGGGTCCTTGAAGGTTAGTCACTAAGCTCTTTGGTACCCAAATAGCTTTCTTCCTTGAGCCCATCCATGGTGCACCAATGAACTTAGCTTTCACACCATTAGTACCCTTGGTAAGAACATAGAAAGAATCAAGCTTAATTGAGGATACATTATCTTGTGCTTTCTTGTTCATGCAGTTTTGTTCTATATGACCAACTTGCTTGCAACTAGTGCAAAACCGACCATTGTTCTTCACAAAACTAGACTTGTAAGGAGCAAAGGTCACCTTGCCTTTCTTCGAGGTATAACCCAATCCCTCTTTGTAAAGAGAAGCTCTTTGGCTACCCAAGCACATAAGCAAGTGGTCCTCACCACCATAGGCTTTGCCTAAGGCGCGAGTGAGCTCATTAACCTTCTTCTTGAGGGTCTCATTCTCAACCATTAGTGAGATATCACAAGTGAAACTATCGCTACTAGATGAGGTAGAAGTGAAAGTGCTACAAGAAGGGTTAGTGGGAGCAACAATGACAGGCTTATAGAATGATTCATCAATTATAGCACAAGTTAAGCCTACATCATATGTTGCAACATGCTCTTTCACATTTTGCTCATCAAGTAGAGAGGAATGAGCTTTTTCAAACTTCTTATGGGCTTTCTCTAGCCTCTCATGAGATGCATTAAGCTCATCAAAGGCTTGCTTAAGGGCTTTTAGTTCCTTTCGCAAGTCTTTGCATTCCCTTTTCTTAATGTCAGAATGTTCCTTAGCATCATCTAACATGTCAAGTAGTTCATCCTTAGTTGGTTCATCATCATTGTCACTTCACTTTCATTATAATGTTCCACATCACATACATCATCACAAGTTTGTACCTTAGTGGCCTTGGCCATGAAGCGTGATGGAGTGTCAAAGAGAGAATACTTCTCATTGATAACAATGCTTGCAAGAGCCGTCTTCTTGGTGGTCTTGTCATCATCACTATCATCATCATCACTTGAGGAAGCATCACTATCCCAAGTGACCACATATGAACCACCCTTCTTCTTCTTCTTGAAGGTCATCTTGTCATTCTTCTTCTTCTTGTCCTTCTTCTTGTTCTTCTTGTCATCATCATCATTGTCACTATTGTATGGGCATTGAGCAACAAGATGATCCTTGCTTTCACACTTGAAGCACCTTCTTGACTCTTCCTTGTTCTTGGATGAAGACTTCTTCCTTCTAGCATGATAGCCCTTCTTCACCATGAACTTGCCAAATCTTTTCACAAAGAGAGCCATCTTCTCATCATCCATATCATCAAAGCTTGAATCATCATCTTCACTTGATGTATCTTGCTTGGCCTTGCCCTTTGATGATGATGTGGCTTTGAATACCACACTCTTCTTCTTCTCATCCTTCTTCTCATCTTTCTTCTCCTTTTCTTCCTTCTCATCATCATCTCTATGTGTCATTGGTCATCATATCTCCCAACACTTGGTTTGGTGTCATTGTGTCCAAACCACTCCTCACTAGCAAGGTGACCAACATGCCAAATCTCGATGGTAAGCATCTCAAGAACTTATGAGAGAAATCCTTGTACTTCACTTCCTCACCAAGTACTTTGAGATCATTGACAAGCACTTGGAGCCTATGGAATATCTCTGGCATACTCTCATCATCCTTCATCTTGAAGCTTGCAAATTTTTCCTTGAGAATGTATGCCTTGGCACCCTTCATAGCTTGTGTGCCCTCAAATGATTCCTTCAATTTCTTCCTAGCCTCACAAGACATCTCAATGTTCTTGATTTGCTCAAATGTTCTCTCATCAATAGCATCATGAATGGCACTAAGAGCAATATCATTGTTTTGGAGAAGCACTTCTTCGGCCGCAGTGGGATTTTCCGGATTGGCAATCTCAATCTTGGTGTCTACCACCTTTCACACCTTTCTATTGATTGACTTGATATGTGTGGTCATCTTTGACTTCCAATATGGATAATTTATGCCATTAAATTGGGGTGGCTTCTTGGTGTTGTTGATTTGAGCCATTTTGACACCAAAGATTGTTAAGCCTCAAATCAAGGTGACCACGGCTTTGATACCACTTGAAAGGTCCTAATGGCTAGAGGGAGGTGAATAGTCTATTAAAAATTCTACAATAACACTAAGACAAGTGATCAGTAAATAAGATGGTGAAGCGAGTTTTGCGCTAGCACTACACTTGTGTTGCAAGCCACCTACCCAATTCTAATTTCTATGATCTCTAGTATATCACACAAGAGCTAAGTCACTAATTTACACCTAGGTGAACAAGACTAGCTAGAGAACTACACCTAAAGAGCTACACTAGCTACAAGCTCTACTCAAGGTAAATACAAAGTAATACGGGAGAATGGTAGAAGAGATATACCGCCGTAGCAAGTGATCAATCAATGAATACAAATAAATACCAAGGAGACAATCAAGACACAATGATTTTTCCTCCAAGGTTCACTTGCTTGCTAGCAAACTAGTCCCCATTGTGGCGATTCACTCACTTAAAGGTTCACGCGCTAATAGGCATCACACGCTTAACCCGCAACTGGGTGCCACACAACCAACATAAGATGAGGATCCACAAGCCATGCACAATCCAATAGAGTTGCCTTTGGTGCTCCATCGAGGAAGGCACAAGAACGCCTCACAATCACAATGATCAGACCCGGAGACAATCACCTTCCTCTGCTCGACGGTCCACCAATCACCGGGCCGTCTAGGTGTCAGCAAACACCAAGAGTAACGAGATCTCCACCAGCCCAAATCACCCAACTAGAGCCACAAGATGTTAGAACACTAAGCAATGCACTAGAGGCTCTCAAAACTCACTCAAGATGATGAAATCAAGTGTGCAAGTGAGTGGAGTGGTGTGCTCAGCTCTCAAAGGATGTATGCAGTAGTTAGAAGTGCTAAGAGAGTGGCCAAGGCCGGCCACACCCTCCATTTATAGGCCCACAAGCAAATAGAGCCGTTACCCCTTTGAGTCAGCTTCTGCGGGGGCACCAGACACGGCGGTGCGGTCACCGGACAGGGGGTGACAGTGCCCCTCCAACGGTCATCCAACGGCACCGGACAAGCGACAGTGGCACCGGACAGGGGGTCGCGGTGCCACCCTGGCCAGCACCCTAAAATCCCTCCTCTCTAGAAAAATAGGGCGATGCCGGTGGCGATGCCCTCTGCTGGTTCCCTTACTCTCTGTTGAAAAGAGGCGGTGGCACCGGACAGCACCCGATGGTGCACCATCGTGCACGTAGCGGTGTACACAGTGGTGTCTGGTGACCAGCCTTCACTTGGCTGCTCTCGGTCGAGTCTAGGTGGTCACCGCCCTAGGTGTGGCGGTGCCACTGGATAAGGGGTGGCGGTGCCCCTAGGGCAGCATCCCGAGCTGAGTTTCACCTCCTTTTCTTCACCTCTTTCACCACCTTTGCAAATGTGCTAACACTCCAAGTATTTCACCATCATGTGCTAGTGTGTTAGCATTTTCACAATCAATTTTCAAAGGTTAATCACTTCTCACCGATTGTGCACTAGGCCTAAAATGCATATGCATATTTTCCAACACCTAGTGGCACTAGATGATCGAGTTGTCCGATAAGAGCTCCCTTCTTAATAGTACGACCATCTATCCTAAATATGATCGCAATCTCTATAGTGTCTTGATCACCAAAAACAAAATGGCCCTATGGATATCACGTTTGCCTTAAGCCCATTTTGTTTTTCTCTTTCTTCTTTTCCATAGTCTGGAGCTTGATCATCACATGTGTTCACACCATCCCCATGGAATTCATTTCATGTGGCCATCTCGATCCATGAGTGCCACCTAGCTCCTTCACTTGGGTTGGACCAACCTATCTCAAATCCACACTTAGAGCATAGGGTTAGTCAAAAAAGGTTTCATCAATTAGCCAAAACCAAACTAGGGCTTTCAACCCCTCGCGCGAGTAAAGAGTAAGTAACAAGTTGACCATCGATTTATATCTCATGTTGGGGTTGGTCCTTTGAGGCAGGTTTTGGATACCAAAGTCTTTTGCAAAACCCTTTATTTAGTACAAAAAACATTTTTGGAAATGAGTTCAAATCAAAAGGTTCTGATACTTATTTTGAAATTAGTTTGAAATCATTCCTCTTTTGAGGGGTAAAGCTTTTGCAAAGCAAAATGGGGTTTTCCAAAGCATTTTCAAAGTGACACCTTTGAAACTAGGAGAAGTCAAGATTTTATAAAACAAAACGTGTTCGCAAACATATTGTTTTGATAAATCGTTTGTAAATCATTTTGGAAACAAATTGATTTTTGAAAAGAATTCAGACTCTCTTTTGAATAGGGAAGGACCTGCCGAAAGGATTTATAATTGTCCTAGTCATATTTGAATACCTATGAATCAAGTTAATGCCCGCCCTGATTTTAAGTGATTAATTATCCCGGTGAAGCTCCTACACTCGCGAGAGTGAGTTCCCTTCTCAAACTCGTCTTCTACCATAGGTAACAACTAAGCATAGCATTAGCGCATTGCCAACCCAGTTGTTGATATAAAAGGCTTCTAGTTGTTTAGTGTGTGAGTCTAAGGTGCTGAGACAATTTTTAGTTGATTTATAAAACAATGTTTGGATGCAATACACGATTCATAATGAGACAAGTAATTCGTATCCAAAATAGGGCTTATAGTAGTGGGGTGCCTGCTATTGGATGAGCAAAGTTCCCATGCTTGGAACACCACTTGACGTCTCTCTGATGTCGCGTACCTATATGTATGCACATGTATAAGATATCTATGTATGCATGACATTATATGAAACATGCAAGAGAGAGATGAGAGTGCAACATGAGAGGGGCTTGTGTGGTTCAACTCTTAGGTGAGTGCAAGGTGCAACAAATAAATATGATGCTCATGTTGGGTGAGTACAATGCATAAAGTAAATGGTACGAGATGATACGCATTGGTGTTACTTGGTTAGGGTTCAATCATATATGCTACGTGTAGGTGGCATAGGATAGGATATATGTGCTATTGACTTGGGTTGACGGATGATCCATCGAAAGGTACGGACAGTCTGTGGGTATTGGTACTTAGTGAAATTTGTGGTGGACTGACATCAAGGACCCTCTGTCATGGGTGAAGCCGAGGCGGACAAGGATGGTAACACCGTGGTCGGCAATGCAAGGTGGGCATGGAGGAGCATGCCGTGGTCGGCGAAGCCGAGGCAGGCGCGGAGAGGCACGCCATGATCGTCGGCAAGGTCGAAGAAGAGCCAGTGTAGCGGTCACGGACGCAGGGGCGCACTCGACATGGATGTGACCAAAGGTCGAACACCTTGAGGGCAGCACTTGTGGAAGCTTGTCGAGCGGGGTCCAGGTCTAACTGGGGTGGAGCCGCGCTTTCAGGGCGCGCTCATTGCGGATCTTAGCGGACAGGTTGCTTGGGGTGGAGCTGGGGAAGTCTCCAAGGCACATTCTCCCTAACAGAAGCAGAAGCGGCGGCAAAAATGGTGGGCGCAGGCGCAATGCAAGCGGGTGTGTCGGGGTCGGTGGAGGTGAGGCAGGTCGCGATCTAGAAGGCTAGCGCCGGCATGGACGACTAGGACGACTCGAAGGATAGCTCGATGGGGCAGCTGTGGAGAAGGCCAGAGTAGCCGCCATGCCCAGATTCGAACTCCTCGCCCGTGAGGTCGGAGGCGCGCGCGGTCACAAACAAGGAGTCCTCCGTGTCTGCAGGGTTGGCGCGAGCCACTGTGGGGCCGAGGCTCAGCTTGTCGGTGGAGGTGGTGGTGGTGTTGTAGATGAGCGCAAATGCGACCGATGGTGCAGAGGTGGTGGTACCATCGCGGAGCCCCTCGACAGCATCCTACGGCTCTGTCATCGACGAAGGCGAGAAGCGCTGGTCCAAACGAGCCTCCATCTCATCGAACCTCTAGTTGAACTCATCAAGGATGAGCTTGAGAGCAGTGTGATCCATGGAGCTCGGCCAAGAATCATTGGCTCCGGTGGCAATTGTTAACAGTACACTAGAAGATGGAGCAGCAATTGCTTCAACACCAACTCAATCAAGCAACGATAGGAACAATCCAAATAGAATGCAAGGGAGGAAGCACAGCATGGGATTAGGAACCAAGAAGCAGAGCTAGAGTCCTGGGTACAGAGAGGGAGGGAGGCTTGAGGAGGAAGATGAACAGAAGACTTGGGGAAGAGATATTGGATTGTATGAAGTCTTCTGTGATAATTCATTTGATGGCCCTCCCTTTGCCTCCTCTGCTGCTTATGTAGTTAGTGCCCCACTGGAGACAGCCTGGCATGGCCCACATGTCAGGCAATCCTAACACTCTCCCACCGCAATTCACCTCTACCGCCAGGGTCCGTCCACTCCGAGCCTCTGACCATGGATCCACCGCCAATGGCGCATCTGATGGACGAGCTCATCGAGGAGGTCCTGGTCCGCGTCCCACCTGACAACCCCACAAGCCTCCTCCGTGTGGGACCCCATCACGGACAGCACGTGGAGGATCCCCATGCTGCGGTCCCTGCTCTTGCCCTAGAGCGCAGTGTTGCTCTGCGCAACTGCAGGCTACGACCACCTTGACTGCTACGGTGGCCCCTTCCTCGTGGTCATCATCAACACACGTTCAGAAACACCGGAGAGGAAGGTCACATTTTCCTATGTGTACTCATCCGAGGAAGGTGCATGGAGCAAACCTACCTGCATGCAGCATCAGGGTGACTGTGTCATGTCACACGGTGCCCTTGTCGGAAATGTGCTCTACTTCAACTACAACCACCACACCAGAAACCTGGAGTATGATCTGGGTAGGCAGCAACTGTCGGTAATCGATGTTCCATCTGAATTCCATGTGGGGTACTTTGCCCTCATGGAAACAGAGGAAGGTGGACTGGGATCCGCCGCCATACAAAATTCCATACTCTGTGGTGGAGAGAGGCTGGCACCAACAGATATGCCAGATGGGCGCGATGACGAGTCATTGAGATCGATAAGCTGCTACCGGTTTCATATTGTAAAAACTTGTTGCCACCTTACGTTTGTTGCCATTGCGGATGACGATGGCGTTGTTTTCATTTGGATGGGTGATGGGCTATTCACTGTTCATCTAAAGTCCATCCGAGTTGAGAAGATAGGAGACTTCACTTCCCGCTTCATGGTTGTTCCCTACATAAGCTTTTGCACTCCAGGTACTACTAGTCTTGTGGTCTTCTCTATGCTTTAACAATACAACTTTACTATGCTGTGATTTGCCAATTATACGATTTATTACTATTTCAGTTAATAGCATGAAAATATAATCGCTGTTTATGTGCTAAAGAACAATGAGGTCTATCGCAATGTGCTGTAAACCTATACAACAAATAGTTTTTTTCTTTAACAGATCATTTTTAGAATCAGCATACTTTGGATTTATAATTTATTCATGTACAACACCTGTAATGGATGGATGATGGGGTCTTGGCACTGTCTAGATTTTGTCTGGGGTACTGGGACAGGAAAGTCTCTAACATCCACTCAAAATAAATAAAAAGAATGACTCCATCACAAGAGAAATGTGAAATGCCATGACATACATGACTTCGTAGTTTCTACATTTGTTCCCTAAATACCAGCATGACTGCTATGATCTGTTGGTGGCACGTAACAACAGAACAATATGGATGGTTATCTGTGTTACAAAGGTAGGTGTTTTCCTTTGATACCCATCCTTGCTTAATGATCAAGTGCGGCTGTTAACTGGTGGACGTACCTGTGAATAATAAGTCAGTGTTATTTTCCTGTTTTGTACTTTGGTTAGCCATTGGCAGAAACTTGTTAGTCCCTTGTGGTGGTTTAAAAAGTAAAGATTCAATGAGAGAAAATCAATTCTTCAATCAGCTTATGTAATTTCCCCAAAATTTGTCAATTTCTGCAGCACTGGATCTGGCATCTACAGGTGGTGAGTGATCAAGAGGGAATGCTTTGAGCGCCTCACAAACTTAAGGTGCTCTTGTGAAAACCTTTCTTGGTCAAAGGAGAATTTCTGTGGTTAGAGTAGTAGTGGTAATGACAAATATATGTCAGCATTGTTGTTGAAACTAGTCCTAGTATATATGCTGGCAATTGTGGGTTCTGCCTTTTGTTTAAGGGTTGTTTTCTTAACTTTATTTGCCTGATCAGTTGTGACAACAACAACAACAAAGCCTGTTAGTCCCAAATAAGTTGGGGTAGGCTAGAGTTGAAACCCAACATGAGCCCCTAGTCACGGCCTGATCGGTTGTGACAAATGACAAATTTTGTAACTATAGTAGTAATTATTTGGTTTAGCATTTAGCCACAGTGTGGGATACCACATTATATTACCCTAGTGCACTAGCACCGGAGTGCATACAAATTTTGTTACTAACTTGGCTGATATTCACCATACATCCAAAGGAATTGGTTATGTTGCTTGAGTGGTGCACCACCTATCAATTAGATGCTACCTTCGCCCCTGTTTAACCCTGTTCAGCTTTACTTAATTGTGCTTTGCCTATATTTAGATTTAGAACTACTTCAGTTAATAGCATGAAAACATAATATATGTAAACATGTTACCTGTTGAAGAGCAATGAGTTTATGAATATGGCCTAGTAATGTGATATAAACCTATGTTACAAACCCTTCAACTTTTCTTGTGATGGCCCATTATTAGAATTAGGTAGGCATGCTTCGGAATTTATTCATGTTTTGCACCTGTTATGGGCAAAGATTGGGACCTTGACAGCTTCTCTAAATTTAGTCTGGGATGCTGGGTGAGGGCAGGGAGCAGGCCGGCCCTGTCAATTTATAGGCCTGGAGCGTAGGTAGAAAGATGGGCCCTTTATTATAATTATAATGATATATGCATAAAAAATATATTCATATTGTTTTCTATTTTTACTTCTAAATGCATACTTTTTGGCAACACGAGGAAACTAGAAATTTAGAAATTACTTCCTCCCTTTTCAAATTATAAGTCTGCTTTAACTTTTTTGGTACATCAATTTTACTATGTATTTAGACATAATGCATATCTAGATATATAATAAATACATGTACCAAAACAATAAAAGCGACAGAACAGAGGGAGTAAAAGCAACTTAAAATTTGGAACAGAGGGAGTTATGAGTACCGTCGTACTAGATTCAGTTCAACGTTAAAATAAACCGAGTGCTCGTAAGTTACCAAGTTGTTTTTTAAACGAGAGTTGCCAAGCTGAGAATTCACTGCCCTCAGCTGCACCGTTAATTATTCCCCAATCCCAAATTAGAATTCAGAGGAGTCTTGTATTCTAAAGAATAACGACCAAGGGCAAAGGCAATTAGGCAAATTAAACATTGATTAAACAATCAACAAAGGGGCTTAGCGAACAAGGGCAATCGGGCACAGCACTTTACCTGAACACGTGGACTTGAGGACGTCTTGTACAATCCTAGTGTCGCGACGTCGGATAAGAAGGCACAGCAATGCCATGAAGGAGAGCAGCCGCTGCGGAAGGGAAATCAATGGACTCCTATTGGACCAGAATAGTATACCAGTTACCAGCTAGCTTATGGTATACGTATGCAGACTTGTGGGATTGGGCCCCATGGCCTCGAGGGCCCTGTGCGATTGCACAGCTCGCACCCCCCAGGGCCGGGCCTGGCAGGGAGGTGTCCAAAATCCATTCAAGAAAAAAAAGGCTCCAGCAGGGGAGAAACCAAGAATACCATTACCTACATAGATTTATAATATAGTTCGGCACACCAGATACAAGCATAAGGTCAATTTAATTGATGAAAAACTTCACAACTTTTTAAAGAGAGTGGCCACACGAGCGGCTCGGCCGACTCGCGTAACCTAGCCGCCGCCACAAATCACCATGGCCCTGCCCTCGCCGCTGCCGGAGGGGGCAGCCGGGAGGCCCGCCCCTGGGATGGCGGCGGCGAGGTGCTCGCCTAGGAGGGTCGCGAGTTCGTCTGTGCGGGGACGACACTCGGCGGCCAGGACGGCGCCGCGACTGGACGTGGCGAGCACATGCAGCCGTGCGTATGGATCTGCGTGGGGCGGCATCATGGCCTGGTGCTTCTGGAAGGGGGCGGGCGCTGCCATCATTCGAGGTGGTCGATCTGGTGTTCAGGCGGTCCGATCCGGTGCCCGGGCAGCTAGATCCGGTGGTCGCCGGCGGCGGCGGTGGCGGGTGCCGATGACGGTGGTTGCGGCAACGGCGGCGGTGGTCCGTGCAGGCGTTGGGGGGGCGGTGCTTCCCTACCTGCCCCTCCACACATGGCTTTACCTGCTGCAGCGATGGGCGGCGTCCATGCGGGTGGTGGTTTCGACGTTTGCAGTGGGCAGCTCGTCTAGCGATGGACCACGTCGTTGGTGTATGGCGTAACGGCACGGCTCTTGGAGGTAGTGGCAGTGCTACCATGTTTTGATGGCGGTGACGCCTGTGGGTGCCACTTTCCTCACTGGAGGCGTCGTCTCGTCCTCCATGAGGATCTCTCCGGGTGAAAACCCAACACCAGTGTCTCTGGTTGGGCGATGATGGCGTCTTTTGATGTCATTTTCTCATTGGAGACGTCGCTTTTGGAAGATCCTGTGGGTTGTCGGCTTTGGTGCCGGCATCGAGTTGGTGGTTCCCTTGCACATGCACCAGGTGCTTCGTGCTGTTGCCAGGTTACAGTATCCGGAGTCTTCAATGGTGGTCGGTGTCCTATGATCTTTCAGTACCCCTACTAGGTCTGACAGACGTGTTTTGGCGGCAATTTCTCGACTTGGTAGTCATATTCTTTGGGAGTTGACTTCACAGAGCAAGTCAGAGTTCCTTGTTGGAGATGTAATTTTTTTGTCAGTCTCTTTTTTTTAGTTGTACCAGTTGTCACACCCATTTTTAAGGACAAAAATAGGATGCATAAAAGACTCATGTGCGCCCCAGGATATGATCGCACACACAAGTAGACAAATTACATAGTATCATCACAGTGCTTATTACATAGCGAATAAATATTTAACACATAGTCTTAAACAATAAATAGTAGCAACTAATAGTAGATCTCCAGCGGAAACTCCAAACACAGGGACACGGTTGACTGGTTGACACCAAGAGTAGTACTCATTACGATAATCTTCTTCAAAATCTTCATTTGTTATGGTGGAAATAGCAAGGGTGAGTCCATGTCGAACTCAACAAGTATAACACAGGGTTCATGAAGCACAAAAGGCTAGACACTGTTTGACTGCGTTTAGCTTTTTATCATCATATATTTAGCAATTGAGTAGCATCAAGGTATTCCAATTCCCATTAATGAACCAATGATCAATTATAATAAGGATAACGAATAGCATTAACATGAGCACAATAATAACAACACTAATTAAGCATGATATAACAATGGTGATCATCTATTCTGTAAGAACCCCAAGGCCGCCCGTGTCCATGGGCATGGCTAGTATACCAGTTTTTAACTCTGCGCAGAGGTGTATACTTTCACTGTGAGTCATGACTTCCAAATGCATGGGTTCGCGACTCCCCAAAACACCGAAAATCATATAAAGCCACTTAAAGGTTCGTCTAACAAGTTAGGGTCATTAGATTCACTCGGCAGGCAGATGTAGGAACCCCCCTTTTCAAATGGCACAATTCCTTCTCAGCTATACTCATAGACTAGAGGTTGTCCTACACCTAACGTGTCAAGCCATTCTTACGCCAATTAAGGTAACCACTAACAAGCTAGAAAAGGTCCTTTAAACAACTAAAGCTAGAACCATATAGCCCTCACAGCTGTACTGTCAATCCCGGTTATCACTTACAGGTAAGTTCTTACGGAGAGTAACTAGAGCGACAAACAAACTACACAACACAACGCTCTAGTCCCCTTTTTCAATAGTAATAAAATCATCTTAATGGTTGGTCTCTTAATTCATTAGTCAAATTATAAGATCATTGTTCATAATTAAGCACTAGCAATATCTACCCAAATGCACAACCCATAGGTGTCAAGGAACCAAGATATCAATAGCTAAGTTATAATCTCTATGGTTGTCAAGGAGCACACATGCATATGTATGATAATTTCAGTGAATAGGTAACAAGGATAGTCCCATGTTATACTTGCCTTGATCAAAGCTTTCCTAATGATACTGCTGGTCTAGCTCAAAATAATACTCCTGATCGTCCAGAAACTGCTCACCGTCTATACTCGATCATCAAGCATCAACACACAACCATCCGAGCAATCATACACAAAGCAAACAGAGAAACATAATTAGAACAGTACACCAACAGTAGCAAAACAATATAAAAAGTTTGTACAACTCTTCTACACGTTACTACGATCACACAGACGTAAAGATCACGAAATTCAGATTTAAAACGTGAAAGTTATGAATTTTCTAAGATTTCCTATAGATAAATAATTACTTTAATATAAACTCAAAAATTAAATTTTCCAAACCCACCGTACAATGATACTAACTTGTAGAGCTCGCAAATATGAACCTAACGCAACTTGAACGGGTCAAATCGGAGTTAAAACGAAGATTTTATAATCAAAACAAGTTTAGTGGCAAAACTGTAAATATCAAAAAACATATTTTTGATTTACCGAGAAGAAATACGTCTTCAAAACGAAGAAACGTACTTCGGGAATTACGCCAAGGGACTGCAGGTTCTAATTCACAAAAACGCAGGGTCTCTTCAACAATTTTACCCTGCGAAGGGGTATCTTCTAATCCTAACCTTAGATCTAAGAATGGACGGCTGATATTGTTTCTAGATGAAAGAGAGAGAAATCGCGGTCACCCTCTTCAACTCCGGCCGGTGGCCGCCATGGCCGGCACCCACGGCTCGCCAGAGAGCTTCGGCTTCACCGTTTTTGACCACTATTCGGCCCGCAGCTAGCACCAATCGGTCGAGAAGGTCAACGCGAACGCATCTACGCGGGTTAGGAAAGCAATAACAAATCGAGGACGGGATGCGGCTCGGGAAGGTGGCGACGCCATTGCCGGCTCACCGGAGCTCCATAATCTCGCGATTCTAGGCACCACAAACCAAAAGAAAGGCATGGGGAGGAAGAGAAGGAGATGCCGAGCTCACCAATGCGGAGAAGAAGGGCGCGGGTTAACCGGCAAGCCCCGACGACGATAGGCAGTGTAGGCTAGGGTTTCCAACCTCCTAAGCTTGATTTCACGTGGTTAGGCTCGGAGTTTAGATGGAAAAAGGGATGAGGGGAAACACGGCTACACTTTTATAGCCCCAACATGACGTTTACGGGTAGGAGATCCCGGTTTCCTCAGTGGATTCGGTTGCCATAGCTTCCGTCTCCGGCTCGGTCACGGCTCGAGGAGGAGGAAACGACTGACCTGCGGGCCCTTCATGTCAGAGACTCCAGAGAGGGGAGCGTGCTCGGCTGTGGCTCCTGGGCTGACCCACGCGGGCACGGGGAAGAGCGGGGCAAAGCGGCTCAGCTTCGACGGCCCAACAGCGCGAGAAGAAAGGGGCAGGCCGGCTCGGGTGGCCTCCAAACCGCCTGACAGCAGGTAAGTTGTTTTTTTTCATTTGTTTCCAAACCATTTAAATAGATTTTCAAATCTAAATCAAATAAAATAAAAACCACACCACACAATAAAACAAATGCAACAACATGAATGCATCATCAAATATTCCACCTAGTATTTTAAATTTTAACCCCCATTAAATATTATCTAAATTATTTAAACTCATAACTAAATCTATTTTAACTCAAATTTTATCTAATTCAAAATTTAAAAATTTTTGGGTGTTACAAATTCTACCCCCTTAAAAGAATCTCATCCTCGAGATTGGACTGCTTACTCAAACAACTGTGGATAGGATTTCCTCAATTCATCCTCTCTTTCCCAAGTCGCCTCTGCCTCTGAATATCGATTCCATTGAACTTTGCACATTTTAATAACCCAACTTCGAGTAACTCTTTCAGCAGTTTCTAAAATCTTAATCGGAAACACTTCATATGTAAGATCCTCCTTAATGGTCAATTCATCCAAAGGTATTTGCTCCTCAGGCACACGTAAACACTTCTTGAGTTGAGAAACATGAAACACATCATGTACCCCAGACAAATTCTCAGGCAACTCTAAGCAACTTCACCACGTCTAGCTATAACTTTGAATGGCCCAACATACCTTGGTGCTAACTTGCCTTTTATGTTGAACCTCCTCACACTTCTCATTGGTGACACCTTCAAATAGACTTAATCACCTACTTCAAAAACTAAATCCCTTCTCCGGTTGTCAGCATAACTCTTCTGACGAGATTGTGCCACTCTCAAATTCTCACGAATCACTCGCACTTGATCCTCTGCGTTTCTAAGAACATCTGTATCAAACACCTGAGACTCACCTGTCTGATCCCAAAACAATGGAGTTCTACACTTACATCCATACAAAGCTTCAAACGGTGCCATCTTAAGACTCTGTTGATAACTATTGTTGTAAGAGAATTCTGTATATGGCAAATTCTTATCCCAACTAGTTCCATATTGCAATGCACAAGCTCTCAACATATCTTCTAGTATCTGGTTGGTTCTTTCAGTCTGCCCATCTGTCTATGGATGATATGCTGTACTAAAATTCAGCTTTGTCCCCAAAGATTCATGTACAGCCTTCCAAAAGTGTGACGTAAACTGTGAACCTCGATCAGATACAATCTTCTTTGGAACTCCATGCAAACATAATATCCTCTCCATATACAACTCTGCCAATCTTGGTCCATGGTAGGTAGTCTTGACTGGTGTAAAATGAACAACTTTAGTTAACTGATCTACTATCACCCATATAGAGTCATAACCTCTCTGAGTGCGAGGTAACCCCACTATAAAGTCCATACCAACTTTCTCCCACTTCCATTTAGGAATCTTCATTGGTTGCAACAATCCAGCAGGTCTCTGATGCTCAGCTTTCACCCTTTGACAAGTATCACACACTGCCACAAACTCAGCCACATCTCGTTTCAATCCAACCCACCAATACTTCTATTTGAGATCCAGATACATCTTAGTACTTCCAGGATGAATAGAATAAGCTGACTCATGAGCTTCATGAAGGATTGCCTGCCTAATAACTTGATCCTCAGGTACACACAGCCTCTTTCCAAACCACAAAATCTCATTATCATCCATTCGAAACCCTGGTGACTTACCAATCACTATATCCTCCGCTATCTTCTTTAGTTTCTCATCCTTCAACTGACCCTTGTATATTTCTTGCTCTAATGTAGGTACTATCACCAATTCCATTGTATTAGCAATAATTCCCAAATTTAGATATTCAAATTGAGCACACAACTCACTTGTCATGGACAACATTTGCATCTCATTGGCATAACTCTTCCTGCTAAGGGCATCAGCTACAACATTGGCCTTACCAGGATGATAGTGTATCTCTATATCATAGTCCTTGATCAATTCTAACCATCTTCGTTGCCTCAAGTTCAGATCAGACTGAGTGAAAATATACTTCAAACTCTTATGATCGGTGTATATATCACTCTTATGCCCAATCAAATAGTGTCTCCAAATCTTCAAAGTACGAACTACAGCTGCTAATTCCAGGTCATGAGTAGGATAATTTAGCTCATGCTTTCTCAACTGCCTAGATGCATAAGCAACAACTTTGCCCTCTTGCATAAGAACTCACCCCAAACCTTGACGAGAAGCATCACAATAAATAGAGAACTTCTTACTCAAATCTGGCAATACCAAGACAGGTGTTGTAGTCAATCTCTTCTTCAATTCTTTAAAACTAGCTTGACATTTATCAGACCATACAAACTTGGCATTCTTCTCTAACAGAGATGTCATTGGTTTAGCAAGTTTAGAAAACCCTTCAATGAACCGTCTGTAATATCCAGCTAAACCCAAGAAACTACGAATCTCGCCCACATCAGTAGGTGGCTTCCAATTCAATACATCCTTTACCTTGCCTGGATCCACTGATATTCCACCATTTGAGACAATATAACCAAGAAAAGAGACTTTCTTCAACCAAAACTCACACTTACTTCGCTTAGCATACAGTTTATGCTCTCTAAGTTTCTGCAATACCAACCTCAAATGTTCAGCATGCTCTTTCTCTGTCTTGGAAAATACCAATATATCATCAATAAATACCACCACAAACTTATCAAGATACTCCATGAACACCTTATTCATCATGTACATAAAGTAGGCAGGTGCATTGGTCAAACTAAATGACATAACAGTATACTCATACAAACCATACCTCATAGTAAAAGTTGTCTTTGGAATATCAGAGGCACGAATCTTCAGTTGATGATAACCAGAACGCAAATCAATCTTAGAGAACACACAAGCACCTCTCAACTGATCAAACAAGTCATCAATTCTGGGAAAAGGATACTTGTTCTTGATAGTTACTTCATTAAGTGATGGATAATCAACACACATTCGCTGACCACCACCTTTCTTATCAACAAAGATAACTGGTGCACCCCAAGGTGATGAACTAGGACGAATAAAACATTTATCTTGTAATTCCTTAATTTGTTTCTTAAGTTCTTCTAGTTCATCTACTCCCATTCTATATGGTTGTTTAGCTATGGGGGCAGTTCCAGGTAATAATTCAATAAGAAATTCAATGTCTCGGTCAGGTGGCATACCTAGCAAATCATCTGGAAAAACATCTAGGAATTCATTGATAACTGGATCCTCTTTTCTAGCATCCTCATCAAGCTGATTCACTAGGGCTGTTGGTTGCTTCTGCACTGCTACATTCACACTAATCTTCTCCCCATTAGGTACATTTACAACTACTACCTTTTTCTGACACTGAATCTCTGCCTGGTTTTGCATCATCCAGTCCATACCCAAGATCACATCAATACTAGATGTCCTCAACACTATAGGAGTTATCTTAAACTCTACCCCCCTTAAAATCATACTAATTGAAAGACACCGATTAGTGGTTTTCATGGTACCCCCAGGTGAGTTTACTAAGAGAGGTTCTTTCATGGCAAGCATGGGTATGCTATGCATTCTAACAAAAATGTTGGAAATAAAGGTATGAGAAGCTCCAGAATCAAAAAGAATGGTTGCAGGAGTAGAATGGACATTGAAGTACCAAGCATTACTTCAGGCTCCATCTGTGCTGTTTCAGTGGACACATGATTCACCTTTCCAGTATTAGATGACCTCTGCCCCTACGGTGTCTGCTGATTCTGCTTCTTGGGACGATGATTAGCATAATGTCCAGGCTCTCCACAGCGATAACACAGATTGGGGGTGCTAGGTGCACTGGTCTTCATTGGGGTAGAGTTGGAATTACCCTGGCGTGGAGTTTGCTGACCACTCTGCAACTGCCTGTTCTGCTGATACTGGGGGCGTTGCTGAAACTGATTATTCTGCCGATTCTGAGACCACTGTTGATTTGAATTACGGTTCCATTGACTGACTGGTCCTTGGAATTTCGAATGAAAATCATGCTGAGAATTTGTACGTTGGCGAATATTGTTCCCAACACCTTGTCCTTTCATCTTTCTTTTCCTGTCCATCTCCCGACGTTCATTATCCAGCACAATTGCCTTATTCACAAGTTCCTGGAAGCTGGCATAATTATTACCCTTCAGCTATAAACGAAGATCATAATAAATTCCCTTGAGAAAGAGACGCTGCTTATCTGCATCTTCCCTCACTTCATTGGGAGCATAGTGAGCCAACTGCGAGAACTTGTCATGATATTCACTGACACTCATCTGTTCCATCCTGAGATTTCTGAATTCTTCCTGCTTCAACTCAATTACACCCTCAGGAATGTGGCGAGCTCAAAAATCTCTAACAAATTCATTCCAAGTGACAGGAGGAGCATTGTCAGGACATGCAGCTTGGTACGACTCCCACCAAGTCTGAGCTGTTCCATGTAACTGGCCAGATGCATATAACACCTTTTCCAGATCATTACATTGAGCGATGTTCAACTGTTTCTCCACCGCTCGCACCCAATCATCCGCCTCCAATGGATCAGTAGCATGAGAGAACACTGGAGGGCGTCCCTTCAAAAATTCACCACGTTTGTCTCTCACATGAACAGGTGGCGGTCCTCCTGCAGGGGGATTGTTCTGCATGTGCTGCATGAACATCTACATCATCTGATTCTGTGTATTCATAAGTTCCTCCATAGTAATGGGTGGGTTAGCACCTCCTCGGCCCCTGCCATGGCCTCTGGCTGCCATCTGTTTTCAAAGCACAGAAAACGAAGCTCAGTACTATCCAGGATGATGTATACAATAGATAAGTAAATCTGAATTCTCTAGGCGAATTCCAATTTCAGCGGCTCAGTAAAACTGCCATATCTCAAGCTACAGACGTCCAATTAAGGTGATATTTACATGGTTGGAAAGCTTATGAAATTATCTACAACTTTTATTAATAATACCTTTCAAGATTCTGTCAATAAATTAGTCAAAAGCTGAGCTTAACCGAAACTGTTTCAGAATTCCAGACTACGCAGTGACCCCAACTTAGAACAGGTATATATCTTAGCTCATAATAGATAAAGAGGTGATTCTTGCGGGGTTGGAAAGGTACAGAAGTATAATTATTCTCAGTAAAATTTCATAAATTTCTCACAAACAGATTTTGAGTTATTCGAGAAACATCCCAGACTGATCCAGAAATCAGGAAAAGACAGAACCAAGTTTACCCCAACCCAACTTAATATTCATAATCAAACTCAATATTCTTAATTATGGAACTTGTAAACATGTCCACAAAACTCCAGCACACATTACAAAGATCCAATTCACACATTATCATAATAACAATTCATCAAGCACACAATTGTTCACACCACATACTAATACTCGACATTACCAAACTCAATTGATTCGCAAACCAATATCGTTCCTATTACATAGGGGCTTCCTAATTTTAATTGAGCTTCTCATAAATCTTGGGACGGCCTAGCTCAGCCTTTAGTTCGTCGATCTCCTTATAAGCTTGTTCTTTAAGTTCCTTTTCCTTTAGCAACTCATCCTTCAAATCCACCTCATGAAGAGCCAACTCACGAACCAGTCCCACTGTAGCTTGTAAAGTCAAGGATGAATCATCCGCAAGCGACACGGTCCAAACACCCTTGTCATGTAAGAAACAGGGAAAGTGCCGGAGTGCACCCTGCAACGTCTTGTCCGAGCGAAGACCATGGTAGTAGACAAACGCATTGTAGGCGACATCTTCCATGCTTCTTTCTACAGTTGCCCGGCTCACTCGGGTGACGAACTTTGACTCCACCTTAGGCTCCTTAGTGGTAGGATCCATTGTCTTGACCCATAGCTCAGTCTCCCAGTAAGAGTCCATCAATGGATGACTGTACTCCTTGCAGCGATACTCCAATGTAGCTTCCCAATCGTAGTAATAATTGTCCAAAGTTCTTGTCAGCATGTCATGGAAGAAAACATCTGCTTTAGGCACCATGATGTGAAGCTTCGTGGTCCATCCCATGACTGAATTCTCCATTAAAGTGTCTCCCACTATTGATTCAGCATCTGATATCTCTTGGTCACCATCTACATGGGGCTCCTAGGGTTTGAAGCAGGCAATGTACTGGGCAGCGGACAGGCGGGGATGAGGAGACATCTACAAGAATTAGACATAGATTAGATGGAATCAATATATTTTCACAATAGAATAAGATAGAAGAAGCATAAAAATTTAGCAATTAACAAGGTGAAAGGAGTAAGCATGAAATAAGTGAAGCATAGAAGACATCTAATAACGACTATTCTAACTAGGCTTGCGTCCTACAGTCAACACGGCTCTGATACCAATTTGTCACACCTATTTTTAAGTACAAAAATAGGATGCATAAAAGACTCATGTGCACTCCAGGATATGATCGCACACACAAGTAGACAAATTACATAGTATCATCACAGTGCTTATTACATAGCGAATAAATATTTAACACATAGTCTTAAACAATAAATAGTAGCAACTAATAGTAGATCTCCAGCGGAAACTCCAAACACAGGGATACGGTTGACTGATTGACACCAAGACTAGTACTCATTACGATAATCTTCTTCATAATCTTCATCTATTATGGTGGAAATAGCAAGGGTGAGTCCATGTCGAACTCAACAAGTATAACACAGGGTTCATGAAGCACAAAAGGCTAGACACTGTTTGACTGCGTTTAACTTTTTATCATCATATGTTTAGCAATTGAGTAGCATCAAGGTATTCCAATTCCCATTAATGAATCAATGATCAATTGTAATAAGGATAATGAATAGCATTAACATGAGCATAATAATAACAACAGTAATTAAGCATGATATAACAATGGTGATCATCTATTCTGTAAGAATCCCTAAGGCCACCCGTGTCCGTGGCACGGCTAGTATACCAGTTTTTAACTCTGCGCAGAGGTATACACTTTCACTGTGAGTCATGACTTCCAAATGCATGGGTTCGTGACTCCCCAAAACACTCAGAAATCATATAAAGCCACTTAAAGGTTCATCTAACAAGTTAGGGCCATTAGATTCACTCGGCAGGCAGATGTAGGAACCCCCTTTTCAAATGGCATAATTCCTTCTCGGCTATACTCATAGACTAGAGGCTGTCCTACACCCAACGTGTCAAGCTATTCTTACGCCAATTAAGGTAACCACTAACAAGCTAGAAAATGTCCTTTAAACAACTAAAGCCAGAGCCATATAACCCTCACAGCTGTACTGTCAATCCTGGTTATCACTTACAGGTAAATCCTTATGAAGAGTAACTAGAGCGACAAACAAACAACACAACACAACGCTCTAGTCCCCTTTTTCAATAGTAATAAAATCATCTTAATGGTTGGTCGCTTAATCCATTAGTCAAATTACAAAATCATTGTTCATAATTAAGCACTAGCAATAGCTACCCAATTGCACAACCCATAGGTGTCAAGGAACCAAGATATCAATAGCTAAGTTATAATCTCTATGGTTGTCAAGGAGCACACATGCATATGTATGATAATTTTACTGAATAGGTAACAAGGATAGTCCCATGTTATACTTGCCTTGATCAAAGCTTTCCTAATGATACTGCTGGTCTGGCTCAAAATAATACTCCTGATCGTCCAGAAACTGCTCACCGTCTATACTCGATCATCAAGCATCAACACACAACCATCCGAGTAATCATACACAAAGCAAACAGAGAAACATAATTAGAACAGTACACCAATAGTAGAAAAACAATATAAAAAGTTTGTAAAACTCTTCTACACGTTACTACTGTCACACACACGTAAAGATCACGAAATTTGGATTTAAAACGTGAAAGTTATGAATTTTCTAAGATTTCCTATAGATAAATAATTACTTTAATATAAACTCAAAAATTAAAATTTTCAAACCCACTGTACAATGATACTAACTTGTAGAGCTCGCAAATAAGAACCTAACGCAACTTGAACGGGTCAAATCGGAGTTAAAACGAAGATTTTATGATCAAAACAAGTTTAGTGGCAAAACTGTAAATATCAGAAAACGTATTTTTGATTTACCGAGAAGAAATACGTCTTCAAGACGAAGAAACGTACTTCGGGAATTACGCTAAGGGACTACGGGTTCTAATTCACAAAAACGCAGGGTCTCTTTAACAATTTTACCCCGCGAAGGGGTATCTTCTAATCCTAACCTTAGATCTAAGAATGGACGGCTGATATTATTTCCAGATGAAAGAGAGAGAAATCGCGGTCACCCTCTTCAACTCCGGCCGGTGGCCACCATGGCCGGCACCCACGGCTCGCCGGAGAGCTTCGGCTTCACCGTTTTCGACCACTATTCGGCCCGCAGCCAGCACCAATCGGTCGAGAAGGTCAACGCGAACGCATCTACGCGGGTTAGGAAAGCAATAACAAATCGAGGACGGGATGCGGCTCGGGAAGGCGGCGGCGCCATTGCCGGCTCACCGGAGCTCCATAATCTCGTGATTCAAGGCACCACAAACCAAAAGAAAGGCATGGGGAGGAAGAGAAGGAGATGCCGAGCTCACCAATGCGGAGAAGAAGGGCGTGGGTTAACCGGCAAGCCCCGACGACGATAGGCAGTGTAGGCTGGGGTTTCCAACCTCCTAAGCTCGATTTCACGTGGTTTGACTTGGAGTTTAGATGGAAAAAGGGACGAGGGGAAACACGGCTACACTTTTATAGCCCCAACATGACGTTTACGGGTAGGAGATCCTGGTTTCCTCGGTGGATTCGGTTGCCATAGCTTCCGTCTCCGGCTCAGTCACGGCTCGAGGAGGAGGAAACGACTGACCTGCGGACCCTTCACGTCAGAGACTCCAGAGAGGGGAGCGCGCGCGGCTGTGGCTCCTGGGCCGACCCACATGGGCGCGGGGAAGAGCGGGGCAAAGCGGCTCGGCTTCGACGGCCCAACAACGCGAGAAGAAAGGGGCAGGCCGGCTCGGGCGGCCTCCAAACCGCCTGACAGCAGGTAAGTTGTTTTTCTTTTTTTCATTTGTTTTCCAAACCATTTAAATAGATTTTCAAATCCAAATCAAATAAAATAAAAACCACACCACACAATAAAACAAATGCAACAGCATGAATGCATCATCAAATATTTCACCTAGTATTTTAAATTTTAACCCCCATTAAATATTATCTAAATTATTTAAACTCATAACTAAATCTCTTTTAACTCAAATTTTATCTAATTCAAAATTTTAAAATTTTTGGGTGTTACACTAGTGTTGTCAGGTGACGTAGGTTTTACTTGTATCACTGGCTACCTGTTGTAATAATTTTGGCCTGATGCATCCTCGACAGAGGATGACTGAAGCCGGAAATATAATTTCCTTTATCTAAAAAAAGATACAAGCATAAGGCCCATCTTTAACCTTGTACATTCATTAGCACATGGATGGTAATATGTGTTAGGCAAAGGTTGGCGTTTTCTTAGTGGTGAGTGATTAATCAAGCATAGCTGTTAACTGGTGCAACCGGGGATAAATGAGTTAGTGTTCCTTGCCTGTTTGGTTTGCCGTTAGCACCAAAATGTAGGTCCCTCTTTGTTGGTTAAAAATAAATGTTAGGAGGGCAAATCTATTCCTCAATCATCTCATATTATTTGTTTAAATTTGTGGATTTCTGCACCATTGGGACACCACTACAGACGAGGGACAAAGAGCAAATGGCTTGAGTGCTTTGACAAACTGAAGTTGCTCATATGATGGTTTCTTAGCCAAGGAGAAAATTAGACAATAATAGTAGTGGTAGTGGAAAATGGTATCTGCTTTATGATGAGAGAACTCTTGAGCTTCAGGGAGGTTGGTTCAGCGTTTAGTTTAAGGGTGTTTTTGCTTTCTTCTCAATTTTGCTTGTTTGATTGTTAGTGTCAAGTTCTATCAGACTTGCTACCTTAACCCCTGCATTTATCCTACTGTGTAACCCAGCTTGCATTGAAAGGCTGTAATGAATATGTTTCCTTTTGTCTGAAAACTCTCAGTATTTACAATCAAGAAAATGAACATATAAAGTTAAAACATCATAATTCATTATCATGTTACCCATCCTACCTAATTGTAGTTTTATTAGTCAACATTATGTGGCTCGAAATTGATTTGACATTTGGTTTTAATTTATTATTATGATATCCCATTTTGTGGCTAATCCAGAAACATCCAAACTCGGACACTTTTTATTTGTTTAAACTTGGATTTCCAATACATTGCGGGAAAAAGATCACTAGACACCATTCAGCTTGAGCCTGAGGTCTTTCCGGTATGCAAACCACAACTCCATATGGAGAAAGATACTTCCATCATCAAATAATTGCAATACTTGCGTAACCGCGTAATTGCAGGAAATCATTTTTTGATATGTTGTATCAATAATCCGTGGGATGCCTAGCAGCAGCAGCAGCAGCAGAGTAAAGGTGCCTGAATGGTGATTGGTGAGGGGAAGAGGAAAGGCTGGTGAGTGGTGAGGTGGGCTTGCTAAGCACTGGGCTGAAATTGATATGGGCTACGAGCAGGGGAAGAGCCCAGCAAAGGAACGTTTTCCTTCTGTCTTGATGAAATTATATCGCTGATTTTCATAAGTGAGAAGCACATGGCGAAATTAATTTAGGAAATATTCCAATGGCACATCTTCTCGCTTTTTTAACAAAACAACATAGGGATACAATTAAATACGTGAATCTTAAAGTGAAGATCCATCATCCTTCATATTTATAAACAAACACACCAAGTATAATTGCAAACATCTAGCTTATGAAATATGCTCGCAAACTTATGAAATAGCATACAACATGGGAAAATAGCAAATAGCATTGTGATGTTCTCACTTTTCAGCGTTGTAGGATATGTAGGAATGTCAATCAATATTAATTGGCATGCAGCATAGTGCATCATGCCTAGAGGGCTTTAAATCACTTCTTGACAGTGCTCACTGTCAACCTTTTCATCGGAATCGGAGTCACCCAATTGAGCTATGATGTCACAAAAGAAACTTCATGTTCAGATCCTTAAAACACATCATGCTTTTCTGCTTCTCTGAGGAGGTGGTTCAACTAGAGTTCCCAACATTTCCATTTCACAAGTACAACCTGATGAGCATGCAGTTTGTGCCTGAAATAAGAAGGACCAAATCTTAGGAAAATCAACTAGATAAGAAGAGAGGAAGTCCTAAGATTATCAGACTCCTTAAATGGCTTGAGATATATCACCAAAAGCTAATAATAGTTTGCAGAATTATGATTGTTCGAGTGCTATGCTAAGATTATCAATAGCTTATATTCCAGAGGACACTCATTTGCCATTGGGGCTTGGGTTGTCATTGGAAGCTAACAAATAGCCCAAATCTAATTTAAAAAATCTGATTCATCAATATTCACCCTACCATGCAACTTTTCGGTTCCCTGTCATATATTTTAAATACAATGACAGCAATTCAGAAAAAAAATACATTTTTACAACCAAGGATAGTATGCCACACAGTCAAAAGTATGTAGCAAGGTGTTCTGGTTAGGGATATACAGAAGTCATATTTCATATATTTACCATAAAACGTCAAAGAAGTATCAGCATGTATAAAACATCTAGGACAACTCAACTCTTATAGATAAGAAAAACATAGCATTACCTCCAAGTCAGGACAAGAGGTTATTATAGT
The DNA here is from genome assembly GCA_038087645.1 of Saccharum hybrid cultivar R570. Classification (NCBI taxonomy): domain Eukaryota; kingdom Viridiplantae; phylum Streptophyta; class Magnoliopsida; order Poales; family Poaceae; genus Saccharum; species Saccharum hybrid cultivar. The sequence continues at coordinate 6,867,755 of JAQSUU010000347.1, read as the reverse complement.
CATTGAAGGACCCAATCATGGAACCTTTGAAAGGGGTCGGCTGTTGACAAATCATGTACTTGCTCGGCACATACAAAGGGATAAGGCTGAGTCAAGTGGTAATTAGACACAAGATCAAGATGCATATCCCTTGAAGCCTTATTTTTAAATCTGAGCAGTTTATGTTGTTTGTCAATCCATGCACTGCTAGGATTTCCAACAAATAACTCAAGCCTCATGGACTCTAGCATTCTCGCATTCAAAACAAAGAACTTGGCAAAGTTAACATGTGATGCGTTGCCACGATAGTTTGTTAACACAATTTTCTTCAGACGAATTTCACAAGTCCCAATAAAATTCATATGTTTATGACACCACACATTTTTCTCCCCTGCCATTTTTGTCTGAAAAAGAAAAATGAACATAGAATTGTCACAACCTAGCATTAAAACATGTATTTTATGCAATAGTGACAAAAGCATGTAGATGGACAAACAACTACAGAGTAAGTTCAGTCACCTTGATGTATAATTTCTCCAAGCATGGAAAACATTTCAAAAAGTTAATAACAGCATCCAAACTAAGATGCTTTTGTGTTAATGCTAGGACCTTCACACTGCGCACCACTATCGTCCAGCTAACAAAGTGTGGTCCCTGAGTAAAGCACAGGTAATTATGGTTAGCATCATAGTCAAACATAGGAACTTTTCTTCTCTGTTGGGAGAAAGGAACTTGGATCCATCATGAACATGAAAGTGAGAAGCATGGTGATACCTGAAAAAATGTGGTGAAAAACTTGATACTAAAGCTATGAGTAGATATTGGACCCAAAACATGCAACTTTGGTGCTGAGATCACTGAGATGGAGGTTTTCATGCTATTGAAGTTTTGAAAATGAAGTAATCTCTCTAGACAAGGGGCATCGATGATAATGAGTTGTGGCAACTCAGAGTTTAAATAAGGACGCACGCCGATGCTTCTAAGGGTCGGTGACACAATTTGGATGCGAGAGCAACCCATTTGGCCAGTTAGCATCAAGCTCTCCAAGATAGAGCAGGAAGCAAGCAAGGAATGTAGAGAACTCTCTGAGATGTTGACATCAGAAAGGCTCAAGTTCTTGAGAAGTGGAAAGTGGAGCCCGTTGGCACTGTTTCCACCCAAGAAGCTACAACCCCCGAAACTTGCGACACGAAGGGGTGATGAGAAGCGGTGTACCGATGTAGGCAGTGGAGGCAGTGGTGGGATCCTCCCACAACGGTGGTCATGTTGGAACTCAAGCTCCTGTAGTCTATCAAGGGTAGGGGACTGAAGCCACCTATCCAAGGTCATGGCAGGGTTGTCCTTATATTATAGGTAGACCTCAGGGATGGACAAGCAGCGAATGGGGCCCTGATGTGTGGAGAGGATGCTCAAGACTACTCTAGTGGGGATATACCTGGGAATGGGGGGTTCATCGAGGTCGGGGTTGAGGTCAAGGTTGAGAGGGGCGGAGAGCCAGATCTAGCGCCAACGAGAGGAGAGGACCTGCGTGCGGGCACCATCCTTGGTGGGAAGAATGGATACGATGTCTTCGAGGATGGAATCAGGGAGGCGGCTAATGTAGTCGATGCGCTCTTCCTCTTCCTCAAGTTTTCTCCTCCTCTTGGATCTGAAGACCACCTCCATGACAGATGGTGGTGCGACGGCTGATAGGATTGGGGAATCGCTTATCGAATTAGAAATGGCACTTAGGTATAGCCCACAACACCGAGCCAAATAAAACTCCAACTAATTAATTTCTTGCCAAAATTTACATATGGCCACCCTTCATTTACCAAATTTACAAATGCCCTTAGCTTGCCATAGGAAAGGGAAAAACACTCTTCATTTTGACATTTTTGCTAATTTGCCATGCCATCTTGGTCTCCAACATGTTTCTTCTGTGAAAAAGATAGTTTTGCCCAAACTCAGTTCCCTTTTGCTTAATTTCCCTGGCCTGAGTTGTTTCAACACCTAGAGCTTATTTATTAGCATTGCTCATTTCTCCTTCCCTCTATGTTTTGCAGGTGGCTCTAGCTTGTCATTCCTTTACTGCCATCAACCCCAATGTACCTTCATGATGAGTGCGATGAGCTCTAAAGCCCACACACCCCTTGATGCATGCATCACCCGCTAGCCCACATCCACATCCCTGCCCTTCCCTGTCAAGCACACATGAAGGCGATGGATAAGAGTGTAACACCCCAGGTGTTTGTTACTCACTAAGTAGTGGGTTTGAGCTCAAACATGGTAGATTACATGGAGATGACGATGTCAAGGTCAACCTATGGAGATGAGCCTAACCTACAGTTGGTTGTTGCACCATTACTTTACATATAGGCCATTTTCAAAGATATATGCTTGGGTGGTGTTATTGGGATATCTTCATGTGTCTCACATCAATACTCATCTATATTGGTCACTGGAAAAGTTTCATGAAGTTTGGAATCAAAAAGTCACATGAAATGATAAGTTATATGCTTGTTTGGATTATAACTAAAACCTGCCTTACATCCCATGGGAACTAGTGTGTGCGCAACATACAATGCAACATGTGCAACACATCTTGGACACATGTGGAACAACCTAGTGGAACATGTGTAGCATTCATCTTGAAACAACCACATGAAATGACTATAGCATTTCACTTGAGTTCTATGTTTCAAGGCATGTGAGGCCTACACTTTTGTGCAATCTATGCATGGTGGGTATGTTTGGCCTCTACAACACCTTAACTACACTTAGGACACTTGATGGAACAATGTTCATGTTTATCATTTTGCCAAAATGTGCTTCTAAGTGATGGTTGACCATGTATGGACCCTGGAACACTTTTGTTTGACCGTTTCAAAGTGTGACTTAACAACTTTGTATGGCTGTGCACCCTTTGACAAAGTTGAGGAGAATTTTATAAGGAACAAACTTTGTTTAAAGGTCAAGTCATGAAAATATGTGGAACATGCTCAAACAGGGCCCACAAGTCAGTTTTAGGGCTGATTTCAGCACTTGGCCATTTTTAAGCCCTAATTCCGGTAACATCGACGTTGGCATCCCGCGTTCTCGTGATTTTACTAACCAACATGATTTGACCCCTTAACAAAAGTTGGAGTTTATGTTATGGAGAACAACATGGAAAAAGTTGGGATCAATTTGACCAAGTTTGGCATTGCAAAATCCCAAAACCGAGCCCTAGCTTAACATGTTGACACTGGTAATTTGGGGACTGATTATCTCCTAATCTACAGCTCTAATGACTATGACCCCTAAATAGGAAATGTAGAGCATAGTATGGGCTACAACTTTGCCTTTAGGTCCAAGACCCAGATCGGCCCAGATCAGGCCCAAATTGGAGCTCCAACCGGTCCATTCGGACGCATGCCAGCTGTTCGCGCTTTTGCTCCAAAGGCGACGCGTGGACAAGGGCGTGGCGCTCATGCCCGCACCACGCCCCCACTCCCTGTCCGCGTGCCCGATTTCCCCCCCCCCCTTCGTGTTGTGGAGAACCGAAGCCAGCCGCAGGCCACTCACTCGCCCCTTCCTCGCTGTTGCACGTGTACGCGCGGGCACAGACGCCACCGCGGCCGACCATCCCTCCGCCATGGCCGAGCTTCCAGCCGCCACCGTGTTCCCGCTGTTCCGCACCTCCTCGTCATCATCCATGCGCGGCATCACCTTCTCCACGTCACGCTACACCGCACACACCTCTTCGCCAGTTGCATCGGTCACCGGAGCGCGCCACCGCGCGGCCATGACCGGTGAACCGCCGCCGGCGCGTGTGGTTAGGTCGCCTCGGGTCATCTCCGTCGGAGCCGAACAGCCCCGCTGGCATGTCGGGTCCCCAGGATGCCCTAGCGCCACCTCCCGCCGCCAGGAGTGCCGGCCACGGCCACCGCCGCCGGCATGGCCACAGCTGGGCTGCCCGCGCGCGTGGCTGGGAGTCCACGGTTCTTCTCCGACCACGATTCGACCTTCCCCAGGTGCGGGTAGGCACGCTGGTACTCGTGCCGCCCTTCGCCATCGCCGCCGGTGACTACATCGCCGGAGACCGGCCGGCCCCCAATTTCTCCTGCTTCCGATCTACAGTGAAGCCAGGGAGGGACCCCGCGGGCATGAATTCAAGTTAACTAAGGGTCCTAAATGCAAAGCCGTAGACTCATTTAAATAGTGCGGGTAGGACCTATTTGCTTAGTTTATTTAAAGATTCTTTCAGGGGCCTAACTGTGAAGTATGTGACTCATATGAACAGTTCAAGCAGAGCTCGGGTTGGTTTAGCGAAAACCCAAGGGCCTCGAGGCAAAAGTGTTTTCCTTTTTCCTTTTTCTTTTATGCAGATTTTTGGCTAGATCTTTGAAAATTAATATCTCATGCTAGGAAGCTCCAAAAATAGCAAATGAGGATTTTTTGGAATCCTTGTGAAATTATAGGATTTATAATATGGCATGTTTTAGTTTCATATTTTTGCTGTAAAAATGGATTTTTCAGATTAGTTTTTCAATGCTAGTTGTATTTGTTATTTTCTTAACTGCAAATTTAGGGCTCCAAATGAAGTGAAATTTTTGTGACATGCTACTCATGTGATGTTTGATGTGTGGTAAAAATTTCATGAATTTTAGTTGTAGTATGAGTGAGTTATTGATTCATCTTGCTCTAACATGAATTCTTGCAATAACCATTTGTCTTTTTCATAGAGGTTGATATATATGTCCAAATGGTTTAAAATTTGCACAGTAAACTATTGGGAGCATATGTAGGACACTATAATTTTGGTAGAATTTATTGTGCACATTTGATAGGTGTTCATAATTCCACCTAATTATCTAAATAAATTAAGAAAATGCATTAAAAGAATTTATTTAGGAATGGGCACTATGTTTTCTGGTGTTCATTAGTCATGTGTGAAATATTGGTAAAGTTGGTTTTAGCCAATTGTATGTTTGCAATATAAGTTAATAATTATTTCTTGTAAATGAAGTTTCTGGACAGATCTGGAAACTTGGCAAAGTTCTTCATGATAATTTGTTTTGTTGTGAAACTTGTTTATACAAAAGTTGTAGATAATTTATGTATCTAGCTGCTATTAAAATTTAGTGGCATTTGGCCATGTGGTTTAGGAGTTATAGCTGTTTAAAGTTAGGTTACAGAATTGCTTGCTCTCTGTCTTGTTAGACCAGTTTCTATGTTTGTGTAAATTCGACATATTAAACTTTGGAATCATGCTGTGATGATTATAAATTAAATATAGATAATTTCATAATCTTTCCATAATGTCTTCTTGCAAGTCATTTGGAGTTGTAGATCTCCAGTTATGATTAAATTACTCAGCTGTTGGTCTGATGTCCAGAAGGTAGCAATTTCTAGTTCTAGTACTTTGATTAACTTTGCCATGCTTGTGTATTGAAGTATGACTCATATCTTTGATGATACTTGGGTTAGTACCCTGTGATCTTATGAGACTTGTGTCTTGATTGATGTGATTGCCCTCTTCTATGTTACGCCTTAAGAGAGGATTAAGTTAATTAGCTCTATGTGTTTGTGTGAACTTTGGTATGCTTGTTTGATTACTCTGTTGATTTCACTTCTATGCATTCATACATATGCATTATTGCACCTCATTTAGGTATGCTAGCTGAAGCACGTGAAGGACGTGGTGTGGAGCCAAACCCGAAAATAGAGTTGGTAGATCCATCACGAAGATAGAAGGACCGGACAAGTGATAGATTGGAGATTGATCGCCAAGAAAGTTTCTTCTGACAAACTCTGACTTGAGTCGGATCCCAAGCAAGCCCCGGAGCATTATAAGCCTCCTACCTTCAAAGCAATTAATTATATATATGTTATAAGTATTGTTGCATTAAGTGGTAGGAGTTGGTTGAAAACCTTGCTGCATCATATCATTTCTTGTCCAGATATATGAATCCTTGAATCCTACATAGACTAGGATCGAGTAGATGCTTAGCCCTGCTTTAAGCGGTAGAAGTCAGGTGATTTCCTGTCACCTGTGAGATGTAGGGATATTCATATATGGCACGGTTGGCTATATTTGCTATCGTGGAATGGAACCATGTGTTAATAAAATGAAATGAGACCGGGCGGGATGAAGATAGTGAAGCAACAAGGCATGGAGGTCTTGGGTGTGGATCTATCCCCGTTTGAGTCATTTAAGGACCGATTCGCTGTACGTCCTTGAGTCATGTTGAACGCAGTCTAACACTTAGTTGACCGGATAAGTCATTCCGACCGCGAAGCCGAGTAATATGGTTCAGGCCGGGAATCGAATGGTAGGTTGCATCTTGGAGGAGAGAAAGGATGTGCTTGGGGATATTGGCTTGAGACCAAGGGGGGTTAGAGTCCCTATCACCTGGCAGAGTGTCGCCCTTGGGGTTGCGACATTATTCAGACCCACGATTCCTAAATCGTACGAAAGGTGGCCTGTGCGACCCTGGCAGGGGTCTACACGATGAGTGTTAGAAATACCCCTCCAGCTGGATAGGAATTCAATTCGAATCGCCGTCGCTCCCGGTTAGTGAGCACTTGACTTGAGCAGCGGCAACGTAGATTCCATTAAATTGAACGGATGGTTAATTGGATAACGATGGAAAGGTTGCCTCAATTTATACCTGCTATGGTTAATATTGTTTGCTCCTAATAAAGTGAGTGCTCTAGTACAGGTTCTAATATAGATGACAGGTTAATGATAATTAACTTGATGCTTAAGCATTAATGATTACTTATCCATATTAAGCTTTTATGCAAAATGTTGTCAAGCTAGCCCACTTTATATCAGCCTTGCATGATCCTTGGTGTCACTTTATTTCTGGTTTCTGACGGGTAAGTCTAGCTGAGTACCTTCTTGTACTCAGGGTTTTATCCCCACTTGTTGCAGGTTGTGATGTATCATGGCGACTGCAAGAGTTGGTTAGCTCCTGCCTTAGAGGCGGAGTGTGATCATGGGCATGATCCTTCTGAGTTATCTTCTCTCTAATGCTTTTGTTGGAAGTCGACCGTGGTACTGGCATGTATTTGAAATAAGATGAATGTTAGTTTCAAATTACTTTGCTTCCGCTACTTTTGAACTTATGTTGTAATAACTATATTGAACTCTGATGTATATTGACTTGTGAAATGGTTGTAACATGTGACTTGTTATGTTGAATCACTACGATCTTGGCTTGTATGTTGGTTGGTTTGAAATCCCTCGCGATTTCATTGGACTACCGGAGTTATATGGGCTCAAGTGCGAGAATTTGATCACTTCGGTGATTGTTTTTGTACTTGTGCTCTTATAATTTGGGCGGTTCTGTTACAAAGAGCATCTTCTCCAATGCATCCATCCACGTTCATATCATGTAGTGATGGCCAAAACATCCTTGGGCTTGGGTGAGCTTCACTATATATGGTCAATCCCCAACCCTTCTCCTTGCAAATTGCTTGTCAATTCGACCTAACAGTGTTAGCATAGATCCATATCTTCAACTCATCATCACTGACCACCAAGCTTGGATCTACGTGCTCGACACAAAGTTAAGGTGATAAAAGAGCTTATCATCATGCCACCCATGTTGAAGTGGAGTGCGAGCTCAACACCAACCACGATAGTGGGCATTAATGGCATATGATCCTACGATGATCCCAAGGGGTACTTGGGCTTTGCATGATGTCCCAATGTAGCCTAAATACCATGCCTATTGCCACGGGGTCGAAACCATGACAAACATTTTTGTTCATCGAATGTCACTTAGTGTGGGTCTTCGGTGGCTTAGGTGGACTGAAGAACACAAACAACACAGAGAGGACACAGCGATTTATCCTGGTTCAGGCTATCGGGGCCCTACGTTCAGCAGCAGATGATCCTTGTATTCAATAGCACCCAAATCAGTGGGTTACAACAAAGTGTAAGAGAGTTGGAAGGGGATTGCTCGATGATCTCCTAGGCTCGACAGCGGTGAGGTTTCTTCCCTGTTAGAGGGGAAGAAGATGGTGGTAGGGAGGAGCTCTCGGTACTCCTCATGGGGTGGCTATACTCTCAATGTAGATATCAGAGCTATTGTGAGGATTGAATGATCTATTCTGTTTCTATTCATCCTCCCCCTCTGTAGGATCTGACCTCCCCTTATATACCAAGGTAGGTCAGGTACATAGTGGTTTGGGGGGCTTAGTCTATGGTCTACATGCACCAAGTCTAGGAGGGCGCTACTGTGGCAAGGATGGAGCTCGGCATTGTTGTGGAGTTAGAGAAGCCCTGGGTGTCGTCTGACTACTCTGCTCTGACGCTCTGACCATCAGGTCTTATCGAGTTGGACCGGCCTCCACCAAGTGCGCCTTCTAGAGGCTTCCTTGGTGGCGAAGGCATCTGGCTTGAGGGGCTGACGAGCAAGCCCAGGAGCCCCCGAGCCCCTGAAGCTAGCGGGAGGATTTGTCCCTTTGTGTCATGTCCCGTGTGTGACTTTGTTAGAGGAGTGTGTGGTAGCATTGTGCCCGTTGAAAGGTGTCAAGGAGCCCTCGAGCCTTGGGTGCTTGAGGCGCTGGGTTCTAGCCTGGCCTTTGTCTTAGACTAGAGTTACGGCCGAGGATCAGGCTCGGGCTACCATTGATCGAGAGCATGTCACCCGAGCAAGCCCTCGAGTCCGGAGCAGAGGCGGAGGGCTTGCTCAAGTTTCGCTCGATCCTTGGGTAGAAGGTGTGTGTGAGCGCACCTGATGGGTGTAGCCCCCGAGCGATCCTAAGGTGATCGGTCGGGGGGTCCTTCGGTCAGGAACCTCTTACCCCAGGACTTAACATACCCCAATATTTGAGTCTCATCACCCATGCTACACCTCTGTGTGAGGGGAGCTCAAGAACACATCCTTAATGTCGATTCATGTCTTGTTATAGATGTAGCTGAAGTAGGGATAGACATTGTTGAGAAGTAATGTGATGGTGCTTTGCAAGTTCTACATGATGGGTGCCATGTAGTCGTGTGAGGGTATGAAGTAATGTTGCTACTCTACATCATGGTGGACACCATTATGCTGCTAAGCCCATAATTGCTGAGTTCGTTGTTGATGTTCTACATGGTTGGCATAATTTTGTTGGTGTCCCTCACAACCACCTTGTTGCCGATGATGATATAGAAAAAGGAGATTCCCTAGAAATCATGGATGTTGTTCTAGACACAGGAGGCTATGGTGCTAGGGTCAGAGGCGATGGAGCCTAGGTGACTCTACCTACTACGTATTGAAGCAAGGGTAATGATGTGTGAACCATGGATGAGGAGATGGGAGATGAAGGATGACAAAGGCTACGGCCAAAATTAGGGGTAGGCAAAAATAACCAAGAACCAAAAACCCAACCGAAAGAACTGGAATTGATATTGAAAGAAAAGAAACCAAAAAATTCAGTTACCTAGTCGGTTTCAATTTCTCAGGAACCGAAATTTGCTCAGTTAACAGAAATAACCGAAAGAATCGAGGACATATAGAGAGGCCCAATAACAGCCTAGCCCACTAGTCTAGCACACATATATATTGCTACTCCAGCCTTAGATACCTTGCAATAGCTATTGTGGCAGCTATAGCGGCTGCTACTATCGTTGTTTAGTACCTTGCATGCCTTGCAGCACTGGGAGAAGAAACTCCCATGTTCACCACCTAAGGACAAACCATCCCCGCTATACATCACACGATCTAGACATTGCTTAAGCAAGCATCACACCAACCAGCTATCGCAGACCCATGTGAACCAGTCACGCCAGTCACATCCTCCAACAATTTATCGTCTATTAAATACGTGTCAAATATATGTACAATTTGGTTACACTACAACTTGAGTTGTAGTAAGGGATAGGATAGAACTAAAGTTGAACTTTGTATCCAGGGGGCCATAAATATGAGGTAACCCCTATTGTAACCACGGGATGACTCGGCAGCGTTTGTGTGGTGGCAAAGTTGTGGTAGCTCCTAGATGCTGATGTAGCTATTGTTTTATTGGGAGGAGCGCCATGGTGGTGTTTGATTGGTGGCAAAGCCGTGGTAGCTCCCAAATGCCGATGTAGCTGATGTTTTATGGGGAGGAGTGCTAGTAGTCATGAAGCCCAGAGCTCACTTGCGTATTTACTTCTTTGGTGTTATGCTTCCATGTTCTTTGGTTAGTGGACCCGTTTCTCCCAGATTCCGATGTAGCTGATGTTTTATGGGGAAGAGCGCTAGTAGTCGTGAAGCCCAAAGCTCACTTGTGAATTTTCTTCTTTGGTGTTAAGCCTCCACATTCTTTGGTTAGTGGACCCGTTTAGATGTTGATCTAATCATGCACAGTAACATCATCATCAAATGAACATAGAGTAGGAGGGCAGGACAGACAAGGGAATTTTTTAATCCCATTCCTAGCCTTTGCTCCCACATGGAGTCGAACCTAGGACCTGAGGAGTGCTACTAGAGGCACCTAACCAACTCAGCTAGACACCCATTTGTCATATCATATATCGAGTAAAAACTATGTACCTAGAAAAACCATAACAACTTATAATTTAGAACGAAAAGAGTAGCTAGTTTTTCATAAAAACCATCACCAAGAGAAGAATGTGAGCGTCCCCATGCTATACATATATCACCCAAATCGTCCACCATTTCATCTTTAATAGTTATTTCGATATATGTCATTTCAAAACAATACTAAGGTTCATTGATTGCTTTAGCTGAGCCTAAGACATCTAGAGGATACTTATGTAAAATATTCGACTAGATGTCATGGTTGATGGTTTTTGAGCTAAATGGGTGCAAAAGCTCCTTTTGATAGTAATGCCCCTAGGTGGTTTGTAGTGGAGTCCAAAAAGCTACATTTGTAAAAGCTATGACTTTTTGACAATCATGTTTGTGGTTGATAGCTTATGGGTTGGATTTGAAAATGTCTATAGTGCCCCTAGCTATATATAGGTAATATATTTGTTTCGTTAATTGATTTAAAGTGATTGTTGTTAATATTTTAAGATAAAGATTTAAAGTTATAGTTGTTAATATTTTAAGATGAATGGCACAACATGTAGTATATGCGCACATATATCTAGTATCATTTGAAACATGAGGTTGATAATCTATTTATTGTAGTAGCTTTCCAATAAGTAAAGGATTTTCATAAGGAGGTGCCGAGGTATTTGGTTAATATGACATTATTTTCCTCTCAAATCATTTTCTTAAATCACAGTTTCTCGGCCTCATCTATCTTGCACATTGCACGGCCGAACTTGATTGCACATAGTGACTATGTTGTAAAGAAAACATAGGTGCACAATGCAGAAAATCATAATCCTATCGAGTCCCCACTATGGCACTATCCATCTGTCGAATGAGAAGTTGCTTGAACTCATGTTTCTCGAACAAGACCCTAGTTACGGACAAAATTCAGGCGAATTATGCAGCAACACATACAACAGGAGATCATCGTAGGAGTATACAACTACATTACACAACTGATACATGTTCCAAGATGATGCGATGGCACAATGTTCTGAAACTGAAATCCCACCATTCAGCGGGAAGCCCAGAGGAAAGCCGCAAGGTCTGTCAGTTAAAAGCTTGGCGTTAGCAGATGCAAAGCCTTATCAATAAGTAGCATGGATATACCAAGTTTAGAATCAAGGATTCATACTTACAGAGGAAGTAGAGAAGGTGATACACTTCAACAAAGTGACCCACGGATGAAACCGATGGCCGTGACAAAGCTTTATGCTATCAACATGTCAACATTCAACAGAAAAAACACTTATTTATGCCAGAAGAGTGATGGTAGGTCATTGTGGTCGACATCAGGCCACCTCTGGCCGCTCAGCAATTAACAGAGACTCAAGCTCTTCTCTCCTCTTCTCTAGCTCCTGAAATACCATGGTTCAGGAAATGAGAAATGATCAACAATGTTCAGTAGCGATGGAGTACAGGACATCATTTATACTTTTTTTTTTAGATAAAGGGACACCATTTATACTTGTCCCACGTAAGATGTAGTATCTGGCTATCTGCATACAAACTAAGAATAACAGGTTTGGAAACACAGTATTCAAGAGATAATTACCTAGCTCTAACCAACATAAAACAATGGTCTGCATCCCCCTCTGTTTTTTTTCCTTTGCAGGTATGTGTACCATCTTTTAGAAAGGGATGTAATTCTCTTGTGAGCAGATGCTCTACTATAACTTGGTACCTTAACTCGGCATTATTGTGTTAAAAAAAACTGTTAACAAACATTTTTCTACTTTTCAAAGTGTGAGGTTTCTATATTTCTAGTACACTGCACTTAGTTTTCAGCTAACAGAATCTCCTGACCAGTAAACAGGAATCACAACAAGTACAAAAAGAAGAAACTCTTGGGTCAGTTCTGAGTTAAATGTACATAAATCCAAGGATGATTGAGCTAAGCTACACTGCGTAAATTCAGGCATGAGCTACAGAAATGATGTATTGACAACTGACAATAAGATGCTATCACTACTGGAGTAGGAACCAATGAGTACTAACCTCCAGATCCTTGACTGCTTGCTCCTGTGATGTTGCTTTATGCTGCCTAGAACGTTTTAACACACCAAGACACAGTATACCCTACATGTTGAAGCCTTTTTAGTGCGCACACGGAAGATGGATGATACAGTATATATATATATAATGGTATTGTTGGTCATTCGTTCCACTACAATCACAAGGTCATAATCATTCTTTTCTTTCCGAAAAGGCGGGGAGCACAAAATCATACTTTGCTATGCCAGGCATGCCAGGTCAGGGACCGTTGCCATAACCATGGTAATATTTGCAGAGAAATTCCAGTCCATACTTGAAGCATTCAAATGGTTCATTGTGCTATGAAGTGAATCAAATAAGATTGGGTATTTACTGGGCTAAGTTTCCCAAACAGAAGATGGTTGAAAACTGTAAGGCAACTAACAGTGTCCTACCTACGAGATTTGATATCTACCAGTGTCACGTCTAAAGTATCAGAAATAATAGAAAAGCAGTTATGCTGACACAAATGAAGAATGAATGCCCAAAACTCTGCAAGCTTACTGCGATGATGTAGAGAGCTCCACACGCAAGAAGCATATAGGTAGCAATCTCCTGGAGCAAAATGAGTTCATTCCTCTCAACATTTGGGTACGCCTTGGTCATGATAGCAACACTGCCAAGAAGCAAAGTACTTTAAAAGGAATTCATGGCGGTATTCTAATATTCTTGAACACATTGAGCCCTGAATTTTCGGAAATCAGAGATGTATGGCCGTCCAAATTAAAAGACCAAAATGTACTCACAAGATCTGTAGCATTCCCCTTGCCGGCAAGTAGTCAAATATCTGTTGGCACAGGTAGTAACAGGAACATCAGTAAGCCAAGCCAGCATGGCAACAAAATATTATCCAAATTAACCGAGAGAAGCAAAACGGTGAGCAGAGAGACAGAGCAAACCTTCCAGAGCTTGATGATGGGAGCCCACTCGGTCTCGAGCACGGCGACGAAGACGGAGAACACCACCGCGTAGCAGCGGAACACGCCGCCGATGATCTGAGGAGGACTGGGGTCAGGGGAAGGAAGTTGGCAAGCATCGCAATGGGATTTTGGGATGTCACTTGTCAGGTTACGTACGTCGGCGGCGCCGCGGAAGGAGTAGACCGCGGAGAGGACGTTGGCGGCGACGCAGAGCAGCGCGGCTACGGCCGTGACGACGCCGAAGCAGCGGCAGACGATGAGGACCGGGTCACCGGAGCTGGCGCGCCGCCGGGGCCGCAGTGGGGAGGCGGAAGGCCCGGATCCCGACGCCCCGGGGCCGCCGTTCGCCATCGCCTGCCGGCTGGGTGAATCGAGAGTAGAGAGTACAGAATTGGGATGATGCAGCGGAAGCCAAGCGGGACATTACTTTTTCGTTTCATCTCCTTTTATACTACGGAAAACAGAGGAGAGCAGAGTGAGCGGGGAGTGTGGAGTGCTGCGTCAGCGCTGTGGGCCCCAGGTAGAGGCGGAGGGAGGGCACGTGGGCGCTTGAGGTGGAGGGGAGAACCAATCGGAGGCGGCCTTGTGGTGCATGTTCCTCCTCCATACTTGTACTAATATCAATAATGGTATGGTAGGTACGGGATACTGAACAAATGAAGGTTTCGTGGTTTCCAAAATAGGACAGCTCAGCGCTTCACATTGGACACGTAGCTGATAAAAAAGGATTTCATTTTTAGCACTACAGGCCGACTGTTCTTCTTCGAATTCCAAAGATGAAAGATTGCGACGACTGGTTCTTGGAGTTCCAAAGATGAAAAATTGCTACAGCGATCTCAAAATCTGCAAGAAACCTACCCACAGAGTGGACAGCAAGAGAATTCCAGACATCAACCTTCCCGTCGTTACAACTATAATCGGTCTCAGTAGAGATTTTATGGCCCAATTTTCAACGCGTCTATATTTTAGAAACAGTACAAAAGAGTTTTATCTCCATAAAACTATCTCTACTCCCATAAAACTTTTATCATCCCTCTCTTCATCAATATGATGCCACATCAGCATATTTAATGTCCATAAAACTTTGATGAAACTCCATTAAAACTGGTCTAATACATTACCCCCACAAGTAAACGCTGTGTGTCAAAACTCACGTTTTGAGTTGTAGCAAAAACTATCTTTTCTCCAGCAAAAGATGCATTTTTAACCTCGAATGGCGGATAGGAGGTGCCATAACAGAGAAAACGGCATGGATAAATAATTCTTTCGATGTCAAAAGATTTCTCATTTAAAGATTTTAGAATAAAAGAAAAATAAAATAGCGTATTCATACCAGTATAGCCACTTTTCTTTTCTTATCTAAATGGATGAACCGGCAGGGAGAAGGAGATCAGCTCCAATCGAATTAGGGGCACAAACTTACATTACATTACCACGGACATTGGCACGTGGCTTATTTAAATGTATTTTATTCTCAATCATGTTACTTTTATTTTTAAGTCACTACTATTTTGCTCATTTATTTTTCAAAAATTATGTTACTAGCATAAATATAAATCTAAATTAATCATTTAAGCAGTACCTCATTATGGTACACTCCCATGGTCCCATCTAGCTTTGGAGGGCCGCTGTGTTTGGTAGGGCCAGGGAAGGACACTCCACACCTCAAATGCCAAAACCCTTCCTGGAAGAACAGTAAACCGCACACAGCTCCTTTCAAAAAAGAAAAAAAAAGCATGTATCGCATACTATGGAGCTGCAAACTTGCTGCTCTGGTTTCTTTATGATGCAACAAACAATGCAAAACACACGTACGTACGTGCGAGATTCGGGAACAATGTCTACGTCTATGTCTGTGTGTAAAATCAATGTATCTAGGAAAGTCAAAAATGAGGATAAATCATATGGCTCTCACTGTGTACCTGTGTCTCCCATTGAAAACAAAAGAAATTAGCTGCTTTTCGTTGGCTCATATTTGGATGGACGAAGTGCCAGCCTGCCGGGCCATTGGTCAGTCAGACGCGTCTGAGTGATGAGGCGTCGAGAATAGTCTAGTCAAAAGGGAAAAAAAAATTATGTGCAATCCGTATCTATGGCTACGCCATGCATATATAAAGTGGATGCCTGACACGTGTTGGACTTCAATGATCCAACGCTAGTCAGGGAGTGGTCCTCTGCTAAAAATAGACTCGGCTTCAACCAGCCCGTTCATGCGGCCACGCTCATTTGCCACATTCCCACATACACCATAAAGACCCCTAACTGTGGATATAGTTTCCATAAAATTTAATTTTTTCCGGACAGAAGGTTTGAGCGCCCGCCAACCTTCGTGCCACGTGGGTGCAAGGTCATTCTCGCGCGCATCATTTATCAGTACGCATGGGCACCGCCTTCCCCTTGCAGAATATATGGAGAAGAAGGGAGATCTATGGACTGGCGCCGCGGTTTGTAGCTTAGAAAAATGGTCGACTTCGACTCTGTTGTTCGGCTTTGCGTTTGACATCAACAATTTATAAATGAACACGCGTGTCTGTCTCCTACTAGCTGACTCAGCTTCCTATGTTTATGGCATGGGTAATCGGCCGGAGATATACGGCGCCACTCAAGTTTTGAACGTTCACTGTATGAAAGAGAGCGTCATCAGGGGAAAGATCAATGCACAAGCCAACTTGAAGAAGCAACATCATTTGTAATTTAATTACCATATATACTATGCGTTTTACGAGTAAAAGGGTCAATAAACTACTCTCAAATTATTAAATTCAAAGCAAATGTTGTGCGCCGACGGGCCCCATGGCTCCAATCTCCTACGTTGGTGGCTTCGTGCCGCTCGTGCAACCCAGCTCTCGTCGTAGCATGCCATCGTCGTACGTATAGCATATGCAGCCGCATATGCATATTGAAGGCTAGCTAAGGTGATCGGACGATGGAGATGACGATGAGTGGCGCTCGAGGCGTGACGACAAAGCTGGACGACGACGACAACGACAACGACGACGATCCGCCAGCAGCGGCGGTGGCGGTGGAGCCGTGGCCGGGGACAGAGAGGAAGAGGTGTCGCCGGGTTTTGCTCATCGGCAGCCTGGTGGCGCTGCCCCACCTCGCGTTCTTCGTCCTCGGCCGAGAGAGCGCGTCAATGGCCTGGTTGCAGATGGCTATTGCCAAGCTCACCGCCATGAACGACGATGGAGGAGCAGCTACGTCTGTCCGGTCACTCATTTCCATGTCATTCGCGTGTTATCACTACCGGAAACAATATCTTTGTCGAGTGTTATATGATTTGCCGAGTGCCAAATATCGGGCACTCGGTAAAGAGGCTCTTTACCGAGAGCCGCTTTCGGCAAAGTAAGACACTCGGCAAAGATCGCTTTGCCGAGTGCCCGGCACTCGGCAAAGAAATATACTCGGCAAAGAAAGTCTTTGTTTACACTCGGTAAAGAAAGTCTTTGCTTCCTCACAAACGGTGAGCCCGAACGGTGATCCTTCGCCGAGTCTCTGCTGTTAGGCACTCGGCAAAGTTTTTTTTAATTACTTTGCCGAGTGCCAGAAATCTGACACTCGACAAAGAATTTCTTTGTCGAGTGTCAGAATCTGGGTACCCGGCAAAGAATTTAAATTTTTTTTCTTTTTGCACCTAAATTTTTTGTGAAGCCCTACTATAGTATTAGAAGCTAGATTTTAAAATTTGGTACAATTTTATGTTTTTTTGCTGTATTTAGTTAATTTGTATCATTTACTTGAATTTTTTCGTAAAAAAAATTTGAACTGCAGGTGCATGGAATAATAGAATTTAGCCATTCAAAAAATGATATTCATGCTTTTGAGTGTATTATGAGGCGCTATCTAAGAACGCACCCGAAATTTTGAACATCATGTTCACGAAACATGGGCACCGACTTGCGGGCGATTTGTTTTTAAATTCTATTAAATACAAACGAAGTCCGAAATCACAAAAATTGCCAAGATGCCATGATATCGCATGTGGAGGCTATGATAAAAAATTAAGAATGTTTCGAGGAAGTTGTGACGTACGTTGCTTGAAACCCACACCGCCGCTCGCCGCGCCGCACCACGCCGCCGCTCGCCGCGCCAGCCGCGCCCCACGCCGCCCCGCGCCGCCGCTCGTCCGCGCGACCGCCCGCGCCGCCCGCCGCGCCGCATGCGCCGCCCCGCGCCGAGCACGCCCGCCCGCTGAGCCGCGCCCGCCGGGCCGTGCGGCCGCGCCGCCGTGCCGTCGCACCGCCGACGAGCACACACTAGGTTCGCTCATTCCTTTTCTATGCAATTCGTGCAATGCGTGAAATAGTCGTGTCAGTAGTAATTGTTGTTGTATGTGTTGTCGTTGTATGTCGTTTTCGGACATTGAGCCGTTGTATGTGGATATCGGCCATCGAGCCGTGGTATGTGGATGTCGGCCATCGAGCTGTCATATGTGAATGTCGGCCATCGTGCCGTTGTTTTTTGCAGGTATTCGAAACCTCCCCGTGCAGGTGAGATTCTGCCAAAATTTTTAATTAACATTATTATTTTTCTTTCTTTTTTTGCAGAGAAGAGCCCGTTGAAGCAGAGCCGGAGTACGTCGATCGTCTTCCTCGGTGTTGCGGGTCTGCCTGCACCGCGTCGCCTCGCCACTACACCGACTCGCCACGGCTCCGCTATCCTGACTCCACCGGCACCCTAGGTATAACCCCTTTCCTTATAATAATCGTAGCTCGCGTAACTCGGTTAGGCGTCTCCCGTTCAAAAGAGATTCAGTTATTGGTATGCAGATCTTTACATATCTATGACCGTATCTATTTCGGATTGTCTACGTATTTTGGACAGCCCGTGAATACGTAGATGAGTTAGTTTCCTTGGTCTGCTCTGATTCGAGATAGGGTTTCGGCATCATCTCCCTGTTGTTCTCCGGATACACACTCTCCCTGCTAGGACGTGTATCGGGAGAACAGCGGGGAGGTGCTGCCGAAATTCTGTCTCTAATAGGAGTAGAGCATGGAAACTAACCTCATCTATGCATCTGCGGGTGGGATTAGGACCAATCCTCACCTATTAGATAGTACGAACGACATGTAGCTGCAATTGATGGTTACTTTGCTCGCTGGTATATATGTTAGAGGATGGATGACCGTGAGTGGATGTACACGGGCCACTCAAGTCAGAGTGATTTCACCACTGAATGGATGATGAAGACCAATGATTTCTTGGAACTAGCATTTGACGAGTCTGCTAAAGGAGCGTTTCTAGTTTTGTGTCCCTGCAAGAGATGTGCAAATAGAAAAAGGAAAAACAAGGTGGATATGTGTAAACATCTTTTGAAGAATGGATTTACGCCGGACTATACTCGGTGGTTCCACCATGGTGAAGCCCATCGTC
Source organism: Saccharum hybrid cultivar R570 (assembly GCA_038087645.1). NCBI lineage: Eukaryota > Viridiplantae > Streptophyta > Magnoliopsida > Poales > Poaceae > Saccharum > Saccharum hybrid cultivar. The sequence continues at coordinate 6,848,947 of JAQSUU010000347.1, read as the reverse complement.
TGAGAGAGGAGGTGGTGAGACCCCGCGTCGAGGATTTTGATCCTGCTGCGGGGGTAGCAGATATGTTAGATAACTTTCATGAAGGACAGTATACTAAAAGGCGTACGGAGGAGGAGATGGAGGCAACTGCAAAGGCGTTCTATGACATGATGTCTTCAGCACAGAAACTCCTTCACGACCAGACAATAGTTTCTCAACTGGATGCCATTGGACGTTTAATGGGGTTCAAGTCTGAGTGTAGCATGAGTCGAGAATACTTTGATAGTATGTTGACCGTGATTGGCAGCCTGCTTCCGGATGACCAAATTCTGCCAAAGAGCATGTACGAGTCACAGAAACTCCTTCATGCACTCAAGATGCCATATGATCAGATACATGTTTGTCCGAAGGGGTGCGTCCTATTTAGGAAATAACACAAGGATGCAAATTACTGTCCAAAGTGTAAATCATCCAGGTACCTAGAGGTAGACTCTGGTGATGGCCAGAGGAGGCAGCTTACGATCCCTGTGAAGATCCTACGGCACCTCCCGTTCGTACCGAGGATCCAATGGCTATACATGACCGAAGAATCCGTGAAACAGATGACATGACACAAAAAGGGAAAACGATACAATGCTGACAAACTGGTACATCCATCTGATGGTGAAGCATGGACCCGCTTTGATTGCATTTATCGTGAGAAAGCATATGAGGCTCGTAATGTACGTGTTGCGCTGGCAACAGATGGGTTCAATCCTTATGGATTGATGGCTGCCCCATACACATGTTGGCCCATGTTCATTATCCCCCTCAATCTCCCCCCGGCGTATGCTTTCAAAGACAGAATATATTCTTATCATTGATAATTCCTGGACACCCAGGGAGTAATATGGGTGTGTACATGGAGCCTGTGATTGATGAATTGGTCAGTGCTCGGGAGGAAGGCATATGGACATATGACCGAGCTACAAAGACAAGCTTCAAAATGTATTGGTACCACTACTCTCTGCATGACTTCCTGGCCTATAGGATATTCTGCGCCTGGTGTGTTCACGGGAAGTTCCCATGTCCAATATGCAAGAAACGTCTGAGGTTCATTTGGTTACAGAAGGGTGGCAAGTATTCGTCGTTCGACAAACATCGTCAATTCCTCCCTCTTGACCATCCATTCAGACAAGACATCAAGAACTTTATGAAAGGTGTCATAGTGAAAGACCCTCCACCACAAATGATGACTAGTGCCGAGGTTCATGCTCAGATAGATGCTCTCGTGCCCAATCAAAAAGGTGGTGGTTTTGTGGGGTATGGTGAGGAACACATGTGGACTCATAAGTCGGGGTTGACGAGGCTCCCCTATTTTGATGACCTCCTTCTCCCACATAACATTGATGTAATGCACACTGAAAAAAAATATCGCCGAGGCACTTTGGGGAACCCAAGCCAACCACATATGACTTGCTTAGGCACTCTTGAAACAAGGGAGAAATTTCACAATCCATGCAGGGTTTTTGTTTCGTCTTTGTGTTTTTCTAATTGGCCATGTGAAGAAATATCTGACATTGAAAGTAAAATATTTCAGACTTTCCGGGTGCAGACAGCTGCTGCACTGTATAAACGGGGAACTCCATGGGGTAGTCTGCATCTTGGGCATGGAACACTCTTAGTTGTGCCATGTGCATCACCTGATCTGTGTTGTTTCCATGTTATTGCAAATAAACGATTGGGCATACTTATACATCTAAAATAAGCTGCTGGAACAAAACTTGAACTTCATATTGAATGAAATATAATTTTTGTCACATGGTCACACAGGTACAAGCAGCAATGCAATTATAGTGCACAACCCCAAAGATTTGAATTCAAATATTTTTAGATACTCGGTGTATGAGTGAAATCTAGTTCTGAAACTACTAAATGGGCATGTCCGGTTCCAGAAACTGGACTGAAACTCAAACAAAACTGAGGAAAGAATTGAGTAACCCAACACCCAAGGTCTCATATATACAAGCATAAGTGCAAACCTGAATAATTAATTTTGGCTCTAACCAAGAATTGGTGAATCTTTTAGAACAAATATAATAGAAGTCCAGGACAGTGAACTCTTTAATAACATATCACCGAACCGAGAAGAATAACGTTAATGAAATGAAACAGTTAAAGCACTAGCTCAGAATGATGTTGGCAGGAGCAAGCTCAAGTTGTTGGATGGATGGTTGCATGCCGAGTGGCAGTTGCAATTCAGCACTGCATGATCTTAAAAGATTGAATGTGGAAAACTTATGAAGACAGAACAGCTCAAGTGTGCACACATGTGTGTGCTTGTGGGAGAGAGAGAGAGAGAGACATCCAATGTTTATGGCTACAAGGCTGTCTTCGAACGTTTGAAACATGTGCTTCAGATTGCCAACAAAAGAGATATCAGAGCAATCTCAGATCATTTAACTGTTTGCTGTTCCTTCTTTTAAACAAATTTCAAGCTCAAGATTTAACTCGATGCTAAAAAATTAAATTATTCAGTTTATGCAGCAATTAAGCAAATCATCCCCAAACATAATGTGAAAGAATAACAACATAACTTCAAATAATTTCTGGTACACCTCAGAATGAATCTAATCAAATCCTGAAACTCCTACTTAGCTGAACCAAGATACTACACTTAAATCATTCATATGCATTCTTTGCTCTAATAAAAGAGAAGACAGCCACAGGACCACAACAAAGGCACACAACATTATGAAATTCCAAGCACGCCACTGAACATGATTGAACATTAGCTAACACACAAAGTAAACCAGAGTCATGATTCTAGATGTGTAATCATGGATTCATGGCAATTCCATTAATTAAGATGAAACATATATTACTCTATTTCCTAACAGAGAACAGTCACATTGAGTAACAGCAATGACTGAAACAAAACACCACAAGCACCAAGTCCATAAGATGCCCACAATTGTAACACCCTAGCAAATTAGTAGCCTTTAGTAGTTGAGAAGTTGTTGGCCCATATGGCCCAAGTGGCACATGTGTGGTTGTGGTTGGTGGGTTTAGTACCACCTTGGAAATTTAGAAGGATGAGGGCCAGCTTATAAGCCTTGTCATTCCAAACGTAGCATCTCCGGGTTAACCTTTTACACGAAGCGAGGATGAAAGTGTAAGAGAGGTGCTACGCGTATGCAGGCCCGTTCTACGTGCGGAGCTAGGCCATATAAGCAGTTTTGGACAGGGGTGTTACAGATGGTATTCGGAGCATCAACCCTTGCTGCACGTGCCCGTGGAGGGCTGTACCAAGGGGTGGTCCTGGACATCAGACACATATATATGGTGAGCTGTCGAGAGAGGTGCTACGCGTATGCAGACCCGTTCCACATGTGGAGCTGGGCCATATAAACAGTTTTGGACACGGGGTGTTACAACAATAGCCTACTCGAGTTATTTCATTCATCACTCAATCCTCATTGGCACCTCTACCTGGCGCTAGCAAGATCTGAAAAAGAAAAAATGAAGTGGCTAAAAAATCACACATATGACATGTGCAATATTGGTAATTACAGGATGGAGTCTTGCAATAAAATGAAATAGGTAAAAAATCACACATATGACATGCAATATTTATGGTTACAGGATGGAGTCTTGCAATACGTTCATTAGATGGGCCACAAACGACTTAATACAATATAGATCAGTCAGTGCCTACACATATGATCTATGGACGGCCTTAGTCTTACAAAAACCCTTAACAAGTTGGTACTGGCATCATGCATTTGAGGCGCAACAATAAAAATTCCACCTGTACATATTTTTATCTTAGTTATCATTATCCATATTACCACACTAACTAGAATGATACCTTTGAGGCTGAAATGTTAAAACAGTCTAACTAAATACTAACAAATCACAACTGACAAATGAGGAATGATATAACTAAGCATGAGCGGCTTAGTACCTGCAATGTCCGAAGTGCATGAGTGGAAAGATAGGGCCAAACTTCCCACTGCCTATCTTCCTGATCCTGCCGGACTTTAGTTCAACACTGAAGATGCTGTCATCTGCCTGGATGAAAATGTAACCAGTGCCTTCTACAAATCCGACTACATGAAACTTAGTCAAGTGGTCACCAATGCCTCTGGAGATCATCGAATCAAGCTTGACCACCCTGCCTTGCGCCCATTCTGTGACACCATCAAGGTTAGTTCGACTGGACACCAGGCGCAGGTGGCTGAAGTCCTCCACGGTGGCGACTCCCAGCCCACCATCCTCTGCCGTACAGAGGATCATGTTTTGCATGTGATGGATCGGCACCCAGGGCCAGAGGATTAAGTCGTACTTGAGGATTCGCCCAGACCTCACCAGGAAAAAGAGTGTGTCGCCAGCAAGCAGGCTTGGCGTAGTCCCTGTGAAGGAATCATGAAAATCAATGGAGGCAGACACACTCCACTTGTCCTGTATCTGATGAGTAGAGGCTAGCCTGTGCCGTTGCCACTGGCTCAAGCCATGGCCAACAGCCCTGGTGGTGGATATGCATCACCAAAACAATGAGGAAGGGCCCACCGCTACAGCCGATATGGTCGCAGCCATTGGAGGCGCAGAGCACTGCCGCCATGAATTTCTCATCAGGATGCATGTACACCGGTGCGGAGAAGGACCGCTGCTTGCCAGTAATAGGGTCCCAGACGGTGAAGTTTGATGTGTACGGGAAGCATGATGGGTACGCGGGGTGGAACAGGAGGACGTGGCCGTGGCGGCAGTCGAGGGTTTGACAGTAGGTGGGGCTGACGGCGGACAACGCTGGCGGCGGAAAGGGGACGACGGTGTGGTGGGGATGAAGAGGGGAGTGGATGTGCTGCTGGAGTAGTTGTTGTAGAGCAAGCCGAGCACGGGGGCCGCTCCCGTACCGGCGGAGGATGGCGCGGTCGGAGAGGAGGCGGCGCCAGGCCTTGTAGACGAGGGAGGCGTGGGCGAGACACGCGATGTCGTCTGGAGGGAGCCGGAGGAGGATCTCGATGATGACGTCGTCCATCAACACCAGCGGCAGACGTGCCGCCATCTCGTAGGTCTCTACTGGATCGTGAAGGACGGGGATTCTGCTACGGGCCTACGCAGGTTGATCGATGACGGGTCTCTCTCTGCCTCTTCTGCAGGTTGGGAAATTTCTTCGCGATGGGGCCAAGAGCCCAAGAGTTGACAATCAGCAGTTAAACTTTAGGATTTATTCCAATTATATAGTATTATAAATGTTATTCCGTTTTGGATACCTACACCTACTATTTATTACTATTTAGAAAATTGGAAACGTGCTATATTATAATTATACTGCACTCCTTGAACCGTGTCATTTTATACTTTGACGTCATTGGGCTCATCTGCAGGCACCTATATTTTCATATTACCCAAACTGCCCCTTCCTTCTAACTCTCACTTCTCACCGTCAAACAAAAAAACTCACGAAAATGGCATGGCGAGGTGTGGCCAGTGGTGAGGCACACGTGCGGGCAATGGCCCGTGAAGCGTGGGAGCAGCCCTCCTCCCCAATAAGCATAGTAACAAAGCATCCGTCCTAACAGAGTTGTAGGTGAGTGGAGTCGTGACGCATCGGGGTGAGCAGCTGCGGCGCCGATAACTATGGCTCGGAACAGCTTGACAGGAAGATTAGGGATACAAGAGGATAACGTCAGCCACACTCATGCCCGCTATCATCATCGCAGTTGACCGCCTCCTCCCCTGTGTTTTCACTCCCTCCCATGCTTCTACTCCTGCCTCCCTCATCTCAATGACCATCAGTGGTGATGGCAGTCACTAACGACCATTTGTAACCGCCAACTATAGTCCGAAACATGAGAAATAAACATACTTTGACACATATGCCTTTACTATTAACCTATTGCCTCTTGTATTCGAGAAAATATGTTTTGCAGGATACATCTCCAGAAACAAGTGGAAAATGCACAAAACCAAACCAAAAAGCGCAAAGCAGAACGCGTATTTCAAAAGTGCGCAAAAGAAGAAAATGGAGAAAGCCCACCTACGCAATTACCTGGACCGACGCACCAACGTAGGAGAGGGCAGGCCCAGCCACCAACCCACCTACCAAAGGTGGTGGCCAGGCGAGCCAGCCAGGGAGCGGTGCGGCCGCACCACAGGTGGCATGGCCCGGGCCCAGCTTCGGCAGGCGGTTGTATGGTGGCATGTAGAGGCAGTTTTGGTAGTTTCCAAATTTACCTGCTCTGAATCGTCCTTCATCCACTATATAAGCAAGGGTGGAGCTCTCCTCTACACACACACCATCATCTTGGAGCTCTACCTCACTACCACCTCTTGTAATCTTTTTCATAGTTTTAGTAGTAGACTTTGGAGCTAGCAAGGCTATCAAGGAGAGCTTGTCTCCTTGGAAGAAGAGGAACATCTTGGTATGAATACAACTATGAAGAGTTCTTCCAAGTTCATGCTCTCAACTCATTCATGTAGTAGTGCATATGAACTAGAGTATACTTGTTCCAATGTTATAATCATGATATATGAACTAGCATGTAGTTTGTGTGTTATAATCTTAACATGTTCAACTTTGAGCTTAAACATTCATATGACTTATATGAGTAGAAATAGAGCTAGGTTAGGGTGGCGGTTCATTGTCCTTTAGGTTTGCCTATATCCTTTACATGTCAATCCGTAGGGTCGGGGACCCAAGGGGGTATAGGTAGTTTCTTTGTACACGGGCGTGGTGCTCGGGTACACGGGAACCTGTGAATATGACGGTATCCCACAATTGAGGGGTAGGCGGCAGGTGGTGACAGCGCTATCTGTCCCTTGTAATCCCCCACGTCCGGATATTGTGTAGGAGTTTGTAAAGTCCCCCTAGCTTGCTGGCAGACCAGTGCTCGGAGATCTCCCCGTCCATCTCCATATAACTGGTATGATCACTAATTGTTCTTTGCACGGCTATATTAGAACATGCCTGCTTCATGTAGAACATTCTTTTATTCTTTGTTTTCCTTTTATCCTTGAGGTTAGCCTAGATGTGTGTCCACTATCCATGATATACCATTTTTACCCCTATCATGAACTAAGGTCCATGATACAAGTATGTAATCTTATTCATGTCCATGCTAGATACATTAAACCATGCCCTCCTTTGGGAAAATATAAATAACGATACCCTGATTACTTCCAGGTGAAATGCTGCACCGATAGTTCTGTAAGCTTGTGGATTTGGTCTGTAATCATATTAGGACTATTGAGGTTGGTGTTCATTGGTAGCGTTGCTATGGTTAACTCAATCTTAGTAACGGTGTTAAGGAATGCCAACCAGGCATTTCAAAGTGCCATTACTGTAAACCCCATGAGCATATCTGGTGCCGATGCTAAGGGAATACATTCCTGGGTAGTGATGTTTAGGAACGCCAACCAGGTATTTCTGGCGCCGTTGCTGGTGATGGACTTAAAACCTCCTCACTTGGTGATTGTGCTAAGAAATGCCAACAAGCATTTCTGGCGCCGTTGCCGAGAAGGGCATAGGTTGAAAAGGAAAATCTAGCATGTCATGAATAATGAGCACATGCATGTAATGGTAGCCATAGTTTATGCAGGCTAATTCTGCTTGTTTTCTTCCTCTGTTGTGGAATGAAAATAGGATAGTGTATGAGTGGTTTTGATCTACCGAACAACTACACCGATAATCCAGAGGCACTCCTAAGGAAGAACAGGTCTCGTGCCTCTTCTTCTGCTACTCCACCGGCAGTCGAATCATTCACCCCCATACCATCTGCTACTATCAACATGGCCAAGGCACTCCATGACTACTCCACCCCCAATGTTGCCAATGTGCCCGTTGGGCCTGCTGTCAACACTAGGACCGGAAACTGTGAGCTCTGTATTGGCCTAATCACGATGGTACAGGCAAACCAGTTTTGTGGTTTGCCGAGCGAGGATGAAAGTGCACACCTTCAGCACTTCCTTGAGCTGTGTGACACCATCATCATAAAAGACGTCGCACCAGCTAGCATAAGGCTTTGCCTGTTTCCCTTATCCCTCGCGGGGAAGGCAAAATAGTGGTTCTACCAAAGCAAGGAAGCGGTCAACACGTGGGACAAATGTTCAGCGGTGTTCTTCTCGAAATTTTTCCCCATGGACAAAACCAGTGCCCTGAGGGGGAAAATTTTGAACTTCCAGCATACTTCAATCGAGTCCATCCCCAAGGCGTGGGAAAGGCTCCAGGACTATGTCAGGGCCTTCCCCCACCATGGGATAGAAGATTGGCTCGTGCTCCAAAACTTCTACGAAGGCCTCATGGCCATGTGGAAGGGCCACGTCGATGCCGCTGCTGGAGGGGCATTCCTCTCCCTCACAATCGCCAATGCCACAACTCTTATTGAGAAGATGGTGGCAAATCAGAGCTGGGGACAGGAAAGCAAAACACAAAAGGCATGTATTTCGTGAAGGAGGCGGATATGCTTGCCACAAAAATAGACTTGCTGCTATCAAGACTGAACGAGAGGGCCCACGAGAAAGAAGCTTTGAAGGCCACCGTTCAGGCCACAGAATCGCAAATGACTTGCGAGGTTTATGGTGAAGTCGGACACTCGGGGAACAACTACCCCGAGACCTGTGAAGATGCCGCGTATATCAACAACGGGTTCCGACAATAAGGTAATAATGGGTGGAACAATCAGTCCCGCTCGCAAGGAGGTAATTCGAACTATAACTCCAATTACAATTCGAATCAACCTTCCTTAAAAGACCTGGTACTAGGCCAGGCAATAATAATTGAAAATCTTACCAAAAAGCTTTCATATAATGACAAAATGCTAGAAAACATAAATACTAAAATAAATGGTCTTTCTACCTTTGCTCAAAATCAACTGAGCTTTAACAAAATGATAGAAACAAAGTTAGCTCAAATTGCAGCTTCCATTCCTATTAATAACGAAGGGAAAATCCCAGGGCAACCCAAGAATTCCTTTGAAAAAGTTAATGTGGTGACCACTAGGGGTGGTAAGTCCACTCGTGATCCCCAAACCCTAACAACAAAACAGGAAAAGCACAAGGGCGACAAGAGGAAAGACCCATACCAACAACGAAAACCCAAAAAGATCTTGAAGAAGTGGAGGAAACGGCACCGGAGGACTTCGTCGACACCGCTTACCTGTCGTTTCCCACAAGAAAAAGAAAGCAAGCTATGGATGAGCAGTTTGCTTGTTTCGTGGATATGATAGAGAAGATCCATGTAAGCGTCCCATTAATGAACGTCTTGCATGTACGTTCATATGTAAAGTACATCAAGGACATCATCAACAACAAACGGCCATTGCCGTCTACGGAAGTCGTCAAGCTAATGGAAGAGTGTAACGTAGCTATACTCAATCGTCTTGCTGAGAATAAGAAGGACCCTGGGTGCCCCACAATCACGTGTTCCATAGGCACCCAGCAGTTTGATCAAGCCTAATCTTGGGGCAAGTGTGAGCGTTATGCCCAATTCCATCTTCGATAAGCTGAACTTCACACATCTTGTGCCTACACCAATGATGCTCCAACTAGCGGACTCTACGGTCCGCTATCCAGCTGGGATTGCCGAAGATATCCCGGTGAAAATCCAGGGATACTTCGTCCTAGTTGACTTTGTGGTGCTAGACATGGAAATGACAAAAGAGTCGCTCCTCATCCTTGGGCAACCCTTCTTAAGCACCGCAGGAGCACAAATTGATGTTGGAGTAGGAGAAATCCACTTCAACATCAATGGCAAGGAAGAGAAGTTCGGCTTTCGGCCCCGACAGGAGCAATGCTCCATGATCCATATCAAATACGGGCCAAACCCACAAGGTATCAAGGAGGTTGAAATACAACCTCAATTGGTGGATAGCCTCGTCAAGAAAAACAAAGAAAATAAAAAGAGGCCGGAGCAGAAAAAGAACAACCTAAAGAAAAAGGAAGACACTTCAAAGGTTGTTCCCACACCACCCAAGAAGGAAAAGGTGTGGAAACAAAAACAAGAAGCTCCCAAGACCACCACCACACCACCAAAAACAAACAAAATGGTGTGGAAACCAAAGAAGGTGCAACCTACTTCTCCAAGCACGGATGTACCTTCGTCAAACAAGGAATGAAGGACAAGAGTCCCGCTCATTGGACTTTAAACAATGAGCCCTTGCCGAAAGTAAATCGGTAGTTATCCTTTATAATTTATTAAATAAATATTGCTTAATATTTGTATATAATAAAACTATGAAATATACATGCTAGAATAAAAACAATTAAATTACTTTTAGAATAAAACTGACCTTGTACCATACAAGTATGTTTTGGTTTGAGGTATGATCTTTCGTGCAATCATACTTTCATAGGTTTTTCAAATTAAGCATGGTGCTTAGGTTGATTAGCCTACTTTGATCAAATTAGTTTGATCATTGAACTAAAACTACTGAGTATATACATGGATGAGTTAAACAAAAATAAAAATTAATGTAATAAATTAGTTTGATAATTGAACTAAAATCTAGATCCATGTGAAATGGTTTCAATTCCTCTTTTTAAAGCCAAATACCTCTAGACCCATGCAGATCCACCAGCGTAGAGTAGCCAGATCTATGGGTTTCATGAAGCAGCTCAAAGGGTGCTCTAAAAACTCACGTTTGGTAGATTTGGGGAAAATGACGCACCACTGCCACTGGTTACATAGGATACTAGTTCGTTTTGTTCTATTCTATTTCTTCCTTGCCTATTCCTCCATCACACATTGTGTCTTCGTTCCTAGGAACGACCTCATTGCCATGGCCGATGTGCCCGCACCCACCTGAGCCTGACCGTTTGAGCTTCGACTAGCTGCGCCCTAAACCAAACACTTGAGCTCTGACCGGCCTCACGAGATGGCTACTAGGGTCGCTTAGACTGGTGGAGGTGACAACGCTGTAGGCACAATAGGCCATTGTCGACCGTCCCTCCCATAGGATAAGTGTTTGTAGGTGGAGGCCCACCAATAAAAGGAGTGCCCAAATGAGCAGGGATAGCAACCTAACCTAGTGATAGGAATGGGTCTTCATAGATGATCGCTAGGTCTAGAGGAATCAACTGCTCAACCTCGATGTAGGGAGCGACTGAAGCAATATGTGACTGCTCAACACCTAATGGTGGAGTGACTGACATTGATAAGGGTCCCTACATAAGAAAATAGATAGGGGACATGACCATGTGGGGGTGCAGCATCATGACCCACTGTCGGCAAAATTCACTACTGTTACTAGGGGGCATTGCCATTTCCTTTCTTGGCCCAACCGCTTTGGCCACCGTCACTACCTTAATGACCACCCTAGTCACCATCGTTGCCACCTTGGCCACCTCTAGGGTTATGGGTGCCCTTACCAAGAGCGCCTAAGCCTTAGCTGACCAAGCAACATGCAACATTCATGAATATGAGCCATCATGGAGTGCGATCTTCATGGAGATTGTGCCCTCATTGTCAAGATGGAGTTCCATCAGGACCAACTTATCATGAGTGGTGGGAAAGTCAGGTAATGGTGTGGAGTTGGCGATGCTAACGATGGTGCTATAGAAGCGTGGGTTGTGGCCACACAGTAGGTTGAGGATGGATGAGTTGTGAGTCAAGGAAGGTGTCACCATCACGAAGCACGACAGTGGTGGCCTTCATCTTCTAGTAGTAGTCATTGATGGAAAGGCCCACCTAATTCATGGAGTGGAATTCATGACTTAGAAAGACAGAGCATGAGGCCTAGTCACCTAGAAGAGCCCTTGATGGTGACATAAAGTGCATGAGTGGTCTAGTGTGGCTCCAAGGCAAGGCTAAGGACATCATCTATGAGGGAGCCAAGGAGATAGCTTTGGACGTAGGATTTAGTGGTCGTCCATTGGGGATCCAATAGGCGTGTTGTTGCAGTACCATCGATGTGTGACCATAGCGTGAGCTTGCCACATGAGGAGAGCAACAGTAAGGACCAATGATTAATGTTCAGATGATTCAACTCAAGGGTCACCTAGACTTGCTATTTTGTGGTGATCATGGAATAAAGAGCAACGAAGACACATGACACATCATTTCATCCTGACAAGAGTAGGGTTCTCATGCCACTAGATCTCATGCTACTAGTTACAAAGGAGTCTATCGACATGGTAAGGAGCAGCAGCGAGGCAGGGTAGGGGGTGGTTGCTGCGTTGCAAGAAACCGTCACCACCGGATAGGAGGCTAGGGAGTGGTGTCATGCGACAGAGAGAGGCGGCGTCAGTGCAGCCCTAGAGGGAGGGCAACACGGCTTGGGTTTGAGATAGGGTAGGGGTTGCAAAAGATGAAGGAGAGATTGATGCTGTAGATGAGGCGATGATGGTCAATATGGCCTGAGGCAGGGGCAATAGTGCTAGGGGTTTCATGGGTGGGCGAGGGGGGACCTAGGCTGACCTAGGCTCAGACTCATCATACCATATAAAAAGTTGGGGATAATGGATTAAGGGAATGACAAACACAAATTGTGGGAGGGTGCCTCTCATAAATATAGCCATATGCAAGAGTTGTATAAGTGGTGGTACAACAATGTGTTGGCTATACATAATTCCTAATACACCCCATTCTCTTCGCTCGAGATGCTCAATGCAATACATCCACTCCTTGTAGGCAATCCTTCTTGCTCACAAACCCCATGGAGTTAGATGTCCCCAAGGGTGGGCCAATAGAAGCCTTGGCTCAAAATGAAAATCCTAAACTCATGATATAATGAAAGCCTGAAGGGTTGTGTACAACATGTGTAGTGTAAGGCTTCGATTTCTTCCCATCTGACCGTCTACAATGTTCTCGTATGACTGTGATGGACAACAACGTATCTTCGGATGCCTATGACTTGGTATGAAGCTTGGTAATTGCTGACATGCAGCAATGATGGTGGTGCTCCATGCCTCTGCCGGAACAAGGTGTTGGTTGGGACCAGCGGACATGCAACTTTATGTTGATACCTTCAATGGTTATGCCTTGGTGCCATTCTCCTCATGGGAGGTATTACCGTGAGGTCCCCAATCCCCAAGGGGTTTTGGTTGAAAAACCTAGGTTCGCTAATCAGTGTGGTACCTGTGGATGTCATTTTCCTCCTTGGAGGCATTGCGGTGGAGAACCCCCTACCCCACCTCACGTCTTGTTTGTTGTAACTTTCAGGGTGGCATTTTGGTTGCCGCTGCACCAGTTTGGCAGGTGTGCTGCCATGGTGGAGGCTGTCTTGCTATTACATCTTTTGTGAGGGTGTTTCATTTTTGTTTTTGTACCTTGCTTCTTATCTATTAATATGTGCCCAATAAAAAACAAGCAAAAGAGTGAACCTGAATAATTAATCTTGGTGCTAAACATGGATTCTTTGGAAATTTGTCAAAACAAACATATTACATACCCATGATTTCCTTTAATAACTTACACCCAACTGAGACCAATCACATTACCAAAATAGAACACTTAAAGTCTCTGCAATATGTTGACAGGACCATGTTCAAGCTGATGGATGGATGAGTGCATCATAACTGGCAGTGGCTATTTGGCACTTGCATAATCTAAAATATTGAGTTCTAAAATCTTATGAACATGAGATCAAAATCACACATATATATGAGATACGCAGTTTTCTTGGCTACAAGGTTGCCTTTTAAATGTGTGCTTCAGATTACCTAAAAAGAGAAAAACAGAGCAACCTCTCTGCTCCTTTCATTGTTTGCTTCCCTTTTTATCCAATTTTTAAGCCCGGGATTTCATTATAATTATTAGACATTTATAGTCCTGTATACGTTGTATTTGGACATATTGTACTCCAAGCAACTTTGGGCTATATATATGAAAGGTCACCCCCCCTAGGAGGGTGTGTGGTGTTTCCCTCTCTCTACATGGTATCAGTCAATTAGATCCTAACCTTCCGCTCTCACTCCTCTTTCTAGATCATGCAGCCGCCCACCCACCGTGTGTGTGACTCCTCTTTCCCGATCGCACAGCCGCCCCCCACTGCGCACGTGATTTCCGCGCCCATCCACCCTCCCCGGCGGTTCCGTCCACCCTCCCCGGTGGCTTCCTCCCTACCTACTAGTTCCTTCCTGATGGTAGGCCGCTGCCAATTGAACCATGCCAGCCACTGGCAACGGCGCCAGTCTTGCCACACCGATCGTGGCTCATCCCTATGCCACAGTCTCCGTCAAATCCCACGTCCCCTTCACATTGGAGCTGAACTCCAACTACTCGAAGTGGGCGCTCTTCTACAAGTCACTGTGAGGGAAATTCGGGCTTCGCTCGCACATCGATGGCTCCGCGCACCTCTTGAACCTGATGACCCCCAATGGAACGCCGCGGAATGCTGCGTTCGTGGCTGGATTCTCGGCTCTGTCGATGACTCCATCCTTGACCTCACCATGGACGAGCCCGACCCGACCTCCTAAGACCTCTGGGTGGCCACTGAGGGGATCTACCTTGCCAGCAAGGAGCAATGCACCATCTTCATCCACAACAAGTTTCACTCCATGGTACAAGGTGAATCCACCATCTCGGCGTACTACCAGTGCCTGGAGACCAAGGCCGCCATCCTCTGCGATGTCAGCCATCCCATGCAGGACATGCAGCTCATCCTCTCCCTCCTACGTGGCCTCAAACCTCATTTCTCCAACACCACCGACGACATTGCCAACTTACCGTTCTTTCCATGTTCGCCAGAGCCATGATGGCTCTCAAGGAGCTCCGCTTGGCCGACGTGAGAAGATTGTCGTCAACACCACCCTCCTCGTCGTGGCCAGCTCTGGCTGCACCAGTTCAGGCAGGTGCCGCTCCATCACCGCTGGGGCTACCTCTGGCGGCACTACAAACCCCAATGGTGGCAAAGGCGGTAGCAACAATAGCGGTAACGACAGCAGCAACAAGGGAGGCGGTAGCGGCAAAGGCAAGGGCAAGGGCAAGGGCATGTGGGGCTAGGGTGGCAGCGCTGCATAGCCACGTGGTGGCACTGCTGGTGCTCCCTAGTAGGCCGGCCAGTACCGGCCCATGGGCCCCTAGTTCTGCTACAACCCGTGGGCACCCCAAGGCACCCCCGCCCCAGCAGGGCTGGCATCCTGATGTCCTTGGCGTGCCACCTCTGGCTCACACGACCTTTTCGCCTGTGCAGCCTCCCATGACCTTCACACTGCTCCAGGTCTCCCAGCCGGCTCCTATGTGGAACCAAGCTGGCCTCGTCGCTGTAGTCAACCAGCTCAACCTCCAGGATCAGAATCCCTGGGTGTTGGACTCTGGTGCTTCTTCTCACATGAGCTCCTCAGATGGTATGCTCCTTTCCTGCCATCCTTCCTCTAACTCCTTCATTAGCGTTGGCAATGGTCAAACTCTTCCTATTTCATGTCATGGCGAGTGTATCATTCAAACCCCCATGTCAAATTTCCCTCTTAACAATGTTTTAGCTGTTCCATCTCTAGTCCACAACATGCTCTCAGTTCATCAGTTCACTAGGGACAACTACTGTTCTATCGAATTTGATGCTCTTGGTTTTTCTGTCAAAGATATCCTGACTCGTTGCATGATGCTTCACTGCAATAGTGCTGGTGACCTTTACACCATCCCCGCTGCACCTTCTGCTCCACACGCAAGCCTTGCCATCTCCACCAACCTTTGGCATCATTGTCTTGGTCATCCCAGCTCCGCCACCATTGACATTCTTCGTCATAGTGCGCCCATCAGTTGTAATAAAATAGAGCATATTTTTTGTCATTCGTGTCAGCTTGGAAAACATGTGCAGCTTCCCTTTTCAAACTCTAGTTCATTTAGCTTATGCCTTTTGAACTTGTTCATTGTGACATGTGGACATCCCCTGTTGCTAGTATCTCGGGTTATCAATATATATTACCTCATTTTGCTCGATGATTTTACACGCTTTTGTTGGACTTTTCCCCTCATTCGCAAATCTGAGGTAGCAGCCCACATCACCAACTTTTGCAGCTATGTCTCCACACAATTCATCCTCGCCATCAAAGCCATCCAGGCTGATAATGGCACCGAGTTCATAAACAATACCCTCCAGACTTTATTTGCCTCCCATGGTATTCATTTACGCCTGTCATGTCCCTATACTTTTCCACAAAATGGCAAGACCGAACACATTCTTTGCACTCTGAACAACATTAGCCGCACTATGCTCATTCATGCACACATGCCTGCACCTAACTAGGCTGAGGCGCTCTCCACAGCAACGTACCTGCTGAACCGGCGCCCGTGCTCCACCATTCGCAATACCATCCCATATGCTCTACTCTACAACAAGACACCCGATTACTCCCATCTTCCTATCTTTGGGTGTCTCTGCTACTCCAACTTGACCACCACGGCTCACCACAAGCTTGCACCTCATTTGACAGATTATGTCTTTCTCGGCTATCCCTCCTCGCACAAGGGGTAACGTTGTCTTGATCTGTCGACCCGGCGCATCATCTTGTCGCACCACGTTGTTTTTTATGAGACTTGCTTTTCCTT